>CM060386.1:27734407-30134407 GCA_030545235.1 Helianthus tuberosus | reverse complement strand
TTGGTGTTTGGAAAACTTACTGTCTATGATTCTTAATGGGTATCGTTAAATGATATGTGAATAAGTTTATGGCTATCGGTAATTTTTACATGTTATATACGTTTGACTGGATGTTTCAACAGAAAAGTAAAACAAAAAAGGGAGGTAAAAAATTACGCATGTAAATATGTCATTATAACGCTAGTTAAAAACACATCAGCTTAAAGAATATCACGCATGTACACTTAAATGCCGCTAATATAACATCTTGACTGCTGATTCTTATTTTCAATAAAAAGCATAAAAAATAAAAACCGGTTAATCACTCATGTTACTAATAATGACTCATGATATGAGAAAACAAATATAAATCCCGCAAGTTGCTGTTAAAAAATGACGCACACTATATGTCAGGAACACAAAACACAGGGTTAAAAAAAAGCATAAAAAAACCAATGTTCAAATGTATGCAATTTTTTTTCAAAAATCACTCATCATCATCGCTAACCTCTTCCCATTCAGAATCACTATCGTCGGCTTCGTCTACGTCATCATACTCTTCCTCTCCCTCGCCAGTTTATGCCTCCTCGTCCTCTTCATCTAGTAACCCAGGATCAGTATCTAACTGAACTGCTCTTCTTTTCTTCCCCTTCTTTTCCCCAGCACTAGCACTAGCACTAGCACTAGCACTAGCTTTACCCTTTAAAACTTCACAAGTTCGGATATCATGACCTTTGGTATTACAAACACTACATGTACGACTTCGCTTGCCTTTTAAACTAATTATTTGTTCTTTTTTGGATTTAATACGCTTATGTGAACCGCGTCCTTTGTTTCTAATACCGGTTGGCACACGGACTGTAGGCGGAGCATCAGTGTCCGGTTTCTCGAAACCAATTAACTTTGAATATTTATCAAACTTAGGGTCGATAGGCTTGGTTATGCGAAGTTCATCAACCATTTCTTTCATCTCCCTCATCCGATCCCTGACTATAACTAGATGATCAAAATCTGTCATCAAATGACCAATAAGATACTCTCCGGTCTGCATTATCTCATACACAACCTCCTTCGCCTTTTTATTCCCATCATTATCATCAACTTTTAAATCAAATGTGTTATTTAGATCATTCGGTACCACATCTTTTGTCCATCTTCTCATAACATACTTGTTGGGAATTTCTTTCACTTTGAACATCTTGAACACAAAGTATATATGTTTGCACAGCAATCCATATTGTTCAAACCTGCGACAACTGCACGAGCCAATGACATCCTCCCCCTTCTTGAAGCAAACCTGAATAAAAAAATTTAAACTTAAAAATCAAGGAAAAAGCGCAATATCTTATGTTATAACGCATGTTTGCAGGTCTATATACTGTTACCTCTAATAAACCGTCACCATGCGCTTTCCAATCCTTCATAGTTATCTTCAAGAACGGTTCCTCGATTTTAGTCTCCATAGGAAGGCACTCAGACAGTGTAGCATATAACTCTGTCTGTTGATCAGCAAAGATGGACCTGGTGTAAATTTTCATGGCATCATCCTCTAAGCTAGCTTCAGTTATGTTATCTGGGGTTGTGTTTCTGGAAACATGGTCATTTTTTCGGTGGTTGAATCTTTGAACGTCCATTGCACCATCAAAATGGTTAAAAAACTCAACAAGGGTAAGTTGAGAATTCGCCACTTGACAGAAAAAATGGTTTTCGCTCTCTGATCTGGAGGTAGTCCGCATGAGCCCAGACATAGGCTCAAGACGATAGAAAGCTGGAATCCATGAAGATCTCATGCCAAACATATCGTCGATCCATTTATTCTCAGACAGACCGAATTCAATCATTATCAATTTCCATTCTCTCTCAAACGTTTCTGGAGCAATCGAATCAGTCCAGACTATATCACACATACGTCTTTTGAAGTCTTCATTGTTACACAACTCGTATCCAACCTATTAAAAAACAAGGATTGATTATATGAAATAATAACGCATGAAGAACGTTTGTCAAAAGTGCATATAAAAAACAGAGAATACTTGTTACGCAAGTTATAACAGTAATAACGCATGTTGATGTTGAGTCTAACCTTATCGGCAACTTTTTTCATTATATGCCACATACATAATCTGTGCCTGCTCTTATCGAACACTGACTCGATAGCTTGTTTCATCGCCGGGTCCTGATCAGTGACAACCACCTTCGGCTGCTTACCAAATGAGTCCATAAATGATTGTAACAGCCATTTGTAAGATTCAATGCTTTCGGATGCTAGCAACCCGGCTCCAAGCGTCACATTACGACAATGGTTATCGATACCAGTAAAGGGTACAAAAACCATATTATACCTTCAAAATGATAAAATTAGTTGAATAAAAAAACAAAAAAGAAATTATACAAATAAAAAATTAGAAGTTAAAAAACTATAAATAACGCTAACTTGTTGGTTTTGAACGTAGCATCAAACGATATGACATCTCCAAAGACAGCGTAGTTACGTTTGCACAAACCATCAGCCCAAAACAGGCCAGACAATCGCTTGTTTTCGTCAACAGAATGTACAAAAGAATAATCAACCATAAACTGCTTTTTATCAGTCAGCCTATTGATAACCATATCGGCATCATACTCTCCTATATAGCTATGTATCCTAGCTCTAACATTCTTGCAGTCGTCTTTAGTTGCGCCAACATTTTCAAACCCTCCATATCTTTGTCTCATAATATTGAATGCTTTCACTGGCCCAAGATTTAATGTACCAAGCTCCCATATCATCTCTTCTTGTGTTTCAGAAAGATGCCTATAAGCCGGTAATAAATGCATATCTTTAGGGCAAACAAATGAATGATTATGCGCTTGAACAAACTTATCAACCGTATACAACACCCCATCCGTCGAACAAAGCTTAATTTGTGCTTTATACCCAGTTCGAATAGTCGGTCTGTTCCTACTTTTATATGGCTTGGACAACTTTGAATAAGGATCATCAAAAGCCAGTGGTTTGTGCCCCTCCTTTGAACACACAAAGTATTTAGTCTTTATAATACCACCACTGTGATGTTCACCTCCTTTTCGCGCAGAGAACCCTGCCTTCTTGGCATATGTCTGATAAAAAACATATGCTTGCTCTATCAAACTGAATTCCATTCCTATAACGGGAACACATGATGAACCTACTTCAGGGATATACAATCGTTCATCTGCAAATTTTGAAAATAAAAAAAACAAAAAAAATGAGCCACACACAATCACTAATCTATGAAAAAAAAAACAACTAAGCTAAGTAAAAAAATCACGCATGTTACTATCATATAATCACGCAGGTAACAAAAAAACCAGACAGAGCTTTATACTTTATAATAACGCAAGTTGTTGAGTATCACACAACACATGCGTGGTTTAATAGGACTTCCTTTCATAACTAAAATTCATCAAAAAATGATGCAAGAATAAACACAACAAATCACATCAGCCACCTATACTCTCAACAAAGCGAATTAATTTAAAACTTACTGGTCTGATCGTCTAATATAACTGGGTTGTCTGATGTCGGATTCCTCAAATGCTCAGCAGCATCATGAACGGCATGGACTTCAGCATCTTCAATTTCGATATCATCTGTGTTTCGTGCATTACTGCTCTGTGGATCCATTTCACACAATAAGTGATCGTAACCCTAATTGAACAGCGATAACCGCTAATTTAATAATTTGAAAAATGGAAAGTTTTTAAAACTGATTCAATTCGTAATTACCGGGATACATGATATAACGAACTCGCACTATTCTCTTGATGTTAGGAAATGTCTGAATTACCCTGCCACAAGAACGTAAAATATCTAATTTGCCCTTAATGAGAAACCTTAATCAGTGCCACGCGTCGAAATCCCACTGTCGCGTACGTGACTTACGATTAGGGTTAATGTACATTACACTTTCTCTCTCTCTCTCTCTCTATATATATATATGTTAGTGTTGAATTTACATGAAATGAGGAAATAAGTTTATATAAGATAAAAGTATTGGTTGTGTCTTGTGGACTTATAATCAAGTGTTTGCACGTATAGAAAATCTAGAATCACGTATTGATTGTAAGTTACGCATGGGTTTACAAGGGTACGAGTATGTATCAAATGTATAAAATGTTTAAGCGTGTAAAAATAAATGGAGTATAATTCATATGAAATAATTAATTTTTTTATTACGATCGAAGTCTCGGATTTACAATGATACAACGAAAGACGATGACAAGGAATACAAGACTTCCAAAAATAGAAATACGAACAAGACTTTCTAATTATGGAAAGTACGAAAAAGCTGGGCGTTACACATGGCGTTTGTTTTCAGGTGTGATCAATTCATTGTGTAGAGACCTCTCTCTTCAAAGAGTTTTTTAGCGCGTAGTTTAGGCGGGATTTTTATTATAATAAATGATAGTAATAAAGTAACCGTCTTTTCAGTTATTGTGTGTATTTACTGTTTTGTTCAGCTTTTATCAGTTTTAGGGTGATAGACGTCCCATCTTCCAAGTTTGACGTTTTTTAATGGCGTTTATGATGACAAAATACAATAACAGAGAAAATATTAAACAGGAAAAATATTTTTTTATTATTTTTGGCGTTTTGTAAGCAATAACTTTTTGTAGTATTTTTTTTTTTTTTTTTGCGTTTTGAAACTAAATGAAGAAATATAGCATTTAATTATCTTAAAAAAATTACACAGAAGAAAACAAAAAAAATAAAATTCCTCTTCAGAAGGTACTTTATCCGAAAAGTATCCATCACTTCCTTCGTCTTCATCCTCGGAGTCTTCATCCAGACTTTCATCCATGTCATCACTTTCACTTTCATCGACTTCTTGTTGTTGAAGATTCTGAAGTCTCCATTTGAACGTGTCCTTCATCAACGCCATTTTTAAGTCAATGTATGTGTTCAAACAAGTGGCGTTGTGCAATTTTTCCATGAACCCGATCCCCTGCTTTGTCATGATGTCTTCAAGCAGGTAGTCTTTCTGCTTTGCGCTGTCATATATAACGGTCACCATATCTGTTTTCTCATCAAAACGCCGTGATGTTATGACTGGGTCCGATTTTCTATCTGTTTTGTTTGGTCCAAATTTCCTTGTTAATGTTTTCATAAGCTTATGTGTTTCATGACATTCGTTATCCAGAGCGATGCCAAGCGATAGGATACCCCTCTGTACCTCTTCATCCATCTTCAAAATTGCTTTGATTGCCCTAACATACACCCTCCTTCTGTTGTCAAAACGTATGACGAATCGCCTGATTCCCAGAGTGTATCTCCACCAAACGATGGTTGCCATTTTTGGCATTTTGGTTAAACTTGGCGTTTTTGGTAAAAGATGTTTTGAAGAATGATAGATTGAAGTGATTATGGAAGCGATGTTTAACGTCGTTTATATAATGATGTTTAATTGCTTAGTTGTTTCATGTAGTTCCAGTTGTTTGAGCTAAAACAACATACATTTTCTGGTCAAGATCATTTAAACAGAATAAGTTGCATTGAAGACGTTCATTGTCATTTATTTTTCTTCAAAAATATTTTTACTAAAATTGTTCTACTCACTATAAATATAAATACTAAGGAATCCCTAGTTGTAAAAACACACTTGAAAACGTATTAGCATACACAAAAGCACTCAACCAATGTGTTCTTCATCTTTTCTGTTTTTCATTTCAAGGTACACATTCGGTTGCCAATGTCTTCCCCGGCAATACAAACTATTCCGGATGTTGTATCCTATGATACAAACGAGTTTTCTTTGGAGACTCGAAATTTATTTAAAGGACATGTGTGGAACACGAATCCTCAACTAAAGGTATCCTGTCTCGTATTTCTTTCTTGTAATTTTGTTTGTTTCAGTTGTAATTTGTAGACGTAAATAACTGATTTCCTTTTGATTTTTGTATTGTAAGATAGTATAAGTATTTTTATTTAAATCATACATAATCATACGTGAGCAGTTCTTACAATTCTAAACATTTATTAGTTAGCCCTTGTGTGTTGTATAAAACATACTGATTTATGCGTTCAAAATGATTTAATGAGAAATAAATCATCTTCGCCTCTCTTAAATTTGTGATCGGAAACAATCTTTTTTAAATATGAGTAGTAATTTTTTTTTTTTTTTTTTTTTTGAACGCGAAATTTGGATCACTGACGGACCACTGGAGTATCATCGTGCCACCAGAGGAACAACCCGATCATATCCATCTCCACTAGGCATAATGTCACACCAATTCAGGAGGAAACCCAATAAATTTGGAAAAACCCCCCTTGTGGGAATCGAACCCATGACCTATTGGTCTCAAAGCCTTATCCCACCACCAAGATGCCACTAGACGAGTAGTAAATGTTTGTTAAAAACACAACTCATGTGATAAATCATTTACTTGCTTTCGTCACTTCTACTTTTGTTCATGTCTCGCTTACTTTGGAAATTATCAGGACGAATTGACCGCTCTCTATTTCTGCAATACAAATTTCCATTTATGGGAGTGCACGTGAAATCATATCTTCTCCACGTTATTTCTTTTTACTTCTATTAGTCATTAATACCAACCATTTTTAAAAATAAATTATTTGAAATAATAAGATAATGAAAATGAGTTACTATATATATCTAGAAAGAGAGAGAGTGTGTGCCGGTTAACTTACAATATTCTTTAAAGTACGAGCATACGCTGTGAAATTACGAACGTTGTAAAGCTCAAAATCCTAATCACGCATGTTGAAAACCATAACATGCTTCATTACATAATTATCCTTCTTCATTATATAAGTATAACATGCGTGATTATGGTTTTTTTAACATGCGTGATTAGGGTTTTGAATTTTACAACGTGCGTAATTTCATAGCGTACGCTCGTACGTTAAGTAATATTGTATTTTACATTTTCACTATATATATATATATATGTGTGTGTAATGTTATAATCAAATACAAATTGATTTTATGATGCGCAACATACTAAACGAAATAAAAAGTTTGTGGTGATATTTTCATAAATAGTATAATTACGCTAAAACAAAATTAAAATTTTACAAATAGCATAATAACTATTACGCTAGTTATAGCGTAATTATTGTTTCTCTAGTTCAAATTTAGAACCATAAAATTTTTAACCTCCATTAAAAATATTAACTTATTATATAACATATAAATATATATGTCGTGTGAGAGGGAGGCATGGAGTGGGGGCAACAAATGAAGAGTGGTTTGTATTTACAAACCTTCACCCACAATGCTAAATCTTCCTTCAAGGTTTGCCACATCATCAGTACACATCCTCGAAACTTGTGTTGTGGGTGCTCTAAGACTGAAGGGAGTGGGGCGTCCTTTAGAAGGGACGTCTTGCGACACGTGGCGCCACGTCAGATCAGAGGATTTTGAGCACAAAAGGGGGCGTGGTGTTTGGGGCGTCTTGGAGGGGGGGAGTTCTTGGAATTTTGTGCCAAAAGTTGATTTGTGTGAGAGGAGTGGCGACGAGAAGAGGACGGGCAAAGGGGGGACGCCCTTGGGGACGCCTATGGGGGGCGGTGTTTGGGGCGGCTTGGGTAGGGGGACGCCCTTGGGGACACCCCACTCCCTTCAGTCTAAGATCAAATATATCTATATAGGGTAAATCTTAGCATAGGGATAGAGGCAAGGTCTGTCTACATCCCACCCTCCCCAGACCCTATAAGTAGCTTTGCTATTTGTGGGATTTACTGGGTATGGTTGTTGTTGTTGTTGTAGGGTAAATCTTAGCATAAACTAGTCAAACACGATCAATATAGGTCATAGAGTTGATACTTGGTCAAAAATGGCTAATGTAAGCTCAAACCTAGGCATAAGGGGGAGGGGTGGTGATCACTCATCACTCACAACATCCAATCAAGTTTCGCCATGTCATCAACCATTATTCCATCACTCATAACTTTTTGAGTAAACTGCCATTTTGGTCCCTGTGGTTTGGCCAGTTTTGCCACTTTAGTCCAAATCTCAAACTTATTACATCTGGGGCCCTGTGGTTTGCATTTTGTTGCCATTTTAGTCCAAAATCCAAAATGTCTGATTTTTTACTGATTTACTGACCCTTTTTTGTCCTGTTGTGGAGGGGTATTTTGGTCATTTTGGAATTGTTATTAACATTTTTAATTAAACAATAAACATTAATCAATAAACCCATTTTGACTTCCTACATTAATCAATAAACCCAATAAACTCAGATCCATTTCCCCCAAATTCATCCACCTTCACTACCGTCAACCAACAACCACCGTCAACACCGTCGCAACCAGCACCACCGCCGCCTCCTCCCCCTTCGCAACACCGTCGCAACACCACCCTCTCTCTCTCTCTTTCTCAGTCTCTCTCTCCTGAACTCTTCTTATTCCAGCGATGGCGGATAACAACCACCGTCAACACCGTCGCAACCACCACCACCACACATCCACCCCCGCCCCGAGCCATTCGACCATCACCACCGCCACCTCCTCCCCCTTCTCACCACCACCGCCACCATAACCGTTCCCCAAAATCAACCAAACCGTCATTTTAAACCCACAAAGAATCACTCGCCAAAAAGCTCTTAAACGCTGAAGAACAGCTCGAACAGCTGTACTCACGGAGAAAAGAGGATTATAAAGCGAATGCGAGGGTTGTTGAGATATTCGCCAGCCACCGTCACGGGTGGCAGCAGGAGGAGAAGCGGCTGCTCCGCCAGATCGATGATGACGTGGAGGAGATTGCTAATTTGAGGGCTAAAGTTGAGGATCTTGAAATTAGGGTTCTTGAGTTGCAGAGAGAGGTGAGTGAGAGGGATGAGTTGTTGAATTTTATGAGTAATAATAATAATAGGGATGATGATGATGGAGAGTTTTATGGGAAATTTAGGGGTTCAGATGAAAATGTTAATTGTAATGAAAAGGATTACTATAATGTGGGTGATTTAGGGCTACAGTGCCTCCCTTAACTGTGTTTCTTCAGATCTGACACTGTACAGCTCCGGTGATGATGAGGGTTAGCAGATAGTGTGATGGTGACTGTGGGTGGTGGTGGTGGAGAGGGAGTGAGGGTTTTGGGGCATCTGGGGAAGATGAAGAACTAAGAAGATGAAGAACATTGATCTTTTACAGGGATTAGTTTTATTTAATGTTTAAAAATGACCAAAATGCCCCTGCACTACAGGACAAAATAGAAGGTTGCAACAGTAAAAAAAATAGGGTTTTTGGATTTTGGACTAAAATGGCAACAAAATGCAAACCACAGGGCCCCGGATGTAATAAGTTTGAGATTTGGACTAAAGTGGCAAAACTAGCCAAACCACAGGGACCAAAATGGCAGTTTACTCTAACTTTTTTAGTGGCAATGTTCATCACTCACAACACCCAACAATAAACCCTCACACCCCCTCACATCCTTCCTTCCATCACACGTGAAAAAAATCACGGAAACCATTTTATCACTCGTTAATTTTGTTGGTGGTGGTGGTATGTTGGATATTTCCACGCGTGGACAAAGTTTATCACGGGGAAATTTTTAACCACCCCGCCTATTGGTAACATAGTTAGACATGGTCAATCATAACCATACTTAGTAAAACAGATAGGTAATAGTGGTCAAACAAAAGATATTGATGAAACACTGGTTAACACTATGGTTAATCAGTGGGGTTATTTCTTCTGTGGGTTCAATCTCTCTTTCTACTCGCAGGTGTGGCCTGGTTCCTGCAAAACAGCAACACCGTTAGTCTCGTTAAGAGGGGAATATGGGGGTTTCCCTCTTAACCAGGCTCCGGTGTGAGAATAAGTACTGTTCCGAGGAGGAAATATCAGTGTGTGTTGAGTGTGAGAATAGAGAGAGCCAGATCCCTTTACCTGAATGATGAAGGGTTCTATTTATAGCCGGATGGTAAGAGATGGAGGAGCAGCGATGCCAGCTGTGGTTGCGCGCCAGCTGTCCGACCAAGGGGAATATCCTCTTGGTCTCCTCTGTTGTGGTCAGTGTAGTGGTACACGTGGCGCGCTCGCATTCGCTCGTCTTGGAGACGTCGTACTGGCATTGTTGGGCTGCCCCTGGATTTGTTACAGGCCTACGTGGCGCCTGGTGACTGGTGACACGTTGTGTCCTTTATGTCGGGTGGAGCATCTTTGGGGCCACCCAGATACTTTCCAGAAGCTTCTAGAAGCTTCTGGATGAGTTCGTCAACGTCAGCGCCACGTCTGATGGAAAAAGTGGTGTGGTCCTTGCCATGTTGGCAAGGAATTGGGACCATACCTCTTCAAGTCCCCCCAGTCCAGTGTGCCTTCTAGTTGAGTTGATCGTCTAGGAGGGATTCTGGACTTATAAGAGTGGTGTTTCGTTATGGCGTGAGGTTTTGGGCCTTTAAAAAGTTGAGCCAAATGGACGCATGGCGTGCCGCGCATGGGTTTTGGTTCTTTAAAAAGTTGAGCCAAATGGACGCATGGCGCACCGCGCATGGGTTTTGGCCCTTTAACAAGTTGAGCCAAATGGACGCATGGCGTGCCGCGCATGGGTTTTGTCTCTTTGAAAAGTTGAGCCGAATGGACGCATGGCGCACAGCGCATGGGTTTTGGCCCTTTAAAAGTTGAGCCAAATGGACGCATGGCGTGCCGCGCATGGGTTTTTGTTCCTTTGAAAATTTGAGCCAAATGGACGCATGGCGCACCGCGCATGGGTTTTGGCCCTTTAAAAGTTGAGCCAAATGGACGCATGGCGTGCCGCGCATGGGTTTTGGCCCTTTAAAAGTTGAGCCAAATGGGCGCATGGCGTGCCGCGCATGGGTTTTGGTTCTTTAAAAAGTTGAGCCAAATGGCCGCATGGCGCACCGCGCATGGGTTTTGGCTCTTTAAAAGGTTGTCGTCGAGAGGAAGCTTTGTCTGTCTTGGGAAGGATGACTGATGTGACTGACAGGTGTCAGATGAATAGTTGCCTTTTCAGTCACCGTCAGAAGCTTTTCGGCGAAGTGTCAGATAACTGTTCACCTACTTTCCGGAAAAAGAGGTGCCATCTTCTCTCTCCTCTGACGTGTCTTCTCCTTGTTGGTTGCTTTTCCGGAGTCTGACCCCTCCACTACCCATCGCATTAAATGCGATGGGTATAAATACACGATGATTTTCTCTTTCTTCCTCACTTATTCAAAATTTGAAATCTGATAAACTCTCTTCTTCCTCCGTTTTCTATCTTTTTCCGTGTGAGTTCATCTGCATTATAGAGGGTTTCCATAAAATGTCTTCTGCAAATCCATCTTCAAGGAGAAGGAGGAACAAGGGGAAAACTCCTCCGGGCCCAGATCAGGCGGTGATAGGTTGGAAGGAGGAGGAGTTCCAGAATTTAGTAAGGGAGATGGGTTTACTTCCTGACTGGGGTGCTCAGTACCCTACCCCTGGTTCTACAGCCATGGATGCTCCTCCCGGGCATATGACTCTGTATGCTGCCTACTTCCGGGAAGGTAACTTCAGGCTGCCGATTACCCGGTTTACTGCCGATGTGTTGAGGGGTTATGGTCTCCACATCTCTCAGATAAATGCCATTGGACTCCCTCGGATTACTCACTTCGAGTTCATTTGTATGGCGAACCGCTTGGATCCGACGTTTGAGATGTTCAACGTCTTCTATACTGTTACGTATACAAGTGGGTTTTACTCTTTCAGTGCTCGTACTAACGTTACGCCGGTTTGCTCTGTGCCACTGAAGAGTTTACATGATTGGAAACAGAAGTTTTTTTACATTCGCCGGGGTGTTGTTCCGATTGACATGCATTATAGAACTGTGGATGAGGGTATCCCAAAAGTTGATGTGGTTTCAGATTTTACTGACAAAGACTGGTATAAAAGGTTGACCCATAAAGCCACTCCGATACTCCAGCTTGAGGAGATGGCGTTGGTTGGTGCTAGGATGAGTATGAAGTGGATCCCTAAACATCCGATGGGGGTCCCAGTGTATGGTCATGAGGGCAAGTGTACGTCTCGTTCCGTAAACCTACTCTTCTTTGTCTTTGTGTATGTTGTATGTTGTAGTGCTTGTGCAGTGTTCTTTATCTCTGTCTTTTTGTGCAGTAGGGTTCACGTTGTTGAACGTTTTGGATCCGAAGGCGCCGGGGGCAATGGTGGAGGCGATACAAAAATCTGATAAACGGCCTTGGTTAGAGCAGATTCGTGGCCGGTTTCTGCATCCAAACAACGAAAGTTTCACCACCTATGTGAACACTGTCTTAGGTGAAGATAGTGAGGATGATGATGATGCGTTTGAATCTATTCGAGAGGAAGTTGTTGTACTCTCGAGTGATGGGTCTGGCAGATCTTTTGAAGATCTAACCTCTCGTTCCGCGCGTGCAGGTCCGGCGCAGGGGATCGTGCATGAACCGGTGAACGAAGCTGTGGGCGGTGATTTGGAGATTCCGGTCGAACCTGTTGACCCATTGGAGACAAAGAGGAAGGCGAAAGCTGACAAGGCGGAAGGGAAAGGGAAGAAAACTGAAGGGGCTTCCTCTAAGTCTCCTCGTAAGCGACTTCATACTGCTCGTGTCCTTGATTATGTTGTCGTTTCTGACACGTTGCCTGGTTTAGGGGTTGAAGAGAAACGTCCTGCGTCGGACCTTGAGGACCGCGCGACGTTGACGGAGATAATGCAGAAGAAAGCCTTTGAGGATAGGAAGCGAAAGCTTGACGAGCAGGCTGCTGCTTTGCTTGCTTCGAAGAAGATCAAACTTCAGAAAGAGAATCCTCCCGCCCCTTCTGAGTCGGATATTGATATGGGTATCTTTGCGGAGAAACCCTCGGATTTGCTACAGAAAATTTTTGAAGCTTCCGGTATTCGTTTAAGCTTCTTTCAGTCTGTTGTACATATTTTGTATGTTTGTTCTTTCTTTTGAATGTACTGCTCGTTTTGGAGCAGGTGCTAAAACAGCCAAAACGGGGCACAAGGTTGATATTTCAAAAATTACTCCTCCGCAATCTCCGCCGTCGAGGACATTCGGGTTGTCTCCTCCTCATGAGACTTCTGGTGGGAAGAAGAAGGATGATGTGAATGTGGAGCAGGTTGGGGAAGGTGGTGGTAAGACAGGTGGTAATGATGCTGCGGGGGGTGTTGGTGGTGCTGATCATGGTAAGGGTATTGAGACCGAGGTGCAGACAAGTCAGACCACTCCGCATCAGACAATATATACCAAACGCCCTCCGGGTGATGGTGGTGGTGCAACCTCAGGTGCTGTCCGCGGCCCTGAGTTTAGAAAGGTTCATGCTGATTCTTTTGATACTACGAACCCTGCTTGTGACGATCTCCCGCACGTCCCCCGTTGGAACTTGACCCAAGGTTCTAGGATGGATAATCTTGAAAATTGCCATGACTTCTACTCCTTGTCGCTCCCCCCAGCTGAAAGGATGTTTCAGAAAAAGCGCCGTCGGTTTGAACTGTTAGATGATCATGTTCAAGCCGGGGTTAATTTTTTCTCTACTACTCAGGAGATTGTCCGTGAGTGGAAGCAGATGGGGGAGGACATATTGGAGTTTGAGAATGATAAGAGACTGTTTGCGGAAGAGAAGGAGAGATTCAACGCTGAGAAGAAAGGGTTGGAGTGGAGGCTTGCTGATGCGGAGGGGAAGCTTGCCCAGGAGAGGAAGGTCAATGCTGATAAGCAGAAAAATTGGGAAGCTGCGTGTGAACGCACGAATGTTGAGCTTAAACTTCAACGTGACGCCGTTGTACGTTTGTCTGGTGAAAAGAAGGATATTGCTGAGGATGCTAATCAAGCGCGCATGGCGTTTGAGAAGAAGGAGAACGAGTACGTTGAACGCATCGCTAAGCTGGAGGTTCTTGCGAGGCAATATGAGACTTCTGAACGTCTTCTTCAGGAGAAGACTGCTGAATGCCAAGCCTCTGAACTCCTTGCTGAGGAGACGTCCGCTGACTGCAAATGGTTGCTCTCGCGCGCGGTGCCTCTGGTAATTTCTTGTGTTGTGCTTTTTGTGACTTTCATGAATTGTCTCTTAATTGTGTGTTTGTTGTAGATTGTTGGACGCATCGTTAACTCGCACGAGCTTGCCCATTATATGTATGAGTTGGGGCAAGCTGGTTACAGCAGTGGTCGTAAGGATGGGTACAACGAAGGTAGGGCTGCGGCCCTTAATAAGGAGAAAGAACACCATTTCGAGCTGTGGAAAGAAGATTGCACCGCTGCTTACGCCGCAAAGAGAAAGGAGTTTTCGTCTTTGGAGTTTGCGGTGGTTGAAGCTGCGAAAAAACTGGCTCGAAGACCGGATGGTGTTGCTATGTTAAAGAGAGCGTTAGGTGATGAAGGTGGTGCGACTGGAAGTGCTGGTCCCAGTCATCCAGAGTAATGCTTCCGGCCTGCGCACCGCGTATGACCTTGGGTGGTCTTGTACTTGACAATTCGATAAACAATTTTAACTTCCTTGTTATGCTAGTTGATAATTGGGTGTGTGCTGACATATGTTATGTTAATAGTTGTCTGTTTTTATGCGAATTTTGTTATCGTCATAATATGTGCATGTGTAATTACTTTGATTCAGGTATCACGAATGAATGATGGCGCTGACAGGTTGTGTTGTGTTTATTACAACGTTGCATTCTGTCGTATTTGTGCGTAGGTTAGATCGTGAATACGAAGTGATCGAGTTTACAGGTTATTGTGTGTACCCGGCTGTTCTCAACCTTGGGGGTGTTTACAATGTTAGTTAGTCCTGTGTTCGATGTTTTCGTGTTTATGTGGGCACGAAGTATTCGTTTGGCGTTAGTTAGGCTTTAGTTGTGTGTCTGACCCGGCTGTGCACTCGTTTGTGACAGGCCTTGGAGGTCTACAACGTTTCCTAATGGTCGAGCCATTGATGTTTTCGTGTATGCCCAAAGTAATATATGCAGTTATGACAAGGAAATTTGCATGATAGGAATGTAACCAAACACTTCTTGTATTATCATAAATGTGTTGGCGACTTGGCCATTGCTATTACATGAATTTCTTTCACAGGTAGCATTTTCTCAGCTGTTGGGCGTTCCATGTGCGAGGAACGTCCTTGTTGTCGATGGTGCGCAGCTTATAGGCTCCTTTTCCGAGCACGGTGTCGATGAAATATGGGCCCTCCCACTTGGGAGCCAACTTCCCAGGCTTTTCTGCATTTGAGGCCTCGTTGTCTCTGAGGACATAGTCTCCCGGGTTGAAGGTGCAGACTCGGACTTTGGAGTTGTAATATTTTTCCAGCTTCGATTTATATTTGGCTTCGTTGATTGCGGCCATTTCTCTTCTCTCTTCTAGGAGATCGAGGTCGATCCTCCTTTCTTCTTCGTTGTTGATCATGTTCATTGAGAGCATTCGAGGTGACGGCAGTCCTATCTCCGCTGGTATTGCTGCCTCTGACCCGTAAACCAGGCTAAACGGTGTTTCTCCGTTGCTTGTTTTGGGCATCGTCCTGTGTGCCCACAAAATGCTGGGCAGTTCGTCCACCCAGCCTCTTCTCTTTTCTCCTAACCTTGCCTTGATTCCATCGACGATACTCTTGTTGACGGCCTCAACTTGACCATTCCCCTGCGGGTGCGCGACCGAGGAGAAGGTATGCTCGATGTGTAGTTCTTTAAGCCACTGTTGGAGATTGTCTTCGGCAAAGTTGGTTCCATTGTCGGTGACGATCTTGAGGGGTAGTCCGAAGCGACATATAATTTGTTCCCAAATGAATTTTTTGACAACGGTGGCTGTGGTTGATGCGAGGGCCTTCGCCTCTACCCATTTGGTGAAATAGTCAACTGCGACTATTATAAATTTGACCGCTCCTGGGGCTTCGGGAAATGGTCCCACCATGTCTATTCCCCATTGTTGAAAGGGCCACGCGGTGGTGACCGGTACCAACTCATTCTTGGGGCGCATCGTTTTGGGCGCATGTCTTTGGCATCCACCGCATTTCCTCAACTCTTTGACCGCGTCCAAATGCATTCCGGGCCAATAGTATCCCGCATTCATGACTTTTGCTACCACCATTCTTGGGCCGGCATGTATACCACAGATTCCCTCGTGCACCTCTCTGATCAGATAGCGTGCGTCTTCGGGGTCAACACATCTTAACAAAGGCCCGAGGTATGATTTTCTGTACAAGATCCCATCAGCCATCTGGTAATGTTCGGATTTGTACTGGATTTTCCTTGCTTCTGCCTTGTTCTCCGGGAGTACTCCAGATTGGAGGTATGTGATTATCGGAGTCAACTCAACTAGAAGGCACACTGGACTGGGGGGACTTGAAGAGGTATGGTCCCAATTCCTTGCCAACATGGCAAGGACCACACCACTTTTTCCATCAGACGTGGCGCTGACGTTGACGAACTCATCCAGAAGCTTCTAGAAGCTTCTGGAAAGTATCTGGGTGGCCCCAAAGATGCTCCACCCGACATAAAGGACACAACGTGTCACCAGTCACCAGGCGCCACGTAGGCCTGTAACAAATCCAGGGGCAGCCCAACAATGCCAGTACGACGTCTCCAAGACGAGCGAATGCGAGCGCGCCACGTGTACCACTACACTGACCACAGCAGAGGAGACCAAGAGGATATTCCCCTTGGTCGGACAGCTGGCGCGCAACCACAGCTGGCATCGCTGCTCCTCCCTCTCTCACCATCCGGCTATAAATAGAACCCTTCATCATTCAGGTAAAGGGATCTGGCTCTCTCTATTCTCACACTCAACACACACTGATATTTCCTCCTCGGAACAGTACTTATTCTCACGCCGGAGCCTGGTTAAGAGGGAAACCCCCATATTCCCCTCTTAACGAGACTAACGGTGTTGCTGTTTTGCAGGAACCAGGCCACACCCGCGAGTAGAAAGAGAGATTGAACCCACAGAAGAAATAACCCCACTGATTAACCATAGTGTTAACCAGTGTTTCATCAATATCTTTTGTTTGACCACTATTACCTATCTGTTTTACTAAGTATAAGTTGAGGTATTTATAAAGAAAGAAATTTTATGGTTCGTGTTTTTCCGCTGCGACTTTTGTCATGTACGATTTAGGGTGTAACATATATTTGATCGTAGTGTGCTATAATATGTCTTAATGTGTCATATATGGTTGTAATAGTTTGTAATGAGATATGGTGAAATACAAGATTATTGTGTCGTGTTATTTTTAACGGACGATATGTGTAATTAATTTTAGTATAATTATCGGGTGAGATTAAAAAGCTATATTGTAAAAAAGATTTTACTATGTTAGAAAATGCATGAAACATCTACATACATTATATGTCGATATACATACATTGTATGTCGATATCAACAATGGACCGAATAGACCACATATTTTTTTTGAATGCTGATTTTCTTTTTGAGTGACCCCACATCACACCGCCTAAACGGCGGCCCTAGCCAAGATCTGCCCAGACTTCGTTGTCTTAACCGAGCGCGCGATGGGTTGGTTAGACTTGGTTACGGCGTTCCCCCGGAAACCGTACTGCCTCCACACGAGTTGCCTCGCTGAAGTAACAGTTGGATGAAAACCGGGGTGCGGCTCAGGATCGAAACCCCCCCCTCGGTAGGTTTATCACTATCATTGCCCAACCACTGAGCATAAGCCCATGGTTATATCCATCTCAATATGACACAAATGGGAATTGAACTTGAGTATCCATTGGAGAACCCAAGGCTCTTACCACTAGACCACAAATGGGGAATGAATAGACCACATATTTAATAGCCGAATTATGTTAGGGTTAATGGATTTAAACACCCCCAACTATTGTCATTTGGCCGATGGCACTCTCAACTTTGACTTTGGCTCACACCACTCTCAACTTGACACATTGTTTGTCATGGCACCCCCTCGTTAAATAATCACTAACCTAGTTAATAAAATTGCCTATGTGTCAATTTAAGCTGATGTGGCATGTATGACGTGTCAGTTATACTGATTCATCATCTTTAAATGACACGAACAATCACTTGAACCAAAACTCAAACCAAAACAACACACGGTCACGGTGTCGCCGGCGGCGGCACCTCGCCAGCTCCGCCGGCTCATTCCCTCCTCCGTTATCGATCAGCCCTCTCTTATCAACCTTATCATCATCTTTAACAATGAAGCACCACCATCAATCTGATTAAATTCGTTACCGGTCAAAGATTCCTTCTCTGCCTAAACCTCATGACATCCGACTGCTTCTTCCTCCATAGCTCCGACACATAAGTGTACGCACCTGTAATCAATCACCAACCAACATTTCATCTGATTAAAACCCTAATTATCCGCATTTAACTAATCGGATCGATCAATCAATAATTAAACACCCCTTTACCCACCTGTGTGGCACATCAGCAAACTCGAACTTACTGTGTATAAGCTCCACGTCCGCCGTCGACGCCGACCAGAGGTCGCCGGTGAATTTCCGACGGCAAGTGCCGCCGTCGGCCAGTTCCGACTCATCATCTTCCTCACTCAGCAGCACCATCTTCATAGTCGGAAGCAGGAAATTTGTCGTACAAACACCACCGTCATCAGAAAAACGAGAAAGGGGGGCGCCGTTGAGTGTTGTGCCATTGAGATCCACCACCGCCGCCGCCGTGAGCGGCGACGCCACTTCTAGTCTGCTGGTTTAGGGGTAGCGGAGAAGGAGAGGAGTAAAGGGGTGTTGTTGTCCGGGGGGGGGGGGGGGGGGGAGGGGGGTGTCGGCTGGATGTTGGCAGGGATGTTAGGGTTTCTTCACAAAAGAAGATGAAGGAGAAGCTATAGTGTGGCTGGTTTGAGCGGACGTGGAGCATATATAGATGCTGATGTGTGTGTATTGGATCCATCAGCATGCCAAATCATCAAATATTGGACACGTCAGCAAAAAGAACTAACTTAGTTAGTGTTTATTTAACGACGGGGTGACACAGCAACCCAAGTGTTAAGTTGAGAGTGGTGTGAGCCAAAGTCAAAGTTGAGAGTGCCAGCGGCCAAATGGCAATAGTTAGGGGTGTTTAAATCTATTAACCCATTATGTTATTTATTTATCAAAGCTTGTTATTGGCTACACATGACCCTGACTGTTAGCTAAGGCTGGCAATAGGTAACCTGTAGGTAACCTGCTAAGACACGATAACAGAAAAGTACACCATGTGATTTTTTACGTTTTTAAAAATAATCAAAATCTGAAAGTTAGGATCCATTATTTCTCTTTCTAGGTGTATAAAATATACATCTGTCTTATAGACATTGGATATAAAGTAGTTAAACGAGTCATATTCATGTTTAAAATTTTTGTTGTTCGCGTTATCAGATACCTGTTAAACCTACTAAGACACGATTTGCCAGCCTTACTCTTAGCGCACATATGAGCCAAAATTAATGGACCCATTTTTAATTAGTTCACTTAAGCCGAAATAAGGGCCAGCCTTTGCATAGCCCCATAGGAGTCATAGGCCCATGAGCCCATCACACAATGACTCAATGTAGATACTATTGGCTACAAAAACGTATATGTATGTCTAGACATATTGTCATATTCCCTTTCCACAATTAGCTTCATGTTTTTAATCACACAAAACACCCAGGGGTAAGGGTGGGCCTTCTAAAAAACTTTTTTTTCTATGAATTTTCTTAACATTATGAAAACAATACAGAAGTAAATAATTTTATATTATAAAGAAACTCATTAAATAAATGCTTTTATTAAGGTTTAGGAATTTAACTTACATATTTATATATCAACTTATTAAACTTTTATAATATCAGTTAATATAAATTTTAATAATTTGTAAAAAACTGAAACGACATATATATAGAGGAATGTTAACGTACAAGACCATCTTATCGTGCAAAGCGTATGCGGGTATCTCAACCGCACATCTCACCTACCATAGGCCTTCTTATAATATCAGTTAATAGAAATTTTAATAATTTGTAAAAAAACTGAAACGACATATATATAGGGGAAGATTAACGTACAAGACCATCTTATCGTGCAAAGCGTATGCGGGTATCTCAACCGCACATCTCTCACCATAGGCCTTCAATTGAACGTGGTGGCACAATAGTAATTAACTTGATATAATTGTAGGAATCCGTTCGTGCAAAATTGAATAAATAAAAACTTAATTATTAACTTGAATTACAACTGGAAAGGAAAGCAGAAATAACAATAAAGATTACAACTGAAATAAAGAAACAAGAACAAAATTATTGAAAAATAAAGAAGTTCTTTGCTGAGGATCGTGTTAGACACGGGTCCCTTAAAACAAATTTCGTGTCTCCCAAGAGAACACGTTTGTTTCCAGGATACAACAGCGTGAGCAGTTGCACTACCGGTCTTGACTCCAACCCGAAGGTGTACCTTGATTGCTTGATAGAAGAAGATAGGAATTATGTTGGAAGAAGATTGTAAGCTGTGAATTTCGGTGTAGTTCTTCAACAGGGGTACCACCCTATTTATACTACATGTCTGAACTCGAAACCGAAAAAGAATTAAATGGGAGAATTAAATTGTATTAAACGTCTTCAATGCACTTTAATTCCTCATTTAATTCTCAGTCAAAACCGTTTGACTCGTCAGTTTCAAATGCTGAAATGTAACTGCACTGTCATAAATGCTGGAAGCTACTGCGCGAGCGCGCCCTTGCGCGTGCAAGTCTGCACGCTCATGCACGCGTGCGCCACCTTGGCTCAATCTCATGCGCGCGTGCGCCACGTCACCTGTGAGCCTCTACGAGCACGCCACACAGTCGCGCCGTTTTGGCTCACTTTGGTGCGCCGCGCACGTCACTTCACTGCCCATGCTCCATGCGCGAGTGCGCGCCACTATGCCATGTGTACTCGCGCGCGTGCGCGCATGACTGCCGCGTCATGCGCCACTGCGCGCGGACCCACCAGGGTCATGAGCCTGCATGCCACATCACCAACCACAGTGGGCCATCAAAGCGCCACATTGCGCCTGATCGCCCACGCCACGCACCCTTCGCGAGTACACTTAGTGAGTGCTCCCATAAAACAATAAGGATGGAGAGTTCCCACTTAAATACCCCTTTAAGTTTCATCTCTTCTCCTATGTGGGACAATGTGCCACTTTCCCACTTTTTCCAGCATTCAAGTTTCAAACACCAAACTTTGAGTATCGATATCTCATTCATCTTAGCTCCGTTTTGGACATGGTTTAGTTCGTTGCGAAGCTCTTCCAACATAAAACACAAACCCACAAATAAATATATAAAACCCGCTCATTTTCTTATATTTATTTCTAGTCCAAAATAGGAAAAAATCATTTTCCTATATTTGTGAAAAATGCTATTTTCATAAATTTCCAACAATAATTACGCATGGTTGGGTTAAATCCTAATTACACACGTTATTTGCATAATTACGCACATTATTGCATAATTACGCACGTTATAGAAAATTAAAACTTGCATGCCACCAAACATGAAAATTACGCATGGGTTGTTTCAACACTAATTACGCATGTTATATGCATAATTACGTACGTTATCGGGTGGTCGCGTACGTTAAGAGACTTTTGTATTTTCAATTTTGTCTGTAAATATATTGGCTTATTGAACTTTCAAAAATATATCAACTGTAAACTGAAACTTGTGATGATTCACCAACTGTAAGAGGGGAATCTTTTGTCTGATTTGTGTAAAAGTTATTTTCATAATGGAAATGCATATCCATTCTTGTTTTCTATATGAATTATCCAATCGATATATTTCAATCTATAAGTCCCACGATGGCAAAATGTTGCTATAAAAATCCATTGAGCCTAGTTCTTTGCTACAAATGATCTGAGGCTTTTACAGATCGGTACACCGCGTATAAGACACAAATGAACACAAATATGGAGGTTGCGGATCCAGATATCACGTATGGAACCTAAACAAATGCAAATCTAAGGTTATAGATCCAGAAATCGCGAATAGCAACTAAAATGACCACATGTTTTGAAGTGCCGGATCTAGAAATTGCGTTTAGAGCTCGAATGAGCACATGTATCGAGATTATTAACATAGAAATCTTGTATTGAGCTTGAAGGAGCATAGATCTAATGGTTGCAGATTTGGAGATGCATATAGAGCTCGAACGAGCATAGATGTGAAAATTATCAATCCATAAATCATGTATAGACCTCGAAAGAGCACATATAATAGTTGTGTGCATGAAACTGAAATAAAAGACATAACAAAACCACAATGACTGAACACAACCTAAAGCCGATGGTTTGGTTTCAGATTTTTAAAAACCGAATTTCCTGTTTGGAATCGGTTTTGCATGCATTGAAAACCGAAAGAAACGAACCGAACCCGTAAAACGGAACCAACTTTTATAATCGAACCGCCCCCGTATAAGCCGAAAATACCGACTTGTGTGATTGAAATTGTGGATTATAATTTTTGTTTTCGAATGTTAAGTAACTTCAAAATTATAGGCCCAAACCATTAATTAACATAAAATTTGACCAAAGTTTTAGTCCTAAATTCGTTAGTTTGGGCCCTTTGTCCATTAGCCCAAAAATTTCAAGCTCAAATAGCAAAAAAATAGGCCCAAAGTTTCAAGCCCAACAATGAAGGAGGTGGAGTAGACATGCTTCATCTTCTCTGTCTTGTATTGAAGGTTGTAAAACATCATAAAGAAGCTCGTTAGAATGGGTCGCAAGGTTTCGAGGGGGTCCCAAGGCCGAAGCTTGAGGACTACCCTCCGACTCTCAAGTCAGTCTAAGTCAAAATAGACATGTATATCAAATGTAGTGTATATGAGAGTATATAGAGAAGCTTGAGGACCACCCTCCGACTCTCAAGTCAGTCTAAGACTCATCATAATAGACATGTATATCAAATGTAGTGTATATGAGAGTATATCATGAATACAATACATGCACTCTCCATTTACATATCAACAACTAAAGTTCACAAAATTCTTACAAGCATGCAAATAAAACAAAATTTAAGAATATTTGGCAGCCCTATTGTTGCAATTTCTCTTTCAGACCTCCAAGAGGCCCATAACTTTTTGAATTTGACCCCTTTTGACTACAATTACAGCTACTATTATTGAGATTTTGACCACAGTTTAGACACAAACCTTTGCACATTGGGTCACATATAGCATTGATCTTTATTTCCAGATGAACCATATCTCTTATATTCTTGGATATATCTATCGATTTCTCTTCGGGAGGGAAATACAGCCAGTCATCTAAGTCAACAGACTCATCGTCATCGTCTCCTTGTTCACTTTGACCATAAATTACTCCCATGTTTATGATTTCCGGTTCTTCTATAGGCTCTTCGGTTAGTACAAGCGAGAAATTGGAAAACACGCAATCGGCAGCGGGCCCACCACACCTTAAATCGAACACAACAAAAAAACACTAATTTATCAATCTACATATAACCACAATTGTATTAACATAAGTTTCAAGAACAGATGGTTACCTATTGCACCCAAGGGTTATGACCGTGCGTATGATCCCATCAAGCTTCAAGTTCTGTTTCTTCCGGGTTACATCGATGGATATCAAGACAGGTGTTCCATGTGGAAAATCCTTAACGGATTTTGTGACACGTAAGCCCATCAAAGAGGCTCGAGATTTTGAAACTTCGGTTGAAAGTTGTCCTAATCCCAATCTTTCTAAGGTTGTGCAATACTCAAGGTGAGAGATTGAAGGGTTTCTTTGGTACAAAATTGCCCCTTCCCAAGGTGAATCTAAATCATCAACATCTTGATCCATCCACTCATCTTCCGTAACGTTTTCATCACTAGCGAGCTCGTGGTTGGAGTTTAATGATTCTCTTGTTTTAAATTCCAAACGTGACTTATGTTTTAGGATCGTTGTTGATCTGTGCTTAATAGCAAATAAGTGTTTTTGAAGAATGTTGCAGTGGGTAGATTTGTAACACGGATGTGATAACGATGTCCGCGTGATTAGAAGGTGGGGTGCCTTGACATTATTAACATAAAAGCATGGTGTCATGAAGGAAGAAGATAGAATGAGAGGCATTCTCGACTTTACTTTTATGCAACTCCCAATCTTTAAGTTATGCTGCCCGCTCCCGAAGGAAGATTCAAAAATACAATGAATTTTTTCGGTATTCAAAAGTAAAGTATGCAACTGACTAAAATGTACTGAAAATTTATGAAACTGGGACTCTTAATTGAGCAGGGTTATGTGGAAGTCATGTTGCCAATGGTAACAAACAGCTCCTGTAAAGATGATTCAACTCAGATCAATAACATATGTAAGATATGAGAAGCAGCAAAATTTATGTGTTACGCAAAAGATACATATGTGTGAGACTAAGGTATGTGTGTCAGTGTGTGCATTTTGTATTTCTATGATTGATACAAAAGACAAGAGATTGCCTCCTATATATATCTTTGTTGTCAAGGCTAACCTAAGCGCGCGCGCGGCGCCTAGGCCCAGCGCAGCCAGTGGCGGATCCAGAATTTTTTTTCACTGGGTTCACTTTTTTAGATACTCCAATTTCATATGACTGAACATAAAAAATTTCGGGTCGGTTCGACAGTTCGGATCAGGTAAGGTTCATCACATAATAAAAGTACGATACAATAATGAAAAGAAAATCGTCGCTACTAAAATAACACTTACTGTGACGGCCAATAATGAAAATCTGTCACTAAATTGGATTTTTGACCGACCATCAAGTCAAGAGAAAAATGTCTTAACTCTTGGTAGATTGACCATTTTTCGCGAAATAAAATCTTTGGTTTTTTTTAAACAATTTCTGAGTCATCTTGTACAAAAACATGGGATTAACAGAGGCTATATTGTTCCATCTACATGTATTTATCGCTGATTTTTGGTTTTTATAAGAACGAACATAATACGTGACTGAACATTATAATGCCATTCTGCACTTCAATCAACTGAACGAACCATTATGCTAGAGCATGAAAACAGAACTAATAATGAAAATAACTCGGAGATTAGGAGTATTTTTCCAGAATCACATACACGGTGAACCTAGCGTTCAAATTCCCAAGGAGATAAAATGCAGCTTATATACCTCAGATACAAAATTACAATGGGAGACAGTTCAGTTTCATACTTTGCGGACAAGAACAATGATCGAAACAGAACAAATGACAACTGAAACTATGAATAAAAAATTTCTAGTACATCAACCTTAATGACAACTTACACATGATCGCAAATATGGCGATAGCCTATCTGATAATGCCTAAATACCAAATTCAAGTTTAAAACATCAAAAGCTAATTATAATGACCTTGCAGATTACCTATCAAAACTAAACTGTAACTCCTATCCGTACCCAAAATTCTACACTTTTCGTCCTAATCTATTAAAAAATAATCCTTAACTAATCTTTGATTATGTTTGAATTATCAATGACAGAGAAACCATCTATTAATTGTGCTCTACATCCGCACATCAACAAATCTACAATCTTTCTATTAATTGTGCTCAATACAAAATCAAGTATTAATAAAGAATCATGATGCATTTTACAGTTTCAACTCAATTAATTTAAAACAGCCGAAATTTCTCAACTCAATTCAATCAAAAAGTCAAAAACCAGACCTTACTAGTTCAAAGCAGAGGTGGTCGGAAGGTGGAGGCGGAGGACGGCCGGTGTCGGCGGTCGGAAGGTGGAGGCGCCGCAGCCGCTGCTGATTCTGACTCTGATGTTGCTGAAGGTGGAGGCAGGAGGCCTTTGTTCTGTTTTTGTGTTATGGGTAACCATAAATGGGTTTTAAAATTAAAGAAAGATATGGAAAGAGAAATTAAAAAAAAACGGAACAAAATTGTGCCTCATACGGGATTCGAACCCGGGTGTCTTCAAAAGAATAACACGGACATAACCAGTGGAGAACCAACTTTTTTTGTTTATGGGTTCCTTTTATATTTTACTTATGGGTTCCTTTTCAGTTTGTTATATATATTTACACTAAAAATTAAAAACCGAATGGGTTCCTGGGAACCCGTTCTTTGTTAATAGGTCCGCCCCTGAGCGCAGCCTTCTTGCTTCGTTTCAAAAGCCCCACTTTCAAGACCTCAGGCGCCTTTTTCAGGCCAAGCTCCAACAAAATTCCAACCGAAAATCGTCTGAACAGGTCTGAAACAGTTACACCAACCCTAAACAAGCCTGTAATCAACCTAAACTGGCCCTAAAAAAGCCTAAAAGATGTCTAAAACCCCTAAAAAAATTATTTTTATACTGTACGCCTCGCCTAAAAAAGTGTCCCCTTTCTAAGCGCCTTGCACTGAGGCCGACGGCTCACCCTTTGTGGCTTGCGCTTAGATAACTACTATATCATGATAGGAGCCAAAACCAACTAACTATAACAGAATACAGCTGAAAATATAACAGAAAAATAAATAAGATATAATATAATCACTTTAATAACACGATTAACTTGTGTAAAACTGTGAAATCTATACAGAACAGTACAGCATATAGGTTCAAAACTTTTTTGAAGTCTAGCTGTTACTTCCTAAATTCAAATTGAGCATTTCTCAATGCAGATTCCAATTATATATACTCGCTTTAATTTTCACTTATTTCCTATATAGCCGACGAGATAAACAGGAAAACAGAACGAGATTGCTTCAATTGGAGCTAAATTTATTTCAATTCATCATAATTCATAAAAGAAAAACAAGAAAAGATAGATTAAATAATGTTCGATGCATTCATACATATCATCTATGTCGCAATGAAACCCTAGACGATGATATTATAGATAACGAGAGAGAGAGTACCTGCAATTGGTGCTGTAGGGAGGCAAGGTTTAGGAGATTGGGTTGTAGCCCCCGAATGAATTATAGTTATGTGGTTCGAAAAATCCTTTACCCAAACAGGGTTCTAACTTCTAACTTCTAACGAGGTGTGGTGTTCATTTAATTTTATCCTAAGGGTAAGTTACATTTTTCGTCCTGTTTGTACCGGATTGCAACGAATAGTTTTAACTTTAATAATTACAGTTACAATCCTTTAGCATTAACCTGGTTATATTTTTTGTTAAGTTTATCCACTTATGGGTATTTTGGTCAATTAATGTTTTTATTTAAACTAGAATTACGACCCGCCGCAATGCGGCGGGGATTCTTTAGTTATAACTAAGTCGATTTATGACGCGCACGTTATGTTGAACCTGTCAAACGGGAAAAAATAGACGAAACGTAAAAACGTTAAACCAAAGACGCACGTTGCGATGTGTTAAGTCACAAAATTTAGAACGAAGCATAAAGCGAAAAATTTGCGGAAAACAAAAGCTATAAAGGACCAAAGCTGAAAGTAAAAAAAAAAAGTTGTGAGGATAGATTGCAAAAGATAAAAAGTTTTGTGTTAAAAGTAAAAAAAACAAATAGTTTTAAGTTAAAAGTAATTTATGAAATACTTTTGGGTGAAAAGTAAAAAAATCAATTTTTTTTTAAAACCCCCAAAAGCCAACGTTTTAACAACCATATGCATAACCATTTTTTGTTTGAAAAACCCCCAAAGCCAAGATTACCACACATAAGTAAAAAAAATCAAAGTGGTTAAATTGTAAAAGATTGAAACTTTTGAATTAGAAGTGAAAAATCAAATTAATCAAAGGGGTTAAATCGTATAAGATAGAAACTTTTGAATTAGAAGGGAAAAATCAAATTAATCAAAAGGGTTAAATTACCAAAGATTAAAACTTTAAACTTAAACTATCAAAGATTAAAAGTTTAGGGTTAAAAAGGAAACAAAGAATAAACTTAAAACTTAAATTGTTAAACATTAAAACTTTAAGGTTGAAAAGGAAAATTTCTATTTTTTTTTTTTTTTTTTGAAAAACTCCCTGAGCTTACATTACAACACATGTATGCATAGTTAGGTTGCTTCTTTATAAGAATAAAATGTTTAATAAATAAAACAAAAAAAATGCATATAGATATCATCTTCCCCAATTTCCTAACCCTAAAACCCTAACTACCACACCTTAACCGCTTAAAGGCAAATGTCTGACCGATTCAGATTAGACGTCTTAATCATTCAGACTCAGTATAATACTTAACCATTCAGAGGCAAATGATAATACTTAACCATTCAGAGGCAAATGTCTAAACAATTCAGACATTTGCTCGTGAAACACACAATATGAACCATTAAGTGTTGAACCAGTAAGAGCTCTGAACCACTAACTTACCACAACCATTTAAGAATAATTGATGGCCCACTAGGGAGAGAGACATTGGTAGCGGAACCACTTGATGATATTCATCTCCACTAGCAATAATGTCTACACACTAATTCAGGGTGAAACCTAATAAATTTGGAAAATCGAACCCAGAACCTAATGTCCATAAGCCTTATCCTACCCCGAAGATACTATACCGTTAGATCACGTGTCCTTTGATAAGAAAATTTTAAAAATAATAAAATTTTTTAAGATACCCGTTACACTTTTTAAAATTTTTTACCTTACTTTCATTAAAGTTGACAATCATAATAGAGAGGGGTTTATAATTGCGTGCATAACTAAGGGGCTTTTTGGCAACTTCTGAATGGTTAAGTGCTGAACCAGTAAGAGGTCTGAACCATTAAGGGGCTGTTTGGCTAAGCTTATTTTTTTTACTTATTTACTTATTTGCTTTTTGAAAAGTTAAAAGGTGTTTGGGTTAGCTTATTATGTGAGAGGAATAAGTAAATAAGTAAAAAAAATAAGCTTAGCCAAACAGCCCCTAAGTGTTGAAACAGTAAGAGGTCTGAACCATTAAGAATCAGTATAATGCTTAACCCTTCAGAGGCAAATGTCTGACCAATTCAGATTAGAGGTCTTAACCATTCAGACTTTGTATAATACTTAACCATTCAGAGTCAAATGTCTGAACCATTCAAACATCTGCTAACGAAACAAACAGTCTGAACCATAAACCATAAAATGCTGAACCAGTAAGAGGTCAGAACCATTAAGAGGCTCGTTAAAAGGTAAATAAACAGCCCCTAACTCTT
Source organism: Helianthus tuberosus (assembly GCA_030545235.1). NCBI lineage: Eukaryota > Viridiplantae > Streptophyta > Magnoliopsida > Asterales > Asteraceae > Helianthus > Helianthus tuberosus. The sequence continues at coordinate 30,105,478 of CM060386.1, read as the reverse complement.
ACGGATCCGTTGTAATATGATTAACAATGTCAGAGTGCGAGCTAGTACACTAGACTACAAGTTAATGTTGAAGACTAGCTTGGTGTTATAAAATCTAAAAACATTTCATACATCATCGCCATATAGAAGATGAAAGTTCTCTTCATATGTACATAGTCCATGCTCTTGACAATTATCTTACCCTCCACTGGCCTAATTGCAAGTTAAAGCTCACAAATTATATGAAAAGTTGGATAGTAGTATAACAGAATTGGCTAATATGCAAATTAGCAATTTTTGTGTTTAACACAAGTATACAACACTACTGCTGCCAAGACCGAGCGTGCCACAACGGCACAACCACTACATTCCAAATTCTTTAAGAAAATTTAAGAGCCAAACATGATTTTTCTTCAACCAAATGCATGCATCACAAGGCTATTTCTCGGTCAAAGGGCGACTTTTTTTAGGTTAACGTGCCATATGAGTGATTTTCCAGGTATAATATGATTGCAGTATGCAGGAAGCCTGTTCTGGTCAGGGGAGGAGCTTAGTGGGAACCGGGGTGTTTGGGTTAGAAGTATAAAATTTCCGAATCTTCGTCCAAAATTTTTAAAATTATATAGGATCCCCCCCCCCCCCCTCCGAAACTTTTGGTCAAGCTCCGCCACTGGTTCTGGTGTTTGTGAAAAATCAGAAGTCGGGTTAAAGCGCAAGTACTGAGTGAAATTAGGATCAAACAATAACTATGACCATGCCATACCCACAAAAGAAAAGGGAAAGAATCTTAACAACATTACATATATAGAAAACACATCTCATCTGCATATCTTTACTTCCATTTGCAGATATAAGCAAAATGCCCCAATTGTGCTCATAAGATATTAATATGGTTAGTACTCACTATGGTTTTGAACCTTATGTACATGTAACATCCTGTAAATTTAACCATGAAAAGCTTGTGCAGATTCAACCTCTTCAACATCAAGCTAAAGGCCAATCCAGCTGCTGCACTGTTCCAGTGATTACATTCCATTTTCCATCAGCTATCTCATCATATAACCGTGTCCAGCCCCATTCTAAATACCCCAAAAAAAACCAGTAGTCAGTCACAGACCGATCATCTGATTCTAGATTCTGTCTTAAATTGAATGTAGCTAATTGGTCAAGGAGGTAAATGCCTGGTAAAACTTCAGGGTGTTCACCTCTAACAGACTGTCGAGTTAAAGAAAGAAGAAGGCATCCACGTGTTACGATAAGACCGCCATAAGATAGTGGTGCGTCCTTCAGGAGTTCGAACCCCTCATCTAGTAGTGTGATGGCATCCCAAGGGATAAACCTGTTGAGTATCAGACCCTGAAATCCGGTAGTTTGATCCGCTTTCACTATGAGAATTCTGGATCGGTCTAACGGATACAAGCCAGCGAGGTTTTCTGTTGCAATGAGCATGGAACCAGGTGTTATTTCACGTATAGTTCTACTGGAATCGTGTGGTATACGTGGCCCATTGTCGTTAACCGATCCTAACTTCTGGGTGTAGGTCTTGGTCGGGGTCCGAACGCGGGTCAGTATAATCTCAACGTTTCCCTCCGGCTTTGATACAGTTTCTGGTGCATCCTTAATGTACGGTTTCTCATTCCAAACTCTATGTTCAACTTCACTCCATAAGGTATCTACATAATAAAATTATAGAAATCGAAATCAAACATGTATATATACATATATATTATATCCACCTGCTACATTAACTATTCATATGGTAGATCCTCACATCAAATCATTTTATATATAGCAAGACGAGCAACATAAATCCCTCACCAAAACAACTTCCTATATAAATCATTGATTCCTAAATCACATTAACTGTTTTGTTATGTATACGATGATGGTGTGGCAAACCATCGTTATATTCTGTTATGTCCACAGCTATGTTGTCAAAAGCCCTTCGGGTGCACGCCTAGGTTTTCTGGAGAGGCAGGGCGCAGGGGAAACGCCTTGCAGCCATCCAGGCGCTCCGGCGAGATTCGGCCAAATCCTGAAAATTATGCAAATTCTGGGCAAACTTGTCTGGAACATCCAAAATTGGCCTAGAATCAGCCTAAATTATGTCTAAAACCCCAAAAAATGGGGTGTTAAGCGCATAGTTGTCAATAGCGGCTATAGCGATCGCTATAGCGCGCTACGTAGCGAAGCGATGTAGTGTCGCTATTAGGGTCATAGAGACTGATTGCGAGAATAGCAACAGTTAATTTTTTTTAATATATATAACAATTAAATATAGCTATAGCTATACAAAATAGCTGGATTATAGGTTTTTGTTAAACATACATGTAAAATAGCATATATACCACGCTATTTTGATATAAAATACATATAATTTTTTTTTTTAAATTCTAGCGTATCGTTATTTATAAAATAGCAGCCAGCCAGCTGTTTTCATTTCAAAAACAAATCCGTGACCTCTGGTGGGCATAACAGTCAATATTGGTGATAAGAGCGGTAGGATGTTATGTGGATTCTATCTAACATTTCTCTTAAAATTTGATACTTAGTCTATAATAATTATTAACAGTCAAATATATTACAGAAACTGAGTTCATAAGAAATATAGGTGCTAAATAAACAATATGAGTTGAGGTTTAAGAAATTACTTGGAAGCGTGACCAAAAGGAGCAGGTGAGGGTTAAGGCGAACAAAAGATGAAAAGTTTTGTTTGGTGAAAAACTGCCATTGAACCGGTTGATCGCTTTCGCTGCTGCTGCTGACGTAACGCACCGGTTGGATTGAGAATGTGAATGTGAAGGAGATGATGAGGAGGAGACAGAAAAGAAGCAGCTCCGGTGATGAATAACGGCGATTTAGAACCGCCTTTGTCATTGCCCTCGATGACAAGAAAAGACTTCACCGGAGGAGACTAAAAATGGTGTTTAATATCTGTTAATTATTACAAGTTAACAAAGCTACTAAAAATGGTGTTTAATAAAAAATAAAGTGCTCTATTAGTAAAAGAACATAAACATTACATTTTAAAATAAGAAAATGAAAACAACAAAAAAACTTTGAGGGGTGTTTACACTCAGGCTCGACCAATAACTTAAAATTAACGATAATATTGACTGCTAGAAACCAAACACGTCGGGTTCTGTTAGACAAAAAAACGTGATAACCAGGTTGATAAAACAGCTTGTATTGTTATTTGATAAAACAATGAAAAGAACAATTTAAGATTAATATTAGTGAAATGATGAATCACTACAAATATAATTTTGGATTTATCTTTTATGTCTTAGGATCCTGTAAAAATGTCACTTTTCGTGAGAAGTGTGAGAAGGCATAAAGATTCATATGTAGACATCTTGTTTTGAACTTAGGCATAATGTTTTGGGTTGTTTTGGTAAGAAAAACACCAAACATAACAATTTAAAACACAATACAGTGAATTCTAGGGTTAAAACTTAAAACACCATGCCAAGAACGTTAAGTGGTGTGTTTTAAGTGTTAAGTGGTGTGTTTTAAATTTCACGCCCATAATACGTTGCATTGTGTTTTAAATTGTTATATTTGGTGTTTTTTTACTAAAACAACCCAAAACATCATGCTTAAGTTCAAAACATGATGCCTACATGTCAAATTCTATGCCTTCTCACACTTCTCACGAAAAATATCCTTTTTACAGGAACCTCACCCTATCTTTTATTGCAAGTATCTTTGATGGTTAACTAATAAAAGGTTAATTAATTATAAGATATGATCTTATATCACTATATATTGATGAATAGTTAGTTACATGCTTTGTATATCTAAGAAGCCATTGAATGTGTGAATTGTTTTTAAATTAATCCTAGAAACACGCTAAACTAATAAATACTATGTGTCAGGTTATAGCATAACTAACGGATAAGGGGGTGAAGAAATCAAGCCCACGTTTTGGACGTGGAGGTATGGAACGCCTGCTACTTATAAGGTTGGTTCAAGTAGCGTTCCATAACACCAAATCTTGCATGGGAGGGGGGGGGGGGGGGGGGTAAAACAAACACCCAACCTACGTTTTGGAACGTTGATACTAACAAAATAAAGGTTTTCAACTTTTCATTTAGTTTTAAAGTAAATTTTGGTGATTTTAAGAATTATCACAATTTTTGGATGAATTTGAGACAAGGGGAACTCCATATCAAACATGTGTGGCTAAACAATTTCAATTACAACCATGTGAGAGATTCGTCATAAGTGTAAACTCTAATTTGTATGTGTGTTTGCTGAACAATGGAACGATTGCCTGCATTAACCATTGAGTGTTAGTTGATGTGTGTTTTAGCATTTGTTTGTAATCATGGTGTTGACTAAATGTGTTTTATTTTTGCTTACCCGATGATGTCGTCGCACCTTGGTTATTGTGGTTAGAAGACTTGTTGTCCCATTGGTGTAATTAGTGTAACTACCCGATAGTGTATTTCCACTTAGTTAGTGTGGTTAGGGAATGTCCGTTAGTGTGGTTTTGTTTGATATGTAATTTGGCTAACTAGGGATCATTAATAAATGTGTCTATGTAGTTTATTATCTTTCATACCAATATATGAGCTTGAAATTGTATGATCATATCTTTATCATGAAGTGATTATATTCTTGATTTGTAGTAACAAATCTACTTTTAATAAGTTTTACGCACGAAGTTTTAAATACAATCAATATATCAACCAAAGTTTGTATATATTCAGTTCAACATAACTTAGTAGCTAACTACATACTCTCTGTGGAAACGACTTGAATTAAAGTAATTAGTTCATTTAAAGTTATCGAGGCTTCAACACAGAGCATTAGTGCATTTTGTTAGCTCAAAATGATTTACATGACTCATTGCATGAATTACAAATCTTCCACTTCTGCCACATATGAGAATGTTGATATAACAACCCTTTGTCCATCAATAAGATTTCTTATGTTGGTGGTCAAAGACAAAGTGATGATATGAAGTATAATCTTGATTCTAAACGGATGTTTGAGATCATACTTACAACATTTGAACCTTTGTTTTTTCCTACTTGGCCACATATGAGAATAAAAGGATGTAAGAGTTTATTTTTTGAGTTAGTTGTTTGAACACAAGAGTACAAGATATCACAAAACCATACCATTCTTTTTTTTTGAATGGCCAACAAACTCAATCCCGAGTACTCTCGGGGCACCCACTGGACAAACGGAGTACTCCGAGAGTAACCCGAGTCCACCACCAATTCCGGGGAAAACCCGGTAACCCACCCGCCCGTAGGCACGACGGTGAAATTACCGGTAAAACCCGTTTGGCTCAAGGATCCAACCCAGGTTTCCCTGGGTCTCCTATCATACCATTCTTAATAGGGATATCCAAATTGTGACGTGTTTTCTTAACAGGGGTATTCAAACTGTGATGGATTTTCCAGAGTTTGGACCCTCATAATATCGGAATAGTAGTTGAATTGTAGAGAGATATTGAAAAAAAGATGTGTTTGGGCCCATTTTAGTTAAGCCCAACATAAAACCTTCTTTCTTCCTTAACAATTTAACATATCCCTTTTATTATTTCTTTTTTCTAAGTTTCAACTGCTTAACAAATACAAGAAAAAAAAGAGTAAACGTAGACTTTAAAATAAAGTACTTTTGTTCTAAATTCTAGGTTTACTCTTCTTAAAGTCTTTAGAATTAATAGTTTTTTTATTTAAACTTTATAAGTTTATTGCTTTATTTACAAGACACCGATTGAAAATCAAAATTGTTATTAATCAATGAATTAAAAAAAAAACATATTGATTTTGATCCCATCGGTGAAAATTTTATGGTTCCGGACCCCGCCCGGCCTCATCTGCATCATTCACCAACGCCCCACTCTTACGTCCATTTGTGCCAGCTTACAGCGCCCGCCTAGTGGCACCCAGTCTTGATGCAAATGTCTCGGATCCTTCAAAAATGTACTCAAACACCCCTCCCCCTCTCACGTAACCCCTTCGATGGCGTTCGTCCTCGCTTCCTCGCAACATCTAGAAGGGCCGAAAATGCCCTTAGGGCACACGGGGCGGGGACGTTATTTACCGTGATAGGATTCTATCACTCGTGGAACACCGCCGCCTCCACTTCCATAACGAGTTATGGAGTATAACTCGTTATATATATAACGCGTTGAAGATCAATGGTGATGAATGTGTATCTTGTATCTTGTACATTGTGCATTAATACTTGTACATTGGAATCCCATCACTAGTGATACCACCCTCACTACATTTCTATCACTAGTGATAGAATATTGGGTGCTGACATAGCATGATCTGATTGGATAGTGGGAGTGATAGAATCATATCACTAGTAACCACCCCCCTCCCCTTAGCCCTTAACTAACTTTTATATTTTACTTTTCTTAAGCTTTATATCACATCACTCTATTCTGCTGCTGATCATGAAAGTCTTTCCAACCAAACAACAGCTGTTGTCCCTCGTCACTGTAGCTTTTGCTGGCGATCAGTTTCAGATGGGCCCCCATCTTCCTTTTTATATCACTTGCTGAAATTTTAATACACACACCGAGAGAGAGAGAGAGAGAGATGGCTCAGCAAGCGACCCTCGACAACAAATATGTAAGACATATTCATTTTTTCCCACAATTCTTATTGTTCCAAAACATTGGTTCGTTATCCACTTGAAACACATTCTATAACCAATCTAATCGGGTTGTAAGTTATTTGATTTTGTAGTGTGTCAGTTTGAAATCTTGTTAGCATGTTTTTGTAGCATTAGTTTTATGAGTTTTTTGAATGCTAGCTAGAGTGTAAGACTTTCAGTTTCAGAATCATATATATACTTCCTCCCATGATTAATAGGATCAGTCACCACCTAACATATGATTCCAAAATTTTATATACTAACAAACAATAATACCTCTAAAATCCCACTCGTAGCAGAGCTATTGGTAGGGTACGACTGATTTTGATTGTTTTCAGAAAGACGGGTCTGTGAGCTTGTTTGCGAGAAATGACACGATTCAGCGGGTCGTTCTTTATAACTATTAACTAGAAGTAGAAGATACTCGTATTAGGATACATGACGATAGCGACAAGCTAGCGATGAAATAACGGGCGTTGTTTTATGTTTAGCGACACACCAGGAGAAAATTCTAGAAATATTTTATATGTATATTATATCCAAATAAGTTGTTTTGTATGCATACTTAACAAAAAACCTAAAATCATACAATTTTATACCTATAGGTCCTGCTATTTATATTAAAGCAGAAAAAAAAAACAAAAAAAAAACCTAAAATCCCGCTATTTACCTGCTATGGAGGCCCCAAAATCAAATAGCGACACATGACTGCTACACTACGGTATTCGCTTCAGCGCTCGCTATGAGCGCTATTAACAACTATGTTAGGATAGTTGTTTAACTTAACTTTCATAAAACAAACATTTTTCCAATAGAATATATCGTTACTCTTTTATTTAATCATGAACGGTCCACTTTTGGAATGTGAAATCTGCATATGAATTTGTGTGTGATAATACTTTTTTGATTTTGGAAGATGCTTGGAGATGAGATTGGGAACGGACCATACGGTCGAGTGTACAAGGGTTTGGACTTGGAGAATGGAGATTTTGTTGCAATAAAGCAAGTGTCATTGGAGAATATTGCACAGGAGGATCTTGATGCCATCATGGTACGATTTAATCGCTTTTGTCCGTTTGAAGTTAATATCCCCCATCATATGTTATTATATCTGTCTCTTCATAGATATTCATAGGATTTTATATATTGTTAGTTATAGTATTTAGTACATGTTATGTAATGGACTTCATCATCTCTAACGTGTTTCTAACGGTTTGTCGTAAATTGGTCCTACTGCTTAGTTAGCATGTTATACACAACTAGTTTATATCATATTAACACCTTTACTTTTGCTTTCTGTATGGGCAAATCATGAATTGATTGAACTTGGTTAATTCTCAGCAAACGATCGACTTGCTTAAGGTAATCCTCTCGTTCTGTTTTTTTTTTCTTTTGTATCTAGTTTACAAACAATAAATGTATATTTAAATCTTAAATCACTTGTCTATTGTTAGTGGTTCATGAAAATATATGGCTATATAAATTATATAATAATGACACTTACAGCTTTAAGCATCTGGAATGTATGGTCACGCTATATGATAACAATTCTTTCGGTGCAGAATTTGAACCACAAAAACATAGTGAAATATCTTGGATCCTTAAAGACAGAGACACATCTCTATATAATCCTCGAGTAAGTACGAATATCAATTGTGTCGGTTTTGAAAGCATTGTTTATATGCTGGTGCTCTAACTAACCTCAGGTATGTGGAGAACGGCTCACTTGCAAACATCATTAAGCCCGAAAAGTTTGGACCATTTCCTGAATCATTGGTTGCTGTTTATATAGCTCAGGTGTGTTACTGCCCATCAATTCCTCTGTAAGGTCTAAAATCTTGTATTTATGACTTTATTTTCCGACAGGTTTTGGAAGGCTTGGTTTATTTACACGAACAAGGGGTCATCCATCGGGATATTAAGTGTGCTAATATTCTGACTACTAAAGAGGCAAGTAAATGTTTAATTTAAAAAGCTAGTTCATATGGTAGTATTAGCATGTTCCAAAACCCCTGCATAGTAATTTAAAGCAAAGTCGCCGTTTATATACCTTATTTTTTTAGCACTAAATTACTCTTCTAACCTTGTTACTTCTGTCAAATGCCATGTTCAGGGTCTTGTAAAATTGACGGATTTTGGGGTTGCCATGAAGCTAACCGAGGCTGATGTTAATACACATTCAGTTGTCGGAACACCTTACTGGATGGCTCCTGAGGTATATAAAAGTTTTATTTTCTATCTATATAGCATAGTTTACCTGTATATCTTTTTCAACTTTTATTATTTTTTCAGGTTATTGAAATGTCTGGAGTTTGTACTGCATCTGATATATGGAGTGTCGGTTGTGTTGTGATTGAGCTACTTACTGGTGCACCTCCTTATTATGATCTTCAACCCATGCCTGCGCTCTTTAGGATCGTTCAGGTGTTCTTTCTTTTTTTATATAAACCAAATTTACCACATGATTTTTGTGATTTTTTTTTAAATTCAGTTCTAACCGTTCTGATATTTGGTATAACCGCAATGATTTTTTTTTTTTTTTTTTTTTTTTTTTTTTTTTGTCAATGGTCATAACAACCTCGGTTACTAAAATTTGCTTAATTTTTTCTTCAGGATGAGAATCCAACAATACCGGATAGCTTGTCACCCGACATAACTGATTTTCTTCTCCAGTGCTTTAAAAAGGTAAGTTGTAACATATTTGATTTGCTCTGAACTTGCTGATGACTATAATAACCGCGGTTATATATGATTAATCAAACATTAACTTCATATTTCAGGATGCTAAGCTGAGGCCCGATGCAAAGACGCTGCTTTCTCACCCGTGGATACAAAACTCTAGGCGCGTTGTATGATAAATGAATGCACGTATTTACCATAAATGTGTTTAAGCCTGAAAGGGTCGAACCAAAATTCTAGGCGTCTTGTATGTGTAATGTGTTGGAAAATACTTATTTGTTAAATTACATAATTGGCCTTACGCCATTTATATTTCAACTCGTTTGACATGTTTTGAAAAACTTGTATTTTCAATTATTCTTAAATATAGCACACGTTATAGTTACTTGTTATGTACTGGACCAGTGGTCACCGGGTTCATGTCGAAGACATTCCCCCGTCAGCCCCGCACTCTCGGACGCGATGTTCGATCGGGCCCCTGCCGCCGCGCAAGCTGACTTCCGCCCGGAAACCATACTGCCCCACACGAGAGACTCGCTGGGGTAACAGCTGGGTAAAACCGGGTTGCCCTCAAGACCGCACCATGCCTCGGTAGGATACGATCAATCATTGGGAGAACCCGCCCCACAAGCCGTAGACGCCGGGATTCGAACCGGGGTGGCCATTGGCAAACCCCCGGCCGAAAACCAATTGAGCTAGGAGGCGGGTCTACTTGTTATTATATATAATTTATTATATATAATTTAATTAAGAGAGTGGAAGCATCATCGATCTTTTCATGATTTGACAAAAAACACAAATAACCAAAACTTTAAAAAATCAATAGTAAGGAAATTTACTACTACTTATAATTTGTTGATGAGGGACAATAGAGCATTTACAGGGAATCAAAATCTATGTTTTGTGATTTTTAAAATATAAAGAGTATAAAAAGTGGTTGTGAGTGGAGTAAAAAGAAAATGTTACTGTTCATCTGTATATTTGGGGGACGCTGTTCACCCACTATAATTTTTTAATATATATTGAAAATGGTTGTGAGTGGAGGAGAGAGAAAAATGTAATGACAAAATTATAAAAATATTATTTAATTTAAAAGAAGAGATAAAAAGTATTTGTTTTTAGACTATGGGGTATGGGGCTTGGGTTGGGGCGTGGGTTGGGGGAAAACGCCCAAGCCACCACCCCGAGTGAGCTTGGGTTGGGGTGTGGCCCTTGGGGCTTGGGTTTCAAGCCGGGCGTGGGGCGGTCTTGACATCCTAGTTGGCTGCCTCCTATTCGCTGACCCCGCCATGTCATAGCGGGCCATTTGAAAGTTTGAATTTTAAATTCAAACCGTTTGGCTACCCCAATCCGCCACCCGGGTCCCAACATCCCCTATAAATGTAACCCCCAACCCCACCGTCTACCCCATCCCAAACCGTCGCTATCCACCGCTACCCCACCGGCTACCCACGTCATTCCACGAACCCGCTACCCCAGCCCGGCCCGAAGAACATGGCATCTTGGACTCACGAGGAAGAATTGACTCTCGTCACAAGCGTCGTTGACGCTATGAAGGGGCATCAACCGGGCCAAACAAAATATTGGCCCGAAGCATTCGCAACCTACCGACCTAACGTCGGAAACGACCGACACAACCTCAACGCGTGCCAACATAAATGGCGCGAGCTACGACCCAAGCTCGATCGTTTCAAGGCTTACTACGAAGCCGTTCCGAGCGGCGAGTTAAGCCACGAGGACCGGGTGGCGGTGGCGAACATAGAGTTTCGAGGCAAGGAGCGAAAGACGTTCGACAAGATCGCCCTTTTTGAAATTTACCTAACGCTCTAGGTTTTTTATTTTGTATTTTTTAGGAATTATGTAATTTTTAGGATTATGTAATTTTTAAAATTTTAATGAAATTGTAGGTTTTTTTTTATAAATGTTGTGTGAATTTTATAAATTTTTTGTAATTTTTTTTAATAATCTGCCACGCGGTGCACCCAACCCAAGCCCAACCCACACCCCGCGATACCCCACGGACACGTCACTAGGCGCCGGGGGGGGGGGGGGGGGCTCCAATTCCAGGTGTCAACTCATGCCCCAACCCAAACCCTACCATACCCCACGGTCTTACTGGAAATATATTGATATAGGAGTTGTTTTTTAGTGGAATGTATGTATATTTTTAGGGAGTTGAATGTGAATGCACGTGTCCTAACATCAGAATTTAAGCTTTTAAGTGCTTAACATTTTGGGGAATTGGCCTGTAATAATCCCAACTAGAGGTCTTTGGCCATTGACATTCCCATCTTTAAATATTCCTCCCACCAGTCCCACCTTTCACCTATTTTTTACTACACTGGTCCCCCATTAAAAAAACTTAACGGAATTATGTTTTTTTTCCAAATTACAAACAGTTTTTTACGGCTTTTTATCAGAACGACGATACGAGTCCATTGATGTAAAACTTACCTCGAAACGATGCTCTTGTATTTAAAATTAAAATTTTTAAATAATATCAACACATACAAGCTCTTCGAAATTATGCTTTTATTTGTATTTAAAATTTTTAAATATGATTGGCATTTCCATTTCCACTAGCTTTTATATCACATAAACATATAACTAACACCAAAAACAACACATAAGATTGCCAACCAATCAACCTAACAACTGTGTTTGTTTTCCCCCTCATCGGAGCTTCTACTGCCGATCACTTTCAGGCGGGCCATCCCATCCCATCTTCTTTTCCCCCAATTTCAAAAATCACTCACCACTTTATTTATATCACCAACAAACAATCATATATAATGGCACAACTTCATTTCTAGGGTTTCTCAAAACTCTCCCCTCTCTTACTGCAATTCTAACACACAGGGAGGAGGGGATACACAGAGATAATAGATATGTCTCGCCAACCGGTTACCTCCGCTTTTCCTAGGAACAAAACCCTAGACAACAAATATGTAAGAATTCTTCATCATTTCCTTCTATTTTGTTTGCTTTTCACTTTGGATGCTGAATTTTACAGTTTTCGGACTCAATTTGATCCGTGATCTGAAATTTTGACGAAATATTTAACCTTTTTCAAGCAATTAGATGGAATACTGTTAGGTTCTCAATGTTTCATAACTAATTGTAATGTAATTGAATTTGGGGCTGTAAGTTATTGAATTTGTGCTATGTGTTTGGCAGCCTGTATCACATTTGTGGATTTGGTTCAGTAGCATTATATATTGGAAAAGTAGTTTGTAATTCTGTATCGCGTGAGAATGTGAGATCTCATAGGTAGGTTTTGTAGGTATGATGCTTTCTAGTTGAATAATGAGGTTGTTGGAAAATATTAGCAAGTTTTTCTTTTAGAATTAGGGCTTTGGGTTTTTTGAATGATAAGAGTGTAAGGCTTACAACCTAACGAGCATTTACGTTCTCTGATGCGATAGAATTATTCCCCATGTAATATGTGCTTCCAAGGCTTTATGGAGTTATGCAAATAAACAGACGCGGGGATTGACTTTATAAGAAAACTAGTAAACGGCACGAAAATTGAATATTGATGTTTAACTTGTGTGCAAATCTAAATCTGTTATAATTGGAAAGTACTTTATGTTATCTTTAAAGTCAAGGAGTATCCAGTTTTTCATTCTTTGTTTGACAACACCAAATCAGTTGATTTTGTTTGTCGTTGGCCAGTTTAACCGAGACACTGCTCAAGTCTCCGCGACCAATTTGATTATTTTAGAAAACATGGGTGGGTGAGCTTGTTTGCCATTTAAAAAAAAGAAATAGCACAACCCAGTGACTGATAATTCCTTATAACTAGAGAATACTCTTATTCGAATATGTATTTAACTTAATCGACCTAAGGGCTTGTAGTCTAGTGGTATCCACTATCCAGGAGTGTCTAAAGGTGGTTCTTCCCAAGTTGCTGAGGGTTCTTGTCCCACGGTGGACATTGGTGTGGATTTAGGATAGTTTCAGTGGGTGTGTGAGTTAGTTGTTAAAAACACTTAATTGTTGCAGAATAAACATTTTTTCTAATATATAGTAGAGACTTAAGTCAATGAATAAATTGTTACTCTTTTATAACAAAAAGTCGAAAGCTCATGTTTTCGAGTTGTAGAAACTCGAAGCAGTTTCTTTACATGCAAGAGGAATATTGTGAACAAAGACCAAGTTTCCTTTTATATTTCTTCCCTGTGGAGTATTTAATTTATTATAGATAGTCTACTTTTGGCACGTGATATCTGCATATTAATCTGTTTTTCTTTTTAAACTTTGGAAGATGCTTGGAGATGAGATTGGGAAAGGAGCATATGGTCGAGTATACAAGGGTCTAGACTTGGAGAATGGGGATTTTGTTGCGATCAAACAAGTGTCTTTGGAGAATATTGCACAGGAGGATCTTAATATCATCATGGTATGATTAATCATTTTTTTCTCTTTTGAAGTTATCATCTCTAATGCGTTTCTAGTGGCTTATAATAAGATGTTCCTGTTGGCTATATGTTTATATGGCTGGTTAGAATATCGATACGCAACTACTTTGTTTTACATTAACACCTTTTTTTGCTTCATGTATGGACAAATCGTAAATCAATCGATCTTGGTAACTTCTCAGCAAGAGATTGACTTGCTTAAGGTAATCCACTTGTTCTAGCTTCGTTGTAATTATTTTACAAACAGTACATAAATATATAAATCACTTGGATAATGTTTCTGTTTCATGGTAATATATGGCTATTTAAATTACCTGATGATGATGATGATACTTATGGTCATGTTATATGATGCGTTTCTATTGATGTAGAATTTGAACCACAAAAATATTGTGAAATATCTTGGATCCTTAAAGACAAAGGCACATCTTCATATAATTCTTGAGTAAGTAACTAAGTATGAGTGTATGTCATTGTTTAGTAATTTTCTTAATATGATCATCAATTGTGTCAGCTTTGAAAGCACTGTTTTTGTTTGATGGTGCTCTAATTAACCTCAGGTATGTGGAGAACGGTTCACTGGCAAACATTATTAAGCCGAACAAATTTGGGCCGTTTCCTGAATCATTGGTGGCTGTTTATATAGCTCAAGTTTTGGAAGGCTTGGTTTATTTACATGAACAAGGGGTTATTCATCGCGATATTAAGGGTGCTAATATTCTGACTACTAAAGAGGTAAGTAAATTTTTTCTTACTCCTTAGAAGCAGCTAGTTCATATGGTAGTGTTAACTATTAAGTAACATGTTCCAAAAATTCCTGCTTAAGGCCACTTAAGTGTAATTTGTGACCTAGTGTACTGAATAATGCTATAAATATTTTGGGGCAGGTGTCAGAAAGCCCAATGCACTTTCCCAGTTGTGCAAATAAGCCTCTAAACCTTTTTTGTATGATTAAATTCTTGGACTTGTTGACATTTACCGAAAGTGTGTATCATACCCTTGAAACTGGTTTCATGCTGACACGGACGCCACATGGTTTTTTTATTTGCTTACATGAATATCTTTATGATTAAGTACGCAGTTATGGTTTTCATTTTAACTTCATTTATGTTATATCCATAGTTGTCAATAGCGTCCATAGCGGACACTATAGCGTGGCGAGGCGGCCATATGCCGCTTCATGGTACCTCGCGATCACATATTGGCCACATAGCGACTTCCGATGGTAAATTCCGGTAAGAATTCCGACGCCGGTGCTGCTTTCTATCAGAAACTGGGAAGAAGATAGTGGCTGCGTAACATGGTGGTTTAGACTTTTAGGTTTAAATAAGTTTAGGTATTTCAACATTTAACCCCTCTATCTTTCACTAGTTTACTTTTAGTCCCTAAAACTTGTATTTTTTACATAAAGTGTAAAATTACTAAATTAGTTTGTGTATTTAAACATTTGACCCCCCTCTATCTTCAATAGCTTACATTTGGTCCTTAAACTTATAAATTTATACTTAAAAGTATAAAATTAACATTATATACATATATATAAATTATAAATAGATATTTTTTATTTGTTAAATTTTCTACAACCTTATCGCTAAACATGAAATAGTGGGCACTATTTCGTCGCTATCGCTACGTAGCATATAGGTAGCATGTCGCTATTGACCGCTCACCGCTATTCACTATTGACAACTATGGTTATCTCATTATCCTTTAATTATGTAAAAACTTAAAAAAATAAAACCCAAGGATCTGGCTATCCTGACAGCAATGCACAATGTAACCGGTTTCAAGGGTAAGTATGCACTTCTGGTAAATTTCAACGAGTTTAAGGATTAAATCATGCAAAAAAAGATGGTTAGGGACGTATTTGCAAAGACCGAGAAGGTAAATAGGGTGTTTTTCTGACAGTTTCCCAATAAGTAAAGTTGCCCTTTTTGCTGATGTGAGAGGTAGATCTGCTTATATCACCACCAATTGGGTTAAATTTTATTCCCCTTATTCTTTTAGCTCTAAATCCTCTAATTGAATCTTACCTTTTTAATTCTGTCAAATACCATTTTCAGGGTCTTGTAAAATTGGCAGATTTTGGGGTTGCCACAAAGCTAACTGAGGCTGATGTTAATACACATTCAGTTGTTGGTACACCTTACTGGATGGCTCCTGAGGTAGTTTATTTCAAATAACTTTTTGACCTAGGGTATTCGTATGATCGTATCTTTGTTTATTATTACCTTATTCTACTTTTGTGTGGCAGGATATCGAGATCATATAGTAACCTTTACATTTGTGACTTTTTTCAACTTTTATCTTTTGCAGGTCATTGAAATGTCAGGAGTTTGTGCTGCATCTGATATATGGAGTGTTGGTTGTACTGTGATTGAGCTACTTACCTGTGTACCTCCTTATTATGATCTTCAACCCATGCCTGCTCTCTTTAGGATTGTTCAGGTGTTCTTTTTATTAACGATTTATCATAATGAAACCACAACACCCGATTAACCTTTTGTAAATGGTCAAATTACCATAACGAACCCATTTACTGAAATTTCTCAATGTTTTTCAGGATGAGAATCCTCCGATACCAGATAGCTTGTCACCTGGCATAACTTCTTTTCTCCGCCAGTGCTTTAAAAAGGTAAGGTGTAATATATCTGGTTTTCTCTGTGCTTGCAAATTACTATAGTGACCACAATTATATATGCTTCGTTTGACGTTTAATTCGTATTTCAGGATGCTAGGCTGAGACCCGATGCAAAGACGCTGCTTTCTCATCCTTGGATACAAAATTCTAGGCGTGTTGTATTGCCGTCTTCACTCCGGCATAGCGGTACACTTAGGTAGTTACATGCTAATTTTTAACTGAATGATGCTGTTAAACATCATGCTTATATATCTGAACTAGAGAACCCTTTTTTTAATCTCAGAAACATAGATGATGATGATGGTTCAGTGGGTGTCAAAAGCTCAAATGCAGATGACCTAAGCACTGTTGAGAATCTATCTTCCGAGAAAGTCAAAGTATTTCTTTTAACTGGAACTCATGCGTACATTATCTTTTAGAGCCTCGGCAATATAGTTATTTGTAGGGGTGTGCACGGTTTGGTCCGGTTTTATGGTAAAACCGTAACCGAAATGTTAGGTTTTCGGTTATTGAAAACCGTTCGGTTTCGGTTTTGTCGGTTTTAGCAATGGTTTGGTTTTGGAACAAAATTACATAAGATTCTAAAATAAAAAGTATAATCCAAGATTTAAGAATCTTTCTTAGATGTTTACATTTAAGTTATTATGTTTAACCTTTATAATTAATATTGTTCTCATAAACCTAACATTCTAATCTATTTTTATGTTTTTTTTCAAAGTTTTTAGTAAGACATTTTCTTTTATAGTTCTTGGAAAATCATTTAATTTTTATGTTAAATTTTGTTATTTCCTGTATGCAATAGATAAATCATTACAAAAACAAATAAAATGCTAATGTTTTTTTATAAATACTTAACATTTAAGAATAAAAATAATAATTTCTATATCAATGCATAACAAACATTAAAAAAGATTTTTTAGGTTCGGTTTTTTTCAGTTTTCATAAAATGCAAAACCGTAACCGAACCGTAAATTTCGGTTTGTTTTTTTCTCGGTTTTTCTGTGCGGTTTGGTTTTTTCTGGTTCGGTTAAATCGGTTTTTTGGTTTTCTGCTCAGCCCTCTAGTTATTTATTTCTTTTTACTAAGTAATATATCCAATTTCAGGAAAATAAAACAGAGTCGGTATCAGCTGAGGAAAATGATTTAATTAATCAGAATACTGAGGAAAAAACAGATGCATCTGAAGACGATGTTTCTGTTTCGGCAGACGAAGTTATGACTTTAGCTATTCATGAAAAAATAGAATCTTCATCCGCTAAGGATGAAGATTCTAATCAAGCAGAAGTGCATGAACCATTAGAATTGAAACCCACCGAGGTTGTGATAACAAATGCTGAATCTGGATCTCCGGAGTCAAAATCGAAAACCGCAGTAGGTAAAGAAGTCAAAGAAAACGGAAGCACTGTTGTAATTGATAGCGATGCCCATAACTACGATTCCCGCAAGGGTGTACAGACGGGAAGACCAGTTGAAGTAATTGAGCTGAGTAAATTCAGTGATACACCTGGTGATGCTTCGTTGGACGATTTGTTTCAGCCAATAGATAAACATCAGGACGATAGATCGGCTGAAGCTTCAACGTCCCGTTCATCATCACACGTGAATCAAAGTATCACATTTGTTACAGATAGTGGAAAAGCTGACTTGGCAACACAATTACGAGCTACAATCGCTCAAAAACAAATGGAGAATGAACCGGGCCAGTCTAATGGCGGAGATATACTTCATCTAATGATGGGTGTTTTAAAGGAGGATGTAATCGGTATCGATGGTCTGGTAAGCTTTATATATCATGATAGCAGGCTTATGTTGTTGACTATCTGACTTCTTCACTATAGACCTTTGACTTCTCATCTTTTTGTTTATCAGGGCTTTGATGATAAACTACCTGCAGACAATCTTTTTCACCTTCAGGTACAATCTTTCTAAAACGCAGTTGTCAAATTAGGGTATATCGTGTACAGTTGTTTAACTCATCAATGAATATGTAGGCTGTTGAATTTGGCAAACTAGTTTCACAACTGCGACCAGAAGAATCAGAAGATGTGATCGTGTCCTCCTGTCACAAGTTAACTGTTTTTTTCCAACACCGTCCTGAGCAGAAACACGTGTTTATGACACAACACGGGTTGCTTCCTCTTCTGGAATTGCTCGAAGTTCCGAGGACACGGGTATGGCAATTCGAACGGGCTTCCGGGCTTGTTACATATTATTCGTTTTCTTGTCTGATTATAATAAGCGATAGTAATGTAGTTACTGCTGTTCTTTAGGTGCAGGTTATATGCTCTGTGCTGCAGGTTTTAAATCAAATTATTAAAGATAATACTGATTTCCAAGAAAACGCTTGTCTTGTTGGCCTTGTAAGTATTTATGTATACATTATGAAATGGTAAGATGTTTCTTTTTACGTGTTCTAATCGTCAAGAACCCTCTCTAGATCCCTCTTGTTATGGGCTTTGCAGCGCCTGACAGAACACGAGAGGTTCGTATGGAAGCGGCTTACTTTTTGCAGCAACTGTGTCAGTCAAGGTCTCGTGTCTTGCTAATTTGCATATTCTTTTTACATTGTTTATTGGATTAATTTCATATATACCCTTACAAACTTGAAAAATTTCACATATACCCAACCAAAACTAAAAATATCATATATGCCCTTACAAAGTAGTTAAAATATCAAATTTACCCAATTTATTAAAAACAATCTAATAAATGATCATTTTACCCTTATTTTTTTAACTTCAAGTTTTCATATATGCTCATCTTTTAACTTATATTTTTATATAACACATTTTAGTTTAAATTTATTTTTACCCATTTTTTTTTACCCATAAACAATAGTATACTCCATATATTATATTTAAGCTAAATAAATTAAGCTAGAAATGTCTAAATATAATATTTGAAGTTAAAGGTCATTTATGAGATTCCACAGTTTTAGAAAAATAAGGGTAAAATTGTCATTTATTAATTTTTTTTTAATGAATTGGGTATATATGATATTTCAACTACTTTATAAAGGTATATGATATTTATAATTTTGTATGGGTATACATGATATTTTGCAAGTTTATAGGGGTATATATGAAATTCCCCCTGTTTTTTTTTTTTTTTTTTGCATAGAGTGCTGTGTTTTGCTTTACGATGATTATGGATTGAGGTGGAAGCTTTCTGTTACAGCTCGTTGACGTTGCAAATGTTTATCGCTTGCCGTGGGATACCCGTTCTTGTGGGATTTCTCGAGGCTGATTATGCAAAATACAGGCAAATGGTCCACCTAGCTATTGATGGCATGTGGCAGGTGTTTAAGCTTCAGAGATCAACCCTTAGGAATGATTTTTGTCGAATAGCTGCAAAAAATGGAATATTACTCAGGCTCATAAATACCCTCTATAGCTTAAATGAGGCAACGAGGCTAGCCTCCATATCAGGTGCAGGTGGTTTTTCAATGGATGGTTTACCCATGCGGCCCCGCTCTGGCCCACTGGATCCAAGTAGCCATACAGATCATCCTTTTGCTGGCCCACAGGAATCTTCTAGACTTTCATCTTCTCACTCGCCTGATTCAAGATTCTTCACACTAGAAACAGATAAACATCAATCAAGCAACACTAGCGCTGAAGCTCCGGTTACCTCAAGATCACCCGATTCAACATCAATGGAGAGAGATAAAATTGATCCGTCACATGACGCAGAACCTAAACAACGGCTTTCTAATTTTGGAAGGTTGTCCACTGATAGGCCTAGGAAATCGATGGATGCTGTATCAAATGGATATTCTGCAACTCAGCAAGAAAATGTGAGGCCACTTTTAAGTTTGTTGGAGAAAGAACCGCCTTCACGCCATTTTTCGGGTCAGCTCGAGTACGTTCGACATCTTACGGGCTTGGAGAAACACGAAAGCATACTTCCTCTTTTGCATTCTTCTAATGAGAAGAAATCCAACGGGATGGATTTCTTGATGGCTGAATTTGCTGGTAAACATCAGTATTTTTACAAAAATATCTCAGCTTTATGTTACTATTCTGTAAGGGTGAGCAAATGTCTGTTCGGTTTTTACACATAACCGAAACCTATAACCAAAGTTCTGTTTTAGGAAAAACCATAACCGAAAGCCATCGGTTAAGTCGGTTCGGTTAATTCGGTTAATATGTCGGCCGGTTCGGTTTTGGTTATATTTGGTTAATTACCAAAAACAAAACTTGTGCAATTTATAAACTTAAAATAGTTGGTCAAGTGTTTTGAACCATTTTCAAGCATACAAATACATGAAAACACATGAAAATTACATGAAACACCCAGAAAATACATGAAAATATGTTTCAAATGCACGGAAAATACATGATAATATGTTTCAAATACATGGATATACATGAAAAACACATAAATATATAACTATCGGTTCGGTTATTTCGGTTATGGAAGAAGGGCAAACCGAAACCCAGGGCCGTTCCAACTTTTTTGGAGGCCTAAGGCGAAATGAAATTTTGGGGCCCTTTTTCCTTTTTTTGATTATAATAAAAGGTACCTTTATCCGTGTTTGGTGAGATTGTACAGATTCTGATACTAGTTTTCTCACCCTACTATTCTGATACTAGTTTTCTTTAACCAGCTGGGTAGCCCAGTTGGCCACCGACACCCACCTCTTACCAAGAGGTACCGGGTTCGAACCTTGGGGCGAACAAAGTACCCTCAAAGGGTCGGCTCGGCAAGGGTATTTACTGCCAGGCTCAGGCTTGTCGGGTGGCGGCCTGGGAGGGGTTATCCCCTCCGCGGTCAGGGGTACCGTGCATTACCCTTTTTTTTACTAGTTTTCTTTGGTGATTGTACAGAGGCTTCTAGTCGTGGAAGAGAACATGCTTACACCGAGGCGGTAACCAGGACTCCACATAAGTTAGCGAATAAGAAGACCGCGCTAACGGCATCCAATGAGGGAAAGGCTTCCACATCGGGAATCGCATCTCAGACAGCATCAGGCGTACTCTCCGGTTCCGGAGTTCTTAATGCTAGACCAGGGAGTGCCACGTCATCAGGGCTCCTGTCTCACATGGTATCCCCTTGGAACGCTGACGTGGCTCGTGAATATCTTGAAAAAGTGGCGGATCTTCTACTTGAGTTTGCTGGTGCTGACTCAACCGTGAAGTCCTACATGTGTAGCCAAAGTTTGCTTAGCCGCCTCTTTCAGATGTTCGATAAAGTAGAACCGCCTATACTGTTAAAGTTGTTAAAATGCATCAATCATTTGTCAACTGATCCACACTGCTTGGAACACCTACAAAGAGCCGATGCCATCAAGCATCTTATTCCGAATCTCGATCACAAAGACGGTCCCCTCGTGTCTCAAATTCATCACGAGGTTAGTAAAACGATTAGGTGGTTATTAAAATTTTAAATCTAGAATATGATAATCTTACAATGCACTGTTTTTTCCATTGAAGGTCCTCAACGCACTATTCAACTTATGCAAGATAAACAAGAGAAGACAAGAACAAGCAGCGGAAAGCGGAATCATTCCGCACTTAATGCGTTTTATAATGTCGGATTCTCCACTCAGACAATGTGCGTTACCTTTATTATGTGATATGGCCCACGCATCACGCAATTCAAGGGAGAAGTTAAGAGCTCATGGTGGGATGGATGTATACTTGAGTTTACTTGAAGACCAACTTTGGTCTGTAACTGCTTTAGATTCAATTGCTGTTTGTTTAGCACATGATAACGACAAGAAAGTGGAACAAGCTTTGCTCAAAAAGGACGCGGTTCAAAAATTGGTTAAATTCTTCCAGTGCTGTCCAGAACAGTTCTTCTTGCACATACTAGAACCCTTTTTGAAGATCATCACGTTTGTTTTCTTCGGCTTTTTTTGTTGCTCATTTGTATGCTTTATGCGGGTATTCATCATGAATTTTATACACATAATTTACAGGAAATCATCTCGAATAAATACAACATTGGCTGTTAATGGGTTGACACCATTGCTCATATCGAGGCTTGATCACCAGGATGCCATAGCTCGTCTCAATCTGCTCAAACTAATAAAGGTCGGTAATTTTCCAAATTAGTATATAATTTTACGTATGGTTTTTTTCTCCAGTTGTTTACATACTGAACCTCGGTTTTGGTATGTTGTGACAGGCTGTATACGAACATCACCCACGCCCGAAGCAACTAATTGTAGAAAACAATTTGCCTCAGAAACTTCAAAATTTGATTGAAGAACGAAGAGATGGTCAAAGTTCCGGTGGTCAAGTTCTGGTGAAGCAGATGGCAACTTCACTGCTAAAAGCACTTCATATCAACACTGTTCTGTGATACAGGTCGGTCGTCTTTTTGTCTGTCATTGCATGTGTAAATATTTTTTTTTGGTGTGATGTAATTAGTTCGGCTTTTTATTTGTGGAATATACCCTGTGTTTGGTTTGTTTTTTGTTGTGCTTTCTCGTGTTCTAAAAGAATTATCTACCGCACATTACATGGTGTATAGGTTTTATTCTTATGACCCGACCGACTTGACTGCTAAAAGAACATTAAGTTATATTTGTACAATGAATATTGGGTTCGGTCTTAAGAGTTTATCATGTGTATCAATATATATAATCACATATACATATGAGTATGAATATATATGTACGAGTAATATGTATGTATTTATATATATATATATCAACGAATTAGTTAGAGAATTACAGGAAATTAAATCTCGTCGCCGATCCTTACAAAAAAATCGAATGAATCAAATGTCTTTTTTACCATAAGCCTAAATGTCAAACAGATAGTCGCCACTCTTGTGCTGCCAAAACCAACTCGGTTTTGGCCTCGTCCCGCTTATCTTCCTTAGACTTGAGCAGTTGTAGTTCCAATGCCGCGAATATCACATCATTCTCCACCTTCTCCACCACCGCCTGTTGCCGCCACATACTCTCTTTCTCCATCAAAATCAAAGCTTTTTCAAGCCTGTGCCGCCTCATGTGTCCGCCCAACGCCTGCCTAGTCTCAAACTCTTTCATGCACGTTTGACATCGATGCAACCCCGAAGACTTGCGAACCACAATACCAAGATTTAACAAGCATGCATCATTACTTTCGTCGGTGAGTTTGACCTTTTTATGGGTTCCTTGGTGGCCTCCGAGTGCTTGAAAAGTTTCGTATCTCTTTTTGCAAGTTTTGCATTCGTACCCGCCAGCACGGCTCGTGCTTCTGTTTCTTTTGTTCGTCTCTATAGCCATGACTGCAGACTGTATGTGTTTTTTGAGGGTGAAGAGGGAAGTGGTATTTATAATGTGGCTTTGTGTGTGTATGTATGTATGTGTGGTTTGAGGATGAAGAGGGGAGTGGTATTTATTTATAATGGGATTAAGTGGATATGGAAATCGGAAAAGGCGTTTGAATAAGGAAACTGAATATTGATACTGATTACGGGTTTCTTGGGTTGCAAGGAATTCAAACAATACGTTGTTCAGTTAGAACAATAAATTGTTGTTCCGAGTTTTTCGCATAGTTATTTAAAGCTAGATAAAATTGATCTTTTAGAATCTATTCAACTTTTTGGATTTTCTTCGCTAAATTTATTCAGAGTTTTTCTTCATCATACTAAATAAATACTACCGATAACAAAGCTAAGGTGGGGTCTGAGGAGCGTAAGATATAGACAGCCTTACCTTTGCTCCGTAGGAATAGAAAGATTGAGGCTCGTAACTTGAAAGTAGTTTTGCATCAAATCTTGGACATAAAGCACATAACACTCAATAATCGGGACAAGACCGATTAGTGCATGTACCCTTTTGTCTTTCAGCTATTTTCACGAAATTAGTAAAAGAATGTTAAAATTAATGCAATTTCACTTTTACCCCTCGAGCGCCCACAAATAAATTTATTCAAATGTTGACTTTGTAGACTTTGTGATTTTATAATTTTTATGATGGAGTAGAAAGTTAACAAAAAACTGAACAATAGGATTTCATATACTTTTTCTAAATATAGGTTTGTTTTACACATACGATTCAAATTAACGTAGTATTATATGCGATTCAAAACAAGATAAAAATGGTTGTTCTCGCTCAACAAACGTGTTTTTAATATGAACCAGACTAAAACTTTTTATTTTGTTTGATATTAAAACCGCTAGTGACTCGCTTTTATTTGACATTTTTGTTTTCGCTTATATATATTGAGACCGATGGTTTATTTTTGTATTTATTTGATATTGAGACTGGAATGACTGAATTAAAAAATAACAAAACAAAACAGAAAAAGACAAGTCTAAAAAAGGAAAGATAAATGCAAAACAAATAAAAAACACTATTTAGGTAAATAGTTTTTTAGGAACACCAAAATGGTAAATATTTTTTCTACCAAGACTAGTTTAGAAAAAAAAAAAAAAACTCTAGTAAACTGCTACGTCATGTCCTTGCAAATCGTTAAAAACTCTTAATTTCACCTACAAACATCCTTACATATCATTACATTTTCCAAACCTTACATTTTCCAAATCATCACATTATTTCCTTTTAATTCAATTATTTAAAGAAAAAAAATACACCGTTGGTCCTTGTCGTTTCTGCCAAATTTCAATGTCGGGTACTGATAGTTTTTTGTTGCAAAATCAGGTATTAGCGCTTTAATTTATCACAATATTGAGTACTAATCCCAAACTTTGTTAATTTTTTTTGTTAAATCTTACTAAAATGATGAAAATGCCCTTTAATAACTAGAGGGTCTATTTTTTTAATTAATTATATTTGATCAGAGGGCCATTATGTAAATTATTCAAAAAATAGAAACCCCTTCCCATAATCATATTGTCGATCAATGATGTGTGCAAAATACAACATATAAATTACATCAAATGAGGCATAAAACTAACCATTTTTTACTACTAATGTTGGAAAAAGCGCGTTTCTTTCTTCCTTTTAAATTTACAGGACTAAACGAGCTTAAACGAACAAAAGGAACAAATAAGCAGCCAAAACCAACATAAATACAAGAAGAAGGAATAAAGTGACATGCCTGACCCCTCGGCAGCATCTCCCAAGATAAAAACAAGAAGACAGAACCTGACCACGGGGTCGTGCCCAACTGAGCATGGGGCGTGGTCAGGCCCTGCACAAAAAGACAAACCTGCAAAAGCTTCTACGCCCACCAAGTGGCCGTGCCCAGCTCTACACGGGGCGTGGTCAACTCTTAGATTTGCAGAATCTTGATAGTACAACAAAGAGTTGACCACGGGGTCGTGCCCAGAAGACACGGGGTCGTGTGGGACCCCCTGCTGACAATTGCAATTAATGAAGGAAGAGAAGATGATGGCCACGGACCGTGCCCAATGGACACGGGGCCGTGGCCAGGGCTCTGTTCTTGCTATAAATAAGGGTGCTTGGTTCACTTCAAAGGCATCCCTTGGCAAACCACTTCTCTCCCACTTTGCCACCACTCCACCACCACTACAACACCAACACCCACCACCATAATCTATCATCCATCTTTAGAGTGTGTAGTAGTCTCGGGATCCAAGATTGATCGTAAGAGTTCTTGTCAATCAAAGGTCATGTTTGGCTAAACTCTTCTCGGCAGCATCTCCCAAGATAAAAACAAGAAGACAGAACCTGACCACGGGGTCGTGCCCAACTGAGCATGGGGCGTGGTCAGGCCCTGCACAAAAAGACAAACCTGCAAAAGCTTCTACGCCCACCAAGTGGCCGTGCCCAGCTCTACACGGGGCGTGGTCAACTCTTAGATTTGCAGAATCTTGATAGTACAACAAAGAGTTGACCACGGGGTCGTGCCCAGAAGACACGGGGTCGTGTGGGACCCCCTGCTGACAATTGCAATTAATGAAGGAAGAGAAGATGATGGCCACGGACCGTGCCCAATGGACACGGGGCCGTGGCCAGGGCTCTGTTCTGGCTATAAATAAGGGTGCTTGGTTCACTTCAAAGGCATCCCTTGGCAAACCACTTCTCTCCCACTTTGCCACCACTCCACCACCACTACAACACCAACACCCACCACCATAATCTATCATCCATCTTTAGAGTGTGTAGTAGTCTCGGGATCCAAGATTGATCGTAAGAGTTCTTGTCAATCAAAGGTCATGTTTGGCTAAACTCTTACATCACTTGGTGAAGACAAGTTTTTAATGTATTACTTTTGATTTTTAATCTTTCGGCACTTTTTAATTGGGTTTGTATTAATGACTTTAATAACTAGTTTCTTAATTGGGAAGTATGGATGAAGATCTAGGGAAAAGGAAAAGTAATAGGTTTAAGCTAGACCACCATCACCAGCGTTATGCAACCACCAATACCGACGATTGGATCACCATCACCTGGCGAGATGAAACCACCATCATGCACGAATAAAAAATCACAGTCGCACCATCACCCAAAACCTCCACCCCTAATGTTTACTTGAGTTATGATAGATTATTCTTTTCCAATTTATTATGGTGGTGGCGTTGTGGATAGGGATTACAGTGGAAGGGGCAATTGAGATGATCGATGTTGGTTTTATATTTTGACTTTAATTTTATTATATGGTGGTGGCGCTGTGGATTAGGGTTACAGGGGACGGATAATTGAGATGATCGATGTAGGTTTTATATTTTGACTTTAATTTTATTATGTATTTTTATGTAAACTACACATATAGTCCCTATAATTAAATTAGCCTAATTACAAAAACGGACCCTTTAGTTATTAAAGGGCATTTTCGTCATTTTAATAATATTTAACAAAAAATTTAACAAAGGTTGGCCTTAGTACTCAACATTGTGACAAATTAAAATGTTAATACCTGATTTTGTAACAAAAAATTATTAGTACTTGACATTGAAATTTGGCAAAAACCAAAAGGACCAATGGTGTAATTTTTCTTATTTAAATTGTTAAGATGTATTTAATATAACTATTTAATTATTTAACTAAGTATAACTGCTCTAACATGATCTATATGATATAATATATTAAATGGAGTGAATTGCAAGGATTGTCCTTTGTTTTTGTACTCATTTTCAGGCGTTGTCCTTTATGTTCAAAATTGATGAGTTTTGTACTTTATGTTTTAAAATCCATCACTGAAGGGGTAAGGTCCCAAAAACCTTGCTTCGAGTACTTGGAACCATATCACAACCTCATCCTTCTAACTATCTTTAGACCTTGCGCGGCCGCGCACTGGTCCTACAAGGAGAACTTAGAAAGATAACAATAGTCAACACCTGCGCGCCAAAAGGAGAATAACAAATCCTTGCGCTTATCCCCATAGCAGACAGGATAAAAGTCCTAGCTAAACACTTCCGCATAAATAATATCCAGACTTGGATATTATTAAACTTCTCTGTTACCACAGAATTAACGTAGAGAAGAGCCACACAGGAATACAGTTGTATTCTTCTAGAAGGCTCCATCGTGCACCACGAGACGGTTATAACCGTCTAGCCACGTGGCATCATCCCAGACTCCCTTGAAGTCACGATGATGGCACAGAATTAAAAAGAGGTTTTCACATGTCCACTTTCCACGTGGCAATACCCCAACCGTTGATCAAGATCGCAATCCGTGTGCTCTCACACTCGTTAATGATTAACAGAGGAAAAAATAACCGCTCACGGAAATAACACTTTCCGTCAATATTTCACCAACAAGTTTTCCCGCCCAAACTTCGGCTATAAATAGAAGGATAATTCAGGTATAATTCTCAAGTTACATTCACTTCACTTCCACTTTTTCTTCTTCATAAACCCTATACTTATTCTCACGCCGGAGGATGGTCAGGTCACGGAGAGAACATCCATTCTCCCCGTGGCGAGTCTAACGGTGGTTGTTTTGCAGTAATTGTGTGAAGAAGGAGAGCCGTTAACCACGAACCGAACGAGGAGAGATCAACCCTTTTATGCAGATTCAAACCCCTGGTTCAGTTGATTCCGGTCAATTAAACCAGTGTTTCTTCATTGGCGCCCACCGATTTCTCAGTTTTACCCATTTCTTCTCATTTCGATTCACTTTTCCATCTCCGTTTTTCAAATGGAAGAAACTCCGACGAACCGTCAAACCGGCCCTCGGACAAATTTCGCTCACAATACCCAAGTTGAAGGGATTGTGGAAGAAGCTTCGGATGATAATGAAGTGCAATACACTGATAATCATCTAAATCATCTTGTCACTCCATGAATGCAGCCTGAAATTCCAATAAGTTCAATTCTACCTCCAGGGGAAACCCCCATCTCCTGGTATGTCAGATCCCAAGGAGCAATAAATGCTGTGTATGCACAACTCTGTGCACAAACTGCTCATCCCACTCAGTCACGAAGACCCGTATCTCGTACTCGAGCACCATCGGTGCCTCATGTTTCTCATCATGATGCACCATCACGAGTTCAGGTAGAAGACACAGAATTTTACTCTAGATCTCCAGCGAGATATGAGTATACTCACTCTGAAAACCGACGAAGAGAGTATCACGATGAATCGCATTCTCATCGAAGGTAGTCAGTTCACTCCAGGTTGGGCCCGCGACGGGACACCCACACCAGTGAGTACAACAGAACATACCACGAAGGGGACAATACAAGCGTGTTCAATCGGTTGCAACCGAATTGCAAAAGTTTCAAACCTCGCGCGACTTACAATCCTGAAGCAGAACACGATTACAATTTGATTTACCGCCCGGCGGAGGCAACAGAAAATTCCAAGTTCATCAGCGAAATCGCTTTGGCTCCCCTAGAAAAAAGCAAAACTCCCATCCAATGTTGGCAAGTTTAATGGCATGACGGACCCAGATGACCATCTTTGGGTCTTCATGAGCGCAGGGTTGGTAGGGGGACGGACCCTACCAATGTGGTGTCATCTATTCATACAGACTCTCGCAGGCGCCGCGCGATTGTGGTTTGATAACCTGCCTGTTGGGAAGATAACATCATGGGTAGACCTGCGAGAAAAAATTCTAGTATACTTCAGCCAACAGAGGAGGTCCATCCGAGATACGACAGATGTCATGAATATTTGGCGACGTGACGACGAGAGCTTAGAAGATTTTATCACGCGCTACAATAAAGAAGTGCTCGAGATAGGAGATGTTCATGAGCACCTGATCAGAGCACAGTTTAAGTATGCCGTCCGATGTGACGATATGATCAAGGTCTTGTCCGGCACGGAGGGGTTACCAAAAAGCTGGGAGAAGCTGATGGCGGCAGCCAAAATGTACGTCCAGACGGAGAAAAACCTCAGCACAAACAGACCACCACCACCGCATAGTCGCCCAACAGACATGAGCTCAAGCAGCGGAAACAAGTTTAAAAAAAATTGGCGCTACTCGAATTACGGAAACTACTCATCCGAAGATGCGCGAGCTACCATAAACAAGCTCGCCGCGCAAAGAGAGTCAAAACAGGAAAACAGAGAGATGCAGTGGATTCCTCTGACCAAAACCCCAGCGGAGGTGCTAAGCACGGAAGACTACCAGTTCAAGACACCTCCACCAATGAAGAATAAGCGCGGCCAAGACCCAAATCAATACTTTGACTATCACAAAGACAACGGCCAAACTACCAACAACTGTATCTCTCTCTGCATTGAAATCGAGAAAGCGCTCAAAAGCGGTGAGCTCACTCACCTGTTGCAGAATGTGCGGAAAGAGATAAAACAAATTACTCGTGGCGAGGAGGGCCCGAGTAAGAAGGCGAAGAATTAAGCAGCATTCTATAGTCTCCTCGCAGGTTGGTCAAGCTCTGTAGCTTATCAATTCATGGCAAGGACTATAGTGTAAGTTAAGTTTCATGTAATTATCCTAAAATAGACTTTGTACCATGGCCTCTGTACCCTATCATGAATCAAAACAAAGTTTCTATTATTTCCATGTTTATTAAAAAGTGCATGCAATTCCTTTTGGTAAGCGCAAAAACATTATGGTAGATATAATACAAGTCTCATAAGCGGTCAGCGATTACACACATCGCACCAGACCTTACGCTCACTCATGAGCTTTATACCACCTTTATTCGCCTTACCTAATCAAAGCAATTGAGCTCATGCAAAATATTGTAAATTAAAACACATCTCATACCAAGTTACTGGCGTGCCACACGCCTTAACATAAAATTATAAGTATACACGGCAGTGTATTAACCAAAGTTACTTGCGCATTAACAAAACGGGGATACACATCCCAAAACCTACAAATTAATTGTTCATATGACCACAAAAAAAACCCTAAGCTAGGTCTTCATCTTTATCCGGGAAGATTTCTTTCAATTGCGCCACATGGTCCTCAGATTGTAATGCAACATTGATAAGATCCATAACTGGGAGCTGTAAGTTATTAAATTATGTCTTCGCAGCAGCCAGGGCAGCATCTGTATTAACACCATGGGTCGCAGACTTGCTAGTATCCCAGTCAACCTTCAAAGCGTTAACCACATGGTGTGAGCATTCCGCATACCCTTGGGCATATCCATCATTTCGCGCAGCAACCAACAAGTATTGTCTAGCTCCTCAGAGTTAAGGGCTGATTCAGCAACCTGCAAAACAAAAAAGTAAGAAAAAGCGCAAAACAACTCCAAAAAGTTACAAAAAGAAAGAAGAAACTTACACTTGCAATTCCGCGTTCTTTTAGCCATAACATGTCACTCTTCAGCAGTTCAAGCTCACTCTCCGCCGTCGCCCGTGCAGTTTCAGAATTTTCTAGCTTTTCTTCGGTTTCAGCAAGACGACGGGAAGTTTCAGCCTTCTCGGTACGCGCAAGCTCCAGATCTTTCTTGACAGACTCAACTTCCGCCTTAAGTTATTCCTGCTCAGATAGCAAAGCAATAAGTTATTCTATCTCCTTATCTCTAAGAGCAAGAGTAGCGCAGGTATGTACCTCTCGTTGTTCACTCCTTTCCCTATGAGAGCGCGCTTCATCCCGCGCGGCTTCAGCATCAGCTTTTTCCTTCTTCAATTTTTCAATCTCCGCATCCTGTTTCTTCAACTTTTCCAACTTCCGCTTTAAGGTTGTTGATAACATTGCGGAGACCCATCTTCTCAGCATTATCCTTCTCACAGATCTCTTTCCAATTTTTACGCTCTTTGGAAAGAAGGGCAGCTTTGGCTTCTGCCTTTCTCTTCCAACCCGCAACTGACCACTCCTTAGTTTTCCGATCATTCTTAAATTTGGCTTGGTCAGCTTCTAGCTTAGCCCGCAACTGGGCAGCTCGGGTTTCATCCTCAGCAGCTTTCTTCTTGGACGCTTTAAAAGAAGCCCACTCTTTATGCATGCTATGCCACTCACGCACTATACGATGCGTAGTGGATGTATAACTAGCAGCCTCTTCAAGGTAGGCATGATAAGTCTGCTCATGAGGATGCCCTTCTTGGAACTTGATCTCCCCAGGCGGAAAAGTTCCCTGCAACCACTCTCGACACACCTGCCAATCGGAAAAAGTGTCACTTTTCTTTAACTTCCATACAGGCATGTGAACTTCATCAGCTTGTTTCTCCGAATAGCATCTGTAATAATAATCCCCCGGAGTTTCATCCGGGCGGATAGGAGAATTTTCATTTGATCGAATATAAGAACCTTTGTTTTTTATACCATAAACTTTAATAAGTTATCAAATAGCCTCGAAATTTTAATAAAATTTTCTTTCGATTTTGTTTTTTAAGTTTTCTCTTTTGTTTGTTATACCGGATCCTTTTTGTCACCGAGTGATATTTCACTTTCACCCCTTTTAGTTTACTCATTTTACTTCTTAAACCCTACCATGAAATGTAACGCATTGGTAATTTTACTAGTACGCGTAAAGAGGGGCAAAAAGCCAATCTCAAGATAGGGTCGTATTATTGGCATACCTTGGGGGATTAAATCGACACCCTCAATACGCATCGTATAGGCCTATACGATGCGTATTGAGGTGAGTTCAAACTTCTATGTCTGCCAAAGGCTGCAATTGTCCCCTACCAAAAAGTAATACCATCGTATAGGCCTATACGATGCGTATTGAGGGTGTCGATTTAATTTTTTATTTTTTTGCAAGGTAGCTTCCTGTCACGCGGTAGCTTTCCGTCACGCGAATGAAAAAGCAGCACTTTGGACATTTCTTGGTCTTCAAACATCTTTGAAACATTATTTGAGAATACCCCTGAATTTATCGAAGCTGTAGAATGAGATCCTCCACTGTTGGGTTATCATCTTTCAACCCCATTTTCCCTAAATTTATCGATTATGTTTTTCAACAGGGATGTAATGCAATGATTCCTCTCAGTTGAATAGACTGACACTTTCTTCATAGGACTCACTTGAATCGTCTCGGATGTAATAACAGTACGTTTAGCATCCGGGCCTGCTTGAATTGCAAAAAGCAAAGGATAATGAAGATGAACATTGTATTTATCACGAAAGTACTGAACAACCAAGATAACAGCTCCGGTTTCATCAGCTGCATTTGGAACAGGAGAGTTGAAAAAACTGCAACTGGAATTGATCTTGGAACAACACACTCTTGTTACCATATGACACATGATAAAAGCGCTTCTCTAGACAATCCGGGATTATGTTCCACAAATTGGGGACCACATATTTGCTTCAAGATTTACGTCTGATGTCCAAGTTTCCCATAGTCACAAACGATTGCGGTTTGTATTTCGCATAGCCACCGTTTCGGTAGTCAAAAAAGGTTGCGGTTTGCAGATTCAATCTTCATTGCTTCATTAAAATTAACAAGGCGGTCTCTTTGCTTCGTCCACTAGAACTATTTGTGTATGCATTCTTTTGGTTGTTAAAGCGCTAATGAGGCGCCATTAGAAGAAGTACCCAAACACACACTCTCTCTCCTCAGCTATACAACTGATTCCTCTGGGTTTCTTAAATCGGATTTTCACTTAGGGTTTTTATTATTTGATCAATGGAAGTTGAAATCGACATAAAGGACATCGATGATTCAATCGCAAACAAAACCAAACACTATCGGGTATCGGATAACGTGTACTTCAAAAATTCGGTTACGTTTTTCAACAGGGATGTAATGCAATGTTTCCTCTCAATTGAATAGACCGACACTTGCTTCATAAGACTCACTTGAATCGTCTCGAAAGTACTGAACAACAGAATCACGTTCTCAAAACAAGGATCGTTCTAATAGATTAAAGAGAATAAACCCACATTTCTTCATCTTTATCTTCAAGAACAATGATGAACATATGATGTTTTTTTTTTCGCAGAACCGTTGGTATACGTCGATCACAACGAGAACAGTGCAGCGACAGTTGAGTCTCCTCCTTCGTTCCTGTAACGACCCGCACAAAAATGTCCTAAAGCGCTCCGTAAGTGAAAACCTGAACCCATAAAACCCTACTTTTTATGAAAAATAAGAAAATCAAATTTTAGTACTAGCTCACGGGCCGCGAAGGAATAAGAGAGAGTCTTCGCGGGACGCGACAGCTCTGCATTCGCCGGATAAGGATCAAGGACACGTATCCCTACACGTGTCAAGATTACGCCATGACTCAACAACATTCACACCGAACTAGACTCCCTCGCGGGCCACGAAGGAGAAGCCGATGTGCTTCGCGGGCCGCGACTTGCCTCAATGTCAACCTATATATTGAGGTTTTCAGCTTCACTTCAAATCGTTCAATTCTTTTCTTTCTCTTGCTCTCTTGTTCTGTCATTTTAATGTCAGAACTTCTACAACTCGAAACTATGCCCGTTATTAGGGTAATAACTCTAATCACTGGTACGATACTGTATCCGATCGATTAAAACCGATCCAATGGATGTTTAAGGGCTGCCAATATCTGGCTATACTTTGTCATTCGTTGTAAGGGTTTCGATCTCTTGATTATCGTTAAAGTGGAATTGAGTTAATACACTAATACGAGTTCCATTGTATCTAGAAATTAGAACTCATAACCAGGAAACTGTTAAACTAGAATACTTAGCGATTAAGTAAACTTAGTAATTAAGAAAAACTTAATGGTTAAGTAAAACTTAGCAGTAAAGGAAACATTAACAGGAAAGGAAACTTAGCAGTTAAGTAAGTTAATCAATCAGTTAATTAGATTAATTAATCGGCTAATTAAATTACTTAATTAATCAGCTAAGTAAGATTAATTAATTAAGTCAAGTAAGATTAATTAATTAATTAAGTAAGATTAATTAAGCTAAGTAAGATTAATTAATTAATTAATTAAGATTAATTAAGCTAAGTAAGATTAATTAATCAGTTAAGTAAGATTAATTAACTAAGTAAATTAAACACCTAAATAGATATACATGTAAATAGATATATATGAGGAAGGTGCAAGAAAGGATAAGAGAATATATATGTGAGTAGGAAGCTTCCTAGAAAATGTATAGGTAACTTCCTAGAAAAGTATATAGGAAAATTCCTAGAAATTTCATGTTTCTTACCTATAAATAGGAAGCTTAGGATTCATTTTTCTTTGCTCATTTCTTCTATTCTTCTCTCTATACGTTGGTGTTCTAACCAATAATCACCGATACGATATTCTGTCCAATCGATTCGGAAACCAACTAACGAATGCCAAAGTGTTGTCTAAATAAGACTATACTTTGTGAATTTCGTTAAGGTTCTGATATCGTGACCATCGTTAGGTTTGATTGGGTTTAACAATAATACGTATTCCACTCTGTTAAACTAAATGTTTAACTATCAGAAAACTCCAAACTATACACTTACAATCAAACAAGATGTTTAATCATCAGAAGATTCAGAACTATAAAGTAGATGCTTAGTTATCAGAAGGCATAGAATCAAGAGGCTTGTTTAATCAAAGACTATATGCTAACAAGGTGAGTCATTCTCTTTTTACCAAATTGTTTACAAAACCCTAAATGTTTTCCAGTTATGCTTTGCAGTGATTAAGTCTTTGCTAATCTTTAATTACTGGCAGTATGTGGGGGGGGGGGGTTGTGCACATTACTACTAACGATTTATCACTTTAGGTGGGCGAGCCTAATTTAGTGATATGTCCACAGTCATAGATCCGGTCGAGTGACAACTGAACCAGCTAATTATAAGAGAGGGGAAAATGTGAAAACTCTTAATGCTGTAAATTATAACAAACTATGTTCTTGTAAAAATGAATGAACTCACCAGTATTTCCTGCTGACCAAATGTTTTTAAAACGCGTTTCAGGTAATTACAGTAGATTGGAACCAGAGTAGCAAGACGGCACCAAAAGGCTTAAAGAAGTGGCTATTTTATCAAATAAATTAAATTAAATGTTGTTTTACGTATTCGGGTATATCCCATATTAAAGCTACCTTTCGAAACATGATTTTATCCAATCTATTTAATAAATAAAATCCAGTATTTTCTAAACTCCAATATTTTTCCTAACTCACGGTCCTGATGAACATTTTCGCTGCAATGTTTTTAAAATAACCACCGGTACCACTTGACTGCTCGCGGCTCCCGTCCAGGGTGGGGTCGGAGGTCGTGACAGAAGGTGGTATCAGAGCCACTGGTTTAAGCAATTAGGTGTTGTAATAATACCTATGCTTAAACGAAAGAGTTAGAAAATTGTTAATAACTGGTAGCATCCAGGATAGTATTTAGACTTGAAATTAAGAAAAATACTTTAGTATTAGCTTCGAGATAAGTTAATTACTTGCATAAATAAAGTGTGATGGGTATTGGTATGCCGTGAGGATGATGACTAGAATGTTGCAAGTATGGTAAATAAGCAATAACACTTGGCCACTGTTATTTCTTATTTATTGGTACTACTTGGTTCTGGAATATGATCCGTCATGTGAATACTAATTTCCTTGTTCTTTGATGAAAGCCCTAATAAAAGATTCATTTTTAAATCATGAATTGAGAAAATTCTATTTATGGGAAATACAATGATAAATTACCTCTCCGGCAAGACTGGGTATGGTGTGGCAGACTCTCCAGCTTGTCCGGATAAGATGGGGTTACCTCTCCGGCGAGAACCGGGTAAGATGGGGTATAGGATATGTCAAACAAGTGACAAGATTCCCTAAATAGTATCATGACCTGATGTATGACTTGTTTTCGAAAACATAAATCTGTTAAATACATTGACCCTATGAATGGTATGTATATTACAGTATGTGAAAAATATGATTATATAGATATGTATATCTATAAGGAAATCCAAAAACCATAAGGATTGACAATTTAGAATAAATCACGAGCATGTGTGTCAATGATAATTCTAGATTTCTTTATCAGGAAACTCTTGTGTACATCCATAATTCTAATATCGAACGTTATTCTGTTTGATCATCCTTCTCGTAACTCGCACGACAAGATAAACGATGTAAACCCTTTAAGTTGGGACGCCATCGAATTCCCCTGCGTTACCTTAGATTATTAACGCATTAGGAAACCTGTAGCTAAAGTTGTGCTAGGCACAAGACGTCTCAAAACTTACGATAATAAGAGTAATTCTACTTTCTTTAAGAACTCTTGCGAAGATAAAAGTAACCACAACTAGATGCACTTACAAAGACTCTTCACCTATAATCCTACTAAGATTACCAATAATAAAAGAAGCTGTTATGAAATACATGGGCTGCAAAGGACAAAAGTTGTCCAAAACCATTAATATATATGTTAAGAAGAATAAAGTAATGTATGCTTCAACATTTAGACTTTAAGATAGTAAGACCCGATCTTCAAAACACATGATCACGACGTATGCCATGAAATGGAAAGAACTGACAGAAAGGAAATCCTGTCTGCTTCATAAAAAGGAATAAAATGGCAACCATGATTCCTGAGGTGATTGTTGACTTAGGTTTAGGTTTGCAAGCCAACGGGAGAAGTGACCACAAGGAGACAAGACAGACCAGCCGACCAAATTCGTCTTTGTGATGAAAGCTGCGAGTTATACATGGATATAAGACATAGCGTATATAGTCTCGGAGTTCATTAACAATAGAGGCATGGAACTAAAAGAAATTCCGACCGACGTTTTCCTAGAGGATCTACTTGGACTATCACCCGACCGTGAGGAGAAACTCAGAATTCATCTAAGACTAGGAACAACACCGATTGTTATATCACAAAGTCAAGACTAATGTAGTAGTTGATGCCTTAAGTTATAAATTTCATAAGAAGCTGAAATAGGTATGTGCTCTTAGATTAAATTGCGGATAGATAGGAATGAAGAAGGATGTAGCAAGTTACAAGTATTTAGTTTATTAGCAAGTTAAAACTAAACATTAGAACCCTTTAGGTTTACCACAAGAATTAGAAATGCAAATAGGGGTATGAGATTGATAACAATGGATTTTGTTACCAAATTACCCAACATAAGAAAATGTAACGACACAATCCGGGAGATTGTGGATCGACTAAACCAAGTCAGTTAAATCTCTACCAAATGAAGGAAACCCATAAAACGCTTAGTTAAGTGGTGTGGGGACGAAATAGTCTCATTATCTAGAATCCCGTTATCTATTGTATTAAATCGAGACAGTCATTTCACTTCTCATTTCTGGAAAAAAATTAACCCGACTTATGTTGAGCAGAGTAAAGGAACACTACAACCATAGAAAGACATGCTAAGTACATATGCGATAAAAATTAATGAAAGTAGAACTATCATTTATCAATAATAAGATTTTTCAATAATTAAACCTACAAGTATTAATATTACCCGTTTGAAGCACTTTATGGATGAAAGTACCATCCAGTATGTTAGGCAGAAATATGAGAAAAACAACTATCAGGCCATAAGATGGGCAACCTATTAGAATCTCAAATCAGAATAAGAATGATACTAAAAGTCTCTTCGTAAAAAGGGAATAGTCCGATGCGGCAAGAAGAAAAGTTAAGTCTAAATTTTGTTGAACCATTCGAAACCATTAAATAAATTGGATCAGTAGCTTATCAGCTAAAGTTACTAGAAGAAATGACAGGAATACATGATAGGTTTCATTTAAGGAATGCCTAGCTGATAAATCTTTAGTTGTACATCTTCAAGATATAGAGGTAAAATAAAAAAAAGACCATACAAGTCAAAGATAAGAATCACAAGGTAAGAGATTAGTTCTGGTCAAGGTAAAATGGAAGGACCTGAATATACGTGGGAGTCAGAGTCAGAGATGAAAAGAAAATATCCTTACTTGTTCCAGTAAATCTCGAGGACGAGATTTTAAACAAGGTGGGGAGGATGTAACGACCCGCACAAAAATGTCCTAAAACGCTCCGTAAGTGAAAACCCGAACCCCTAAAACCCTACTTTTTATGAAAAATAAGAAAATCAAAATTTAGTACTAGCTCGCGGGCTGCGAAGGAATAAGAGAGAGTCTTCGCGGAACGCGACAGCTCTGCATTCTCCGGATAACGATCAAGGACACGTGTCCCTACACGTGTCAACCTTACGCCATGACTCATCAACATTCACACCGAACTAGACTC
Organism: Helianthus tuberosus; assembly: GCA_030545235.1. Lineage (NCBI taxonomy): Eukaryota > Viridiplantae > Streptophyta > Magnoliopsida > Asterales > Asteraceae > Helianthus > Helianthus tuberosus. Next base: position 30,066,751 of record CM060386.1, on the reverse strand, counting down.
CCTCGCGGGCCGCGAAGGAGAAGCTGATGTGCTTCGCGGGCCGTGACTCACCTCAATGTCAGCCTATATATTGAGGTTTTCAGCTTCACTTCAAATTGTTCAATTCTTTTCTTTCTCTTGCTCTCTTGTTCTGTCATTTTAATGTCAGAACTTCTAAAACTCGAAACTCTGCCCGTTATTAGGGTAATAACTCTAATCACTGGTACGATACTGTATCCGATCGATTAAAATCGATCCAATGGATGTTTAAGTGCTGCTAATATCTGGCTATACTTTGTCATTCGTTGTAAGGGTTTCGATCTCGTGATTATCGTTAAAGTGGAATTGAGTTAATACACTAATACGAGTTCCATTGTATCTAGAAATTAGAACTCATAACCAGGAAACTGTTAAACTAGAATACTTAGCGATTAAGTAAACTTAGTAATTAAGAAAAACTTAATGGTTAAGTAAAACTTAGCAGTTAAGTAAGTTAATCAATCAGTTAATTAGATTAATTAATCGGCTAAATAAATTACTTAATTAATCAGCTAAGTAAGATTAATTAATTAAGTCAAGTAAGATAAATTAATTAATTAAGTAAGACTAATTAAGCTAAGTAAGATTAACTAATTAAGTAAGTAAGATTAATTAAGTTAAGTAAGATTAATTAACTAACTAAATTAAACACCTAAATAGATATACATGTAAATAGATATATATGAGGAAGGTGCAAGGAAGGTATAAGAGGATATATATGTGAGTAGGAAGCTTCCTAGAAAATGTATAGGTAACTTCCTAGAAAAGTATATAGGAAACTTCGTAGAAATTTCATGTTTCTTACCTATAAATAGGAAGCTTAGGATTCATTTTTCTTTGCTCATTTCTTCTATTCTTCTCTCTATACGTTGGTGTTCTAACCAATAATCACCGATACGATATTCTGTCCGATCGATTCGGAAACCAACTAACGAATGCCAAAGTGCTGTCTAAATAAGACTATACTTTGTGAATTTCATTAAGGTTCTGATATCTTGACCATCGTTAGGTTTGATTGGGTTTAACAATAATACGTATTCCACTCTGTTAAACTAAATGTTTAACTATCAGAAAACTCCAAACTATACACTTACAATCAAACAAGATGTTTAATCATCAGAAGATTCAGAACTATAAAGTAGATGCTTAGTTATCAGAAGGCATAGAATCAAGAGGCTTGTTTAATCAAAGACTATATGCTAACAAGGTGAGTCATTCTCTTTTTACCAAATTGTTTACAAAACCCTAAATGTTTTCCAGTTATGCTTTGTAGTGATTAAGTCTTTGCTAATCTTTAATTACTGGCAGTATGTGGGGGGGGGGGGGTTGTGCACATTACTACTAACGATTTATCACTTTAGGTGGGCGAGCCTAATTTAGTGATATGTCCACAGTCATAGATCCGGTCGAGTGACAACTGAACCAGCTAATTATAAGAGAGGGGAAAATGTGAAAACTCTTAATGCTGTAAATTATAACAAACTATGTTCTTGTAAAAATGAATGAACTCACCAGTATTTCCTGCTGACCAAATGTTTTTAAAACGCGTTTCAGGTAATTACAGTAGATTGGAACCAGAGTAGCAAGACGGCACCGACAGGCTTAAAGAAGTGGCTATTTTATCAAATAAATTAAATTAAATTAAACGTTGTTTTACGTATTCGGGTATATCCCATATTAAAGCTACCTTTCGAAACATGATTTTATCACATCTATTTAATAAATAAAATCCGGTGTTTTCTAAACTCTGATATTTTTCCTAACTCACGGTCCCGATGAACATTTCCGCTGCAATGTTTTTAAAATAACCACTGGTACCACTTGACTGCTCGCGGCTCCCGTCCAGGGTGGGGTCGGGGGTCGTGACAGTTCCCGATGCAACAACCCTCGTGTCATAGCCGCAACTTACAAAGGGGAGGTGGTGAGTGAGTTATGAGAAAATAGGTGGTGGTAGACGGCGACAACAGGTAGGGGTACGGGTTAAGCCGGCAATGGCAATGAGTGAAGGGATGAGTTAGGGTTTTTTTTAGAGGAGAGAGAAAGAGTAGAAATAAGAGATGCTTGGAGACTTTTGGGTGCAGCAGGTTGGTTATGCGGCGGTGCCGGTGGCTAGAAGAGACATAATCGTGGTGGATTGCGGTGGTTTGGGTCTAGGGTTGTCAGAGAGAGAGAAAATGAGGGGGAAAGAGTCTGAGACCATGGTCTAGGGTTCTCAAAACAAGGATCGTTCTAATGATTTGTTTCTTATTGCCTATTTTTACCATTTTTTACCCATAGTATACGGGCCTATGAAGCAAGTGTCTGTCTACAAATTCCAACCAATTGTGGGTTAATAGATTCCAAAGCTGTTATTTCAGTTATTTCTGTTGATCAACAAATTCCAACAAATTGTGTCTAATGCAAGGATCTTCGAATGCGGTGTGTACGTTAAATACCGTTCACCGCTTTTTTAGTTGCTTCTCTTGTTAAGTTTCTGAACCAACCGAAATCCATAATTACAACAGTTTCTCCGTCGCTAATTTCTCCACTCACCGTGAAATCGAACAGTTTCTTCGTAGATTCCGTCCGGTTTCAAATCCGGTTGAGGATTACGAGTGTTCTAGACTCGTTCAAGGTATGCTTGTTTGGGCGATTGCGGTTTGTATTTCGCATAGCCACCATTTCCGTAGTAAAAAACGGTTGCGGTTTGCACATTTAATCTTCAATACTTCATTAAAATACCACTAGTAGAAGAACCCGACACGTCTTCATGTTACGGAGAATGTTTTCAAAATTGAAGGAAAAGTATAAATCACCTCCAATCCTTTCCTGGTCAAATCACACACTATAAAGTTTAAACTTATCGTGTGTTGTAGTTTGGAAAGATGAACAAATAGACATCTGAATAACAAAATGTGGAGAACTTGTTGGTGTTATCCTTCAACATAAGCTAAAATACCTTAACATACGCTAAAATACGTTAACATACGATAAAATACGTAAAAATATGCTAAAACAGGTCAAAATACGATAATATACGCCAAAATACGCTAAAATACGTTAGAATACGCTAAATTATGTTGGAGTACGCTAAAATTACGTTGGAATACGCTATAATTACGTTATAATACGCCAAAATACGTTAAAATACGCCGAAATACGTAAAAATACCCTAAAATAGGTTAAAATAAGCTGAAATACGTTAGAATACGCTCAAATACGTCAAAAATACGCAAGAATACGCAACAACATGTTAGAATACGTCAAAATACGCAAAAATACGTCAAAATACGCGACTAACGATATTTCCACACACGTATACATATAATACGACACTATGGAGTACAAGTGGATTTCAAACAAAACTGTACGTAATCGTAGAATACGATATTCGCACGCAACCGAACGGCACCGAAACGACTTATGTTCAAGGTATACGTAATAAAACGGCAAAATATGCGAAAGTTCGGCAAAAGACGAGACGTATACGCGTCGAACCGAGGGAAACACGATAACACTATATTTGAAATAATGCCATATATGATCGTATAGGCCTATGTTGTATCGTATATCAGCTTAATACGAATCGTATAGGCCTATACGATTCGTATAAAACTTTGAATTTTCTCAAAAATACCCCTGAATTTATCAGAAAACCAGGGGTATTTCAGTAAAATCATCGATTAATACGCATCGTATAGGCCTATACGATGCGTATTGAACTATAAATTTCTCAAAAATATTTTTCAAATCAAGGGTTCCATCATTACAACCGCTTGTTTTCAACGGGGATGTAATGCAATGATTCCTCTCAATTGAATAGACAAACACTTGCTTCATAGGACTCACTTGAATCGTCTCGGAAGTGGATTTCGGTTGGTTCAGATCTCTATTCGGTCATCTTTCCTCTTAACGTATTTTTTTTCTAATTAACGTTGTTAACTACCAAAAGAATGCATACACAAATACTTCTAGTGGACGAAGCAAATAGACCGTTGTGTATCTGAATCAGGTTCTCAAACAAACACTACTAAATGCATCCGTATTTAGTAGTGTCTGTTAAAATACAATTTTGAATGTATATAAGAGCGTGATCAACTACTTTGGGTATATTCAAAACCAGCTAAAATACGTTAAAAGTGGTGAACGGTATTTAACGTACACACCGCATTCGAAGATCCTTGCATTAGACACAATTTGTTGGAATTTGTGGATTTCGGTTGGTTCAGATCTCTATTTGGTCATCTTTCCTCTCAATTGAATAGACAGACACTTGCTTCATAGGACTCACTTGAATTGTCTCGGAAGTACTGAACAACAGAAATAACAGCTTCGGTTCATCAGCTGCATCGTTTACCGTGGAATGCATCCGTATTTTTGTAAATCGCCCAAACAAGCATGCCTTGAAGTACTGAATCAATAGAAATAACTGAAATAACAGCTTCGGAATTTATTAACCCACAATTTGTTGGAATTTGTAGACAGACACTTGCTTCATAGGACTCACTTGAATCGTCTCGGAAGTACTGAACAACAGAAGGATGAGATATTGGTAGTTAGCTCGAAGAAGTTTATCTCAATCAGGTGTTCCAATAGATCCTCCCTTTAAACAATGTCCTGTTAATTATTTCAGATGACATGCTTGGTAACAAGAGGAACACTTTCTTCTGTTTTTTTTTTCTACTTTTAGAAAGGTTTGACCAACTCACGATTGTAATAAAACGGAACATAATCCCAGATTGTCTATATAAGCGCTTTTATCATGTGTCATACGTTACGAGATTCTTCGAGAATTAGAAAAGGAGAAAATACGGAACGACAAGGGTAGTATGAGTCTGAGTCCATTGTGGTTCGTGTCAGGTTGGTATTTCCCATATAATAATGCGGTCTCGATTGAAGATGTAATTGCAAGACTGTTTGTCGGGCTTCCAATGCTCACACAGGGTGATAAACAGCGCTGATATTGAACGGATTATTAAACAAAGAAAGTCATTGGATTGCCGCAGATGAAGTCAAATGTGATCAAACTTTGGACATCAGAAGTAAATATTGAAGAAACGGAACATAATCCCAGATTGTCTAAAGAAGCACTTTTATCATGTGTGATCCAGAGGTCGGTCTCGGGCGGGCATAAGATCTGTGGCCCCTATTGTAGGATTATTGAACCAAAAAAGTCATTGGACTGCCGCAGATGAAGTCAAATGTGATCAAACTTGGACATCAGACTGTAAGACCCTTAGTCCAATTATACGATTATTATATAAATTTCGACTATAATAGTGTATTTACGGTTAACCATACACCAAAAATACAGGTTCGTCAAAACATTTTAAGAAATAAAACATTTCCACATTTTATAAAACATTCGCCGTTTAAAACGTGACGACGGATCATTTCGCGGAAGCTTTGTTCTTTATGTGTTTGGTTCTTCGTTGAGATTGATCGTCCTCCGGTAACTCAATTAGTACCTACATTTCATAAAACATGAAATGAGTTAGTCATATAGCGCTTAAAACGTGTCTAAACGAGTTCGCAGCTGCATTTTAACAACCAGCACACTTTTGTAGTCATTTAGGTTGGTCGCAGGCGCGACCGAGATGGGTCTTAGCCTCCGCGGGCCGCGAGGGCTCTATTTTAACCCCTTTCTAAAGAATGTTCACCCATCAGTAGGAATGTTCATTAAATAGTAGTAGTGTTCACTGAATAGTAGGGGTTTTTACTGAATAGTAGGAGTTTTCACTGTACAGTAGGAGTGTTCACTGTACAGTAGGAGTTTTCCAAATTATTCAACCCGTTCATGCATTTATCAAACAAACAAGTTTGTTTGACTGCTATTTCACATGAACCTATTAAATTCAATAAGGTTTATCATATTAGGTTCCAATCACGGGTTCATATACATTCTTAAACCCATTTTCGCTCATATGCTTATTTTGACCCGTTAAGGGTATTTAAGCATATTTTAAGCACGAATCGCTTTCATTCGCTTCTCATTTCATATGTCCACATTTTTTTATCGAATGATCTCCCACCACAACTATATTTGTGGTGGATTCACTGTGGTGATCTATATAATCCGAGTTTTACTCCTCGGATTGTTAATTTACGGCAAAGACTCATATAGAGTCATTTGACCAAAAATTTACATCTTTCTCTTTTTATACTTATTCTAAGTATTTACTTAATCATAACCTCGTTTCCAAATAACCACTAAAGGTCATTTGTTCAATTACGCTTACAAGGGCGTTTTGGTCCATTTTAGCCTTTCATTTACGATGAAGGACTTTTGAAAGCATGTTTGACCAAAATTCTTCTTTTTAACTATGAATTTGTTTGAAAAGTCATTATGCTTTATCAAACGCAATGTCTACTATTTGAAACATTCGGTTTACATATTAAAGTAACCAAATGTCTATTTTTACTTTATTTAACACTCATTGAACCTTACGTTCTAAATGAGTGTCACCCTATTACACATACCTGGCTCGGATCAATATATTGACCCATTTTTCCTACCCTTATTTTATAACCGCTAATTCATAGCGATGCTAATATCCATTTGATATTTACTTCTGAAATAATATAACTCGACAATAGTCATTAGTCGATATTGTCAAAAGGTAATATCTTCACCTTTTGACCCGTTTAGCCTAAGTGACCGAATTTATTGGCGAGATGATGTTTATTACTATCTCGTCTACATGACTCGCTCTGGTTTACACCGCACGGTCATTTTCCTTATAAATCATTTATTGACTCTTTTGATCCATTATAACTTACGCTATAAAGTGTCTTTCACAAACTAACGGTAATCGTCAACGAGTGATCGAATTACCGTTTTACCTTTATTATTTGTATTAGTTTACCTTATAAGGTAATTATTCAAAACTCGTTATTTATTAGTCCTTTCATGACTAACTAACCGTATTAGCTCTTTTTAACCATTAAACATGGTTTATCTTTATTGTCTTTTGTTCCGAACCGCATATGTCGTGTCGGAACATCAGAATTCAAACAAGACTTTATATTATTCAGAACCTATAAAATCAATAGGTATTAAATAAATAGAGTGTAAGCTTTACTTACCTAGCATCCAAATTATGCTTTTCCTTCATTCTTGACTCGTTTGACCCGCTTCATTCCCAAGCTTCCACCTAGCTTGTCAAGCGTCAAACTATCATTGAAATTTGTAAGATGGTTAGATTTGTCATAATCATTTACGACTATTCCATCCTACGATTCTTATGTCGAATTTTTCATTCGATCATATCATTGATCAATTATCCGGTAAGCATCATTCTTATGCTATCGTTTTTAACCACTTTATTAACCAAGTTTATGTAATCGTATTTAATCAATTTTTAACACAACTTTGATCATTTTTAACACATAATGATATCATACATCATTCAACATGAATATATAATCGATTTTTCATCTTATCATACTAAACTTACTACTTAGCAAGTATGATTTATATACATAAACACCTAATTTGTTCAAGTATCATCTTATTAATTTCAGATATCATGATTCTAATCATAATTATATCATCAATTTCATCATATGATTAAAACCCACTTATCTTAGTGTGGTAAATCATCTAATCATTCAATTCATGGCAATATATGTATAATTTTCACTTAGGGTTTTGTTTCTAAGAAACTATACATCATAATTCAGCCATATCTTCAATAATTTATCCATAATTCGTAGATTATAAGATTTATCAAATTTCACAACTTCAAGAATCATCAAAATTTTACATACCTTATGATCCCCTAGCTTGGGTGATCATTCATTTATGTTCAATTGTGAATTTAGACTTCATTTGGCCTTCCAATTGAACGATTTGTTGGAGCTAGGGTTTAAGCTCCTGGGGCTTCTCCTGTGTTCGAACAGAACACCTTGAACACACACTAAATGTGTGTTTTAATTTTTAAGTTTTCTTTTATAATTAAACTTTCAAGTTTATCCACTTTAGCCCCTCTTGTTTGGTTAGTTTATTAAGTAGGCCACAACCCATTTAATTTCTAACAATATTCTTACTTATTAGCTAGGTTAAACATTCCTAGTTAAATTAGTAGGTTCGGGGAATTCATTACTAAGTTTATTTTAAGTCCCGTTAACTCGGGCTTTTATAAACTTTATTTTCTCAAAAGCATTCTTTCCCATTTGTAATAAATATTAGATTTAGTTATATAAATCCTAATATTTTCCGGGTTAATTTTACCACTAACGGTACTTTACCCGTCTTTTAAATATTAACGTGGTTTGATTACCAAACTCGTTTTCGGGGTGTTACACAGACGTAAATCTTGAAGAAACGGAACATAATCCCAGATTGTCTAAAGAAACGCTTTTATCATGTGTGATCCAGAGGTTGGTCTCGGGTGGGCATAAGATCCGTGGGCCCTATTGTCGGATTATTGAACCAAGAAAGTCATTGGACTGCCGCAGATGAAGTCAAATGTGATCAAACTTGGACATCAGACGTAAATCTTGAAGAAACGAAACATAATCCCAGATTGTCTAAAGAAGCGCTTTTATCATGTGTGATCCAGAGGTCGGTCTCGGGTGGGCATAAGATCCGTGGGCCCTATTTTCGGATCTGTGACTCCATGGAAGATATGATTACGGTAAGCGTGCCGTGTCATGTGTCATAAAATGGAACATAATCCCAGATTGTCTAAAGAAGCGCTTTTATCATGTGTCATATTAGAGTAGTATGAGTCTGAGTCCATTGTGGTTCGTGAATGTTTCGAATCATCATAGGAGACGTATCGGGTGAGTTGTGGTTGATTTAGAGGAGGAGGTTATGAAACGAATATATGTTTATGCGAATTTAGAGGACAATACTGACAGAGGTGCTGGTCTTTTCTCCCACTATGCAAACTTGAAAAATCTCACCATAACACATCTAATATGACACATGATAAAAGCGCTTCTTTAAACAATCTGGGATTATGTTCCGCAAATTGAGAACCACATATTCGTGTGTAAAAGCTCGGGTTCGCATTCGACACAAAACAACAAAAAATAAATTCAAAAAAACAGTGGCCTGATATCAAGCCCGTCACCAGACATAACCTGCACCTGTAAGTCTGCCATGTTTTTTACTTTATTTCAATACGTATCGTATAGGCCTATACGATGCGTATTGAATTAGAAAAGTTTGCAGATAGACAGGTGTGCCGTTAGAAAACCCCCTCAAGCTAACCTAAGATAAACCCTATATACAACCAACCTCCTCAGTCGAGTCGGTCTTTCTTTCTTTCTCAATCAAACCAAACAAACCCTAGAACATTCGAAAGGTGAAATTAGGATGGCGGGAACGTCAGTGGTGCCGGCGAACAGGGGACGACGGAACACGATGGTGGACGACGAGAAGCTGGTGTTCGAAACATCTAAAGGAGTGGAGCCAATCATGACCTTTGACCAGATGGGAATCAAAGACGATCTTCTTCGCGGTATTTACCAGCACGGATTCGAGAAACCCTCTGCAATTCAACAGCGAGCTGTTCGCCCAATTATTGAAGGCCGTGACGTCATCGCTCAGGCCCAATCTGGTACCGGAAAAACCTCGATGATTGCGTTAACCGTTTGCCAGATCGTTGACACCTCTTCCAGAGAGTATGTTATGTTATGTTCTGTTCTGTTTTAATTTATCTGTTTGTTTATCTAATAGCAAGTTTTCTGTAATAATTTGTTGTTTTAGGGTTAGTTTTGAACTTTGAAGCACTATCGTTGTAGCCATTTTTGTGAGTAATTTGTTAGGATTAAACACACGAAAGCAATAAATGAACACGAAGATTTAAAGCGGTTCGGTTGATGTGACTTATGTTCACTGTGATGCAACTATGTATTTAATTTGCTTAAGGGATTATAAGTACAATGCTATCAATGTATAGAGACTAATCTAGGGTTAGGAAACTTAATTTGCAAGTTAGGCCCAAACCTGCATAGAACACATTACGGTCGGCTGCCACTAACGAGCCTACATCACCCAACGGAATTGTAAGTAGAGTTGAAAGTGGGATGCCAATGAATCATGAAAAAGTATGGACTTTATGAAGTTGTATTGTCTTTTTTGGTTGTAATGTCTAGCTGTTAACTTAATTAAGCACTTATTGCAGCTGTATAGTTTATGGATGTTTTATTATTTGGTTTTGCTTTTTATGCTTTTTGCTAAGTTCTGTATGTTAATGATGATGTTACTACTTCTTGTTTGTTTAGTTGGTTTATGCCTTTTCTTTTTAGTTTTTAGTGGTTATTTTCATTATTGGGAAATGGGAAATTTGATTAGTTCTCATTCTTTTTTTTTCTTAATGTTATAGTTTTGTTGATTAGATATTTATTCTCATATGCAGGGTCCAAGCTTTGATTTTATCACCTACAAGAGAGCTTGCAGCGCAAACAGAGAAACAAATACTGGCTATTGGTGATTTCATCAGTATACAAGCTCATGCATGCATTGGTGGAAAAAGTGTCGGGGAGGACATTAGAAAGTTAGAAAATGGAGTTCATGTTGTTTCTGGAACACCTGGCAGAGTCTGTGACATGATCAAGAGAAGAACATTGAGAACTAGAGCCATTAAATTGCTAATTCTTGTGAGTTTTCTATTTTCTTTTATCCTTACAATTTTAAAATTTTTAATTAGAGTTGCCACATGTCCAAATTTTTCTACGTCATGTTTGGATGTTGATTGATGTGTGTGAGTTTCTAAAATGTTAACAGGATGAATCTGATGAAATGTTGAGCCGAGGCTTTAAGGATCAGATTTATGATGTTTATCGATACCTTCCACCAGAGCTTCAGGTTCTCTATCTTTCTTTTCTCTTTATTTTCTACTATGCTGTGGGACTAACTCGATACGCCACAGTATAGCTTACACTAGAACTAGGGCTGTTAACAAATTAGTGGAGGCTCAGCTATGCAGTTAATGTGGTAAAAAATCGGATATCAGTCAAGGACCGATATTTGAGATATCAGTTATCGCAGTGGGATATCGGTGGGATGCCGGTAATTTTAATATCATGCAGAATTTATATATGTAGCAATTTAACACTAATAATTCAGTATACTCTCCTACCATTAACAAATTAATCTTTTGCAACTTGCGAAACACTAACAATTGTAGCAAGTAGGTACTTATTAAGTAAGACTTTAAGAAAAAAGGTACTGATATCGGGAAATTTGGTAATATATTGGTCAAATATCGGTCAGTATCGCTAATAATATCGGTACCGATATTTGACACCGATATTTGACATGGGGACCGATAACCGATATATCGTTGATATGTCACCGATATTAACTGCATATCTTATGTTGTATCATCTTTGTGATAAACTATCAACACAATTAGTATATAGTATTTTATATTTAATATTTTAATAAGTTTGACATGAAGGGTTCAAAGTGTAAAAGGAATATATACAGTAGATATATTAAATCATGTGATATGACACATATTTGACAAACTACTCCACGTATTGTTACAGTAACCTGGATGTTTTTTAGCAGTTACATTATATGTTATTGTTTGCTTATTTCTAAATCTTAATTGAAGCTTGTTTTCCGTTTTCCATTCTTTTATATGTCACCATTGAATCTTTTTCATTCAGTTGAAACTTGGTTTGGTGTTTTCTTAGGATTAGTTACGTAGTATCACCACTTAGTTAAAAATTACACGTTCTCTCATTCAGAACTATATGCATCATGTTAAGTATTAACATACATCATTATTGCAGGTTTGTTTGGTGTCTGCTACCCTTCCTAATGAAATATTGGAGATGACCAGCAAATTCATGACTGATCCTGTTCGAATCCTTGTAAAACGTGATGAATTGACTCTTGAGGTATCACATATGTTGCTTGCTAAGAATTGTTCTGTCTGTCGGTCTGTCTAAATGTCTTGTATTTTAACTTACATGTTTTATTACGGTAGGGAATAAAACAATTCTTCGTTGCGGTAGAAAGAGAAAACTGGAAGTTCGATACTCTGTGTGATCTTTATGATACTCTTACAATTACCCAGGCTGTAATTTTCTGTAACACAAAGCGAAAGGTAATTAGTTAATTGTGATTCATCTTATTTTGTTTTGTATATTATGGAAGTTATCAATTTTAACAACCTAGTCTCATTTTGTATGTGTGTAGGTTGATTGGTTAACTGAAAAGATGCGTGAGAATAACTTTACTGTATCAGCAATGCATGGAGACATGCCTCAGAAAGAGAGAGATGCAATTATGGAAGAGTTTCGATCTGGTGTTACTCGTGTCTTGATTACCACAGATGTGTGGGCCAGGGGATTGGATGTTCAACAGGCAAGTCAACACCTTATCTTATTATCTCATTTTATGTTATACTTTTATTTTCCTATTATTAATATGTTATTTCATGCTATGTTTTACAGGTTTCTCTGGTCATTAATTATGACCTCCCAAATAATCGAGAGCTTTATATTCATCGTATAGGTCGATCTGGTCGTTTTGGACGAAAGGTTATTAAGAATTATTTACTTTACTGTCTTTTTTAAACAATGTTATTTTGATTTTTAATCATTTAACTTAAATATGTTTTCTAGGACTGAAGTTAATCTGCAATCTTTTTTGGTTTGCAGGGTGTTGCTATAAATTTTGTGAAAACTGATGATATCAAAATTCTGAGAGATATAGAGCAGTACTACAGTACCCAGATCGATGAAATGCCGATGAACGTGGCGGATTTGATATGAATGCTGAAAGAAGTTTTGAAAAAAATGAATGTGGATTGATTGAATGATGATTTGCTTTGCTGGTGGAACTGAAAAGATTTGTAATTTCATGGTTTTTTGAGTAATGAGTGATGCTGCAAAACTTTGAAGTTGTTTGGATTGTAATTGTGGGATTGGAGGATAATCTTGAATTACTTGTTGTCGTTTGTAGGGTAGTTGTTTTTTATATAATTAAAATCTTAAGGTATGATGTGTTCACTTTTTTTGTGAATATGGGAATATTTTATTTTGATTTTTTGCAAGTCTTAAGGTTTACTGGATACATGTGTTCTATAGATAATTTAAAATGGTGACTGGAAACGTGTGTCCCATTAATCTATCTAGTCAAAAGTTGAACCATATCATTTGAAGGTGTTGCACCAACCAAGGTTAAAGAAGATTTTAAGCCAATAATGACTTATTTCAAACCAAACTCTGACTCGTTTCCCAGGATGCACATACATATACAAGGTGGCTTTATACATAACATAGTACATATGCTCCATATAATCAACATCCAAAACACCCAAAAGATAGTTTATGAAACGAAAATTTACAACATATAAAGTAATAAAAACGCGCAACAACACGAGAAGGTGTTATTTGACGCTAACGACTTAGCGTCGCTAGAAAATCATCGACCTTTAGATTCGTACGCCTCGACAAAAACTTCATGCAAATCGGGGGGTTCACCTTGGCCAAAGCCAATATGGACTTGGGCACAGACCAGATCCCTTCACCACAAATCAAACCAGAAGCCACAGCTGGTCCGAAAGCATCAGCTTTTGCTTTGTCCCTCGTTTCCCATATGAAAAGAATCAAGCTCCCCACACACATGTCGATGGCGAATGGCTGTGGAATGTAGAACGGTATCGCTATTGCCATAGGGATCGGAACAAACCTAGCCCACTTTTTGGGCGCGGTGTCTCTAGCCACGTTTATAAGGATTGCAGCCGCAAAAAGCACGTAACAAAGTGCTAAACAGTGCTTTGGGAGCGACCCGAACCCTTCGACTCCCAAAATAGCAAGATTTCTATACACGACTGCATATGGTGCTGGGTACTCGGACCCTTGTTGCCCGAGATCCGGAAAAGCACTATAGAAGATCCAAAACACACACGGTGCAATCACGCACCCCATTGCGGTCCCAATCACTTGGCTCACGAACATGGACCGTGGTGAAGCCAGGGTCAAGTATCCAGTTTTGAAATCTTGCATTAGGTCCGAAGCGGTTGACACTATGTTCATCATCACCCCACACGCGGCTAGCCCAGCCAACACACCACCTTGCGACTTACCAGCCCACGCGCCGATCACGAAAATAGCCAGTTTCCCGTAAGTTGACGCTAGCGACCAGTCAGTAAGCCCACATCCGTACGCATTACAAAACGCTAATGCTGGGGCGAAAAGGTAAATTACAACCACATAGTACCATTCAAGTGGGTCGAATATCTGAGGGAGTGTAACCGTTGCAACCGCAGCTATTGCTACGTACCCGCCAACGGCTAACCATGTTGGTATCCGATCCTTCATAAACATTTGCAGCCTACGCTGGTCATCAAAAGATGTAGCTTCTTGGCTCACACCATCAGTGGTGGCTAGCGGTAGAACGGCTCTTGATTCTTGGTTTTTTAGCTGACCGTACAACGCGATTCCGGTACTTCCAAGTACTTTGGCGAAGTTGTAGAGTCCATCTCCAAGGATTATGGCTATGGCGAGGAAAACCTACAACAATATAGGGATGAGTTTGTTAGAGCTGGTAGAAAACTGTATTTATTTCCCACGAGAATTTCTGACAATTTACCCACGACATTTCCAACGAATGTCACACCAAAAAAGAACCTTGTTTTTTTACCATAACATTCTTACAAAGTAGCAACAACCATTTACTTCGTCGGAAATAGTCGCTACACTATTTCATTTTTCGACAGTTTACCTACAAAATATGTAACTATTTAATGAATGTTTAACAACAGTATTACAAATTAAAATTAAAAGTATTAATAAAAAATGAATTCTGTCTGTAAGAACTATTCAAAAAAAAAAAAAAATTGTTAGTTTATTTTTTGTCGGAAACATGTCAATAAAACCAATTTATTTATTTATTTGTTGTTTTTCGGAAATTTGTCGGTAAATTCTGTAAAAAAATAATAATTTATTCAGCGTTAGTTGGAAAATCGTCACTAAATGTAATAAAAATAAAAATAATGGTCGGTAAATTCTGTAAAAAAATAATAATTTATTCAGCGTTAGTTGGAAAATCGTCACTAAATGTAATAAAAATAAAAATAATGGTCGGTAAAGTAAAAAGACACTAGTATATATTGTTGGAAAGCATAGTTTTTTCAATAGCATTTAGATTAATAAAGTATTATAAATATTGTTGCTGTTGTTACTATTATTATTAAATATAAATAATATTAAAAACTTAGTCAAGGGAAATTATCATAAAACACTTTATTTCGAAATTTTATGACAAATTAGCAGCGAATTTGTTTTGTCGTTAATTTGTCTAAATGTTGTCGCAATTTTTCCCACTGCGGTTTTTCTAACAAAGGCTTTTTGTCAACAATTCGTCGCTATAACGACAATTTTCCCACAAAAAACAAGGTCCTAAAGTATCCAAATCTTTCGTAATGGATTAAAAATAAGTGAAATAGTGAATATAATTTGATTACCCTATAACCTTGGATGCCATGAAAGCTGCTGGGACCAAGACCAGCTTTGTACCAGTGGCCTTCTTGTGTTTCAATGAGCGGCCACATAATCCCCCATGACAGGATTGCACCAAGTAGCAAGGAAACGTTTATAATGTATGGACATATCATTCCTACCCCAACATACATAGTTGAGAAATCAAAGTAAAACCTATATATATACATACATATTTATTGCATTATTAAGTTGATGAAAATATATAAAAAAAAAATGCATGTAAATATGACCAAAAGGGTAGTGATTACATGTTATGGTAAGCTTTGAGGCCAAAAGTAGGGAAGTTTTGAAAGCCACAATCATCCTCATTAGAAACAAAGAACCATTGAAAGAAACTCCATAGGAAGCTCAAGGAGAAGAACTTCCCTAATGCGCTCACTTGTTGCCTGTATAATTAATTAATACATATTCAATATTTGTTTCTTATACAAGAAACTTATACATATATATTTTAGAGTAAACTGCCAAAATAGTCCCTGAGGTTTGGTCACTTTTGCCATAGTCCAAAACTCAAACCTTTTGAATCTGGGTCCCTGTGGTTTCAATTTTGTTGCCATTTTCATCCAAAAGCAAAATCTAGTCACATTTTTCAGTTAACATCCAGTTTTTTTGTCTTTTTTCTCTCTTTTAATGAAGAGCAAAATGATCAGATTTTTTAAATTTGTTATAATAAAACGTTAGAAGACCATTTTGCCCTTCATTAAAAGGGAGAAAAAAGACAAAAAAACTGGATGTTAACTGAAAAATCTGACCAGATTTTGATTTTGGATGAAAATGGCAATAAAATTGAAACCATAGGGACCCAGATTCAAAATGTTTGAGTTTTGGATTAAAGTAGCAAAAGTGACCAAACCCTCAAGGACCATTTTGGCTGTTTACTCTATATTTTATGTAGTTTGAAACAAGTTATATATACTTGGCAAGCTTGGCACCCTGATGACTGTGAAGCGATAGCATCGCTCATTCCATATAAGTAACTTCCAAATCCCCCTATCAAATTGCAACAACCTTAAAAATCTCCTTTTTGTAAAAGTTATAAGTCAATACGTTGGTTGATAAGCATTCCACGAAACCCCCCCCCAAAAGTAGCTATTTGTTGTGGTTGATATGGCAAAACAGCAATGGACTCCTTTTTATCTATATTTGTTATTTTTTAAACTCAAATAGCTTTTATGTACTTCAATATTATAAAAATCATATATTATATAAATGTGCATTTTTATTCTTTTTAATTTAATTAGTGTATTATGTTACATGTTAACTTCCTATAATTTTTATTGAAATAACCTCATATAAGTGTACTTCTTTAGAAGTTCGTAGTTTCATCTTTTTGTAGCCGGCTTGCTTGATGGTTTTATCATCCTGATAATGATGTTCTTGTTTTCTAGTCGTCTTTGTCAAAATAGACGTCAAAATCGTCATTCTACACCGTAATTTAATGTTGCTTCAACTTTGATCAACCAAATAGCAGCTAAAATTAATGCATTAAATCGATCATCATATTTAAACATCATATTTCGATCTGGTGTTACTCGTGTCTTGATTACCACAGATGTGTGGGCCAGGGGATTGGATGTTCAACAGGCAAGTCAACACCTTTATTTTGTTATCTCATTTTTTGTTGTTATATTTTTATTTTCCTATTATTAATATGTTATTTCATGCTATGTTTTACAGGTTTCTCTGGTCATTAATTATGACCTCCCAAATAATCGAGAGCTTTATATTCATCGTATAGGTCGATCTGGTCGTTTTGGACGAAAGGTTATTAAGAATTATTTACTTTACTGTCTTTTTTAAACAATGTTATTTTGATTTTTAATCATTTAACTTGAATATGTTTTCTAGGACTGAAGTTAATCTGCAATCTTTTTTGGTTTGCAGGGTGTTGCTATAAATTTTGTGAAAACTGATGATATCAAAATTTTGAGAGATATAGAGCAGTACTACAGTACCCAGATCGATGAAATGCCGATGAACGTGGCGGATTTGATATAAATGCCGAAAGAAGTTTTGAAATGAATGTGGATTGATTGAATGATGATTTGCTTTGCTGGTGGAACTGAAAAGATTTGTAATTTCATGGTTTTTTGAGTAATGAGTGATGCTGCAAAACTTTGAAGTTGTTTGGATTGTAATTGTGGGATTGGAGGATAATCTTGAATTACTTGTTGTCGTTTGTAGGGTAGTTGTTTTTTATATAATTAAAATCTTAAGGTATGATGTGTTCACTTTGTTTTGTGAATATGGGAATATTTTATTTTGATTTTTTGCAAGTCTTAAGGTTTACTGGATACATGTGTTCTATAGTTTGATAATTTAATAAAAATGGTGACTGGAAACGTGTCCCATTTATCTATCTAAAATTAGAGTCAAAAGTTAAACCTTGTCATTTGAAGGTGTTGCACCAACCAAGGTTAAAGAAGTTTTTTAAGCCAATAATGACTTGATTCAAACTCTTGACTCGTTTCCCAGGATGCACATACACAAGGTGGCTTTATACATACATATATAGTACATATATTCAATATAATCAACACCCAAAAGGTAGTTTATAAAGTACTAAAAAACGCGTAACAACACGAGGTGTTATTTGATGCTAACGACTTAGCGTCGCTAGAAAATCATCGACCTTTAGATTCGTACGCCTCGACAAAAACTTCATGCAAATCGGGGGGTTCACCTTGGCCAAAGCCAATATGGACTTGGGCACAGACCAGATCCCTTCACCACAAATCAAACCGGAAGCCACAGCTGGTCCGAAAGCATCAGCTTTTGCTTTGTCCCTCGTTTCCCATATGAAAAGAATCAAGCTTCCGACACACATGTCGATGGCGAATGGCTGTCGAATGTAGAACGGTATCGCTATTGCCATAGGGATTGGAACAAACCTAGCCCACTTCTTGGGCGCAGTGTCTCGAACGACGTTTATAAGGATTGCAGCCGCAAAAAGCGCGTAACAAAGTGCTAAACAGTGCTTTGGGAGCGACCCGAACCCTTCGACTCCCAAAATAGCAAGATTTCTATACACGACCGCATATGGTGCTGGGTACTCGGACCCTTGTTGCCCGAGATCCGGAAAAGCACTATAGAAGATCCAAAACACACACGGTGCAATCACGCACCCCATTGCGGTCCCAATCACTTGGCTCACGAACATGGACCGTGGTGAAGCCAGGGTCAAGTATCCAGTTTTGAAATCTTGCATTAGGTCCGAAGCGGTTGACACTATGTTCATCATCACCCCACACGCGGCTAGCCCAGCCAACACACCACCTTGAGACTTACCAGCCCACGCGCCGATCACGAAAATAGCCAGTTTCCCGTAAGTTGACGCTAGCGACCAGTCAGTAAGCCCACACCCGTACGCATTACAAAACGCTAATGCTGGGGCGAAAAGGTAAATTACAACCACATAGTACCATTCAAGTGGGTCGAATATCTGAGGGAGTGTAACCGTTGCGACCGCAGCTATTGCTACGTACCCGCCAACGGCTAACCATGTTGGTATCCGATCCTTCATAAACATTTGCAGCCTACGCTGGTCATCAAAAGATGTAGCTTCTTGGCTCGCACCATCGGTGGTGGCTAGCGGTAGAACGGCTCCTGATTCTTTGTTTTTTAGTTGACTGTACAACGCGATTCCGGTACTTCCAAGTACTTTGGCGAAGTTGTAGAGTCCATCTCCAAGGATTATGGCTATGGCGAGAAAAACCTACAACAATATAGGGATGAGTTAGTTAGAGCTGGGATAACTTATCACTACTAGAAAACTGTATTTACTTCCCACGAGAATTTCTGACAATTTTCCGACGACATTTTCAACGAATTTCACACCAAAAAAGAACCTTATTTTTTTACCATAACATTCTGACAAAGTAGCAACAACCATTTACTTCGTCGGAAATAGTTGCTACATTATTTCATTTTTCGACAGTTTACCGACAAAATATGTAACTAATTAATGAATGTTTAACAACAGTATTATAAATTAAAATTAAAATTAAAAGTAATAATAAAAAATGAATTCTGTCTGTAAGAACAAAAATAATTGTTAATTTATTTTTTGTCGGAAACATGTCAATAAAACCAATTTTATTTATTTATTGTTTTTTCGGAAATTCGTCGGTAAATTCTGTAAAAAAAATAATAATTTATTCTGCATTAGTTGGAAAATCGTCACTAAATGTAATAAAAATAAAAATAATGGTTGGTAAAGTAAAAAGACACTAGTATATATTGTTGGAAAGCATAGTTTTTTTTCAATAGCATTTAGATTAATAAAGTATTATTAATATTGTTGCTGTTGTTACTATTATTATTAAGGGTAAAGATAAATAATATTAAAAACTTAGTCAAGGGAAATTATCATAAAACACTTCACTTCGGAATTTTGTGAGAAATTAGCAGCAAAATTGTTTTGTCGCTAATTTGTCTAAATGTTGTCGCAATTTTCCCACTACGGTTTTTCCGACAACTGCTTTTTGTCAACAATTCGTCGTTATAACGACAATTTTCCCACAAAAAACAAGGTCCTAAAGTATCCAAATCTTTGGTAATGGACTAAAAAGAAGTGAAATTAAAGATTGTAAATATAATTTGATTACCCTATAACCTTGGATGCCATGAAAGCTGCTGGGACCGAGACCAGCTTTGTACCAGTGGCCTTCTTGTGTCTCGATGAGGGGCCACATAATCCCCCATGACAGGATTGCACCAAGTAGCAAGGAAACGTTTATAATGTATGGGCAAATCATCCCTACCCCAACATACATAGTTGAGAAATCAAAGTAAAACCTATACACATACATATTTATTGCATTACTAAGTTGATGAAAAAATAAAAAAAAATGCATGTAAATACAGGGGCGAAGTATAGAAGGGGCGGGCGGCGCCCGACCCCCCAACTTTTCTCTTAGTAGTGTTATATATGTAGTTTTCATATAGAAATTTTTGGGTATATACGTTTTCGACCCCCCGTCATTCGGGTCAAGCTTCGCCACTGTGTAAATATGACAAAGGGTAGTGATTACATGTTATGGTAAGCTTTGAGGCCAAAAGTTGGGAAGTTTTGAAAGCCACAATCATCCTCATTAGACACAAAGAACCATTGAAAGAAACTCCATATGAAGCTCAAGGAGAAGAACTTCCCTAAGGCGCTCACTTGTTGCCTGTATAATTAATTAATTAATTAATACATAATAGTCAATAATTGTTTCTTATACAAATATATTTTATGTAGTTTGAAACAAGTTATACATACTTGGCAAGCTTGGCACCCTGAGTGGTATGGAAGCTGTTAATCAAGTGAGCAGTTGCAGTTCCGCTCGGGTATATTAGCTTGAAGTCTATGATCATGATCTGTATGTAAAATACTCTTAATTACTTTTGTTGGGAAGAAAAAGATTTATAACTTGTTATATTGGGCAAATAATTTACCGAGTTGTTAGTTGATGAAACATGTTAATACCTTTCGAAGAGGAACCACAGAGCAAAGGCCGATGAAACTAACGGTGAAGAGAAAAGCAATTATCCAGCCCAAGCTCGGGTTCTTGATGTTCATATCTCGAGTAGGCCAGTCAGAGTCTGATGACTGTGAAGCGATAGCATCGCTCATTCCATATAAGTAACTTCCAAATCCCCCTGTCAAATTGCATCAACCTTAAAAATCTCCTTTTTTTTTTTTTTTTTGTAAAAGTTGTCAATACATTACGTTGGTTGATAAGCAATCCACCACCCCCCCCCCCCCCCCCCCCCCCCCCCCCCAAAAGTAGCAAAACAGCAATGGACTCCTTTTTATCTAGATTTGTTATTTTTTAAACTCAAATAGCTTTTATGTACTTTAATATTATAAAAATCCTATATTATATAAATGTGCATTTTTATTCTTTTTAATGTAATTATTGTATTATGTAACACGTGTCGTGTTAACTTCCTATAATTTCTTTTGAAATAACCTCACCTCATATAAGTGTATTTAATGTAATTTCATCTTTTTGTAGCCGGCTTGCTTGATGGTTTTATCATCCTGATAATGATGTTCTTGTTTTCTAGTCGTCTTTGTCAAAATAGGCGTCGAAATCGTCATTCTACACCGTAATTTAATGTTGCTTCAACTTTGATCAACCAAATAGCAGCTAAAACTAATGCATTAAATCGATCATGGTCGTATATACATGATCTTAATCAAGAAAAATTAAAAATAGTCGGTTGCAACTCATTTTAGTCACTACTTAATTTTTGCAACTAGGTGTTTATCCTCATCAAATTGGTACGGTTCTAGTCCTATAAAGTGCGCAATTAATGGATGGGGTGTGTGACAGTTAAAAAAAGTTAATCTGCGACCGCTTTAACACATTTCATGACTCTATTCTCGATCACAAGAATATGTCGTCATCATCATCATCATACTCAATAAATCCCATCAATAGCAAAGCTAAGGTAGGGTCTGAGGAGGGTAAGATGTAGACAACCTTACCTCTATCCAGTAGAAATAAAAAGACTACTTCCAGTGAGACCCTGACTCGATATATAAACCACAAGAATATGTACATACTATAAAAGAAAGAGATATATACCGACCGCTATATGCGATGCCTGAAGTGGCAACAACACACGTTTGGATAACTGTGTTCTCTTGCCTTGTAAACGGATGCTTCAAGATCCCACACCGCTCCAACACCTTTGTCCAAGTCTTGACAAAGAAAAAACCTAATAGACCCGCGGCCACGTTTAGCGATGGTATAATACCCGTCGTGAGATTGAGTTTCATGACTATAAACTAAACATGACACCCAATATGGCGCTAACCACAAACGCCCTAAGTGTCAACTGCCCCTTCCACGACGGTATCATTGTGTCCTTAAATGTCATCTCTACCGACTCTATTACTTTTCCCTTCGTTCCATCGTCATCTCCAGCCGTATTCCCTTCCGCAACTAGCAAATTCGCGTCACTTTTCGCTCTTCCATTGTTGTTGTTTTCGAGCTCTAGAGTGCTCTCTAAGGCCATTTTGAGTCTATATGATTAAAATCTTCTTTGTATGGTTATATATATAGAATAGTAAATTACATTCTCATCCTTGTGTTATATCAAAAGTTATGATTTGGTCCTTTAACTTCACGGAATATATATTTTAGGAAATGACAAACATATTAGTGCGGCTATAAAACATATTTTATACATATATTTTGACATTCTTATGTATCACTAAAACCAATATTTGCTATTCAACAGTAGCACTTCTTGCTCGTCTATCTGCTATTAATTTGTAATCGTCTCTGTTTTATATAACTAAATCGCGACATGTTCTAACAAAAAAATAATAATATTGAACTAATTTCAAATAGAGAAGTGTAAAAATTAGATAAGTGTTTTATCTTAATTATGTCATGTATTCATGTGTTATAAAAAGCTAAAATAATAACATTTATATATATGATGTGGAATTCATCGTACACAAAACGTTGTTGCTAGCAATATACATGACCGATGACACGGCATTTTGGTTCAAAAATGACTTATATCTTGGATTTATTTATGCATTCATCTGTGATTTCCAAAGTCATATATATATATATATATAGGGAGAAGATCATGCGAGAACCACCTCTTATTGCGAGAACCGCGAGAACCAATGTGAACACACAAAAAATGCCTTAAAATAGCTAAAAATCACAAAAATTTTTTTTTTTTGATTTTTTTAATATTTTTTAGGTTAAAATCGCTACTTTTCGCACAAAAAAAAAAAAAATTTTTTTTTTGGTGCGAAAAGTAGCGATTTTAACCTAAAAAATATTTAAAAAATCAAAAAAAAATGTTTTGGATTTTTTTTTGATTTTTTTAGATTTTTTTTAGATTTTTTTAGGTTTTGGGGGGGGGGGGGGTGGGGGGGGGGGGGGTTTAGGTTTTTGGGGGGGTGGGGGAGGGGGGTTTAGGTTTTTTTTGGGGTGGGGGGGGGGGTGGGGTTAGGTTTTTTTAGGTTTTTTTTTAGGTTTTTTTAGCTTGGGGGGGGGGGGGGGGTTAGGTTTTTTTTAGCTATTTTAGGTTGTGTTCACATTGGTTCTCAAGGTTCTCACAATAAGGGTGGTTCTCGCATGAGCCCCTCCCTATATATATATATATATATATATATATATATATATATATATATATATAGGGGTAGGTTAACATACAAAAGGGCTTATCATACTTCACGTACGCTACGCTTCCAACCGTCCGATCTGGGTAAAAATAACGCATGGAGCCCTAATAACGCATGGGGAGCAGTTTTTTTTGTGATAATCACGCATGGGTAGTTAATCACGCACGTTATAAATGGCAAAAAAATAATCACGCATGTTGTGTGTATTGTCGCGTACGATAATGTATGATAAGCAGTTTTGTACATTATACTTTCTCTCTCTCTCTCTCTCTCTCTCTCTCTCTATATATATATATATATATATATATATATATATATATATATATATATATATATATATATATATATATCAGGGTGTCAATATTTTTCTGATCCAAGCAATAGCGAACTTAAATATGTCCCGGAAAAGTAATACTGTTCGGGTTCGAGATGGTGCTCGTTTAATGATTACAGTAGTTTATTATAATCAAAAGTTCAAGTTCAAGTTTAAGCGCAGCTTAAATTATACTCGTAAACTTTGTTTTTATAGAACTTGAAATGAAACTTTGATGTTTACCTAGCTTCTTGATGAAACAATGGTTAACCGGGTAGGGTTAACTCACTGATCTCGTCAAGAGGGTTAATCCCTTCTTTCCGAGGATCGTTGGCTGGATCGTCTGGTGGTGGGTTTCCTGCACAAGGAAACAAACCGTGACTCGTAACAAGGAGGATGGGGTGTGGGGTGCTCCTTGTTACCACTCTCCGGCGTGAGAATCAGTAATTTGCTTGAGAAGCAAAGTATGATAGTAGTAGTAGTGAGAGAGTTAGAAAGTGATACCTCAAACCTGGTTTGGGGTGAGTATTTATAGCCGATGAGTGAAGGAGGGTAGTTGAGTAGCTAGTCTGACATCGCACAGCTATTTGCAGGTGTGTCAGACCTGTCGGATGCTGTGGTGATGCCACGTCCGGCTATGGTGTCAGACTTTTGTTCATACGTGGGCTAGTAGGTGACTGTTCCCAGTGCCACTTGCACTGTGTTGTCAGACCCACTTGCTTTGTAGGCAAGATGCGGTGCCAGGCCGCATCACTGCCTGCGGTCATTGATGTTGTTCCCGCATTGGTTGTTCCATCCATGATTTGTGAGGGATGCGGTGTTGTGCCGCATCGCCTGTTGAGTGACTTACTGTTTGTCCAGATCCCTTGTCGTGACGAAAATGTTCATAGGATGCGGTGGGGTGTCGCATCGCTATGCGTAACATTAGTTTCCGTCTTTAAGGTAAGCCTTCTCATCAATGGACAGATTGGACCGCAGTGTTCGCGTGTATCTTACGCGGACACTGGATAGTTAATTGCTGTTGGGGGTTTTTAATGAGGGTAATGGTCATTCGCGGTCGTGCTGACGCGATATTTGGGACCATACCCCTTCAAGTCCCCCCAGTCTAGTGTTCCTTCCGTATGCGAGTCGCGTGTGGGAGGAATACTGGACTATGTTGTCTAGAAGGTTAAGGTTATGCCATGCAGATGGCATCTTCTTTAAGTAGTAGGCCCTTTCTAGTGGATTGTTTCTTCCTTTGAGAAGGGTGTATGGTGAGCAAGTTCCGTCTGATGCGGAATTCTCAGCCAAAGACGAAACTGTTTCTGCCTTTTTTTGATGTCATTAGCCACCTGTTGGTGTTTCGGACCAACCTTTGAGATGGTGACTGAAGGTATTAGCAGAATTCGAACCAACCTTTGAGATCGTGACTGAAGATGTTTTCTTCAGTGTAGTTGGAATCTCTGCATCAGTTGGTGCAAAGTTGTAATTACTTTGCTCAAGCTCTATGTTCAGCAACTGGACATGTAACGATGATCCCTGTTTTGTGGGGTGTTCGTGTTCTCCAGTTAAGCTTTCTAGTAACCGCACGTCTTCTGCGATTTATCTCTCAAGTAACCGCACATCCTCAGAGGTGAAGCTCTCTGGTAACCGTTTGTTCTTTGCGGTTACCTCGTTGCCGAACTTCGTTTGCCATGTTTCGTTGAGGATCGTGGGGTAGTTGCGTCATTGTTGGCCGTGTTTGGTCGAACAATGTGAATCTGGACTATGGGCAAATAAACATGATCATAGGCAGGGTTGTGCCCACCATTGTTTATTCTATGCGATCCATAGGTGGGTAACTAGTCATAGGCAGACTTGTTACCGCTGTTCTGGAGCCACTTTCCTTCACGCTTTGGTGGAAAGTAGTACCCTGTAAGTAGCGTTGCCGGAAGAGATCGTTTTAGATACTTGGGAAGTTGGTTGAAACTCTTCCGCATTCGTTTTGTAGCCACTTTCCTTCACGTTTAGTTGGAAAGCAGTTTTTCTTGAAATAGCTTTGCTCTTCCGCGTGGTGGCTTAGTTGTGGCTCTTCCGTAGCTACCGTTCGCATAGTTGCGGTTTGCAGTAACTACCTAAGAATAGTTGCGGTTTGTAGCAAAGAACTCGCTTCTAGAAGTCTTGTAGCCTGGATGTGGCTCTTGAAGGTTCAGGGGACAGGGTTGCTGATGTGCGGTTGCTCAGCATTCTTGTCCTGTTCCTTAAGGAGAAGCTGTTTGCGTTCCCTTTGTGGTTGTGAACCGGAAACGAGGGTTTTGAAGCTTGAAGAAGCTTTCATGGGGTGCGGTTTACCGCATCCTGAGAAACGGTTTCCGCAGTCCAAAGAACCGTGCTGGTTCTGAGTATCTGACACACCTGTGCGGGTTGGTGTGCGTCATCTCCGCATATTCCGCGTGTGCTCGTTGATATGTGCGGTTTATGACTTATACCCCTTTATATAATTTAAAGATATATATTTTTGCCTTTTTTGAGGGGTATGTAAAAAACGACATGCGGTATGGGTTATGGTGCGGTAAACCAGAGGAACCGCATGCCGCTTGTGTTTGGATAAGGTTGTCGCTTTCTGTTGCTTACGTCACACTTGCACGTGTGGGTTGTTGAAGTTGGTAGGATTCTGACATGTGCTGATTTGAAAAGACGTTTACACTGACCGAGGTCATAACTGCACTGTAGCAGGAAGTGAAAAAGTCTTCGTTGTCAGGCGCGTGGACGGCCACGCGCACGTGATAACCGTCAGCGGAAAGGTCGCTGACCACGTGTCGCCTTGTAACTCGCCTATTTTGAACGTGTTGAGGCGGTTACTGTATCGCATTTATTGCGATGAGTATATAAAGGGGGAACCGTTTGGGTTCTCCTTACTGTTCAAAATTTTCGAAAAATCTCCGTTTGATAGAGAGAGCATTCTCTTCGTCTTCTCCGATCAATCTGTCTTTTATTCCGGCAATCTTTTGAGTTTTCTGAGTTCTCTCTTCCACTCGAAACTTCTGTTCTACATATTTTCTGATGGCTGATCCATCTAACCCACATAATGTGGAGGGTGAAAACCCTGAAGCATCCTCTCCGGTGGCCGGAGAAGAAGAAGACGATGGTGGCAGTGTTCCCGGTGGTGGTCTACCACCATTGAAGTGGTCGAAAGCTTTATTCGACCAACTGATGGTCAAGATTGAGATGCCTCACGAGTTTGGGGCGGAATATCCCCAACCTGGTGATACTGGTGCCAGTGCTCCGGCCGGTTACATCACCATGTGGGCGGAGTGTTTTACTGATGGTAACCTTCGTTTACCATTAACAATTTTTGTTGCTCAGGTCTTGGAATATTACAAGATCCATATCTCACAGATGAGTCCTTTTGGGATGATCCGTATTAGACATTTTGAATCAACTTTTCGAGCTCTTGGTCTGCCTGTTACCGTTGAAAACTTCCGGAGGTTTTTCCAGTTGACGGTGAACACCGGTTTCTTTTCTTTTAGAGAACGGTATGGAAGCATTAAGTTGATGACCCCTCCGAAGGGTATTACGAAGTGGAAGTGTAAATTCTTCTACGTTAAAGCCGCCGCAGTTGTTGTGGACATGAATATGCGGAACCTCAATGATCCTATCCCTGCGGAGGATATTGCTATGCCTACCGCAGAGACTGTGGAGTGGTTCTCAAAGCTGAGATCTATTGAGCATAGGCAGCTGACCAATAATGAGTTGTGGGTGCTGCGGATGATGTTGGCCCGGCCTAAGAGGAATTTTACGCCTGTGGTGCGGGAGAAAACTGGTGGTAAGTGTTGCCACCCTTTTGCGGTTTCTTTATTCCCCTGTTTGTTGTTAATTTGGCCATGTATTATCAGAAATTGTGGAAGTGTGGAAGATATTTGATCCAACTTTTACTGGCAAAGTTGATCTTATTCCGACTGCGGACGGTAAAGGTTTTAATTTGACGATTGTCCCTCTCTTCCGCATTGCTTCACGTGCGATGATGACTGCACCCCTGCCGCAGGGCAAAGGTAATAACTCATAACCTTTATTGCTTTACTAGGTTTGTTGCTGATATTCTATACGCAGGTACACTTGGGGACCTTGGTAAATTTGAGCCAAAGGGCGCCCCCAAAAAACATGCGGAGAAAAAACCAGTGGACAAACCTGGGCGGGGTCGCGGTGTGAAGAAACCTGTTTCTGTTGTTCCGCCTTTGGTGAAGCAAACAGCAGGTATATCTTGTTCTCATTTCCGCGGATATACCGATTACGTGGTAGTATCTGACACCCTTGAGGGCTTGGGTGTTCCAGGTGCTGGTGCGGCCACAGGGGGAACCACTGCGAGTTCCAAACCAGGTGGCGAGAAGAAGAGGAAAACGGGTGAAGTTGGTGATGCTGGTGGGAGAAAGAAACCGAAGATTCAGACCAGGCGCAAGCCTTTTGTCATACCAAGCCAGCCTGCAGTTGTGTCTGGTATGTAACGTATGGCTAACAAATATTTCGTGTTTATACTTGTTCTGTAAAGTATTTCTGTGTTGATTTCAGAGCCTCAAGATGAAGGGTTCTTCGACTTTGATGCTCCTCCTCCCCCTCCCCCGCACGACACTGCTGCGGGTGCGGGGGTTCATAAGGTTGTTACTCCTGAAGCCTCTGTGCGGGCGGTGGATACTGGAAAAGGTCCTGCGGCTCAAATCCATGACACGGTTGATTCGAGTGATAATGTTATCACCCCAGAGGATACTGTTGATATGGATTTGAAGTTTGGTTATGGCGGAAAGCCGAAGTCTCCTGTTGCTGAGAAGGCTTCCGGTTCTGCTTCTGGTGGTGCGGGTTTTGTAGAGACTCCTATTCAGCCTGACGAGACTGAATTGGAGTATTATTACCGCTCCTACACAGAAGCGCGGGCTACGGCCTATCACCGCCCCCCGTGGGCCGTATTGCAAGGGGATGATATTACCGTTGACCCCTCCGCTTGTAGGGAGGTTTTGAATGGTTTGGGCACCCCTTTTGAGGTAAACCGGGCCCGTTCTTTACCGAGTGAGGTCCAGATGAACCAACTCTCCTCCATGCTTGTGGGGGGCTCCATAATGGCGAATGCACTGATGGAGAAGTGCAAGGTGCTGGGGCGCGAGGGGGAGGAGAATGCGCGTTTACGGGCCGAGGCCGAAGAGTTGGTGAAGGCTGCACGTGAGGGTGCAACGCAGCTTGAGAGGGATAGAGAGCAGCTTGAGAGGGATAGAGCTGCGTTTGAGAAGCATAAGCAGACTGAAGAATGGGCTGCAACTGCTGAGCTTAAACAGGTTCGTACTCTTGCAAAACTGCTGTCTGATGAGCGTAAGCGTTGGAAAGAAACTCTTTCTAATGAGCGCAAGACGCTATCTGATGAACGCAAGACTTGGAAAGAATCTTGGGGTAAACAGAATGAAACTCTCTTTCATGTTCGTCAGGAGCTTATTAATGCCAAGGCAGCAGTTTCTGCATTGGCTAAAGAGAAAGCTGAGGCTGTTGCGGCTGCCCAAGGGGCCAAGGAAGCAGAGGTTCGTCTTACCAAGGCTCTGGAAGAGGCCAAGGAGGCGGAAGCTCGTGCTGCAAAAGCTCTTGAAGGGGCAAATGTTGACCGCAGCAGGTTAAGCAAAACTATCTTGGACCTTTAGGTAAGTTTTCCCTAACTTTGGAAAATGTGTTACATAAGTTTGTTGAATCTTTTTGCATACTTCTGATTCCTTGTTTTAAAAGGCTGAAGTGCGGACCCGGGGGGCCGCTATTGAAGAAGTCTCTGCCCGTGCTGCTGAAGCTGAAGTGCGGGCAAGAGAGGCTGAAGAGGCTAGAGATAGCCACGCTTCTTCACTTGCGTTGCTCAAGGCTGATCATGAATGGATGCGTATTCACGGGATCGGGCATGTAAGTATCCGTTGCCTTGTTATTTTTGCTGTAGGTTTGCCTTTGCTAACCATTGTATTCCTGTTTCCCAGATTGTTACTGCCATTCTTGACGCACCCGAGACCGTAGCAGGTATTAACGAGATCAGGGATCGTGCCCGGGATGCTGGTTTCAAGGCTGGCTACAACCGTTGTATTAGTCATTTGAACCTTGCAGCGAGTGGCGAGCTTGTTGATGAGCGGTCCGGGTTTCATGGCGTGGATACTGAAGCGCTTCTTGCTGCTGCGGTTCAGGAGTTTAATGATACAACCCTCACAGACCTTGAAGAACTTGAAAAGTGTCTTGAGGCGGAGGATTATGTGGACCGCTTGCGCGTCTTATATGCTGATGAAGATGACGATGAGGAAAAACCAGGTGTTGAGGGCGCGGAGGGCACGGATGGTGCGGGCCCCAGTGGCACAAAGGAAGATTAGATTTGGCCTGCGTGCCTTTTTTGGTCCCTTATGTAACCGTTACAAAACTTTATGTAAAGTCCTTGCGCACCGCGCAGGTGTAGGAATTTTTTGCATATAAGGAATTGTTGTTTTAATTTTTACAAGTGTTTTTAGTACTTGCAAGTTTGAATTTGTACGCGTTTAGTATTACTGTGAGTAATACTAAATCTGTAATTGCTTTTTGCATATCTAGGTGATATGCAAGTATAAAGATTTGTTTCTGGCTAAATAGTTTTGCCATTGCTGGCCTATTACAATAGTTGCGTGTGGTTACCATTCTGTGTGGGTATCACGAATGAAGATTTTGCTAATCTGTTTTTGTGTATACCTCAGAGTGTAACACGCATTTGTAATAGAAATAAATAAACAATATTGCATTGAATCGTCTATTTATTTATTTGCAAATGGCCTGCGGCCCAATAGATTACATGCACTAAACATGGCTTACATATAACAGCGTCGAAGTTGCTGTGCGTTCCATGTGCGTGCGATAGTTTCACCTTCTAATGTTTGTAGTTTATACGCGCCTTTTCCCAGGACCTCTTGGATGAGGTATGGTCCTTCCCACTTGGGGGCAAGTTTCCCTGGGCGTTCTGCGTTGGATGCTTCGTTGTCACGAAGGACGTAGTCTCCAGGGTTGAAAGTACAAATGCGAACGCGTGTATTGTAGTACTTTTCCAACTTAGTTTTGTACTTGGCTTCGTTGATGGCAGCGTTTTCGCGCCTTTCTTCTAAGAGGTCTAAGTCAACCCTGCGTTCCTCATCGTTGTCCATCTTGTTGATGGCCAACATTCTAGGTGAGGGGAGGCCTACTTCCGCGGGAATCACCGCTTCAGTACCGTAGACTAGGCTGAAGGGGGTCTCGCCGTTGCTTGTTTTTGGGCTTGTCCTGTGAGCCCATAGGATACTTGGGAGTTCATCAACCCAGCCGCGTCTGGCTGTTCCCAACCGTGCTTTGATGCCTTCGACTAAGCTTTTATTGATACTCTCGACTTGGCCGTTCCCTTGCGGATGCGCCACTGACGAGAATATGTGTTCAATATTGAGCTCTTTTAGCCATTTTTGAAAGTCGTCGGCAGCGAAGTTGGTACCGTTGTCGTTGACGATACACATTGGTAGACCGAAACGGCAGATGATATGTTCCCATACGAATTTCCTTGTTATCATAGCGGTGGTTGATGCAAGTGGCTTTGCTTCTACCCATTTTGTAAAGTAATCAACAGCTACTATGATAAATTTCACTGCTCCTGGTGCGTCTGGAAATGGTCCCACCACATCGATTGCCCATTTTTGGAATGGCCATGCGGTGGTGACGGGGATCAAGTTGTTCTTGGGACGCAAGGTCTTGGGAGCATGTCGCTGACAATTGAAACACTTGCGTAGGACTGTGACTGCATCCAGGTGCATGCCCGGCCAATAGTAGCCGGCGTTCATGATTTTGGCCACCACCATGCGTGGTCCTGCGTGAATGCCGCATATGCCCTCGTGAATTTCTTTGATAAGGTATGTGGCATCTTCGGGGTTGACGCATCGTAGGAGTGGCCCCAGGTATGATTTTCGGTATAAGATACCGTCTACCATTTGGTAATGACACGCTTTGTGTTGCAATTTGCGTGCCTCTGCCTTGCTTTCGGGGGTAACCCCTGATTGTAAGTATGCGATGAGCGGTGTCATCCAGGATGTTGTACCGTATTGGATGACATTGACTTGGCGCAGGGGTATTGAAGGATTTTGCAGTACTTCGATACGTACCTCTTTTGCCAGGTGTTGTAAGCTGGTGGACGCAAGTTTTGATAGTGCGTCCGCTGGTTTATTTTCACTCCTGTTGATGTGGCGAATATTGAAGGAGGTAAACTTTGACTTCAGTTGCAGTGCTAGTAGTGAATCGACGTGTGCTTCCAAATGTTTGACGTCGAGTTTAATTGCTAACCGCAACCCTGCCAGTAGAGCCTCATACTCTGCTTCGTTATTTGTACTTTCGAAATCGAGGCGTATTGCGTAGGTTAGCTCTTGGCCATCGGGACTGACAAGTCGTAAACCTGTGCTAGAACCATCTTCGTTGGATGCACCATCTGTAAACAGTGCCCATGTTTCTGTGGATGATGGTTGTGACGCAGGGTTTTGTTCTTCTTCGCATTCTTGGATGCGGTTCGCTGGTATTTCAGCGACGAAGTCAGCCAAGACCTGGCCTTTGATTGCGGGGCGCGGCTTATAGTTTAGTGAAAGCGCGCCCAGCTCGATTGCCCATTTTGCTAACCTCCCGGAGATGTCGGGTTTGGATAGGATCGGGCCGATCCTATAGTTGGTTAACACTGTGATGACGTGGTTTGCAAAGTAACGTCGTAAACGTCTTGATGCGTGCACTAGTGCCAGTACCAACTTTTCCATGATGGAGTACCTTGTCTCTGGGTCGTTGAGCATTTTGCTGATGTAGTAGATGGGTGTTTGGACTCCTTCCCGCTCCACTATAAGTACCGCGCCTACCGCGTTGTCCGCGGCAGACAGGTATAAGATAAGTGGCTCATCTTTTCGTGGTGCGGTTAAAGTTGGGAGTTGGATCAAACACTCTTTCATTTCCCGGAAAGCTTTTTCAGCCTCTGCAGTCCATTGGAATTGTTCCTTTTTTAGACAGCTCCGCAGGGTCTTGATGAAAGGGTAGGACTTAGCTGCATGGTTGGCTAAGAATCTATTGAGCGCGGCTAGCCTACCGGCTAGTCGTTGCATTTCCTTCATCGTAGAAGGCGATGGCATGCGCTCGATCGCCTGAACTTTTTCCGGGTTTACCTTGAATCCATCTTTGGTTACGATGAATCCAAGGAATTTACCTTCTTCCATTCCAAACGAGCATTTCCCTGGGTTGAGCTTCATGTTAACGCTTCGCAGAGTTTGGAATGTTCTGTCGATGTCGTCGAGCATGGTGTTTTCCTCCATGCTCATGACGACCAGGTCGTCCATATAGATTTCGACACTTTTGCTGATTTGACCGCGAAAGGTGTCGTTCATCAATTTTTGATAGGTTGCGCCCGCGTTGCGCAGCCCGAACGGCATTTTGGTGTAGCAGTAATTCCCGATAGGAGTGCGGAATGCCGTTTTATCTTCATCGTCGATTGCCATTTGTACTTGGTGATAGCCTTTATAACAATCGAGGAAGCACTTCCATCGAAATGGTGCGAGGTTATCGACCTTTTCGTCGATCTCTGGAAGCGCGTAACAATCCTTGGGGCAGGCCTTATTGAGGTCTTTGTAATCGACACACATGCGCCAGCCCCCGCTTGGTTTTTCCACCATGACTGGGTTGGACAGCCAAGTCTGGTACTTCACTTCCCGCAGGATGCCTGCGGAGAGCAGTTCCTGTACCTGCTCTTCCATCGCCGCGTTTTTTGCTGATCCAAGGTGGCGTTGGCCTTGGATCACGGGCTTGATACCTGGCATGGTATTCAAGAAGTGTTGCGCAATTTCACGTGGTACCCCTGTCATATCTGCGGGTTTCCATGCGAAAATATCTTGGTTTCTGAAGAGAAGTTGCTTCAGGCGCGCTCTGATGGTAGGTGTCAAGGCATGGCCCAACGTGACTGTTTGTTCTGGGTGTCTTGCATTAAGAACCCATTTTTCTGGTTGGGTGTTGGGGGTAGGCCTTGCTACCTTTGTCGGACGCAGTTCGTCCGTAGACATGACTTCTCTTTGGGCGTATATTATCGCGATCCCCGTTTCGGTTGGAAAACCGATGGCAGAGTGGGGGACGGATGTTATCATGTTGAAGTCGCCTTGGGACTCCCTCCCGAGAATCACGTCATACTTTGAGGTGTGAGGTAAAACCATGAAGTTTACCTCCTCCGTCCTTGTGTGCCTTCCGTTGGTGAGGCACACAGGGAACGTAATTTGTCCCAGGGGGAACACGGTTTCCCCTGAAAATCCAGCCAGCGGGTAGTCTGCTGGCTGCAGTCGATCTTTGTCTTCTTGATCGAACTGGTTGAAGCACTGCTCGTATATAATATCGGACGTACTGCCCGGATCGATGAACAATCGTTCGGTGCAGTAGTGAGCCAGGTGCCCAGTGATAACCACGGCGCGCCTATCGCGCGGTCCGCCTCGGACTTTTGGAAAGACGACTTGCTCGTCCTTCCAGTCATTGTCCGGTCTTCTCGCCGCCTTACGCGGTCTTCCTTTCCCTCCATTGATCATGTGGGTAGAGGCCACGTACATGGCCCTTTTACCCGAGGAGGTGCCCTCGTTGTGGGGAGTGATTCGCTTTGTGGCTTTTTGTGCGCCTGTCAAAAGGTGTTGCAATTTCCCCTCCTTTAGGGCTCGCTCAATCTCCAGTCGGAGACTGATGCAGTTGTTTGTGGTGTGGCCCGAATCCTTGTGATACTCGCACCAGAGTGCGGGATCCTGATTCTTTTTGGACTTCATTGGTTGGGCCGGTCTCAGGAATTGTGCATCCGTGAGGAGAATGTCGCTTGGCGACTGGTTGATCTCGGTCCAGTTGCGGTCCCGAGACTCTTTCTTGGACGCCCGGTTTTCCCGTTGGGCGTTGATTGTAGCCCTTGCGTCGGGCTGGTTGTTCCGGGGGACATATGCCTTGGGATCGCTGCCGCGATTCCATGTGTCCCTGTTGCGCTTATTGTTGCGCTTGGATTCTTGTCGGGAAGACTGGCCTTCCGCCAGGGGTTGTGCCTTTGACATGTGCGGTCTTAGAGACCGCTGCGTTTGGGCATAGGTTTTAACCTTAGCCATGACATCTTCCCACCTCTTAGGCAAGCCGTTGCCGCCTGAAATGTTCATAACCATTTGTTCGTCTTTGACTGCAACAATGAAATGGTTACGTGCCATCTGGTTGTCAACGTCGCCTATCTCTAGGATTTCTTTATTGTAACGGACAACGAATGCGTCGAGCGATTCGTTGTCCCTGCGCCAGATGTTCATGACGTCCATTGAATCACGTTCATGGCGTCGTTGTTGGCTGAAGTGTGCGAGGAACTTTTGTTGCAAGTCCTCGAATGAGGTCAGTGATGCTGGTGGGAGAGAATCGAACCATGCCCTGGCCAGACCTGTTAGGGTCTGTGGGAAAAAATGGCACCAGGTAGGTTCGTCCCACCGACCGTTACACCCAGCACCGACGAAGATGTTATTGTGATCATCTGGGTCGGTCGAGCCGTTGTATTTCCCGATGTTTAATGGGAATTTTGTGGTCGTGACATCGGCGTTGGCGATCTCTGGGACAAATTTAGAGTTTTCGGCCGCAGATTTCGGCCTGTAAGGTTTGCCTTGGTTGCGCTTTGCAGCGCGGAGGTATGTAGTGCGGGGTTGAGTGGGAGGAACATAATCGCGTCCTCCCGGTCTGCTGTTAGTGGCATGGGACTCCCCGCGGTATGTACTGTCATCAGGATCAGTATGGCCATACCCTTCATGGTGGGACTGTGGTCCCAAACGGCTATGAATGTTTGTGTTGCGGCGCATTGTAGACTGCCGCCTTCTTTCATCTTGAGAGCCTAAGCGGCTATGTACGGAGTCCCTGCGGCGGGACCCGTATGAGGAATCGTCCTCATTGATTGTGCCGACATCACAATATGAGGAGCCGCGGTCTTCCTGCCTGCTTCTGGAGGCTGGATGTGTGGGGGTCCTGTCGTCGTATCGTAAAACACGACCGGCAGGTGTACGCGGTATCGGGGTAGGTCCGATACCTCCTTGCTCGTCTGCACAAGCTCTGTTATACGTTGCGGCCAGAAGGGCCGCTTGTTGGTCATACCAGGTGTGAGGGTTCATGCCTGGAGGTATGACAGCAGCGTATTGTGACAGATCATGTCCAAACGTAAGGGATACGCCCCCTTGCGCTGATGTGCCAATGTGTTCGGCATTTGGGCCTAGGGGATTGGTTCCCGTAGGCCCTTGATGTGTGGGGTTTAGGTTATCCCCGGTAGTGTTGTTTTGACGATCAGACATCTTTGGAAAGAAAAGGATGATTGGAAAAAAGTGCTAAGAGTAGCGGTGGGCGCCAATGATGAAACAATGGTTAACCGGGTAGGGTTAACTCACTGATCTCGTCAAGAGGGTTAATCCCTTCTTTCCGAGGATCGTTGGCTGGATCGTCTGGTGGTGGGTTTCCTGCACAAGGAAACAAACCGTGACTCGTAACAAGGAGGATGGGGTGTGGGGTGCTCCTTGTTACCACTCTCCGGCGTGAGAATCAGTAATTTGCTTGAGAAGCAAAGTATGATAGTAGTAGTAGTGAGAGAGTTAGAAAGTGATACCTCAAACCTGGTTTGGGGTGAGTATTTATAGCCGATGAGTGAAGGAGGGTAGTTGAGTAGCTAGTCTGACATCGCACAGCTATTTGCAGGTGTGTCAGACCTGTCGGATGCTGTGGTGATGCCACGTCCGGCTATGGTGTCAGACTTTTGTTCATACGTGGGCTAGTAGGTGACTGTTCCCAGTGCCACTTGCACTGTGTTGTCAGACCCACTTGCTTTGTAGGCAAGATGCGGTGCCAGGCCGCATCACTGCCTGCGGTCATTGATGTTGTTCCCGCATTGGTTGTTCCATCCATGATTTGTGAGGGATGCGGTGTTGTGCCGCATCGCCTGTTGAGTGACTTACTGTTTGTCCAGATCCCTTGTCGTGACGAAAATGTTCATAGGATGCGGTGGGGTGTCGCATCGCTATGCGTAACATTAGTTTCCGTCTTTAAGGTAAGCCTTCTCATCAATGGACAGATTGGACCGCAGTGTTCGCGTGTATCTTACGCGGACACTGGATAGTTAATTGCTGTTGGGGGTTTTTAATGAGGGTAATGGTCATTCGCGGTCGTGCTGACGCGATATTTGGGACCATACCCCTTCACTTCTTCATAAATTATTTATTGCATCTAATGTTTTAAATACGGTATGAACCGGCCGGTTATACTGGTTAAACCAGATATCGGACACGAGTTCGGTACGATAATATCCGGTAAAACCCGAATATGGTATGTCTTATGTACCGGCGGTAAATCCGGTTCTATCGGTTCAAACCGTTGAATCGGTTTGCATTATCTTAAGATTTGATTTTTTTTTAATTTTAATAAAATAGGATATTAAGGTAATATTGACCTAATATATTTTCGGTAACGAACCTGGTGCCTTCCATTCTAATATTCCATCGTTGCTGAAATTGTTACCCAACTCCTACAATACAATATTTTTTATAAATAATAAAAATACTTTTAAAATGCTTAATATTTTACAATAAAACAATTGTTTTCAGATTAAAAAAACTATGTTTTCGAATTACATAAATCTTAATAGAGATTAGACTATTTTTTTAGATGAATTTGTATTTTATGGAATTGGGTTAACTACTAACCCGGTTCAACCGCATGGTACAACCCGGTTCAACCGATTGAACCATTTCAGAGCTCAACCCGATATGATTTAAAAACCGGTTTTTAAAACATTCATTGTATCTAATGTATTTAGTTTTTTGGTTAATTTTTGAAGGTTATTGTCACACCCCAACCAATGGCGGAATCATCGAAGTGGGACGAAGAAAGATTGCTCATCACACATAATGCTAATTGTGACAATAGATTTAAGAAATAAGTTGATTTTATTCATACTAAAATGTTACAATACATGGAACTTGAAATACAACATGATCAATACAAGAAAACAATACAACAAACAAATACAAGATTGATACAACATATTAAAACTTAAGATGTCTAATGTATCTAAGCATCATCACTACTTCAATTTCAAAGCATCGTCTTCCTCAACCTGTAACATGTTTAAAAATAAAGTTCAATAAAGGCGAGTATACAAGTTTTCATACATACATAACATAAAAAGAATGAGATCGAACAATTCCACATGGCAAGCTATTGATACAAGATAAACAATAAAATCAGCATGTGTTCGACAAATCAACCCTCTGTTACGCAAGTAGCAAAATGCATGAATGATATCTTAACATGACCTCAAGAATACGGGCGGTGCGTTACTCCTATAGCGCTATACATGTTAAGTGGAGGCTCGTACGAAGTTAATGATAAGTCTAACACAAAACGAATAACCCCAAGTTTAAAGTATCAAGTAATCAAGTAGGCATGCATGTATAAGGAATGTTTGTGCATTTAAGAATAAAGTTTAAGTGTAAGTTTGTAGATTAACATGTTACACCCCAAAAGGTGATAAACGAAAAGTGGGTTCGAATATACTCACAAAATTGCTAAGTCTTCCGATTATCCAATGTGATGAACTTGTTGAGACTAGAAAGTTGAATGTGTTCGATTTGGAGTTTAAGAGATGTTTACATATGCTTAAGGATTTGAAGTTTGAGGAAATGAAAATAAACATATGAAAAAGTAATCATCTAGCACACATAATATTTGTCCTTGACACTATGAAACTCAAAGAGTTTGAATGTTTTTATGGATTAAAATGTCCATTAGAATCGTAACAAGTAGTATGGTCTTTAGATGATGTAACCTACTATCTTGACAAATGACCACTAGTTCATCATCAAAAGTTTGGTTAATTGTATATTATATAGGTTATATAGATATCTTATTGTCATATAAGTCAAGCATGAGGCAGGAGGATAAATCCCCCATATAGGAACCTCTTTTGTATATCACATAAGTCATGTAGGAGGTAGAAGAGCAAGTCTTCCATTTAGGTACCTCTTTGGTGTTCACCACTACACCTGTTGTTATAAACAATCAAGTAGGGTCATGAACATACAATAAGTTAATTACAACTAATCTAAGAAATCATCAAGTAATGTGTGGATTTTCAAGTAGGATAGCCCAAGCTAGTCCTATAATCACATAAACATCAAGCTTTAAGCTTGTTCATTACTTGTTGGTTAAACCCTAACCAAAACAGAAAGTATGTGAGGGTTTAACCTCTGATTTTAAGTGTCACAACCTTGTTTTTAAGCCCAACTAACCATAGAAGTGATTATAAGCATAAGGACATATGAATGTGTATGAGATAACTCAAGTTCATGCAAGTTTAGCAAAGTTTAATCAAAATAGAAAGTTTGGAGCCTTATATGGTGATGTTCCAGTCTTGGTTTTCCATGGAAAACCTGTTGGAAACATACCTAAGGTTGTTCCAAGCATTTAGGAAAAAGAATCAAGGAAAAAGGTTAAGAAATGAGGAAGTTATACTTGTTTTAGTGACTTAACACGAATCAAGGAAAAATGCTTGGAGGAGGCTTGAGTTTTATAGGGGATGGATTAGGGTTGGGTTGGTTGAGTGTAAAAAAAAAAAAAAAAAAAAGAACAATCAAAACATCATTTAAGCTACGTTCGGTTGTGGGCTGTTAACAGCCTTGTTTATTCTTTCTTTTTGATAATTTTAATATATATGATTAGGTATTTTACATATTAATATATGACAGGTTAGTTGCACAAATTTAGCACTAAAACATCATATTTAAACATTGAAAAAAAGTTAAGGTAATCAGCCACATGGGCTGTTTCAGTCGGGGGGGGGGGGGTGTCCCCTTTTTTATATTTTTTTGTGTGACATAATAAGATATATATGTAGTATCTATTATGTGTTTATTATATGTATTATTTATTCCACATGAATCAAAGTCACAAGTTTCAAGTAATTGGGATTTATTGAAAAAAAAGAGTAAAATGCACGGATAGTCCCTGTGGTTTTGTAAAGTAACACCTATAGTCCCTAACTTTCGAAAATTACACCGGTGCTCCCTGTGGTTTGACAGTTTGTTACTTGGATAGTCCCTGGAGTGGATGCCCGTTAGTTTTCTCCGTTAAATCTATGTAAAATGACCAACATGCCCTTAGTATTAAGTTAAAACACTAAAATATATATATTTGTGAAGCCCACTTCCTATTAAAATAAAATAACCCCAACCCCTCTTTCCTTTTCTTTCCCTCTTTGTCTGCACCACAAACCCACCATCACCTCCACACCACCATCACCACCACCCCCAAATCACCTCCACGTCGGAAAAATCGAACCCCATTTAAAAAAAAACTGAACTCTTTCCTAAACTGGAGTGGATAATGTAAATGTGGAGCCTTTATATTTAAGAATCTCTAACCGGCGAGGGTGAAGATTAATTCAGTGTGCAAAGCTTCGTGTTTTTTGTTAGGCTGATTGGGATGCAAAAAGGATTAGTCTTTTCTTGTAAATGATCAGATATGTTTCGATTTTCTAGCAGGTTCTTGAGGTTTGAAGGTTTTTAATAGGCGATAATGGCGTGGATATTGATGATGCAGCGAATATGAATAGGGATCTGAGTCGTTATGTGATTTATCTTGATGGAGAAGAAGTGTTGGTGGATTTGATGATGGAAAACCACTGTGATGCTACAGCTCACTAGATCAAAATTGGGGAGAAACGGCAGCCGAGAAATCTAATAAATCTATTAGAGCGATCGAGTTCTTAAAGTTCCTTCAATGGAGTACATGATTTGGATAGTGATAAAGTACCATCTTTATGTTCTAGAGAACCATCAAACTGTTGGGCTCTGCCTATTGTGACGTTAACAAGCATAGCAGTTGCAATTCCTAAACTGGAAAGAGTTCAGTTTTTTTTTTCAGTGGTGGTTCGATTTTTCCGGCGTGGAGGTGATTTGGGGGTGGTGGTGGTGGTGATGGTGATGGTGGTGTGGAGGCGATGGTGGGTTTGTGGTGCAGATAAAGAGGGAAAGAAAAGGAGAGAGGGGGTGGAGTTATTTTATTTTAATAGGAAGTGGGCTTCACAAATATATCTATTTTTAGTGTTTATATTTAATACTAAGGGCATGTTGGTCATTTTACATAGATTTAACGGAGAAAACTAACGGACATTCACTCCAGGGACTATCCGAGTAACAAACTGTCAAACCACAGGGAGCACCAGTGTAATTTTCAAAAGTTAGGGACTATAGGTGTTACTTTACAAAACCACAGGGACTATCCGTGCATTTTACTAAAAAAAATGATGTTAGGGTGGTTGTGTAATTCCGGTCGCATGGCTGTTAAGCCATTTAATTTAATTTTTTTTAATCCAATGCCCCTCAATTGATTAGTATATATGCTTAAAATACCACCATAAATTAAAGTATAATATAATTCCTTGAATAGAATTGATAAAAAAAAGGTGTACGTGGATTGGATTCAAACAACTTCCAATTTTTGGCAAACTTTATAATAATATATATTATGTATCAATAATATATAATTAAGTAATTTGTTATATATATATATGGGAAGGTTCTATGCAGAACACTAAATATCGCGAGAACACGCAGAACAAAATGAATCACTCTTTTTTTTTTTTCAATTCTAAAAACCTAAAATGAAAATGAAAATGTTATAAATGTAAGATTTATTGTTTCTGACACTAGAATTTAAAACAAAATATGAAAAATCTTCAGTTTTTAAATAACCTACACATTTGTAGGTTATGTGTATGCTAAATTACCTACATGTATGTAGATTATATGTAGGAAAAAATATATGATTTTTTATGTATATATAATACACATATGAATGTAAGAAATATAAAATTTAAGAAATATGTACCTTTAATCCCAAAATTGAGTGATTTAGAGTTGTTCTTTTTGTTCTCGCAATAATTAGTGTTCTGTAATGATCCTTATCCTATATATATATATATATATATATATATATATATATATAGGGATGAGCTCATGCGAGAACCACCCTTATTGTGAGAACCTTGAGAACCAATGTGAACACAACCTAAAATAGCTAAAAAAACCTAACCCCCACCCCCCCCCCACCCAAAAACCTAAACCCCCCTTCCCCACCCCCCAAAAACCTAAACCCCCCCCCCCCCCCAAGCTAAAATGCTAAAAACTAAAAACTAAACCCTCAAAAAACCTAAAAAAAATCAAAAAAAATCCAAAAAAAATCCAAATTTTTTTTTTGATTTTTTAAATATTTTTTAGGTTAAAATCGATATTTTTCGAAGCAAAAAAAAAAAATTAATTTTTTTTTGGGTTCGAAAAGTAGCGATTTTAACCTAAAAAATATTAAAAAAATCAAAAAAAATTTTTTTGTGTGATTTTTAGCTATTTTTAGGCATTTTTGGTGTGTTCACATTGGTTCTCGCGGTTCTCGCAATAAGAGGTGGTTCTCGCATGATCTTCTCCCTATATATATATATATATGGTTAGGATTTAGAGAAAACGGTGAAAATTGTGAGAACGCTTATGGATCGTCCGATCAAAACAATCCATAGACTAGATTGCGCGGTGGCGTTTTCGTAAATAACATCAATATTATTATGTGGGACGCGCTTCATTAAGGGTAAAAGGGTCTTTTACCGCTCATATTCAAAACGCCATCAAATGATAAAACGTCATACAAAAAACAAAACGCCATTAAAAACAAAACGCCAAAAATTAAAAATAAAACGCGTTGAATATTACAGGAAGATGAAACAACACAAATAATTGAATTTCAGTTATTAACATTTATTAGAAGAAAATCCCTCCTAAATTACGCGCCAAAAAAATCATTATATAAACAAACGTAAAACATAGCTTCCATAATCACTTCAATCTACCCATTTTCTGCAAAAAAAAAAAAAAAAAATCGTTAACAAAAAACGCCAACTTAAACAAAACGCCAAAAATGGCAACAATCGTTTCGTGGAGATACACTCTGGGAATCAGGCGATACGTCCTCCATTTTGACAACAGAAGGAGGGTGTATGTTAAAACGGTCAGGGCAATTCGGAAAATGGAAGAAGAGATACAGAGGCAAATCTTATCCATTGGCATCGCTCTAGACAACGAATGCCATGAAACACATATGCTTATGAAAGCATTAACCAGCAAATTTGGACCAATCAAAGGAGATGTGAAGCCAGACCCTGTCATGACATCATGGCATTTTGATGATGAAACATACATGGTGACGGTTACATACGACAGCGGAGAGCAGGAAGTCTACTGGCTAGAGAACATCATGACAAAGCAGCGACTGGGTTTCATGGAAGAATTGCATAACGCCACTTGTACCAACACAGAAATAGACTCAAAATTGGAGTTAATGCAAGACATGTTCAGGTGGAGGCTTCAGAATCTTCAGGAACAAGAAGCTGATTGTAACACCTCGAAAAAAAAATTTATGTCCAATAAAATTAAGACACGTGTCACGTAAATCAAACGTGACATAAACCGGATCAAGTTAAAAGATGTATAATAGGATCAAAAAGTGTCAACATGTTAATAAAATACCTCTAAGTGACCTTTTTATAAAATCCCAAAACCTTAATATGTTTTATAAACATCTAATAGACTCAAATTCGGTTATGTTAATAATATATAATTCAAATTGGCATAAATTCTATGAAAGTTCACGACAAAAATCTCAAATATTGAGTCTTTTGAATTCATGTGCTTAGCAACACATGCAAAGACATGCAAAGTCTTTCTCTATGGTCCCCTCCTGCTAACAATGACTAAAGATTCGAGTTTTAAAGGAATGCATGGTCCAGCCTAAAAGTTTTCAAAGTTTTTGTCTTCTGATGAAGGCTTACGGACCACAAAGGCTAACCCTTACGGCCCGTAAGATGGCGGAGCTGGGCATCAGAAAATAAAAAGCGGATACGGACCACAAAGACAAAGGCTTACGGTCCGCAAGGTTGTAACTGGGCATTTTTGATCAAGGTCGGTTACGGACCGCAAGACCGAGAGATTACGGTCCGTAAGAGGTACTTACGGTCCGCAAGGATTATTCCTTACGGTCCGTAAGGCAGTCGCTGGCAGCAGAAAATGGACAGATGCCTGTTCAGCCTGTTGCACCGCCTTATATGAGTGGTTTTCGAATTCAGGGGCCTTGCAACTGGTTTTGGCATTATAGGGACACATGGATACATCTGAGTTCAGTCCTAGACTATTGTGGCAAGATCTTATGACTTATTTTTGAGTATATAAGGAATTGAAGTTGCAACAAAGGGGACTTGCTCATTCAAACCCACTTCAAGGACTTCTCTGGAGCTCCTCTGATCAGCAACAAGCTTCCTTAGGCTTCCTAATCGTGCTTAGGACATTTGTAAGTGTCCTTAACTTCCTGAATTCAGTTTTAATTAGCTTAATGACTATAAGTCAAACCTATCGTAATTAAGGTTTGACTTCGAGATTAATCAATAATTGTTCAGTCAAATATCGAATTGAAAGTACCTATAAGTTGGTAATTATGTGGGTAATAAACCCTTAAA
Organism: Helianthus tuberosus; assembly: GCA_030545235.1. Lineage (NCBI taxonomy): Eukaryota > Viridiplantae > Streptophyta > Magnoliopsida > Asterales > Asteraceae > Helianthus > Helianthus tuberosus. The sequence goes on along the minus strand of CM060386.1, from coordinate 30,022,279 downwards.
AGGGTACTCTCTGATTCCCACTCTGACTAGGTCAATTGTCGGGTCAAACTTGATATTAAAAAGTCAACAGAAAGCTTAATTTCAAATTAATGCATAATTAGCAATGTAGAACCCATGCAACCTGTTTTATCATTAATATAACTTGGTAATTAATGTAAGAACATGTCTAAACATGTTCAACCCGAAAATTTTCAGTTTAGGCTCGGTTTGGAACCGAAAGTCGCATAATTTGACTTTTGCTTTGATTTTCGATTCTGACCCATTATAGCATGTTTTAGAAATGCCTTAGAGCCCTATTAGGATCAAGTTACCTGTTAGTATAACCCTCTGTGATTATACAACTTGGTTCGATAGTTATTCGATTCATATGCATGTTTCCGCTTATTGCCTATATGTTGACTATTATGCCCATATGACCTTAAAACATGAATTTTGAAAATGTAAAAGAGTAGAAACCTTAGTTACTGATTTATAAACTTGTACCTAAAATTTGACATCAGTTTGAGGTCTAGATTAGGAGTTATGCTCATTAGCGTAAATGAGAAGCTTTTAGTAATTAAACGGTGTAATTAGCATATAGCCTATCTAAACCCGATTTTTGATACCAAACTTTTTACTCGCTGATATAAAATAATATTTTGGGATTTTTGGAGATTTTTATTTATTTTTAGGCTAAGCCTAACTTAGAGATCTAAGCTTAATTCGGTAATTGTCGGTTTTGCCCTTTTGGGCTATAAAATGAGTTCTACAAATCCTTTTGACCCCAAACCTTTTGCTACTGATTTTATATGATAAATAAAATATTTTGAGCCTTCTGGAATAATAAAAATATCAGTTTTCCTTTGAAAACCCGGAAATGGCTCCAAATCGCCTTTTTAAGCGTTTTTAACGCATAGTATGTACTAAAACTATTTTAAACATATAAGGTTTGATACCTACTGATATTTTTAGTAAATTTTTATATTTTAACAGTGGGCAAAAGTTTTAACTCAGGTTTCCAGTTTTGACCTTTTAGGCTTAAGTGAAATTACCAAAATGCCCTTTCGGTGCATAGTATGGTTATAATTAATAAATTTCACATATAGGCTATACCCTACTGTTATAACTTATTAAATTAAGTATTTTTACTGATTATATCAGACCTGAAACTCATATTTATAATTAAACTCTTTTATAACCTTTTAAATGACCAAAATGCCCCTACGAGGCATAGTTTGAGTTTAAATCCATTTCGGGCATAATAGAAGATATTTTACTGATGTCACAACATATTTAAGGCATATTAACTTAGGAAACCTGTATATGACTCATTTGGTTTCCCGTTACGCACTTTTCGCGTTCGGATCGGCTTATGTAACTAGTTTGCATAATTTAGCCAAAACGAGTCAAACCATATCGTTTTCATCTCAAAATCCAGAATGTGTTTAAGTTACCCATATTAAACAAGCATACAAGCTTATCGGGTCAAAACCACATTCTAAACCGGTCTTCGCTTTATCATGCGTTTGAACCGTGTATTCCTTTTAAAAACTAATCGGTCTAAGTCTAAGCTTAATTAAAGACCCGTTAGGATTCTAATAGGTTATTAAAAACCTTCGTTCCAGATTAGGAGCCCAGTAAAAGCTACGTGCACTTGTTGTATTTGATTTATACTTTGCTCAGGTAAATACTCTTAACTTATTTTCCCTATACGGGCTTGGGATACGGTATTATAATAATACCGCTTGGTCGGGTATGTAGTCATTTAAATCGGATTGTGATTATTGTATTTACATAACTCGTTTTATTCTGTATTATTTGGTGTATGGACTTTGGGGTTAAATGACCATGTCCCGGATATCCTTGGCATCATTCAAAGAAATGGCCACGACCTAAGCACGGGGTGTAGGCATACAGCTGACAGTTGCATTATGTAAAAACTGGTAATCCACTTTAAGGAAATAATCCTTGTGGGCATTATACCTGTGGCGTGTCAGTTAATCTAGTCCGGCCCTACAAACCGGCCCTAATGGACGACAAATAAGTAAAACTGTATACAAGATTATTTTTGAATAATTGTCCCAAGTTATAAAAGATGTTTTTTGCCGAAGTGCATTCAAATCAATTTTCAACTCTTTTCAAAATGAGTCAGTTAAGTTGTATTTACTAGTGTAAACTGACGTATTTTCCAAAAAGGCTAAGTGCAGGTACTATACGTAATAGGCTGGATACTCCAGGCATCAATAATCAAGTCTTGCAAGCTCTAGATGTCGAAGTATGTTGAACAGTTTTCCTTTTTATTTTGATCCGCCTATGGATTTGTTTCAACTATTATTGTGATACTTAATATTACAATTTTATTTGGTTGAAATAAAATCTATCTTTTGCTTCCGCTATGCATTTAAATATTGTGTTGTTTGACTATGATGATATCAACTACGTCACGATACTCCCCACCGGGCCCACCGGTAATACGTCGAAATATCGGGGTGTGACAGGTTGGTATCAGAGCCAACACTGAGTGAATTAAACACTAGCCTTTTGTGTTTAATCTCAGTTACATAGTTGCACATCCCTCAAATTTTCGAGTCTAGACAAAGAACATAGGATAAAAACTGATTTTGTTTTATTTTTGTCTTTTATATTTTTGTTGTTATCTTTGTTTATGTTGACAGGTTTAAATATGCCGCCAAGATTCTTTAGGGGAAAAGGAAAGGGACCAGTAGCAGGCCACGACCATGAGGCCGGGCCATCCCAAAGGCGAACCTCACCCGTCAACATGCGTACAAGTCCCCAGGGGGACTGGAGGGCGCATCTACAGCCAGCGAGGAGGTCCGTCTCGTTAAGCTCGTCACCGTCTTACCTTCACTCTTTTGGACCCCATTAAGAAAATGAGCCCGAAAACCCACAACCTTCATTTATCCCTCTCCAGAGGTCCAACTCTCGTCACTCCTTTGATAAGCCGTCACATATCTTCCGTAGCCGGTTCAACCCGGCAAACTACCTCGAGGAACCAGTGGGTGTAAACCCATTGGGACCTGAAGATCACTTTTCTGGAGATCACGCCATGGATATGGATGAGGATACCGACCCCACTGAACCACCGACCGGTACCCCCACGCATCCCATCGAAATTTCTGATGGGTCATCTTTTCATGGATCACCCTACCGTGGTCCTGACAACTATCAAACGAGATTCAACCAGTTTGAGTGGTATTTTACACCCTCTTACCATTCATCGCCTCATAAGCAGCAGCAACAACAGCAACAGGATCCTTCCGGGGATTCACGTTTCGTGGCAGTTACCCCGCCACCACCACCACCTCAGCAACAGCCTCCTAAGCCACCGAGGCGAAGGAGATTGAACGCACAGATGTTCGTGCGAGGAGGAGTGCGTATCAGCACCCCGCAACCATCGAGTGGCAGCCACTACCCGCCTCTCCAAGAAGACCAGTACATGGGGGGACCTTCAAACCCTAACCCGGAAGTGAATTCTGCACCTGTCGTGCCACCACCATTGGGTTTTGACAACCCAATTCCTATGTATGCTAGCTCAGCAGCGTATAATCCCTTTGAGCAGCCAGCTCACACTAGCTTCAATTATGCTGAGGTCGACGCATACTTGGCAGCGTGGAACTACAACGCTCTCAACCCCGAAGGGCCCTACGGAACTCATTGGGGAGTTGGATACCCAGCTTATGGATACCAACAATAGCCGCCTCTTCGACCTCCACATCAGCCGCAGCCGCAGATACCAAGGTTTTCCCCACCAGAACGGGAGGAAATTCTCCAAAGGTTGGATCGGGTTGAGCGGGAAGTTCACAAAGATCGCAGGGAATGACAAGGCTTCTTTAAGGGATTGACAAATTTAATAAAAGGGAAGAGCAAGAAGGACCATTGAATCCTTAAAATTTTTGGTTGTATTTTCCTTATTTTCAATCCAACCCCTGCGTGGGTATGTCTTTTTGTATTCTACCCCTGCGTGGGTATGTTTTTCTGTTGACCCCTGCGTGGGTATATTTGTTTGTTTAAGCCCCTGCGTGGGCATGCTATTTTAGTAGAAGTCCCGTTTAGGGCAAAATTTTACTTGTTAAATTTTAATGGAATGGTTAGTTTAGATTTTCATTTTATTAATTATGTGCATAAATGTAAAATGTGAAGTAAATAAAATAACATTCCTACTAAAAAGATCTACCATTATAATAAAATGGCAAAATCTAAAAAGGGACCAGACTTAGCCATGTGTCATTTTAAGACAGGGCCAAGATGGTAGTTCCATAATTAGGTTCAGATCCATATTAACCTCTCAAATTAGGATTGTTCTGCGTTATATATTAAAAGAATCTTAAAGGTAAACCAAGCCTATATGTCGTTGCAGACATGGCCAAGATGGTAAAACCTATTCAAAAGATTCCAATCCTTGTTAACATCTGAAAACATGTTATCACTCTTGGCGAAATGTGATTCGATAAAAATCACATAAGTCATCCTTAAATTGGGTTATTCCAATATCCCTTATTTAAAATAATCATCCCTTAAGGATGAAGTGCCCACGGGCTATAATTAACGTCCTCTGGGACTAAAGACAGTGGTAGCCTACAACTCCCTGTCAAGAAAAGGTAATGAATTTGGAATCAAACCTTAATGCCTCGATTCCATAAAATCTGGGCTTATAAACCAAACTTGTCCACGTGACTAGGCCTTTGTGCCATTACTAACTTATAATTTAGGATTAGGATAAAGATCCTGAATAATTATATATTTAACAAATTAACTAAAATGGCTATTAAAACCATGGTTAATAAATCGTCAAGAACAATAGTACTGTTTAGGTTTCTAAATAAACCTTGTCCTTATTTTCTTTATGTAGCAATTAAAGCTACATGACTAGGTCAGAAGAGGGAAACAGTCATCCGGTAGAAAACCATGAAAATACTAAGATACATGTGACCGGTGCGGAGCTGCAAGCATTAGTAGATAATGCTGTTACAAGGGCTATAGAGCGGCAGTATAATGAATATAGCGGGACTCGAAGTAGGACCCTATCCGCACCGCATTCCAAGCCTAAGACTCATTCAGAGGCTCACAGCAAGCCACCCTCTAAGAAAGATGAGCCAAAGAATGATGATGATCGACATTCGTCTAATCAACACAGTGTTCCATCTAAAAGGATAGTGTTTGATGATAAACCATGTACCAAGTCCTGTACCTATAAGTACTTTGTTTACTGCAAACCCCGGGATTTCACTGGGGAGAAAGGGGCAATTGATTGTATGACTTGGTTAGATGAAATGGACACAGTAGTTGACATCAGCGGTTGTGCTGAAAGGGATGTAGTGAAGTATGTATCCCAATCGTTCAAGGGAGAGGCACTAGCATGGTGGAAGTCTCTCATTCAAGCTGCTGGAAAGGTCCCGCTCTACAATTTGTCATGGGATCAGTTCATTGCTCTCAATAAGGAGAATTATTTCCCGCAGCATGAAGTTGAAAGAATTGAATCAGATTTCTTATCGTTGGTGATGAAGAATTTAGATTGTCAAGCTTACCTCACCAGTTTCAATACCCTGTCTAGGCTGGTTCCGTATCTCGTAACCCCGGAACCCAAAAGGATTGCTCGCTTCATTGGGGGTTTAGCCCCAGTAATCAAAGCCAGAGTTAAGGCATCCAAACCTGCTACTTTTAGATCAGCAGCTGATCTATCTCTGTCTCTTACCTTAGATGCGGACAGGCTAAGATCACTCAGGAATTCGAAAGAAGGCAAGAGAAAGCGTGAGGATGATAACTCACGAAGATCTGAAAAGAAGCATAAAGGTAGCACTGACTTCAGGAAGAAGTCTGGATCCAACAAGGGTAGCCAACAAGCTGAGGAAAAGCCAAAGTGCAAGACTTGCCAAAAACGCCACTTTGGAAAATGCAGACTTGAGTCCAAGTCTAAGTCAGGATCACCTGCATGTGGGTTATGCAAGTCTAAAGAGCATAAGACCGTTGATTGCAAGAAGATTAAAGATGCCACATGCTACAACTACAACGAGAAAGGGCACATTAAAACCAATTGCCCTAAATACGCCAAGAAGCCTGAAGAGGTCAAGAAGACCAACGCAAGGGTCTTCCGAATGGATGCAAAGGAAGCTGTCCAGGATGACAATGTGATCACAGGTACCTTCCTCATAAATGATGTTTATGCAAGGGTGTTGTTTGATTCAGGTGCTGATAAATCATTCGTAGATAATAAGTTTTGCAAATTGCTGAAGTTACCTGTTAAAACCCTAAGTGTGAAATATGAAGTGGAATTAGCTGATCGTACCTTAGAAACCGCATCAACCGTGTTAGATGGATGTGTTATATCCATTAGGAACCACTCCTTTCCATTGTCTTTACTTCCTTTGAAGTTAGCCGGTTTTGACATAGTTATAGGCATGGATTGGTTATCTCGTAACCAAGCCCAGATAGTGTGCAATAAGAAGCAAGTGGTTATCAAGACTCCATCTGGTGAGCCAATTACCATTCAGGGAGATACCCAATATGGACTGCCTGAGCAAGTGTCTATGCTCAAGGCATCTAGATGTTTGAAGAAGGGTTGTGTCATTTATATGGCACAGGTGACTATTGATGAGCAGATGCCCAAGATTAAAGATATTCCAGTCATTTCCGAGTACCCTAAAGTTTTCCCAGAAGAACTACCTGGTCTACCACCAGATAGGCAAGTAGAATTCAGAATTGACATCATCCCTGGAGCAGCACCTGTCGCGAGAGCGCCTTATAGGTTGGCACCAACAGGGATGAAGGAATTAAAGACACAACTAGATGATTTGCTAGCCAAAGGCTTTATTAGACCTAGCTCGTCTCCTTGGGGAGCGCCAATCCTATTTGTCAAAAAAAGGATGGATCGATCCGTCTGTGCATCGACTATCGTGAGCTTAATAAGGTCACTATCAAGAATAGGTATCCTTTGCCCAGGATCGACGATCTGTTCGATCAATTACAAGGGGCAAGCTACTTCTCGAAGATCGATTTGAGGTCAGGCTATCATCAATTGAAGGTTAAAGATGAAGATGTACACAATACTGCATTCAGAACTCGTTATGGTCATTACGAGTTCCTAGTGATGCCTTTTGGGCTCACTAATGCACCTGCCGCATTCATAGATCTCATGAATCGCATCTGCAAGCCTTACTTGGATAAATTTGTCATTGTTTTCATCGACGGCATTCTCATTTACTCGAAAAGCCAAGCTGACCATGAGAAGCATCTCCGTTGCATTCTCAAGCTACTTCAACAAGAAAAGCTTTATGCCAAATTTTCAAAGTGTGAATTTTGGCTTCGAGAGGTCCAATTCCTTGGACATGTTGTTAGTGAGCATGGTATCCAAGTGGATCCCGCTAAAATTGAAGCTATTACAAACTGGCAAGAGCCCAAGACGCCTACAGAAATTCGCAGCTTTCTAGGACTGGCAGGATACTATAGGCGATTCATTGAAAACTTCTCAAGAATTGCAGCACCCCTGACTCTACTCACCCGCAAGAATAACAAGTTTGACTGGGGGCCTAAGCAGCAAGAATCTTTCGATATTTTGAAGCAGAAGTTGAGCAACGCTCCTGTATTGACGTTGCCTGATGGAATTGATGAGTGATGGAGGGTTTGAAACCCGGGTGTTAACGTGTGTATTTTGTGTGAATTATTGTCGTTTAAGTGATAATGCGCCTCGAATATGTTAACTACGTGTTTTTATGGTTTTACAGGTTAATCGCGTAATTCGGTAAAGTTAGAATGCTTGGTGATGAAGCGAAACGCCCGGAGATGATAAACATAGCAAAAAGTGTTATTCGGGAGTTGTTTCGGGCTAAAAGAAATACCTTGGAAGTGCGAGAAACGAGAGAGAATGAAGTCCAGGGGCCTCCTAGTCATTATATGAAAGTTGAAATGATGAAAGCATGGTTGAAGGAACCCGTCGTAGGTTATGGTTGAAGTTCCGTAGCCTACAGGTTCATGTTTGGAGCTCGTTTTATCATTCACATCAGGTGGTTCGTGTTGTAGCTTACGTTTCAGTTGTAGCTTACAGTTCTGTCGTAATGACATATCAAGTTCCGTGTTGTAGGCTACGACTTAAGTGTAGCCTACGAGTCTGCTTTAAGATTACATTACAGCAGGTTGTAACTGTAGGCTACACTTCATCTGTAGCCTACGGTTCTATCATAACAAAACATCAGCAGCTACGTGTTGTAGGTTACGAATTAACTGTAGCCTACGGTTCCAGTTAACATCATAACAGCAGCAAGCAGATGTAGGCTACAGATCAGATGTAGCCTACGGATCAGGCATTACGAAAAACACGTGAAAATGCCAACCTAGACTTCCATCTCAATTACAAACCATTACCTCTCAACTTGAGCATCTTGAGTTAAAGTGGAAGACAATTTGGCATCCAGTTCACATATGCAAGACCATTACCTCCATGTGCATTTCAAATCTAAGTGGGAAATAATTGAAGCAACAATACTTTTGAGTTTTAAACTCATCAACTTTTCATTATTCTAATCATAATGTTCAACTATAAAAGAGAAGGAATTCAGCTGAATATGCATCGATTCTTCATCCAATTTTCTGTATCAACTCTACCTTCATCCATACACCATTCATCACTCATCATTCCTGCAACCTCCTCACTTCATTATTTTCACAATCCACAAAGAAGAAAGATGTATGCTGCAATTCATCAAGTTATGGAAGAACCATCAACCAACATGAGTGGCTAATCTTCTTATGGTATCCTCCGGGTGGAGGATTCTTGTAAGTGACTGATTTTATGTGTTTGTATTTGTATTTGATTTGATTGATTGTTTGTAAACGATTGGTTTTGCTTAAATCTTAATTCGAATTTATTCAATTCCCGAGAGTTCTAGTAATCGGGATATATTTGATAAGGGTTTGGGTTGGTAATCTCAATTGGTTATCCATGTAATAACCTTCCATTGTTTTACAATCGAAGTAAGTAGTTTTTGGACGATCACAATCAATTAACCAGATTATACAATCATGTCTATGTGATTATATAAGTCAAACACATAATTGAAGTTTACTTTGAATCTAAAATCTGGAGGAACCATTGTTTCTTCATTTGTGTACAACTTCATTTACAATTCAATTTAGCAATTAATTAGTTAAATCAAACAACTAAACAACTGAATTTACATTATCGCAAATAGTTAATCAATAGTTAATCAATACTTAACTCACGACACTTTCCACAATACTCCTTTGGTTCGATATCCGACTTATCCTATCTACGTAGTTTACTTCGGTTTTTGCATGACACTAACGACAGTCATCAAAATGGCGCCGTTGCCGGGGAATTAATTAGTTAAATTCAATTCAATTTAGCAATTAATTAGTTAAATCAAACAACTAAACAACTGAATTTACATTATCGCAAATAGTTAATCAATAGTTAATCAATACTTAACTCACGACACTTTCCACAATACTCCTTTGGTTCGATATCCGACTTATCCTATCTACGTAGTTTACTTCGGTTTTTGCATGACACTAACGACAGTCATCAAAATGGCGCCGTTGCCGGGGAGGCGTGCGCAAAGTGTGTAGTGTTAAGTTCAAGTAATTCGAAAAGCAAAAATATATTTTCTTTTTATCTTGTTTCTGTTTTGTTCGGATTTACGCGAGTTTTTGTTGTTTTGTATTTGTACAGGTGATTGTGAATGTGCATGCATCATACTCGGAACTCCGGGAAGTCATCACCGCTAGTGTTCGACCCAGAGATCGAGAGAACTGTGAAGCATACAAAGCGTGTGTTACATCGCGAAAACAAAGTAATACAATCACCGACACCAAAAACAATGGAGACTTCAGGAACTCCGGAAAAACAAACCGAAACTTCACAACTGAAACCTTTCTCACCAACACCAAATCAACCTTCACCAAACACTAATATACCAGGTCCACTAATGCCACCACAGTCTACACAATCCACATCCACTACAACAATTCCACCATTCTCAACCTTTTTCCCACCAATTGATAACCTTCAGCAAACCTCTACTCAAGCAACATCTTTTCAATACCCAGCTGCAACCCAGACTGTCAACTTACAGCAATCATCTCCTTATATTAGAATCATTCCAGGTGACAATATATCACCGAGTCAGACTCAAGCACTGAATGCAACATCGAGACAGCAAGCTGCTCGACCGGTTAATTCACAGCAAAGTCAGCCACTGCCACACCCCTACAGACCAACCATCTATGATCACGGTAATAATTTGGGGGAGTTCGAGGATGGCGATGAAGAATATGATGATTATGTGGGTCAGAACGAGAGACAAGTGGTTAATACGGGTATTCATGAAAGAGTTAACCAAAAGAATTTGGGGTGTCAACAATATGTTCAGCCACATGTACAACCAATACCAATACCACAGCAACAATATTATCAACCTGACCCGATCAATCAACAGCCAATTCCGAGAGGGCCGGTGGATATTCCATTACCACCACCGGTACCGCAGATGACGGGTCAGGCAAGACCACTTCCGCGAAACTTACACCCACCGGTGAATCTACCGGAAGGCATTCCACGAGGAAATAATTATGGTCCGGTCCGCGGTGTGGAGAGCCATTTCAAACCCGCAATAGCTAACAACCCATCGCCGGTAGTCATTCCTCATGTTCGGGGCCGATCATTCGAGGTACGGGCGCAATCGATATCCAGTTTGCCCAAGTACCATGGTCAAGCACATGAAGAACCATACTTGCACATTGCTGCATATGATGCACGTTGTAACACTATTGGTGGCCAAGGATTCTCTGCAGATGATGTAAAATTGGTACTCTTCCAATTTACCCTTGAAGACAAGGCTCAGCAATGGTTTCATTCGTTACCATCGGCCTCAATTTTTACGTGGAATGAAATGCAGCAGATATTTTTAAATGAATTCTATACCCCGCTACGTACTAACAATGCTAGAAAGAATATTCGAGGCTTCCGACAACAGTCCGGTGAGTTATTTCATGAAGCACTTAATCGCTTTAAAATGATGCTCAAGAATTGTCCACATCATGGCATTCAACTTTGGGAGCTCCTTAATGCATTCCATGAAGGCTTAACAGATGAAGATGCACGAGATGTGAGTTCAATATCTAATGGTACTTTTGGTACAAATTACGAAGAAGTCGATTGGGAATTTTTAGAAAGAACTGCAAGGACATCAAAACGGAAAGCTCAATCTTCTAGAAGTGCACGACATTCGGTGGTGAAAGTAGTAGAGAATCCACCGGTAGCGAGCAGACAGTTTCCAATGTGCGGACATTGTGGGGAGATCGGACATATCGCAGATCAATGTCCGGTTATTCATAGTGAAGTAGAGGATGTTAACTTCGTTCAGGGTGGAGGCGGTGGAAGAAACTTCAACATGCAGTCCAACACATATCACCCTGGCCTTAGAAATCATCCGAATTTGAGCTATGGGAATGCAAATAATCAGCTCAATCCGGGATTTCAAGGCAATAATCAATTTGGTGGTCAACGGAACTTCAATCAAAACCGATTTCAAGGTAATTTTCAAGGTGGCTATCAAAACAATCAAAGAGAACTAATCGGGCCTTCTAACACTTCTGGGGGTAGTGACGTGATGGAGATGTTGAAATCGATTCAACTTGACTTGCAAAAGCGTACTCAAATGGATGAAACCAGAGCTCAAAAGGATGAGGTGCGAGATAAAGCCGTTCAATCATTAACCACACAAATGGCCCAACTTGCAACCGATGTGAGGGAGTTGAAACAGCAAAACGGGAAGCTTCCCAGTGACACTCAAACGAACCCCAAGCACGGGAAGAATATACCAGTCAGCGGGGTAAGTTTCGTTCCTAAAAACAATTTGAATGATAAATTTTTAACTTCTTCTGTTTCCCATGTGATTGCAGGTTTAAGTGACGCAAATGAGGATGGAGATGGGTGTGACTCAGGAGAGCCGGTCGTCCCGATTCGAGTTGGAAAGTTCAAAATCCACAAGGCGTTGTTGGATTATGGAGCTGGGATGAGTGTTCTTCCCGGTAGCCTTTACGACCAGTATGACTTTGGTCCGTTACACGCGATTGATCAAATGGCAATATTTGCGGATTCGAGTTGGAAACAACCCCGAGGGGTTGTGAAAGACGTGGTAATACAATTGGGCGAGTTTTACTACTCGGTCGATTTTATGGTGATTGATTATGCACCATCACGAACCTATGAGCAGCCACAAGTAGTTTTGGGCCGTCCTTTTCTGTATACAGCCAACGCCCAAATTGATTGCAGAAACGGGATGGTTACCATGAGCTACGAGAATCGTAAATTATACTTTAATGTGTTTTTAAAAACCATATCTTACGATCTTCTTGCTGATTTGAGTTATACAGGTGCTACTAACGAATTTGTTTCAAGTGTTAGCACAGTCAGGTTAAATACGAATGGGGTTGCGGTGTACAGGTCCGAGTTGAAGAGTGATGGGAGTCAGGTGAACAAGACAACTGTGAAAGAAAGAGCAAATGAAGGAAGACCACCCGATGGTGGGAGTGAGTGGGGCAACAAGGCTGAGGTTGAACTCAACTGGCGTGGAGCTGCGAACCTCCAACAAGATTGGACAATGATGTATGGAGAGAAATGGGGAGGTAAGCGTTCAGATGAACCCACCTGAGCACGTCAGGTACGGTCTGGCTGAAGACCTAAAACTTAGCGCTCTCGGGAGGCAGCCCGAGGATGTAGAATATTGTATTTCGTTTTGGTTCGTTTGGTGTGTTGCGTTTTGACAGGGTTCTACGCGTTTATCTTCGCGGAGGCAATGATTTAAGTGTGGGGATGTTTTACAACATCCCCAATGAGACATCATAAACTCCTATATTGAATGCATATTTTCCGGTCTCGATCGCAGCAGTTACACCGCTACAGACACTCACTTGTTTCTGATCAGGTGCATGTGTTTCTCCATCTTGTTTCGGTGTGTTTTTGTTTTTGGTGGTGTTAAAACTTTGTTTCGTTTAAGGAATATGTTTTATTTAATTGTCTTAAGAGTTAGCCGCTCATTTAGGTTGTTGGTTGGATTTCGGGCTAGTTATAAAATGCACCATACATTGGGGACAATGTATCCCAAGTGTGGGGATGCAGTAACTCGAGAGAGGGTTGGTAAGATTGTTGATCTTAAATGATTGAAGGGTTGAAATTGGACTAAAATTGAAAAAAATTTGAAATTTTTTTTTTGTCTCAAGAATGCTAAAACTACATGAAAACCAAAATTTTCAATTACTTGAAGGTTTCTTGCTGACATTGAGCTAATCAAGATCCCGAGTCATGGTTGTCCCTTTAAGTTTCATGAGAGTATTTCTGACAGGTTTTAGAGAATAGTTGAGAAGAGATGCCTAACTAGGGGTAACATGCTTTAGGAATTACACATGCTATGTGTCGGCAACCCATATTCCTTTCGTTTTGTGAGATAATTGAGCCTACTAGATTGTTAGTTGAATTTGCAATAAATGTTCATTTGTTGAGAGTAGGCCATATGCTACTTTGTGTTAGAACTTGTGTGGTTTGATACGTACCGAGACTGTAGTTTAGCGTTTGCACATAGATGATAAAGGCATTAGGATCCCTCGTTGTGTCATATGTTGATTATTTATCCATCTTACCTTAGTAAACCATGTTGAGCCTTTCACCTTTCGTTTGTTACACCTTGTTTGTCCCGTTTGATTACCAACCATGAATGACAATTGTGTATATGTTATGAAAAAAAAATATTAAATAAAAAAAAAGAGAAAAGAAAAAAAAAAAGAAAAACAAAAATCGTTATTATGTTCGTGTTAGTGGAAATCACCCAAATTGTTAGTATCATTGTGAATAAGTTGTCATGGTTTGGTTTATTCATTATTTTTGCCATCTAAACATAAAAATCCAAAAACAATTCCTTACCTTTACCCTTAACCCAAAACCCGAAAAGTCCTTTTGATATGTGCTACGTTACTTGATACAGTGGAGGTGTGATTGCTATACAAGCTTATGATTGCAAGGTAACATATTTGGTTTTGAGTGAAATATATACTAGCAAATTACACGCTAGTCTTGATTAAGCCGAGAGGAGTGATTATTGTGAGGGGCATGTGGCATGTGTGTAGTATCATAAGCATGTTAGTTTTAGTTAGGCAAGTCTTAAATTGTTTTAAATGCATATTACTTATTGTCAGATTGTCAATCTCGATTGTGTCAGTCTATGGGACGAGTATGACTTGGGACCTTAAATTGCTAATTCGGTAAGGGATTTAATGGTGATTAGTTAATAAGGTGAGTAATGTTTGTGATGGTTGCTTGAGGACAATCAACGTTAAGTGTGGGGATGTGATGGAGGGTTTGAAACCCGGGTGTTAACGTGTGTATTTTGTGTGAATTATTGTCGTTTAAGTGATAATGCGCCTCGAATATGTTAACTACGTGTTTTTATGGTTTTACAGGTTAATCGCGTAATTCGGTAAAGTTAGAATGCTTGGTGATGAAGCGAAACGCCCGGAGATGATAAACATAGCAAAAAGTGTTATTCGGGAGTTGTTTCGGGCTAAAAGAAATACCTTGGAAGTGCGAGAAACGAGAGAGAATGAAGTCCAGGGGCCTCCTAGTCATTATATGAAAGTTGAAATGATGAAAGCATGGTTGAAGGAACCCGTCGTAGGTTATGGTTGAAGTTCCGTAGCCTACAGGTTCATGTTTGGAGCTCGTTTTATCATTCACATCAGGTGGTTCGTGTTGTAGCTTACGTTTCAGTTGTAGCTTACAGTTCTGTCGTAATGACATATCAAGTTCCGTGTTGTAGGCTACGACTTAAGTGTAGCCTACGAGTCTGCTTTAAGATTACATTACAGCAGGTTGTAACTGTAGGCTACACTTCATCTGTAGCCTACGGTTCTATCATAACAAAACATCAGCAGCTACGTGTTGTAGGTTACGAATTAACTGTAGCCTACGGTTCCAGTTAACATCATAACAGCAGCAAGCAGATGTAGGCTACAGATCAGATGTAGCCTACGGATCAGGCATTACGAAAAACACGTGAAAATGCCAACCTAGACTTCCATCTCAATTACAAACCATTACCTCTCAACTTGAGCATCTTGAGTTAAAGTGGAAGACAATTTGGCATCCAGTTCACATATGCAAGACCATTACCTCCATGTGCATTTCAAATCTAAGTGGGAAATAATTGAAGCAACAATACTTTTGAGTTTTAAACTCATCAACTTTTCATTATTCTAATCATAATGTTCAACTATAAAAGAGAAGGAATTCAGCTGAATATGCATCGATTCTTCATCCAATTTTCTGTATCAACTCTACCTTCATCCATACACCATTCATCACTCATCATTCCTGCAACCTCCTCACTTCATTATTTTCACAATCCACAAAGAAGAAAGATGTATGCTGCAATTCATCAAGTTATGGAAGAACCATCAACCAACATGAGTGGCTAATCTTCTTATGGTATCCTCCGGGTGGAGGATTCTTGTAAGTGACTGATTTTATGTGTTTGTATTTGTATTTGATTTGATTGATTGTTTGTAAACGATTGGTTTTGCTTAAATCTTAATTCGAATTTATTCAATTCCCGAGAGTTCTAGTAATCGGGATATATTTGATAAGGGTTTGGGTTGGTAATCTCAATTGGTTATCCATGTAATAACCTTCCATTGTTTTACAATCGAAGTAAGTAGTTTTTGGACGATCACAATCAATTAACCAGATTATACAATCATGTCTATGTGATTATATAAGTCAAACACATAATTGAAGTTTACTTTGAATCTAAAATCTGGAGGAACCATTGTTTCTTCATTTGTGTACAACTTCATTTACAATTCAATTTAGCAATTAATTAGTTAAATCAAACAACTAAACAACTGAATTTACATTATCGCAAATAGTTAATCAATAGTTAATCAATACTTAACTCACGACACTTTCCACAATACTCCTTTGGTTCGATATCCGACTTATCCTATCTACGTAGTTTACTTCGGTTTTTGCATGACACTAACGACAGTCATCAATGAGTTTGTAGTATATTGTGATGCATCACACACCGGAATGGGATGTGTGCTTATGCAGAAAGGCAAAGTTATTGCCTATGCTTCACGTCAGTTAAAGGTGCACGAGAAGAATTACACCATCCATGACTTGGAGTTGGGTGCTGTTGTATTTGCACTAAAACTGTGGAGACATCACTTGTATGGAACCAAGTGTGTGATTTATTCAGATCACAAGAGCCTTCAACATTTGTTTAATCAGAAGGATTTAAACATGAGGCAACGACGTTGGATGGAAACTTTGAATGATTATGACTGTGAAATAAGATACCATCCAGGCAAGGCAAATGTGGTTGCCGACGCCTTAAGTAGGAAGGAAAGAGTGAAGCCTATAAGAATCAATGCCAATAGCATTGAGATAAAGAATAGTCTGAATGAAAGGTTGTTAGCAGTGCAGAAGGAAGCTGTACTAGAAGCTAACTATCCTGATGAAAAGCTAGGAGTAACTGAAGAACAGTTATCCTATGGCGCAGACGAAATCCTGAGATTAAATGGACGAATTTGGGTTCCAGTTTATGGAGGACTTCGGGATGTTATCCTCCAGGAAGCCCACAGTTCTAAGTATTCCGTTCATCCTGGAGCTGATAAGATGTACCAGGATCTGAAGGCAAACTATTGGTGGATAGGCTTGAAAAAGTCTATAGCTGCCTACGTAGCTAAATGTTTGACGTGCGCGCAAGTCAAAGCTGAACATCAGAAACCGTCAGGTTTGCTACAACTGCCTGAACTTCCCACGTGGAAGTGGGAGATGGTGACAATGGATTTCATCACCAAGTTACCAAAGACAAAAAAGGAAATGATACTATATGGGTGATAGTGGATAGACTGACTAAGTCAGCACATTTCCTACCCATTAAGGAGACTTATAGCTCCGACATGTTAGCCCAATTGTATGTAGATAAGATTGTATATCTGCATGGAGTACCAGTGTCAATTATCTCGGACAGAGATACCAGATACACATCACATTTTTGGAAAAGTTTCCAACAATCTTTGGGCACGCGCTTAAATTTTAGTACGGCTTACCATCCACAGACGGATGGGCAAAGTGAGAGTACAATCCAAACTTTGGAAGACATGCTTCGTGCATGTGTGATTGATTTAGGTGGTAGTTGGGATAACCACCTGCCATTGATCGAGTTCTCCTATAACAATAGCTACCATGCTAGTATTCAGGCAGCGCCTTTTGAGGCATTATATGGTAGAAAATGCAGAACGCCTATTTGTTGGGCGGAAGTAGGAGAAGTTTAGTTATCAGGACCTGACATAGTCTTTGAAAAAACGGACAAGATTGTCCAGATTCGTGACCGCCTGAAAGCTGCCAGGGATATGCAGAAAAGTTATGCTAATAAAAGGCGAAAACCTCTCAAGTTTGAGGTAGGTGATAAGGTTCTGCTTAAAGTATCACCCTGGAAGGGAGTGATGCGATTTGGTAAGAAAGGTAGGTTAAGCCCAAGGTATATAGGACCATTCAAGATTATCAAATGTGTAGGGTCAGTGGCTTATAAGTTGAACTTGCCGGAATAGCTCAGTGGTATTCACAATGTATCTCACATCTGCAATCTGAATAAATGTCTAGCAGATGAATCGCTAGTCATACCACATACAGATGTGCACATAGATGAGAGCTTGAAATTTGTGGAAAAACCTTTGTCGATTGAGGATCGACGGGTTAAGAAGCTTCGGAGGAAGTACGTACCTATCATAAAGGTTAAATGGGATGCCCGAAGAGGTCCCGAATATACGTGGGAGGTAGAGTCTACCATGAAAGAAAAGTACCCTCATTTGTTCCAGTAAATCTCGAGGTCGAGATTTCTTTTAAGGGGGTGAGGATGTAACACCTCGAAAAAAAAAATTATGTCCAATAAAATTAAGACACGTGTCACGTAAAGCAAACGTGTCATAAACCTGATCAAGTTAAAAGATGTATAGTAGGATCAAAAAGTGTCAACATGTTAATAAAATACCTCTAAGTGACCTTTTTATAAAATCCCAAAACCTTAATATGTTTTATAAACATCTAATAGACTCAAATCTGGTTATGTTAATAATATATAATTCAAATTGGCATAAATTCTATGAAAGTTCACGACAAAAATCTCAAATATTGATTCTTTTGAATTCATGTGCTTAGCAACACATGCAAAGACATGCAAAGTCTGTCTCTATGGCCCCCTCCTGCTAACAATGACTAAAGATTCGAGTTTTAAAGGAATGCATGGTCCAGCCTAAAAGTTTGCAAAGTTTTTGTCTTCTGATGAAGGCTTACGGACCGCAAAGGCTAACCCTTACGGTCCGTAAGATGGCGGAGCTGGGCATCGGAAAATAAAAAGCGGATACGGACCGCAAAGACAAAGGCTTACGGTCCGCAAGGTTGTAACTGGGCATTTTTGATCAAGTTCGGTTATGGACCGCAAGACCGAGAGATTACGGTCCGTAAGAGGTACTTACGGTCCGCAAGGATTATCCCTTACGGTCCGTAAGGCAGTCGCTGGCAGCAGAAAATGGACAGATGCCTGTTCAGCCTGTTGCACCGCCTTATATGAGTGGTTTTCGAATTCAGGGGCCTTGCAACTGGTTTTGGCATTATAGGGACACATGGATACATCTGAGTTCAGTCCTATACTATTGTGGCAAGATCTTATGACTTATTTTTGAGTATAAAAGGAATTGAAGTTGCAACAAAGGGGACTTGCTCATTCAAACTCACTTCAAGGACTTCTCTGGAGCTCCTCTGATCAGCAACAAGCTTCCTTAGGCTTCCTAATCGTGCTTAGGACATTTGTAAGTGTCCTTAACTTCCTGAATTCAGTTTTAATTAGCTTAATGACTATAAGTTAAACCTATCGTAATTAAGGTTTGACTTCGAGATTAATCAATAATTGTTCAGTCAAATCTCGAATTGAAAGTACCTATAAGTTGGTAATTATGTGGGTAATAAACCCTTAAAAGGGTACTCTCTGATTCCCACTCTGACTAGGTCAATTGTCGGGTCAAACTTGATATTAAAAAGTCAACAGAAAGCTTAATTTCAAATTAATGCATAATTAGCAATGTAGAACCCATGCAACCTATTTTATCATTAATATAACTTGGTAATTAATGTAAGAACATGTCTAAACATGTTCAACCCGACGATTTTCAGATTAGGCTCAGTTTGGAAACGAAAGTCGCATAATTTGACTTTTTCTTTGACTTTCGATTCTGACCCATTATAGCATGTTTTAGAAATGCCTTAGAGCCCTATTAGGACCTGGTTACCTGTTAGTATAACCCTCTGTGATTATACAACTTGGTTCGATAGTTATCCGATTCATATGCATGTTTCCGCTTATTGCCTATATGTTGACTATTATGCCCTTATGACCTTAAAACATGAATTTTGAAAATGTAAAAGAGTAGAAACCTTAGTTATTGATTTATAAACTTGTACCTAAAATTTGACATCAGTTTGAGGTCTAGATTAGGAGTTATGCTCATTAGCGTAAATGAGAAGCTTTTAGTAATTAAACGGTGTAATTAGCATATAGCCTATCTAAACCCGATTTTTGATACCAAAATTTTTACTCACTGATATAAAATAATATTTTGGGATTTTTGGAGATTTTTATTTATTTTTAGGCTGAGCATAACTTAGAGATCTAAGCTTAATTAGGTAATTGTCGGTTTTGCCCTTTTGGGCTATAAAATGAGTTCTACAAATCCTTTTGACCCCAAACCTTTTGCTACTGATTTTATATGATAAATAAAATATTTTGAGCCTTCTGGAATAATAAAAATATCAGTTTTCCTTTGAAAACCCGGAAATGGCTCCAAATCACCTTTTTAAGCGTTTTTAACGCATAGTATGTACTAAAACTATTTTAAACATATAAGGTTTGATACCTACTGATATTTTCAGTAAATTTTTATATTTTAACAGTGAGCAAAATTTTTAAACTCAGGTTTCCAGTTTTGACCTTTTAGGCTTAAGTGAAATTACCAAAATGCCCTTTCGGTGCATAGTATGGTTATAATTAATAAATTTCACATATAGGCTATATCCTACTGTTATAACTTATTAAATTAAGTATTTTTACTGATTATATCAGACCCAAAACTCAGATTTATATTTAAACTCTTTTATAACCTTTTAAATGACCAAAATGCCCCAACGGGGCATAGTTTGAGTTTAAATCCATTTCGGGCATAATAGAATATATCTTACTGATGTCACAACATATTTAAGGCATATTAACTTAGGAAACCTGTATATGACTCATTTAGTTACCCGTTACGCACTTTTCGCGGTCGGATCGGGTTATGTAACTAGTTTGCATAATTTAGCCAAAACGGGTCAAACCTTATCGTTTTCATCTCAAAATCCAGAATGTGTTTAAGTTACCCTTATTAAACAAGCATACAAGCTTTTCGGGTCAAAACCACATCCTAAACCGATCTTCGCTTTATCATGCGTTTGAACCGTGTATTCCTTTTAAAAACTAACCAGTCTAAGTCTAAGCTTAATTAAAGACCCGTTAGGATTCTAATAGGTTATTAAAAACCTTCGTTCCAGATTAGGAGCCCAGTAAAAGCTACATGCACTTGCTGTATTTGATTTATACTTTGCTCAGGTAAATACTCTTAACTTATTTTCCCTATACGGGCTTGGGATACGGTATTATAATAATACAGCTTGGTCGGATATGTAGTCATTTAAATCGGATTGTGATTAATGTATTTACATAACTCGTTTTATTATGTATTATTTGGTGTATGGCCTTTGGGGGTTAATTGACCATGTCCCGAATATCCTTGGCATCATTCAAAGAAATGGCCACGACCTAAGCACAGGATGTAGGCATACACTTGATAGTTGCATTATGTAAAAACTGGTAATCCACTTTAAGGAAATAATCCTTGTTGGCATTATACCCGTGGCGTGTCAGTTAATCTAGACCGGCGCTACAAACCGGCCCTAATGGACGACAAATAAGTAAAACTGTATACAATATTATTTTTGAATAATTGCCCCAAGTTATAAAATATATTTTTTGCCGAAGTGCATTCAAATCAATTTTCAACTCTTTTCAAAATGAGTCAGTTAAGTTGTATTTACCAGTGTAAACTGACGTATTTTCCAAAAAGGCTAAGTGCAGGTACTATACGTAATAGGCTGGATACTCCAGGCATCAATAATCAAGTCTTGCAAGCTCTAGATGTCGAAGTCTGTTGAACAGTTTTCCTTTTTATTTTGATCCGCCTGTGGATCTGTTTCAACTATTATTGTGATACTTAATATTACAATTTTATTTGGTTGAAATAAAATGTCACACCCCGATTTCCACGTGTCACCGGTGGGCCCGGTGGGGAGTATCGTGACGTCATGGTTGGCAACGTAATAGTCAAACAACACAATATTATTAAGCACAGCGGAAGCAATTGAAAATATAATACAACCGAATTTATTATTGTAATATCAACTGTCACAATATTCGGAAGTTTATCCACAGAAGGATCGAACATAAAATGGAAACAATAGTTCAACAGACTTCAGGCATCTTAAGCTTGCGAGACTCTTTATTGATGCTAAGGAGACAATCCAGCCAATTACATTTAGTACCTGCATTTGGTCTTTTTGGGAAAATACGTCAGTTTACACTGGTAAATACAATCAACTGACTCATTTTGGAAAATGATTTAAAAATTGGTTTGGATGCACATGGCATAAATGTTTTATAATTTTTGATTAAAACGCACAGAGGCAAGATTAATCTTTTTAACTTGGGAGAATTATTTAATATTATAATCTTGTGAACGAATTACATGTTACTTATGCATTCAGTAGCCCGGATCTAGTCTGGGTTAAAGGTCAATAGACACACCACATAATTGAGTTATACACTGCCAGGTGTACGCCTACACCCGTGCTCAGGTCGTGGCCATCTCGTAAGATGATGCCAAGGATATCCGGGACATGGTCATTAACCCCCCAAAGGCTGTAAAGTAAACAAGACTGTTTAAACGAGCCGATCAAATTATTCAACTACCCACTTAATGTGGAGATTTGATGCTCGATCAAGCGGTATGCTATATACCGTAACCCAAGCCCGTATAGGGAAAATAAGTTAAAAGTATTTACCTGATGCAAAGTATAAATCACAATAAGCAAAATGCACGTAGCTTTTACTGGTTCTCCTAATCTGGAATGAAGGTTTAATATAACCTATTAGAATACTAACGGGTCTTTTATTAAGCTTAAGCTTAGACCGGCTAGTTTCAAAGATACGGTTTGTACGCACGATTAAGCGAAGACCGGATAGAATGTGATTTAGACCCGACAAGTTCAGAGACTTGTTTAATATGGGTCCTTCATGCACATTCTGGATTTTGAGATTAAACCGATAAGGTTTGACCCGTTTCGGCTAATTTATGTAAACTTGTTACATAAACCAAACCGAACGCGAAATAAGCGTAACGGGTATCCGTAAGAGCCATATACAGGTTTCCTAAGTTAATATGCTTCAAATATGTTGTGACATCAGTAGGATGTCTTTCATTATGCCCGAAATGAAATTAAACACAAACTATGCCCCGTAGGGGTAGTTTGGTCATTTTTAAAGGTTGTAAAAGAGTTTAGATGTTTAACTGAGTTACAGGTCTGATGTAAACAGCAAACATACTCAATTTGATATGTTATATCAGTAGGCTAAAGCATATATGTGAAATTTATCATTTTTAACCAAACTATGCCCCGTAGGGGTATTTTGGTAATTTCACATAAGCCGAAAAGCTCAAAACTGAGGTCTGAGTTTATCAACCTTTGCTTACTGTTAAAATATCATAATTTTCCTCATATATCAGTAGGTATCAACCCGGGTATGTCTAATATAATTTTTAATACATACTATGCGTTAAAAACACTAATTAAGGCGATTAAAGGCCATTTCCGGGTTCGATACTTAAATCTGATATTTTTATATTTCCAGAAGGCTTAAAATAATTTATTTATCATATGTGATCAGTAGCAAAAGGTTTGGAGTCGTTTAGATAAGTAAAACTCATTTTATGGCCCGTAAGGGCAAAACCAACAATTACCGGATTAAGCCTACGACTACTAGTTATGCTCAGCCTAAAATTAATTAAAAATCTTTAAAAATCCCAAAATAATATATTACATCAGTGGGTATTAAGTTTGATACCAAAAAGTAGGCTTAACTAGGCTATACGCTAATTACGCCATTTTATTAACATACAGCATTAAATTTGCGATATTGAGCATAACTCTTAATCTACAAGTCAAACTGATGTCAAACTTTGCATACAAGTTTATATATCAGTAATTAAGGTTTCTACACTTTTACATTTTTATAAATCAAGTTTTAAGGTAATAAGGGCATATCGGTCAACATATGAGCAATTAACGGAAACATGCATATTAATTGGATAACTAATGAACCAAGGTGTGTAATCACAGAGGGTTGTTCTAACATGTAACCTAATCCAATTTAAGCTCTGAGGCATTTCTAAAACATGCCCAAACGGGTCAGAACTGAAAGTCAAAGTGAAAGTCAAACTATGTGACTTTCGGTTCCGAACCGGGTCTAAACAGGAAATAGTCGGGTTGAACATGTTTGGACATGTTCTTACACTTATTACTAAGTTATAACAATGATCCAACAGGTTGTATATGATCTACAATGTTAATTATGCATGAATAGCATTTTAGGCTTCCTGTTGACTTTTTAAGAATAGGTTTGACCCGACTTTTGACCTGGTTAGAGTGGTGATCAGGGGAAACCCTTTTGAGGTTTTATTACCCACATAAATACCGACTCATAACTACTTTTAATTCGAGATATGACTGAGCCATTATTGACTAATCTCGAAGTCAAACCGTAATTACGACGGTTTGACTTTTAGCTAATTAAACAAGCTAAACTCAATTAAAGAAGGACTAGTAGACTTACAAGATTCCTATGCACGACTTAAGATCAGTTGGACCTGCTTGAGAGCTCTAGAAATGATCCAATAATGCAGGAGAATGTGTGAGGAATGTTTGAAACCTTGAAGGCCTTTTATACTAGTTGTAACCACCATAACATGTTGACAACAAAGTCTAGGACCCATCCACAACTGATTAACACTTGTTACTAGTGCCTAGGGATGTCTAGGGGTCGTCCACATGTGAGAAAAACCGGCTAAAAGGGTCACAATTGCGCATAACAGGCTGCTGAAGGTTTTCTGGTGCTGGGCAGACCCTTGCGCATCGTAGGGCTTTCTTGGCTACGATGCGCATGCCTTCAAAAAACAGAATTCTCATTTTAAATGTTTTGCAGCTTGACCTTTGGCTTCACGAATGGGCAACTAGGGTTATTTCTTGCATTTTGACCCCCTTATATTTACCCACAAGGCCTTTAGGACTTATACCCACTTTGCCAAGTCCCTGAACACTTCCGGTTAACCCGAAAAGTCTTAACTTTCAATGTTAACACTTTAACCCCTCGCACACGAATTTGATCATAACTTTCTCATACGATAACGAAACTTTATGAAATTTATATCGCGCATTCTAGTGAGCATGATTTACATTTACAAAGCTTTGGGTTTGTCAAAAGGTCACTCAGAGGTATATCTTTAACATGTTGACACATTTAACCCCTGTAGTTTGTAATCTCTCACTTTTAGCTTCGTATGATCCATGATTTATTCGTTTGAAGGTATGAGCATCATGTAGGGTTATTATGAAGTATATTTATTCACTGTTGACACTTAGAATCCGTATAATCACATACTTTCCATGTTTGTCAACTTTAGTCCTTTTATAACATTCTTTCACACGTTCAAACTTTGTGACACGTGTCAACTCATTATAGGACGTGAATTTCCGAGGTGTTACATAAAATCTATCTTTTGCTTCCGCTGTGCATTTAAATATTGTGTTGTTTGACTATGATGATATCAACTACATCACGATACTCCCCACCGGGCCCACCGGTAATACGTGGAAATATCGGGGTGTGACACTGATGAAGGTGAATGTGATGACATGGATGAAGATCAAGATGAAGACTCCGAGGAGGAAGAAGATGACACAAGTGATGGATACTATTCAGATAAAGAACCTTCTGACGAAGGATTTTAATATTTTTTTCCTCTTTTTTTTTCTTCTATGTAATCTTCCTTTTTGTAAAGATAATTAAATGATATATTTCTATCTTTATTAGCAAAACGCCAAAATAATACTAAAAATGGTTAACCCTAACAAAACGCCAAAAATAACAAAAATTATTTTCCTGCTTAATATTTTATTTACTCCATTATTGTATTTTGTCATGTTGGTCTGCATAAGGCCATTTAAAAAAAACGTCAAACTTAGAAGATGGGACGTCTATAACCTATAAAACTGATAAAAGCTGATCAACACAGTAAATACAAAAACACTAACTAAAAAGACAGTTACTTTATTACTATCATTTATTACAATAAAAAGTCCCGCCTAAACTACGCGCCAAAAAACTCCTATAAGAGAGGCGTCTATACACAATGAAATTAATCACACCCAGAAAAACACAAACACGCCATATCCTCTAGAAACCACTCCCTTTAAAACGCCACAGATGGCAAAGCTTTCACTGAAAAAGATCATTTTTTCTGAGGGGGTTAACTCAATAATATTTTGCTGAATGAGATGGACAAATATTCAAGAAAAAGGGACTGATGACAGTGATATGCCATCATGTGAGCTTTGTTCTTGATGATTATATGGATGGAATAAAGGGATCAACACAAGTGTAAAATGCTATTTTGGACTCCATTATTACAAATAACATCAAGCAAGAGTTGATCTTTAATGACATGCCACCAAACAAGAATATCACACCAAAAAACAGGTTGCCACTAAGCAGCTTCTTCTAAAAAAACAGGGTTTATGAAGGAAAGTTGGCATCTAGCTAAAGTATTCAAAAAAGGTTCAAAACTCCAAAAACAAATTCAAGAAGGAAGAGGCTGATGACATTGAAGATTCGGAAGAAAAATTAGATTACCATTTTGTATTATTTTTGTTTTCATTTTATATTATTTTGATATCAAGTTATATGTTGTTTTGTTATCTAATTCTCTATAAATAAAATAGATTATTATATAAAACGCAAAAAACTACAAACACCAAAACGCTAGTAGTATGAAAACTGGGAGAACAGTTGCTGGCAAAGCACCTTGTAAAAAGGGTATTAAAAGCCAAAAAATTCAAAAAACGCCAAAAAAAATTGGTCTTATTGTAATCTTATGCAAATTTTAATGACTCGTAGTGAATTATTATACAAAACACCAAAAACGGCAAAAAAATTAACCAGAAAACGCTATTACGCCAAAAAATTATATATGTGACACAAAAACAATTAATTCAACACCAAAAAGTTTTATAAATACAATTAACGCCAAAAAAACAAAGACGCCAGAAAATATTATACCACGTTGTGAAAATAAAAGGAGAATGAAAAGACAAAAAAGCCCATCCGCCCTTCTCTATGCCGCGGGACACGTGTTGGGCCGGGATGCGTTCTAACCGTTCTCACAGTTTTGAGCGTTTTCTCCCGAACCCGTTTCTATATATATATATATATATATATATATATATAAAACTGACATATAAAAGATGAAATTAAATAGGTTCGTATAAACTAAAGTATGGGTTGTGTATTGTGAACGTATAATTAAGTGTTTGCACGTATAGAAGATCTAGAATCACGTATTGATTGTAAGTTATGCATGTGTTTACAAGGGTACGAGCATGTAACAAATGTATATAAGGATTAAATGTTTAAGCCTGTAAAAATAAACAGAGTATGAAGTAACTAATTTTTTTGCGATCGAAGTCTCGAGTTACAATGATACGACGGAAAAGACGATTACAGGAATACAAGATTTCAAAAAAAAAAAAAAAATAGAAACATGAACAATGCTTTCTAATTAAGGAAAGTACGAAAAAGAAGGGCGTTACAGTCTCCCCCCCTTTAGGAAATTTCGTCCTGAAATTTATTTAAGAGGAAGACTTTGAAAAGGCATTTTGGCTAAAGGAACGATCGTCTATAATCGAGGCTTGGAAGTTTTGAATGTTTGAAAAGTACAAAATTTTTAAAGGACGAAAGGATAAGTTTTGTAAAAGGAGTTTGTTTGACTAAAATGAGTTGAGGCATTAAACATAAGTAAAACGTGCATGTGTGCGCATTGGCAAATGAGTTTATACAAGTTTGAATAACTCAAGATGAAGAGGCATCTTTAAAATGTGATATCCAAGAAGTAAAATTTTCGTATAAAACGGTAAGCTTTTCGATGAAAAGTGTGGCCGCACTGTATTTTGTAAGAAAAGTTTCATTGGTTTCAAAGAGGAATCATAGATCACATGTTTGTAGGAAATTATTCATTGATAAGGAACGAGAAAGTTAGGTATTTTAAGTAAAATGATTTTGGGAGGTAACGATCAACTAAGTATGTCTACACATAAATAAAGGATGGAAAGATAGTTTTAATCAAGAAAGTATTTTAGGTTTCGAACGTGTAAACAAACTTGATTGTAAACGAGGTTTGTATATAAGAGAAGGAATATCAGAGGTACGAGGGTGAAAGATCGATAAACGAATACGAGCATAAGGAGGGCATGTGTATTGAACAACGAAAACGTTGGGTTAAGAGTGAGGTCTCGTCGTGGATAATCGGATATAGCGTGTTTAGCAATGCGTTTTGTGAGTTGTTAAAGTTTGTATCGGGTCTAAATAGGTCTGTAAAACACCAAATTTCTCATGGCACGTTTTACGAAGGTTTGGTAACATGGTGAAAACACTTATATATAGGAAGTACCAGCGGTGTATCCACCATGTTTTAACCACGTTACATCCGTTTCATTATTCGGTGTCATGTTATGTTCCGTGTCTTACCATACACAGTAGTACACTCTATGATTCTCATGCGCCTATCACTATAATCCCGTGTGTACCCGCGATTATTCTGATCCTCGCATGATTCGCATAGCTTGTACTAGTTGTGTATGAATCAGGGTATGTATAAATTTGAAAATAAGAATGTATATGTATAAGAATCTAATATATAAGCATGTTTATGTCCAAATAAGTATGAGACCAACGTGAGCGAACCCCTCGGGTTATGCTCACGTATAGGTACAAATGTATGAATTTGAATCTAAGTATGAGCATGAATGTGAATATGTGCATAAGTATGAACATAAGTAGGTACAAATGACGACGATTGCGTGTATGGTATGAATTGAATACTACGAATTTAAGTATATAAAATGATCAAGAAGTTTTAGGTATGTAAAACGAATGATATATGTGAAGTTGTCGTGAGATATTGACTAAAACATGTACGATGATATGCACGTATAGTTGTTTGAGCAAAACGTTGAGCTTATCGAATCAAAATAGATTGAGTTTGACTTGGAATGTAGAATCTAGTTTGTGAATGTCAAAAGTATGTAAAATATCTATTGATTATGTTAGATGTAATTCGTAAAAGAGCGGAAATGCTACTCTTGTTGTAAAAGATTTTACGTAAGTTGAAAATGGTCGGTTCCTTTGAAGTTTTCTTGCCCACGTGTTTTGAATTTAAATGACATATTGAGCGGTATATGTAAAGGTTTTTGAAAATAGAAAGTTTGCATCATTTTAAAGGATCTTACATTAAAATAAGAAATTTGAAATTTGGAGGTTCTCGTGAAAACGTTGATTCTTAAAAAGAAATTTAGCATAATGAACTTAGCGATCGTTGAAAAGTGTTTCTTTTTTTTAAACGATTTATTGATTTGGAAAAGAGTTTTAGTAAAATGATCTTATAATATCTATAAGATCTTATAGGCATGTGAGAAAGGTTGGTTTGATTTCCGATTGTGAATAAAAGTCCTTAGTACAATGATATAATGTGAGCGTGTTTTAGTGATTACGTTAAACATGAAATTTGTGGGCAAGATATTCATTAGACCGGTTAAGTCGGTGGGTAGCATTTCGTCAAATTTGAAAATTGGGAAACAAAACGTTTAGGTTATGGTAAATCATGGGGTAAGAAATACGTTGATAAAACAATAAACTTTGAAATTTGCATAGATAGGGATTTTTTTTATGAACGAATAAATGATTTAGGTATAAAACATGACTGTGTTTGCATAATAAAGTCCTTTTGAAGGAAAAATTTTGGTAACGATCACCTAGGTGAGGGTATCACCCCTAACTCATTGGTGAGGTCGTTTTAAGAAAAGAAGGAGCAAAGTTAATCGTCAAGGTAAGGAAATCACTCCTATCTCGATAATAGGTCTCCATTTTGGGTTTACAAGAGATGTAATTCTAGTTTGTGACGTTTTTTGAAATCATGCATGTGAATGAAGTATAGATGTTTGAAAATATTTAGTATGATGTGTGTGTAAGAAATAATCTTGAAAATAATTCGAATTTAAAAAGAGAGAATTGCATTGCATAAAATTGATAATAGTAAAACACATGTTTGTTTAAAGCTTGGATTGTTCCAAAACAGAACTTTGACTAAACCAAAGTGGTCGAAAATTCTTTTGAATTTGAGAAACATGCTTTGGCCTAATAAGTGAAATACTCTCGCCAAAATTTCGGTTAACGGTATTCACCCTTCCAGTTACTACATGTTCCAAATCAATCGAAAATTCGAGACTTGGCAGGATTTTTGAAAATCAAGGAGTGGAGCTAGTCGACAAGATGCGGGTTTCACCCCTAACTTGACGATTTCGTACCCTAGGTGTGGTTGGTACTCGTCGGGTCAAAATTTAATTTCGACACTTTGACGAGGGTCCACCAGAGTTTGAAACGGAAATTCTCCATTAAGGTGAGGATTTCACTCCTAACTTGATGGCGAATTTTGTGTAAAACGGATAGGTGGATTGAAAGTCGTTCACCAAATTGTGGGTTTCACGGCTATTTTGGTGAAGTCGTCTCGTTTGTGTAATATGAGAGTTTTCGAGTTTAGTATAATTGAGTAAAATGCCTTAGGACGGCGTATGTTCGGAATAATAAGGTTGTTCCATGGAAAACCTGTTGGAAACATACCTAAGGTTGTTCCAAGCATTTAGAAAAAAGAATCAAGGAAAAAAGGTTTAGAAATGAGGAAGTTATACTTGTTTTAGTGACTTGACACGAATCTGTCCATCTTGCGAATTCCAGCTGATTGGGAGTGTTTGAGAGTGAGTTTGAAGTGTTTGGAAAGTGAAAAATGCTTGGAGGAGGCTTGGGTTTTATAA
Organism: Helianthus tuberosus; assembly: GCA_030545235.1. Lineage (NCBI taxonomy): Eukaryota > Viridiplantae > Streptophyta > Magnoliopsida > Asterales > Asteraceae > Helianthus > Helianthus tuberosus. The sequence continues at coordinate 29,991,933 of CM060386.1, read as the reverse complement.
GGGATGAATTAGGGTTGGCTTGATTGAGTATTAATTAGAGTTGTTGGTGGTTAAAAGAGATATATGTAGTATCTAGTATGTATTTATTATATGTATTAATTATTCAACATGAATCAAAGTCACAAGTTTCAAGTAATTGGGATTTATTGAACAAAAAAAGGACGTTAGGGTGGTTGTTTAATTCCGGTCGCATGGCTGTTAAGCCATTTATTTATTTTTTTCTTTTTTTTGGGGGTAAATTACACTTTTCGTCCTTTATGTTTGTACCGAATTGCAACGGATAGCCTTTAACTTCAATAATTACACTCACAATCCTTTATTTACAAAACCCATTACGCTCTATGTCCTTTAGTACTAACCAGATTAAATTTTTCAGTTAAGTTTATTCACTTAAAGGTATTTTGGTCAATTCATGTTTTTATTTAAATATTTAATAAATAAAACCAAACAAATTGCATATATACTTCATCTTTCCCAATTTCCTAACCCTAAAACCCTAACCACCACCATCTCATCCTACCGTCACCACTCCGGCCACATCCACCGCCCGAACAACGCGTACACCGTCATCATTTCCACCGGACTGGGTCAACACACCGTTAGGCAACAAGAAACAAACAAAACAGATGGCAAAGGAAGAAGCTTCCAATAATTTCAAAAAATCCAAGGTCTGCTAAAAAAGGATTCAACAGAGTGCCCTCCAAGGTCCTTGTTTTTTTAAACATACTCCACAATTGGAAGCATCCCAATTGGGCAATCTTATCACAGTGAAGTTTTGTGACAGAATCTCCACGGCCCAATTCTTGAGCAATGCCATAAGCGATATACGTTTTAGGACCCATGTCTGGTTCAAAGCCTTTTTGGGAAACTTCACAGCAAGATTAAGATACCCGTCACTAGGATGTTTAAAAGGTAAGCAAGTGATAAACTCAACACCATGATGTGGCAAACGTTCTTCAAACAAACTTGATGGAAGCCAGTCTTTCAACATAATAATTTCAGGTCACCCTTGGTCATCATACTTCCCCTCCGTTAGAGGGGGCAATTCTGACCCAAATAGCATGCAATGGGTCATTCTGGGTCATTTTTAGATTATATTGGGTGAATTTGGGTGAGGAAGTTTAGACAAGGGGGTCAAAGTGGGTTATTTAAAAAATAAAAAGTTTTATTTACGGGTTATACTGGGTTGAGAAATTAGGACCGGCGGGTCAGTTAGGGTTGAATAAAACAGAAAGCACGGGTGAACAATGGGTCATCTTCTTCAATCTGATTGAATCAACGCCTCCAGTCCTCTGCCTTCTCCTCCGCCACAGACTTCCGCCATCTCCTCCGCCACAGACCTCCGCCGTCAATACATCATCTTCAATCTTCAACCTCTCCTTCAAGAAATCCTTCTTCGCTCGTTAATCTCTCGGTCTGCATCAACGATTTCTTCACATCGAATCGGACACAGGTTCAAAACCCTAATCTTTGCTTCTTCTGTACCAAATTAGAGTTGAACTTGATGTTTTCTGCGTGTTAATCGAACTGGGTTTTCATTTGTTCGAAATGGGTATGCCATTCTTGTTAATTTGTTTTGATTTTGTTGTTAATTTGTTTTGATTTTGTTGAAAGATGTGAAAATCTGATGCATTTGTTTTTGGGTGTTGTTGTTTATGTAATCTTTGCTTCTTCCTCAATCATCAAAATCTTGAATTTATGCCTAAATATTAAGAAAATGGAAAAGTGAAATTCAAGAATATTGGATGTTCTGCTGTTCACTGTAGCTATGGTTTACTTGTTCATTCATATTGGGATTTGGTGACATCTGTTTAGTGGTAAGTGCTATGAATAATGAGGATTTACTTTTTGAAAATACACCATGATTGCATGTATTAGATGTACACTGTGTTTGAGAATAATATGCTTTAAGATGCTAGAGAGATGGTTTATAAACGGTTATGTTTATCTCGGTTGATCATATTCTAAGACTTATTTGATTTTTTCTTTTACAAAATATAGCCTGGAATAACTAAATCGTTGAAACTGCATTTACACTTGCAGAATCGACAGTTTTCCGCAGCATCTGTTCGACGGATCCGTTTCGCTGATTATTTGTTCAAGGTTTGTTTGATCGAAAACAGCGATAAGGGATTGAAACTGGTTGTTTGTTTGATCGAAATCGGCCGCTGCAGAAATGAGAATACAATGGCCATTAAGCTTCTTTTGAAGATCGGTTATGGAATCACTTTAGACACGGGATGTGCATCTAACGGCGAAGTAACCCTCACGACTACTTCATCGTGTCCCGAACAATTGAGGAGTCGAAGATTAAGGTTATGGAATCGAAGACGAGTGCTGTAAACGACATGGTGTTCCATACGTTCGTTGTTAAGTCGCAAGGACCCGAACGATTGACAAAGGAGAAGTTGATCTCTGCGTTTTCGCGAGAAACGAACTCCTCGTGACATCCATAGACAAGAAGATTAAGGTGAAAAAAAAAACAGCTTAGAAACGTTCATGTAGAGGTTATTTTGTTCTTTTTAAGATTTCATATACGGTTTTATTCAAGGGTTAAATGTAGAAATAATAACTATGTTAAGATTTTAGATATGTATGTTCCTTTGTTATGATATATGTGCATGAACCTTAGTCTTGTTTGGAGAAAATCATGAAAGTAGTTAGTATCTAATGTATTATATTTTATATATCTATATTTTATAATATATAGAATGTAATTGAACATAATTTGTTATAGATATATAAAATATAATACATTAGATACTAACTACTTTCATGATTTTCTCCAAACACTACCTAAGGTTCATGCACATATATCATAACAAAGGAACATACATATCTAAAATCTTAACATAGTTATTATTTCTACATTTAACCCTTGAATAAAACCGTATATGAAATCTTAAAAAGAACAAAATAACCTCTACATGAACGTTTCTAAGCTGTTTTTTTTTCACCTTAATCTTCTTGTCTATGGATGTCACGAGGAGTTCGTTTCTCGCGAAAACGCAGAGATCAACTTCTCCTTTGTCAATTGTTCGGGTCCTTGCGACTTAACAACGAACGTATGGAACACCATGTCGTTTACAGCACTCATCTTCGATTCCATAACCTTAATCTTCGACTCCTCAATTGTTCGGGACACGATGAAGTAGTCGTGAGGGTTACTTCGCCGTTAGATGCACATCCCGTGTCTAAAGTGATTCCATAACCGATCTTCAAAAGAAGCTTAATGGCCATTGTATTCTCATTTCTGCAGCGGCCGATTTCGATCAAACAAACAACCAGTTTCAATCCCTTATCGCTGTTTTCGATCAAACAAACCTTGAACAAATAATCAGCGAAACGGATCCGTCGAACAGATGCTGCGGAAAACTGTCGATTCTGCAAGTGTAAATGCAGTTTCAACGATTTAGTTATTCCAGGCTATATTTTGTAAAAGAAAAAATCAAATAAGTCTTAGAATATGATCAACCGAGATAAACATAACCGTTTATAAACCATCTCTCTAGCATCTTAAAGCATATTATTCTCAAACACAGTGTACATCTAATACATGCAATCATGGTGTATTTTCAAAAAGTAAATCCTCATTATTCATAGCACTTACCACTAAACAGATGTCACCAAATCCCAATATGAATGAACAAGTAAACCATAGCTACAGTGAACAGCAGAACATCCAATATTCTTGAATTTCACTTTTCCATTTTCTTAATATTTAGGCATAAATTCAAGATTTTGATGATTGAGGAAGAAGCAAAGATTACATAAACAACAACACCCAAAAACAAATGCATCAGATTTTCACATCTTTCAACAAAATCAAAACAAATTAACAACAAAATCAAAACAAATTAACAAGAATGGCATACCCATTTTGAACAAATGAAAACCCAGTTCGATTAACACGCAGAAAACATCAAGTTCAACTCTAATTTGGTACAGAAGAAGCAAAGATTAGGGTTTTGAACCTGTGTCCGATTCGATGTGAAGAAATCGTTGATGCAGACCGAGAGATTAACGAGCGAAGAAGGATTTCTTGACGGAGAGGTTGAAGATTGAAGATGATGTATTGACGGCGGAGGTCTGTGGCGGAGGAGATGGCGGAAGTCTGTGGCGGAGGAGAAGGCAGAGGACTGGAGGCGTTGATTCAATCAGATTGAAGAAGATGACCCATTGTTCACCCGTGCTTTCTGTTTTATTCAACCCTAACTGACCCGCCGGTCCTAATTTCTCAACCCAGTATAACCCGTAAATAAAACTTTTTATTTTTTAAATAACCCACTTTGACCCCCTTGTCTAAACTTCCTCACCCAAATTCACCCAATATAATCTAAAACTGACCCAGAATGACCCATTGCATGCTATTTGGGTAAGAATTGCCCCATCTAGAAACAAGTGATAAAACATTTCTTCAAAAAAAAAAAAAAAAAAACTAACCCGATCCGACCCGAAACCCGTTCTGACCCGGACCCGACCCGACCCGAAACCCGTTCTGACCCGGACCCGTTTTGACCCGAACCAAATCAACCCTTTTTTATAATTGACCCATTTTGACCCGAACCCGTTTTGACCCATGACCCGACCCGACCCGAACCGACCCGTTTGCCAGGTCTACCCTCCGTATACCAGTTAAAAAAAAACTGACGCACATTAACATCAAACTCACACCAATATAAATAGTTAGTTTACTATGATAGATGAGTGTTCTATCATTAGTTTACTGCAAATGAACGGTGGCCGGAGTGGTGGCGGTGGCGGCAAGATGAGGTGGTGGTGGCAAGATGTGGTTGTTAGGGTTTTAGGGTTAGGAAATTGGGGAAATGAAGTGTATATGCAATTTTTTTGGTTTTATTTATGAGATAATTAAATAAAAACATGAATTGACCAAAATACCCTTAAATGAATAAACTTAACTGAAAAATTTAACCTAGTTAGTACTAAAGGCCGTAGAGTGTAACGGGTTTTGCAAATAAAGGATTGTGAGTGTAATAATTAAAGTTAAAGGCTATCCGTTGCAATCCGGTACAAACATAAATGACAAAAAGTGTAATTTACCCTTTTTTTTAATCCAATGCCCCTCAATTGATTATTATATATGTTTAAAATACTACCATAAATTAAAGTATAATATGAACATATCTATCAAATTCCTTGAATGGAATTGATGAAAAAAAGGTGTACGTGGATTTGGATTCAAACAACTTCCAATTTTTGGCAAACTTCATAATAATATATATTATGTGGGTGAGGATCAAATAGGAATTTTATTTTGGCTAGGAAGGATAGGAAGCAATAAGATTATGACATGTGACAAAATTTAAAATAAAGAGGAATGGTATTTTAGTCAATCATATCCTTTCTTCTTCCTTCTTCTCCCCAGTAACTTCAAAACCCATCATTTTCAAAACCCACAATCTTCAACCATTTCTTCACTTTCTATCTTAATAATCACTGCATTATAGTGTGATTTTCATCACCAATCAATGATTCAAACACCCGATCAACGTGTTCTTCAGCTTTTTTTTTTCAAGAAAACCCAGTTTAATTTCATTCAAAATCTCATTTTTCCCATGATTTTGAAGATAATCACTCGATCCGTTCGATTCGATCGCTGATAAGTGTTTCTATCATTCAAATTTCGTCAATCGTTGAAGAAATCGGCTTCGATCCATGTAAGAAATTCTTTAATTTCATTTTTACGATCTGGGTTTTTTTAGGCCATTGCGTTTTACGATCTTGACGAGGGTCCGGGGGCAGCGCCCCTGGTAGCAGGGTCCAAGGGGCAGAGAACACTTTTTTGAAGTGTTTTTAGTCATTGCGTTTTAGGTAAAACATATTTTTAGGTGTTTTTAGTCCATTGCGTTTTAGAGAGAACATTTTCTTTTGTTTTTTTAGGCCATTGTGTTTTAGAAATAAGTCATTTTAAAGTGTTTTCTGACCATTGCGTTTTATAAATAAGACATTTCTTTGTGTTTTTGTGCATTGCGTTTTAGGTAAAACACATTTTTTTGTGGTTTCAGTCCATTGCGTTTTAGAAAACAGACATTTTAAGTGTTTTCTGGCCATTGCGTTTTAGAAATAAGACATTTTTCTGTGTTTTTTGTGCATTGCGTTTTAGGTAAAATCACATTTTTATGTGTTTTCAGTGCATTGCGTTTTAGAAAGTATACTTTCTGTTGTGTTTTTAGGCTATTGCGATTTAGAAATAAGACATTTCTTTGTGTTTTCTGGCCATTGCGTTTTACAAATAAGATATTTCTTTGTATTTTTGGTGCATTGCGTTTTAGAAAAATGTCTTTTTTAGGGTTTTTTTTCCATTGCGTTTTACGCAACTAGGTTTTTTCCATTGCGTTTACGCAACTGGGTTTTCGAATTTTTTTTCGAAAATATAGCAATAGTATACTCGTTTTAAAGATAAAAAACGCTCGTTTTTTTGGTGTAATTTATATAAAAAAAATAATGTCGTATGAAAGAGTTATTAACGTTTAAAAAATGGGGGGAACTGGAGGAGAGAGAAACTATTGTGGTGGAGTGACTAGAATACCCTTACACAACCCACACTCCTCTTTTTTTGATCTTCAATTTCACTCATTTAATCTTAGGCCTTGATTAAATCTATTGATGGTCAAGATTACTTCCTAGACTTCCTAGCCAAATAAACTTCCTATTATATCCAAACCTCTATATTATGTATCAATAATATAAAATTAAGTAATTTGTTAATCATATATATATATATATATATATTAATATTTAACTTACATATAAAACATGAAATTAAATAGGTTCGTATAAACTAAAGTATGAGTTGTGTATCGTGAACATATAATTAAGTGTTTGCACCTATAGAAGATCTAGAATCACGTATTGATTGTAAGTTATGCATGTGTTTACAAGGGTTCTGTCACGGCCCCCGTCCCGGTGTGACCCGGTCCAGGAGCCGCGGGACAGAAAACCCGTGGTATTTGTTATTTGAGTTGCCAGTGGAAGTCTAACAGGATCTTTTAAAAACTTGAAAATACCCACTTATTTTATTTCATAACGTGGGTCAAGCCCCGTAATTTACAATAGAGGAATTTCACGAGGAAATTCCATGTTTTACAAAACATGTTTATTTATTTAACTGAGCCACCACTTCAAGCTTTGTTAGTGCTCCGTAGCACTTTTCCTTGATTCACAGTAGGTCACCTGAAACATGTTTTAAAAATATTTTATAAGCGGGGAAATACTGGCGAGTCACTCAAATTTGATAAAACTACACATAGCTACGAATTACAGCATAAGAGCGATTACAATGACTACTATCTTATTATTATCTGGCGACATGTCACACCCTGGTGACGATGGTCATACCACTATTCGGTCCTTTCACCCAAGTAGTGATGATTATCACTGTTAGGTTGATGAACCTAACCGTGAGAGATTAGTAATGTGCACAATACCCCACTTGCCAGTGATTCAAGATAACCACGACTTAATCCCTGTAATTATAACTTTTGAAAATAATTTGTGATTTAATAAAATAGTTGATAAAAAGAGAATGACTCACATTGCAAGTTTAGACGGGCAGAGTTTAGCCTACTGATAAGCCTGATAACCTAATTAAAACAGCAATGCATACGAAACTAAGTCAGTAACTTAATACAACATTTACGATAACTCATGAGATTAAAACCCTCACGACGAATGACAAAGTATTGCCCTGATTTGGGCAGCACTTAAACATCCATCGCATTGGTTTCAATCGATCGGACATTGAATCGTAGCAGCGATCGAGTTAATACCCTGTATCGTAGCAGCTTTTCCCTAATTGAAATCACAATTTTGAGCAGTAGAACTTCGTTTTTGAAAGAAATTTTTGACACAGATGAACTGCTCATGCACCAGCCATTTATAGCAATTTTTCAGGTTTTACGCGGCTCGCGTAAACCTTAATAAGGTCTTACGCGGCCCGCGATAGTCCACCTAGTCTACACTAGGGCTAGCGTGTCATCGGTAGGTCCGCCACGTGTGCGACACGTGGCCTGGGACGCTTATCCGGTCAACTTTAAGTTGACGCGGCCCGCGTAAGGGTCTTCTTATGGTTTACGTGGCCCGCGTGAAAACCAAAAATCTTGTTTTCTTGGTTTTTCATGCACATTAGGGTTTCAGGGGTCCGGATTTTCACTTACGAGTCATTTTGGAGCATTTTTGCAGGTCCTTACATCCTCCCCACCTTATTTAAAATCTTATCCTTGAGATTTATTGAAATAAGTGAGGATATTTTCGCTTCATCTCCGATTCCAGCTCCCAGGTGTATTCGGGTCCTCTTTTCGAATCCCACTTGACTTTGACAAGTACCAATCTTTTGTGCTTGAGAAACTTAATCTTTCTGTCTTCTATTTGAAGCGGTTTTTCTACGAATTTCAACTTTTCATTCACTTGTATGTCTTGAAGAGGGACTACTAGTGATTCGTCCGATAGACATTTCTTAAGGTTAGATACATGAAAGACATCATGTACTCCTGCTAGCTCTTCTGGTAGTTGCAAGCGATAAGCGACTGGTCCTATTCGCTGGATTACTGGGAAGGGTCCTATGTACCTTGGACTTAGCTTTCCTTTCTTTCCAAATCGAACTACTCCTTTCCAAGGAGAAACTTTCAAGAGTACCTGACGTGATTGTCGTGGGTCACGCAAATTTAATCCCAAAAACAACTATATAGATAGTGGTAAGTGGGTATCGAACTCAGGGAGTATGTGGAAAGTGTGTTGATTTTATAGCTTTGCGATTAAACTACAATTAACCTAATTTGCAGAAAATTAAAATCAATGACTTGGATTGTTGTTTGAGAAAACTAAATTAAACTAATGGCAAATCAAATGTAAGTTTTAAAACAGATTAGGAGAGAACAATGACCATCCTAGGTTTCAGTTTCTTTAAACAATTGTGTGCAATTCCAACTAGAAAGAGTTACATAGACATAACTCGTGCATGCATAATTGAAGTGATAAAAGGGAACAAAGTACTCGGATTATATAAACGCGAGGTTGTTTCCCGATGACCAATTAATCAACAACCAACCCTAACCCTTCCCGTGATATCTCGATTGCCAACGGCACCAAGAACGTACGATTGAGACTAGAAATTGCAATATCAATTAACAAGTTACAAGCAATTAAACATACACCATGATATTCAAGCAACGCAAGTTATCATTCTAGAAATTCGGAAATAAACACACAAAAGTTCAATAGAAACCTTCACCTAAGATGATCACCGAAAAGTTTAGCCGGACATAGCTTGGTGAATCATCATCACAATCGATTCAATGTTCATACGAATCAAAAACATAAACCGAATGATAGAATTTGTCCAAAACCAAGCAAGATAGCCAAAATTCGCCCCTAGTGTCTCCAATAACCGTCCAATGATGAGAATAATGAAAAGACACCCCAAAAACTAACTTAAATGTGGCAGTTACATGTTTTCTCGCAGCCGACACCGTAATTTACGGCTCCACCGTAAATTACGGTGGACATAAAAGGTTTACGGCACAATTTGTCTGATTTACGGTAGCCACCAAATGAAATCTAGGTCCACCGTAAATTACGGTGAGACCGTAATTTACGGTGACAGTCTGAATGATATGCTTTGCTTCACGTGATACCTCTACCAAATCGTCCAGCATGTGTTTCCAACAATTAAGAATGTGCGGCCCAATCACCCTCTAGTCCACGTGATGCTGGTGTTTTTGTAGCGGCCCAATCCAACAACTCCACAACTCAGCCACCCACTATGTGATGTTAATTTGATGATGTTGCATTGTTGTCAACTCAAGATGTGCCGCCCACTATATCCAATCATGTGCGGCCCATCTCTGATCTTCAAAGTCAAGCCCATGTGCGGATGATGTTTGTGGCGGCCCAATGATCATGCGTGGCCCATTCAAAGAGAATATGTAGCAGCCTCTTTAAGTGTTGCGTGTGTATGTGTATCACCGCCCCAAGTCACATGTTGATGATGATTATGTTTCCTTTGATGATGTGTTTCGGCTCCACTATCTCCAAGTAATAATAATGATGTTTGATGTTCACATGATGCTCACAGAACTAGCCGCCACATGTTGTTGTTGACTTGTGTGTACTTTTCCTTGGCTCACATGTGCCGTCCAACTGTTCCTCTTTCACATGTATAGGCTGCCACCAAAATCTCATGGTAATAGAATGATAATGTTGGGCTGATTATTGATAGCCCAAGGTATTAATAATTGGATGCCCTTTTTCGTGATATTGATCCAGCCCAGAAGTGTTGTATGTGAGGGCCCAAAGTTATTTGAATGTTGCTGCTAATAATTCCCAAAATAATAAGATGATGATTCAAATAAGATGGTGCCCTTGCATGCCTTTCTTTCATCCGTAGCCTACGGGTTCCAATTTAACCAAATTAAGCGATTAACCTGTAAAACACACGAACACTCGTAGTTACTAAGTTCAAGCAAATAACCAAGTAAAGCATGGAATTTTAATCTTTTTAAACCATTTAAGGGTTGTCCAACGGACCACCCGTCACATCCCCACACTTACCCGTTGCTTGTCCCAAGCAACCCATTGGAAAATTGTTTCAAAACCACAAGCGATCAACATGCAAATCAAGCTAAAATGTATCGTCCTTTTACTAACCTTCAATCATACCATAAGACACACCCCTCACAAGAACTCTCGGTGACAAGAAATATTAGCACATAATGCTAAACCACTCAATGCGTGTGTGTGTGTGCGCGACAATAAGCTTGTATACAAATCAAGTCTCCTCCTAACAAATATCTAACATGCTTTAGAATCAAAGGGACTTGCGGGTTGCAACGGGGCTAGGTGTAAAGGTAGGAAAATGGTGGAATACATATGAAAGAGCTAATTGATTTGATCCGGTTTATTTATTTCTACTACTACAAAGCAAACACCAAAAATAAATACAAAGCTTCTTGACATTCTCAACTCTATTGCAACTAAATACTTCTTTTTGTATTTTTCTCATATTTTTCTTTTTTTCTTTTCTTTCCCTTTTTTTTTCCACAACACATCAAACTCAACAATATATACAGAAACATCAATACTACATACTAAATCTCCTAAACCGGGTCATCTCAAAAGGTAAAATTTTGTAGGAAGTAGGCTCGGGTCACAATCGAATGGTCTAAGGCTCAACATGGCTTTCTAAGGACCAAACCCCCACCCCTCACAATACCAAGCTCATATATGTAACGTATGAGGTCCAACCCACCAATCCCGCACTCTCACACATCTAGACGAGGCTTCCTAAAAGTCCCCCTATCATTTTCAAAAGCATGCTAATTCTAGGATTTAACAAGTATTCACACACAAGTTCTATTAACACACAACACACACCGCCACTCAAAACAAAGAAATATCTATAACAATCATGTGTGGCTCAAATCCTCACCAAGAAAAGACTAGGAATGGGTGTCGGTGTGTCAAGTGGAACAATATCAAGTTTTCAAATTTTGACAATTTTCGCTCGGATGTACAAAATTTTTAAAACTATCAAAAATTTCCCCCATCCCCACACTTGGGATACATTGTCCCAATGTATGGCTTTGAAGGAAGGATCGCTTTTAACCCACAACATCAACCTTTGCTTAAATTCTCAAACCCCAATTTTTTTTTTTTTTTTAACAAAATCAAACAAACTAACTACCAATATTTCAAAGCTAAAGAACACAACAAGACTAAGGAAAGAGTACATCGACCTGGTGAAGTTTGCCACAACAGATGTTGTAGATAATCCGACTTCCTATCACCACCTTCACACAAATATCCGCACATCTTCCCCACACTTGAGTGTTGCCATGGCCCTGAAACAAAGAAAACTAAAGAAATAACAAGATCAGTGAAAAACCTCGGGTTGCCTCCCGAGCAGCGCTAAGTTTCGCGTCTTCAGCCAGACCGTGCCACCCCCATTTATGGTGGCTCAAAGAATCGGTTCCTATCACCTCCCCCACTGTAGCTTGTCATTGGGCAAAATGCATCCGTCTCATTTTGACTCGGTGGGTAATCAAATACACTCTTGCTTGACCCCATATGTGTTTCTTCACGGTCCGGTGGGTGCTGTTTTCTCATTCTTTGAAACACGTTTTTCATACAATCACTAGACTCACCACCCTTCCCCTCAATGGACTCATAACTAATCACTCTAGTTTGAACATCAAAGGACAACTTACGGATCTTTTCGGTCATGGTAATAATCTCATCTCTACAATTAATTTGAGCATTTGCTGTGTATAGAAACGGTCGACCTAAAATTACCCTTTGTTGTGATGCCATATTGGTAGAAGCATAGTCCAAAACTAGGAAATCCACCGGGTATTCAAACTCTCCCAACTGAATCTTAACATTCCTAACCATTCCCCGTGGACGCCTCCAACTTCCATCCGCCAAGCTCACCATGGTTTTTATACCTTCAAGTGGACCAAAGTCGTACATATCGTATAAATCGCTTGGTAGCACACTCATGCTTGCCCCGTAGTCCAACAATGCGTGAGGGATTTTTAATTTTCCCACACGGATAGGCACGATTGGCGCTTCACACTCTTTATCATTCTCAACTTCGGCATCTTTTTCCAAACCTGCATTCACTTGACAAGAAGATGTTAGACATTTTTCATTAAATTCGGTACTAGGAACGGTGCTTACCACATTGATGTTAATGCTTTTTATATTCTTGGGATTTGGCACCGTATCACTCGGTAGCTGGCCTTTTGCTTTCTTTAACATCGCCACGTCACTTGCAAGTTGACCCATTTGAGTGGTCAACGATTGAATGCTTTTGTCACGAACCTCGTCCTTTTGCATCCGAACCTCATCACGTTGGTTCATTCGTTGCATTTCACTTTGCATCGCCTTTAGCATCTCCATCATCTCGTTTCCACCCGAAGAGCTTTGACCCGTTTGATATTGCCTTTGAAATCCTTGGTTTCCTTGGAAATTCGGGTTAGCTTGATTTGAAGGGTTCCCATAACGAAAATTTGGGTGGGTCCTCAACCCGGGGTGGTAAGTATTAGAGTTCATGTTGTTGTAGTTTCTACCACCCCCTCCTTGACCTTGAATCGCATGCACCTCTTCATATTGCCCTTCCACCATTCCTTGGCAATTTGCAGCCGCATGACCTATTTCATTACACAAAGCACAAACATCATAAATTCGGTTAGTAGTTTGAACATTACCATCATCTATGGCGTGCACTTGAGGTCGGGCAATGGCCGGTCGAGCTCTTCTTGAGGCTTGAGCTTTCCTCTTTGATGTAGTTGCCATGCTTTCCAAGAACTCCCAATCATCATTTTCATAATTTGTTCCAAAAGTCCCACCGGTAATAGACATCAAGTCACGTGCATCTTCGGCACTCAACCCCTCGTGAAAGGCATTCATCAACTCCCACAATTCAATTCCATGATGAGGGCAGTTTTTAATCATCATGTTGAAACGCTTAAACGCCTCGTGAAACATCTCACCATGTTGTTGTTGAAAGCTTCTCAATCCCTTCCTTGCATCGTTGGTCTTTTGGGCGGTGTAAAACTCATCCAAGAAGGTTTGTTGCATCTCCCCCCATGTATATATGGATGCCGAGGGTAATGTGTAGAACCATTTTTTCGCCTTCTCTTCCAAAGAAAATTGGAACAAAACCAATTTGATATCGTCGGCTGAAAACCCTTGACTCCCAAGAGTGTTGCAAATAGAGTCATAAGCCTCTAAATGAAAATAAGGCTCCTCATTTGCCAACCCCTTGTACTTTGGTAAACTTTGCAAAGAATTGGTTCTTACTTCAAATGTTCGCCCTTGATCATTATGAGGAATGACTACCGGTGAAGGGTTTTGCGTGATTACCGGCCGAAAATGTGCTTCAATGCCCCTCACATTTTCCCTAAGGTGTCTCCTTGGTACACCATACCTACCTCTCGGAATAATAGGACCATTTGGCCTTGGTACTTGCCCTTGTGGTGCGATTGGTTGTTGAAACTGTTGTTGTCGCATCGGTGGGCGTTGAGGTGGTCTTTGAAATTGTTGTTGTACATGTTGTGGCCGGACTTGTTGCAATGGAATAGGTGGTTGTATTGGTGGCCCTTGTGGTCTTGGCCGAATGTGTTGTGGTATAATTTGTTGTTGTGGCATTCCACCAACACTTGCCATCCCTTGAGATTGACTTTGCAAATACCCAAACTCCCCTTGATCACCATAACCTCCATAACCGTACCCATCATCATCATACCCCTCAAATTCTTCAAATCCCTCATCATAACCATCTCCTTGAATTCCCGAAGTTTGCCCAAATGGGATGGTCGAATACTGAAAACCCGATTGTTGTGGTTGTGGTCTAAAAGATGAAGTAGTATGCACAATAGTTGAATTGGGTGCAATTGTGAAGGTGGATGATGATTGACCCGTAGTTGGGGGAAAGAAGTGGGATAATGGTGGGATTGTGGTGGATGGATTGTAGGTGATGGTAGGCTCAGTTTGAGTGGTGATTGGTTGGGTGACATTGGATGGTGTAAATTCAGCGGTGGTATTAGGTAATGTGGTGTTTGGTGATGGTTGGGTGGAAGTAGGTATAAAGGATGAAGTCGTTTGACCCGTTGTAGGTGGAATTTGAGAATCAGCCATGATGTTTCTAGGTGTAATGGGTGAAGTGGGTGAACCAATGATTTTGTTTTCTCGCACTAAAACTCTGTTTTGTCGTAGCGTTCTTTCAATTTCCGGATCAAATGACAATGGTGACGCTTTGTGAGAGCCTCTAGTATGCATGCACCTGTAGAACCTGCACACTAAACACACCAGTGTAAACCCGAAAATAACAAAGCAAAACTAACAAACTGACACACGTTGCGCACTACTCCCCGGCAACGGCGCCAAAATTTGACGTGATTGTCGTGGGTCACGCAAATTTAATCCCAAAAACAACTATATAGATAGTGGTAAGTGGGTATCGAACTCAGGGAGTATGTGGAAAGTGTGTTGATTTTATAGCTTTGCGATTAAACTACAATTAACCTAATTTGCAGAAAATTAAAATCAATGACTTGGATTGTTGTTTGAGAAAACTAAATTAAACTAATGGCAAATCAAATGTAAGTTTTAAAACAGATTAGGAGAGAACAATGACCATCCTAGGTTTCAGTTTCTTTAAACAATTGTGTGCAATTCCAACTAGAAAGAGTTACATAGACATAACTCGTGCATGCATAATTGAAGTGATAAAAGGGAACAAAGTACTCGGATTATATAAACGCGAGGTTGTTTCCCGATGACCAATTAATCAACAACCAACCCTAACCCTTCCCGTGATATCTCGATTGCCAACGGCACCAAGAACGTACGATTGAGACTAGAAATTGCAATATCAATTAACAAGTTACAAGCAATTAAACATACACCATGATATTCAAGCAACGCAAGTTATCATTCTAGAAATTCGGAAATAAACACACAAAAGTTCAATAGAAACCTTCACCTAAGATGATCACCGAAAAGTTTAGCCGGACATAGCTTGGTGAATCATCATCACAATCGATTCAATGTTCATACGAATCAAAAACATAAACCGAATGATAGAATTTGTCCAAAACCAAGCAAGATAGCCAAAATTCGCCCCTAGTGTCTCCAATAACCGTCCAATGATGAGAATAATGAAAAGACACCCCAAAAACTAACTTAAATGTGGCAGTTACATGTTTTCTCGCAGCCGACACCGTAATTTACGGCTCCACCGTAAATTACGGTGGACATAAAAGGTTTACGGCACCATTTGTCTGATTTACGGTAGCCACCAAATGAAATCTAGGTCCACCGTAAATTACGGTGAGACCGTAATTTACGGTGACAGTCTGAATGATATGCTTTGCTTCACGTGATACCTCTGCCAAATCGTCCAGCATGTGTTTCCAACAATTAAGAATGTGCGGCCCAATCACCCTCTAGTCCACGTGATGCTGGTGTTTTTGTAGCGGCCCAATCCAACAACTCCACAACTCAGCCACCCACTATGTGATGTTAATTTGATGATGTTGCATTGTTGTCAACTCAAGATGTGCCGCCCACTATATCCAATCATGTGCGGCCCATCTCTGATCTTCAAAGTCAAGCCCATGTGCGGATGATGTTTGTGGCGGCCCAATGATCATGCGTGGCCCATTCAAAGAGAATATGTAGCAGCCTCTTTAAGTGATGCGTGTGTATGTGTATCACCGCCCCAAGTCACATGTTGATGATGATTATGTTTCCTTTGATGATGTGTTTCGGCTCCACTATCTCCAAGTAATAATAATGATGTTTGATGTTCACATGATGCTCACAGAACTAGCCGCCACATGTTGTTGTTGACTTGTGTGTACTTTTCCTTGGCTCACATGTGCCGTCCAACTGTTCCTCTTTCACATGTATAGGCTGCCACCAAAATCTCATGGTAATAGAATGATAATGTTGGGCTGATTATTGATAGCCCAAGGTATTAATAATTGGATGCCCTTTTTCGTGATATTGATCCAGCCCAGAAGTGTTGTATGTGAGGGCCCAAAGTTATTTGAATGTTGCTGCTAATAATTCCCAAAATAATAAGATGATGATTCAAATAAGATGGTGCCCTTGCATGCCTTTCTTTCGTCCGTAGCCTACGGGTTCCAATTTAACCGAATTAAGCGATTTACCTGTAAAACACACGAACACTCGTAGTTACTAAGTTCAAGCAAATAACCAAGTAAAGCATGGAATTTTAATCTTTTTAAACCATTTAAGGGTTGTCCAACGGACCACCCGTCAGTACCTTGTCTCCAACTTGAAATTCTAGCGGCTTACGTCGATTGTCTGCATAACTTTTCTGGCGATCTCGACCCGTCTTCAGTCTTTCCTTGATTTGAGTGATCTTGTCAGTGGCTTCTTGCACAATCTATCACACATTCCCTGAGCATGTCTTCCAGGGTCGATCTCGACCTGATAGTTGGCTTTCTCCTATTTCTGCCCAGCAAACTGGAGTTCTACAGTTTCGTCCATACAGTGCTTCGAATGGGGCAGCTTCGATGCTTGAATGATAACTATTGTTATAGGAGAATTCAATTAAAGGTAAATGGTTGTCCCAGTTTTCTCCAAAATCTATCACACATTCCCTGAGCATGTCTTCCAGGGTTTGGATCGGCCTTTCACTTTGTCTGTCTGTTTGGGGATGGTAGGCTGTACTTAAATTTAATCGCGTTCCCATGGCTTCTTGGAAACTTGTCCAGAAATGTGAAGTGAAACGACTATCTCTATCCGATACAATGGAGAGTGGGACTCCATGTAGAGATACTACCTCGTCTACGTATATCTTGGCTAATCTTTCCATGCTAAAGGTTTCCTTCATGGGTAGAAAATGAGGCAATTTGGTTAAAAGATCCACAATTACCCAAATGGCATCATTACCCTTTCTGGTTTTGGGTAACTTAGTAACAAAATCCATGGTTATTAGTTCCCATTTCCATACAGGCATTTCTAATTGTTGGAGTAACCCTGAAGGTTTCTGGTGTTCTGCCTTAACTTGCGAACAAGTAAGACACTTAGAAACATATTTAGCTATGTCCTTTTTCATTCTTACCACCAGAAATTATTTCTTAAATCTCGGTACATCTTATTATTACCAGGATGCATGGTATACCTAGATTTATGGGCTTCTTCTAAAATTTTATTTCTTAAGTTTCCTTGCATAGGTACCCAAATTCTTTTCTTGTGGAATCTCCAAATTCCATCAGCCCCTTGCTCTAATTCTTTTATTTTTCCCTTCATTCCTTCAGCATCATCCTGGATTGTTGTTTCTTGAATGTGTTTCAATTGCTCCATTAAATCTAATTGTAGATTTAATCTAAGAGCACGAACTCGCTTTTGCTTTCATGATACTTACGACTTAAGGCATCTGCAAATACGTTTGCCTTTCCTTCGTGATATTGAATATCACAATCGTAGTCACTTAGAATCTCCATCCATCTTCTTTGCCTCATGTTTAATTCCTTTTGCCCAAATATGTATCTTAAACTCTTATGATCTGTATAGACAGTAAACTTGCTTCCATACAAATAGTGTCTCCAGATCTTAAGGGCAAAAATTATAGCTCCTAACTCTAAGTCATGAGTCGTATAATTTTCCTCGTGCTTTTTCAATTGTCTTGAGGCATACGCAATTACCTTCTTGCGTTGCATCAGCACACATCCTAATCCTAGCTTAGAAGCATCACAGTAAACTTCAAAATCTTCTGTTCCTTCTGGTAAGGCAAGAATTGGGGCATTGGTTAACCTTTGCTTTAAAATCTTAAAAGCCTCTTCTTGCCTAGGTCCCCATTCAAACTTAACTGTTTTGCAGGTTAGCTTAGTTAAGGGTACAACTATTTTGGAAAAATCCTTAATAAACCGTCTATAGTATCCGGCTAACCCGAGAAAACTTCTAACTTCCATAGCTGATTGCGGAACCTTCCATTTGGCAATCGCTTCTATTTTGGAGGGATCTACGTGAATACCTTCGTGATTCACCACGTGTCCTAAAAATTGCACTTCATGTAGCCAAAATTCACATTTCGAGAATTTGGCATAAAGCTTCTCTTTTCTTAACAAAGTTAAGAGTGCATGCAAGTGTTCACAATGCTAGTCCTGACTTTTGGAATAAATGAGTATATCGTCGATGAAAATAATTACAAACTTATCCAAATATGGTTTACAGATTCTATTCATCATGTCCATGAATGCTGCAGGAGCATTTGTTAATCCAAAGGGCATGACCGTAAACTCGTAATGACCATACCTAGTTCTGAAAGCAGTTTTAGGTATGTCTTCTTCTTGTACCTTCAACTTATGGTATCCGGGGCGTAAATCTATCTTAGAAAAATATCTAGCTCCCTGGAGTTGATAAAAAAGATCATCAATCCTAGGCAATGGGTATCGATTCTTAATTGTAACCTTATTCAATTCCCTATAATCGATACACATTCGCATCGAACCATCTTTCTAACCGATAAGGTGCCTTGGCTATCGGTGTAGTTCCTGGAATTAGATGAATTCTAAATTCTACTTCCCTATCGGGTGGTAATCCAAGTAGTTCTTCTGGGAATACATCCGAGTATTCTGATACTACTGGAATTTCCTTAAGTTCCTTACACTTAGTGCTAATGATTACCGAAATCATATACACTATTCCTTGCTTTCGTTCATAACTAGCAACTTTCATTACTGAAATGAACTTCATTGGTTTACGCGGCTTATCCCCTGTAATCATCACTATTTCTCCTGTCGGTGTATTAATTTCTATGGAATTCCTAATCACAGAGGATTCGGTCATGGTTGGCTACTAACCAATCCATTCCTAATACCTGTCACACCCCAACCGATGGCGGAAACATCAGGGTATGGCACTGAGCAAAACAGATTGTCCAGAAGTTTCCATAACAATTATCATTACCAGTCAATTTAAAGTAACATGTCCCATACCATGCCTCAAAAGGTAAACAAATTATTACAGACAAAATCTAGGCAAATAGTTCTGTTTCGACAACTCAGATTTAAATAGAGCAATTGTTTATCTGCTTCTAGAGACCCTTGATTCAATTTGTACAGACAACTATTTGTTGGCCTCTAGAGCCTTATTCTAGCTTCGATTTCCTACCAGATGTGCATCCTAAGCACCTGTCACATACGTTAAAATAAAGTCAATACATATAATGTAAAGGTGAGCATACAAGTTTGATAATTGCATATAGAGTTCGAATTCATTTACGCATAACCAGCACGTACACATAGTGAAATGAAGCACGTTAGTTATCGACATAGACCCATCGATACCAATGACTCCGGGTTGACTGCCTGAGGCAGTTCGTAATACATGATTACCACCGTAATCCATGCAAGTAATTGTCCTTAACAACCCCTGCGAACAGGTGCTGAGTCCAAACTATAGTACTATCGTTGCTAAGGCAGGTAGACAACATAACATGTGTAAACATAACAAACAAGCATTCATAAGCCACGTATAACATGCATTAACGGTTAGCGTTCAAATAGTATTGAGTAGTGTGTTTGTTGTGTTTTGAATATTCGTAACGTATGTAACACCCAAAAGTGCATAAAGCAAAAAGGGATCGAGTATACTCACATCGGTCGATGGACTGAAGGGAGCGCTTAGCGAGCAAAGTTAGCCTGAATAGTTTGATAGTAATACGATAAGCAACGCGTAAAACGGAAACAAGTGTGAGTGGATCGGACAGCTGGTCGATCGGTTGGTAGTCTGATCGGACGGCTGGCCGTGCGGTTGACAGTCCGTTCGGACAGTTGTCCGGTCGGACGGTAGTCCGATCGGATGGCTGTTCGAGTGGATTGTTTCTTCCCTTGAGTAGGATGTGTTTGTGTATGATGGCTTGACTTTTGAAGTTTTCGTTGTAGCATTTTGAAATCATTGAAGTATCTTTACTTTTCGGGTCGGTCGATCGGCCGGTCGTTCGATCGGCCGGTAATCTGATCGGTTAGTACTTCAGCGAAGAACAAGTTCTCCGCAAAATGACACTCGATCGGTCAGTAGTTCGATCGGGTGGCATTCCCAGTGCATTGAACATGTTGAAAATCGATCAAGTATTTAAAGCCAAGTATCTCATGATCCGAAGAGTAATCCAATCAGATGTTAGTCCGATCGGACAACAGTTCGTTCAATACTTAAACTTCAAAATAAGTTGACTAAGTGTGGGACCCATGTGTTAGCCGATCGGCTGGCCAGTCGTTCGGCTGTCTGTCCGTTCGGCTGGATGTCCGTTCGGACAGCAGTCTGATCGGACAGCACCTTGTCCTGGTCGGCCTGTTCGTCTAACACTTGTTTTGTTTGTTTGTAGTTTTATCGAGACGTTTCGACGTTGTGTTAACCAACAGAACCCCATCTTGTCCCAAGTGACCTGATCGACCCGAAATCACCCTAGTTTGGCCAGTTAACCGGTTCAAGACGGTTGTTATTGTTTAACCCGAAGTCTGTGGTCTCGTGAGTAGAAACCAGATCTTGGGCTAGCACAACACTAAGAGTAAGCAGGAGACTAAAACAAAACCCGATTCTATCGGTTTTGAGTGCATTGAGTGTAAAAGAGTTTAAAGAAAGTTAGAAAACCGTCTTTCAATCCTTTGTCACCGTGAACATGTTTAGATCTGTGTGATATCTTTGTTTATTTGTGTGGAAATCGGTTAGATCTAAGTTGTTCTTGGTGGATTGAGGCTAAAACATGAAGTTCTTTAAGAACTCATGATGACATCATCCTAGAACACCTCAAATCTAGTGATTTCACGGTTAAAAGTTAAGATTCAAAAGATAGAAAGGTGTAGGAGTGCGTGTAGATCAAGAAAGTACAAGATTTAGGACGAGATCTTACCGGAATCGTGAGAAATCTGAAGAAAAGTGAGGAACACGAGCTGGTCGGACAGAGGGTTTCCAAAAGTGGAAATGATGATAATGACAGGGGTATTTATAGGCTTCCAAATGAGGAAAGTGCTGGTCGATCGGCCGGGCAGCTCGATCGGACAGCTTGTCCGATCAGACGGCAGTCCGATCGACCGGCTGGTCAATCGGCTGGTAGCCTGATCGATCAGTTGCCTGATTCGAGTATTCGGTGCGACGATTTTTGCTGATTCGATTAGGATTGCGATCGATTTGATACGATAGAGTTTCCTAGTCAAATTACTTTTAATCCCAATCACTCATATCTCGCGCTATCTCTTCTCCACTAATTATCATACCATTTCGATTGTATCTCGAATTCAACTTCGATTGAGTTCGATTGCTTTTCGAGTCACAATATAAATCAACATGCACACGTAACACATAAGGCACACACACACACG
Source organism: Helianthus tuberosus (assembly GCA_030545235.1). Taxonomy (NCBI): domain Eukaryota; kingdom Viridiplantae; phylum Streptophyta; class Magnoliopsida; order Asterales; family Asteraceae; genus Helianthus; species Helianthus tuberosus. The sequence continues at coordinate 29,970,058 of CM060386.1, read as the reverse complement.
TATAACAATAACTAATATGCGTAGTTCGAGTTGCGATTCGATGTCGATTCGATTAGTATAGTTTGATTGTCGTTGAGTTAGCTTTATCGCATTGTTACTTCCTATAGTTCACAGTCGTAAGTCGAGTAGATGGCGAATGACATACGTCGATTATTGTAGTTATTGACACTTACTCCACATAATACAACTAAAATAATCATACAAAAGAAATCTATTACAAGTCAAGTCGCGCGAAATCGGTCGTTGACTTTGACCTTGACTTTGACTTCTAAAAAACACGGGGTGTTACAGCCTCCCCTTGTTTAGGGAATTTCGTCCCGAAATTAGGCTGAAGGTTGTACAACACCGTGAATCCCTTTGGAGAACTTTCTCTTTCTAGACTTTCACTCTTTAGAACAACTGCGGGTACTTCGCCTTCATATCACTTTCGAGTTCCCAAGTAAACTTCGCGCCTCGTTTGCCTTCCCATCGGATTTTCACAATAGGAATGCACGAGCGTCTGAGTTGCTTGGTTTGGCGATCCATAATTTCAACAGGCTTTTCCACGAAGTGTAATGTTTCGTTCACCTAAAGGTCATCGAGTGGAACATGTAAGTCGTGGTCGGCCATGCACTTTCGAAGGTTTGACACGTGGAAAGTCGGCTGAACGTTACTAAGTTCCTCCGGTAGGTCGAGTCTGTAGGCGACTTTTCCGATCCTTTCCAGAATCTTAAAAGGTCCAACATATCGAGGCGCGAGCTTTCCTTTAGGAGTACGTAGTCACCAACATCAAATTCAAGGGGTTTGCGTCGTCTATTGGCATAACTTTTCTGTCGATTCTGAGCCTTTACCAGGTTGTCTCGAATTTGGAAAATTTTGTCTATCGGTTCTTGTAATAGCTCAGGGCCGGTTAATTGCGAGTGACCGATCTCATGCCACACAATAGGCGATCGACATCTTCTTTCGTATAAAGCCTCAAATGGTGCCATTTGAATGCTGGAATGGTAGCTGTTGTTATACGAGAATTCGACTAACGGCAGGTATTTATCCCAATTACCACCGAGGTCTATGACACATGAACGTAGCATGTCTTCAAGAGTACGGATCATTCTTGTCATGTCCCCCGACCCCACCCTGGACGGAATCGGGAGCCGCGAGCAGCCAAGTGGTACCGGTGGTTATTTTGAAAGCATTGCAGCGGAAATTTCATCAGGACCGTGAGTTAGGAAAAATATCAGAGTTTAGAAAACACCGGATTTTTATTTATTAAATAGATGGGATAAAACCATGTTTTGAAAGGTAGCTTTAATATAGAATAAATCTGAATACATAAAACAACTTTTCTTGATTTAATTTAATTGATAAAATGAGCCACTCCTATAAGCCTTGTTGGTGCCGCATCCAACTTTTATTCCGATCTACTGTATTTACCTGAAACGCGTTTTAAAAACATTTGATCAGCAGGAAATACTGGTGAGTTCATTCAGTTTTTTATAAAATGACCCTTAGTTATGAATTACAGCATAAGAGCGATTACAATGGCATCTATCTTATTTTTATCTGGCGCCGTGTCACGTGGTGACGATGGTCATACCACTATTGGGTCTTTCCCCAAGTAGTGATGATTATCACTGTTAGGATATATTAGCCTAACCGTGAAAATTAGTAATGTGCACAATACCCCACTAGCCAGTGATTCAAGATAACCACGACTTAATCCCTGTAATTATAACTTTTGAAAATGATTGGAGTATTGTAAAATACTGTTGATAAAAAGAGAATGACTCACATTGCAAGTTTAAAAGGGCAGAGTTTAGCCTGTTGATTAACCTTGATACCTAGTTTAACAATAATGCATACGGAACTAGGTAAGTAACTGAATATAACAATTACGATAAGCTCACGAGATTAAAACCTTCACGACGAATGACAAAGTGCGATACTTAAACATCCAGCGGATTCGCAACGAATGACAGAGTGCAATACTTAAACATCCACCAGTTTTACGGCTAATGACAAAGTATAGCCCGAGTTCGGGCGGCACTCAAACATCCTGTCGGATTCACGCGAATGACAAAGTATAGTCCGAATCGGACAGCACTTAAACATCCTGTCGGATTGGTTTAAATCGATCGGATATTGAATCGTAGCTGCGATTGAGTTAATACCCGATATCGTAGCAGCGCCTCACTACCGTGAATGTAATTTACGAATTAGAGCAGTGTAACTTCGTTTTTGAGATATGGTTTCGACACCATTGAACTGCTTCTGATCGAATCTATTTATAGGTGAAAAATGGTTCTCACGCGGCCCGCGTGAACCATAAGCCAATCCTTACGCGGCCCGCGAGAAGGTCTAGTCTACGTGTAGGCTTGCTGGGTCACGAGTAAGTGTGCCACGTGGATGACACGTGGATCTGGACGCTTATCCGGTCAAATGTTGAGTTGACGCGCCCCGCGTAAGGGCCCTCTTGTGCTTTACGCGGCCCGCGAAAGGGTCTAAAATATGTTTTTCTTGATTTTTTATATGGATTAGGATTTTGGGGGTCCGGGCTTTCACTTACGAATCAATTTGGGACATTTTTGAAGGTCCTTACACTTGACATGCGTTATGGGGCTCCAGATCAATTGGAAAGGGTAGAGGCGATCGAGAGTTAAAACACTTAAAACGGGGCATGACATTATTATTATTATTATTATTATTATTATTGATAAAATAGAATAATAGAGAAGGAAAGTTATCGAGGAAATGAACAATTTTTTTTGGGATTCAACTAATGCATGTATTTATACTGTTCTTATTTTCAAGAAGCTTGGGAACTCATGGCCCTTTACTGGCCACGTATCATTCATAATAAATGCACATGCATGCCTGTCCATTTATTCAATTTCAACTAAATTTGGTGTAGACATGTATGTCCACTTTTAACTTTATTTGTAAGTTTATTATTATTATTATTATTATTATTATTATTATTATTATTATTTTCTTTTTATTTTTATCACAAAAGTACACGTACATAAACAATTTCAAATTGTAAGTTTATATGATAATATTATTTTATTATTTCTCATTCCATACGTACACTTTATTATTATTTTATTAGTTTATAATTAATTTAACTGCTTCACTTATTTGGCGCTTATAACTTCTAAAATATAATGTTTTATAAAACAATGAATATGTCATTAGAACGAGAATAATCTTATCTACATTTTGAACCAAGTTTTATTAAAAACGGAGTAGGTTCAAATATAATGTATTTTTATTATTAAATGGTGTCTAGGCCCGTCTAGGTACTTCATATTTCTAACAGTCAACTTACCCGTAAATAATATAAGTTTTTATACACTTTTATTTTAATAGAAAGGTCACCCATATACAGGCCAACTAATTAGTATAACATTCCAACCAATTATATATAAAATAGTTGTTAAAACTATTTGGGTCGAATAATTATATTAAAAATAAAACTAGTTACTAGTGGTTAATAAATTTAAACAACCCTATAATTCTTATATGATAAAAATGGGAATGTTACATCTTCCCCACCTTGTTTTAAATCTCGTCCTCGAGATTTGAGCTACGATACCTCTTTTAGAGTTATGTCACGTCTTAGTCAATAAAAACAATATTTAAGGTAAATGATACAGAATCAAAACATCAAATTTTGTGAATATGAGTTGTACAATAAATAGGACTCAATGGTTCAACTGAATTAGTTCAAGAAGTTGATGTCAAATGAATGAGATGAAATGATATAGTTTCTAAGGTGATTTAGGTTTAAGTCAAAAAGATATATGATCAAATAGATGTGAATGTTTACAAGTTGTGAATAATTTTTTAGAAACAATAGAATTCACTGCTAATAGAAAATTTACTTTGATTGTCAACTAAGGAAGACTCAGAATCAACAAGCTCAAATGAAATAGGAGTACGAGAATGATTTGTTAACTATCGAATTATGATATGAGAAAAATCAATGTGTGGACATTTATTGAATAGCAAGGATACACCGATATACAGCAGAGTTTAGTGTATCATTGTCTTAACACATAGTTGTATTAAGACTATTTTCAAGGATGAGTCAAACGAAAGGTATCTAGATTAGCTCAAGCTATAAGTCTGTACCGACACCACAAGGTGTCGTAGTGATCGAAATAATAATAACGGTGACCGGACGAGTTCACCGTGTTTTAAATTAAATGAAAGTTCAACGAAGTAAGTTCGAATGTTTGTTTCAAACAAATCTAGTAGGATTTTCGATTGAAATTGAGACACTTGAATAATGTTTTTCGAAACAATAATTATCAAGAAAGGCTCGATTAATGCTGTAAGAACCATTAAGAGATACACTGAAATATGACATGAATTTGTGTATCATTATCTTAGCACACGATTGTGTTAAGATTGCTTTTAGAGGATAAACCAACAAAGCGGATTTAATATAAATAAATAAATAATTAAATTTGTATATGATGTGTGCAAACGAGATTAGTGCCAGCTTCAAATTTGTGAAAACGTCACCACAATGTGATCGTGATCAAAGAAACGATTTAATGAAGTCGAAGACCAAACAAGCATGTTATAGTTCAAGAGAATTGAAGTGCTTGTTGGGATTATTTCGAATATGATGGCTTCAATTCATCATATGGGACCTTGAATTGAATATGTAATGCGAGCAGGTTCAAACAATTGAACTTGGTTTAAACAAAACGAGTTTTAATAAGAAAGTTCGGACATGGTCACAACAAAACCATGTATGCCAAAGAAAATTGAGTTTTTCAAAATTTCATTGACTCGATATCAAAGAGTCATCGTTTTGCAATAATGGGGTTCATTTAGGTCATAATACAAAGATCAAGTATAGCGAAACGATATTTGAGCTTTCATAAAACAACAATTTGGAGTGAAGCCCTATAATGGTCTTCATAAAGCAAATTAACCACAAGCGCAACAAACAGTGTGGGTTTACCAAGAAATGAAACAAATAAATATTTGAAACTATGAAAGAAATCCTCATAATGACCATTAGGGAAGTAGAAATGAGAAAGTTTACTTACTATATGCAGAAGTCAGAATTTCAACAAAAGAAATTTAAGAATTTTATCTGAAATTTCGTGTGATAACTGTTGTTAAGTGACATTACCAAGGAATGTCGAATATTGCGAAATAGGGGGATTGCAAAGGTATGTGACTCCTTTTGCAGCGCAAGTAATTTATGAGTCCGATTAGACTATGCACCGATTGTTGTGAAAACCTTGTTATATAGTACCTCAGCGATATTCATGTTGTTTGTAGGATCGCGTGACAAAGTGCCGTTTTTTTTAATCAGTAGTTCTCCCACTGCCGGGATTAGCATTGTTGTTGTCGTGCCCAATCATATTTTCCAAAGGTCTTGCCTTGAAAGTGTGTGTGATATACTTTAACGTCTACTTGCGTATATTTTAAGTTTTATGTGTATTTTTTTGTGCACTAGCACAACTTTACATGTTTTCCACTTGTGTGGAAAATTTTTATACTTTTGATGGTGTACTAACTTAAAGGGTTTCCATTGTTTATATTGTCGCACGAGTTACGAGGCAGATGATCAAACGAAATAATGTTTGATATCGGAATTATAGATATATGCAAGAGATTCCTGATAAAGAAATCTAGATTTATTATTGATACATAGGCTTGCGCTTTATTCTTAATTGACTTTTGGAATTCCTTATAGATATACATATCTATATAATCATATATTTCACATGCTGTAATTTGCATACCCTTAATAAGGTCAATGTATTTAACAGATTCATATTTCCAAAAACAACTCAGATATCAGGTCATGATACTATTTAGGGAAAACTTGTCACTTGTTTGACATATTATATACCCCGTCTTATCCGGCTCTCGCCGGAGAGGTAACCTCAGTATATCCGGACAAGCTGGAGAGTCTGCTACACCATACCCAGTCTTGCCAAAGAAAAATTTGTATTTCCCATAAATAGTATTTTTCTTAAATCATGATTTGGAAAGTGCATTATGACTTTCAATAATGAATCAGGAAATTAATATTCACCTGACGGATCATATTTTTTAGAACAAAGTAGTACCAATAAATAAGAAATAACAGTGGTCAAGTGTTATTGCTTATTTATTATACTTGAAACGTTCTAGTTATCATTCTCACGGCATACCAAAACCCATCATACTTTATTTACATAAGTACTTAGCTTATCTCGAAGCTTATACTAAGGCATCTTTTCTTAAGTTCAAGTCTAAATGTTATCCTGTGTGCTACCAGTTAATAGCAATCTCCTAACTCTTTTGTATAAGCTTAGGTATTATTATCACAACACCTATAGGCTTAAATCAGTGGCTCTGATACCACCTTCCGTCACGTCCCCCGACCCCACCCTGGACAGAATCGGGAGCCGCGAGCAGCCAAGTGGTACCGGTGGTTATTTTGAAAGCATTGCTGCGGAAATTTCATCAGGACCGTGAGTTATGAAAAATATCAGAGTTTAGAAAACACCGTATTTTTATTTATTAAATAGATGGGATAAAACCATGTTTTGAAAGGTAGCTTTAATATAGAATAAATCTGAATACATAAAACAACTTTTCTTGATTTAATTTAATTGATAAAATGAGCCACTCCTATAAGCCTTGTTGGTGCCGCATCCAACTTTTATTCCGATCTACTGTAATTACCTGAAACGCGTTTTAAAAACATTTGATCAACAGGAAATACTGGTGAGTTGATTCAGTTTTTTTTATAAAATGACCCTTAGTTATGAAGTACAGCATAAGAGCGATTACAATGGCTTCTATCTTATTTTTATCTGGCGCCGTGTCACCTGGTGACGATGGTCATACCACTATTGGGTCTTTCCCCAAGTAGTGATGATTATCACTGTTAGGATTTATTAGCCTAACCGTGAGAAATTAGTAATGTGCACAATACCCCACTAGCCAGTGATTCAAGATGACCACGACTTAATCCCTGTAATTATAACTTTTGAAAATGATTGGAGTATTGTAAAATACTGTTGATAAAAAAAGAATGACTCACATTGCAAGTTTAAACGGGCAGAGTTTAGCCTATTGATTAACCTTGAAACCTAGTTTAACAATAATGCATACGGAACTAGGTAAGTAACTTAATACAATAATTACGATAAGCTCACGAGATTAAAACCTTCACGACGAATGACAAAGTGCGATACTTAAACATCCAGCGAATTCGCAACGAATGACAGAGTGCAATACTTAAACATCCACCGGTTTTACGGCTAATGACAAAGTATAGCCCGAGTTCGGGCGGCACTCAAACATCCTGTCGGATTCACGCGAATGACAAAGTATAGTCCGAAATCGGACAGCACTTAAACATCCTGTCGGATTGGTTTAAATCGATCGGATATTGAATCGTAGCAGTGATCGAGTTAATACCCGGTATCGTAGCAGCGCCTCACTACCGTGAATGTAATTTACGAATTAGAGCAGTGTAACTTCGTTTTTGAGATTTGGTTTTGACACCATTGAACTGCTTCTGATCGAATCTATTTATAGGTGAAAAATGGTTCTCACGCGGCCCGCGTGAACCATAAGCCAATCCTTACGCGGCCCGCAAGAAGGTCTAGTCTACGTGTAGGCTTGCTGGGTCACGAGTAGGTGTGCCACGTGGATGACATGTGGATCTAGACGCTTATCCGGTCAAATGTTGAGTTGACGCGCCCCGCGTAAGGACCCTCTTGTGCTTTACGCGGCCCGCGAGAGGGTCTAAAATATGATTTTCTTGATTTTTGATATGGATTAGGGTTTTGGGGGTCCGGGCTTTCACTTACGAATCAATTTGGGACATTTTTGAAGGTCCTTACACTTGACATGCGTTATGGGGCTCCAGATCAATTGGAAAGGGTAGAGGTGATCGGGAGTTAAAACACTTAAAACGGGGCAGGGCATTATTATTATTATTATTATTATTATTATTATTATTATTATTGATAAAATAGAATAATAGAGAAGGAAAGTTATCGAGGAAATGAACAATTTTTTTTGGGATTCAACTAATGCATGTATTTATACTGTTCTTATTTTCAAGAAGCTTGGGAACTCATGGCCCTTTACTAGCCACATATCATTCATAATAAATGCACATGCATGCCTGTCCATTTATTCAATTTCAACTAAATTTGGTGTAGACATGTATGTCCACTTTTAACTTTATTTGTAAGTTTGTTATTATTATTATTATTATTATTATTATTATTATTTTCTTTTGATTTTTATCAGAAAAGTACACGTACATAAACAATTTCAAATTGTAAGTTTATATGATAATATTATTTTAATATTTCTCATTCCATACGTACACTTTATTATTATTTTATTAGTTTATAATTAATTTAACAGCTTCACTTATTTGGCGCTTATAACTTCTAAAATATAATGTTTTACAAAACAATGAATATGTCATTAGAACGAGAATAATCTTATCTACATTTGAAACCAAGTTTTATTAAAAATGGAGTAGGTTCAAATATAATGTATTTTTATACACTTTTATTTTAATAGAAAGGTCACCCATATACATGTCAACTAATTAGTATAACATTCCAACCAACTATATATAAAATAGTTGTTAAAACTATTTGGGTCGAATAATTATATTAAAAATAAAACTAGTTACTAGTGGTTAATAAATTTAAACGACCCTATAATTCTTATATGATAAAAATGGGAATGTTACAGTTCTTTCAGTCTGACCGTCGGTTTGAGGGTGGAAAGCAGTACTTAGATTTTGCGATGTACCGAGTGCCGTTTGAAACGTTTACCACAGTCGCGAGGTAAACCGGGCATCACAATCAGAGATGATGTCGCGAGGCGTCCCATGATTACAAATGATCTCGTCGGTGTAGATTCGGGCTAATCGTTCTACCTTGTAGTCTTCCCGTATTGGCAAAAAGTGAGTTGATTTAGTCAAACGGTCGACCACAGCCCAAATGTTGTCGTGACCTGATGACGTGTGCGGAAGCTTTGTTATGAAGTCCATAGCTATACTCTCCCACTTCCACATAGGGATCGGTGGTTGTTCGAGTAAGCCAGAGGGTCTTTGATGTTCAGCCTTGACTCTTGCACAGGTCAGGCATTTTCCAACATAGAGAGCAATATCCCTTTTCATGCCCGGCCACCAGTACTTATGGCGAAGGTCCTGGTACATTTTGTCGGCACCGGGATGAATAGAATACCGGGATTTGTGGGCTTCGTTCATCAAAATCTGTCGCAAATCGGTCCGTTTAGGGATCCAAATTCGGTCCAGAAAGTGGAATACCCCATTCGATTTACTCACAAGCTGGGTTCCATCGTGGCAGATTCTTTACTTCTTCAGGGTGCGTTCATTAAAACATGCATGCTGAGCTTCGTGGATGTGGATTTCGAGATCGTGTTGGGCTTGAATATTACGAGTGCTAAGCAGATAGTTCCGTCTGCTGAGTGCGTCGGCAACAACATTTGCTTTGCCTGGGTGATAACGAATCTCACAGTCATAATCGTTGAGAAGTTCTACCCATCGGCGTTGACGCATATTAAGTTCCTTCTGATTAAAGATATGTTGTAGGTTCCTATGATCGGTGAAGATCGTACACTTAGTACCATACAGGTAGTGTCGCCAAATCTTTAACGCAAAAACAACTGCGCCTAGCTCGAGATCATGGGTTGTATAGTTCTTCTCGTGGATTTTGAGCTGACGAGATGCGTAAGCTATAACCTTGTCTCGCTGCATGAGAACACAACCAAGACCAAGGTTGGAAGCATCACAATAGACAATGAAATCATCGTTTCCGTCGGGTAGTGTGAGAACAGGAGCATTGCAAAGCATATGCTTGAGGGTTTGAAAAGCAGACTCTTGTTGGGTTCCCCAAACAAAAGGCTTGTCTTTGTGCGTGAGAGCGGTAAGCGGCACAACGATCTTTGAGAATCCTTTGATAAATCGTCGATAATAGCCCGCTAGTCCGAGAAAAGAACGGACTTCAGATGGGTTCTTAGGTGTAATCCAACTCTTAACGGCTTCAATCTTTGCAGGATCGATGTGAATACCTTGACTATTTACGATGTGACCCAGGAACTGAACTTCCTCCAACCAGAATTCACACTTGGAGAACTTGGCATAGAGTTGGTTCCCCTGGAGTAGCTCGAGAACCAAACGTAAATGTTGCGCGTGTTCGGTTTTCGATTTTGAATAGATCAAGACATCGTCGATGAATACGATGACGAAACGGTCGAGATATGGTTTACACACGCGATTCATCAGATCCATGAAAACCGCGGGTGCGTGGGTTAAACCAAAAGGCATAACAACGAATTCGTAGTGGCCGTATCGAGTGCAAAACGCGGTTTTGGGTATATCCTCCTCTTGAATGCGTAGGTGGTGATAACCTGAGCGTAGATCGATCTTCCAGAAGCACATAGCACCTTGTAGCTGATCAAACAAATCGTCGATGCGAGGTAGGGGATAGCGGTTCTTGATAGTTAACTTATTCAATTCCCGATAGTCGATGCACATCCGGAACGACCCATCCTTCTTTTTAACGAAAAGGACTGGCGCGCCCCAAGGAGAGGTGCTCGGGCGAATGAAGCCTTTCTCAAGCAATTCCTAGAGTTGGTTTGAAAGTTCACGCATTTCGGACGACGCGAGTCGGTAGGGAGCTTTGGCAATAGGGTTGGCTCCAAGAATGAGGTCGATACGGAAGTCGATATCACGGCTTGGCGGTAGACCGGGAAGATCCTCTGGAAAAAGCATTAGGAAATTCTAGAACCACAGGAACGTCTTTCACTTCCTTCTTCTCTTTCTTTTCCTTCTCCGCTACTACAATGTTAGCCAAGAAAGCTCTGTATTCCTTGCGGAGATACTTGCTAGCTTGGACACACGACATGAGCTTGAGACATTTCGAAGTAATTTCACCGTAAACGCACAATAGATCACCATTCGCGAGCGAGAATCGAATCATCTTGTCGAAGCACACAACTTTAGCATGGTTTTCGCGAAGAAAGTCCATGCCTACTATGACATCAAAACTTCTGAGTTGCATCGGAATAAGATCGATTGGGAAGATGTGATTGTTGAGCTCAAGAGTACAATCACGAAGTACAGAATTTACGGCGACGGTTCTTCCGGTGGCGACTTCAACATCAAATGTCGAGGAGAGTCGGGAGCGCTTACGACTAAGGAGCTTTTCGAATTCGAACGACACAAAGCAATTATCGGCTCCAGTATCAAATAAACACGAAGCATAAATACCATTCACAAGGAACGTACCATTGACCACGTTGTTGTCGGCTTGAGCTTGACGCACGTTGATGTTGAAAGTTCGTGCGCGTGCTTCTTGCTGCTGTTGCTGCTGGTGTTGCAGCTGTTGCTGAGGCTGCTGCTGCTGGGGCTCTTGCTTCACAACCCTGTTCGGGAACATGTTGGCGAAATGGTTAGGGTCGCCACATGCGAAGCAGGCTCCGGCGTTGACCGCGGGTGCCGGAGGAGCTTGTTGACCCTGAGGGGCGGTGAGTAGAGCTTGATGAGTAGGAGCTTGTCGAGCACGACAGTTGGTAGTGAAATGGACGTACATATTGCAATGAGCACAGAATCGGCAAGCGATGGCAGTCGGGTGATGGTAGGTACAAGTAGGGCAAAGCGGGTGTGGCCCAGTGTATGCACGCTTAGCAGGCGGTGCATTTGCCACAGGCGCTGCTACTTGATGCTGTTGGGCTCTTTCTCTTGTTCTTCTTCTTGTTGCTCTACGAGGTGGTGGTTTCAGTAGTTGGTGCGGCAGTGGTAGCTTGATGCAGGTGCTTTGGAGTTTTATCCCAGACACCAGCCTTGACCCGCTTGTCGTTGATTTCAGCAGCCAGTAGATAAGTCTCTTCGATCGTCTTAGTCGCTTGCACGAAATCTGCGATGCAGTCAGGCAGGGCCCAAATATACTTCTTGATTGCCATGTCTGAGGTCTTGACTTGGTCAGGGCAGATGATGCTGAGCTGTTTGAAGCGAGCAGTGAGAGCAGCATTTTCACATTCCTTCTACTTTATGTGCCAGAATTCATCTTCTAACTTTTGGCGCTATGAGGAGGGCAGAATTCTTCCAGCATGACCTCCTTGAGTTCATCCCACGACAAACCGTAGGCTGCATCGTTTCCCCGCTTGTTTCTCTCAGCCGTCCACCAGTCTAATGCGCGGGACTGGAAGACGCCGGTAGCATTCACAGTGCGGAGGTCGTCGGGGCAACCGCTCTGTCGCAGAGTGACCTCAATGGAATCAAACCATTGGAATAACGCTGTAGGGCCTTCCTCGCCAGTGAATTCTTTTGGCCCACAAGACTTGAACTGTTTGAAGTTGAAGGGAGCTTTGGTAGTAGCTTTAGGAGCTTCGGTTCTTGACTCCTCAGATGATTTGCTGACGTTCTCGTAGACGTCACTCACGGATTTTGCTACTTGTTTAGCGATGATAGTAGCAAGGCATTTGTCTCTCTTTTCTTGACGAGAAAGTGATGGATGATGGGATCCAGATGACATTGTCTGCAACAGACATCATCACAGGACTCAACACAACATATTCAAATCTCACCTTACACATCTACTACTTACTAACATAGCTCAGGAACACAGTTCACATAATCACAAAAGCACATAAACACGTAGGCACAGAAGCACATAGACACGTAAGCACGTAGAGTACAGAAACATAGGAGCACATACGCATTTAATCACCAGAGGTAGTCAGAATACAAAAACCTATCATTCCAAGTTCGCGAGCGTTCGAATATAGCGGTCGCGTATAGCATATCGAAGTGTATAGTGTAAGCGTATATCATAGCATAAGGTCGTCCACAACTTAGCGATTTGTTAGCGATTTGAGATAGAAATGCAGTGTGAGGCGTATGTGTTGATCGAAGTAAAAGCAAGATTCGAATAAATCTTCCAAAATTAAACACATAAACAGGTAATTACATATAAACACATAAAATTGACAAATTATCAGAGTCGGCAGTTGCGGCTCAAAATCGAAACACATAAAAATCGAGAAATAGATCGTCTGCGGCTATTAGACATTGACTAACCAAAGTGGTTCGACTATTCACATGGACTTGTCGTGCACACTTGACCTTTAGGACTATGCTTTTTGCCTCGATTCTTGGGCGTTTGGCACACATCCCGTTAGTCGTATGGTGACTTCAGGTCGTTGGAGTCCGTCGAGACCTTGGTGAGAGTTTTGTAAAATAGGCGGAACAAGTCGTCAAGGTTAGGGCTTCACCCCTAGCTTAACAACTTCGTCCATGTTTTAATAAAATAGAGGAGATTATTCATCAAAATACGGATTTCACTCCTGATTTGGCATAATTCTTCTCGTTTGTAGATAAAATACGGGTCAATTAGCAATTTCAGTCAAGAGTTTGCGGTTTTCACACCTAATCTCGACTTAATTGCTTATTCATGATTGAAAACTCGAGTGCAGTGATAGTGTAGCATAAGCGAGAATATCGAGAAATAGCAGGCTCATACATAATCCCTAACGGATATGCACAAGTCGGTCTGTCGGTTCCTAACTATAGACTAGGTCTGTAAGACATCGACCCGGACTAGGTCGCGCCTTGCCTAATTCCCTATAGTTATGGCTCTGATACCAATCTGTCACACCCCAATCGATGGCGTAAACATCAGGGTATGGCACTGAGCGAAACAGATTCTCCAGAAGTTTCCATAACAATTATCATTACCAGTCAATTTAAAGTAACATGTCCCATACCATGCCTCAAAAGGTAAACAAATTATTACAGACAAAATCTAGGCAAATAGTTCTGTTTCGACAACTCAGATTTAAATAGAGCGATTGTTTATCTGCTTCTAGAGACCCTTGATTCAATTTGTACAGACAACTATTTGTTGGCCTCTAGAGCCTTATTCTATCTTCGATTTCCTACCAGATGTGCATCCTAAGCACCTGTCACATACGTTAAAATAAAGTCAATACATATAATGTAAAGGTGAGCATACAAGTTTGATAATAGCATAAAGAGTTCGAATTCGTTTACGCATAACCAGCACATACACATAGTGAAATGAAACACGTTAGTTATCGACATAGACCCATCGATACCAATAACTGCGGGTTGACTGCCTGAGGCAGTTTGCAATACATGATTACCACCGTAATCCATGCAAGTAATTATCCTTAACAACCCCTACGAACAGGTGCTGAGTCCAAACTATAGTACTATCGTTGCTAAGGCAGGTAGACAGCATTCCATGTGTAAACATAACAAACAAGCATTCATAAGCCACGTATAACATGCATTAACGGTTAGCGTTCAAATAGTATTGAGTAGTGTGGTTGTTGTGTTTTGAATATTCGTAACGTATGTAACACCCAAAAGTGCATAAAGCAAAAAGGGATCAAGTATACTCACAGCGGTCGATGGATTGAAGGGAGCGCTTAGCGAGCAAAGTTAGCCTGAATAGTTTGATAATAATACGATAAGCAACGCGTAAAACGGAAACAAATGTGAGTGGATCGGACAGCTGGTCGATCGGTTGGTAGTCCGATCGGACGGCTGGCTGTGCGGTTCACAGTCCGTTCGGACAGTTGTCCGGTCAGACGGTAGTCCGATCGGATGGCTATTCGAGTGGATTATTTCTTCCTTTGAGTAGGATGTGTTTGTGTATGATGGCTTGACTTTTGAAGTTTTCGTTGTAGCATTTTGAAAGCATTGAAGTATCTTTACTTTTCGGGTCGGTCGATCGTACGGTCGTTCGATCGGCCAGTAATCCAATCGGTTAGTACTTCAGCGAAGAATAAGTTCTCAGCAAAATGGCACTCGATCGGGTGGCATTCCTAGTGCATTGAACATGTTGAAAATCGATCAAGTATTTAAAGCCAAGTATCTCATGATCCGAAGAGTAATCCAATCAGATGGTAGTCCGATCGGACAGCAGTTCATTCAATACTTAAACTTCAAAATAAGTTGACTAAGTGTGGGACCCATGTGTTAGCCGATCGGCTGGCCAGTCGTTCGGCTGTCTGTCCATTCGGCTGGCTGTCCGTTCGGACAGCAGTCCGATCGGACAGCACCTTATCCTAGTCGGCCTGTTCGTCTAACACTTGTTTTGTTTGTTTGTAGTTTTATCGAGACGTTTCGACATTGTGTTAACCAACAGAACCCCATCTTGTCCCAAGTGACCTGATCGACCCGGAATCACCCTAGTTCGGCCAGTAAACCGGTTCAAGACGGTTGTTATTGTTTAACCCGAAGTCTGTGGTCTCGTGAGTAGAATCCAGATCTTGGGCTAGCACAACACTAAGAGTAAGCAGGAGACTAAAACAAGACCCGATTCTATCGGTTTTGAGTGCATTGAGTGTAAAATAGTTGAAAGAAAGTTAGAAAACCATCTTTCAATCCTTTTTCACCATGAACGTGTTTAGATCTGTGTGAGATCTTTGTTTATTTGTGTGGAAATCGGTTAGATCTAAGTTGTTCTTGGTGGATTGAGGCCAAAACATGAAGTTCTTTAAGAACTCATGATGACATCATCCTAGAACACCTCAAATCTAGTGATTTCACGGTTAAAAGTTAAGATTCAAATATAGAAAGGTGTAGGAGTGTGTGTGGATCAAGAAAGTACAAGATTTAGGACGAGATCTTACCGGAATCGCGAGAAATCTAAAGAAAAGTGAGGAACACGAGCTGGTCGGACAGAGGGTTTCCAAAAGTGGAAATGATGATAATGACAGGGGTATTTACAGACTTCCAAATGAGGAAAGTGCTGGTCGATCGGCCGGGCAGCTCGATCGGACAGCCTGTCCGATCGGACGGCAGTCCGATCGGCCGGCTGGTCGATCGGCTGGTAGCCTGATCGATCAGTTGCCTGATTCGAGTGTTCGGTGCGACGATTTTTGCTGATTCGATTACGATTGCGATCGATTCGATACGATAGAGTTTCCTAGTCAAATTACTTTTAATCCCAATCACTCATATCTCGCGCTATCTCTTCTCCACTAATTATCATACCATTTCGACTGTATCTCGAGTTCGACTTCGATTGAGTTCGATTGCTTTTCGAGTCACAACATAAATAAACATGCACACGTAACACATAAGGCACACACACACATAACAATAACTAATATGCGTAGTTCGAGTTGCGATTCAATGTCGATTCGATTCGTATAGTTTGATTATCGTTGAGTTAGCTTTATCGCATTGTCACTTCCTATAGTTCACAGTCGTAAGTCGAGTAGATGGCGAATGACATACGTCGATTATTGTAGTTATTGACACTTACTCCACATAATACAACTAAAATAATCATACAAAAGAAATCTATTACAAGTCAAGTCGCGCGAAATTGGTCGTTGACTTTGACCTTGACTTTGACTTCTCGAAAACACGGGGTGTTACAATACCACATCGAATTCAGCTAAATTCATAGGTAATAGGTTTGCAGAAAATTTATGGCCTAAAAGTTAAATCTTTCCTTTTTGCAAAACCATATCTATGTTAACAGAGTTCCCTTCTGCCGTTTCTACTTTATAAACCTGCCTAAGTTTGGTTAAGGGTAATTTAAGAGCTTGGCAGAATGAAGTATTTATAAAACTTTGGTTTGCACCAGAGTCAAATAATACTTTTGTATAAACGTCGTGAACTAGGAACGTACCAGCTATCACATCGGGGATTAGCTCTGCTTCCTGGGTAGTCAACTGGAAGGCTCTTGCGTTTTTCTTGGTAGTTCCTTCTGCAGGTCTAGCTTTGTTGTCAGCTAGTTTGACCAATTTGGGGCAGTCGGGTCTAAAATGTCAAGCTTCTCCACAGTTGAAGCAGATTGTGGATTTCTTCCTTCTGCAGTTTTCTTCTTGATGCCCTGTAATTTTGCTGAAATTGCAATACCCCTTGCATCTTCCAAAATGTTTTCTTTTACAGGTACTGCAAAATGGAGCAAGGGAAGATTGCCCGGTTCCCTTTTTCTTGAAATTACTACTATTACCCACACGGAATCCTTGGGTAATCTTTTGGGCTACTTCCTTCTTTCTATTTTCTTCTCGCGCACGCACTAGTCCGTCTGTCAAAGTGTTGGCTAATTCCACTGTATCATCAATTGTGCGAGGTCTCGCAGCTTTAACGATATCACGGATTTCGCCAATCAAACCCCAAATATAGCGAGAAATAAGTACCGGTTCTGGCAAAGCCAGGGTAGGTACAACTCTAGCATACTCGAAGAATGTCGAAGTATACCCTCGACAGTCTACATCCACCATCCGGTGGTTCAGGAACTTATTTGTCATTTGTTCCTTTTCATATTCGGGACAGAATTTTCTTTCTACTAGACTCTTAAATTCTGCCCAATTCATGGCATACGCCACATCACTTCCCTTGGCTTGTAGTACCGTATTCCACCATTCGAGTGCGCCTTCTTTAAAAAGATGTGAATCGTACATGACCTTGTCTTCCTCGGCACATTTAATTATTTTAATTACTGCTTCGGTTTTCTCTAACCAACGCAGTGCTGCAGTTGCCCTTTCATTGCCTGCAAATTCGATTGGTTTACAGGCAAGAAATTCCTTGTAAGTGCAACCAGGCATTGCAGTTTTCATTTTCTTAAGGAATGGGGCTTGCATTGCATCATTATCGTTATTATTATTGTTACCGCCTCCATTTACACTATTACTGAAATTGTCGTCGTGAGTACGATTGCTGGGAACAATTGGTTGAGGTTCAACTGGATTTCGGGCAACAGCAAGGATTGCTGGAATAGCATTTGCTATTCCCTGGGCCACGATGTTTTCTATATCTTGTCGGTTAAGAAAGTGATCTTCATTGTTTTGCTCGGATTGATTAACCTCGTTAACTGGTTCATTACCAGCGTGTTCCATCTGGTAATTAATAATACATATAAGTTATTAACATAAAATAAATAACAATTAAACATAATAAAACAATCACACATAATCACGTCAACACGTATAGCCAAAATTGTCGACTTTGCGACTTCCATATTTTATATATTTTAATATGCATCCATACATTACCAGATATGTTACAAGAGTTTTATTTTTAGTTATTTTTACATGGTTATATTTTTATTATTATATTATTATTAAACACACATTCCCACAACAACATACGATCCTCATCAGCTGGCATTTCAGAAACGATGTTCCCTCTCGTCGTATTTCCATGATATTCTCTCCCCCACCTCCCGGATTCGATTTCCTGCGTCCACCAACTCCTCGCCATAGTGGCGGAGTTCAGCCAGGTTTTCTGTGCTCATAGGTGGGTGTAGTGGAGGTTCAGGGTCAAATTGGGGGAAAAAGGTGTTAGGGTTATTTAGGAGATTCTGAAATTGCCAGTCAGTTGTCCACCATTCTTCTAGCTCTCCCGGTAGAGGTCGGGGGTGGATAATAGGATCTGGGATAGCAGGTTCCAGATTAACTGGAAGTTGTGCTTCAACTGGGTAATTGAAGAGGTTTTCATCGGCAGGTCCGATGAGGTCACTAAGTGCCAGTTTATGATCCAGTTCCTCCCATGATGGCATTTCCTGGGCTTTCCTGGAACTTTCTCCGATTTCTTTTCCTTTTCCTTTATCCTTTGGATCCTCAATCTTTATAACTTTCTGTACCGCTGGTTTCTTCCTACGCACACGCCTCCAGCCTACGAGTCTTCTTTTCTTTTTCGGTTTTGGTTTCTCCTGAGGTTGGGCTTGAAATACCATTGGCTCTTCAGTATCAGCCTGGTAGCCAGTAAAAGTACTGGTGGTATCCATATCTGTGGTATGGATAGTAAAGTTTTGAAGTGCTTCTGATAGTTCTTTCATGCTGTTAGCATACATGAAGAAACACACAAAATTCTAAGTTAAAATTTTGTAAATTGAATTTCCACATGATCACAGAATGGAAATCAGAAAAATTAAGTATTTCTAAATACTTAATTTGCTTAAATCAGTGGCTCTGATACCACCTTTTTCTGTCACGGCCCCCCGTCCCGGTGTGACCCGGTCCAGGAGCCGCGGGACAGAAAACCCGTGGTATTTATTATTTGAGTTAACAGCGAAAGTCTAACAGGATCTTTTAAAAACTTGAAAATACCCACTTATTTTATTTCATAACGTGGGTCAAGCCCCGTAATTTACAATAGAGGAATTTCACGAGGAAATTCTCTGTTTTACAAAACATGTTTATTTATTTAACTGAGCCACCACTTCAAGCTTTGTTAGTGCTCCGTAGCACTTTTCCTTGATTCACAGTAGGTCACCTGAAACATGTTTTAAAAATATTTTATCAGCGGGGAAATACTGGCGAGTTACTCAAATTTGATAAAACGACACATAGCTATGAATTACAGCATAAGAGCGATTACAATGGCTACTATCTTATTTTTATCTGGCGTCGTGTCACACCCTGGTGACGATGGTCATACCACTATTGGGTCCTTTCACCCAAGTAGTGATGATTATCACTGTTAGGTTGATGAACCTAACCGTGAGAGATTAGTAATGTGCACAATACCCCACTTGCCAGTGATTCAAGATAACCACGACTTAATCCCTGTAATTATAACTTTTGAAAATAATTTTTGATTTAATAAAACAGTTGATAAAAAGAGAATGACTCACATTGCAAGTTTCGACAGGCAGAGTTTAGCCTACTGATAAGCCTGATAACCTAATTAAAACAGCAATGCATACGAAACTAGGTCAGTAACTTAATACAACATTTACGATAACTCACGAGATTAAAACCCTCACGACGAATGACAAAGTATAGCCCTGATTTGGGCAGCACTTAAACATCCATCGGATTGGTTTCAATCGATCGGACATTGAATCGTAGCAGCGATCGAGTTAATACCCTGTATCGTGGCAGCGTTTCCCTAATTGAAATCACGATTTTGAGCAGTAGAACTTCGTTTTTGAAAGAAATTTTCGACACAGATGAACTGCTCATGCACTAGCCATTTATAGCAATTTTTCAAGTTTTACGTGGCCCGCGTAAACCTTAATAAGGTCTTACGCGGCCCGCGAGAGTCCACCTAGTCTACACTAGGGCTAGCGTGTCATCGGTAGGTCCGCCACGTGTGCGACATGTGGCCTGGGACGCTTATCTGGTCAACTTTAAGTTGACGCGGCCCGCGTAAGGGTCTTCTTATGGTTTACGCGGCCCGCGTGAAAACCAAAAATCTTGTTTTCTTGGTTTTTCATGCACATTAGGGTTTCAGGGGTCCGGATTTTCACTTACGGGTCATTTTGGAGCATTTTTGCAGATCCTTACAGGTACGAGCACGTAACAAATGTATATAAGGATTAAATGTTTAAACCTGTAAAAATAAACGGAGTATGAAGTAATTAATTTTATTGCGATCGAATTCTCGGGTTCCAATGATACGACGAAAAAGACGATTACAGGAATACAAGATTTCAAAAAAAAAAAATAGAAACATGAACAATGCTTTCTAATTAAGGAAAGTACGAAAAAGCAGGGCATTACAGTTATTGATATATAAAATTAACCTCGTATTTTGAGTATAAACGTAAGACCATCTGCAATGCATAAAACGCTCAACATACAACACACTTATCTTTCACATAACGCTCCTAGTTCATTATATTTCAAGCAGTGATAATTTGTTAAAATGGTTGTAAAAATAAATTTGAATATTGAGTTTTTATCGGTTGTGAATTATGGAAAAAAAGAATTTTTCTTTCATTATCTCCATGAGCTACATAGACTTTTTTTAATGTATATGAAAGAGAAAGAAATAAGAAATAGATTTTTTATGTGGATTTGAATCTTTGAGTTGTAGACTTTTTATGTGGATTTGAATATTTGAATTGTAGACTTTTGGAATCTTTATGATGATGTATTCAAGACAAACTATATGAAAGGGAGTTTTTAATTTAGATTCACATAACTTTATTAAAAACTAGTTTATAGTCCCATGTGTTACATAGTTGAATGATAAGATCGGTTGTAATCGAACTGAATAATTACAAAATTTGAATTATTCTTGATATTGCACATGTTAATATAAATTTTAATATAAACACATATTACCCTACCATGAATATCCATATCAAGTTAAAGAGAATACAACATTACTCGCTATAAATGACGCATTTAAGTAAATACTTTATATTTATTTGTTGCTTTAGTAATAATAATTAGATATACATAATATATATATATATATATATATATATATATATATATATATATTATGTTATGATATGTAAAGAATGTGAAGTAAATTCTTAAATCTCATCCTTATCTTGTGGAATGAGATGAAGTAGAAAAACCGATGAACACATAAAGGTTTCTTTAAAATTTTGGGATGATAATGAGAAGGTTCTTAAATCTTAATTGAGATAGAGTTGGTGGTGATGGAGACGGATTGTGGTGGGTATATCAAAACAATAATAAAAGATTTCAGTTAATGTCATATAATATTATCTCTTTCAATTCATTAAAATATTATTATCTACTAATTAAATTTTGTTTGAGTTAATAGATTTAATAGATAAATTCATCCATTTAGTTGAAATAATAATTTCAGTCCACTTCACTATTTTTAATATATAAACTCAAATCCAAGTGTTATTATTTTACATATTTTTTGTGGTGTTGATATGAAATATTAATGCATATATTTTTAATATATATAAACTCAAATCCAAGTGTTATTATTTTACATATTTTTTGTGGTGTTAATATGAAATATTAATGCATATAATTAAAAAATAACACTTTTAATAACGTAACACCATATTTATTAGATAATAACAAATAATTTTTTTCAAAGGTAAACATATCATTTAATTATATTTATATTTGATTTACGCAAAACAGATAAAGTAAATCAAACCATATGCTTATCTGTTTTAAGAAATAATAAAATCATAGATTATTTATATATTATTTAATCATAAATTAGAATCAGATATTAATGAATTAATAATATCATTAATTAATTGAAGGAAAAAAATATCATGTGGTATTATTTGAAGTCTTTTATTAGAATTATATATTTATATTTATTTGTTATTATATGTTTAGAAATATTAGATTATTAGATATTTATTAATATTATTACTAAAATGATGGAGAAAATGTCATGTGTCATTAGATGAATTCATTTATCATAATTAGATAACATGTGGCATTAGAAATACTCATTTTTATAGAGTAAATTACAAGTTTTGTCCTTTATGTTTGTATCAAATTGCAGACGGTGTCCTTTACCTTTAAATTTGACGAGTTTTGTCCTTAATGTTTCAAAATCTTGCACGTTATGTCCTTTAACACTAACCTAGTTAGATTTTTTTGGTTAAATCAGATAACATAAGGGTATTTTAGTCCTTTTACCTAATTATTTAAAAATAGTTAAATAAAATATATCAAAATTAAATATTAAAAGTTAATATCTCTTTCCACGTTTCTCTCACTCCACCACCACCCCCCCCCCCATCAGTCCACCGGTCTCTCCCACATCAGTCCTTCACGGAGGAGAAGTGGTGGCGATCTTTCAGAAGTTGAGGCCATTGCTGAGGTTATGGTTCTCGCTGTAACCGCCGTAGTCGGTCAGTACTGTGGTGAAAGCAAAGGATGAATCTGTGATGAATTGGGGTGACTGTTCTAAAAGGGGGTATTAGGGTTTTAAAAGGGTAAACACAAGTGGGAAGGGGAAATGACTGTTCTACCCTCGTGTGCTAAGCATGTGACATAACTTAATAGAAAATTCTAACTAGGTTAGTACTAAAGGACATAACGTGCAAGATTTTGAAACATTAAGGACAAAACTCGTCAAATTTAAAGGTAAAGGACACCGCCTGCAATTTGATATAAACATAAAGGACAAAACTTGTAATTTACTCTTTTTTATAATTAGATTTGATAACTTAATTAAAATTTTGGACACAATTAGAATATAAAGTATTTAAATCTCAATGAATTAGTATGTGTCTGAGTGTTGATTTGTAAGAGTTCAAATAAATTGGAATTTGTAAATGGCACTGCTAAGTAAACCAGTGAGATTCTCCGCGCTACGCGACAGATATTCGATCGATATTGGTTCAGCTCCTTATGATACCGAGTACTCATTGTGGCAGCCAAAAAAAAAACCAAAATAATAAACCCCTGATATTCTTTAGAGTTAACAATATACATAATATTAGATTAAATTAATATTAGCATGTGATTATATTAAACAGTAATGAAAACGTTCATGTTATATTGTCACAAATCTTAATCCACTATCAGAGGGTGAAAGCTAATTTCTTTAAATAATTTATTTTTTTCTAAAATGTTAGTAAACCTAGCAAAGTGTTAGATTAATACAAAAACTGTTGTAAACCTAGCAAAGTTTTCGATTAATACAAGGAATAAAGGATTTTAATAATCTCAACTATTGTCCGTTTGCCGATAACGATCCCAACTTTAAAAATTCCCATTGGCTGTCCCATCTTTTCACATATTAGCTTTCAATGGACCCTGACTAACAGAACTGTAACGTCGTTAGTCTCCGGTCGCCAGAAAACTAAATAGATCACCTCAGAAAAATAAAAACTACACTGTTACCTGGCATGGAGCTCATGTACCAAGATCACCTCAGACCTCACTCTCATCGACAACATGTTGCCTAACATTAATGAATACAAAGCCGATTATTCTTCGTAAATCCAAAGTCAAGAGATACATGAGTTCCGGATTATAAGATGATGTGTGTCAACAAAGAACACCCGCTCTCTCTTCTCTCAAGTGTCGCCTAGCAAAAAACTAGATAAACAGTCAAAGTTTCTAGATAGCTTTTCGAATGGTGTTAATCTCATTTTCATATTATGGTGTTCTGACAACACGAGTCTTAATTGGATAATTCATAAATTCAACAAAAATGGGTATGTATTTTCTAGTGTGGAAAAAACGTATATTGAAACAAAACAAAGACCTTTGTTATAAGGTTGGTAAAAATTAACTAATATTATTTAGCATTAGGGTCAAGGATTGCATGATGGATTTGGAGGAGAAAATATGAAAGAAATAATGGTTTGATGTGGAATTTGAATATCCTGGAGAAAGTAGGGACTCTTTTGGATTATTTCATTAATGATGCTACTTTTAGACCACATATATATAAAGGTCACGATCTGGACTCTAAAACTGAAGTAGTATGCAAGGTTCATTCAAGTGGACTTTTATGGTGTGAGGTAGATTCTGAACCTCCTCAATAATTTTTTTTTTTTGAAAGTCCAACAAAAATTTTATTCACCCTTAATGATATCCTCTAGTTAACCCACTGTTAACAGGAGTTACACCAGAATACTTACATGCACCAAATTGAACAACATAATCAACCAAAACAATTCTCAGATCCTCATACAATCTAAATTGAACCCACACCAATCTTCCCATGTGAGACTTGATGCCTTTCCCCGATACTTTATCCATAAAAACCCGAACACTCTGATCTCCTCCTTGATCCGAGCCACATTGATCAGCTTATTATTGAATATTGCGTCATTCCGGTGTTTCCACATAACCCATAATGCTGTTTGTATGACCAAATAGACTGCCTTTTGCCATCTTCTCGACCCCCCAATAAATTAGTATATGCTTTCATTTTCATTATACGTGTGATTCTATTGGTGGCGTGTATAACTTTTTTACTGGTGTTATTATGTTTTCATACGTGGATATCTGGGCAATTTTAATTTTAGAGATATATTGGCATCTAATAATCCCTATAAGACGTTATTGGATATGGCAGTCCTACTTTTTTTATTCTCCCAGCCAGTCTCACCTTTCAACTATTTTTCCTCCACTAGTCATCAGTTAAAAAAACTTAACGGAGTAAAGTTTTTTCCCGAATTACAAACTGAAGTTTTAGGGCTTTTGATCAGAACGAGGATACGAGTCTATTGATGTAAAACTTACCTCGAAACGGTGCTCCAAACGACTTGATTTTTGTTAATTGGAAGTTTAAACACCCGAATTGAAGCATCGTTTTTGTCGTTTGGAGCACAATTTCAAGGTAAGTTTTACGTCATTCGACTCGTATCCTCGTTCTGGTCAAAAGACCTTAAACGTTAGTTTGTAATTCCAAAAAAAACTTAACTATGTTAAGATTTTTTAAACGAGGACCAGTGGAGGAAAAATAGTTGAAAGGTGGTGGGACTGCCAATGACCGGTTTAACGAAATTAAACAAAATACTAATAATATGTCGATTCAAGCAGCAAATTAATAATTCATGGCACAAACATGAAAATATAATTAATACGGCCTGTAAAATGCATGTTCATATGAAATGGAAATAAATCCAAACAACCAAAGTAAATAGCATTAATCCGTTTAACACCAACCAAAGGTTAAAAAAAGCGAACACAAAACAGAAATAGAAGCACATAATGAAAAAAAAGGTGGCGTTTATGTTGTAATATAAAAAATTATAAGTAAACTGCAATTTTACACCCTGAGGTTAGGGGTCATTGGTATGTCTACCCCCCTAACGAAATAATTGCAATTTTACCCCACACTGTTCACTGTTATGTCGCAACATTACCCCCTGTTAACAGTCAACGTTGTTTGACCCTTATAGGTGAGGGTATTTTGGTAATCTTACCCTATATTATTATTATTATTATTATTATTATTATTATTATTATTATTATTATTATTATTATTCAAAACCATTAAATCGATTCCTCATAAACCATGGAGCCTACAGATTCTTGCACCCACTTCTCACCTACCATCGTTGTCATTCTTGCTACATCAGTTAATTCTTCATATTCAAACCACATCCTACTTAGTGGCTTTGCACCATTTCATATAATAGCATATTGATTGGAACTTACAGCAGTGATATTCAAACCACTATCCCAGGTGAGAGTGATAGTTCATTCTTGCTACAACAGTTCATTCTTCATATTCAAACCACCGCCACCATCAACGCCGTTCCTACAAGAAAGAAGCACACAAGTTCATCATCATCAGCAGCAGTTCATTCTTGGTTAAACGATTAAACAAGTTCATCATCATCAGCAGCAGTTCATTTGCTACAAGAAAGAAGCACACAAACCCTAGCCACCACTCCAACTTCTACATCATCTAATAACCCAGATCTGGAATAGGAACCACTGTAGGCGGTTAGGGTTAGGGTTTGGAATAGGAAAGAGGTGGTGGCTGAGTTGATGGTGGCGGTGGTGAGAAAGGGGAAGGAGGTGGTGGCTGAGTTGATGGTGGCGGTGGTCAGAAGAGGAGAAAGCGGTGGTGGTGGAGTTGATGGTGGCGGTGGTCAAGGCCGGAGATGCAGGCGGCGTTGCATCTCATTCAACTCAGCGGCGGCGAATCGGACAGTGTTGTGGATCTGGATTTGTTGTGGATCTGGATTTGTTGTGGATCTGGATTTGTGATTTGTGTTGATGATGATAAACTTGTTTCGTTGATTTTGTGATTTGTGTTGTGGATCTGGATTTGTTGCTGCTGCTGATGATGTTGAACTTGTGTGCTTCTTTCAAACGTAAATGAACTGATCTGGGTTTGGAATGATGATGATGATGAAGAATGAACTGATCTGGGTTTGGACTGCTGCTGCTGATGATGATGATCTGGGTTTGGAATGATGATGATGATGATGAAGAATGAACTGATCTGGCAAAAACGTTTGAATATGATGATGAAGAAGCACACAACGATTAAACGATTGAACTGCTGATGACGATGATGAAGAATGAACTGATCTGGGTTTGGAATGAACTGATGATGATGAAGAATTTTTATTTTGTGTTGATTCTTGATTTTTTATATAATTTTAATAAGACAAGGGCAAAAACGACTTTTCACACATTATAACAGTCAAAACAAACGTTGACTTGACAGAATCTGTTAACAGGGGGTAATGTTGCGACATAACAGTGAACAGTGGGGGGTAAAATTGCAATTATTTCGTTAGGGGGGTAGACATGCCAATGACCCCTAACCTCAGGGTGTAAAACTGCAGTTTACTCAAAATTATATATACGATTAAGCTCCTAGTAACATGTACGAGTAACTAAGCACTAGAGCAAGGTCCCAAGCATTATGATAATGTTTTAACAGAATATTAGATTTTCCAGCAAGTGTCTAGCTATTAACTCATAGGTTTGATTTTGAGGTTCAACTCTTCTACAGAGAAAAAAAACTAACGAATCATCTTAACAAAGTTAGATAATAAAACATAATTCCATAAATATTTAAACTTTATAAGTCCAACAACTTAATATGATTACCAGGTTCTAATTAACTACATTTATTTGTACAAAGACCAAACCCCCTTTAAACTTTTGAGATGAGTGAAAAATAAGTATTTTCTTGTCAACCAGTGTTTCCGGCGAACTCCGGCAATCTCCGGTAGCTAGTTATTATTTGGGGAAAATCACCATTTCAGACATTGACAATGTGAAAAAAAAAATGAAAATGAACCCTTGTAACGTCTAGAGTTAGACGCTACAAGGAAAAAAAATGCAAGTGTAACGTCTAAGCGACTTTACACTTTTAACTGAAGAACCAACTAAACTGCAACACGTGTCAAGGTGCTTGAAGGTAGCGGCTAAAATGTAGAGGAGGCGTCTACATATTATTCACTAAATTGTCTCATTAAATTGCACACCCCCCAATTTACACACACTTAACACCCTCTAACAAAAAAAACCCAGATTCTGATCATCTTCTTCAAATGAACAAGGCTGCATTCAAACGAGTTCAATCACGATCGACATCATAGCTTGGTGTATTCATGGTGTCGCTATGCATTTTGATCCTTATGAGGAGTATGGTAAGCAACTGATAACTTAGAATTCATCAAATAACATGAAAATTGTAACCTAATTCATCAAATTTCTAACCTTAGTTCCACTTCTATTTTTGTTGATTTCACTTGGTGAGCCTACAATGTTAAGCATTCAAGTGTTCCATGGTGGGGAGTTCATTGATAAATCTGTTACAATGTATGTAAAAGGTAAAATGAACTTCAATGACTACATAGATGCAACTCCATGTTTAAAATGTTGCATTATTCAGAAGATGAAGTTGTGTATTATCATTTTAAGATTCCTGATAAAAATTTGGATGATGGTATTAGAGCTCTAGGGATTGATCATGATGTCATAGATAGGGGTGTTCAAAACCGGATATCCGAAATTTTCGGATACCAGATTTCACTATCCGATTCCGTATCCGAATTTCGGACACGGATTTGGATAGTGAATCGGATATTCGAAAATCCAACATTTTATTTAATTTTTATTTTTTATTATTTTTTCATATTCCGAAACCGATATTTTGGATAGTTTCGGATATCCGAATATAAGTTTTCGGATATTTTCGTATACTTCGGATATTTTCGGATATTCGAATATCCGAAAAAAATGAAAATTAAATTTTCGGATACTTCGGATAATCACTATCCAAATTCGAAAAATTCAGATATCCGAATTTCGGTTATTCGATTTTTCGGATCGAATTTTGGATACGGATAGTTTTGAACACCTCTACTGGTAACCCTCAATTTGTGATGGTTAGTAATCCATTATCCTTTGCATCTGGCAAATCTGTGTATAAGTAGTCAATGAATGCCATTTTAGTTACACAGTCCATTGGATTTGTAGTGGGTTTAATTGCCCCAATATTAAGATGTTTTACTGTCTTGACCATCAAATCAATTGCTAAGCAGAATAGGAACTACTTTTTGGTGTTTAAAGTAGACAAGTATTGGACTCAAAAGTTGTTTGAGTGGAAAGAAAGTCGTATAAGTTTTTTGTCAAGTGGGCGTAGATCTAGAGCTCTTCTTCATAACTCGAAAATCTTTATTATATCGTTTTGCATTGGATTTCAGAAGGTAGGCGTAGTATCATGCAAAATAATAGGGCTTCTTCACATTGTGGTTGTAATCCCTTTCGTATACTTTTCACGTTGTTTCAACTCAGTGAAGAGGATGTTGTTTAATACATCCACCGCCTCAAGCAATGTCGAAACAAATGAAGACCTCAGCAAATATGTTCCGTTACTCGAAGATAATACACAACTTGCTAAAAGAACAATGAAACGAATTTCAGAATCTATGAATCGGATGATTCAAAAAGCTGAGAAGAAACTACATAACAATCTTCTAAAGCTTCTTGAAGAATTGGTTGGAGAATCAGCTGCATTGAACGGCGTAGTGACGTTTGATAACGATCAGTTTCAATCTCCAATTTTTGTTGAACATGTTAACAGTTGGAGCTTACCAATAGTTAGCTTAACATGCATCGCAGTTGTTATCACGGATATTCGTCAGGACCGAGTCGACAACTTGTTAAAAAGTGTTGTCTAGTGGAGGAAACCCTAAATAGGGAAGCTGTGTATGTGAATATTCGAAGGGCAACCATGACATTGTGGCATGAGGTCGAAGAAAACTTCAAGTGGCTGGAGACCACTTTGGAAAGAAGTGCTTATGAAGGAAAAAACTCAAAAACTCCAAAAGATATTATTAAACTGTTTGCTTATAGTGCAGAGAAAATTCTAAATGAATTTAACAGAAGTACAGTGTTCAAAACCGGATATCCGAAAATTCGGATATCCGAAATTTTCGGATACCATATTTTACTATCCGGATCCGTATCCGAAATTTCGAATATCCAACGGATTCGGATAGTGAATCGGATATCCGAAAATCCAACTTTTTATTTAATTTTTATTTTTTATTATTTTTTTCATATTCCGAAACGGACATTTTGGATAGTTTCGGATATCCGAATATATGTTTTCGGATATTTTTCGGACATGTTCGGATATTTCCGATATTTCGGATATTTTCGGATACTTCGGATATTTTCGGATATTCGGATATCCGAGAAAAATGAAAAATAAATTTTCGGATATTTCGGATATCCGAAATATCCGAAAATTTTGAAAATCACTATCCGAAATCGAATCCAAAAAAGTTCGGATATCCGAATCTGAAATTTCGAATATCCAATTTTTTCGGATATTTTGGATTCGGATATAGGATATTTTGGATTGGATTTTCAGATACAGATAGTTTTAAACACCCCTAGTCATAGATATGTGTCAATATGTTGGTAGGATTAAGCTGGTAGAGGTGTATTTTGAGCACCGGGTAACAAAACTTGACTCATATTTTGTGTCACCTAAAGCTAGTTCAAATATTGTAATTCAGGAGATTGATGAAGTTTGCCCATCTGTAGGTAACGTTTGTCCTAGATCTTGTTCTAGTATTAGACATTGCAGTGGATTGATGATGGTGCCCAAAATGGCCATAATGGTGATGACTTAGGTAATAAAAATGTGGATGCAACAGGTGTTAATCAAGTAGGAAATGTTGTAAATGAAGTTGTTAATGAATTAGGAGGTGATGACTTAGTGTCAATGACTTAGATGCTAATGATGTTCAGGTTAGGGGTGTTAAACGGGTCGTGTTCGCGGGATGGCGGGTTCAACCCGACCCGAACCCGAAATTTTTACACAAACCCGAACCCGAAAATCATATCATACATATGAACCCGAACACGACCCGAAGTTTTTGTGGGTTGACCCGAACACGACCCGTTCAACCCGAATTTTTAATTTTTTTTCTAAAATTAATATATTAAAATTAAAATTTACTTAAGAAACACAAATGTATATAATAATATCATATTTAAATTATAAGATCCAATGTTGCAGAAATCGGCCTAGGCGGCCGATTAATCGGCGCCTAGGCGCTAGGCGGTGAGTTACTGACTAATTTTGAGCTAGTCGGTCCAATTAGTCGGATATGGTCAAAATCGGTCTTAGGCGGTCAAAATCGGTCCCAGGCGGTCAAAATCGGACTAATCGGTCCATGTTTTACAGCCCCTTAAACACAAAATTTGACCCATTTTTGAAACTGGCCCATTGTTTTACAGCCCAAATATTACTTATAACCTAAATCCAGCTCCTAAAATTGGACTAATCGAGCACACCACCAGCAGCTCCGAGCCTCCGACTTCCTCCGCAGTCCGCACACCACCAGCTCCGAGCCTCCTGCTTCATCCGCACACTACCGCACACCACCAGCTCCGCCTTGAAGAGGTATGTTGTTTCTGATTTACGACTTTGATTGTTTCTATTGTTTGTTGTTGTTTCTGATTTACGACTTTGTTGTTGTTTCTGTTATTTTTTTATTGTTTTGATTGTTTGTATGTTGTTTCTGAACCATAGTCCTCCGCCTTGAAGAGGTCTGAATATTTTTTGATTTTTGATGTTTCAGCAACAACAGTAGTCAGTAGGTTTCATGTATTATACAGATTAAAGTGAGAATTCTTTTTTATCTTAAGTTTCATGTATATAGATTAAAGTGAGAATTCTTTTTTATCTTAAACTTGAAGTATTTATGTGAATTTTGAAGTATTATTTTTATATTATTGTGTGTATATATATAAATTTGAAAAATTACATATAAAAATTCCCATTCCGATTAATCCCGATTAATCCCTATTAATCCCGATTAATCCCTAGGCGGTACCTCACCGCCCGACTAGCGCCTAGCGCCTTCTACAACATTAATATAGTATAAATGTGTTAAACGGGTCAACCCGCCAACCCGACCAGTTTGACCCGAACCCAACCCTTTAACCTAAACAGGTTCCCTGGTTCAACCTGAAACTGACCCAAACCCGTTTAGACTAAACCTAAACCTGCGAATTTCGTGTTAGGTTCGTGTCAGGTTTTCAGGTCGTGTCAGAAATTCACACCCCTAGTTCAGGTGCAACATGTTAATGAACTGGGAGGTAATGAAGTAGGTGGTGTTGAAATGGGAGGTAATGAAGTAGGTGGTGTTGAATGGGAGGTAATCAGTTAGGAGCTAATGACTTAGATGGAAATGAGTAAGATGGCAATGACTTAGGTGATAATTAGCAAGAATCTGAGCAGTCCCAAATGATTTTACTGATGATGCAAGGGATTCTAAAGATCCAGATTACAAAATGGAACATGAGGTAGCTGAGTCTGACGAGGATGATGAGCAAGTGGTGCATAAAGGTAATAAGCATATGCAACATATGCATAAGAGTAATAATGATAGCGATGAATTACATTATAATGTTAATTGATACAATGAGATTCAAGAATATGAAGTAGATATGGAGGCACTTAGATCATTTGTCGAACCAGAAGATCATGAAGATGCAGACCGAGATGATAAAGACCAAAATGAAGAAGATGCCTGTAACACCTCGCAAAATCTTGTCCAATATAGTATCGACACGTGTCATGAACTTTAAACGTGTATTGAATTAAATACGAGGGACTAAAGTTGACAAAAGAAGAACATTTGATAATTTTGCCTTTCAACAACCCTACACGATGTTTATACCCTTAAACAAATAAATCGTTAATCGTATGAAACCGTTTGTGGAAGAAAGTGAAAGTTTACAAGACGCGAGGGTTAAACGTGTCAACATGTTTAAATAATACCTCTGAGTGACCTTTTAACGAACCCGAAGCTTTGTAACAATTAATTATACTCCCAAAAATAAGTGATAAAAATTTCACAAGGTTTCGATATCGTATGAGGAAAATACGTTAACTTTCGTAATTAAGGGGTTAAAAGCGTCAACAAGGCAAAACTCGTGTTTTCGATTATCATTTAACGAAACCGGACCTAATGGTGTTTGGTTATATCTCTTGGATGATAGAAATAAAAGTTAAATGGGTTAAATGTGCTTAAAATGAAAGATATTGCGTTTCAAAAGGTTCAGGGGGTGAAAATGTCAACTTTGAAACTTGCGTTTCAAAAGGTTCAGGGGGTGAAAATGTCAACGGTGAGGGTCCTTTGTACACTCATCTAGTGGAGGAAACCCTAAATAGGGAAGCTGTGTATGTGAATATTCGAAGGGCAACCATGACATTGTGGCATGAGGTCGAAGAAAACTTCAAGTGGCTGGAGACCACTTTGGAAAGAAGTGCTTATGAAGGAAAAAACTCAAAAACTCCAAAAGATATTATTAAACTGTTTGCTTATAGTGCAGAGAAAATTCTAAATGAATTTAACAGAAGTACAGTGTTCAAAACCGGATATCCGAAAATTCGGATATCCGAAATTTTCGGATACCATATTTTACTATCCGGATCCGTATCCGAAATTTCGAATATCCAACGGATTCGGATAGTGAATCGGATATCCGAAAATCCAACTTTTTATTTAATTTTTATTTTTTATTATTTTTTTCATATTCCGAAACGGACATTTTGGATAGTTTCGGATATCCGAATATATGTTTTCGGATATTTTTCGGACATGTTCGGATATTTCCGATATTTCGGATATTTTCGGATACTTCGGATATTTTCGGATATTCGGATATCCGAGAAAAATGAAAAATAAATTTTCGGATATTTCGGATATCCGAAATATCCGAAAATTTTGAAAATCACTATCCGAAATCGAATCCAAAAAAGTTCGGATATCCGAATCCGAAATTTCGAATATCCAATTTTTTCGGATATTTTGGATTCGGATATAGGATATTTTGGATTGGATTTTCAGATACAGATAGTTTTAAACACCCCTAGTCATAGATATGTGTCAATATGTTGGTAGGATTAAGCTGGTAGAGGTGTATTTTGAGCACCGGGTAACAAAACTTGACTCATATTTTGTGTCACCTAAAGCTAGTTCAAATATTGTAATTCAGGAGATTGATGAAGTTTGCCCATCTGTAGGTAACGTTTGTCCTAGATCTTGTTCTAGTATTAGACATTGCAGTGGATTGATGATGGTGCCCAAAATGGCCATAATGGTGATGACTTAGGTAATAAAAATGTGGATGCAACAGGTGTTAATCAAGTAGGAAATGTTGTAAATGAAGTTGTTAATGAATTAGGAGGTGATGACTTAGTGTCAATGACTTGGATGCTAATGATGTTCAGGTTAGGGGTGTTAAACGGGTCGTGTTCGCGGGATGGCGGGTTCAACCCGACCCGAACCCGAAATTTTTACACAAACCCGAACCCGAAAATCATATCATACATATGAACCCGAACACGACCCGAAGTTTTTGTGGGTTGACCCGAACACGACCCGTTCAACCCGAATTTTTAATTTTTTTTCTAAAATTAATATATTAAAATTAAAATTTACTTAAGAAACACAAATGTATATAATAATATCATATTTAAATTATAAGATCCAATGTTGCAGAAATCGGCCTAGGCGGCCGATTAATCGGCGCCTAGGCGCTAGGCGGTGAGTTACTGACTAATTTTGAGCTAGTCGGTCCAATTAGTCGGATATGGTCAAAATCGGTCTTAGGCGGTCAAAATCGGTCCCAGGCGGTCAAAATCGGACTAATCGGTCCATGTTTTACAGCCCCTTAAACACAAATTAAACACAAAATTTGACCCATTTTTGAAACTGGCCCATTGTTTTACAGCCCAAATATTACTTATAACCTAAATCCAGCTCCTAAAATTGGACTAATCGAGCACACCACCAGCAGCTCCGAGCCTCCGACTTCCTCCGCAGTCCGCACACCACCAGCTCCGAGCCTCCTGCTTCATCCGCACACTACCGCACACCACCAGCTCCGCCTTGAAGAGGTATGTTGTTTCTGATTTACGACTTTGATTGTTTCTATTGTTTGTTGTTGTTTCTGATTTACGACTTTGTTGTTGTTTCTGTTATTTTTTTATTGTTTCGATTGTTTGTATGTTGTTTCTGAACCATAGTCCTCCGCCTTGAAGAGGTCTGAATATTTTTTGATTTTTGATGTTTCAGCAACAACAGTAGTCAGTAGGTTTCATGTATTATACAGATTAAAGTGAGAATTCCTTTTTATCTTAAGTTTCATGTATATAGATTAAAGTGAGAATTCTTTTTTATCTTAAACTTGAAGTATTTATGTGAATTTTGAAGTATTATTTTTATATTATTGTGTGTATATATATAAATTTGAAAAATTACATATAAAAATTCCCATTCCGATTAATCCCTATTAATCCCGATTAATCCCTAGGCGGTACCTCACCGCCCGACTAGCGCCTAGCGCCTTCTACAACATTAATATAGTATAAATGTGTTAAACGGGTCAACCCGCCAACCCGACCAGTTTGACCCGAACCCAACCCTTTAACCTAAACAGGTTCCCTGGTTCAACCTGAAACTGACCCAAACCCGTTTAGACTAAACCTAAACCTGCGAATTTCGTGTTAGGTTCGTGTCAGGTTTTCAGGTCGTGTCAGAAATTCACACCCCTAGTTCAGGTGCAACATGTTAATGAACTGGGAGGTAATGAAGTAGGCGGTGTTGAAATGGGAGGTAATGAAGTAGGTGGTGTTGAATGGGAGGTAATCAGTTAGGAGCTAATGACTTAGATGGAAATGAGTAAGATGGCAATGACTTAGGTGATAATTAGCAAGAATCTGAGCAGTCCCAAATGATTTTACTGATGATGCAAGGGATTCTAAAGATCCAGATTACAAAATGGAACATGAGGTAGCTGAGTCTGACGAGGATGATGAGCAAGTGGTGCATAAAGGTAATAAGCATATGCAACATATGCATAAGAGTAATAATGATAGCGATGAATTACATTATAATGTTAATTGATACAATGAGATTCAAGAATATGAAGTAGATATGGAGGCACTTAGATCATTTGTCGAACCAGAAGATCATGAAGATGCAGACCGAGATGATAAAGACCAAAATGAAGAAGATGCCTGTAACACCTCGCAAAATCTTGTCCAATATAGTATCGACACGTGTCATGAACTTTAAACGTGTATTGAATTAAATACGAGGGACTAAAGTTGACAAAAGAAGAACATTTGATAATTTTGCCTTTCAACAACCCTACACGATGTTTATACCCTTAAACAAATAAATCGTGAATCGTATGAAACCGTTTGTGGAAGAAAGTGAAAGTTTACAAGACGCGAGGGTTAAACGTGTCAACATGTTTAAATAATACCTCTGAGTGACCTTTTAACGAACCCGAAGCTTTGTAACGATTAATTATACTCCCAAAAATAAGTGATAAAAATTTCACAAGGTTTCGATATCGTATGAGGAAAATACGTTAACTTTCGTAATTAAGGGGTTAAAAGCGTCAACAAGGCAAAACTCGTGTTTTCGATTATCATTTAACGAAACCGGACCTAATGGTGTTTGGTTATATCTCTTGGATGATAGAAATAAAAGTTAAATGGGTTAAATGTGCTTAAAATGAAAGATATTGCGTTTCAAAAGGTTCAGGGGGTGAAAATGTCAACTTTGAAACTTGCTGATCAGGTTATCCCTATGGTGGCGTCACGCTACCACCAACACCTACTGCCGTCGCGCGACACGACGGCCTGATCTGGGCATAAGCATGCACTGGTGCAGGTTGCTGCACCTCTCTTCATCCTTGCATGGTTTAACTCGAACCTAGGGACTGTTTGATGGATTTAAAAACCATTTTGGACACATGTACTGATCAACGAAGAGCCAAGACACCTGTAATGATCTGATGACACCTTCAATGGGTATAAATAGGTGGGGTTTTTGGCAGCATTTCTCACTTGCATGATCAATTCAAACTCTCAACATTACTCCCAAGTCTTGAAGCTTTTTGATCACTTTCTGGAGCATCCTACTTTGTAAGGAAGCTCTATTAGTCTCAATCTTCATGCTAAGGACTCTTGTAAGTGTGCTTAGCCTCTTTAATTAAGTTTTTGTTAGTGTAATTACCAAAAGTCAAAGTTGATGTAATTCTGCTTTGACTAAGTGATTAATCACTAATGGTCCAGCCATTATTCGAATTGAAAGTGGCTATGAGTTGGTAATTATGTAGGTAATAAACCCTTAAAAGGGCACCTACTGATTCTCACTCTAACTTGGTCAATTGTCGGGTCAAACTTGTTATTAAAAAGTCAACAGAATCTGTTTTTACAAATAAATCCATAACTAGTAATGTAGAAGTTATGGAACATGTTTAAACACTAAAATAACTTGGTAAATAATATAAGGACATGTTTAGGCATGTTCAACCCGACGATTCTGAGTTTAGGCTCGGTTCGGAACCGAGAGTCGCTAAAGTAGACTTTTGCTTTGACTTTCAGTTCTGACCCGATTAGGCTTGGTTTAGATATGCCTTAGGGTTCCATTAGGACCATATTGCATGATAGTATAACCCTCTGAGATTATACTAAATGGTTCTTATTAAATCTAAGTCATATGCATGTTTCCGTTAATTGCTTAATTATTGACCATTATGCCCTTTTGATATTAAAACGAGATTTTTGAAAATTTGACATATGCATGTTTCCGTTAATTGCCTTTTGATATGAGAGGACAAAAACCTTTGTTACTGATTTATAAACATGTCCTAAAAATTTGACATCAGTTTGAGCTCTAAATAAGGAGTAATGCTCGATATCATAAATTGAAAGCTTTTTATTTATTTAAATAGCATTTTAGCATAAAACCCATTTAAACCCAAATTTTTACACCAAACCTTTTACCCACTGATGTAATATAATATTTAGGGATTTTTGGAAATTTTTATTGAATTTTAAACTGATTATATCATAGAGTTTTAAAGTAAATTCGGTATTGACGAAATTGCCCTTTTCTTGGATAAAATGAGTTTTACATAACATTTTGATACCAAACCTTTTGCTACTGATTTCATGTGTTAAATAAAATATTTTGAGTTATATAAACTGATCAAAAACTCAGTTTTCCTTATATAACCTGAAAATCGCCTAAAACCGACTTTTACGCGTTTTAAACACATAGTATGGGTTAAAACTATGTTTAACATCTAAAACTCATTACCTACTGATGTTATAAGTAAATTTTGATACTTTAACAGTAGGTAAAAGTTTTAAACTCAGATTTCCAGAATTGACCCTTAAAGCTTATGTGAAATGACCAAAATGCCCTTTCGGTGCATAGTTTGGTCATAAATAATAAATTTCACATATATTCAATATCTTACTGATATAACCTACTAAAATAAATATTTTTACTGATCATTTTAGACCAGAACCTCAGATTAATATTTAACCTCTTTTATAATCTTTAAAATGACCAAAATACCCCTATGGGGCTTAAATTGATTTTAAATTCGTTTTGGGCATAATGGAAGGTATCCTACTGATATCATAGCACAATTTAATCATATTAACTTAGGGAACCTGTTCATGACTCATTCGGTTACCCGTTATGCATTTTTCGCATTCGGTGCGGTTTATGTGACTAGTTTGCATAAATTGACCGAAACGGGTCAAACCTTATCATTTTTACCTCAAAATCCAGAATGTGTTTAGTTTACCCATATTATACAAGTCTTCATACTTGTCGGGTCTAAATCACATTCTAATCCGGTCTTCGCTTAATCTTGCGCTTTGAACCGTATACCTTTCTTTAAAACTAACTGGTCTAAGTTAAGACTTAAATAAGACCCGTTAGGATTCTAATAGGTTATTAAAACCTTCGTTCCAGATTAGGAGCCCGGTAAAATCTATCTGTACTTGCTTGATTGATTTACGGCTGGGAATAAATTTATATTTTTGCTCAAGTAAATACTTTTAACTTATTTTCCCTTATACGGGCTTGGGGTACGGTATATAAAATACCGCTTGGTTGGGTGTTGAATCTTTAATCGTATGAAGGTTAAATCATTGATATAACCCGTTTAAATTGATTTGTTTGTTTTAAGCCTTTCGGGGGTTAATGACCATGTCCTGGATATCCTCGGCTCATTCATTGAAATGGCCACGACTTAAGCACGGGGTGTAGGCATACACCTGCCGGTGCATATGTAAAATGATATACCTGCTTGTTCGAGAATAACTCGCCGTGGGTTATATTATGTGTTGTGTCTATTAATCTTTATCCCGGTATTTAACCCGGGCTACTAAACGTATAACAAACGTATAATTCTTTTACAAGATTATTTTTTTAATAATTATCCCAAGTTATA
Source organism: Helianthus tuberosus (assembly GCA_030545235.1). NCBI lineage: Eukaryota > Viridiplantae > Streptophyta > Magnoliopsida > Asterales > Asteraceae > Helianthus > Helianthus tuberosus. The sequence goes on along the minus strand of CM060386.1, from coordinate 29,931,097 downwards.
AAAGAATATTTGTGCCTTGTACATTTAAATAAATTTTATAAACACTTTTCAAAAAAGTCGGTTAATTCTATTTACCAGTGTAAAGTGACGTACTTTTCAAAAAGGCTAAGTGCAGGTACTAAGCGAAATGGGTTGGCTACTCCTAGCATCGTATAAAGAGTCTTGCAAGCTTTAGATGTTTAAAAATCTGTTGAACAATTAAATTCTTTTGTTTTGATCCGCCTGTGGATCTTTTTACATTCCGTTTGTAATATTTACGATAATTTCAAATCGGTTTGTATAATTATTACTTCAGACATCCGCTGTGCATTGAACTGTGATTATTTGACTATGATGATATCAACTACGTCACGATACTCCCCACTGGGCCCACCGGTAATACGTGGAAATATCGGGGTGTGACAGGTTGGTATTAGAGCCAACATTGAGTAAATTAAATACTAGCCTTTTGTGTTTAATCTCAATGACACAGATTGCACTTTCCTTGACTTCCGAGTCTAGGCAAAGGACTTAAGACTAATCCTAATCCTTTATTATGTCCTTTATTGTTTTCCTTTGTTGTTTCTTTTGTTTATTTGACAGGTACAAACAAAAATGCCGCCACGATTCAGACGAGGAGGATGAGGCAAGGCGCCATTCACTGCTCCTAACGATCATGAGGCCGGGCCTTCACACCGACGAACTCCGTCAGCAACTATGAGCACTAGTCCTCAAGAAGATTGGAGGACATACTTGGAACCTGCGAGGCGTTCTGTCTCGCTCAGCTTATCGCCCACATATCATCACTCCTTTGGGCCACATTCAGAGAACGAGCCCGAAGATTCACGCCACTCTTTCTTTCCATTGCAGCGGTCAAGCTCACATCGGGCCTTCCAGGACCCGACCCCGTATTTCCAGAGACGGTTCAACCCGGCAAATCAGATTGAAGAACCAATGGGTCATAACCCATTGGGCCCTGAAGACCATTTCCCTGAAGCTCAGGGTATGGATATGGATGATGACCCCGATCCTGTCGAGCCACCATCTGGGAGGCCCACGCATCCCATAGAGATTTTAGATGGGTCATCTTTCCATGGATCACCTTATCGGGGTCCAGACAGCTATGAGGCAAGGTTTGCTACATATAACTAGGAGTTTACTCCCCCTTACAACCCACCTCAACAACAGCAGCAGGATCCCTCTGAGGATTCACGTTTTGTAGCGGTCACGCCACCGCCACCACCACCGCTTGAGCAGCAACTGCCTCCGGAGCCACCGAGGCGAAGAAGATCAGGTGCACGCATGTCCGTGCGAAGAGGGGATTTTCACTTCAGCACCCCTCAACACTCCAGTGGCAGCCATTACCCACCACGGTATGAAGACCTGCAGATGGGCGGGCCTTCAAACCCAGTTTCAGAGGTCGAGCAGCTCCAGTCGCGCCACCACCACCACACATGGGTTATGATAACCCAATTCCTTCATACGCCGGTACAGCGGCGTATAACCCATTCGAGCAGCCAGCCTACCCGGGGTACAACTACTACAATTCCCCCGATGTTGACCCATATCTCGTAGCGGTCAACTACAATGCTCTTCACCCTGAAGGACCTTATGCAGCTTCGTACCAGTCTGGCTACCAAACATACGGGTATCAATACCCACCATCTCCTCAACCTCCGCAGCAGCAGCCACCGCAGCCGCCACTGATCCAACCACCGCAACAACAGGAGATTCTTCAGAGGTTGAACCAGGTGGAGCGAGAGGTTCAAGAAGAGCGTAGAAGCCGCCGAGGTATACTTAAGGGTTTGGCAGACCTGATCAAGGGGAAGAAGAAGAAGAAGAGGGATTATTGAAATTCCTTAATTCATTTGTTTTGTAATCTTTATTTTCAATTAAGTCCCTGCGTGGACATTTATTTATGTACCTAGTCCCTGCGAGGACTTGTATTTTCATTTTAGCCCCTGCGTGGGCAAGTTATTTATGTAAAAGTCCCATTTAGGGCACCTACGTACTCCTTCTTAATTTAGTGGAATGTTTTAGTTCAAAATTTCATTTTGTTATTATATGTATAAATATATAATATGAAATAGATTAACATAAAACTTTTCATTTTATATTGATCTGCCAATAAATAATAAAGAAAATCTTAAAGGCAAAACCTAGCCTATGTGTCATATTAAGACAAGGCCATGATGGTAGTTCCTTTTTAAAGATTCAATTCCCTGTTAACATCTGAAAACATTTTAACATTCCTGGAAAATGTGATTCGATAAAATCACATAAGTCATCTTTATATTGGATTCTACCAATTTCTTTCCTTATTATTGAACATCCATTATAAATAGGCCTTATGTGCCATTAATAATACCTTTAATGTTTTACAACTAGGATAAATTATAATGAAAATCCTAGATAAATATGATTAACAAATTAACCAAATATGGTCTATGTTTACCATGGATAATGAGTCATCAGAAATGATGATTCCATAATAACCTCTGAATAAAATATTGTCAACTGTTTTATAACAATCAAGCTACATGGCTGAATCAGAGGAAGTTAATAGTCACCCGAGAGAGAATATTGATACTACCAGAGTTAATGTAGCTGGTGCGGAACTACAGGCATTAATAGATAATGCCGTTACTCGAGCTCTCGACATAAAGTTTAATGAATCAAGTGGTACTCGCGCCAGAACTCTGTCCGTACCACATACAAAACCACGCTCTAAGACTCATTCCGAGGCTCATAGTAAGCCCCCTTCTAAAGTAAATGAGTAAAAGAAGGACAATGCTCGTCACTCGTCAAATCAGCAAAGCGTTCCGTCTGAGAAGATTGTGCTTAATCAAGAGCCCCGTGGTAAGACCTGCTCTTACAAGTATTTTGTCTCATGCAAGCCAAGAGACTTCACAGGGGAGAAGGGAGCCATAGATTGTATGACTTGGCTCGATGAGGTGGACACTGTTGTTGATATTAGTGGTTGTGCAGAGCAAGACATTGTAAAGTTTGTGTCGCAGTCATTTAAAGGTGAAGCGTTAGCTTGGTGGAGATCCCTAATCCAAGCTACAGGAAAGATCCACTTATATAGCATGTCTTGGGATCAGTTCGTTGCTTTAATCAAGGAAAATTTATGCCCTCAACATGAAGTTGAGAAGATTGAGACGGACTTCCTGACATTGGTTATGAAGAATTTGGACTGTCATGCGTATCTCACGAGCTTCAACACTATGTCATGATTGGTTCCATACTTGGTCACACCGGAACCGAAACGTATAGCTCGATTTATTGGAGGTTTAGCCCCAGAGATTAAGGCAAGTGTGAAAGCATCAAGACCTACTACCTTTAGGTCAGTGGCTGATTTGTCGTTATCCCTTACTCTTGATGCGGTCAGACAGAGATCGCTTAGGAATTCTGACGAGGGGAAAAGGAAACGTGAGGATGAGAGCTCACGTCGTTCTGAGAAGAAACATAAGGGGAACTCTGAGAACAAGAAGAGTTCAGGGTTCAAGAAGGATAACCAACAGTTGGGTGAAAAACCCAAGTGTAAGACCTGCAAGAAGCGTCATCTGGGAAAAGTGCAGGTTCGAATCAAAATCCCAATCGCAGCCTAGGGCTTGTGGGATTTGTAAATCAAGTGAACATAAAATGTTGGATTGCAAGAAAATAAAGAATGCTACTTGTTACAACTGTAACGAGAAGGGGCACATCAAGTCCAACTGCCCAAAGTATGCAAAGAAGCCTGAAGAAGGTAAAAAGACCAATGCTCGGGTCTTTCAAATGAATGCACAGGAGGCCATTCAGAATGAAAACGTGATAACAGGTACCTTTCTTATCAATGATGTTTATGCAAGGGTATTGTTTGATTCGAGTGCAGATAAGTCATTTGTAGACAATAAATTCTGTAAGTTATTAAAATGATCCCGAAATGTCAAAAACAACAAACAACAATTCTGCCATATAACCCGACGTAAGCTACGGCTGGGTGGCCGTAGCTTACGACACACTTAGTCTGTTTTTATCAGCAACCACCTGTCGTAGCTTACGGCAGGTTGCCGTAGCTTACGACAGGTTGCCGTAGCTTACGGCAGGCTAGAGCTGCATATTCCCAGAAAAGCCCTTTTTTTACGTAAAATTCTGTAACTTCTACAATTCACGTCCGTTTCACTTCAAACTTGTTTCTAATTGCCTGTAAAACATTTGTCTACGTAATAACCCAAAATCCTTAACCCGGATTGTTTACTTTTACTAAATGTGCCACCGTTACCTGGTTTATGCGTAAAATTATTCGACCTGTTTCAAGTTTTGAGCACTAAGCTCAAATCTCACCCATTCTCTCCATCCCTCTTATTTCCACACTAGGACTTCTATTTATCTTATACCACAACTTTACTTGTGGTGGGTTGTTGTAGGAAATCATTATATTCCGATTTTACCCTACGGTTTGATAATTTACGACATTGACCCGTTAGGAGGCATTAAGCCCAAAAAGGCTTATGCCTCTCACTTTTACACTTCCGGAGAGATCTGACTTCTTATTAAACTCATTAATAATTTAACCTTAAGGGTTGTTTACCCGATTTATCGTCCGGGGGTATTATGGTCAACTTTAGCACTTCTACTATCGAAGGACATTAAAAAGCTTATTTTGACCAAGTGAACACTTTTAATCCGTTATTTCGTTTAAATTTTGTAATGTTCCAAAGAATGTAAAAATATCCAACTCTCAATTTACTAGATATACCTCACCCGAGGTAATCAAATGTCCGTTCATGACTCGATTGTCTCTTGTTGGGCCACTGTAACAACCCTCCTAAAAACCCTTAAAAACACCCCTAACGTCCTAAAATACACCCCAGGTGTGAGAAACGGACCCGAATAACATTAATATTTATGAAAAACAAATAAAGCAAATATTTATTAACGCTCGCGGGCCGCGAGCGAGATCACAAAGGTGTTTCGCATGCCGCGAGGCCCTTGGCTTGGCGGACACACAATATTGACACGTGTCCTAACACGTGTCAGACCTACGCAATGACTCATCAAACCTACGCCGACTTAGGACGTCCTTGCGGGGCGCGGGAGAAGAAGGGAAAGGCTTCGCGGGCCGCGACCCGCCCTCCGAACAGCCTATATAAGGAGGCCTCCTGCCTCATTCCAAATCGTTCAGAATTTTATTTCTCTCTCGAATCTCTAAAGCTAAAACTCTCGGGAATCATACCCCCTAAGAAGCAAAGCTCTGCCTCGTTGTAAGTATTATAACCCTATTTGTTACCCTACACGATCGATCTAGGGCTCCGTAACGCATGTCAAGGCTCTGCCTGACTCAGTCGTTGGAGTTCTGTTTCGTGTTACACCCGATTGATCTAGGACTCCGTAATGCATGTCAAGGCTCTGCCTGACTCGGTCATTGGATTTTTGTCTCGAGTTGTACGGTTAATGTGATTTGGATTATTTTACTAATACATGTGCATTATTTAGATAATAACCAGGAAAAGAAACAGGAAGCTATAATAATAAGACCAGAAAGCCTGTAGAAATACCTAAGTCTACAAATGTGAGTACATCTACTTTTTGCCACCTTTTTGTAAATTACTTCATGAGTCAAAATGTTTTACCAAAACCTCAAATGTTTGAGATAAACACTTAACAGTAATTGAGTATTTGTGATTCTACAATTACTGCTGGTATGTTGGGGTTTTGTATACAAAATGTGAAAGACGTTACCATTGGACAAAGAGTTTGCCAATGAGTAATATGACCCACAAGTCAGGTGTTGACAGTACTGAATGAGTAATTGAGTAGATATAAACAAATGTAATTACGGATGCCCTCAATACTGTAAAGTGGTAAAACTGTTTTGATTAAACTGGGATGCACTCACTAGTATTTCTTGCTGATAAAACCTTTTTAAACGCGTTTCAGGTAACAAAATGTGAAAGCCAATAGAAGCCAGCTAGAGAGCACTGAAGGCTTGGAAAAGTGGCAATAAAAGTTACCTAAATAAAAAAAGGAGTTTTGTTTTCAATAAACTAGGGTTTATCCCTATAAATTGTATTGTAATGGAAACTTGGGTTTATCCCAATTATTTGTTATAAAAAGTTTGGTGTTTTAACTCTGATAAAATATTTCCTAACTACGGTCCTGATGTATTTCGCTGCCAAATTAATAAACACCGATACCATCTGAATGGCTCGCGGCGCCCGCTCTCGGGCAGGGGTCGGGGGCTGCGACATCCCGCTCCCAGGGTGGGGTCGGGGCTGTGACAGCCACAAGCCCTCACTAGAGTTTATATCCTTACACGTACCTGGCTCGGGTCAAAACATTGACCCGTTATCAATACCTTACTTTTCTTGTTTGCTAATTCTTGGCAAAACGTAATCATGCACTATGCTTTTCCTGTGAGTATAAACTTAACAAACAAGCATTAAATTCTATTTTCAAATGGTGATAACATCACCATTTGACCCGCTCGGCCCAAATGACCGTTTTCCCATTTGTTAACTAATCCTTTTTGCATTTTGGATAGACCACGCATTTTTTTATTGTAAGAAGGTATTTATATACCTTCTCGCCTACTTGACCCATTAAGGTTTACACCACTTGGTCATATTTCTTAAAAATTGTTTCTTTGTTCATTTGACCCATTATGGCTTACGCCATAGGGTGTCTTTTAGAACTTATCATTTATTCGTCAACACGTGACCAAATTACCATTTTACCCCTTTTACCCATTATGGCTTACACCATAAGGTAACTTTTCAAAACTTATTGTTTATTCGTCAACACGTGACCGAATTACCATTTTACCCTTTTTACCCATTATGGCTTACGCCATAAGGTAACTTTTCAAAACTAAATTGTTTATTTGTCAAGACGTGACCGAATTACCATTTTACCCGTTAGGGCTTACACCATAAGGTAACTTTTCAAAACTCAATTGTTTATTTGCCATCACGTGACCGAATTACCATTTACCCTTTTTACCACCAATTATGGTTTCTTACCATTTTTACTTGTTCCGACCCGAATCAATTCATGTCGGAACGTCATATTCAAGGACTTATTTCAAATACTAAGTCACCTTGTTCTTAACCAAATACATGAAAAGATATTCTATTTAAAAGATGTAAGCTTTACTTACATGCGTCAGTTTGAGATTACTCACGCACTTGAGTTGTTTGACCCATTCCTTCCCAAGCTTCCACCTTAGCTTGACGAGGTCAACTTAACACGATATCCACAAGATTCATTAAGTCAATAATCATATAAAATGACCATGACATATTATGGAACCTTATTTAAACAAGTACATTATTTACGCACACCACTCAAGTACGAAGTACAAGTTATTAATATGTGCTTGTACCAAATCTCATAATCAAACCGCATTCTCATCTAAGACACATTGTCTCATGTTAGTTTACTAACACACACGCACATTCAACTCTTTCTTGAATAAACTTTTGCCTATTCTAGTCACCTAGGCATTTCATCAAACACTTGGCACGCGTACCACATTTAATGCACAAGGTACAAGTGTTGCATGCTCATATTCCTACCAATTAGTTGTGGGTTCATTTCTTCATGTCAAAACCCATTTCATAGTATGTATGGATACTAAATCAACTCACTAAATTATTCAAGTATTTTATCCATACAAGTAATTATGCTTGCTATGAACATCAAAACATTACCAATTTCGCCAAATCATTAAAAACCCATTTGATGGCAAGTATAAACATATACTCAAACCCATAAATTGTTCAAGTATCTTCCTATTACTACCATTCATGGTGATCATAAACATAAGTATATCATCAACTTAATCATATTATCAAAACCCACTTCATAATCTACTTGTTAATCACTGCAAGGAATCTTACATCAAATATTGCATAATTTCATTATATCTAACGAAACTAAGCTTACATATGCACTCATTTTCATCTTTGGATCATAATCCAACAATCTAATTGTAAGTATTCTACTTGTCTCAAATTATAATTTTCACCAATCAAGGTTTTTAAACATACCTTATGATCTCCTAGTCTAGGTGATCGACAATTCATGTTCATGCACGAATTTAAGACCCGAATCTTCCTTCAATTTGGTGATCTTACGATGAACAACGGTTTTCCCTTGTTTCTCCAGCCATGATCGACACACACACACTTAGTGTGTGTATGTGTGTGTGTGTGTGTGTGTTGTGTTTTGTTTTCTTATTATACCTAGACTTTAACCTTTTTCCCTTTTTGGTCCCTTAAGTTTGAGATTTTAATGATACATGGATATCATCCAATATTTATTACTAACAATAAATCCTAGTTGTCTACTTCTCGTTAATTATCAATAAGTATGATAATTCAATCTAATAAGTTCAGGGATGCTACAACCCGACTTAGATCGTGTACCGATAGTCTCGGGCTTCTTTTTTTATAAACTTTATTCAAAAAGGCATTCATCTATCTTTTATTTAGCATTAGGTTTATTTAATTAAATCCTAATGTTTATCGGGTTAGCTTTTACCTCTAACGGTATTTTACCCGCTCTTCGATATTAACGTGGCTTAATTACCAAACCTGTTTTTGGGGTGTTATAGTCATGGTCCGATCTTCTACACTTGGGCCTGCATCAGAATGTCTTATTCTTTGTTGGGCAGTTATTTAACAACAAGGAGGACATTAAAGTACGGATACCAATGGGGCGAGTTTAGGACAGGTTTAGATAATTCCAACCCAAAACCCGATTAGATAAGCTTGCCCAAACCCAATAATTAATTGTCAAATAGTTCATAAACTTGAAATTTTATAAAATGAATAAATTGTCAGAAAGAAGGCAATAAATTATAGTATAGGGGCTAGATGTGTAACATGGTGTTCTATATAAACACCCTTCTTATGCAAACCCAAAAACAACTTTACAATCTAATACAAGCCTCCTTTTTTCTCTATACCTTTTGTCATGGTATCAGAGCAGTGTTTCTGATTCTTGAACACTTTGCTCATCATCTACAATCTATCCCAGTAAATCCTACCTCAAACCCAAAAATTAAACTCCAAAGATCAGAATCAAACTCCAAAAATCCAGATCAAACTCCAAAGAATCCAACGTATTTGGGAGTTTCCAGATCAAACTCCGGTCAACGTGGTTTTTTGGTCAGTTTCATTGTCGCCGCCTCCACGAAACCCTAGCCGTCACTTGTTCAAGTTTTTTTATCTAGGGATCATTGTCGCCGCCTCCACGGAACCCTATTCGTTTCCACTTCAAACAACACAACCCGAACCCTAGCTGTCGCATTTCAGCGGATTTGCATCAGTAGCAGATTTGTTATTAAGTGGCGGATCTGTTTTTGGGCGAACTTAAATCTTGAATGAGAGTTCAAGTTGCCCGGAATATTTGATAAATACGCTGGTATGATAACTTGTTTCTGGGTGAACTTAAATCTTGAACGAGAGTTCAAGTGGCCGGCGTATTTGATAAATACGATGGTAAGAGAACGTTTTTTTCAGCGTGGTGTTTGCGGCGTATTTGATAAATCTTGAGCGGTTTAAGCTGCCTAGCGTTGTTGGGCGACCCTAGTATCTCCGGCAACTTTAAATCTTGAACGCGAGTTCAAGTGCCCAGCGCATTTGATAAATACGCTAGTCAGTTGTTTTGTCCGTAACGGTATAGACAGCGTATTTTTACAAAGAAAAATTGTTTGAAGATGGTCAATCACAGGAACTATGAGTTGTTGAAAGACTATCCGTCAACAAGTGGGAAAGCTTATTTAACAACATAGAAAAGTGGTGATCAAGTCAGTCCTTGGATCTTTGATTGTGGAGCCACGGATACGATGACGTACGAGCCATTGGATTTCGTCTCTACAAAGAAACCAAACAGAACCCACATCAAAACTGCAAATGGAGAAAATGCTTTAATAAAGGGAGGCGTAACTATCGAAATATCTTCCAATCTGAGTCTGTCAAATTGTTTATATGTTCCTTCATTAACACATAAATTGTTATCAATAAGTCATGTTATAAACGAACTCAATTGTACAGTCCTAATGCATCCTCATTTTTGTTTCTTACAGGACATCAGAACTGGAAAGATAATTGGGCGTGGCACTGAACGACAGGGCTTATACTATGTGGATGAAGTGACTCACTCAGGGACTGTGATGCTTGCTCACAGAACAAAGAGTAGAGAAGCATGGCTTTGGCATAGGAGATTAGGGCATCCTTCCGCTGGATATCTACACCTTTTACTCCCCGAACTCTTCCCGTCAAACAGTACATTAGACTGTGAAACATGTGCCTTAGCCAAAAGCCATAAAAAACCATTTAAACCAAGTAACACTAGGGTCAGTGAACCTTTTTCCCTAATACATTCAGATGTTTGGGGTCCAGCTGAAACTAATGGAGGTCAAAATTTCTGTTTTTTCCTATTATTTGTTGATGATTGTACCTGGATAACATGGGTGTATTTTTTTAAAAACACAAATCTGAAGTCTTTGACAAATTCAGATTGTTCTACACCATGGTCCAAACTCAATTCAAAACCAACATTCAGATCGTAGGATCTGATAATGGAGGGGAGTACGTTAATAACTCCATGAAACAATTTATTCAAGAGAGGGGAATGATTCACCAAACCACTTGCCCAAAACACCCCGAACATAATGGTGTAGTTGAGCGGAAAAATGGCATTCTGATAGAAATGGACAAAGCCCTTATGCTTGAATCCAAAGTCCCTAAATCTTTTTGGCCTGAAGCTATAAACACTGCTATGTATCTCCTTAACCGTTTACCAACCAAAGCCCTTGACTTAAAAACTCCCCTAGATACCTTATCCACATTCACCGAACTACCTCCACATCTTACCTTACCACCTCGAGTCTTTGGGTGTACAGATTTTCCCCATATAACCAAAACCGAACGATCCAAACTTGACCCATGTGCTGAGAAATGTGCCTTTGTTGTTTATGGGGTGAATCAGAAAGGATACCGATGTTTTAACCCATTACGACGTCGTGTGATTACCACTGTCCACTGCGACTTTCTTGAAACGGAATATTACTATCAGTCCCATCTCAGTGGTCAAGGAGAGATAGAGTATGAGGACTCACTGAGTTGGTTGAAGTGGAGTCCATCCTCAAGCGAAGAGGAGTTATCTTGTAACACCGCGCAAAATCATGTCCAATACAGTAACGACACGTGTCATGAACTTTAACGTGTAATGAATTAATTTAGAGGGACTAAAAGTGTCAACATGCCAGACTTATGCCTCTGATTGACCTTACAAGACGTTCGTATTCTTTAATGAATAAATTATTGAACGTGGAAAGCCGTTTGTTCTTAATGATCAAAAGTTTACAAAGCATAAGGGTTAAACGTGTCAACATGTTAATTCTTACCTCTGAATAACCTTTTAGCAATCCCGAGGCTTTGTAATACTTCAATATGCTTCCATGTATAACGGATAATGATTTCGTGGAGTTTCTACGCACTTAAGAACATTTCGGGTGGTCTAGTAACTAACCGGGAGCTTAACGAAGTTAATTTATGACCCAAGGCACTTGAAAGTTAACTATGGGGGTCATTAGTGTAATAAAAGAAAGTTATTTAAACATAAATTGGACCAGGGACTGAAAATGCAAAGTTTGAAAACTTTTTTACCGGATTAAAGGTTTGTCGCGGGCCGCGTAGGCTGCCCTTAATTCCTACGCGGCCGCGCGAGAGGTGCCAGCGACATTTTTTTGGACATTGTATGCTTGTTTTTTAAACCAGGGACTGAGCAACTGGTTTTTACTACCCTAGGGACACTTGTGAACATCTGATAACCTCCTAGGTACAGCTGCAATGATCCAAGAGCATCCAATTTTCCTATTTAAGAGTCTTGGTTTTCACTTATTCATGCACACTTTGAAATTTTCACTTCACAACTCACTCTCTAAAGCATTCTGGTGTTCAAGGAAGCTTTCTCCAGTTGAATATTCGTGCTAAGGACTCTTGTAAGTGTTCTTAGCTTCTATAGTTAAGATTTTATTAGCTTAATGACCGAAAGTCAAAGATAACGTAATTACGCTTTGACTTTGTGATTAATCACTAACGGTCCAACCATTATTCAAATTAAAAGTGGCTATGTGTTGGTAATTATATAGGTGTTAAACCCTTAAAAGGGCACCTTCTAATTATCACGTTATCTCAGTCAATTGTCGGGTCAAAGTTATGAACAAATAGTCAAACGAGTCAGTTTTTACAAAATAATTCATAACTGATAATGCATAAGTTATGGAACATGTTTTAACACTTAAATAACTTGGTAAATCATATAAGAACATGTTTAGGCATGTTCAACCCGACAATTCTAAGCTTAAGCTCGGTTTGCGACCGAAAGTCGCAAAAGTAGACTTTTGCTTTGACTTTCAGTTCTGACCCGATTTAGCATAGTTTAGTTATGCCTTAGGGTTCCTTTAGGACCATATTATTTGTTAGTATAACCCTCTGAGGTTATACAACATGGTTCCACAGAAATCCTAGTTCATTGCATGTTTCCGTTAAATGCTTAAAAGTTGTCCGTTATGCCATTTTGATATAAAAACGAGATTTTTGAAAATGTGAGAGGACAAAAATCTTTATTACTGATTTATAAGCATGTCCTAAAATTTTGACATCAGTTTATGGTCTAAAATAGAAGTTATGCAAGATATCGTAAAATGAAAGCTTTTTGTTAATTAAATGGTATTTTCAGCATAAATCATATTTAAACCCAATTTTTGACACCAAACTTGCTACCCACTGTTATGAAATAATATTTAGGGATTTTTGGAAATTTTTGTCAAATTTTATACTGACCATAACATAGAGTTCTTGTGTAAATTCGGTATTGACGAAATTACCCTTTTCATTGATAAAATGAGTTTTACATATCATTTTGATACCAAACCTTTTCCTACTGATTTCATATGTTAAATAAAATATTTTAAGCTTTAGGGACTGATCAAAACTTCAAAATTTTATAAACATTTCAAATATCGTCAAATACCGACTTTTACGCTTATTAAGCGCATAGTATGGTTTAAAACCATATTTAACGCTTAAGACTTATTACCTATTGACTTTAAAAATAAATTTTTATACTTCAACAGTAGGCTTAAGTCTTGAACTCAGATTTCCAAATTTGACCCTTAAAGCATATGTGAAATGACCAAAATGCCCCTAAGGTGCATAGTTTGGCCAAAAAAATGATAAACCTCACATATGTATGATATCTTGCTGAATTAACTTGATAAAATAAATGCTTTTACTGATATTTTTGGACCAGAACCTCAGTTTATTATTTAACCTCTTCTATAAAAATTAAAATGATCAAAATACCCTTACGGGGCTTGAATTGGTTTTGATTTCGTTTTGGGCATAATGGAAGATATCCTACTGATATCACAACATAATTTAAGCATAATAACTTATGGAACCTGTTCATGACTCATTCGGTTACCCGTTATACATATACGCGTTCGGTGCGGTTTATGTAACTAGTTTGCATAAATTAGCCGAAACGGGTCAAACCTTATCGTTTTTACTTCAAAATCCAGAATGTGATTAGTTAACCCATTATATACAAGTCTTCATACTTGTCGGGTCTTAATCACATTCTAATCCGGTCTTCGCTTAATCTTGCGTTTTGAACCGTAAACCTTTCATTAAAACTAACCGGTCTAAGTTAAAACTTAAATAAGACCCGTTAGGAATCTAATAGGTTATTAAAACCTTTGTTCCAGATTAGGAGCCCAGTAAAAGCTACTTGTACTTGCTGATTTGATATACGGCTGAGAATAAAAATTACTTTTAGCTCAGGTAAATACTTTTAACTTATTTTCCGTTATACGGGCTTGGGATACGGTATTATAATAATACCGCTTGGTCGGGTATGAAATCATTTAATCGGATTGTGATTAATAAATTTACATAACCCGTTTTAATCTGTTTTGTTTGATAAAATGCCTTTGGAGGCTTAATGACCATGTCCTGGATATCCTCGGCTCATTCATTTGAAATGGCCACGACTTAAGCACGGGGTGTAGGCATACACCTGACAGTTGCGTATGTATAAACGGTATCTCACTCGTGAGGAAACTTCTTGTGGGCCTATTGTCACACCCCGAAATTATCAGAGCATCGGCGTGACTGGACTGGTATCTTCATTGCACAGCGGAAGCAAATAGCAAAGACTTCTAGAAACTGAACGCCTGCTAAGTACTCGAATTCTCGATGAACCTCCTATTCCAACCGTGCCTTGTATTATGTAACACCCCAAAAATGGGGTTTGATAATTTAAACCCGGTTAATATAAAGGAACGGGTAAATTACCGTTTGGGGTAAAAGTGACCCGTAAATAAAAGTTGACTAGGAATAATTTACCGAGTGGTGACATGTATATATAAGTAACAGGATAATGAGTGTTAGTCTCTTTATTAATTGAAACGAAGTTGAGGGACCAAAACCGTTAAAAAGGAAACATGATTTAATAAATAAAGGAAAACCCCCCACACACACACACTTCGTGTGTGTGTGAGACGATCAGGAAGAAGAAGAACAAGGGTTCAAACCCTAGTTCTTGATAAATCTTCAAATTGAAGGGTGGAACGAAGTCTAAAATCATAACCGAGCATGGATAAATGATCACTATCATGAGAGGATCATAAGGTATGTCTTAAATTTAAGATTGGTGATCATTGGTGAAGTGGGTTATGTTCTAATCCATGAGTTAATATGAAATTAAACATGTACAAGGGTTAGAACCCTCATATAGAACATCGGTTACGTATGGTTAGTGCTAATTTGATGATTAGAGGTGAAACCCGTTAGTTATGGTGAAGATGATGACTAGAATCATCATCTATGTCCAAATCTTGTGGAAAGATTGATGTATTATGTGGGTATGATGAATTCTTGTTAGATGAATTAGGAGAAATATGATGGTGCTATGCTTGATGTTTATGTGCTAATGATACTTGTTGATTAGTAAGAAGATTTGATGAAATATGAATGAACTAGGAAGATTATGCACAAACTAGTTGTACATGGTGCCTAGGAAGTAGTACGCACGCCATGTGTTTGATGAAATGTCTAAATGACAATAATATGTGAAGGTTGTGTTATGATGATGTTGTGTATGCTATATGCTTGTTTGAATTGGCTAATGGAATACATATGTGAGATATGAACTTGATATGATCGTTCATATGAATAGTCATGTATGCTAATAAGGATGTTAATGTAATGACATGAAAGTATAGGAATCATGTCAAGATGGATGGAGCGTGGAAGGCTAACGGGACAAGAAGACTCAAGTAAGCGAATACAAATACGGACGAGTAAGGTAAGTAAATCCCGGACTTACACTTTAGATGTAAAATATATTGTACTATGATCATTATTGTGATTCATGTGGAAGTATTAAACAATGGAAGTAAATAGGTAAGGTTACGGAAAAAGAAGTCGAAAGTGAATAGGAAAGTATAACGATGCTAATTGTTTTCTGTTAAGAATGAAATGAAAGTGCAGGTATACTAATAATGGAGAGTGAAGGTTAAGTATGGAAGTCGTACGAGAGTGTCCGAAAGGATGTACTTATATGAACGAGAATAAGAGATGTTGATGCTTGATTATGCACGTGTTAAAGTATATATATATTATGTCACTGGTTGCTAATGAAGTAATTGGTTGTGGTGACTGCAGGTTGTACAGGTTTTTAAATGTTTGTTCAAGATGCGTGAGCGGTTGAAGATCGAGTCTAGACATGGGTTGTACTTGGGTGTGTATGTGGTCATTTAATTCGATATGCGTATGTTAGATTTTAATTAATTTATAAAAAGGGATTAATGTATTTAAATGAAACAAAGAATAATTTATAAAGAAAATTTTAGTATGTATTTTTCCGCTGCGTCAAAATTTGGTTAAAACAATTTAGGGCGTTACATATTAGAACTGTAACCTGAGAAAGAAACATGCGAAAAATCAACATAAAGTTGAGCGAGTTCATAGTTTGTTCGTAAAAGATTTGAGATAAATCTTTTGAGTTGTGAAAGGTTTGAAATAAATCTTTGATATTGTGAAAGATTTGAAATAAATCTTTGGAATAACCGGTTTTTGAAATAGTATTGAGAAAATGGATTTAAAAATCATTTTCTTGCCAAGTTATATGGAAACGTTGTGTTTGTAACACGTTATGTTCATGAAACCATGTATTTGTAAAGCCTTGTATTTGTAAAGTTCATATAACCGTCAATGCCCACCCTGACTTTGACTCCTTACCCGCATAATCATGTGCTTTGAATTTTGTATAAAACATGGTAGTTAATTTGTATGAACAAGAAGTTTCGTAAATACATATGTCCCTGGTATGAAGCAATTAAGGGAATTGAGATCACCAATGGTTTGCAAGGCCACTGGTATATGTGAAGTGCAAGTAGGGAGACTCAAACCTAGCAGATTTTTGCCACGGCATTAGTATGTGGACAAAGTCACCCCGAGGTCCGTTTCTAGTTTGGCCTGGGGCTGGGCTCGCTACACCCAGATAGATCTACCGCTCCTGTCCCTCGGTCCTATCATGAGGACTAATGGCCTCATGTTGCTCCTACCCACTCACATGATCTAAGTAGTAAACCTCCTTACGCTAACCATACCATGTGTAAAAATGTCTGTAAAAATTGTAACATGTATTCTACCCCAGCCTCTAAGGCTGATCCTCCCCAGCCACTAAGGCTGGCCTCCCCAGCCACTAAGGCTGGCTCCTCATTCTCTATATATATCATTGCCAAACGATCCATTCCTAGTCATGAAAATTATTCATTTTGATAATACACCTTTGTTTTGTAAAAACCGGTATGTTTAGTATAAACCTTTCGTAAATCATTTGAGTTCCTTGAAATCCCTTCGTAATATGATTTAGAAATACGAGTTTTGCGTTTGTTCAAAACTTTGTATGTTTTTGCAAAACGTGCATGTCTTTCCACCCCGAAAACATTTACAAAACTGTAAAACAGTAAAGGGTGGGGTTATGAACTCACCTGAATATGCCTGTGCAAAGCTAGCCAATTTACGACTTTGTGATGTCGTTTCCAAGACTTGACTTGCTAGCGTGCATTCTACAATATTCCTAACACGGAATATCTAATAAGTTTCTAATAAACGCAGTAACTAACTACATGTCATCGAGCTCTACCGAATCGTTAATCGAACGATTCAACGGTAAGTTGTTAACTTAATGGAAAAGATTAAGTTATATGTGTTAAGTCTCGTTTAATGACAGTAGCAATTTAACAAGTCTTGAAAAAGACTTAGTTTTCGAGAGGCTTAAAATGAATAAATATTTATATAAAATATATAAATATCGTTGTAAGTGCGTTAGCCGTCTCGAGTAGTCATACGTGTATAAAAGAATATTTCTATGAAAATATCAAATAACAAACTCGTATCATATATCGCGTTTCGTATGAAAATAATATATAATAACCTGTATTATATATATCACGTGTTGTGTTTATTTGCCGAAAATATACGTATATGCCGTCTAGGCGTATAAAATAAATGTGATGAATTATATTTATTTTATAAAGAAATCGTCGAGTTGTTATGTTTGAAAATAAATATAAACCATATTTATTTTTGTAAGAGATTTCGCGTTGTACGACATTTAGAATAACTATATTTATTTTAGTAACACAATTGTAGTGTCGTTTGAAATACGGAATAAATATATGAGCTATATTTATTTGTAAAAGTATACGAGTTGACGACGTTCGAAATAAATATAACATTACATTTATTTGTAAAAGCGTTTGGAATTATCAAGGTTTGACGTATTATAAACTCGAATTCCGTTAAGCGTCGTTTTTGAAATATAATACGTGTCGTGTTTAAGGGTGTTTCTCGAGAAAAAACGAGCAGAGTTTCCTCTATTTTTGGACGCCCCCGACAACACAAGTTGTCGTTTTATTTTCAAAATTCAATCAATGTTCAATAACCAATATAAATATCATTTGTAAAAACGGCAAAATATAAAGTAAATACTAGTCTGTTCGGTTGGAGCTCGATATCGCGTATTTAACAAAACTATATAAAATAAAACGACGTTATTAGTCGCGACTTAAACATTTACCATCTTTAGTGTCGAAAAGTCGAACCGCCTATCTGAGTTGACCGAGTCAACTCACTGTTGACCTAAGTTTGACCGAGTCGAACCGAAATACACCGAGTCGAACCGAGTTGCACCGAGTTGGACCGAGTTGAACCGAGTTGGACTGAGTCGAGACCCAAACCCGAACCGATCTGTTGACTCGCCTGACCTGCTGTTGACCCGAGTTGGCTCGGGTGTTGACCGAGTCAACCGGGTTTGACCCGAAACAAAATGTAAACAACCCGTACTAAAAAAAAACTGAGATGAACTAAGGAAATTGATGTTGAGCTTACTTAACCTGAACATACTCATTTTCAATGTCGGCATCTGTGTCTCAACCGATCCACCACACCATCGGCCGGCCCGGAGCTAACCCGAACCATACTTGAACCATTCTGAACCGAGTCACTTGAACTCGAGCCTGGACCACCGTGAATCGTTGGACTGAGAGGACCCCGCCGCCGTGTCGTCTTTATCAACCGGAACTCGTCGGATAAAGTCTCGGACCGCCTGAATCGAGCCAGGGACCACCGGTTAAAAACAAGGACCACCGGTCCGAGATTGCAACCGCCGATCACCACCATCACCGCCGGTTCTCTCTCTCTCTTCTCGGTCTCCTTCTTTCAGTCTCTCTCTCCCTCTCTCTCTGCTGTGATTCGCCGTCGCGGGCCTCCCTCATCGGACCTCCGATCTCCGTTTCTCTCTCCTCGAGTCACACCCTAGCCGGGTGTCTGTGTGTTGTGGGTTCATCGGACACGAACAGCCGCCGACCCTGGCTGTCACACCCCCAAAATCCACACGCGGAGTATCACCGCTTGGAGGCGTGACTGACCAGGATCAAGCCACCAATCATATTGAACATATAAGTAAATACCAAAAATCATTCATCAATACGAAAGGTGTTTTCAAAACCAAACATCAACAAGTGTGTAGCGGAAGCATAAGCATGTAAACCCAATGTAAATAGTAAATTCAAACGTTTAGATAATTAACATGGCATCATCGATCCATGTCCCACAACGACCTGCTCCTCCCTGTGCAAGCTCCATATGTACCTAAGGTCCTGCAAGGCATGCAAGAGAGAGTCAACAACTAGTTGAGCGAGTTCACAGTGAGTTTGTTTAGTTATAGTGTTCATAATGTAGTTCGTATGTTCATTTAGTAATCATGTATCGTATGTATCGTATCGCGGCCCTCTAGGCATGTTTGCGAAGTATAGTGGGGATTTCCCATGTTTGCTAGACTAGGTATAGTAGTATCGCGGCCCTTCCTGGCATGTTTGCGAAGATTAGAGTATATAGTTCGCGGCCCTTCTTAGGCATGTGTGCGAAGATTGTCATAATATCGCGGCCGACCCTTGGCGTGTGTGCGAAGATCGTTTAAATTAGTATAACCAGTCTAGTCTGTTCTTATCCATAATCCTTCCTCTCCCGGGAATCATATATCTAAGTTCCATAAACTGAACGAATAAATAATCCAACCCATTCCCATCCTGGGAATCCCATGCCTTGGCTGTGTGAACTCACCTTGGTTTGCTCGGTATGCTAAGTGTATGCTCGCAAGTAATCAATCACGTCCTAAAGTATGCACGTATACATAATCAGTTTGTGGTCACAAGGTACACGTATAAGCATGTAGTACGTATTCGCAATCACACAAGTCATGTATATCATTTAACAGCAGTCAGATATTCCAGTTAACACTTAACAGAATTAATTCAAGTTACTGCACAGATCAGCTATTCGGCGAAACACAAGTCGGCGAAACACATACATTGGCGAAACAAACTTATATCGACGAAACACACATAAATTGACGAAACACATGTATATATTGACGGAACACATATTCTGTTTCGTCGCGGTCTTGTTTGGCGAAACAGGATTCTATTTCGTCGACTGCCCTTGGCGAAACACTTCTGTTTCGTCAAGAGGTCTGTTTCGTCAAGCAGTCAGTTACATCATAATAGTTACGAATCATACAGAAACCCTAATCATTCTAACAGCCGTCATCAATAACAGATATCATATGGAGATCAATGTGCACATAGAATCATCATACTCAATCATCAAAGAATCACCATCTAACATGAACCCTAGTTTATGTGTACAACATATAGATTAACATACCACATCATATCATCGATCCCTATCAAGATACTAATGTGTATTCAGAATCAGGCCACATAAACAACATTCAGAACCGAGTATTCGATCGTATCAAGTTTCGCATAGAACTATTTATATCCGACTACATCATACATATCGAAATCTATATCATCAACATACTCTTATAATCACAACAGTAACACACATATATCATATACACAAATATGAATCGAGATTGTACAGAATCAAGAAACCGATTAATGAACACACAACTAACCGAGATAAGAAGAATGGTGGATTGAAACTAAGGAAGGCTTCGAAAGCTTCAGTGGCCGTCACCCAGAGAAGAAGGGACTCTAGGGTTTCAGTTGTTTTGATAGCAGATGTAAAACTGAGGCTGTTACACGTTTAAAACCCGAAATAACAAGCTGGGCCCGAACTGGGCTTCGGCGAAACTGGGCTCGGCGAAACTGACCTGTTTCGTCGAGTGGATGGTTGGCGAAATAATCTATTTCGTCGAGAGGTACTTGGCGAAACACACTTGTGTTTCGTCGGACTCTTCCTATGTTTAGCAGTTTATGTTTCACGACATGTTATACAATCAAACACATAATCAAGCAAACACAATACGTTTTATCATATCACAACTATATAGTCAAAGTCAACGTGCATTAAATGCGAATAAAGAATGTCGGAAATTCGAGTTGTCACATTATCCCCAACTTGAAAGAAATTTCGTCCCGAAATTTAGCATGCGGTTACTGAGGAAAGCTAATGGTGTGACGTTGTTTACCTGTATTGTATCGCGGCTCCTCGAGCAGGTTTGCGAAGATTACTGGTTTTCCTGGGGTGTCACACTGGCTCCGATGACCGGAATGGATGAGAGGGATAGGAGAAATGTAAAGGGGTGTTGTGTGTCTGCGTGTGTTTGATCTTCTGTGTTTGTATAAGTATTAGAGAGAGAGGGGGTATTTTATGTGTGTGTATTATGAGCAAGGAGAGGAGGGTGGATGATTATTTTGGCTGCCTAATTGAAATCGAGAGAGAGGCAGACTTCATTGATTGTTTGATTTAGTTGCACACAAGTGAGGGTGTGGGTGTAGACAAGGAAGTGGGGGTTTCATTTATAGAACACAACATGGTTTATGTCTATTGTGCAAACAAATGACATTCAGATCATTTGTTTTATTTTTAGGGTGAAAATCTTTTGTAAATCTAGTAAATATTTTGTCAAGATTTGCTAAGATTCAGCAAAATCTTATAGATTTTGATGGGATTCTAACATATTATGTGTAGGTTTAGGCTTGTGGGTTTTGGGCTTGGGCCCAGGGCCCACAAGCTCAATCCCCGTGTATATGTGGCCCGTAAATCCTACGAGACCCGTTGTCAAAACCCTGAACTCCGTTTAACGTCAAAAATTAAAATACACAAAAATACGGTCTGTAGTCGTTGCCCGTTCATCGATTACGATAATAATCGTGAAAAATTGTATCGTTGCCGTTTTTAATCCGTTCCTCGATCCGGTTCCGACTGTAGTCACAACAATTTTATTACGAAGCTAATATATATCGTAAAAATATAATATTTGTCGGCGTTGTTAGTATTCTGTTCGGTTTCAATCCGTTGTCGTTTACGTTTCACCGGTTTCTCTGTAAACCACCATTCGCGCACTGTAAAGACGGATAGACGTTCCCAGGCACTCCAAAGGCCTAATTAAGTTAATCCGTGCTGTAAACACTATTTATTGTCGCGTTAATCGTCTGTTAATTACGTAATTAAGAGTCGTAAATTACGGGTTGTCACATTCTCCCCCTGTTACAGAAATTTCGTCCTCGAAATTTAGGCTATGTTATCTCCTCGGAATTGTATTGTTCGCAGGTAAGTCCGAATAATAACAAAGTGAATGACCGCGTAATCGAAACAAGACTTAATGATACAGTCACCAGTGCGACTAAGTTAACAAGGATCCAACAATGAACAGGAACTTCGACCAATCGAATTCCATATGAACGTTTACAACGTGTAAATGAGTTCTAGAAGCAATAACATCCAATGGATGAACTTAGAATCAACAATCTCAAATGTAATAGTTTGCATGAAACGTTCGATCGTGATCAGCGCAAGCTGCAAGTCATACTGACGCCACAAGGTGTCGCAATGAATGAAACAATTTAATAATAGAGGTGATCGAACAAGTATCACCTGTGTTTTGCATAAAACGCTCAATCATAATTAGCCCAAGCTACAAGTTTGTACTGACACCACAAGGTGTCGTAGTGATTCAAATAATTCAATAATAGCGGTGATCAAACAAATCCACCGTGTTTGAAGTCAAATGAAAGCGTAATAAGGTGAATCCGAAAGTTTGTTTCAAATGACATCATAGAATTTTCAATTGAAATTTGAACATCAAAGAAATGATGTTTTCGATCGAAGGTGAAGAAGCAATGGATATCGCAAAATTTTCGATCGATAATGAAAGAACCGTTAGTAGGTACATCGGAATGTAAAAATGAATTTGTGTACCATTGTCTTAACACACTATTGTATTAAGACCGCTTGGATATAATAAATCGAAGTGGATTGGAAAACAATCAATAAATAAATATTTAGATCCGTGCATAAGATGCGTAAACGAGTTTAGCGCAAGCTTCAAATTAATGAAAATCACCATCACATGGTGTCGGAATCAGCAAACAATTTAATGGAGTCGAATACCGAACAAGTTTACCACGACTCGGAACAAATGAAGTGCTCGTTAAAAATTGATTTGAATATGATGCTCCCAATACATCATATGGTGTCTAGAATCGAATAAGTGTAATGGGCAAGTTCAAACAATTGAACTTGGTTTTAGCGCAATCCGACAATAGATATGTGTATCGATAAGAAAACTTTCGGCATGGTTACAACGAAAAACCATGTATGTAACTTGTAGAGAGATGGTCGTGATACAATGACCATAAGGAGGAGTAGGGATACGAAAATCTACTCAGTAAATGTGAAATTCGAAATTTCAATAAAAGAAATTTGAGGACTTTACCTGGGGTTTCGTGTGACGACCAATTGTTAGGTGACATTACCATGGAATGTCGAACATAGCGTATTCGTCGTTAGTTAGGTAGGGGGAATGTGGAGACAATCGTCTTCTCCCTGGCGTGATTCGTGTCGTTGCAGGATCGTGTGACAAGTCGTCGTTTCCTGATCGTTAGTTCTCCTGCTGACAGGAATCTAGCGTCGTCATTAAATTTGCGTCATCGTTCCTTCCCAAAGGCCTCGCCTCGATAGTCGTACGTGTTGTACTTCAACATCCAGTGATGTATAGCTTAAGTTTCACGTATACCTGTGCACTACCGTTGTGTGCCGCGTAGAAGGTGATGTACCCCGACATCCGTTGACGTAGAAATTGAGTTCCATGTATTCTCGTGCGCTAGTGTTTCGTTTTGCGTAGAATATGATGTACTCCGACATCCGTTGACGTAAAGATTGAGTTGCATATATTCTTGTGCACTCGTTTTGTTATGCGTAGGCTGCCTGCTCGGGAAGTTAAAATATCACAGACAATATGGGTAATGTGTGCCCGAGTTAATATTTGCGGTTCCTACGTGATGGCTTTTAATAAACACACACATGCGCAAATAATCAATCATATAACCGAATGCACATGTTAGTCACCAATAAGGAATCAAGTAATTCCCCTAGTCCCACTAGTCTATCCTCCCAACTTCTCAGACTGAACTTCCTAGTCACACTAGACTATCCTCCCAGCCTCTCAGACTGACTTCCTTTTCCGAAGGTCTTAAATGCATGTTTCCTAAACTCTCAGAGTGTTCGGTACTGTATGTAATTGTTTTGTGTACCGTGTATAAAACATTACAATAGCGTATGTCTGAAAACAAAATTTTGACTGTTTGTTTTTCGGCAACGGTTGGAGACCATATTCGAGTACTAGGCGTTCTGTATGTATTCAACGTCTTAATAGTCTAAGTCCCAGAGAAAAGTGAGGTTAAAGCCTAGGTATCACAACATAAACCTAATTCGCTGTAACCTATAGCTCTGATACCAATCTGTCACACCCCGAAATTATCAGAGCATCGGCGTGACTGGACTGGTATCTTCATTGCACAGCCGAAGCAAATAGCAAAGACTTCTAGAAACTGAACGCCTGCTAAGTACTCGAATTCTCGATGAACCTCCTATTCCAACCGTGCCTTGTATTAGAACTGTAACCTGAGAAAGAAACATGCGAAAAATCAACATAAAGTTGAGCGAGTTCATAGTTTGTTCGTAAAAGATTTGAGATAAATCTTTTGAGTTGTGAAAGGTTTGAAATAAATCTTTGATATTGTGAAAGATTTGAAATAAATCTTTGGAATAACCGGTTTTTGAAATAGTATTGAGAAAATGGATTTAAAAATCATTTTCTTGCCAAGTTATATGGAAACGTTGTGTTTGTAACACGTTATGTTCATGAAACCATGTATTTGTAAAGCCTTGTATTTGTAAAGTTCATATAACCGTCAATGCCCACCCTGACTTTGACTCCTTACCCGCATAATCATGTGCTTTGAATTTTGTATAAAACATGGTAGTTAATTTGTATGAACAAGAAGTTTCGTAAATACATATGTCCCTGGTATGAAGCAATTAAGGGAATTGAGATCACCAATGGTTTGCAAGGCCACTGGTATATGTGAAGTGCAAGTAGGGAGACTCAAACCTAGCAGATTTTTGCCACGGCATTAGTATGTGGACAAAGTCACCCCGAGGTCCGTTTCTAGTTTGGCCTGGGGCTGGGCTCGCTACACCCAGATAGATCTACCGCTCCTGTCCCTCGGTCCTACCATGAGGACTAATGGCCTCATGTTGCTCCTACCCACTCACATGATCTAAGTAGTAAACCTCCTTACGCTAACCATACCATGTGTAAAAATGTCTGTAAAAATTGTAACATGTATTCTACCCCAGCCTCTAAGGCTGATCCTCCCCAGCCACTAAGGCTGGCCTCCCCAGCCACTAAGGCTGGCTCCTCATTCTCTATATATATCATTGCCAAACGATCCATTCCTAGTCATGAAAATTATTCATTTTGATAATACACCTTTGTTTTGTAAAAACCGGTATGTTTAGTATAAACCTTTCGTAAATCATTTGAGTTCCTTGAAATCCCTTCGTAATATGATTTAGAAATACGAGTTTTGCGTTTGTTCAAAACTTTGTATGTTTTTGCAAAACGTGCATGTCTTTCCACCCCGAAAACATTTACAAAACTGTAAAACAGTAAAGAGTGGGGTTATGAACTCACCTGAATATGCCTGTGCAAAGCTAGCCAATTTACGACTTTGTGATGTCGTTTCCAAGACTTGACTTGCTAGCGTGCATTCTACAATATTCCTCACACGGAATATCTAATAAGTTTCTAATAAACGCAGTAACTAACTACATGTCATCGAGCTCTACCGAATCGTTAATCGAACGATTCAACGGTAAGTTGTTAACTTAATGGAAAAGATTAAGTTATATGTGTTAAGTCTCGTTTAATGACAGTAGCAATTTAACAAGTCTTGAAAAAGACTTAGTTTTCGAGAGGCTTAAAATGAATAAATATTTATATAAAATATATAAATATCGTTGTAAGTGCGTTAGCCGTCTCGAGTAGTCATACGTGTATAAAAGAATATTTCTATGAAAAGATCATATAACAAACTCGTATCATAAATCGCGTTTCGTATGAAAATAATATATAATAACCTGTATTATATATATATCACGTCTTGTGTTTATTTGCCAAAAATATACGTATATGTCGTCTAGGCGTATAAAATAAATGTGATGAATTATATTTATTTTATAAAGAAATCGTCGAGTTGTTATGTTTGAAAATAAATATAAACCATATTTATTTTTGTAAGAGATTTCGCGTTGTACGGCATTTAGAATAACTATATTTATTTTAGTAACACAATTGTAGTGTCGTTTGAAATACGGAGTAAATATATGAGCTATATTTATTTGTAAAAGTATACGAGTTGACGACGTTCGAAATAAATATAACATTACATTTATTTGTAAAAGCGTTTGGAATTATCAAGGTTTGACGTATTATAAACTCGAATTCCGTTAAGCGTCGTTTTTGAAATATAACACGTGTCGTGTTTAAGGGTGTTTCTCGAGAAAAAACAGGTAGAGTTTCCTCTATTTTTGAACGCCCCCGACAACACAAGTTGTCGTTTTATTTTCAAAATTCAATCAATGTTCAATAACCAATATAAATATCATTTGTAAAAACGGCAAAATATAAAGTAAATACTAGTCTGTTCGGTTGGAGCTCGATATCGCGTATTTAACAAAACTATATAAAATAAAACGATGTTATTAGTCGCGACTTAAACATTTACCATCTTTAGTGTCGAAAAGTCGAACCGCCTATCTGAGTTGACCGAGTCAACTCACTGTTGACCTAAGTTTGACCGAGTCGAACCGAAATACACCGAGTCGAACCGAGTTACACCGAGTTGGACCGAGTTGGACCGAGTTGGACTGAGTCGAGACCCGAACCCGAACCAATCTGTTGACTCGCCTGACCTGCTGTTGACCCGAGTTGGCTCGGGTGTTGACCGAGTCAACCGGGTTTGACCCGAAACAAAATGTAAACAACCCGTACTAAAAAAAACTGAGATGAACTAAGGAAATTGATGTTGAGCTTACTTAACCTGAACATACTCATTTTCAATGTCGGCATCTGTGTCTCAACCGATCCACCACACCATCGGCCGGCCCGGAGCTAACCCGAACCATACTTGAACCATTCTGAACCGAGTCACTTGAACTCGAGCCTGGACCACCGTGAATCGTTGGACTGAGAGGACCCCGCCGCCGTGTCGTCTTTATCAACCGGAACTCGTCGGATAAAGTCTCGGACCGCCTGAATCGAGCCAGGGACCACCGGTTAAAAACAAGGACCACCGGTCCGTGATTGCAACCGCCGATCACCACCATCACCGCCGGTTCTCTCTCTCTCTCTTCTCGGTCTCCTTCTTTCAGTCTCTCTCTCCCTCTCTCTCTGCTGTGATTCGCCGTCGCGGGCCTCCCTCATCGGACCTCCGATCTCCGTTTCTCTCTCCTCGAGTCACACCCTAGCCGGGTGTCTGTGTGTTGTGGGTTCATCGGACACGAACAGCCGCCGACCCCGGCTCCGATGACCGGAATGGATGAGAGGGATAGGAGAAATGTAAAGGGTTGTTGTGTGTCTGCGTGTGTTTGATCTCCTGTGTTTGTATAAGTATTAGAGAGAGATGGGGTATTTTATGTGTGTGTATTATGAGCAAGGAGAGGAGGGTGGATGATTATTTTGGCTGCCTAATTGAAATCGAGAGAGAGGCAGACTTCATTGATTGTTTGATTTAGTTGCACACAAGTGAGGGTGTGGGTGTAGACAAGGAAGTGGGGGTTTCATTTATAGAACACAACATGGTTTATGTCTATTGTGCAAACAAATGACATTCAGGTCATTTGTTTTATCTTTAGGGTGAAAATCTTTTGTAAATCTAGTAAATATTTTGTCAAGATTTGCTAAGATTCAGCAAAATCTTATAGATTTTGATGGGATTCTAACATATTATGTGTAGGTTTAGGCTTGTGGGTTTTGGGCTTGGGCCCAGGGCCCACAAGCTCAATCCCCGTGTATATGTGGCCCGCAAATCCTACGAGACCCGTTGTCAAAACCCTGAACTCCGTTTAACGTCAAAAATTAAAATACACAAAAATACGGTCTGTAGTCGTTGCCCGTTCATCGATTACGATAATAATCGCGAAAAATTGTATCGTTGTCGTTTTTAATCCGTTCCTCGATCCGGTTCCGACTGTAGTCACAACTATTTTATTACGAAGCTAATATATATCGTAAAAATTTAATATTTGTCGGCGTTGTTAGTATTCTGTTCGGTTTCAATCCGTTGTCGTTTACGTTTCACCGGTTTCTCTGTAAACCACCATTCGCGCACTGTAAAGACGGATAGACGTTCCCAGGCACTCCAAAGGCCTAATTAAGTTAATCCGTGCTGTAAACACTATTTATTGTCGCGTTAATCGTCTGTTAATTATGTAATTAAGAGCCGTAAATCACGGGTTGTCACACCTATACTTGTGGTGTGTCTATTAATCTTATATCGGCTCTTCTATTCCGGTCCTAAACGGACGACAAACATATAAATATGTATACAAGATTATTTTTAATAATTGTCCCAACTTATAAAAGATTTTATGCCTTGTGCATCCAAACCAATTTTATAAATAGTTTTCAAAAGAGTCAGTTAATTGTATTTACCAGTGTAAACTGACGTATTTTTCAAAAAGACTAAGTGCAGGTACTACGCGTAATGGGCTGGAAACTCCTGAGTATTAAATACAGAGTCTTGCAAGCTTTTAATACTTAAAGTCTGTTGAACAATGTTTCTTTCTGTTTTAGATCCGCCTGTGGATCCACTTTACAACCGTGGTGTAATATCTTATTATACTTTCAATTCGGTTTGTATTATTACTTTTAGACTTCCGTTGTGTGTTAAACTGTGATTAATTGACTTTGATGATATCAACTACGTCACGATACTCCCCACCAGGCCCACCGGTAATACGTGGAAATTTCGGGGTGTGACGGGTTGGTATCAGAGCCAACATTGAGGGAATTAAACACTAGTCTTTTGTGTTTAATCTCAATGACACAGTTTGCACATTCCTCGACTTCCGAGTCTAGGCAAAGGACTTAGGATTAATCCTAATCTTAATTGATTTTTATCTTTTGTTATTTTCTTTTGTTTTGACAAGATCGAAAGAAAAAATTCCGCCACGTGTAAGAGGTAGAGGTGGAAGTGGAAAAGCACCAATGACAGCAAGAAACGACCATGAAGCCGGGCCATCTCACCGGCGTACTCCATCAGCGAACCTTAGCTCTAGTCCTCACGAGGATTGGAGAACTTATTTAGAGCCTGCGAGACGCTCTGTCTCGCTCAGTTCCTCACCATCCTATCATGATTCATTTGGGCTGCATCAGAACAACGAGTCCGAGCATTCTCACCATTCCTTTATACCTTTGCAGTGGTCGAGTTCGCACCGTGCCTTCCAGGACCCGACCCCATACTTCCAAAGCTGGTTCAACCCAATGAACCAGGTACAAGAACCAGAGGGTCCAAACCCTTTGGGACCAGCTAATCATTATCCTGAGATGCAGGACATGGAGATGGACGAGGATCCAGATCCCGAGCTACCACCGACTGGGACGCCGACGCATCCCATTGAGATATCCAGCTGATCATCTTTTCATGGTTCGCCTTACAGGGGCCCAGACATTTTTGCTGAAAGATGGGCTACATACAAGTGGGAGTAAACTCCCCCTCACCACTACTTCCACCACACCAACAGGTCCCTTCTGAGGACCCGCATTTTCAGGCAGTTACGCCACCGCCACCGCCACCACTAGAGCAGCAACTGCCTCCAGAACCACCGAGGTGTAGAAGAGGTGCACGGATGTCCGTGCGTGGGGGATTCCATTTCAGCACCCCCCAACACTCCAGCAACAGCAACTACCCGCCGTTGTACGAAGACCCGCAAATGGATGGCCTTCAAACGCAGTTTTCGAAGTCGACTCTGCTCCAGTCGCACCACCACAACCGCCCATGAGTTATGAAAACCCAATTCCTTCTTACCCCGGTGCAGCAGCGTATAACCCATTTGAGCAACAGGTTTATTCGGGTTACAATTACAACAATGCCCCTACCGTCGACCCATACCTTGAAGCAGTAAACTACAATGCTCTCTACCCTG
The DNA here is from genome assembly GCA_030545235.1 of Helianthus tuberosus. Classification (NCBI taxonomy): domain Eukaryota; kingdom Viridiplantae; phylum Streptophyta; class Magnoliopsida; order Asterales; family Asteraceae; genus Helianthus; species Helianthus tuberosus. The sequence goes on along the minus strand of CM060386.1, from coordinate 29,901,026 downwards.
GACCCTTTCCAGCTATGTACCCAACTGGGTACCCAGTATATGGGTATCAATATCCACCACCTCCTCAACCTCAGCAGCAGCAGCCGCCGCAGCCGCCACAGATCCAACCACCGCAGCAGCAGGAAATCCTTCAACGGTTGCACGAGGTGGAGAAACAGGTACAGGAGGAGCGTAGAAGCCGTCAGGGTCTACTTAAGGGTTTGGCAAACCTAATAAAGGGGAAGAAGAAGAGGGATTATTGAAATTCCTTATTTATTTGTTTTGTAATTTGTATTTTCAATTAAGTCCCTGTGTGGACATTTTATTTATGTATCCGGTCCCTGCGTGGACTTATCTTTCTTATTTATGTCCCTGCGAGGACAATGTTATTTATTTAAAAGTCCCGTTTAGGGAAGTTATGTACTTCTTTCAATTTATGGAATGTTTCATTTAAAAATTTATTTGTCATTATATGTATAAATATATCATATGAAATAAATCAAAATATCATTCCAATTTACAATTGATCTGCCATTCAATATTAAAGGAAATCTTGAAGGTATAACCTAGCCCATATGTCATTTTAGACATGGCCCCGATGGTAAAACCTTTTTAAGATTCAAATCCTTGTTAACGTCTGAAAACATGTTAGCACTCCTGGCAAATGTGATTCGATAAAATCACACTAGTCATCCTTGTATTGGATTTTTCCAATTCCTTATTCTTACCTAATTTAAATATCCATTAGTGATAAAGTGCCTACGGGCCATATTCATTGTCCAATAAGACAAAAGACAGTTGTAGTCTACTACTCCCTGTCAAGAAAAAGTGATGAACTGTGTTCAAACCTTAATGCCTCGATCTTATTAGATCATGGCTTATAATTTAAAATTGTCCTTGTGACTAGGCCTTTTGTGCCACCCTAATATCTTTAATGATTTATATCTGAGGATAAATTATAATGAAAATCTTAAATAAATATGACTAACAAATTAACCAATATGGATTATAGTTACCATGGTTAATGAACCATAAAAAATGATGATTCCAAAATAAACATCTAAATAAAATATTGTCAACTGTTTTATAGCAATCAAGATTCAGCATGTCTAAATCAGAAGAGGTTAACAGTCACCCAAGGGAGAGAAATGATACCACCATAATTAATGTAGCTGGTGCAGATTTACAAGCAATGATAGATAATGCTGTCACTCGAGCTATGGACAGACAATTCAAAGAATCAAGTGGTACTCGTAGGAGGACCCAATCTGTACCTCATACAAAACCACCTTCCAAGACACACGCATCTCATAAGGACGATTCTCATCATTCATCGAATCAGAGAAGTATTCCATCCAAATGAATCGTGCTCAATCAGGATCCACGTGTTAAAACTTGCTCTTACAAATACTTCGTCTCTTGCAAGCCAAGGGACTTTACAGGAGAAAAAGGAGCCATTGATTGTATGACTTGGCTCGATGAGATGGACACTGTGGTTGATATCAGTGGTTGTGCAGAACAGGATAATGTGAAGTTTGTTTCACAATCATTTAAAGGAGAAGCTTTAGCTTGGTGGAGGTCGTTAATCCAAGCTACAGGAAAGATTCTGTTGTATGACTTATCTTGGGATCCGTTTGTTGCATTGATCAGGGAAAACTTCTATCCTCAGCATGAGGTGGAAAGGATTGAAACCGACTTCTTGACTCTAGTCATGAAGAACTTGGATTGTCAGGCGTATCTTACAAGCTTCAACACCATGTCCCGATTGGTTCCTTATTTGGTCACACCGGAACCAAAGCGCATAGCTCGTTTTATTGGAGGTCTAGCTCCAGAAATCAAGGGAAATGTGAAAGCATCCAGACCTACCACCTTTAGATCAGTGGTTGATCTGTCTTTATCTCTTACACTCGATGCGATTAGGCTAAGGTCGCTTAAGAATTCTGAGGAAGGAAAACGAAAATGGGAGGATGAGAGTTCTCACCGCTCCGACAAAAAAAGAAAGGGGAACTCAGATCATAGGAAGAGTTCTGGGTTTAAAAAGGACAACCAGCAGTCAGGTGAGAAACCTAAATGTAAAATCTGCCAGAAACAACATTTTGGGGAGTATAGATTCGAGTCGAAATCGCAGTCACAGTCAAAGCCTAATGGATATGGGATCTGCAAGTCCACGGAGCATAAAAGTTTGGATTGCAAGAAAATGAAAGATGCAACCTGTTATGGTTGCAACGAAAAGGGGCACATAAAGACTAATTGCCCTAAAAATCCAAAGAAGCCTGAGGAGGCTAAGAAGACTAATGCACGAGTCTTCCAGATGAATGCTCAGGAGGCGGTACAGAACGACAATGTGATAACAGGTACTTTTCTTATCAATGATGTTTATGCTAGAGTGTTGTTTGATTCTAGTGCAGACAAGTATTTTGTAGAAAATAAATTTTGTAAATTATTAAATCTACCTGTTAAAACTCTATATGGGTGTTTTATATCCATTAGGAATCACTCTTTTCCGCTATCCTTGCTTCCGTTGAAATTGGCAGGATTCGACATAGTGATAGGCATGGATTGGTTGTCTCGTAATCAAGCCCAAATTGTATGTGATGAGAAGTAAGTGGTTATCAAGACTCCTTATGGTGAGCCATTAACAATTCAGGGAGATACGCAGTACGGATTACCTAAGCAATTGTCTATGCTTAAGGCATCGAAGTATTTGAAGAAAGGTTGTGCCATTTACATGGCACAGGTAACCGTTGATGAACCAAAGCCCAAGATTGAAGACATACCTGTTATTTCTAAATATCCAGATGTTTTTCCTGAAGAACTACCTGGTTTACCTCCAGATAGGGAAGTGGAATTCAGAATCGATATCATTCCTGGAGCAGCACCAGTTGCAAGAGCACCTTATCGATTGGAACCAACTGAGATGAAAGAATTAAGAACACAGTTGAATGATTTGTTGGAAAAGGGTTTTATTCGACCTAGCTCATCCCCTTGGGGAGCGCCAATTCTATTTGTGAAGAAAAAGGATGTCTCGATGTGTTTATGCATTGATTACCGCGAGCTAAACAAAGTTACGATTAAGAACAAATATCCATTGCCCAGGATCGACGATTTGTTCGATCAGCTTTAAGGAGCAAGTTACTTTTCAAAGATCGATCTAAGGTCAGGATATCACCAGTTGAAGGTCAGAATCGAAGACGTGCACAAGACCGCATTCAGAACACGCTATGGCCACTATGAGTTCTTAGTGATGCCTTTCGGGCTACTAATGCACCTGTAGCATTCATGGATCTCATGAATCGCGTTTGCAAGCTGTATCTAGACAAGTTTGTCATTGTCTGTATCGATGACATACTTATTTATTCAAAGAATCAAGCCGATCATGAAAGACATCTCCGATGTATCCTTAAACTTCTGCAGCAAGAGAAGCTCTACGCCAAGTTTTCCAAATGTGAGTTTTGGCTTCGTGAAGTCCAATTTCTTGGACATGTGGTAAGTGAGCGTGGTATCCAGGTGGATCCCGCTAAGATTGAAGCGATTATGAATTGGAAAGCGCCCAAAACACCTACTGAAATTCGCAGCTTCTTGGGTCTAGCTGGGTACTATAGACGTTTCATTGAAAACTTTTCAAGGATTGCCGCACCTTTAACTTCGTTAACTCGCAAGAATGTCAAGTTTGACTGGGGTCCCAAGCAATAAGAATCTTTTGAGATCCTCAAGCAGAAATTAAGCAATGCTTCGGTGTTGACATTGCCTGAAGGGATTGAAGAGTTTGTTGTGTACTACGACGCATCGCACGCCGGTATGGGTTGTGTGCTTATGCAAAAGGGCAAAGTCATTGCCTATGCATCCCGTCAATTAAAGGTGCACAAAAAGAACAACACCACCCATGATTTGGAATTGGGTGGTGGTGTATTTGCACTAAAGCTTTGGAGGCACTATCTATATAGAACCAAGTGTGTGATCTATTCTAATCATAAGAGCCTTCAGCATTTGTTTAATCAGAAGGATCTTAACATGAGACAACGCCGATGGATGGAAATGTTAAACGATTATGATTGTGAAATCCGATATCATCCTGGTAAGGCAAATGTAGTCACTGATGCTTTAAGCAGGAAAGAAAGGATCAAACCTAATAGGATAAATGCCAAAAACATTGAACTAAAGAACAACTTGAATGAAAGGTTGTTAGCCACTCAAAAGGAAGTTGTATTAGAAACTAACTATCCGAATGAGAAGTTAGGCGTAACTGCTGCTCAATTATCATATGGCAAGGATGGAATCCTTAGGATGAATGGTCGAATCTGGGTTCCAATCCATGGAGGGCTTAGAGACGTAATTCTTCAAGAGGCTCATAGTTCCAAATATTCAGTTCATCCAGGCAATGATAAGATGTATCAGGATCTAAAGGCAAATTACTGGTGGATAGATTTGAAGAAATATATAGCCACTCATGTTGCTAAATGTCTGACATGTGCACAGGTTAAAGCCGAGCATCAGAAACTGTCAGGTTTGCTGCAACAGCCTGAACTTCCCACTTGGAAATGGGAAATGGTAACCATGGATTTTATTACTAAGTTACCAAAGACGAACCGTGGGAATGATACTATTTGGGTTATAGTCGACAGGCTGACCAAGTCAGCCCACTTCTTGCCAAGTAAGGAAACGCACAGCTCCGATAAGCTAGCTCAACTGTACGTGGATGAGATAGTATCTCTCCATGGAGTGCCAGTATCTATTATTTCTGACAGGGATACTAGATACACATCTCATTCTTGGAAAAGCTTTCAGCAATCCCTAGGCACCCGTCTAAATTGCAGCACCGCATATCATCCTCAGACAGATGGCCAAAGCGAGCATACCATTCAAACACTCGAGGATATGCTCAGGGCTTGTGTTATTGATTTGGGTGGAAGTTGGGATGACCATCTTCCTTTGATTGAATTTTCGTACAATAATAGTTATCATTCGAGCATTCAAGCAGTGCCTTTTGAAGCATTGTACGGAAAGAAGTGTAGAACGCCAGTTTCTTGGGCGGAAGTTGGAGAAACCCAACTATCAGGACCTGATATAGTCCTGGAGACGACGGACAAGATTGTTCAGATCCGTGATCGTCTGAAAGCCGCAAGGGATAGACAGAAAAGCTATGCAGATATGAGGCGTAAACCTCTAAAATTTGAAGTTGGTGATAAAGTCCTACTCAAGGTATCACCCTGGAAAGGGGTGATGCATTTCGGCAAAAAGGGCAAGCTGAGCCCAAGGTACATAGGTCCATTTGAAATCATCGAATGTGTCGGAAATGTGGCCTATAAACTGAATCTACCCGAAGAGCTCAGTGGGATACATAATGTATTCCACATCTGCAATTTAAAGAAATGTCTAGCCGATGAATTGCTAGCAATGTCACATAAGGATGTGCAGATTGATGAAAGCTTGAAATTCGTTGAAAAACCTTTGTCGAGCGAGGATCGACAGGTTAAGAAGCTTCGAAGAAAGCATGTGTCAATCGTAAAAGTGAAATAGGATGCCCGTAGAGGCCCAGAACTGTGGGAGGTCTAATCCACAATGAAATAGAAATACCCTCATTTATTTCAGTAAATCTCGAGGTCGAGATTTCTTTTAAGGGGGTGAGGATGTAACACCACGCAAAATCATGTCCAATACAGTAACGGCACATGTCATGAACTTTAACGTGTAATGAATTTATTTAAAGGGACTAAAAGTGTCAACATGCCAGACTTATGCCTCTGATTGACCTTACAAGACGTTCGTATTCTTTAATGAATAAATTATTGAACGTGGAAAGCCGTTTGTGCTTAAAGATCAAAAGTTTACAAAGCATAAGGGTTAAACGTGTCAACATGTTAATTCTTACCTCTGAATGACCATTTAGCGATCCCGAGGCTTTGTAATGTATAACGCATAATGATTTCGTGGAGTTTCTACGCACTTAAGAACATTTCGGGTGGTCTAGTAACTAACCGGGAGCTTAACGAAGTTAATTTATGACCCAAGGCACTTGAAAGTTAACTATGGGGGTCATTAGTGCAATAAAAGAAAGTTATTTAAACTTAAATTGGACCAGGAACTGAAAATGAAAAGTTTGGAAACTTGTTTACCGGATTAAAGGTTTGTCGCGGGCCGCGTAGGCTGCCCTTAATTCCTACGCGGGCCGAGAGAGAGGTGCCAACGACATTTTTCTGGACAACAGCATGTTGCAGCCTGTTCCACCGCCATTGCATGCTTGTTTTTTATACCAGGGACTGAGCAACTGGTTTTTACTGCCCTAGGGACACTTGTGAACATCTGATAACCTCCTAGGTACAGCTGCAATGATCCAAGAGCATCCAATTTTCCTATATAAGAGTCTTGGTTTTCACTTGTTCATGCACACTTTGAAATTTTCACTTCACAACTCACTCTCTGAAGCATCCTGGTGTTCAAGGAAGCTTTCTCCAGTTGAATGTTCGTGCTAAGGACTCTTGTAAGTGTTCTTAGCTTCTATAGTTAAGATTTTATTAGCCTAATGACCGAAAGTCAAAGATAACGTAATTACGCTTTGACTTTGTGATTAATCACTAACGGTCCAGCCATTATTCGAATTAAAAGTGGCTATGTGTTGGTAATTATCTAGGTGTTAAACCCTTAAAAGGGAACCTTCTAATTATCACGTTATCTCAGTCAATTGTCGGGTCAAAGTTATGAACAAAAAGTCAAACGAGTCAGTTTTTACAAAATAATTCATAACTGATAATGCAGAAGTTATGGAACATGTTTTAACACTTAAATAACTTGGTAAATCATATAAGAACATGTTTAGGCATGTTCAACCCGACAATTCTGAGCTTAGGCTCGGTTCGCGACCGAAAGTCGCAAAAGTAGACTTTTGCTTTGACTTTCAGTTCTGACCCGATTTAGCTTAGTTTAGTTATGCCTTAAGGTTCCTTTAGGACCATATTATATGTTAGTATAACCCTCTGAGGTTATACAACATGGTTCCATAGAAATCCTAGTTCATTGCATGTTTCCGTTAAATGCTTAAAAGTTGACCGTTATGCCCTTTTGATATAAAAACGAGATTTTTGAAAATGTGAGAGGACAAAAATCTTTATTACTGATTTGTAAGCATGTCCTAAGATTTTGACATCAGTTTATGGTCTAAAATAGAAGTTATGCAAGATATCGTAAAATGAAAGCTTTTTGTTAATTAAATGGTATTTTCAGCATAAATCATATTTAAACCCAATTTTTGACACCAAACTTGCTACCCACTATTATGAAATAATATTTAGGGATTTTTGGAAATTTTTGTCAAATTTTATACTGACCATAACATAGAGTTCTAGTGTAAATTCGGTATTGACGAAATTACCCTTTTCATTGATAAAATGAGTTTTACATATCATTTTGATACCAAACCTTTTCCTACTGATTTCATATGTTAAATAAAAATATTTTAAGCTTTAGAGACTGATCAAAACTTCAAAATTTTATAAACATTTCAAATATCGTCAAATACCGACTTTTACGCTTATTAAGCGCATAGTATGGTTTAAAACCATATTTAACGCTTAAGACTTATTACCGACTGACTTTAAAAATAAATTTTTATACTTCAACAGTAGGCTTAAGTCTTGAACTCAAATTTCCAAATTTGACCCTTAAAGCATATGTGAAATGACCAAAATGCCCCTAAGGTGCATAGTTTGGCCAAAAAAATGTTAAACCTCACATATGTATGATATCTTGCTGAATTAACTTGATAAAATAAATGTTTTTGCTGATATTTTTGGACCAGAACCTCAGTTTATTATTTAACCTCTTCTATAAATATTAAAATGACCAAAAGACCCTTACGGGGCTTGAATTGGTTTTGATTTCATTTTGGGCATAATGGAAGATATCCTACTGATATCACAACATAATTTAAGCATAATAACTTATGGAACCTGTTCATGACTCATTCGGTTACCCGTTATGCATATACGCGTTCAGTGCGGTTTATGTAACTAGTTTGCATAAATTAGCCGAAACGGGTCAAACCTTATCGTTTTTACTTCAAAATCCATAATGTGATTAGTTTACCCATTATATACAAGTCTTCATACTTGTCGGGTCTAAATCACATTCTAATCTGGTCTTCACTTAATCTTGCGTTTTGAACAGTAAACCTTTAATTAAAACTAACCGGTCTAAGTTAAAACTTAAATAAGACCCGTTAGGAATCTAATAGGTTATTAAAACCTTCGTTCCAGATTAGGAGCCCAGTAAAAGCTACTTGTACTTGCTGATTTGATATACGGCTGAGGTAAATACTTTTAACTTATTTTCCATTATACGGGCTTGGGATACGGTATTATAATAATACCGCTTGGTCGGGTATGAAATCATTTAATCGGATTGTGATTAATAAATTTACATAACCCATTTTAATCTGTTTTGTTTGATACAATGCCTTTGGGGGGTTAATGACCATGTCCTGGATATCCTCGGCTCGTTCATTTGAAATGGCCACGGCTTAAGCACGGGGTATAGACATACACCTGACAGTTGCGTATGTATAAATGGTATCTCTCTCGTGAGGAAACTCCTTGTGGGCCTATACTTGTGCTGTGTCTATTAATTTTATACCGGCTCTTCTATTCCGGTCCTAAACGGACGACAAACATATAAATCTGTATACAAGATTATTTTTAATAATTGTCCCAAGTTATAAAAGATTTTATGCCTTGTGCATCCAAACCAATTTTATAAATACTTTTCAAAAGAGTCAGTTAATTGTATTTACCAGTGTAAACTGACGTATTTTTCAAAAAGACTAAGTGCAGGTACTGTTATGGGTCATTTTCTGCATATATATCCTAACTGATATTCTGGGTCTGATTGTTTATTTGTGATCAGGATACCGGATCAGGGTATTGGTAACATCCTGATACGATATCCTTGTGGTAATTGATTTAACCACGTGCATATTAGAAGGTGCAAGTCTCCAACGTTCAAGTGGACTTCTTCCCCTCAAGACTCAGGCAAATCAGTTAGCTTGTAGACGTTGAACCCGAAAGACCAGGACTGCAACGTTCGTATGAGGAATATCCGCCGAATCCCGGAATAATAGGATGTTTAGTTAGTTTTCTTTTACTATAAATAGATTGATTGGATCAGATTAAGGCACACACTCTTACGCACACTTTTACTCTCCTGTTGCAAACAATCACTACACTCAAACACTTGTACTCGAATTACATTGTAACACCTAGTTGATCCGCATCATATCCTGCACTGTATCCTGATATTTGAAGTAATAGAAGAACAAGGCAGCTGCGATTGTCAGCTCCCGAAGTTTTGTGCCGGCGATCTAGATTGATCAAGGGCTTTCCTCGTACATCCTATGTCACCCTTTACATTTTCGCTCATTGTTTGATTATAGATACAGCTCTATATCCTGAGTCGTATCCTGAAACTGTTTTTGCAAATAACTTAACTAGAATATTTTCAACACACATTTCAAGCACACTACCTCACTTAACTAATTTGATCACTTAATTGCTTCGGTAATTTTTTACCAAAACAATTTGGCGCCCACCGTGGGGCAAGTGGTGCTATTTCTACTGAAAACTTTTGCAAAATCGTTACTTGGTTTTCTATTTTCAAAGCTTTTTGCTACACTATTTTCAATGGCCTCGAGATCAAACATTGTAACAACCCTCGGTAAAACCAACACCCTCATAATATTTCGACACTCCATTATATTGTAAAATGTCCCCATATATCTTATATTACACCCCGTATGTGAAAACCGAGCCCGAAATAGGTTATAATATATAAAATAAATTAAAAATAAGAAAAAGGGAGCTGAGGCGGGCCGCGTAGACCCACCCCAACATCTTACGCAGGCAGTATCAATGCAGGAATTGACTTCGCTGATTTCTTTAGGTGAAGCGGGCCGCGTAAGAGTATATGTGTAGTTGACGCGAGCCGCGACAGATCATGAAACGCGGAGACATCTGGTGCTGACACGTGTCGACATCGTGTCGAGTCTACTTGGTGACCGGACTAAGCTATGGTGTTGACTAAGGTTGACGCGGGCCGCGTAACCTTGGCCTGTGTCTCACGCGGGCCGCGACAGGACTAGAATCAGACCATATAAATAGATAGCATCAGTTTACGATTTTCGTCGCTCACAATCTCAATTCTAAATCCCAATTCTGTAGAGAAGTTATAATACATGGGTATTATACCCCTAATTAGCGAGGTTCTGCTCCGTTGTAAGTATTATAACCCCAGTTTCGTAATAGTTACGCTGCCCGATTGATTTAGGGTTCCGTAACAACTGTCGTGGTTCTGCCCGACGTAGTTGTTGGAATGCCGTCTCGGGGAGGGTATCATTAATATTTTCAAAGGGTTATGATACTAACCAATGTACATTTGTATAAATTATAGATTATACCCAGGAAACCCTTACAAGAAGCCTAAGATAGCAAAGTGAGTTTATCCTCTTTTTGTTAATGTTTTTGGAATGTTTTACAAAACCTTAATTATTTTACAATGCGATTAAGCGGTGATTGAGTCTTTGTAGTTCTTCAATTACTGCCGGTATTATGGGGTTTTGTATACAAAATTTACTACGAGTAGTAGTAAGTCTGAATGACAGTGCATTACCATTGGACGACGAGTTAGCCAATGGGTAATTTGACCATAGCCATAGATCCGGTCGAGTGGCAAATACTGAATGAGTAATTGTGTAGATATAAACAATGTGATCGCTCTCAATACTGTTTTAATTGATAAAATGTTTCTTGATTAAACTGGGATTCACTCACCAGTATTTCCGACTGACAAATGTTTTTAAAACACGTTACAGGTAACACAATGTGAACAGCCAATTAGTGAAAAGCCAGCTGGAGAGCACTGAAGGCTTGGGAAAATGTGGCTATAAAAGTTACCTAATAAACGATGTTTTAAATTCAATAAAATAGGGTTTGTCCCTATAAATGTATTGTAATAAGAAACTTGGGTTTTGCCCATGTTATTATTAATATCAAATATGTTGGTTTTACTCTGATAAACATTTCCTAACTACGGTCCTGATGTAAATTCCGCTGCAAGACTAAACAAACTGATACCACCAAAATCTGAGCTCGCGTCCGCCTGATCACGGGAATCAGTGATCGGGGGTTGCGACAGAAGGTGGTATCAGAGCCTAGCCACTGGTCTGAGCCAAAGAAGTGTTCTGCTGACACTTAAATTCTAAATTTTGTGTTAGGAAATAATTACGGAAATACGTGCATAACTGTATTTATTTGTTATGTGTTATTTGACTATTTGTTAGTTTTCAGTATGAGTGATCAAGGACCATCAGACGTGAATCGTCAGTTAGCTAATTCACCTAGGAGTGAAGGTACATCATCGCAGCCTGCCCTCTCTGGGTATACTGCTGATCAGGAAGACGGGATATTTGCCTTTAGAGCTAAGTCGGAGGAACCATTTCCTACTAAGAAACGAGGATGGTTCAGTAAAGAAGCTTTTGCTCATAGGAAAAGAATGCAAAAACTGCAACAGCAAAGGGCTTTAGCAGCTATTAAGCGAGAGACAGATGCCCATACGCAAGATATGCTTAATAGAAGCCTAGCTAATTTCCATATCCTAGCTACAACTGCTGCTGACCCGAGTCTGGAACAACTAGTAGCCCCACAACCACAAAACCCAGAACAACCCATGGAGATAGAAAATCAAGAAAACCAAGTAGAGATGCACGACTTTAATCCAGAAGAAATCCCTAGGGTGCCTGCACCGAATCCTCTAGACCCGAATTACGACCCTTGGTGGGACGACAATAGGGATTTTGTGCAACGTTACCCTATCCAGGATTATCCACCCATACAGAAAATAGAAGCTTACCCAGGTATGGACCCTTTAGATCCCTATTACCAAGATGATTATATTAGGGAAATATTAGAGGATCCTTACCAATTTCAGGAACTGTCACCACCATATCAGGAAACCGCACCCCAGATTCCAAACCCAGTCCGAGAACCTGCACCACTAATGAGTGCAGAAAACGTTCAAGAACTTAGGACTTTCGGGGAGGAAATTTTAGAGAGCAGTGATAGAATACGTCAGGTGGGAGAGCGTCTCGTATGGAAATACGATGAACGTAATATGGATTTTTGGATAAATCCATATCCGTGAATGTTAGAATGGAAGAAGCGGTAGTAATAATAATATAATAAAAATAAAAATATGTGTGTACGGATGCATATTACTATTTTATTTATGTTGGTATTGTAATCTTTATTTCTGTACTAGTGTGTAATAGACGCATAAGTATATGAAAAGAGTATAGTAGCAATGATCTACGTTTTTGGCTAGATTATGTGTTATGTGATTAACTATATTAAAATATTAATTGTGATATTAATATGGGATAAATGTTTAAAATTCAGATGGTCGACGAAGAAAATCAAGGAAATCTGAATAACGATAATCAGAGTAACATTAACGTGGTTAATGATAATCCGAGTGTCAATAACAATGGAAACCAAGTGGACAATAGTGCTATCCAACACATAGTAGCACAGGGAATTATAGATACGATGCCATTTATACTTCAAACTGTTAAGGATGCTGATAATAAAAGTAAACATAGCAGTAAGCGACCAATTGAACCAAAAAATAGCGTGAACAATGGACCAGTACTTCAAATGCCTATTCCCAAAAGAAGAAGAACCATGCCTTATGGTTGTTCTTATAAAGAATTCTGGTCTTGTAAACCAATGGAATTCTCGGGCAACGAAGGGGCCATTGCAACCTTACGCTGGATAGAAAAGACTGAGGCAGTCTTAAGGATAAGCAAGTGTGCTGAAGAAGATAAAATATTGTTTGCTTCTAATCTGTTTAAGAATGCAGCACTAGAATGGTGGAACACTATCCTCCAGACAAGAGGAAGTGATAGGACTTATAATATGGAATGGGAAGAATTTAAAAACAAGGTAGAAAGGAAGTTCTACCCACCCAATGAAAAAGAACAGATAGCAAACAAATTCCTAAACCTTAGAATGACTGGTGTGGAAAGTAAGGGATACACTAAAATATTCTTTGAATATGCTAGAATAGTGCCAACTCTTGCTTCACCAGAACCAGTGTTAATCTCCCGTTATATTTGGGGATTAATCGGAGAAATAAGACACGTAGTCAAGGCAGCAAGACCTCAAACCATAGAAGAAGCTGTAGAACTAGCCAATACCTTGACTGATGAATTAGTCCGTACCCGAGAAGAGGATCAAAGGAGAAACCTAACCCAGAAATTGACTCAAGAATTTCGTTCTAGAAATTCTAACCGTGAGAGAAATGTAGGATCTACCTCTACATTCAGGAAGATGCTCCATATATTGTAACTTTTGTAAAATGTCGGGACACAAGGAAGAAAACTGCAGGAAGAAAGCTAACAGCAGGGTATGTTACAATTGTGGAGAACAATGTCAAATCAAGCTAAATTGCCCAAAAGTAGCTCCAGCTCCAGACAACAAGAATAATAAAAATGCTAGAGCATTTGTTCTGACTGCAGATGAGGCCAAAATGATTCCAGATGTCATAGCTGGTACGTTTTTAGTTAATGATGTTTTTGCTAAGGTATTATTTGACTCTGGTGCAAACCAAAGTTTTATTAATACATCGTTTTGCAAATTTCTAAATTAGTCATTAACTAAACTACCACTAGAATGCTTAGTAGAGACAGCTAATGGAGAAACCGTTAGGATTTCTGAAATCTTACAGGGAGCAAGAATAGAAATTTTAGATCAGAAATTTATTGCAAACCTATATCCCATGAACCTGGTAGGATTTGATGTTGTTTTAGGAATGGATTGGTTAATAGCTAATAAAGCCAATATTTTATGTGATCAAAAGTCAATCCAAGTAGAATCACCAAAAGGTAAAACGATCACAATTAAAGGAGATAAACCATCTAGAACTACAAAATTCATATCTGTGATGAAAACTGCAAGTTGTATAAGAAAAGGTTCTATAGTGTATTTGATTTCCATAATCACTAAAACTAAAGGAAAAGAACTAAAAGATATTCCAGTAGTATCTCAGTTTTCAGATGTCTTTCCAGAAGAATTACCAGGATTACCTCCAGACAGAGAAGTTGAATTCAGAATTCACCTGCTACCAGGAACATCACCAATTGCCAAAACACCTTATCGGTTGGCACCTGCAGAAATGCAAGAATTAAAGAAACAATTAGATGAATTATTGGAGAAAGGATTTATACAACCGAGTTCGTCGCCATGGGGAGCGCCGATATTGTTCGTTAAAAAGAAGGACGGATCAATGCGTATGTGCATTGACTACCGTGAATTAAACAAGGTTACGATTAAGAATCGGTACCCATTACCGAGAATCGATGATCTGTTTGATCAATTGCAAGGAGCTCGATTTTTCTCTAAAATCGATTTAAGGTCAGGATATCATCAATTAAAGGTACAGGAAGAGGACATTCCTAAGACCGCATTTAGAACAAGGTATGGTCATTATGAATTTACTGTCATGTCATTTGGTTTAACCAATGCCCCAGCTGCATTTATGGACATGATGAATCGAATACGTAAGCCATATTTGGATAAATTCATAATTGTTTTTATAGATGATATTCTAATTTACTCTAAGAATAAAGAGGATCATGCAAGACATTTGCACGCACTTTTAAGTTTATTAAGAAAAGAAAAGCTTTATGCTAAGTTTTCAAAGTGTGAATTTTGGTTAGAACAAGTACAATTCCTTGGACACTTAGTCAATCATGAAGGAATTCATGTAGACCCAACCAAAATCGAGGCAATTACCAAATGGAAAACCCCCGAATCACCAACCGAGGTTAGAAGTTTCTTAGGATTGGCCGGTTATTGTTTTGGTCAAAAATTACCGAAGCAATTAAGTGATCAAATTAGTTAAGTGAGGTAGTGTGCTAGAAAAGTGTGTCAAAAATACGTTATTCAAGTTATTTGCAAAACCAGTTTCAAGATACGGCTCAGAATATAGAGTTGCATCTTTGATCAAACAATGAGCAAAAATGTAAAGGGTGACACAGGATATACGAGGAAAGCCCTTGATCAATTTAGATCGCCGGCACAAAACCTCGGGAGTTGACAATCGCAGCTGCCTTGTTCTCCTATAACTTCAAATATCAGGATACAGTGCAGGATGTGGTGCGGATCAACTAGGTGTTACAAAGTAATTTGAATACAAGTGTTGGTGTGTAGTGTTTGCAGTGAGCTAGAGAGCAAAAGTGTTCGAGAATGTGTGTGAAAGTTGCGTGCCTTAATCTGATCCGCCCCCATCTATTTATAGTAAAAGAAGTGTAACAAACTATCCTAATAAACTGGGATCCGGCGAATATTCCTCACTCGAACGTTGTAGACCTGGTCTTTTGGGTTCAACGTCTCTCACATAACAGATACGCCCGAGTCTTGAGGAAAAGAAGTCCATCTGACCGTTATTAACCTACAGCCTCTAACCTGCATGTGGTTAATTCAATCAACCTCAGGATATCGCCTAAGATGCTAGCAATATCCCAGTCCAGTATCCTGGTCACAAATAAACAATTAAAAGCAGGATATTAGTCAGGATATGTACACTCAGAAAATGACCCATAACAATTGTCCCCAAATATATCTGTTGGTATACCAATCCAACGGATATATTTTAAAAATTCTATCTCGTAAATCAAGGCATTTAAAACGAAACGACGGTCAAGATCACATGATAACCTCCAACGCGCTTTTAGCTCGATGGAGATCTACAATGCCCCTATATCTTCTCTCTTCTTGTTTGAAAAGCAGATATCTCCAACAGAGTCTCCAGGTAACTCCCTATTTCTCATTCACTTTCTGTCAATCTTTCTTCCCTCATTCGTAATGGCTGCCAAAACCCATTCCCAAACTGCCGAATCGTCCGAGACCTTCACTCAGCAGAATCTTCTCAAAAATACCGAAAAGGAGGTTTGTGCTTTCGACAACGCAGACATTGCGGCTTTGAGAGCTTCCGGTGCTTTCCCTGATAACACAGTCTTTAGACCGTTCGATCGGTCAATTCGATCGGATGTTTCTTCCACTGATTGGGTTTGCTTTCCAGCATACCCTTTTTCGCTAGGTCTTCGATACCCTTTTCCCGAATTCATGATGCAATTCTTCCGGAGCACCGGCATCTCTTTTGCTCAAACCATGCCCATGGTCTGGAGGGTATTAATCGTGCTTAAAATCAAAAACCTTCACTGTCCCGACCTTTGTATCGAGGATCTGCCAATCGCTTATCGCCTCCGATCCCACGGCTCTAGCCGGTTCTTGCTTTTTTCGACTTCCAACAAACCCCTTATTCTTAAAGCCACCAAAAACGAAGATGGATGGCAACACAAGTTTTTCTTTGTTAAACGAGACTCCATTGATGAGGGTGCTAACCTTCCAGTGGAATGGTTAACCACCGGTAGGATTATGAATGTTCGCATGTACCTTTAGATTTTTATCTTTTCCTAATATCCTTCTTTTTGATTCCTTTGCAGTAAATTTCAAGGAAGTAGCTCCACCTACTGCGGAATCAGAGAAAAGAATCAAGACTGTTTACCAATTACCTGCAATAGACAGGAGTTTTACCACACACATCCCGAGTTCCAGTCAATACTCGTCATCTGAAATGTCTGGTAAGGATTATTTTTAAAATAATTAGTTAATATAGCATAATAGAATAAAGAGTAATAAATATGTAAAACTTTTTTCCCTTCACGCAGCACCAGCCAAGATTCCTGAAGTTTTTGACCTCGACGAGTTGGACAGCTATTTTGATCATGTTCAAATTAAGAAGGAACCTAATCCTAAGGCCACAGCCTCATCCAAACCCAGTGGTTCCAAAGCCATCGTCATCACCAAACCCTCGCCAGCTACCAAGCCCCAGAGTTCCAGCTCTCGTAAAAGGAAAGAGCCCGATTCCCCCGTCATCTCTGACACATTTCCCTATGAGAATTACGGGTTCATTGAAGCAAGCGGGTTTATGACCTCCTTTCGCAACCAGGTTAGTATTCTCAAACCATATCCTGCAGCTTATACCATTTACAAGGATTTATCGAAATCGATACCTGTCCTCTTATTTTTACAGGGTCTTGAATGTCTGGTTCATCTTTATCAAGAATCATGCGGGCTTAACAAGACGCTTGAATCCAAATTAAAGAAAGCGGAAGTCACGATCTCCGATCAAGGCATGATTGCTGCCGCCAAATCTCGTCATTACGAGGAGAAGTTCAAGGCTATGACTCAAGAACATCAGATTGCTCTCAACAAAGCTACTCTCCAAGCCCAAGCTGATCTCGATGCTGCCCATGCGCAACATGAACAGGATATGGTCAGCTACCGGGAAAGCCTTAAGAGTTCCGTTGTCACTTCTCTTCTCCAGGCCAGGCTGAAGATGGCCCATGAAGCCAAAACACTAGGTTTTGAATGCCCTTCTTGGGACGTTGGTGCCTGGGAAACGAAGCTAAAGAACCTTGGCGGCATTTCTACCATACCAGCTGCCGAAGGATCTTCCAAAGTAGTTGAAAAAGCAACCGATGCTGAGAGGAATGCTGAAGCGGATCCCAAGACGGATGCTGCTGAAATTATCATGAACGAAGAAGGCGCTACCCCCTAAAGCTTATTTTCTTTAAATTATTTGAACAACTTCATGTCTTATGAACAATTTCTATTTCCACATCAAAACAATTCGATAGCCGAAGGTGGATGGGTCCTGGGCTTCAGGACGAAACCTTCGGTTATCAACTAGTACTGCTTATTTCAAATAATTTCATCTTTCATCTTTCTTGCTATTGTTTTCTGTCTTTCCTAGTACATATCTTAGCTTTACAAAATTTTGCACAACTACCTTTCAAAAATATCCTGATCCATATACTCAGTAATATATTATGAAAACTTCAAATAGAGCTTTTAGAAATTCAATCAATCTTCCTAGGAAACTTTTTAAAGAATGAAAGACAGTCCACTTTCCAAAACCTGTTTTGACAATACTTGTTTGATCAAAGTTTCAAACTAGTATCGGTTTCAAATATTTTAATCAAATATCCTGAAAAGTATTTTGAAAATATATTTTGAGAATATATCCCGAGAATTTATCCCAATCAAGATGTCTAAGCTTTTGTCAAACATAGTTTCAAAAACTTAAATAATGTTTACAAAGGAAAGATCATACCAGGAATAGGGTATAACCCTAAACTTCAATCCCTTTGCAACTCTTCCAATGAGGATGTCCCCTGTCTGAGACACTTAGTGCATTAGGTCCAAGCTTTATCTTTTAAGCTTTACACCATTGCCTTAGTAGGAATGTCCCCTGTACATAATATCTTCGAATACTTAGAAATTTTCTGGACATCAGTTCCAATTGTATAGACAATTTTTCGTGTTACAGGGGTAAAACCCAAAACCTACTGGAGACAAATTCCTCGTATCCTGGGGGAAATCCCAAATTTTCACGCGCTACAGGCGGGAGTGTATAAACTCCAAGACTTAGAAAAGTGAAAACCTTTAAACCTTAGAGAGTATGAAAATACCCTTTCATGAGAGAGGGTGATCAATCCTCATATACCTTTAGGATTCAGGATATAGCCAATAGTAATGAAATTGTCAGCCACTTTTACATGGACTGGTCCCGCCACCTTGAACTATTCCCGAATAACTTGCGCTCCAGGCGGGGTGTTTAAACCCAATTCGGAAGAAAGGTGAATGTTTTGGTCAAAAATTACCGAAGTAACTTAGTGATCAAATTAGTAAAGTGAGGTAGTGTGCTAGAAAGTGTGTTGAAAATATGCTTGTTAAGTTATTTGGAAAAACAGTACTCAGGATACGGCTCAGGATATTGAGTTGTATCTATGATCAAACAATGAGCAAAAGTAAAGTAAATGACACGAGATGTACGAGGAAAGCCCTTGATCAATCTAGATCGCCGGCATAAAACCTCGGGAGCTGACAATCGCAGCTGCCTTGTTCTTCTATTGCTTCAAAAATCAGGATACAGTGCAGGATGTGGTACGGATCGACTAAGTGTTACAACGAAACTTGAATACAAGTGTGGTGTTTGCAATGAGCTAGAGAGTGAAAGTGTATGAGAGTGTTAGTGAAAAATTGTGTGCTCTAAGCTGATCCGCCCCCGTCTATTTATAGTAAAGATACAATAACAAACTACCCTAAACTTGCGGGATCCACCGAATATTCCTTCTTCGAACGTTGTAGACCTGGTCTTTCGAGCTCAACGTCTCTCCCTCAACAAATTCGTCTGAGTCTTGTGGAGAAGAAGTCCTCTTGACCGTTAGCAAGTCTCAACCTTTAACATGCACGTGATTAATTCAATAAGCTTCAGGATATCGCCCAAGATGTTAGCAATATCCTCTTCCAGCACCCTGATCACAAATAAACAAACAAAGGCAGGATATTGATCAGGATACGTATGTTAAGAAAATGACCCCTAACAATTGTCCCCAAATATATCGGTTGGTATACCAATCCAACGGATATATTTCAAAAATCTTATCCCATAACTCAAGGCATTTAAAACGAAGCAACGGTCAAGATCACATCGTAACTTCCAACGCGTTTTTTACTCAATGGAGATCCACGATGCCCCTATATCTTCTCTTTTCTTGTTTGAAAAGCAGATATCTTCAACAGAACCTTCAGGTAATTCTCCATTTCTGATTTTCTTCCTGTAAATTTACTTCATCTTTCTTGCAACGGACGCCGAGACCTTCACCCAGCAAGCAGAATCTTCTTAAAAATCCCGAAAAGGAGATCTGCGCTTTTGACAACGCAGGCATTGCAGCTTTAAGAGCCTCCGGCGCTTTCCCCGACAGCACGGTCTTTAGGCCATTCGATCGGTCAATCCGATCGAATGTTTCTTCTACCGAATGGATCTGTTTTCCAGCATATCCTTTTTCATTAGGTCTTCGATACCCTTTTCCTGAATTCATGATGCAATTCTTTCGTATTACTGGCATCTCTTTTGCTCAAGCCATGCCCATGGTTTGGAGAGTACTAATTGTACTCAACCAAATCAAAAACCTCCATTGCTCTGACCTCTGCATCGAGGATTTACCTATTGCTTACCGCCTCCGGTCCCATGGCTCTAGCCGGTTCTTGCTCTTCTCGACCTCCAGCAAACCCCTGATTCTCAAAGCCACCAAAAACGAAGACGGATGGCAACGCAAATTCTTCTTCGTCAAACGAGATTCCATTGCTGAGGGTGCCAACCTTCCGGTGGAGTGGTTAACCACCGGTAGGATCATAAATATCCTCATAGACGATTTGATTGTTATCTTTTATTAATATTCTTGTTTTTGATCTTTATGCAGTGAACTTCAAGGAAGTTGCTCCCCCTACCGCTGAGTCAGAAGAGAGAATCAATACCGTTTACCGATTACCTGCAATAGACAGGACTTTCACCACACACGTCCCAAGTTCAAGTCAATACTCATCATCCGAGATGTCTGGTAAGAATTTCTTTCAAAATAATTAGACAAAACAATATAATGATAAAATAAAGAGTAAAACTTTTCCCTTTATGCAGCACCAGCTAAGATCCCCGAAGTCTTTGACCTTGACTAATTGGATAGCTATTCTGACCAGATCCAGGTCAAGAAAGAACCTAGCCCCAAGACCACTGCTACATCCAAACCCAGTAGCTCCAAAGCCATCATCATTCCTAAACCTTCACCGGCTACCAAGCCCCGGAGTTCAAGTTCCTGCAAAAGGAAAGAACCCGATTCCCCTGTCATCTCTGACACCTTTCCTTATGAGAAACACGGGTTCATTGAAGCCAGCGGGTTTATGACTTCTTTTCTTAACCAGGTTAGTATCCTCACACCATATCCTGCAACTTAGATTATTTTCAAAGATTTATCAACGTTAACCCCTGTCCTCTTACCTTTGTAGGGTCTTGAGCGTTTAGTTCATTTATACCAAGAATCCTGCAAGCTCAACAAAACACTTGAATCTAAGTTAAAGGAAGCAGAAATCACAATCTCTGACCAAGGTATGATCGCGGCCGCCAAATCTCATCATTACGAGGAGAAATACAAAGCTATGACCCAAGAACACCAAGTTGCTCTCAACAAAGCCACTCTTCAAGCCCATGCCGATCTGGAAGCTGCCAATATGCAGCACGAACGGGATATGGTCAGTTATCGAGAAAGCCTCAAAAGTTCCGTCGTCATTTCTCTCCTTCAAGCCAGGCTGAAGATGGCTCATGAAGCCAAAACTTTAGGTTTCGAATGCCCTTCCTGGGATGTTGCTGCTTGGGAGACCAAGCTGAAGAACCTTGGCGGCACCTCTTCCAAATCAACTGTCGAAGAACCTTCCAAAGTAGTTGAAAAAGTAGCCGACGCTGAGAAGGATGTTGAGGCGGATCCCAAGATGGATGTTGCTGAAACCGCTATGGACCAAGAAGGCACTACCCCCTAGAGCTTATTTTCTTTAAATCATTCGAACAATTTTATGTTTTTATGAACAATTTTTATTTTTGTATCCAAACAATTTGATAGCCGAAGGTGGATGGGTCCTGGGTTTCAGGATGAAACCTTCGGTTGTCAACCAGTATTGATTGCTTCAAGAATAATTTCATCTTTTTAAGTATAAATCTTAGCTTTGCAAAAAATTTCATACTGTTATTTTATAAAATATCCTGATCAGTATGCTCAGCGGTATACTGTAAAAGCCTCTTATTAGATAGAACTTCCAAACGTTCCTTCAACTTTGTAAAAATTTCTTTAGAAAGTGAAAAATAGTCTATCTTTTCAAAACCAAGTTTTGATAATATTTAAATGATCAGAGTTCCAAACTAATACTGGTTTCAAACACCCTAATCAAATATCCTGAAAAGGACTTTGAAAATACATCAGGATACTTAAAATAATGTTACAAAAAATTTATACGACGTTTAAAAAGGAAAGATCATACCAGAAATAGGGTATAAACCTATTACCAAACTTTAGTCCCTTTGCAACTCATCCAATGAAGATGTCCCCTGTGCAAGATACTTAGTGTATAAGTTCTGAGCCTCATCCTTTTAATTTTACATCACCATCTTGGCAGGAATGTCCCCTGTGTACAACGTCTTCTAACACTTTAGAAATCTATTGAATGTCAGTTTCCATTGCACAGGCAATTTTTAAGTCCCAAGGGTAAAACCCAAGGATGTACTGGAGATAAATCCCTTGTATCCTGGGGAAAATCCCAAATTTTCATGCGCTACAGGCGGGAGTGTATAAACTCCAAGACTTAGAAAGGTGAAAACCTTTAAACCTTAGAGAGTATGAAAATACCCTTTCGTGAGAGAGGGTGATCAATCCTCATATACCGTTAGGATTCAGGATATAGCCAACAGTAACGAAATTGTCAGCCACTTTTACATGGACTGGTCCCGCCATCTTGAACTATCCCTGAATAACTTGCGCTCCAGGCGGGGTGTTTAAACCCAATTCGGAAGAAAGGTGAATACCTTTAAACCTGTGAAGGGATCAGTATCCCTTAAACGTGAGAGAGGGGGCCAATCCTCTAATCTTTCGAGTTATCCTGAGTACATATCCCGGAGCTATATCCTGAAACATATCTTGCAAAATAATTGTAAACTAAGGTGGGTGTTAGCTTGGCTAACACCCCTCCGATGCTTAAGTCAGTATTGGGTTGCAAATAACAAATTAAACCAAACATATTTAAAAGAGGTAGAATTCATACCATCCTGAGTTAGAAATTAAATTCTAGACTCACTTGAAATAGAGCTTAAGGTGTATAGCATTCCAAGATCTCGGTAGCATATCCCCCTCCATATTCTTGAGTCTATATGCTCATTTCCCTGCTTCTGATTCAACTTCATACGGTCCTTCCCATTTTGGAGCTAACTTGCCATCGGCAGGATTAGTAGTATTCTGAAAAGCCTTTCTTAACACCCAATCTCCAATCTTAAATCTTCTGGTTCTAATATTCTTGTTATATGCCCTGGATATTCTCTGTTGATATGCTGCCATCCTTAGCCTTGCCGCAACTCTCTTCTCATCTATAGTGTCTAAATCCTGAGTCAAGGCTTCAGGATTCTGCTCAGGATCACTTAGGGTAGATCTTGCAGTAGGTATTGTCATTTCCGTTGGAATCATTGCTTCTGCTCCAAATACCAAGGAAAATGGGGTTTGGCCTGTTGCATTCTTCACCGTTGTCCTATCTGCCCATAAAACAAAGGGTAATTCTTCTGCCCATCTTCCTTTTTTGGCTCCTAGTCTCTTCTTTAAGTTATTGACGATTATCTTGTTTGAGGATTCTGCTTGTCCATTTGCTTGAGGATGTACCGGAGTAGACGTAATCATTTTGATTCCCCAACTTTTGCAAAAGTCAGTAGTCCTCTTACTTATGAACTGAGAACCATTGTCAGTGATTATCTCAGCTGGTACTCCGAATCTGGTCAGGATATTTCTCTTGATGAAGGATACTACTTCTTGGTCTCTTACTTGAACGAATGCTTCTGCTTCAACCCACTTAGAGAAATAATCCGTCATTGCTAGCATAAAGACTTTTCCTCCCGGAGCTTTTGGTAGCTTTCCCACTATATCCATACCCCACTTCATAAATGGCCAAGGGGAAACGATAGGATATAATGGTTCAGCAGGTTGATGCAGTATGTTACTATGTCTTTGACATGCGTCACATCTTCGAGCATATTCTGCTGCATCCTTTCTCATTGTTGGCCAATAATATCCTGTCCTTAATACTTTTGAGAATAACGACCTGCCCCCAGCATGGTTACCACAATCCCCTTCATGTATATCCTGAAGTACTTCTTTGGCTTCGGGATCCTCCAAGCATCTCAAATACGGTCCTGCAAGAGATTTCTTGTATAAAATATTATTTATAATAGTGAATCGTGATACCTTCATCCTAAATGCCTTAGGATTTTCATTTCCAGGGATATGTCCTTCTTTGAGATATCTCATGATTGGAGCTGTCCAGGATTTAGGATCCTTCTCAGGATGTTCTGCTCCCGGATCCTGAATACCCGCTACTTCTTTATCCTGAGGATTCGTTGCGGGATATAAGACATGTAATATTGGTATTTGGGTCCCTTCAGGTATCCTGATCGATGATCCTAAATTTGCTAAGGCATCCGCTTCAGCATTATCCTCCCTCGGTACCTGTTCAAGTATAAAAACATCGAAATATCCTGCTAATTTTTTGAGAATATCGAGATATTCGATTAACTTCTCACCCTTAACTGCATAGGATCCATTAAAATGGTTAGTAATTAACAAAGAGTCAACATATACTTGCAATTTTTTGACACTCATGCTCTTAGCCAATTCTAATCCTGCAATTAAAGCCTCATACTCTGCTTCATTATTAGTAGCAGGAAATTCACACCTAATAGCCTGGGGTAATATGTCCCCCTGTGGCGATTTTAGTAGTATTCCTAATCCTACTCCTCTTACATTAGATGCACCATCAGTATATAATGTCCAGGATCCTGAAGATTCTGCTAACTGTTGAACTTCTAGGTCTACCTCGTCCTGAATGTCACTACTAAAGTCAGCCACAAGTCAGCTAAAGCCTGAGATTTTATGGCATTTCTTGGTTCATATATGTGACAACTCGAATTTCCGACATTCTTTATTCGCATTTATTGCACGTTGACTTTGACTGTTTAGTTGTTTGACTCGTCTGATTTGTAACGGTACACTTCGTGTGATAATAAACGTATTGTGTTTGCTTGATTATGTGTTGATACTATAGCATGGATTATTATAAGAACACTTAGAATGTTTCACCATCAAACAACTCGAAGAAACAGAGTTGTGATTCGCCATGAACATACTCGACGAAACAAGCCTGTTTCGCCAACCCGAACTCGACGAAACAAACTGTTACGCCGGCCCAGTTTCGCCGGAAGCCCAGTACGGCCCAGTATGTTATTTTCGTGTATAATTACGTGAAACGGTTCTAGTTTCACACCTTTGGCAAAACTGAAACCCTAGAACTTTCCCTACTGTGACGGCAGCTGTGTGTGATTTCCCAAGCTCTCTCTAACAATCAAAACCATCTTTATTATTATCTCGGTTAGTTTGATTGCTTAATACATATTTGTGTATTTACTCGATGTATGGAACGGCTGTGAATGTATGTCTTTGCATTTGTTTTGATTGATAGGTTCGTTCTAGAAGGTCACGATTATATAATGGATATTTAGGGTTTCATGAATCTTTTATTGATTTTGCATGCTAGCGATTGTTAGTGTAGAATCTGATTATATTACGTAGATCTTAATCATCGGGTAATTCTTGTGATAGAAAAACCAACAGAACCGAATATTTGTCAATAGTACATATGTATTAATGATATAGATTGTTGAGATGTTACTGTTATGTTAATTGGTGATATTGATGTGTGCATGTGAGATATTGAAAGTCAAGTGAATTGGATAAGGATCATTTAAATATTGTCAGTCATTGTCTTGAGGAGTCATGCAATTGGCAGTAAACATGTGATGCATGTGCGATGATGATGATGTTTCTGTTATAAGACTGTTTTGTCCCTTAGTAGTTTATGATGATTGAATGAGGATGGATTGATAATTATGTTTGTGTAAGGTTTTAGCAATATGTGGCTGCACGTATATATCCGGTGTCATGATTTGATTTGTTGAAACAAATGATTACTTAACTGTTAATGGTGATGTATATGACGAAACCAATTGTGACAAAATGAACATGATGAAACAGATGTGTTTCGCCAAGGGATATCACGACGAAATAGATAGTGTTTCGTCGAAGGAGCTCACGGCGAAACAGAGGGTGTTTCGCCGACCTGGGTAATTCATACAGTAACTGTTTCCGTAAGACTTAACTGAATTAACTA
Organism: Helianthus tuberosus; assembly: GCA_030545235.1. Lineage (NCBI taxonomy): Eukaryota > Viridiplantae > Streptophyta > Magnoliopsida > Asterales > Asteraceae > Helianthus > Helianthus tuberosus. The sequence continues at coordinate 29,875,134 of CM060386.1, read as the reverse complement.
ACTGCCGTTAAATGTTAAACATGATTTGTATGATTGTGATTACGTGTTACATGCTTATACGTGAACAACTTTGTGACTACAAACTGATTATGTATACGTGCATACTCTAGGACGTGATTGATTTACTGTGAGCGCATACTTAGCATACCGAGCAAACCAAGGTGAGTTCACACAAGCCAAGGCATGGGGTTCCCAGGGGGGAATGGGGATTTGATGATTTACTATACATACGTAAATGATGGAAACTACTGCTAGACTAGTAACACTTATTGAACGATCTTCGCACACCTGCCAAGGATTGGCCGCGATATTATGACTGTCTTCGCACACCTGCCATATGATGGCCGCGAACTAAACTTACAAATCTTCGCACACCTGCCATATGATGGCCGCGAACTAAACTTACAAATCTTCGCACACCTGCCTGGAGAGGCCGCGATACAAATAAACCTAGTCTAGAATACTTGGGGAATAACATTCCCCAACATCTTCGCACACCTGCCTGGAGGGCCGCGATGGGAAATAATACGATACTTTGTAACGAACGAACATACTACTACTCACGCTATACTAATACTGAACTATTAACTGTGAACTCGCTCAACTAGTTGTTGACTCTCTCTTACATGCCTTGCAGGACCTTAGGTACATATGGAGCTTGCACAGGGAGGAGCAGGTCGTTGTGGGACATGGATCGATGATGCCATGTTATCTATCTAAACATTTGAATTTACTATTTACTTTGGGTTTACATACTTATGCTTCCGCTACATACTTGTTGACGTTTGGTTTTGAAAACACCTTTCGTATTGATGAATGATTTTTACTACTTACTTATATGTTCAATATGATTGGTGGCTTGATCCTGGTCAGTCACGCCTCCAAGCGGTGATACTCCGCGAGTGGATTTTTGGGGTGTGACAGATTGGTATCAGAGCCATTGGTTATAGAGAACTTGGTTTTAATAAAGGGAAAACGATTTTGTTAAAACCAGACTATAACCAGAACAGTGCTCTCAACGATCCACAACGACGCTTCGCTCCACGTACAAGGCTCAACATCATAGGTATTACTATTCATGTTACCTTACCTACTTGCTAGAATTACATAGAACTTTGCTCGCGGTATGCTTAGATTACAGAACTTACTATATGTTATTGCTTGAGAATACCTGTGTGCTCACTCTCTTCGCACTATTCGCGAACCTCTCACTCACATGTTCTCCCTGATGTCAAGATCATGAGTGGACGCGTTAACCTAACTCAAGCCCAGTTGGCGGCTTCGATCACTGAACAAGTTACTGCAGCACTCGCAGCTGCCCAGGCAGGAGGTGTAACCTGCCATCACCACTTACTCTAGGATCTTTAGATCCTACTTTCGTAACTCAACACTTGTGCTTAATTTTGATTACTCTTACGCACACGACAAGTCAACACGCTCAACCACCTGTATGCACATACACGACTCTTATGGACTGTCGTCCTACTACTTTCAACGACACTGAAGGAGCTGTTGGACTCCTCCGTTAGTTCGAGGAACTCGAATCGGACTCCGAGTTTGCGAATGACCTGAGGCTCGTGAGGTGAAATATGCCACTAAAACTCTCGAAGGCACTGCGCTAACTTGGTGGAACGCGCAAGTTCAGATGCTGGGGCTGGCGGCTGCTAATGCCACCCCATGGAATGATTTTAAGGAACCTATCAAACGTGAATACAATAGTTATGATGCCATCCACAAGTTGGAAGTGGAGTCCTTTAACATGAAGATGACGGGGTCAGAGATAGAAGAGTGCACGATAACGATTCAACAAACTGGCAATTTTGTGTTCAACTATGGTGGATCCTCCCATAAAGAGCTTTGAGCTGTACCTCAAAGGCTTAGTACCAGGAATTCAAAACCATGTGAAGACGGCTAAACTTGCTACTATTCAAGATGCTACTCATCTTGCTCATCGTCTCACAGACCAGGCAGTGGGACAGAACAAGCTGCCTCAATGTATCAGCGATACTACTACCACTACTACTTCAACTACTTCCGCTACCCCCAGTAACAACGGATGAAAGTGGGATGGAACCTCTAGCAAGGGTTCGACTACGATTCTGTCCCAGGCACAGCAGTGAAAGATCGATGACAACCAAAGTCCTGGTCAGCAACCTTTTAGTAGTCAATGGCAGGATGGATACAGGGGAAACCACCCAAAGTGCAAACTATGTAACTTGCACCACAGCGGGCCGTGCAACCGAAATCATTGTCAATGATGCGACAAGCTTGGTCATGGAGCCAAAGATGGTAGAAACTCACGTCTTGCAAGCCAGAACCAACAACAACAGACACAAGATCTATAGAATTAGCAGCAACAGCAGGGTAATAAGGGATGTTATCAGTGTGGTACTGAAGATCACTTCAAGAGACACTGCCCACGGTTGAACCAGAACCAGAATCAGAACCACAACCAAGGAAACGGGAACTAGGGAAGACAACAACGGGGGTAATAACGACGGCAATGGTGCCAGGGGTCGAGTGTTCGTGATTGGTCAGGGTGATACTAGGAATGACCCCAGTGTTGCGATAGTTTCGACATCGTCATTAGTATGGACTGGTTATCCTAACAACAAGCAGAGATCCTATGCAAGGAGAAGACCATTCGTATTCCTCGTTCTAGTAAAGAACCTCTCGAAGTTCAAGGCGACAAGAGTGGTGTCGTGAGTGGCATCATTTCTTCTTGAAGGCTCAGAAGTGTTTACGAAAGGGCCACACAGCTGTTTTAGCACTCGTTACTGATACGTCGAAGAAAGAGAAAAAGATTGAGGATATTCCCGTGGTACGCGATTTTCCTCAAGTGTTTCCCGAAGAATTACCGGGGCTACCGCCTCATCGTCAAGTCGAATTTCAGATTGAGCTCGCTCCAGGAGCAGCACCCATAGCTCGAGCACCTTATCGTTTAGCTCCAACTGAATTGGAAGAACTGTCAAAGCAGCTACAAGAACTCTTGGAAAAGGGTTTTATACGTCCTAGCTCTTCGCCCTGGGGAGCTCCAGTGTTATTCGTGAAGAAGAAAGACGGTACGTTCAGGATGTGTATAGACTACCGCGAACTCAACAAGGTGACGATCAAGAATCGTTATCCTCTTCCGCGCATAGATGATTTATTCGACCAGCTGCAAGGGTCGAGCTACTACTCCAAAATAGACTTAAGGTCAGGATATCATCAGCTGAGAGTCCGGGATGAGGACGTCTCTAAAACAGCATTTAGAACTCGCTACGGCCACTACGAGTTTATGGTCATGCCATTCGGGCTAACGAACGCGCCTGCGGTCTTCATGGATCTTATGAACAGGGTGTGCAAACCCTATCTCGACAAGTTTGTCATTGTTTTCATCGACGACATCCTGATTTATTCGAAAAGTCAGGAGGAACACGAGCAGCACTTACGACTTATACTGGAACTTCTACGAACGGAACAGCTATACGCTAAGTTTTCCAAATGTGACTTCTGGCTTCGTGAAGTCCACTTCTTAGGCCACGTGGTAAACAAAGATGGGATCCATGTCGATCCATCCAAGGTAGATTCGATCAAGAATTGGCCTGCGCCTCGTACACCAACGGAAATACGTCAATTCTTAGGGTTGGCAGGTTACTACAGAAGGTTCATCAAAGACTTCTCAAAGATTGCTCAGCCGCTTACACTACTGACACAGAAAGGTGTTGTTTACCGTTGGAGTAATGCACAGGAAACAGCATTCCAACACTTAAAGGATAGACTCTGTAGCGCACCTATTCTCTCACTGCCTGAAGGCACGGACGATTTCGTAGTCTACTGCGACGCATCTATCCAAGGTCTTGGATGTGTATTGATGCAGAGGGATAAAGTTATTGCTTATGCTTCACGCCAACTTAAGATTCACGAACGGAATTATACGACACACGACCTAGAGCTGGGAGCGGTTGTTTTTGCACTTAAGATATGGCGACACTATTTGTATGGTACCAAGTGCGCAATCTACACTGATCACAGAAGCCTCGAACATATCTTCAAACAGAAAGAGCTGAATATGCGACAGCGACGATGGGTTGAACTGTTAAATGACTACGAATGCTCAATCAGGTATCACCCAGGCAAAGCCAATGTTGTGGCTGACGCCCTCAGTCGAAAAGACACTGCGCCTAAGCGCGTGCGAGCTTTACAACTCACTATACAGTCCCGTCTTCCTTCTCAGATACGAGATGCTCAGGTAGAAGCATTGAAACCAGAAAATGCCAGGGCTGAAGCCCTACGTGGCTCAAGACAACGTCTAGAACAAAAGGAAGATGGTGCTTACTACGTAACAGGACGCATTTGGGTTCCACTTTATGGCAACTTACGTGAGCTAGTAATGGATGAAGCTCATAAGTCTCGCTACTCGGTACATCCTGGTGCGGATAAAATGTACCACGACATCAAAACTACATATTGGTGGCCTAGCATGAAGGCCCACATAGCCACATATGTTAGCAAATGCTTGACTTGTGCGAGAGTCAAGGCAGAATATCAGAAACCGTCAGGACCACTCCAACAACCTGAGATACCACAATGGAAATGGGAACAAATTTCCATGGATTTTGTTACTGGCTTACCTAGATCACAACGTGGTAACGATACTATATGGGTGATCGTGGATCGACTCACAAAGTCTGCTCACTTCTTGGCTATCAAAGAAACAGACAAGTTCTCTACCTTAGCAGACATCTACTTAAAAGAAGTGGTCTCAAGGCACGGGGTGCCCACCTCCATTATCTATGATCGTGACGCACGTTTTACTTCAGAATTGTGGCAAGCAATGCATAAATCTTTTGGCTCTCGTTTAGACATGAGCACGGCGTATCATCCTCAGACCGATGGGCAGTCTGAGCGCACTATTCAAACTCTAGAAGACATGCTTCGGGCGTGCGTAATAGACTTTGGCAATGGTTGGGAAAAACATCTGCCACTTGTGGAATTTTCGTATAACAACAGCTACCACACCAGCATTAAAGTTGCACCATTCGAGGCACTGTACGGGCGTAAGTGCCGGTCACCTCTCTGTTGGGCAGAGGTGGGAGAAAGTCAAATCACAGGTCCAGAAATGGTAGTTGATACTACTGAAAAGATTGCACAAATACGACAACGCATGGCGGCAGCTCGTGACCGTCAGAAAGTATACGCTGATAAAGACAGGAAACTACTCGAATTCCAGGTTGGGGATCGAGCGCTACTTAAAGTATCACCCTGGAAGGGTGTGGTTCGTTTTGGCAAACGCGGCAAACTAAATCCACGATATGTTGGACCTTTCGAGGTTATTGAGAAAATAGGCAAAGTGGCTTACAGATTGAACTTACCACCTGAACTCAGTGCAGTTCACAACGTCTTTCACGTGCCGAATCTGAAGAAGTGTACGTCAGATGAGACCCACATAGTTCCCTTAAAGGAACTCACTATCGACGAGCGGTTGCACTTCGTCGAGGAACCTGTGGAAATCACGGACCGGGATGTTAAGGTCCTCAAGAACACGAGAATCCCTCTTGTACGAGTTCGTTGGAACTCCCGCCGCGGCCCAGAGTTCACCTGGGAGCGTGAAGATCAAATGGAACTCAAATATCCCCAGTTATTCGGAAACCAAGCAACTACTACTGAGGCTGAAGCTACCGATGCAGAATTTCGGGACGAAACTCCAAATCAACGGGGGGATAATGTGACACCCCAAGAAAACCAGTAATCTTCGCAAACCTGCTCGGGGAGCCGCGATACGATACGGGTAAACAACGACACACTACTAGCTTCCTCAGTAACTGCATGCTAAATTTTGGGACGAAATTTCTTTCAAGTTGGGGATAATGTGACAACTCGAATTTCCGACATTCTTTATTCGCATTTATTGCACGTTGACTTTGACTGTTTAGTTGTTTGACTCGTCTGATTTGTAACGGTACACTTCGTGTGATAATAAACGTATTGTGTTTGCTTGATTATGTGTTGATACTATAGCATGGATTATTATAAGAACACTCAGAATGTTTCACCATCAAACAACTCGACGAAACAGAGTTGTGATTCGCCATGAACATACTCGACGAAACAAGCCTGTTTCGCCAACCCGAACTCGACGAAACAAACTGTTACGCCGGCCCAGTTTCGCCGGAAGCCCAGTACGGCCCAGTATGTTATTTTCGTGTATAATTACGTGAAACGGTTCTAGTTTCACACCTTTGGCAAAACTGAAACCCTAGAACTTTCCCTACTGTGACGGCAGCTGTGTGTGATTTCCCAAGCTCTCTCTAACAATCAAAACCATCTTTATTATTATCTCGGTTAGTTTGATTGCTTAATACATATTTGTGTATTTACTTGATGTATGGAACGGCTGTGAATGTATGTCTTTGCATTTGTTTTGATTGATAGGTTCGTTCTAGAAGGTCACGATTATATAATGGATATTTAGGGTTTCATGAATCTTTTATTGATTTTGCATGCTAGCGATTGTTAGTGTAGAATCTGATTATATTACGTAGATCTTAATCATCGGGTAATTCTTGTGATAGAAAAACCAACAGAACCGAATATTTGTCAATAGTACATATGTATTAATGATATAGATTGTTGAGATGTTACTGTTATGTTAATTGGTGATATTGATGTGTGCATGTGAGATATTGAAAGTCAAGTGAATTGGATAAGGATCATTTAAATATTGCCAGTCATTGTCTTGAGGAGTCATGCAATTGGCAGTAAACATGTGATGCATGTGCGATGATGATGATGTTTCTGTTATAAGACTGTTTTGTCCCTTAGTAATTTATGATGATTGAATGAGGATGGATTGATAATTATGTTTGTGTAAGGTTTTAGCAATATGTGGCTGCACGTATATATCCGGTGTCATGATTTGATTTGTTGAAACAAATGATTACTTAACTGTTAATGATGATGTATATGACGAAACCAATTGTGACGAAATGAACATGACGAAACAGATGTGTTTCGCCAAGGGATATCACGACGAAATAGATAGTGTTTCGTCGAAGGAGCTCACGGCGAAACAGAGGGTGTTTCGCCGACCTGGGTAATTCATACAGTAACTGTTTCCGTAAGACTTAACTGAATTAACTAACTGCCGTTAAATGTTAAACATGATTTGTATGATTGTGATTACGTGTTACATGCTTATACGTGAACAACTTTGTGACTACAAACTGATTATGTATACGTGCATACTCTAGGACGTGATTGATTTACTGTGAGCGCATACTTAGCATACCGAGCAAACCAAGGTGAGTTCACACAAGCCAAGGCATGGGGTTCCCAGGGGGGAATGGGGATTTGATGATTTACTATACATACATAAATGATGGAAACTACTGCTAGACTAGTAACACTTATTGAACGATCTTCGCACACCTGCCAAGGATTGGCCGCGATATTATGACTGTCTTCGCACACCTGCCATATGATGGCCGCGAACTAAACTTACAAATCTTCGCACACCTGCCATATGATGGCCGCGAACTAAACTTACAAATCTTCGCACACCTGCCTGGAGAGGCCGCGATACAAATAAACCTAGTCTAGAATACTTGGGGAATAACATTCCCCAACATCTTCGCACACCTGCCTGGAGGGCCGCGATGGGAAATAATACGATACTTTGTAACGAACGAACATACTACTACTCACGCTATACTAATACTGAACTATTAACTGTGAACTCGCTCAACTAGTTGTTGACTCTCTCTTACATGCCTTGCAGGACCTTAGGTACATATGGAGCTTGCACAGGGAGGAGCAGGTCGTTGTGGGACATGGATCGATGATGCCATGTTATCTATCTAAACATTTGAATTTACTATTTACTTTGGGTTTACATACTTATGCTTCCGCTACATACTTGTTGACGTTTGGTTTTGAAAATACCTTTCGTATTGATGAATGATTTTTACTACTTACTTATATGTTCAATATGATTGGTGGCTTGATCCTGGTCAGTCACGCCTCCAAGCGGTGATACTCCGCTAGTGGATTTTGGGGGTGTGACAATATACTAAATCATAAGCACTTAACTTTACTGACCATTTGGCCATCCTACCTGACATCTCTAGTTTCCTAAGCACATTTTTGACAGGATAATTTGTCTTAACATGTATCCTATGTGTCTCGAAATAATGTCTATGCTTCGTTGATGCCATGACTAATGCTAGTATTAATTTTTCTAAGTGAGAATACCTAGTTTCGGCATCTAGAAAACTTTTACTAACATAATAAACAGGATATTGCTGACCTTCATGGTCTTTTATAAGAACGGCACTTACAGCATTCCCTGATACAGCAAGGTACAGGGATAGTGGTTCACCATTTTCAGGCTTCATCAATAGAGGTGCGGTTGAGAGATATCATTTCAAATCCTGCAGGGCTGCTTCATGCTTTTCCCCCCATTCGAATCTTTTGTTCTTCTTCAGGATATCATAGAAGTCTTTGCATTTCTCTGAGGATCTTGAGATAAACCTGTTTAGAGCTGCTACTCGGCCTGTCAATCTTTGTACGTCCTTCATATTTGAGGGTGATTTTATGTCCAGGATAGCTTTGATCTGCTCTGGGCTTGCTTCTATCCCCCTTTTTGTCACCATATATCCAAGAAACTTTCCTGCCCCCACTCCGAAATGGCATTTAGCAGGATTCAGCTTCATGTTGTATTGATCCAGGATATCAAATGCTCCCTTGATATCCTGGAGGTGATCCTCAGCCTTTTTAGATTTCACCACCATGTCATCGATATATACCTCCATGGTGTCCCCCAGTTTGTCTTTGAACATCATGTTCACCAATCTTTGGTATGTTGCACCTGCATTTTTCAAACCAAAAGGCATAGCTGTATAACAATAAATACCTGTTGGTGTCATGAAGGCGGTATCCTCCTGGTCAGAAGGCTACATTTGGATCTGTTGAAATCCTGAAGATGCATCCATGAAGGTCAGAATTTCATGCTCGGCAGTGGCATCTACCATTGCATCAATGTGGGGAAGAGGAAATGGGTCTTTAGGACAAGCTTTGTTCAAGTCTGTGTAGTCTACACAAACTCTCCATTTCCCATTCTTCTTCTGTACTACAACCACGTTTGCTAGCCATTTTGGGAACTTAACCTCTCTGATCATTCTGGACTTTAATAGTCTTTCAACTTCCTCCTGGATAATAGTGTTCCGTTCGGGAGCAAACTTCCTTCTTTTTTGTTGCACAGGCTTGAATGATTTATCAATTCCAAGCTTGTGAGTGATAATATCTTTGGATATGCCTGTCATATCCTCATGCTTCCATGCAAACGTTGACATCCTGCATTTCAAAAAGTTAATTAATTGTTCTTCAATATCCTGAGGGATATTGGTCCCTACGAGCACCGAAATATCGGGATTATCCTGGTCCAAGATAATTTTCTTCACATCCTGCTCCGGATCCTCCATGATATCCTGGGCCCGCGTCTTTAATTGCTATGCTGCACTCGGTTTGGTTAAGGATTTCATCGAAGATGAGTAGCATTCTTTCGCCTCCTGCTGATCACTATCAACTTTGACCACTCCCCAAGGGGTAGGTATCTTGATGCATTGGTGATATGTTGATGGCACGGCCTTCATATCATGAATCCATGGTCTTCCCAGTATGATGTTATAGCAAGATAGAGAATCCATTACACAGAAACGTTGTATCGAGTTGACTCCTTCAACGTATACTGGCAACTTTATCTCGCCCACTGTGTTTCTAGCCTCTCCACTGAATCCAACAAGCACGGTAGACTTTGAAGTGATATCCATTGGAGATACATTCATTCTCTTCAGAGTTTCTAGTTGGATTATGTTGACGGAGCTGCCATTATCAACTAATATCCTGCGTACAAAATGGTTAGCCACATATAACGTTATTACCAGAGCATCATGGTGAGGATCCTGGACAGTATCCCTATCATCTGCGTCAAAAGTGATCACTTTGTCAGTTGTGAGGGTAGTCATCCTGACAGGTTTGTCTCCCCTTTCGGCCTTAGCTTCTTTTGCATGTCTCTTTGCTGCAGAATACGAGGTTCCACAAATGTCGGATCCTCCTGAGATGAAGTTAATTATCTTGGCATCCGCAGGAGGTGATGCTGCTCGTTCAAGATCCTTCTCAGTATCCTGACCCTTATTCTTCTTTCTCCCTAAGAGATCTTTCAGATATCCCTTGCTTAGAAGGTAGCTTATTTCTTTCCTTAGAGCAATGCAATCCTCAGTTACATGTCCGAAATCTTCGTCGAAAGCACACCATTTTGACTTATCTTTCCAGTCAGCCTTTTGTTGATTCTTTCGAGGCCACCTAGCCTTGTCTCCTAGACCCTGCATGGCATACATCAATTCAGGAATGTTAACAGAGAAGCAATATTCAGACAACTCAGGATACTCTTCAGGATCCTCATCTTCGACAGCATTCACTCTCTTGTTTTCATTTCTACCATATGGCTTAGGCCGATATGACTTAAATGAGGATTCTGACTTCCTGTTAGTTGACTCATAAGTGTTAGATGAGTTCATCCTTTCTTGCATCTCCCTGTCATCTTCCAGACGGATATATCTCAAAGCCCTGTTACGAGCTTCGTAGAGATTCCTGCAGGGATTCATTACAAGATCCTGATAAAACTGGGAATCCTTTTGTAATCCCATCTTAAAGGCTTGCACAGCTGTTGCAACATCAAGGTGTGGGATATCCAAGGATTCCCGACTGAATTTGTTTACATAATCCCTCAAGGATTCCTGAGGCCCTTGAGTTATCCTGTAAAGATCACTGGTTAGTTTCTCAAAACTCTGACTACAAGAAAATTGACTGTTGAATAAATTAACCAAATGAGCAAACGAAGTAATTGAGTGCGGAGGAACATTTAACAGCCATTTTAAGGCTGATCCTGTTAAGGTAGAACCAAATCCCTTGCACAGGCACGCTTCCTTGAGCTCCGGAGGAATAGGGTTAATCTCCATTCTTTCCCTATACTGAGCAATATGCTCCTCAGGATCTTCCATCGTAAAGCTTCATGTTGGGGGTTTGAAATCTCTTTGGGATCTCAGCATCACAGATAGGATATGCAAAACGAGATATCTTGTGGCTGTCCTGGGATACTTCTGGGATCGGCTGGACCACCCCAGGTACACTAGATATCATGTCCTTCAACTTCTGAAGTTCCCTAGTAAGTGCTGATGTTACACCTGTATCCTGCAAAGATCCACTATTGTTAGTAGCATGAGTATTATTATTATTTGACACGTTACCCGTTGGAGGATTTTGCCCATATCCTGAAGCATATCCTGAGCTCCTTATGGTCGACATCCTGACCGAGGAGGGTATTTCAGGAGTATGATTCTGAGGAAGGCTAGGATATTCCCCTTGTTATCCTCGGTATACACAGCTGAACTGAAGTTCAACGTTCTGGGATGTAATGGAGTGACAATATCCTCAGCAGATCTGCTCGAGCCAGACTTCAGGAGTTGTATTTCCCTCAAAAGCATTTGGTTTGTTTCCTGTTGCTGCCTCATTTGTTCCTGTACACTTCCAAATAAGGTTAAAATTTCATCATTATAAGCTAAAACAGGAGCAAATCCCTGGACACTCCAAGTAGGGATAACATCTTGAGGTTGTGTAGAGGCTGGCATCCTTGGAGGAGGTGGTGGAAGCACCGAACCGGTAGTAGCAGAAGTCATAGCAGACACAGTGGAGGAACTCATGTTTGATCTTGAGGCCATTATGGACAATGTGGCAAAAAGTTTTGAAAATAGAAAACCAATTAGCGATTTGACAAAAAATTTTAGTAAAGAGAGCACCACTTGCCCCACGGTGGGCGCCAAATTGTTTTGGTCAAAAATTACCGAAGTAACTTAGTGATCAAATTAGTAAAGTGAGGTAGTGTGCTAGAAAGTGTGTTGAAAATATGCTTGTTAAGTTATTTGGAAAAACAGTACTCAGGATATTGAGCTGTATCTATGATCAAACAATGAGCAAAAGTAAAGTAAACGACACGAGATGTACGAGGAAAGCCCTTGATCAATCTAGATCGCCGGCATAAAACCTCGGGAGCTGACAATCGCAGCTGCCTTGTTCTTCTATTGCTTCAAAAATCAGGATACAGTGCAGGATGTGGTACGGATCGACTAAGTGTTACAACGAAACTTGAATACAAGTGTAGTGTTTGCAATGAGCTAGAGAGTGAAAGTGTATGAGAGTGTTAGTGAAAAATTGTGTGTTCTAAGCTGATCCGCCCCCATCTATTTATAGTAAAGATAAAATAACAAACTACCCTAAACTTGCGGGATCCACCGAATATTCCTTCTTCGAACGTTGTAGACCTGGTATTTCGGGCTCAACGTCTCTCCCTCAACAAATTCGTCCGAGTCTTGTGGAGAAGAAGTCCTCTTGACCGTTAGCAAGTCTCAACCTTTAACCTGCACGTGATTAATTCAATAAGCCTCAGGATATCGCCCAAGATGTTAGCAATATCCTCTTCCAGCACCCTGATCACAAATAAACAAACAAAGGCAGGATATTGATCAGGATACGTATGTTAAGAAAATGACCCCTAACAGTGAATACCTTTAAACCTGTGAAGGAATCAGGATCCCTTATACGTGAGAGAGGGGGCCAATCCTCTAATCTTCCGAAGTATCTTGAGTGTGTATCCTAGTGCTATATCCCGAAGCATATACTGTAAAACATCCTCAAACTAAGGTGGGTGTTAGCTTGGCTAACACCCCTCCGATGCTTAAGTCAGTATTTGGTTTCAAAGAATAAATCAAATCAAACATATTTAAAAGAGATAGAATTCATACCATCCAGAGTTAGAAATTAAATTCTAAACTCACTTGAAATAAAGCTTAAGGTGTATAGCATTCCAAGATCTCGGCAGCATATCCCCCTCCATATTCTTGAGTCGGTATGCACCTTTTCCTGATTCTGATTCAACCTCATATGGTCCTTCCCATTTTGGAGCCAGTTATCCATCAGCAGGATTAGTAGTATTTTGAAAAGCCTTTCTTAACACCCAATCTCCAACTTTAAACCTTCTGGTCCTTATATTCTTGTTATATGCTCTGGATATCCTTTGTTGATATGCCGCTATTCTTAGCCGTGCTGCATCTCTCGTCTCATCAATAGTATCCAGCTCCTGGCATAGGACTTCAGGATTCTGCTCAGGATTCCTGAGGTTGGATCTTGCTGTGGGTATCACCATTTCTGTCGGGATCACTGCTTCTGCTCCGAATACTAAGGAAAATGGGGTTTGACCAGTTGCATTTTTTACCGTCGTTCTGTCAGCCCAAAAAACAAAGGGTAGTTCTTCTGTCCATCTTCCTTTCTTGGCCCCTAACCTTTTCTTCAAGTTATTGACAATTATCTTGTTTGAGGATTCAGCTTGTCCATTTGCTTGAGGATGTACCGGGGTGGACGTAATCATTTTGATTCCCCAACTCTTGCAGAAGTCAGTAGTCCTCTTACTTATAAATTGAGATCCATTGTCACAGATTATCTCAGCTGGTACTCCAAACCTAGTCAGGATATTCCTTTTTATAAAGGATACCACTTCCTGATCTCTAACTTGAACGAACGCTTCTGCTTCAACCCATTTGGAGAAATAATCCGTCATTGCCAACATGAAAACTTTTCCTCCTGGAGCTTTTGGTAATTTCCCTACTATGTCCATCCCCCATTTCATGAATGGCCAAGGGGATACTATAGGATATAGTGGTTCAGCCGGTTGGTACAGTATGTTATTGTGCCTTTGACATGCATCACATCTTCGAGCATATTCTGTAGCATCTTTCCTTATTGTTGGCCAATAGTATCCTGTTCTCAACACCTTTGAGAATAATGACCTGCCCCCAGTATGGTTACCACAATCCCCATCATGTATATCCTGAAGTACTTCTTTAGTTTCGGGATCCTCCAAGCACCTTAGATATGGTCCTGCAAGAGATTTCTTATACAAGATATTATTTATAATGGTGAATCGTGATACCTTCATCCTAAATGCCTTAGGATTTTCGTCTCTAGGGATGTGTCCCTCTTTGAGATATCTTACGATTGGAGCCGTCCAGGATTTAGGATCCTCCTCAGGATATTCAGCAACAGGATCCTGAATATTCACTACTTCTGTATCCTGAGGATCCGTCGCAGGATATAAGATATGCAATATTGATATTCGGGTTCCTTCTGGTATCCTGACCGATGATCCCAGGTTTGCTAGTGCATCTGCTTCAGCATTATCTTCCCTTGGTACCTGTTCAAGTGTAAAAACATCGAAATATCCTGCTAATTTTTTTAGAATATCGAGGTATTCGACTAACTTCTCTCCTTTAACTGCATAGGTTCCATTAAAATGATTAGTGATTAACAAGGAGTCAACATATACTTGCAAATTCTTGATATTCATATTTTTAGCCAACTCTAATCCTGCAATTAAAGCCTCTTACTCTGCCTCATTATTAGTAGCAGGAAATTCACACCTAATAGCCTAGGGTAATATGTCCCCCTGTGGCGATTTTAGTAGTATGCCTAAACCTACACCTCTTACGTTAGATGCACCATCAGTATACAATGTCCAACACTCTAAGTTCTCTCCTAGCTGCTGTACTTCTAAATCCACTTCATTTTGAATGTCACTACTGAAATCAGCCACAAAGTCAGCTAAAGCCTGTGACTTTATGGCATTTCTTGGCTCATATACTAAGTCATAAGCACTCAGTTTTACTGACCACTTGGCCATCCTGCCCGACATCTCGGGTTTCCTAAGCACGTTTTTAACAGGATAATTGGTCTTAACATGAATCCTATGTGTCTCAAAATAATGTCTAAGTTTTGTTGATGCCATAACTAAGGCTAATATCAGTTTCTCTAGATGGGAGTACCTAGTTTCAGCATCTAACAAGCTTTTACTAACATAATAAACAGGATATTGCTGACCTTCATGGTCCTTTATAAGAACGACACTTACAGCATTCCCTGATACAGCGAGGTATAGGGATAGTGGTTCACCATTTTCAGGCTTCATCAATAGAGGTGCAGTTGAGAGATATCGCTTCAAATCCTGCAAGGCTGCTTCATGCTTTGCTTCCCATTCAAACTTCTTATTTTTCTTGAGGATATCATAGAATTCATTGCATTTTTCCGAGGATCTTGAAATAAATCTGTTCAATGCTGCTACTCGGCCTGTTAATCGTTGAACATCCTTCATATTCGAAGGTGATTTTATATCCAGGATAGCTCTAATCTGCTCCGGGCTCGCCTCAATGCCCCTTTTCGTCACCATATATCCTAGAAACTTTCCTGCCCCTACCCCGAAATGGCACTTAGCAGGATTTAGTTTCATGTTATACTGATCCAGGATATCAAATGCTCCCTTAATATCCTGGAGGTGATCCTCAGCCCTTTTAGATTTCACCACCATATCGTCAATATATACCTCCATGGTGTCCCCCAGCTTATCTTTGAACATCATGTTCACCAATCTCTGAGAAGTTGCACCTGCATTTTTCAAACCGAAAGGCATAGTAGTATAGCAATAAATACCTGTCGGTGTCATGAAGGCCGTATCCTCCTGATCCGAAGGTTCCATTTGGATCTGCTGAAATCCTGAAGATGCGTCCATGAATGTTAACATCTCATGCCTGGCAGTAGCATCCACCATTGCATCAATATGAGGAAGAGGAAATGGGTCTTTAGGACAAGCCTTATTCAAGTTCGTGTAATCTACACAGACTCTCCATTTCCCATTTTTCTTCTGTACTACAACTACATTTGCCAGCCATCTTGGAAACTTGACCTCCCTGGTCATTTTAGACTTCAACAGTCTTTCAACTTCCTCCTGGATAATTGCATTTCGTTCAGGAGCAAACTTTCTTCTCTTTTGCTGTATAGGCTTGAACGACCTGTCAATTCCAAGCTTGTGAGTAATAATGTCTTTGGATATACCTGTCATATCCTCATGTTTCCATGCAAATGTTGACATCATGCACTTCAAAAAGTTAGTTAATTGTTTTTCAATATCCCGAGGGATATTGGTTCCTACGAGCACCAAGATATCAGGATTATCCTGATCTAGGATAACTTTCTTCACATCCTGCTCTGAAGCCTCCAAGGTATCCCGGGCCCGCATCTTTAATTGCTATGCTGGATTAGGCTTGGTTGAGGATTTCATTGAGGATGAGTAGCATTCCTTCGCCTCCTGCTGGTCACTATCAACTTTGACGACCCCCCAAGGGGTAGGTATCTTGATGCACTGGTGATAAGTAGAAGGCACAGCCTTCATGTCATGGATCCATGGCCTGCCTAGTATGATGTTGTAGCAGGATAATGAGTCCATCACACAGAAGCGTTGTATCGAGTTGACCCCTTCAACATATACTGGTAACTTTATCTCTCCTACAGTATTTCTAGCTTCTCCACTGAAACCATTGAGCACAGTGGACTTCGAAGTAATGTCCATCGGAGATACATTCATCCTCTTCAATGTTTCCAGCTGAATTATGTTGACGGAGCTACCATTGTCCACCAATATCCTGCGCACAAAATGGTTAGCAATATATAATGTTATTACGAGAGCATCATGGTGAGGATCCTGGACAGTATCCATCTCATCACTATCGAAAGTGGTCACTTTATCGGTTGTAAGGGTAGTCATCCTAGCTGGTTTATCTCCCTTTTCAGTCTTTGCTTCCTTCGCATGTCTCTTGGCCGCAGAATACGAAGTCCCACAAATGTCAGATCCTCCTGAAATAAAGTTAATTATTTTGGCATCTGCTGGGGGTGATGCTGCTCGTTCAGGATCCTTTTCAGGATCCTGCCCTTTATTCTTCTTTCTTCCCAGCAAATCCTTTAGATACCCTTTACCTAACAGGTAACTGATTTCTTTCCTAAAAGCAATGCAATCCTCGGTCACATGTCCGAAGTCTTCATGGAAGGCACACCACTTGGATTTATCCTTCCAATCAGCTTTCTGCTGGTTCTTTCGAGGCCACCTAGCTTTGTCTCCTAAACCCTGCATAGCATACATTAACTCAGGTATATTAACCGAAAAGCAGTATTCAGATAAGTCAGGATATTCTTCAGGATCCTCGTCTTCAACAGCATTCACTTTCTTGTTATCATTTCTACCATATGGCTTGGAGCGATATGGTTTATACGAGGATTCTGATTTCCTGTTGGTTGATTCGTAGGTTGAGGTAGAATTCATCCTTTCTTGCATCTTTTTGTCATCTTCCAAGCGGATGTATCTCAAAGCCCTGTTACGAGCTTCGTCAAGATTCCTGCAGGGATTCATTACAAGATCCTGATAAAACTGAGAATCCTTTTGTAACCCCATCTTAAAAGCCTGCACAGCTGTTGCAACATCAAGATGTGGGATATCCAAGGATTCTCGACTAAACTTGTTCACATAATCCCTCAAGGATTCCTAAGGTCCCTGAGTTATCCTGTAAAGATCACTGGTTCGTTTCTCAAAACTCCGACTGCAAGAAAATTGACTGTTAAATAAATTAACCAAATGAGCAAACGAAGTAATTGAGTGAGGAGGAACATTTAACAGCCATTTTAAGGCTGATCCTGTCAAGGTAGAACTGAATCCCTTGCATAAGCATGCTTCCTTGAGATTTGGAGGGATAGGATTGATTTCCATCCTTTCCCTATACTGGGCAATATGCTCTTCAGGATCTGTAGTCCCGTCATACAGTTTCATGTTGGGGGTCTGAAATCTTTTTGGGATTTCAGCATCACAGATAGGATATGCAAAGCGGGATATCCTGTGGCTGTCTTGAGATACTTCCGGAATTGGCTGGACCACTCCAGGTACACTGGATATCATGTCCTTCAATTTTTGAAGCTCCCTAGTAAATGTTGACGTCATACCTGCATCCTGCAAAGATCCATTGTTGTTAGTAGCAAGAATATTATTATTTGACACGTTACCGGTCTGAGGATTTTGTCCATATCCTGAAACATATCCTGAGCTCCTCACAGTTGACATCCTGACCGAGGAGGGTATCTCAGGGGTATGATTCTGAGAATGGCTTGGGACGATATTCCCCCGGTTATCCTCAGTGTAAACTGCAGAACTGAAGTTCAAAGCCCTGGGTTGTATAGGAGTGACAGTTTCTTCAGCAGGTCTACTCGAGCTAGCTTTTAAGAGTTGTATTTCTCTTAACAGCATTTGGTTAGTTTCCTGTTGCTGCCTCATTTGTTCCTGCACACTTCCAAATAAAGTTATAATTTCATCATTAGAGGCTAAAACGGGAGCAGATCCCTGAACACTCCGAGTAGGGATAATATCCTGAGGTTGTGAAGAAACTGGCATCCTTGGAGGAGGTGGTGGAAGCACCGAACCGGTAGTAGCAGAAGTCGTAGCGGACATAGTGGAGGAGCTCATGTTTGATCTTGAGGCCATTGAAAACAATTTAGAAAAGAGTTTTGACAAAATAAAACCGAGTAATGATTTTATTAAAGTTTTTAGCAAAAATAGCACCACTTGCCCCACGGTGGGCGCCAACTTGTTTTGGTCAAAAATTACCGAAGCAATTAAGTGATCAAATTAGTTAAGTGAGGTAGTGTGCTAGAAAAGTGTGTCAAAAATACGTTATTCAAGTTATTTGCAAAAACAGTTTCAGGATACGGCTCAGAATATAGAGCTGTATCTTTGATCAAACAATGAGCAAAAATGTAAAGGGTGACACAGGATATACGAGGAAAGCCCTTGATCAATTTAGATCGCCGGCACAAAACCTCGGGAGCTGACAATCGCAGCTGCCTTGTTCTTCTATTACTTCAAATATCAGGATACAGTGCAGGATGTGGTGCGGATCAACTAGGTGTTACAAAGTAATTTGAATACAAGTGTTGGTGTGTAGTGTTTGCAGTGAGCTAGAGAGCAAAAGTGTTTGAGAATGTGTGTGAAAGTTGTGTGCCTTAATCTGATCCGCCCCCATCTATTTATAGTAAAAGAAGTGTAACAAACTATCCTAATAAACCGGGATCCGGCGAATATTTCCCACTCGAACGTTGTAGACCTGGTCTTTCGGGTTCAACGTCTCTCACATAACAGATACTCCCGAGTCTTGAGGAGAAGAAGTCCATCTGACCATTATTAACCTACAGCCTCTAACCTGCACGTGGTTAATTCAATCAACCTCAGGATATCGCCTAGGATGCTAGCAATATCCCAGTCCAGTATCCTGGTCACAAATAAACAATTAAAAGCAGGATATTAGTCAGGATATGTACACTCAGAAAATGACCCATAACAGTTATTATAGAAGATTTATTCAAGATTTTACTAGAATAGCCATTCCTTTAACAAAGCTAACCTGTAAATCTGTTAAGTTTGAATGGGGAATAAAACAAGAAGAAGCCTTTAGAATCCTTAAGCAAAGATTAACCCACACACCTATATTAGCATTACCAGAAGGAACTGAAGACTTTGTAGTCTACTGTGATGCTTCTAAATTAGGTTATGGATGTGTATTGATGCAACGACAAAAGGTTATAGCTTACGCATCTAGACAACTCAAGAGTCATGAAGAGAATTATTCAACCCATGATTTAGAGTTAGGAGCTATAATTTTTGCTCTTAAGATTTGGAGACATTACCTTTATGGTAGTAAGTTTACCATATTCACTGATCATAAGAGTTTAAGGTATATCTTTAAGCAAAAAGAGTTGAATATGAGGCAAAGACATTGGATGGAATTTCTTAGTGATTATGATTGTGATATCCAGTATCATGAAGGAAAAGCAAATGTAGTGGCAGATGCTTTAAGCCGAAAGTATCATGAAAAGCCAAAAAGGGTACGTTCTCTTAAATTAAATCTACAGGTAGATTTAAATAATCAAATAAGAGAAGCACAAGAATCAGTAATCAAGGAAGATACTGAAAAGTTAAAAGGTATGTTAAAAGAATTAAAACAAGGAACAGATGGAATTTGGAGATTCCATGAAAAGAGAATGTGGATACCTAAATTAGGAAATCTACGCCATTGTATATTAGAAGAAGCTCATAAGTCCAAGTATACGATGCATCCAGGAAGTGACAAAATGTACCAGGATTTAAGGAAAAATTTCTGGTGGATAGGAATGAAAAAGGATATAGCAGCTTATGTTTCTCAATGTTTAACTTGTTCACAAGTTAAAGCTGAACATCAGAAACCATCAGGTTTGTTACAGCAATTAGAAATGCCAGTTTGGAAATGGGAATTAATAACAATGGATTTTGTTACTAAATTACCCAAAACTAGGAAAGGAAATGTTACAATTTGGGTGATTGTAGATAGACTAACTAAGTCAACTCATTTTCTACCAATGAAGGAAACAATTAGTATGGAACAATTATCTAAATTGTAGGTAAATGAAATTGTTTCTTTACATGGTATTCCTTTATCAATTGTTTCTGATAGAGATAGTCGCTTTACATCTCATTTTTGGTCAAGTTTCCAAAAGGCAATGGGAACCAAGTTAAAATTGAGCACAGCTTATCATCCTCAAACGGATGGACAAAGCGAAAGGCCAATCCAGACAATGGAGGACATCCTTAGAGCTTGTGTAATTGATTTTGGAGGTAATTGGGACGATCACTTACCTTTAATAGAATTTTCTTATAATAATAGTTATCACACAAGTATCAATGCTGCACCTTTCGAAGCACTTTATGGAAGAAAGTGTCGAACCCCAGTCTGTTAGGCAGAAATTGGGGAAAAGCAATTATCTGGACCTGAGATAGTGCAAGAAACAACTGACAAGATTATTCAAGTCAAGGAACGACTGAAAGCCGCACGTGATCGACAGAAGAGTTATGCTAATAATCGACGCAAGCCGTTGGAATTCCAAGTAGGAGATAAAGTATTATTGAAAGTCTCTCCTTGGAAAGGAGTAGTAAGATTCATCAAAAGAGGAAAGCTAAGTCCCAGGTATGTTGGACCTTTCAAGATTATTAGAAAAATAGGACCTGTAGCCTATCAGCTACAACTGCCAGAAGAAATGGCAGGAATACATGATGTGTTTCATGTATCAAATCTTAAAAAGTGTTTAGCTGATGAATCATTGATAGTACCTCTTAAGGATATAGAGGTAAATGAACAACTCAAGTTTGTAGAAAGACCTCTACAAATTGAAGACAGGAAAGTCAAGAATCTCAAGCATAAAAGACTAGTTCTAGTCAAAGTAAAGTGGGACTCCAAAAGAGGACCTGAGTATACATGGGAGCTCGAGTCAGAAATGCAAAAGAAATACCCGCATTTATTTCAATAGATCTCGAGGACGAGCTCTAAAACAAGGTGGGGAGAATGTAACAACCCTCGGTAAAACCAACACCCTCATAATATTTCGACACTCCATTATATTGTAAAATGTCCCCATATATCTTATATTACACCCCGTATGTGAAAACCGAGCCCGAAATAGGTTATAATATATAAAATAAATTAAAAATAAGAAAAAGTGAGCTGAGGCGGGCCGCGTAGACCCACCCCAACATCTTACGCGGGCAGTATCAATGCAGGAATTGACTTCGCTGATTTCTTTAGTTGAAGCGGGCCGCGTAAGAGTATATGTGTAGTTGACGCGGGCCGCGACAGATCATGAAACGCGGAGACATCCGGTGCCGACACGTGTCGACATCGTGTCGAGTCTACTTGGTGACCGGACTAAGCTATGGTGTTGACCAAGGTTGACGCGGGCCGCGTAACCTTGGCCTGTGTCTCACGCGGGCCGCGACAGGACTAGAATCAGACCATATAAATAGATAGCATCAGTTTACGTTTTTCGTCGCACACAATCTCAATTCTAAATACCAATTCTGTAGAGAAGTTATAATACACGGGTATTATACCCCTAATTAGCGAGGTTCTGCTCCGTTGTAAGTATTATAACCCCAGTTTCGTAATAGTTACGCTGCCCGATTGATTTAGGGTTCCGTAACAACTGTCGTGGTTCTGCCCGACGTAGTTGTTGGAATGCCGTCTCGGGGAGGGTATCATTAATATTCTCAAAGGGTTATGATACTAACCAATGTACATTTGTATAAATTATAGATTATACCCAGGAAACCCTTACAAGAAGCCTAAGATAGCAAAGTGAGTTTATCCTCTTTTTGTTAATGTTTTTGGAATGTTTTACAAAACCTTAATTATTTTACAATGCGATTAAGCGGTGATTGAGTCTTTGTAGTTATTCAATTACTGCCGGTATTATGGGGTTTTGTATACAAAATTTACTACGAGTAGTAGTAAGTCTGAATGACAGTGCATTACCATTGGACGACGAGTTAGCCAATGGGTAATTTGACCATAGCCATAGATCCGGTCGAGTGGCAAATACTGAATGAGTAATTGTGTAGATATAAACAATGTGATCCCTCTCAATATTGTTTTAATTGATAAAATGTTTCTTGATTAAACTGGGATTCACTCACCAGTATTTCCGACTGACAAATGTTTTTAAAACACGTTACAGGTAACACAATGTGAACAGCCAATTAGTGAAAAGCCAGCTGGAGAGCACTGATGGCTTGGGAAAATGTGGCTATAAAAGTTACCTAATAAACGATGTTTTAAATTCAATAAAATAGGGTTTGTCCCTATAAATGTATTGTAATAAGAACCTTGGGTTTTGCCCATGTTATTATTAATATCAAATATGGTGGTTTTACTCTGATAAACATTTCCTAACTACGGTCCTGGTGTAAATTCCGCTGCAAGACTAAACAAACTGATACCACCAAAATCTGAGCTCGCGTCCGCCTGATCCCGGGAATCAGGGATCGGGGGTTGCGACAAACATGAGCTCTTCCACCGTGTCTGCTACAACCTCTGTAACAATTGGTTCGGTTCTTCCACCACCTCCTCCGAGAATGTAAGCCTCTTCACAGGGAACTGAAAGTCATCTGGCTTGGGATGTTATCCCCGCTCGCAATATCCAGGGATCTGGTCCTGTTTTGGCTTCTAACGAAGAAATTCTAAATTTGTTTGGTAGTGTACAGGAACAGATGAGGCAGCAGCAGGAAACTAATCAAATGCTGATGAGAGAGATACAACTCTTGAAATTGCAACCCAGGGCTTTGAACTTCAGTTCTGCAGTTTATACTTAGGATAACCGGGGTAATATTGTGCCTAGCCATTCTCAGAATCATACTCCTGAGATACCTTCTTCAGTAAGAGTATCAACTGTGAGAAGCTCAGGATATGCTTCAGGATATGGCCAGAATCCCCAAGCTGGTAATGTATCTAATAATAATAATACTTTTGCTACTAATGGTGTTGGATCTTTGCAGGATGCAGGTATGACATCAGCATTTTCCAGGGAGCTTCAAAAACTGAAGGACATGATATCCAGTGTACCTGGGGTGGTTCAGCCAATTCCTGAAGTGTCCCAGGACAGCCACAGGATATCCCAGTTTGTGTATCCCATTTGTGATGCGGAAATCCCAAAAAGATTTCAAACCCCCAACATGAAACTCTATGATGGAACTACGGATCCTGAGGAGCATAATGCCCAGTATAGGGAAATGATGGAAATCAACCCTATCCCTCCAGATCTCAAAGAAGCATGCTTGTGCAAGGGTTTTGGTTCTTCCTTAACATGATCATCCTTAAAATGGCTCTTAAATGTTCCTCCTCACTCAATTACTTCATTTGCTCATTTATTTAACTTATTTAATAGTCAATTTTCTTGCAACCGGAGTTTTGAGAAATTAACCAGTGACCTTTACAGGATAACTCAAGGACCTCAGGAATCCTTGAGGGATTATGTGAACAAGTTTAGTCGGGAATCCTTAGATATCCCACATCTTGATGTTGCAATGGCCGTGCAAGCCTTCAAGATGGGGTTTTGCAAAAGGATTCTCAATTTTATCAGGATCTTGTAATGAATCCCTGCAGGAATCTGGACGAAGCTCGTAACAAGGCTTTAAGATACATTCGGCTGGAGGATGATAAAAAGATGCAAGAGAGAATGAATTCGTCCACGACCTATGAGTCAACCAACAGGAAATCAGAGTCCTCGTATAAACGATATCGCTCAAAGCCATATGGCAGAAATGATAGCAAAAAAGTGAATGCTGTTGAAGACGAGGATCCTGAGGAGTATCCTGAGTTGTCTGAATATTGTTTTTCTGTTAACATACCTGAACTGATGTATGCTATGCAGGGTTTGGGAGACAAAGCAATATGGCCACGGAAAAATCAACAAAAGGCTGATTGGAAGGACAAGTCCAAATGGTGTGCTTTCCATGAGGATTTCGGACATGTTACTGAGGATTGCATCGCTTTGAGAAAAGAAATAAGCTATCTCTTAAGCAAGGGATATCTGAAGGACCTCTTAGGAAGAAAGAAGAATAAGGGTCAGGATCCTGATAAGGATCCTGAACGTGCAGCGTCGCCTCCTGCAGATGCAAAAATAATTAACTTTATTTCAGGAGGATCCGACATCTGCGGTACATCATATTTTGCAGCGAAAAGACACGCGAAGGAAGCCAAAGCAGAGAAGGGAGATAAGCCAACCAGGATGTCAACCCTCACGACTGACAAAGTGATCACATTCAATAATGATGACAGGGATACTGTTCAGGATCCTCATCATGATGCTTTAGTAATAACGTTATATGTTGCTAACCATTTTGTGCGCAAGATATTAGTGGATAATGGCAGCTCATTCAACATAATCCAGTTGGAAACGTTGAAAAGGATGAATGTATCCCTAATGGATATTACTTCGAAGTCCACTGTGCTCGTTGGTTTCAGCGGAGAAGCTAGGAATACTGTAGGAGAGATAAAGTAGCCCGTGTATATTCAAGGGGTCAACTCAATGCAGCGCTTTTATGTCATGGACTCTTTATCCTGCTATAATATTATACTAGGTAGGCCTTGGATCCATGATATAAAAGTTGTTCCGTCAACCTACCATCAATGCATCAAGATCCCTACTCCTTGGGGAGTTGTCAAGGTGGAAAGTGATCAACATGAAGCAAAGGAGTGTTATTCTTCTTCAATGAAATCCTCAACAAAGCCTAATGCAGCATAGCAATTAAAGATTCGAGGCTAGGATATCATGGAGGCTTCAGAGCAGGATGTAAAGAAAGTTATCCTGGATCAGAATAATTCGGATATCTCGGTGCTCGTGGGAACCAATATCCCTTAGGATATTGAAGATCAGTTGACTAACTTTTTGAAATGCAGGATGTCAACGTTCGCGTGGAAGCACGAGGATATGACAGGCATTTCCAAGGATATTATAACTCATAAGCTCGGCATCGACAAGTCATTCAAGCATGTCCAACAAAAGAGAAGGAAATTTGCTCCGGAGCGAAATGTGATCATCCAAGAGGAAGTTGAAAGACTGCTAAGGAGCAAGATGATTAGGGAAGTGAAGTTTCCTAAATGGCTGGCAAATGTAGTTGTGGTGCAAAAGAAAAATGGGAAATGGAGAGTTTGTGTAGATTACACAGACTTAAACAAAGCTTGTCCCAAAGACCCATTTCCTCTTCCTCATATTGACTCAATGGTGGATGCTACTGCCGGCCATGAGATGTTGACCTTCATGGATGCATCTTCAGGATTCCAGCAGATCCAAATGGAACCTTCAGACCAGGAGGATACTGCCTTCATGACACCAATAGGTATATATTGTTACACTGCTATGCCCTTTGGTTTGAAAAATGCAGGTGCAACATATCAAAGATTGGTGAACATGATGTTCAAAGAAAAGTTGGGGGACACCATGGAGGTGTACATCGATGATATGGTAGTAAAATCTAAGAAGGCTGAGGATCACCTCCAGGATATTAAGGGAGCATTTGATATCCTGGATCAGTATAACATGAAGCTAAATCTTGCTAAGTGTCATTTTGGAGTGGGGCAGGAAAGTTTCTAGGATATATGGTGACTAAAAGAGGGATAGAAGCAAGCCCGGAACAGATCAAAGCCATCTTGGATATCAGATCACCTTCTAACATGAAAGATGTTCAAAGACTGACAGGATGAGTGGCAGCATTGAATAGATTTATTTCAAGATCCTCAGAAAAATGCAAGGAATTTTATGATATCCTGAAGAAGAATAAGAAGTTTGAATGGGGGGTGAAGCATGAAGCAGCCTTGCAGGATTTGAAGCAGTATCATTCAACTGCACCTCTATTGATGAAGTCTGAGGATGGTGAACCATTATCCTTGTATCTTGCAGTATCGGGGAATGCAGTAAGTGTTGTCCTTGTAAAGGATCATGAAGGTCAGTAGTATCCTGTTTATTATGTTAGTAAAAGTTTATTAGATGCTGAGACTAGGTACTCTCATTTAGAGAAATTAATATTAGCCCTAGTTATGGCGTCAACGAAACTTAGACACTATTTTGAGACACATAGGATTCATGTTAAAACCAACTATCCTGTAAAAAACGTGCTTAGGAAACCAGAGATGTTAGGTAGGATGGCTAAGTGGTCAGTGAAATTAAGTGCATATGATCTAGTGTATGAACCTAGAAATGCCATAAAGTCTCAGGCTTTAGCTGACTTTGTGGCTGATTTCAGTAGTGATATTCAAAGTGAAGTAGACCTAGAAGTACAACAGCTAGGAGAAAACTTAGAATCCTGGACGTTATATACTGATGGTGCGTCTAATGTAAGAGGTGTAGGTTTGGGTATACTACTAAAATCGCCACAGGGGGACATATTACCCCAGGCTATTAGATGTGAGTTTCCTACCACTAATAATGAAGCAGAATATGAAGCTTTAATTGCAGGATTAGAATTGGCTAAAAGCATGAATATCAAGAGTTTACAAGTATTTGTTGATTCCTTGTTAATCACTAACCATTTTAATGGAACCTATGCAGTTAAAGGTGAGAAGTTAATCGAGTATCTCAAAATTCTCAAAAAATTAGCAGGATATTTCGATATTTTTACACTTGAACAGGTACCAAGAGAGGATAATGCTGAAGCTGATGCCTTGGAAAATCTGGGATCATCAGTTAGGATACCGAAAGGGACCCGAATACCAATATTACATATCCTGTATCCTGCTACGGATCCTCAGGATAAGGAAGTAGTAAGTGTTCGGGATCCTGATGATGAACATCCTGAGGAGGATCCTAAGTCTTGGATGGCTCCAATCATAAGATATCTTAAAGAAGGACACATCCCAAAGGATGAAAATCCTAAGGCCTTTAGAATGAAGGTATCATGATTCACTATTATAAATAATGTTTTGTATAAGAAATCCCTTGCAGGACCATATCTGAGGTGCTTGGAAGATCCCGAAACCAAAGAAGTGCTTCAGGATATACACGAAAGGGATTGTGGTAACCATACTGGGGGCAGGTCGTTATTCTCAAAGGTGTTAAGAACAGGATATTATTGGCCGACGATGAGAAAAGATGTTGCAGAATATGCTCGAAGATGTGATGCTTGTCAAAGACACAGTAATATATTACATCAGCCGGCTGAGCCAGTTTATCCTATAGCTTCCCCTTAGCCATTCATGAAGTGGGGAATGGATATAGTAGGAAAATTGCCAAAGGCTCCAGGAGGAAAGGTCTTCATGTTGGCAATGACTGATTATTTCCCTAAGTAGGTCGAAGCTGAAGCATTTGTTCAAGTTAGAGATCAAGAAGTGGTATCCTTCATAAAAAGGAATATCCTGACTAGGTTTGGAGTACCAGCTGAGTTAATTTGTGACAATGGATCTCAGTTTATAAGTAAGAGGACTACTGACTTTTGCAAGAGTTGGGGAATCAAAATGATCACATCCACACCGGTACATCCTCAAGCAAATGGACAAGCAGAATCCTCAAACAAGATAATTGTCAACAACCTGAAAAAGAGACTAGGAGCTAAAAAGGAAGATGAGCAGAAGAACTACCCTTTGTTTTATGGCCTGATAGAACGACGGTGAAAAGTGCAACTGGTCAAACCCCATTTTCCCTAGTATTTGGAGCAGAAGCGGTAATCCCAACGGAAATGGTGATACCAACAGCAAGATCCAACCTCCGGGATCCTGAGCAGAATCCTGAAGTCCTTTGCCATGAATTGGATACGGTTGATGAGACAAGAAACGCAGCAAAGCTAAGGATGGCAGCATATCAACAGAGGATATCTAAAGCATATAACAAGAATATAAGGACTAGAAGGTTCCAGGTCGGAGATTGGGTATTGAGAAAGGCTTTCCAGAATACTACTAATCCTGCTGATGGAAAGTTGGCTCCAAAATGGGAAGGACCCTATGAGATTGAATCAGAATCAAGAAAAGGAGCCTACCGACTCAAGAATATGGAGGGGGATATGCTACCAAGATCCTGGAATGCTATACATCTAAAGCTCTATTTCAAGTGAGTTTGGAATTTAAATTCTAACTCAGAATGGTATGGATTCTATCTCTTTTAGTATATTTTAATATTGTTTATTGTTTTGAACCCATTACTGACTTAAGCATCGGAGGGGTGTTAGCCAAGCTAACACCCACCTTAGTTTACAGTTGTTTTGCAGTATATGCTTTGGGATACAGCTCCAGGATACACACTCAGGATATTTCGAAGGATTAGAGGATTGGCCCCCTCTCTCACGTTTAAGGGATTCTGATCCCTTCACAGGTTTAAAGGTATTCACCTTTCTCACGAATTGGGTTTAAACACCCCGCCTGGAGCACAAGCTATCCAGGGATAGTTCAAGGTGGCGGGACCAGTTCATGTAAGAGTGGCTGACAATTTCGTCACTGTTGGTTATATCTTGGATCCTTAAGGTATATGAGGATTGATCACCCTCTCTCGCGAAAGGGTATTTTCATACTCTCTAAGGTTTAAAGGTTTTCACCTTTCTAAGTCTTGGAGTTTATACACTCCCGCCTATAGCGCATGAAAATTTGGGATTTTCCCCAGGATACCTATGGGTTTATCCCCAGGATACTAAGGAATTATCTCCAGTATATTTTAGGGTTTACCCCCTGTAACATAAGAACTGCTCAGATGATTGAAACTAATGTTCAAAAATTTCTAAGTGTTCAAAGACTTTATGCACAGGGGACATTCCTCCTAAGGCGATTGTGTAAGGCTCAAAGAATCAAATTCGAACCTAGTGTACTAAGTATCTCGGACTGGGGACATCTTAGTTGAAGAAGTTGCAAAAGGATTGAAGTTCGATACTAGGGTTACACTCTATTCCTGGTATGATCTTTCCTTTGTGAACCTTACATAAGTTGTTTGAACTTTTGAAACTATGTTTAAGGTTCAAATATCCTGATTAGGATATATCCTTAGGATATATTCTCAAAATGTGTTTTCAGGATATGTGTCAGGATATTTGATTGGAATATTTGGGAAATAATACTTAGGTTGAAAACTAGTACTCTGGTCAAACAAGTGTTATCAAAACAGATTTTGAAAAATAAACTATCCTTTATTCTTTAAAGACTTTATCTAAGTTGTTTGAATTTTGGAAAACCCTATTTGACGAAAGTCTTCGTAGGATACCGCCAAGTATGTTGATCAGGATATTTTCAAAAAATGATTTTGCAAAGTTGAAATCTAAACTGAGCAATGCATGACAAAAAACTAAAAGGCAACAGCAAATAAGTCAAAAGGTGGTTCTATTATTAACATGTCAAAAGTTGTGCTTTTGGTTTCACCTCAAACCGAGGCCCATCCGCCAAAAGCACGATTAGTTTTTTTTACCATATTTACGCAACGGTTGAAGGTTTCATCTCAAAACGAGACCCATCCGCCTCCAACCGTTGCATCATTCAAAACAGATTATACTAATTGATGACCAAGGGCTTCATCCTGAAACCCAGGACCCATCCACCTTTGGTCATCATATTGTTCTAGTGCAGGAAATGTAAATTGTTCTAAGACAGGAAAAGCAAATTGTTCAAACAGACCACAACCATCAGAATTAAAAAAGTGGGCTCCGGCCTAGGCACATACATCCATCATCGCCCACTTCACTGCTTTTAAGGGGCAGCACCCTCTTCCATCATAACTTCATCAGCAAAATCTTCTCCGGCATCCCTTCCAGCATCCTCTCCAGCATTCGTCCCAGCATCACCACCAGCATCCTTTGAAGCACCAGCATCATCTACCTTCTCGGTCAACTTAGCAGGCTCCTCTACAGCAGGCTCTTGAGGGGGCTCCACAGGGCTACCACCATGATCTTTCAGTTTCATCTCCCAAGCCTTGGTATTCCATGAAGGACATTCAAATCCTGTAGCCATGGCTTCGTAAGCCATCTTCAGTCTGGCCTGGAGGAGGGAGATGATAACAAAATTTTTGAGGCTTTCCTGGTATGAAGCCATGTCCTGCTCATGTTGAACTTGGGCGGCATTGGACTTGGCTTGAGCCTCGTAAGTGACCTTCTGGATGGCAGACTGGTGCTCTTGGACCATTGCCTTGTATTTAGCTTCGTAATGCTCCGATTTAGCGGTGGCGACCGCTGCTTGGTCCGCAATGGTGGCTTCGGCCTTTTTCAGCTTACTTTCAAGCATGACGTTCGTGCCGCATGCGTCTTCATAGAGGAATACCAGGCGTTCGAGACCCTGCAAAATAAGAGAACAGGTATTAGCCTTAATAAACATTTATAACCAGCATATGGTGCAGGATATAGGTCAAGGATACTAACCTGGTTGAGGAAGCCGGTCATGAATTTGCTGGATTCTGTGAACCCATAATTCTCGAATGGGAACACGTGGGGGGTAGCAAGGTAATCTGCTTCCTTCCTCTTCCGGGAGCTGGAGGCCCGGGTCCTGGATGCTTGGGGGGCTTTGGGAGCAGTCGCAGCCTTTGGACCTGTAGACTTCGGTGTGGCAGATGGCTTCGGATTGGATTCTTGCTTGGCAGGTGCGAGGCTAGAGTAACTATCCAACTCGTCGAGTTGGAAGCCTTCAAGGTTGATAACCGGCACTGCATAAGGGAAGATACGTTCAGACTTGTTATACCTTTAAAGTATTAACGGTTTAATAAATAAAAATAATTTCTGAAAATATGCTTACCAGACATGTTGGAACTTGATCTTTGACTTGGACTTGTAAGTAGCAGGGTAAAAGTCCTTTCACTTTCCGGAAGCTAGTAGATTTCTTTTATTCTTCCTTCCGATTCGGCACTTGGGAGAGCTAATTCCTTGAAGTTTGCTGCAAAAATATCAGGATATCAGTTCAAGATGTAGTCTCGGTATATGATTGGGGATATTCCTAAAACCCTAAATCCTACCAGAAGTCAACCATCTCTTAGGAAGGTCAAAACCCCTGTCAATGGAGTCCCTTTTCACAAAAAAGAATTTTCTTGTCCATTTATCCTCGTTTTTGGTAGCCTTAAGAATGAGAGGATCTTTGGAGATAGAAAATAGAAGGAACCGGCTGGAACCGTGGGATCTTAAACGATAGGCCATCGGAAGATCTTCAATGCACAAGTTGGGCATGTGACGAGCCTTAATCCGCTCCAAGGTAACTAATACGCGCCAAACCATGGGCATGGTTTGGGCGAAGCTAAGGCCGGTAAGCTCGAAGAAACGAGATATGAAGGGTGAAAATGGATTTTGAAGCCCTATGGAGAAAGGATAAGCAAAAAAGCATACCCACTCGTCAGAACAAAAATCCGATCGGACCTCTCGGTCGAATGGACGGAAGATTGTCCCGGCAGGAAAGGCACCGGAAGCTCGTAAAGCCGCGATATCGGCATTATCGAATGAACACACCTCTTTTGAGGGTTCTTTAAGCAGGTTTTGCTTGTGAAAGGGGGGAACGGAATCCGCCGTTTGGGATCTAGTGCGGGTAGCCATGGAGAGTCTCGACCAAAGAATAAGTGATTTAAACAAGGAAAACAGGGAAGGGAGATAGAGAAAATACCTGAAGTTTGCTTGAAGATAGAGATGATCATAATGAAGAATCCCTCGGCTAATATAGGCTGGATATAGGGGTAAAGAGTAAATGTCGCATTGGAAGTTGCACAATGTCACCTCAATCGTCATATCGTTTTAATTGCCTCGGTTTACGAGATAAAGTTTTAAAATATATCTGTTGGATTGGTATACCAACAGATATATTTGGGGACAATTGTTATGGGTCATTTTCTGCATATATATCCTGACTGATATTCTGGGTCTGATTGTTTATTTGTGATCAGGATACCGGATCAGGGTATTGGTAACATCCTGATACGATATCCTTGTAGTAACTGATTTAACCACGTGCAGATTAGAAGGTGCAAGTCTCCAACGTTCAAGTGGACTTCTTCCCCTCAAGACTCGGGCAAATCAGTTAGCTTGTAGACGTTGAACCCGAAAGACCAGGACTGCAACGTTCGTATGGGGAATATCCGCCGAATCCCGGAATAATAAGATGTTTAGTTAGTTTTCTTTTACTATAAATAGATTGATCGGATAAGATTAAGGCACACACTCTTATGCACACTTTTACTCTCCTGTTGCAAACAATCACTACACTCAAACACTTGTACTCGAATTACATTGTAACACCTAGTTGATCCGCATCATATCCTGCATTGTATCCTGATATTTGAAGTAATAGAAGAACAAGGCAGCTGCGATTATCAGCTCTCAAGGTTTTGTGCCGGCGATCTAGATTGATCAAGGGCTTTCCTCGTACATCCTGTGTCACCCTTTACATTTTTTCTCATTGTTTGATCATAGATACAGCTCTATATCCTGAGCCGTATCCTGAAACTGTTTTTGCAAATAACTTAACTAGAATATTTTCAACACACATTTCAAGCACACTACCTCACTTAACTAATTTGATCACTTAATTGCTTCGGTAATTTTTGACCAAAATAGGTACTACGCGTAATGGGCTGGAAACTCCTGAGTATTAAATAAAGAGTCTTGCAAGCTTTTAATACTTAAAGTCTGTTGAACAATATTTCTTTCTGTTTTAGATCCGCCTGTCGATCCACTTTACAACCGTTGTGTAATATTTTATTATACTTTCAATTCGGTTTGTATTATTACTTTTAGACTTCCGTTGTGCGTTAAACTGTGATTAATTGACTATGATGATATCAACTACGTCACAATACTCCCCATCGGGCCCACCGGTAATACATGGAAATATCGGGGTGTGACATATCTCATACATCCACACATACTAAGCTTGTCGAGGGTCTCACCCAAGAATCATCCAGACTGGTGTTCGAGGTAAGCGACTCTCCAAACCTTGAAACTGTGCCCGAATATGTGCCAGTTATCACTAACAATCATGAAAGTCCCGAGACAATGGAACAGGTGGAGATTGCTGAGCAGAACAATGCAGTCCAAGGAGAGGTCGAATCTAATGAACAACATGATGGAGGCTCTGGAACAACACCTGGAACATGTGTTTTACCCCCGAGAGCCAATAGAGGGGTTCCCCCAAAACAGTACTCCCCAGAAAGGGAAACCAGAAGTTCAAGGTATCCTATAGCTAATATGGTTGACAGAAACTTATCTAACAATGTGAAAGCATTTGTCACTTCACTATATTCCGAACAAATACCATGTTCCGTAAAGGAAGCCTAAGGTAAGAAGAACTAGAGAGAAGCAATGGAAACGGAAATGCATGCTCTTATGAAAAACAACATGTGTCACACCCCAACCGATGGCGGAAACAGCGGAGTGAGACAAAATAGATTGCTCGAGACATTATAACGCTAATAATTGTGACAAGTATTTAAATAATAATGTCATTCCATTTCTAAAGAATCAATTACAAGGATTTGAAGCAAAATACAACAACATGAATAATTAAATACAATACAATATGAATACAAATTTTAAAGTGTGTATCTAAGCATCCTACTAGATTCCATGCATCATCAACATCATCGCTAAACCTGCAACATGTTTTAAAAGTGTAGTTCAATACAAAGGTATTGGCGAGTACACAAGTTTTAGACTCGTGTCATATGTATAAAAAGTATTTTCAATCCAACATAGCATTTTGGTATACAAGGTCAAACTATCATGCATAACTAAAAGTCAAACCCAAGTGTCCACTAGTATAATAGCATCCCTCGATGTAGCAACATCGAGACCGTAAAGTATGAATAATAGCATCCCTCAATATAACAATATCGAGACCGTAAAGAATATAACTTAACAAAACCCCATCGGGTGGTGTGCTACTCCTATAGCGCTATAATTGTTAAGGCGGGTTAACAAATAATATGAATTCTAGCATGAACCTAAGCATAACAAAGCATGTATAAGGATTGAATAAATAAAGCATGTTTGTGAATCGTGCATTTTAACAAGTAAAACATGTTGCACCCAAAGTGTATTAAAAATGAAAAATGGGTCAAGTGTACTCACATAATTGCTAAGTCTTCCGATTATCCAAGCATTGACGAGTGTAAAAGATTAAGAGGTTGGAACACCGAGGTCACCCTATATGGGCAAACGATGGCGCATGAGTAAACGAAATTTCAAGAGAACGAACGAGAGTGTTCATCCTAGATATTCAAAATATCACGAATTCGTTATTATTTATTGGTTTTTAAAAAAAAAAGAATATTCCTAATATTTATGTTTTGCACAATTTTGGAATTTGTATATTATAATTTATCTTAATATAAATTTTATTGTTACAAAAAGAATTATCCAATTAAGTCATAAATTTAGAGATTTGGCTCTAAAAGAAAGCGAATCAAAGAATAAGGAAAGTTATGAAAACACGGAGCGTTACAACATGTGGGAGAAGTGCATTCTTCCTAAAGGAAAAAAAAACAGTTGGATGTCGGTGGGTGTATTCAATCAAATATAAGCCAGATGGATCAATTAGAAGATATAAAGCTCTGCTCGTAGCCAAGGGTTACACTCAGATGTATGGGATCGATTACTCTGAGACATTTTTTCCGGTTGCGAAAATGGACACCATCAGAGTCCTCCTCTCTGTGGCAGCCAATAAGGAGTGGCCTCTCCACCAGTTTAATGTTACAAATGCATTTCTCCATGGAGACCTAACGGAAGAAGTCTACATGGAAGCACCTCCAGGTTTTTCAGAGAGTTTTAAAGAAGAGGAAGTATGCCGATTGAAAAAAAGTCTTTATAAGGGCTAAAACAATCTCCTCGGGCATGGTTTGGAAAATTCACTTTGGCCATGAAGGAATATGGGTATCACCAAAGTAACGCTGATCATACTCTGTTCCTCAAAAGAAGAAACGACCTTGTAGCTTGCTTGATCATATATGTAGATGACATGATTATTACCGGAAATGATGTAGAAGAAATAGCACGATTGAAAAAGAACATGTTCTCAAAGTTTGAAATGAAAGACCTAGGGAATCTCAAGTATTTCCTTGGGATCGAAGTTCTCAGGTCTAAACGGGGAATCTTTATTTGCCAAAAGAAGTATGTCCTTGATCTCCTAGCGGAAAGCGGGTTGATTGATTGTAAACCAGCAGATACTCTAATGGTGGTGAACCACAACCTGCACATGGAACTTAATGGAGAGTTTGCAGACAAAGAAAGGAATCAACGACTCATGGGCAAATTAATTTATCTCTCTCACACTCGCCCTGATATAGCTTATGCTGTTGGAGTGGTAAATCAGTTCATGCACCAACCACAAGTTGCCCACATGGAAGCAGCTCAGAGAATTTTAAGGTATCTCAAGGGAACCGCAGGCCATGGAGTGTTGTTCAAAACAAATGGACATATAAATGTTGAGCTCTACACTGATGCAGACTGGGTAGGAGATAAAGGAAACCGAATGTCAACATCAAGATACTTCTCATTGGTCAGTGGAAACCTTGTTACCTGGAGAAGTAAAAAGCAGAAGGTGGTCGCTCTGTCGAGTGCAGAAGCGGAATTTAAAGGTATAGCTCGAGGGTTAAGTGAAGTTCTTTGGATCAGGAAGCGACGAAGACATTGGTTTTTCCCAAAGGGCACCCAGTAAAGTTATGTGTGACAATACGACTGCAATAGAGATCTCAGAAAACTCAGTTCAACATGATCGAACAAAACACCTGGAGGTAGATCGACATTTCATCAAGAAGAAACTGGAGGAAAGAATCATAGAGCTCCCATATATACCGTCAAAAGATCAGCTCACATATATTTTTACAAAAGCCGTCAACGGAAACGCATTTAGCAGCTGCTTGAGCAAGTTAAGTATTGATGACTCACTACTCAACTTGAGGGGGAATGTCAGAAAGAAGGCAATAAATTATAGTATACGGGCTAGATGTGTAACATGGTGTTCTATATAAACACCCTTCTTGTGTAAACCCAAAAACAACTTTACAATCTAATACAAGCCTCCTTTGTTCTCTATACCTTTTGTCATAAATAGCCTAAAATAAGTTTATGATGAAATTAAATATGTTTTAGTATATGTTTATAAGCAATTATTCATGTAATGGGAAGCTTTTAATATAAATAAAAGCATTCGGTGTTTCGAGGTATACATTAGGGTGCTAGGTCAATTCTAATAGTATAAATTGTTCCAGTGTTGTATAATGGAAAAGAAATGAGTTCCTTTGCAAAGCTCGAAAAATATTTTAAAGAATCTAACCCAAAATGTTCTCTGTCCAAAATTCATATTTTGAATTCTTTCATTTAAGTTGTAATAGTTATGTGATTTAATGATTTCCTTTTATTATTGTATGTAACTAGTAAGATTATCCGCGCTACGTTGCGGTGTTTGGTCGATATCTATTTTGGTTCAGTATACCAACCGAAAAAAAATATGCTCAAAAGAATATCGACACATGTTTTACATCGACCGAAAACCATAAAAATAAATTTAAATTTGACAGCGGAACCAATTGATTTTAAATTAATTGTAAATGGAAATGTAAATGTTAACTTAAATATAGCTTTAATGAAAAGGTACCTAAAACTAAAACACTAAACATAAAGAAAACTAGAAAATAAAAATAATAAAGTCCATAAAAAAATCAAGAAAGAAACAAGAAAACCAATAGGATAGAAGCACTATCCACATAACTTGCTAATTATAATTTGCGTTAAAGCGTAGACCAACTGAAAACATACATAAAAATAAACATGAAAACGAATTATATTTGCCACATATTTCCGAAGAAAATTTACGTCGAATCGTAAACCAACTTAAATTTATAACCACGCGTGCATAAAAATAAGCACGTAAGAAAATAGTTATGACGTATTGTGAAAAAATTTTAGAAAAAAAAAATTAAAAAGCAAAAAAAAAAGCTACTGTACATCCTTTAAAATTGTAGGATATATAATTCTAACAAAAGTGTTTTAGTTGAGTTTATACTAGGTTATAACCCGTGTATTACACGGGTTAAGTAAATAAAATATCAAATAGTTAATAACAAAGATTTAGCAATTATAAAACGATGTTTTAGGCACTTTTCTCCAAAGCACTTTATTATAATAAATTAACTCAAAATGACTTTCATTTTTGTTTAACATGCAAAGTTTCTTCTCCTCCGCAAGCGTGCGTTCGTCGCGGGCATGCACTAATACATCATCTACAACAATTATTCCGGCGAGATCTTGTAAATCCGTTGATTTCTACGTAGATCCGGAGAACTTTCTTCTCTCTAAATTGTTTCCCCATCTAACATATTTAGCAACAACAAAAAGAATCACAAAATACCAGTGGAACGCTGCCCTAGGTAACCGGCCTGACCATCTGACTGCTATAAATGGTCGCTTATGGTAGAAACCGCAACAATATGTGAACAAACCTAACCATTCATTCCAAAAAATTTGTCAATTTAATAAGCGCTTGTCGTGCGTTTAATTATTTGTGATTGAATCTATTCAATCAATCAAGTAATATCTTCTTTTGTATGTGAATGGTGATACTTTTGACATTTTGGTGTAGGAATATGAGTTTGAACTTGACATGATTATTCATTGCGTTGATTTGTATTTATCTGTAAACTTGAAGTTTTGTGACACTTTTGTATTTATCTAATCACAAAACAAATATAAAAAATGGAAGACTCTTGCAAAACATTCGAGATCTACTATGTACAAAAGAACCGATCGAAGAGGATGCAGTACAACTCGCCGGAGACGAAGAGGCAATGGATAGAATTGTCGGAATGGTTTGCATAGTTTTTTTTTTTGCTTATGACTCGCCGTTTATGTATGATCAAAACATGTGATGTTTGTCAAGTTTATAAATATAAAAGCATTTGAACCATCGATTAGAATACAAACCATATCATCGACTTTCTCACGACGTGAACCCAAGTTTTATTTAAATAAAAGTGGTTTTAATTTATTAGTTCTAAAAATATTGCTGAAATGCTTAGATTAGGCATATAGCAATTAGCCAATTAGATAAACTTATAGCTACAAAATAATATTTAAATTAATTAGATAAGTATAAATTGTTGGTAATTATTAAGTTATATAATTTTAAATTTTAAATATATGGACTTGAGTTGCATTTTAAAAGGATGGTTGTTTTTGGATAAATTTATTAGTATGATAAATGTAGTTATTATTCTTCTTGTATTTTAAATATATTAAATAAATAAATTATTTGTTAAGCAAGAAAATCGTTCCCCCCACCCTCTTTATGAAAATGGTCGATATATGTTTCAATTATTAAGATATAATTTCTAACCAAGTAATTAATATAAATAAGAAAATTGTTCCCTCCACTCTCGTTATGAAAATACTCGATATTTGTTTCAATTATTCGGATATAATTTTAACCTAGTAATTAATATAAATAAATAATAAGATAATTTATGGAACTTTATCTGTAATTTTTTAAATGTTTGAAACAAATATTAAATTTAATAATTTAAATTAAATAATAATTATCTACAATTAAGTAAGAGTAGATTGTGTAAAATAATAATCTAGTAAATAATATAAACAAATAATAAGATAATTTATGGAACTTTATCCGTAATTTCTTAAATGTTTGAAGCACATATTAAATTTAATAATTTAAATTAAATAATAATTATCTACAATTAAGTAATAGTAGATAGTCTAGAATAATGACAAGTATCATTTTATTAGTTTCTTTTATTATATAGTATAGATATAGATATGAATTGTTCCTACAGTTTGAGGGTCATTGTTACGAAACAATTTGATAATCAAGCTAAAATCGATAAAGAGAAAGAAGAAAACATAGAAGAAGATGGGAATAAACCCTATTCAATTCATCGATACCCATTTGATATGTTCTATTTGTTTAAGTACATCAAAGACACCCTATATTATTCACCTATTACAATCTAGTCCTCCTACTATTTTGATACCTAACAGTCAATCCATCCCGTAAAAAGATGACTTGTTTCAAATCAAACTCTTATTGACTTGTTACACGATGGCTTTATAATACGTTATACATATATAGTACATACGCTCATAATAATCAACAATCAAAACATCCAAATTATAGTTTTGAAACAAAAATCTACATTCGTATAAAGTTCTAAAAATGCACAACAATACGAATATGTGTTATTTGACGCTAACGACTTAGCGTCGATAGAAAATCGTCAACCTTTAAGTTGGTACGCCTCGATAAAAACTTCATGCAAATCGGGGGACTCACCTTGGCCAAAGCCAATATGGACTTGGGCACAGACCAAATCCCTTCACCACAAATCAAACCCGAAGCTACCGCTGGTCCGAAAGCATCGGCCTTCGTTTTGTCCCTCTTTTCCCATATAAAAAGAATCAAGCTCCCCACACACATGTCAATGGCGAACGACGTTCCAATGTAGAACGGAATCGCCATTGCCATAGGGATGGGAATAAACCGAGCCCACTTTATGGGCGTTGTGTCTCGAGCCACGTTTATAAGGATTGCAGCCGCAAAAAGCGCATAGCAAAGTGATAAACAATGCTTTGGAAGCGACCCAAACCCCTCGACTCCCAAAATAGCAAGATTTCGATACACAATAGCGTATGGTGCGGGGTACTCGGACCCTTGTTTCCCAAGATTCGGAAAAGCACTATAAAAAACCCAAAATACACATGGTGCGATCACGCACCCCATCGCGGTCCCAATCACTTGGCTCACAAACATGGACCGGGGTGAAGCCAAGGTCAAATAACCCGTTTTAAAATCTGTCATTAGGTCCGAAGCAGTGGACACTATGTTCATCATCACCCCGCACGCGGCTAGCCCCGCCAACACACCACCTTGCGACTTACCAGCCCACGCCCCGATCACGAAAATAGCTAGTTTCCCGTAAGTTGACGCCAAGGACCAGTCAGTAAGCCCACACCCATACGCGTTACAAAACGCTAGAGCAGGGGCGAAAAGGTAAATTACAATCACGTAGTACCATTCAAGCGGGCCGAATATATGAGGGAGGGTAATTGTGGCGACCGCGGCTATTGCCATGTACCCACCAACGGCTAACCATGTCGGTATCCGGTCCTTCATAAACACTTGTATCCTACGCTGGTCATCAAAAGATGTATTATGCATACCATCTTTGGTTGCACAGTCTGTGGCCACTGGAAGAACATTTAATGATTCTTTGTTTTTGAGCTGACCGTACAACCCGATTCCGGTTTTACCGACTACTTTGACGAAGTTGTAGAGTCCATCTCCCAGGATTATGGCTATTGCAAGGAAAACCTGTAACAATTTAAGGATGAGTTAATTATAGCTAGGCCTGAGCAGAACCGAGCCAGGTTGGACTTGTGGGCCCGGCTCATTTATCTTAACGAGTTGGAATGCAGATGGAACTCGGCTAGTTAAAAGCTCGAGCCAGCTCATCGCACGTCAAGCCAGCCAACACTATAATTTATTTTAAGATTTTTTAAATCAAAAATTAACATTTTTAAGATGCATATAATACATTTAACGTACAACAGAATAATTTGTAATTTTTACCAATTAAAAAAAGGGAATTGGCCTATCATAATCTTAACTAGACGTCATTGGTCATTGTCAGTTCCACCTTTAAGTATTCTCCATGCCAGTCCCACATTGCACTTATTTTTCCTCCACCGCTCCTCAGTTACGTTAAGTTTTTTTCTGAATTACAAGCTGGCGTTTTAGGGTTTTTGATCAGAACGAGGATACGAGTCAAATGATGTAAACTTACCTTGAAATTGTGCTCCAAACGATGAAAACGGTGTTTCAATTTGGGTGCTTAAACTTCCAATTAACAAAAATCAAGTCGTTTGGAGCACCGTTTTGAGGTAAGTTTTACATCAATGGACTCGTATCCTCATTCTGATCAAAATCCCTAATACTTCACTTTGTAATTCGAGAAAAAACTTAACTCCGTCAAGTTTTTTTAACTGAGGACCGGTGGAGTAAAAATAAGTGAAAGGTGGGACTGGCATGGGGAATATTCAAAGGTATGACTGGCAGGGTAAAGTTCTTGTACAAATAATCTTAACATACTAAACATACAAATTGAAGGAAAACTCAAAAAGACAAGGTGGCATTTTTGTAATTATCAATAACTATCAAAGTTACTCTACAAATACACCTAAAAAAAACCTAACCACTCCCCCCCCCCCCCCCCAAAAAAAAAAAAAAAACTAAACCCCCACCCCCAAAAACCTAAAAAAACCTAACCCCCCCCCCCACCCCCCAAAAACCTAAAAAAAACCTAAACCCCCCCCCCCCCAAGCTAAAATGCTAAAAACTAAACCCCCAAAAAATCTAAAAAAAAAAAAAAAAACACACACAAATTATTTTATTTTTTTAACATTTTTTATTAAAAAATCGCTACTTTTAGTAGCAGCAAATTTTTTTTTTTTTTTTTTTTTTTTGCTAACGAAATGTAGCGATTTTTTAATAAAAAATGTTAAAAAAAAAAATTTGTGTTTTTTTAGGTATTTTTGGTTGTAACTTTGATAGTTGGTGGTAATTACAAAAATGTCACCTTGTCTTTTTGGGTTTTCCTTCAATTTGTATGTTTAGTATGTTAAGATTATTTGTATTTGATCTTTTGCCATGACTGGCAATGGCCAATGATGTCTAGTTGAGATTATTACATGCCAATTACGTCTAGTTGAGATTATTATAGGCCAATTCACCTTAAAAAAAAGGTATACTTTTGGATTATAATTTATATGCATATCAAAATTTGGAATTTAATCGAAACGGGCCAACAAGCCAGCTAAACAAACCTAACGAGTGAGCCAATGGGCTAAGCTTACTTTGACTCAGACTTGACTCGTTTACAGATTGAGGTGACTCGCATTTACAATCAAACTAGTTTTGAGCGAGCTTTTATCGAGCAAGTTGCGAGCTTTTTCAAGCGTTTCAGCTAGAACGAACGATGTAAAGAAGTGATACTAAAGATTGAGAAAAATTTTGATTACCCTATAACCTTGGATGCCATGAAAGCTACCGGGTCCGAGACCAGATTTGTACCAATGGCCTTCTTGTGTCTCAATGAGGGGCCACATAATCCCCCATGACAGGATTGCACCAAGTAGCAAGGAGACGTTTATAAGGTATGGACATATCATTCCTACTCCAACATACATAGTGGAGAAATCAAAATAAAACCTATACACATTTGTTGCATTAGTTAATAAAAGTATTAAAATTTTAAATATGACAAAGGGTAAAGCTAAGAGCAGTGATTACTTTTGTTGGTAAGCTTTGAGGCCAAAAGTAGGGAAGTTTTGAAAGCCACAATCATCCTCATTAGAAACGAAGAACCATTGAAAGAAACTCCATAAGAAGCTCAAGGAGAAGAACTTCCCTAATGCACTCACTTGTTGCCTATACATATATTGCATACATCATATTCATTAACTAGACGTCATTGGTCATTGAAAGAAACTTTCACTGTTACTATTTCATGCACACATCATGTTGTATAATGATATGGTGATTGCTTCTTTTGCAAAATATATATATATATTTCATGCATGCATGGAATTTGAAACAAGATATTTGAGAGATACACATACTTGGCAAGCTTGGCACCCTGAGGGGTATGGAAGCTGTTAATCAGGTGAGCGGTTGCAGTTCCGCTTGGGTATATTAGCTTGAAGTCTATGATCATGATCTGTATGTAAACCCGTCACAATATGTTACGAAATCTTGATACTTTACGCTTTAATTCGTAATAAAACTTAATTTGTAATTGGGAAAATTATGAAAATAGGCAAGTTGATCAAGTAAGTTATCAAAATAAGCATTGACTTTTAAATGTGTGGGCTATGGAGGTGCGGCTTATAGGAGTGTGAGTTATGGATGTGTAGACGTGTCAGAGTGTGGGCTATGGAGGTGCCAATGTATGGAGATGGCGGCCGACTATGGAGTGTAGGATTATAGGATTGTGGGCCATGGAGGTGTCAGCTTAATCTGAGTGTGAGCTATGGAGATAACAGATGAAAAAACGGGAAGAAACATTTGACTTTCATCTAATATGATATATAACTTACGAATCTCCACCGCATTGCGACAGGTGATAATTCTAGTTTAAGATTAAAACACATAAACAGTGATGGAAGAGGTGGTATAAGAGGGTCTCCATGCCCCATGTGAGATCGTGACTCGTGAGTTCAAGATGTCAGTTCAAGGTTCGACTCACTTAGACTTCGAGCCGAGCTGAAGCTAGTAAATTTAGTTTTTATATATAAATTTCTATTTTAAGAGCTTAATTTTACTAGTCACACATGACATCCGGCTCGGTCTTTATTTTATGTTCGAGTTGACACAGGTGTATGCTCCACACACTCCATTAGTTTTACATTTTTATATATTCACACTTAAAATGTGTGTATCCGGTACTAAAAGGGCCAAACCCTAACCTTTTCATTAAGGGCAAAACTATATTTTAAATTTGAGTTGGTAGTTCATGTAATATATAACATGTTATAGAGATGTAGAGTTTGGGTTTAATTGACTACCTTTCGAAGAGGAACCACAGAGAAAAGGCCGATGAAAC
Source organism: Helianthus tuberosus (assembly GCA_030545235.1). Lineage (NCBI taxonomy): Eukaryota > Viridiplantae > Streptophyta > Magnoliopsida > Asterales > Asteraceae > Helianthus > Helianthus tuberosus. Next base: position 29,831,280 of record CM060386.1, on the reverse strand, counting down.
TAACGATGAAGAGAAAACCGATTATCCAGCCCAAGCTCGGGTTCTTGATGTTCATGTTTAGAGTAGGTGAGTCGGAATCTGATGATTGTGAAGCGATCATATCGCTCATCCCAAATAAGTAACTTCCAAACCCTCCTGTCAAATTTAGACAACCTCAAACTGTCAACTTTCTCATAGATGGTTCATTTGTAATGTTTATATGTATGGAGGGTTGTTCATAAAAAAGATTAACATCCTATAAAAAGTGTATTAATATATCTAGACCTTTAATTAAATCAAACTAGATAATACGAAGTAACGAAAATGGACCGCATTTTTACTAGCGTATATAAGGTTCCCACTTGGTGTGTAGATAGACATCAAGTCAAGGTGTGTGAATATGCAAACCCTTAAATAATAGTTAGTTGTGGTTAAGAGTGGCTAAAAGAAGTTAACACGAGATATTGCGGTTTTATTAATATTTAAACTTAAATAACTTTTATATAAATTACTATTTTAGGAAAAAAATAATTATAGCATAAAACTTACAATCTTATAATCTTTAATTTGAGTGTCATATTTTTAATGATTTTCCGTTGTGCCTACTTAACACACGCATTGTGTGTTTTATTCTACATGTGAAAATTATTAAAATTACCGCTCCATATATGTGTGTGTTTTCTAAGTGTTAAAATTAATAAATATATATACAAAATTCACGTAATTTCTTTTCTTTTCTTTTTTTCAGCCGGCCTACTTGTTGGTTTCTATTATCCTGAGAATGATGTTTTTGTTTTCTAGCCATCATTGTCAAAATAAACTGTGAAATTGTCATCCTACAATGTAGTTTAATGTTGATTCAGTTTTGATCATATCTGTCATGTATGATTGCATTTGCATATAATATAACCGGTCTTATCAAGAAAAATTGCCATATAATCTTTTGCGACAGATTCGAGTCACTAATTATGGTTGACATCACGACTCATGAACTCTATATTTCTAAGATTGTGGAATCGAAATGAAGCCGCTAAAGCTTTGGTCGCTAATCCTATCTAAGCTAGCCGTCACTAATCCGTCGCTACGTTAGCTGTCGGTAAAGTCTGTCAGTAATCCTATCTAAGTTAGCCGTCACTAATCCGTCGCTACGTTACCAGCCTAAATTATCGACGTTTCACCGACAGATTCTCTTCGGTAATCACTTTAACCGATGGATTTCCCAAAGAACTTTTCGTTGATGATACTTTGTTTAGTATCATTTTAAAACAGTTTTTATCGCAACAACAATAACAATAACGATCAGGATAATGATATATTTATTTGCATACTTCGTGTGTGTGTATATATAAGAAAGAGTTATACCGCTAAATGCGATGCCTGAAGTCGCAACAACACAAGTTTGGATAACAGTGTTCTCTTGCCTTGTAAACGGATGCTTCAACATCCCACACTGCTCCAACGCCTTTGTCCAAGTCTTAACAAAGAAGAAACCTAATAAGCCCGCTGACACGTTTAGCGACGGTATGATACCCGTCGTGAGGCTGAGCTTCATGACTATGAAACTAAACATGACACCCAATATCGCGCTCACAACAAACGCCCTAACCGTCAACTGCCCCTTCCACGACGGTATCATTGTGTCCCTAAACGCCATCTCTACCGACTCTATTACTTTTCCCTTCGTTTCATCGTTATCTTCCATCGTTTGCCCTTCCGACTCGAGCAAATCCGCATCGCTTTTAGTCCTTCCATTGTAGTTTTCGAGCTCTAAAGTGCTCTCTACAGCCATATTTGAGTCTATATGATTAAAATCTTCTTTGTAAGGTGTATATATATTGCAAAGAATTTTTTATTTGTCATATGAATAGAATATAAGTTATAGTAATAGATTAATGAGTAACCTATACTTCCCACCCTCGTTATATATCAAAAGTTGCGCTTTGGTCCTTTAACTTCATTAAAAGACACTGCTTTCACAATTTGGTTGCCCTTTTGTCGCTGGTCCATGGGTGGTGATGAGGGTGTGCGGGTAGAACCACCACATAGGACCCGTGGATTTTAGGGGCACGTGGTTTTTTTTTTTAAATCTGATATATATATATATATATATATATATATATATATATATATATATATATATATATATATGTATGTGGGATCGCTAAAATGAGAACCACCACGAGTTATGAGAACCACGAGAACCGCGCCACGCGGGTGGCCGTCGGCGACGAAATTTTTTTTACACCTAGATCCGTATATTTTAGCAGGGGGTTTAAATTTTCGGTTCAAACGGCGCGCCAGAGGGGGTAGTTTTTTACGCCCAAAATTTGGGTTTTTTTAATTTTTTTAATTTTTCTTTTTTTTTTTTACCAAACTTTGGGCGTAAAAAACTACCCCCTCGGGCGCGCCGTTTGAACCGAAAATTTAAACCCCCCGCTAAAATATACGGATCTAGGTGTAAAAAAAATTTCGTCGCCGACGGCCACCCGCGGGGCGCGGTTCTCGTGGTTCTCATAACTCGTGGTGGTTCTCATTCTAGCGGCTCCCTGTATGTATATATATATATATAGGGGATCGCTAAAATGAGAACCACCTCCAGTTATGAGAACCATGAGAACCACTTTATAGCCTTTAGATCATCTTGATAGATGGATGAGATTAAAAGTAACAAAAACTAATATTAAATAAAATTTGTCTTATTATGTCTTTTATATTTTAATCAAAAAGGGTAGATTAGTAAAATAACTCTTTTTTATCTTTTTCACTTTATTATTTTTAATTACTTTTTGTTTTATTATATTACTTTTTAGTTTTATAATATTACTTTTTACTTTTTTAAAAGATTTTTTTTATGTCCCGTTTTTACGCACCGTTTATACGGCCCGTTTTACGCGCCGTTTTATGCCGCGTCGTTTTTTGCCGCGCCGTTTTTTGCCCGTTTTACGCGCCGTTTTTTGCCGTCACGTTTTAGCAGTCCCGTTTTTTGCCGTGCCGTTTTTCGCCGTCCCGTTTTAGCCGTCCAGTTTTTTGCCGTGCCGTTTTTCGCCGTCCCGTTTTAGCCGTCCCGTTTTAGCCGTGCCGTTTTTCGCCGTCCCGTTTTAGCCGTCCCGTTTTTTGCCGTGCCGTTTTTCGCCGTCCCGTTTTAGCCGTGCCGTTTTTCGCCGTCCCGTTTTAGCCGTCCCGTTTTTTGCCGTGCCGTTTTTTGCCGTCCCGTTTTGCCGTCCCGTTTTAGCCGTCCCGTTTTTCGCCGTCCCGTTTTTAGCCGTCCCGTTTTTCGCGCCCCATTTTTTACGTCCCGTTTTTTGCCCGTTTTACGTCCGGATTTTGGCCGTTTTTTGCCGCGCCGTTTTTTGCCCGTTTTACGCGCCGTTTGTTGCCGTTTTACGCGCTGTTTTTTGCCGTCCCGTTTTAGCCGTCCCGTTTTTTGCCGTTCCGTTTTTCGCCGTCCCGTTTTAGCCGTGCCGTTTTTCGCCGTCCCCTTTTAGCCGTCCCGTTTTAGCCGTCCCGTTTTTCGCCGTGCCGTTTTTCGCCGTCCCGTTTTTAGCCGTCCCGTTTTTCGCGCCCAATTTTTTACGTCCCGTTTTTTGCCCGTTTTACGTCCGGTTTTTTGCCCGTTTTACGCGCCGTTTTTTGCCCGTTTTTTGCCGCGCCGTTTTTTGCCCGTTTTACGCGCCGTTTTACGCGTTGTTTTTTGCCGTCCCGTTTTTTGCCGTTCCGTTTTTCGCCGTCCCGTTTTAGCCGTCCCGTTTTTCGCCGTCCCCTTTTAGCCGTGCCGTTTTTCGCCGTCCCGTTTTAGCCGTCCCGTTTTTTACCGTGCCGTTTTTCGCCGTCCCGTTTTGCCGTCCCGTTTTAGCCGTGCCGTTTTTCGCCGTCCCGTTTTTAGCCGTCCCGTTTTTTGCGCCCCATTTTTTACGTCCCGTTTTTTGCCCGTTTTACGTCCGGGTTTTTGGCGTCCCGTTTTTTTACAAGCCGCCCCGTATTAGCCGTCCCGTTTTTTGCCGTCCCATTTTAGCCGTCCCGTTTTTTACAAGCTATCCCGTTTTTTACGTCCCGTTTTAACGCGGCGTTTTTTAAGTCCCGTTTTATTTACGTTTTACGAAAAACTTTTTACGTTTTATGTTTTACGTAAAACTTTTTACGTTTTACGAAAAACTTTTTACCTTTTACGTTTTTACGCGTCGCTTTTCAACGCGTCGCTTTTTAACGCGCCGCTTTTACGGCCGACTTTTTACGTTAAAAAGTTTACGTTTTTTCTTAAAAAATTTACGTTTTACGTTAAAGAGGTTTACGTTTTACGTTAAAAAATTTACGTTTTACGTTAAAAAGTTTACGTTTTATGTTAAAAAGTTTACGTTTTACGTTAAAAAGTTTACGTATTATGTTTTTACGTTTTACGTTAAAATATTTACGTTTTACTTTAAAAAATTTACGTTTACCTAAAACTTTTTACTAAAAAAAATTTACGTTTTACCTAAAAACTTTTTACGCTTTACAAAAAACTTTTTACGGTTTACATAAAACTTTTTACGTTTTACGAAAACCTTTTTACGTTTTACGTTTTTACGTTAAAAAAGTTTACGTTTTACGTTAAACTTTTTACGTTTTACGTTTTTACGTTAAAAAAATTTACGTTTTACGTTTTACCTAAAACTTTTTACGCTTTACAAAAAACTTTTTACGGTTTACATAAAACTTTTTACGTTTTACGAAAAACTTTTTACGTTTTACGTTTTTACGTTAAAAAAGTTTACGTTTTACGTTAAACTTTTTACGTTTTACGTTTTTATGTTAAAAAAATTTACGTTTTACATTTTACCTAAAAACTTTTTACACTTTACAAAAAACTTTTTACGGTTTACATAAAACTTTTTACGTTTTACGAAAAACTTTTTACGTTTTACGTTTTTTACGTTTTACGGTTTTTTACGTTTTACGCGTCGGTTTTTTACGTCTTACGCCCCGGTTTTTTACGTTAATGCTTTTTTTACATTTTACGCGCCAATTTTTACGTTAACGTTATTTTACGTTTTAAAAAACGACGCTAAAAAACGACGTTAAAAAACGACGCTAGAATGAGAACCACCCCGAGTTATGAGAACCGCGAGAACCACACCTTCCAGGGCGCCGTTGACCAAGATTTTTTTTTTACAACTAGATGTGTATATTTTAAAAACATTCGTAAAAAAAAAATTTAAACGGCGCGACCGCGGGGGTAGTTTTTACCCCCGCCGTTTGGTAAAAAAAAAGAAAAAACAAAAAAAAATTAAAAACACCAAACTTGCGGGGTAAAAAACTACCCCCGCGGCCGCACCGTTTAAATTTTTTTTTTACGAATGTTTTTAAAATATACACATCTAGTTGTAAAAAAAATCGTGGTCAACGGCGCCCCGGAAGGTGTGGTTCTCGCGGTTCTCATAACTCGGGGTGGTTCTCATTAAAAATGTTTTTAATAAAAAAATCTTTTTAAAAAATAAAAAGTAATTTAATAAAACTAAAAAGTAATATAATAAAACAAAAAGTAATTAAAAAATAATAAAGTGAAAAAGACAAAAAAAAACTTTTAAATAGAAAAGAGAGGAGAGAGGGTGTGTATTAAATGAAGAGAGAGGGGTGAGATTAGACATTTAGGGTAAATGACCAACCTACCCTTTTTGTTGGCTGATTATGATTGGTGGAGAGTGGTTCTCATGGTTCTCATAACTGGAGGTGGTTCTTATTCTAGCGGCTCCCTATATATATATATATATATATATATGTTAATTTTTTTTTAAATAGTTACCCGTACCGACTCTAAGGTGCTGTTTGTTTTTGAAGAGGTAAAATGTCTGCAGTCTGCGGACCACATCTGCAGACATCTGTTGAAGAAGAGGTTGACCAAATGTCTGCAGTCTGCGGACCACATCTGCAGACATCTGTTGAAGAAGAGGTTGACCAAATGTCTGCAGTCTGCAAGAAGAAGACTGTTTGTTTTTTAACATATGTAGACTTCTAAAATAAACTGGTGGAGGTGTACAGACGGTGGTAGGTGGTGGACGGTGGTGGTGGGTGGTGGACGGTGATGGTGGTGGTGGATGGTGGACGGTAGTGGTGGTGGGTAGTGGATGGTGGTGGTGGTTGACGGTGGTGGTGGGTGGTGACGGTGGTGGTGGTGGTGATGGTAGGTGGACGGTGGTGGTGGGTGGTGGACGGTGATGGTGGTAGACGGTGGCCGGTGGTGGTGGGTGGTGGACAGTGGCTGTGGTGGTGGACAGTGGTGGACAGTGGTGGTAGACGGTGGTGGTGGGGGGTGGACGGTGGTGGTCGGTGGTGGTGGTGGTGATGGTGGGTGGTGGGTGGTGGACGGTGGTGGTGGTGGCCGGTGGTGGTGTTTAACCCTCTGTAGATCTTAGAAGATCTTAGAAGTGGTCGGACCAAGTCTGTACCAAAAAGACCTCACGCAGACCTTTTTTAATGAAACGTCTTCGGAAAAAACAAACAGTCTGCGCGTGGCAATGTCTGCGCGTGGTCTGCGCCGCGCAGACAGAAGAGCCTGCGCAGACGTTTTATCATAAAACAAGCAGCACCTAAGATAGGCTCATTTACAAAACAAATTTTATGGTTAAAGTTATTCCATTGGCATTAAGTTTAGTAAGCTTAATACTCATTTGATTTTAAAAAATAATAATGATAAAACATTACGGAATGACACATTTTTTCGAGCTCAAACAGAATTCTTAGAGACGTCCCTGCCCTGGTCTATGGCCTTTTACCCGTTAGCATTCAATCGTTAACTACAACGTAAGACAGCTTCGTCTTGTTTATGCTAGAGCTCAACTCGTTTAACTTTAACACAGCTCGAGCTAGGTTAGTTTAGAGTTATATTCCTGAACCTCGAGCGCGGCTCATTAGTAATTCTTCAAGCTCAGGCTCGACTTGTTTATTATCTTATTGTTTTAATAATGGATTTTTAGAACTATTTGCATGTATATTTATAATTATTGTTACATTGGTATAATTTTCATAAATGAATATGATAAAAGTCAAATCTGAAATAAAATCCAACCAAATGACAACCTTGTGTGGTGTGGAATATATCATAGCCAAAGCTTTGTTTCTATCAGCAAGTTAGTCCAAAATGACCTGTCTTGGAGTTCTGCTTTCATTCGTGAGTTTCCAAGTAACATCTACATTATTTTCGGTCTAAGCAATGAGAATTTGGTTGTAGCTCCGAATTAGTGTTGCTCATTTAACACCCTAGGCCAATCCATGTCTCGCTCATAAGAATTGTCTTACCTTAAATATTACCAATGCGTATTGTGCACATTAGCTGTGGATGAAAGAAGAATTCACGATTAAGCTTGCTTGGGGGGAGGTAATCCCAAGATGGGTTTCGGATTGCCAAATACGTCTTTCTTAAGGAAAAAAACAGATAATATTGGTTGGTATGAGATATCGGATATTAAAGTTGTTAAGGCTCATTTAATGGATTTGGATTTCAAGTGTGTATGGGCTCTTTTGAACCATTTCATTGATACTACTTTTAGACCACAAATATGAAAACGTGTAGGTTACGATTTGGACTTTAAATCTTAGTTAAACTTTACAAGCTTCATTCATGTGGACTTTTATGGTGTGATGTGGATTTTAATCTTCTCCATAAAATGGGGTCCATTTGGTATATGCTTTCATTTTCGGTATACATGCGAGTCCAAATTTAATATTTATAGTTGAAACTAGTAGATGCCCCGCCCGCGTTGCGGGGCGATGGCCAAATAATTCTCAACCAATTAAAAAAACACTACTATAATTTTGCTAGGGAAAAAAAAAACAAAAATGATGATAAGACCGTAGTAAACCAATTAAAACAAAAAACCTGTATAGTTTTAGTAAAAAAAAACTAAAACGATGGGAAAAACGTAATTTTTAACTGAGGGCCAAATCATAAATTTAATTCATGGATAAATCGTAAACTAAATGGACCAACGGGGGAGTGCCAGGAAGTTGGCGGCACGACTGTAGTTTTACACTGGGGGCAAAATTGTAATGTCACAAGGAAAACAAACAAAAACGATGGGGAAAATGTAAAGTTAAGTTGAGGGCAAAATCGTAACCTGACTGTGAGAAAAAAAACTAACGGCAAAACTATAAATTTAAAACGGGGCAAAATCGTAAATTTGAACCAAGGGCAAAATTAGAATTTTTAGCCGGGAGCAAAAGCGTAAATTTATTTTTAAGTGGGGGCAAAACATAACTTAGACCTGATGGCAAAATCGTATTTTTAAGGGAAAAAACCTAATGGCGAAACTGTAAATTAAAACGGGTAAAAATCGTAATTTTTTAACCGAGGGCAAAATCGAAATATTTAGCTGGGAGAAAAAGCGTAGATTTATTTTTAAGCGGGGGCGAAAACATAAATTTGAACTGATGGCAAAAGCGTAAATTTAAATCAGGACAAAATCGTAATTTTGTTGGGCCAATAGGGGAGTGTCAAGCAGCTGTCTGGCACTGTTGACCCTGCCGCCCTTTTTGCCCAATTGAGGAGAGGAACTATTAAATGTTGACGTCAACATCTTATAAATGTTGTAGTTTAAATATACGCTGCATTGACATATATTTTTATAAATATATTTTTCTAAGAGGGGCAACTAAGAGGAAATAGTAAAAAGTTTAAATAGATAACGCACAAAGTGTAAAAAGGATTTGAATATGATGCGTAATTTTCAATTTTTATTTCTTTCATGCGTATTTTTTTGCGCTTAGTTTTGATTTCCTTCTTGCGTAATTTTCAATTATTATTTCCTTCATACATAATTTTGAGTTTCTTCATGTATAATTACGTTTTACGCTTTGTTAGTAAAATGCACTTTGTATATTAACTTACCCAAGAAGAAATATATACATATACATGACTGAAATATTAATTTCACTCTGTTTTCATTAGTGATCTCCCAAGTATTAATAAAATATAAAAACCAGTTATTAGTGTAGTTGTTGATACGTTGTCGGTAATACGTCAGTATCATCAAATGATCAAACCCTTATACATCTATATTTCTCCTAATCATCACATAAAACAACAAAAAGCAATCAATAAAGAAACCATACCCGTTCTATATGAGAATTCCGGCGAAAAAATAGGTCCAGTCAAGCACAATGCGTCATTGGGGATTTTGTGGGGCGGGAGATTAGGAGAATGGAACTGGAATGGTTAAATGAGATTAGGTTTTGATAGTTTGATTGGGTTAAATGAATAAGTAGTTAAAGAGTAATTATCTAAATTGCGTTATATACTTATATATTAATAAAAATTAATGTTTACAATTTTTTTATATAAATTCATAATATTTCTTTTCTAAGGGGGCGGTTGAAAATTTTCAAGAGGTGCGGCTAAGATTTTCAGAGATATGTCATGATAGTAAAGTAAACTCTCAATATAAAATTGAGTAAAGGTAAAATCTTATTAAATAAATAAATGGAAATTGTTTATCAAACACTAACATCAACTGCTATCTCTAATCTCTTGCAGTTAGTTTGACTAAAATATTCAAAATCATGCCGAGAAGCAACTCTCCCATTGATCACAAGTACAAAGATTGTGACTGCTAAGGTTGCTAGATACATTATCTTTCTATCTTTAACAATGCCGAACAAAGCTGATATTGTTAGTAACATTAAAACCCGAACGGTGACTTTCTCCTGCTTCCGCCTTCTCCATATTGCTCGTTCCATTTCCTGAGTTCGTTCATGCTTGCCGCATCATAAGCGACAGATGGCCCCACCTATAGATTTAATGTTAGTAAGAAGATGACTCTGGTCAAAGTCAAATATACAACTAACATGCAAACATACCTTGGCTTTGGATTGAATGAAATCATCCAAATTAAGCGGTCTTAATGCTGGAGTTTTATCATATTTATTTCCCTGCAAAAACAGTGGTTGGATATTACAAAAATGGTACCAATGTAAACGCCATAGATAAAAATAGGATCGACGAACTCAGCAGATTCACGGTGAAGCATAAATAAAAAACGCATAAACACATGTATGATGATGAGTTGGTTAGTAATGATGAAGGATGCTTACTTTCTTTTCTTCGTCTAAAAGTTCTTGAACGGGTCTATATGCCGCAGCAATACAAAGGTTCTGCAAAAAAAAGAGAGATTTAATCACAATGTGTAACAAAGTCATTCCTGTTACATAGGTGGCAGATTTGACCGATTTATTTAATAGCTTGTCACATGGACCTATGTATTATTACGTGTAACAAATGAGTGAAAAGGCTAAAAAATGAAACGGGTCAAACAGGTAGAAGTCACCCAAAGTGTATTTTTTTTTTAATGCATAACATGTCCTGGATCGTTTAATTAATAAAAATATATATTATTATTAAAATAACAAACTTTCAACAATACTTGCCACAAAAATTGGAATATTCGGACAAAAAGTACTTCATATGAACCTGACCCTTTTGGCTGTTACCATCCCGCATGACTAAGCCCGTTTTGCCACATCTAGTTATATTGACTGTAAAATGTAAACGAGAAGATTACCTTCAAATCACTCCCCGAATATCCTTCTGTTGCATTAGCAAGACTTCTTATGTCAAAATCAGGTTCAGTGTTTTCTTTAGCAAGAAATATTTTCAGTATCTTCAACCTATTATCGGCGTCCGGCAGGTCCACATAAATCCTAAAACCAACATCCATAAGCATTACACGACGTTGTTCAAGTTCAAATGATTCGTCAATCATATTAAGAAATAATCCACGCATAAAAAGGAATGTATTTTTCCCATTATTATATATGCAGCATTGTTTATTATTATCTTACCTCCGTGGTAATCGACGGATCACAGCATCATCAAGATCAAATGGTCTATTCGTCGCACCAAGAATGAGGATCCGTTGACTATCTTTTGACCTCAATCCATCCCAAGCTGCCATAAACTCGTTTCTCATTCTTCTCGTAGCTTCATGCTCGGATCCCCCTCCACGGGCCCCCAACAAACTGTCAACCTATTTAAAATTCAACAAAAAAAAACATTTAACTAAATTGAGAAGAAGTTATAAGGTGAAAGACAATAGGATTCTTAATAAGTCATGAGAACTCTCACCTCATCAACGAACACTATTACAGGGGCCAATTTGCTGGCAAATGAAAAGAGGGCCTTTGTAAGTTTTTCAGCATCACCAAACCACTACATAATTGAACAAATGAATCAAGAATTTAACGTAATAATTTTTCTAACGAAAAAGAACAAAATACCAGAGCCGAGGTGGCAAAATGGCTGGGTCAGGAAGATTGAGTAATAAGTAAAAAAGTTCGGGTTGGGCTGACCCACGAACACTTTTTGTCTTCTTTTTTTTTAAATTTTACACATATTAATGTTTTAAAAATTAAGGTTACCCGTTTATCCATAGACGAATCAGAAATGCCAAATTTTGAATATACAACAAAGATGAAACGAGAACAAATAATCTATTTTTTACAAAAATCACTTGATAAAGTTATGTGTTGGCATAAATATCTTACAAACAAGAACCGAATATTACTATGATCTACCATAGGTTTCATAATGTGTTAAGTACCTTAGATGTAAGGCTGGACCCCGTTATACTGATAAAATTGGCTCCTGCTTCAGTTGCAAGTGCCTTTGCAAGAAGTGTTTTACCGGTTCCAGGAGGCCCGAAAAGCAATATACCTTTACAAGGCTGAAAAAGGCGTACGTTAGTTACATAAAGTGTAGAATGACTAAAGTACCCATCAGGAAAAAACTATATAAACAAAGTACCCGTAATAGATTTCCACGAGAGAAAAGCTCGGGTCTTTTCATTGGAAGAACGGCTAATTCATGTAACGCTGTTTTCACATCTTCAAGAGCACCAATATCGTCAAATTTAATACCAATTTCACCGGGTGGAACAACTGCTGAAATAAAGTTGCTCTCGTATTCATCCTTAGCAAGATTCTGCCACAGGTAATAATACGTGTTACACATGTTTACAGTTCGTGTTACACATGCAAAGTAGATGTCGCAAGATGAGCTAACAAAAAGGAACAAACCTTTAGGTTTTGCGCAGGCTTCTTGGAGATCGATTCCTGCTCTTTAAGCCGCAAAATTGCAACTTCAAGGCTTCACAATGAAACGTATGTCAGCTTAAATGTAATGCAATAAAGTGTGGAACCATTATTTTAGCCACATATGTAGGGCTGCAAACGAACCAAATGTTCAGCGAATAGTTCGTCAACCGTTCGGCAGGACGTTCGTTTGTGTTAGTTCGTTTATTAGACAAACGAACATGAATAGAGGCCGTGTTCGTTCCTTTATGTTCGTGAACGTTCGGTAACGTGTTCGATGGTTCATTAAAGTTTTTAGTTTTTATATTTTATTTAATTACTTCAAAATTTCTGGCAAATAAATATTTAATAAGGGTCAGTGTAATATATATTTTGTTCATGAACGCTTCTTTGGGTTCGTTTGTTTCCATTTGTGTTCAGGAACATTAGTTTGTATTCATGAACGTTTGTTTTCGTTCGTTGCATAAAACGAACACGAACAAGTTCATTTCCTTAACAAACGAACGCAAACATAAAATCTCGTTCGGTAAGTGTTCATGAACAATTCGCGAACACACATATTTCTTAACAAACAAACACGAACAAGGTCTTATTCGGTTCGTTTGCAGCCCTACGCATATCATTTCATTTTGTGACTCGTTTTTTTTGGTACACAAGTCTCACATGATGGAATGGGACCCACAAAATAAGATTGAAATTAAATGAAATAAAACGGCGTGACAGACCATTGGTTAATCAAAGATATTAATACCTTTCTCGGGGTAAATTCAATCTATCGGCTTTAACGGACGGAAGGTCACAAGTGGATAAGTAATGATTTTTAGCCCACCCAACAACATTCTCAGCTTCTGCAAATTCAGAACAAAAATAATTCAATTTATACGGGTTGTTCACAGCAACATTCCGTCTCCTAGAGATCGGGGTTTCGTTTTTACTAGGTTAGGTTTCGCTATTCAAAAGGGGGTAGCGGCGCAGCTTGTTGCCCGCTTACCGGCTATCTTGGTGTAATTTGTTTGACCTTTTATATATTAAAGTTATATTTAAAAAAAAAAAAAAAAAATTTATACATGTAAATGTATTTAGTTATCAAGATGATAACGCATAAAATATCATACTCTTAGTTGTCAGTATCACTCCATCGGTATTTACATGCAATAGGTCTACACAAGTTAGTTCATTTTCCTCAAAAACCTGAAACAGATCATATAGAAAAGAAGTAATAAATATCTCAAAACCTGAAACAGATCATATAGAAAAGAAGTAATAAATATAAAGGTACGGCATTAAAAACAATTACAGCTTTGTCCAAACAGCTAAAGGATATTTTAGTTCAGTGGCATCCGCTCTAAAAGATATACATACCTTATACAATTCATTTATATTACTCCGTGATATAACAATGCGTCTGTCTTCATCAAGTTGTTTATTAAATACTTTAAGGGGGTCTTCCTCCTGCAAAAGAAAATAAAGGTTATCGAAAGTTAACCACGTATTAATCTATTAAGATATTAATGTATAAGTACCTTTGGAGGATGTAGACACATAACATTAGTAAATATCTTGTAAACATCGTTGTCACCGGGCCTTCTCATGGGCTTTATTCCCTCAGCAAGTCGTTGCAAAGATTGAGGCTGTAAAAAAGGTAATTAAGGCAGTTAAAGAATGCTCAGTCGTTAACATGTTTGATGATGTATAGCATGAACAAGAATAGGCTAATCTAGTTATGTTTTATCTCTGACAAGTTCAAATAACAAAAAAATAGCTTAGAGGGGCAGATCAGAAGGGTCGAAAGTCACCCAAATTTTATATTTTGATGGAGTAAAATGCCATTTTCGTGACTTTGGTCTAAAGGTTAGTTTTTCCGTATCTGGATCCAAAAGATTTAAAATCTTGCCATTTTCATCCGGCTCATTAACTCCATCCATTTTTCTCCATTAAGTCAGGGGCGTTTCACATTTGCTAACTTAAAGGACAATTCGGTCTTTTTCACTTTATGTAAAAAGACCAAATACCCATGAAAAACCGAATTGCCCTTTAAGTTAACAAAAAGGTCAGAAATACCCCTGACTTAACGCAGAACAATGGATGGAGTTAATGAGCCGGATAAAAATGGCAAGATTTCAAACCTTTTGGATCCACATGCGAAAAAACAAACCTTTGGACAAAAGTGGCAAAACTGGCCAAACCTCAAGGACGAAAATGGCATTTTACTCATAAGAAATAGATTATAATTTGAACAGCATAAACTTTGTGATCATACTTGAAACACTAAATATTCATTAAAAGTTACCAACTTTAGGGGGAAAAATTGTTTAAAGTCGACCGAAAAGGTACCCGTTTTAACACCAAATGTTATGAAAAAAATCTGAAAATTACCAATTTCGCTAGACGGCCCAGATTTGGAAGAATCATAGTCTGCTGACAAGACAAGAGATAGCAAAACAAGATTACCAAAATATTTTAATATAAAAGAAAAACACACGATGATTTAGAATTAAACTTACAAATTTCTCTTTCTCTTTTGATCCAGTAGCAACTTTATTTTGACCGCATATCAAAACAACGGGCCCTGATATCTTGTCAAACATTTCTTGAAGTTTATTCACAAACTCTCGGCGGTTTGACTTAGAAACAGCGCGTGACAACCACAAAGACGAGTCTGGGAAATACACAATAAGCGGTTGCACAGACCGCAAGATCTGCCATCGTTATGGAAATAATAAGAAACGAAACATGTGTTCTATTATTATTAGTTTTTCATATTTTTAAACTGAAAATAAAGGAAATATGGAAGAGGTTTTTCGTTATGTAACCTCAGATAACGCCTCCATTGCAATATAACATTCTTCAGCTTCGGTATCAAAATCACGCTCAATATGCTTAGCTGCAAATAAACAATATATCTATCAGCACAACTACCAATAACGAAAATATGAAATAAAATGATTATAGAGACGACGGCTATAAAGTTTTACCGTGAATCCAGTATATTGACGGTGTGGCAGATTGCTCAGCTTTCTCGTCATCTTTTGAATCGTATGCGTTATATTCCACACTATCTAGGATAACCGCAACTCTTTCCCCGTTAATTTCAAAGATCTCCCCACGTTGGCCCGTAGCCAAGGGTCTGAGTAAGAAAAATTTACGAAAAAGAAATTGAAACCAATATTTCGGAAATAGTTATTTGCGGCTCATAATAAAATTTCAAAATGCTGGATAAAGATAAGTTGAAAACAATAACTTTCAGCAATTACACCCACAATCAAACACAAGTAAAACCAAAACCGTAACTGTATGCTTCAAGAATCAGCAAGAGCATGAAATCAAGAACAGTAAATGGACTAAACAAATGGATCCTAAACACTCATTTTCATGCAAAACGATGTTTACGAAACAATTTTTATTTGTGAATTGCATACTCGAAAACATGGCAACAACGGTTTTTTCATACATATGAGTACAACTTACCAACCCACCTGCGCGTGATAAAGGTATATGCATTTCTTGTACCATCAGATGTTGCTATCGAGCCCAATTTAATCCTGTGATGCATTGGATATATGTAAATAATCATGTGAGTCTAAAGGTGTTCTTCATGTGGATTCTTAAGCTCAAGGGCTTTCAACAGATGCACATTGATACCACTCGCAAATTCGCAATTTCGACCCGTTTACTTATGAACGGGTTGTGTTTATCTCAAACGGTTCAAATGGTCACAATTAAGATCCTATAAGTACACATATGTGCTCACAAATAAAGAGAACCAGTCCACACAAAAAGGTCACGTAAGAAGTAAAGGCCATATTCAAGTAGAGTACATACTAAAAGAAAAATAAAAATAAGAGCATTTTTTCTGTAACCATATTTTTAAGAAATTAACACAACAATAAATAGCATGTATTCATGTAAGTAACTTCAGCAATTGTTTAGAAAGGCGATAACCTGTTATCTTCTTCCACACGGACAGATGGCCCAACATACTTGACACGATCCCCTGATTAAAGCATATAAGATAATTAGTTGTTACCTCATAAAAAAGTAAAAGCTTCTAATCAATATTAATCACATAGAAATTCATAAAATTCCATTTGAATGAAAGGATGGATGGATTTTAGTGATCATACACAAGAATATGTATTTCAGACATAAATAGCAATTAGATCTGTGCGCATTGAGGCGCGGATACATTGAATAGATTGGTCCAAGAGCTAGGCGATGCATTAACCATATGAAATTTTCAAAGTTGAGGAGGTGTAAAAATGGAGTAATAGTGCATAGAATAATAACACAAAGTTTAAAACTTGAGGAGGTGGTGGCGTTAAAAATGGAGTAATAGGGCAAGGGGGTATAAACGCAAAGTTTAAAACTTGAGGGGTGGTGGCAGAATTAAACTTGAGGCTTAAAAAGGCAAACTTCAAAAGTTGAGGGGTGTAAAATGAAGTAATAGTACATAGTGCATGGGTTAAAATTGCAAATTTTAAAATTATAAAAATTGTAAAATGTAGTAGTCTAGGGGTTAAAATTGTAATTTTCAAAAGTTGAAAAGTGTAAATACAAAGTAATAGTACAGGTGTTAAAAACTGAAAGTTTTTAAAATGGAGAGTGTTGGTGGTAAATACCACCTACATTGTGTTTTAAGGTATATAAGAATAATTCAATAAAAGATTTTAGCTGTAAAAATCATACCTTTCTTTAACGGCTCATTTGCGTCCTCAGAAGGCTCAGCCTCCTCTTGCTTTGAAGATTCAGAGGAAATCTCCCCAACAACAGCAATGTTCTGTTACAAAAAGAAATGAAAATGAATATAAATATAAATATACAGTTAACAAGCTCACCATTCCTCCAATCATATCTACATAACCATTTACGTAGCATCTATGATATGTAACATAACAACTTCATAACCACAAAATTACAGTTCCAAAGTAAACCCATATTTGGAAACGGAAATATAACTACAACGATGGCTGGATAACATGTCAATACAGGTTTAGCTAAAAATAGGCCACTTCTTGATACGGGTTCAATAAGGGTTGGATTGACCATTTGACCCGATAACACATTTTAGACTTTTAGTTCATCCTTTCTTTATATGTAATAACGTAATTTTTGAATCTACTCATTTTCAATATATTATGTTAGCTTATTATAAATGTTTATAAATGTAACACGTGATAATTAACAAGATATCCTCGAAACATTCAAAATAAACCCAATATCGAATATTAATTGGTAATTATCTTTAATGCACGATTGTATGATAGATCAAATATTCCGTATACTCAAATAACAAAAATTATTATTTAGAGTGTCGGTGCACCACCATAGTGATCATAAACTAGTAATTAATGGGTAAACCATGATTACAAAAACAATATTATTACAATAACAATCTAAATCTTTGAATAAAACAATTTACAAGGTTGTGTGCACCGAAAATAGACTCTAGACAGGTTTCAACCATTTGATTGGTTCCCAGTTTACGCTAAAGTTTTATTTGACCCATATGAAATTATATAAAAAATACCTTTGCAAGTTCTTCAATGTTTCCAGGAACAAGCTTCTTTAGGGCTGCGGCAGCCCGAGCTTCAACATCTTCATCGTCGGATCGCGAGTCTGCACTGCTAGTCCACTCTTCCTCGTTGCTTGCATCGTCATCAATTTCTGATTCAGAAGTAACTTCTTCATGTTCTTCATCTGATTCATTTTCTGAGTTATCTTCACCGAAATCCTGCAACAAATAACCACCAAAATAAAGACATCGATAACCATGATTATTGGAACAGTCGAAAGACAAACTCAGGATTAACTTACGTAAGGAGCTAGAACACTACTGTCGAGAATTAATAAGGGAACTTGTAAATCCCGTGCAAGTGCTCTAACAAATCTCTCTCGATAAAGCTCAGTGCCTGCATCATCAGAATCGTCAATCATTCACACAGTAACTTATGCAATATGACACAAAAAAAAAAAAAAAAAACCTTTATTATTAAAATAATAATCTGAACTCAATAGTCTATATACCTGGTACACTCTGAAGCAATATTCTCCCACTTGAAGAATCTAACCGTGAACCATATGTAGTAGTAAACTTCTTGTTTTTTAAATGAGAAGCAGCACATTCCACTAAAAGGTTCTTTGAATTTTCACTGTAACAATATCATTATTCATTTGTACCAAAAAGCAAAAAACATTGACAAAATTAAAATTTAAACTATAATGCAAACAGCTTTAGTGCTTACTGTATGTAGTAAGGAAATGTATCCCATGAAACCGTTTGTTTCTCCCATGGAACAATCCTCCTTAAAAACTCGTTTTTGAATCTTTGGCGTTTGGTTAAAAAAGGCGACTCTTTTCGTTTACTTTCAATAGCTAATTTCTCGTTCAAAAGCCATTCCTTTTGATCTAGATCTCCTAAACGAGCATGTGCATCATGGTGATTCACATCCGCCTTTATATTTTCATTACCAATAATACCCTTATCGGTTTCGGACACATCTTTTAAAGGTACATGTTTATCTTCACTTGTGTTTCTTCCATCACCCTCTGAGCTATAAAATCTAAAAGAACCATTAGAAGTTGCATATGATCCCGCAAACAATCTTGTGGAATTAGAACCGGAAAACTTCGTAGAATCTGATAGGTATCTTCTATAAACATTATTCCCAGAAAAACAGTTTGATTCACCGATGCAACGGGTTAAGGATCGGTAACAGGTTTTCTCAGGATAACTTGAGCCAAATAAATACTTGTACGGTTGAAACATGAGGTCCCATCTTTTATTCTTGTATTTTAGTCTCACTGAATTCATAATAGCCTCTCACACGTTGTGTATTGACACAAACTGCTTATTGACAATGGGTGCCCCCAATACGCTTATTGACACATACTGCTTCCTGAATAATTATAATAAAATTGTTAATCCGCCATATATATTATACAGACTAAAAGACTGGTTTACAGGTTATATCAAAATACATTGGAAATTACTTGCTGAAGACAAAGTGATGGAAAAGCAATAATCAAACAATCGAAATTGTTGCATTGTGTTGTCATCAAAAACCAAAACTAAGACAAAAATCATAAGCACTACATCAAGTGACTATGTGATCTTAGATAACAAGAATCAAACAATCAACTATAGTAAAAGTCTCTATAAACTAATTCTTGGATGTGCAATTTGAAGTTTTAATACTAACTAGTTCTAGTAATTATTTTATACACTAATAGATGAAATGGCCAAAAACGATATGTTTATGAAAAAAAGAGATATATTGTTAAATGTCTGCAAAGGAAGTGGTAAATATGTAACTAAAGTTTACTCTTCGAAAAATCAGTTTGTAGCCAGGGGCGATGCTTTGAAGGGGCCGGGAGGGGCGCCCGACCCCCCGAACTTTTCGGCCAGTAGTGTTATATATGTAGTTTTCGTATAGAAATTTTTGGGTATATATGTTTTCGACCCCCCGGTTCTATAGAAATTTTTGGGTATATACGTTTTCAACCCCCCCCCCCCCCCCCAAAAAATTTCAAGCTTCGCCACTGTTTGTAGCGGCTGGTGTGAAACTAAATATTTGAGCCTTAAATAATCAAAAGAAAATCGGTCTATCTAAAGATTAAAAGCTGACTATTGCAGACTGAAGTTACAATCAATAAACAGATAATCAGTTCCAAAACATAAATCCAAACACCACCTGCTACTAATATCAGTAAGTGCTACAACCATCAAACTATCATGGTGACAGCATTTTGCTAAAGTAATTAAAGTCAAAAAAGATGCTAAATTTCCCACTTTTCAATTCACAATCACACTACATATGCACACATCAAACAAGAAACTTCATATTTCATAATGTCATCAAAAAGAAATCCCCCATTCTATCCAAAAAATCAAGATAAGTCCCAATAATGACTTCTTGATATAAATTAACCTCATTTATTACTTCAAATCCTAATACAAAATGTTCTTTTTTTATATTTCAAATTAAAAACCGAATCTTTGTTGGGATGAATGGATTCTTGAATTGACATGAACACAAATCTTTAAAAAGTCTAGCAATTTCTCCTAATAATTAAAAGAAAAACAAACCTTCAATTCATGTATGTATGTATGTATGCAGGGAAAGAAGTTGGACAAACCCAACTCAGATATGAAACTGTCTTGCCTTTGAAACAGGCAGATAGGGGGGATACAGGGGTTAATGGATCTGGGTGTATTAAAAAGGGGGGTGAAATTGATTTGGGTTTATTAGTTTTAACCTAAGGAAAGGAAGGAGACATTGATTCTTCCAGAAGGCAAAGGTAGAGGGAGGCGTTCGTGTGTTGGTTTTGGTGGCGGGCGAAGGTTAACAGGTGTTCGGATATGCCTAAAGTGTGAATTTGAGAGGGTCAATTTTGTAAAGTTTTAAGAACTCACACTCAGCGTCTCAAAGTTGGCTTGAAATCGGCGTAAACGATTCAAGGTGAGCCCAAATTAGCTTCGCTCAGCTCAATCTAGCTCGTTGGCTCAAGTTGATTTTTTTTTTCTAACTAGGAGTAAGACTCGCGCGCGTTGCCGCGCGGGTACGTCGCAAACATCGAATGGATTAATCCATGCGTTATGTGATACGTTAATCATATGAAAATGCGTGTTTTGACATTTCCGATTGAACTCAATGTAACCTATATAAGCATTGTGACTGGATCAAAACATAAAGTAAATCAAATTTATTCCGTACAATCATAACGTATTATATGTGACCCGACTCATACATAGAAAATGTGACACATGTAACGGAAAAGTTGACACGTATAATTAAAAGAGATTAATTAGAGCTTTTTAAAAAAAACGGAAAAAAGAAACTCTGATTTGACTCCACTCGATTCGAAAGAAATTTTACAAAGCATTCATAAAATAAGCACGAAAACATATTATATTTGACCAGACTCGTTTCCCAAAATAGTTTACGTCAAAAGATACACCAACTTGAATTTATACCGAAACGTACATAAAAAAATGTACCTAAAAATGGTTTACTTATAGGAAAACGTATTATATTTGACCTAGCTCGTTTTCAGAAAAAGTTTACGTCGAAACGTAGAGCAAATTGAATTCATACCAACACATACATAAAAAATATGCACGTAAAAAATATTTTTTTAAGTAAAGGAGGTATATGGGTAAACTCGAAACAAATTATTAATAGAAAGCTTAATAGGTTAAATACATTCGTAAAATCATGCCAAGTAGTACTAATGCCACACCATTGCCACCAACACCAGAAAAGCTCGTAAAAATAAAATAAATAAAAAAGGAATAATTAACATCGAACGAAAAACATACGTAAAATTGTTGAACCACGCACACCCATTGCGTCATGTTAATGCAAAATTTAGACGTAATGTGAAACGTAGAAAAGAATAACTAAGTCCATCTGGGACCTCCGCGTTGCGATAAACTTGTCAAACGGAGAAAAATAGACGCGTTGCGACGGGGCCTGTCAAACTAAAAAAAATAGACGAAAAAACATTGAACCCCCATGCACGTTGCGGCGTGTTGACTCGCAATAAAACGAAAAACTCGTGAAAGATAAAAGTATGAGGGACTAAAGTTGAACAGAAAAAAGTGTTTGTGTTAAGTTGTAAAAGATGAAAAGTTTTAAGGTTAAAAGTAAAAAAAATTAAAAAGGTTAAAATGTAAAAGATAAAAAACTTATAGGTTGAAAGTGAAAAATTAAGTTTTTTTTTGGGAAACACCCTATGCATAAAGTACAAGTATATGAAGCAACAACATGTTGCTTATTTATAGTGTGGTAATTTATTGTGTATGTTTATATTTCACTATTTAGTTGTCTATATATGAAAGTCGTTATTCTGTCAAAAATCTAGGTAGTGTTTGACATCTAAGAATGAGAGACGGAATGGATGATGGAATTGAATTGATGAGGTTAGTAGTTACACTTTATCCCTTTATAAAAAAAACTACCCCCCCCCCCCCATGATTTTTAAATGGTCATACATTTTTTGTACGTTAAATTTTTTTTAATTACCCATATAAATGAGTATTTTATTCTTTTTAATTTGAATATAGGATTGCTATAGTTTTAATAATTAAAAACGGATATGTTGTAACGCATTTCTTTTTGTAACTTTCCTTGTTTAGAAAGTTGTCTGCATTTCTATTTTTAGAAACTTGTATTCTATTTGTAATTCTATTTTTTAAAAACGGATCATAATGAAATTCGTTCTTTATACATATTTGTTATACATACAATCAGTTGTTTAAATACGTGTTTCGATACTCTTTATACGTGCAAATACCTGTACATGCATTCACGATATTAGAAATATAGTTAAGTACATGTTACATACTTAAAAACCTGCTAAACATGGAAGTTATGGCATAAAATGATACGAATATCAAAGTTCAGGGGCCAAAGTGTAAGAGCATCAAAGTGGCTAGACATGGGTAGCGCCACGCTACGCCAAGCCCCTCCACTCTTCTGGTCGCGCGACGCCAAGGCCTTGAATCTGCAGAAGCTGGTTTCTGGGCTGCGGGGTTGGCCAATTTTTATAACTTTTTTCTTCCCCGGTCACCTTTAATCTTCATTTAACACTCAACCTAACCAACCACTATATAAACAAGCTTCCTATCACCCATTTTCACTTTCCAAACTCATCTACACTCTCAAATCACTCCCAAATCAGTTGCAAACTCCAGAAAAGGCAGATTATTCTAAGTGCCAAAGTAAGCACTTTCTTCACTTTTCTTCATCTTCCCTTTCATTACAAAGCTTGGAACACCTCTAGGAGTGTATCCACAGGTTTACCATGGTAAACTATGGTGGAACATCATCATTTTGAGGTCCACACTTTCTGTTTTAGAAGATTAACTTGTTAACCTTTATAAAACATATGATTTCTTATGCAATCTCGTGCCTACCTTGCTTATAACCAAGTCTATGGTTAGTGAGCTTATGTATGGTTGCTTTTTATGAGTTTAGAGGTGCAAACATATAACAACCCTCCTAAAATATTTTTGGACACCCCTAAATGTCCTAAAATATACCCCGTATACGAGAAACGAGCCCGAAATACTCTTGTACTTATTAAATTCAACAAAAACAAAATTCAGGGGTTTGTCGCGGGGCGCGACAAAGACCTCCTTGGTCTTTCGTGGGCCGCGAGGCATAGTGACTTGCCGGACAAACAAAGCCGCCACGTGTCGCCACGTATCAAGCCTATACTCGCTGACTGGTCGAGCCTAAATCCTAGTCTACTCTATGCGGGCCGCGAGAGAGTTAGCTAAGTTCTACGCGGGCCGCGAGCCGCCATAAAATCTGCCTATAAATAGCAGACGACAAGTTCATTTGAATTTGTTCAAAATTTTTTGATCTCTCTCAATTTCTGAATAGTAAAAGTAATACCCGGGCATAATACCCACTATAAAGCGAAGCTCTACCTCGTTGTAAGTACTAACCCTGCTATTACCCTACACGATCGATTAGGATTCCGTAACACATGTCGGCTCTGCCCGAATCAGTCGTTGGAATTTTGTCCCGTGTTACACTCGATTGATCTAGAATTCCGCAATGCATGTCGGCTCTGGCCGACTCAGTCATTGGAATTCTGTCTCGAGTTGTACAGTTAATGTGAATTGGGTTATTTTACTAACACGTGTGCATTGTTTGATTTTAATAGATAATAACCAGGAGAATCACCAGGAAGCTTTAGTTTTACCTAAGTCAACAATGTGAGTACATCTGCTTTTTGCCACCTTTTTGTAAATTACTTTGTGAGTCAAAATGTTTTAAATAAACACTTAACAGTAATTGAGTATTTGTGATTCTACAATTACTGCCGGTATGTTGGGGTTTTGTATACAAAATATGAAAGACGTTACCATTGGACAAAGAGTTAGCCAATAGGTAATATGACCCACGGGTCAGGCTGACAGTACTGAATGAGTAATTGAGTAGATATAAACAAATGTAATTGATGATGCCCTCAATACTGTAAAGTGATAAAAATTGTTTTGATTAAACTGGGATGCACTCGCCAGTATTTCTTGCTGATAAAATGTTTTTAAAACGCGTTTCAGGTAACACAGTGTGAACGCCATTAGAAGCCAGCTGGAGAGCACTGAAGGCTTGGAAAAGTGGCTATAAAAGTTACCTAAATAAGAAGAAGTTTTTGTTTTGAATAATTAACGTTTATCCCTACAAATGTATTGTTAAATGAACTTGGGTTTTATCCCAATAAATTATTATTATAAAAAGTTTGGTGTTTTACTCTGATAAAAATATTTTCTAACTACGGTCCTGATGTATTCCGCTGCCAAATTAATAAACACCGATACCACTAATATTGTCCTCACGGAGCCCGCTCCCGGGGTAGGGGTCGGGGGCTGCGACAGAGAGTGGTATCAGAGCTATAGCCACTGGTTTTAGCCAAAGAAGTGTTCTGCTGACACTTAAATTTTAAATTCTGTGTTAGGAAATAACTTATGTGATTATGTGTTTTGTGTTATTTGATTATTTGTTAGTTTACAGTATGAGTGAGCAAGGAAGTTCGGACGCTTATCGTCATTTAGATAGTTCACCAAAAGATGAGGGTACATCATCTCAACCTAATCCCTTAGGATACTCAGCCGATACTAATGAAGGGATATTTATATTTAAGGCACAGCCTGAGGAACCTTTTACTACTAAAAATAGAGGTTGGTTTAATAGAGGAGCACATGAGAGAATAAAAAGAATGAAGAAGTTACAATGACAGAGGGCTATAGTCAGGGCTAATAGGGAAGCAAATGCACAGATTCAGGAAACAATCAATAGGCCACCTTGGGAAGAGGAACTAGATAGACAGCTAGCCAATTTCCACATGTTAGCCACTACAGCAGTAGACTCTAACTTAAATCAAATAGCTGAACCGCCACTGTTACCTTTATTCCCAGACCAACAAATGCTAGAACCCGAGCAGGAAGATCCATTTCCAATCCCAGATGTAGATCCCTATGAGATTCCCATAATTCCCCCACCAAACCCCATCTCAGTACACTGACCTTTACCCTTTAGATCCCTTTTGGAGCAGCGAATGGTGGACGCAGAGTGAAATAAGAAACCCATACCCTTATGGACAACCTATCCCCCAACACCCTGATCCAATACCAGCACCCATGCCACCTATGAGCCAGGATAATCTAGAGGAACTTCGCTCATTGGGTGATGAATTGGTAGAGGAAGGAGATAGAATTCGTCTAATAGGAGAAAAACTTATGTGGAAACATGTCAAGCGCAATATACATGATTGGATACATGATACTTAGAATAATACCTAGATGTATATGTAATTTTGTACTTTGAAAAAAAAATACGGATGCATAACTACTAGTATATTTGATTTCCAGTTGTAGTATGTAACTGATGCATATATGTATATATAAAAAAGAGTAAAAGTTGCAATGATCGACGTTTTTGATCAATTTGTTTGTGTGATTATGTATAAGTAATTATATTAAATTCATTATGTGATAATTAATGCTTGCTAAAAATTCCCAATTCAGATGGACAACGAAGTAAATCAGGAAAACCAGAATAATGAGAACTGGTGCAGCTAATTTTGGTTAAACGAGAGTACAAAAAAATTGATAACTGGTTTTTCGTTAATTTGGTTTTCAATTTTCGTTAAATGAATCAAACCAAAAATTGTCAATATAATTTAATAAACCAAACCGATTAACTGAAAACAGTTCGGTTAATAAAATAGACTAATTGATGACCTCGATTTCGGTTGAGAATAATAATCTAACCAACCGAACAATGCACACCGTGCCAATGTCTGTGTTTCTCGCCGCATCGCGTGCACATCTATTGGTTATTAACCAAAACCAGTTTTCGGTTAGCAATAACTAAATCGTTAACCTAAACCAAACCAAGCCGATAACAGACGAACCTGAACCGAAATACCCCAAACTGAATTAACTAAAATTGAAAACCAAATTTACGAAAAACCAGTTATCAATTTTTTTGTACTCTCGTTTAACCAAAAATCTAAGCACAACTTATCATCCACAGACGGACGGACAAAGCGAAATGACAATTCAGACGATGGAAGATATGCTTAGAGCATGTGTAATTGATTTCGGAGGAAATTGGGACGACCATTTACCATTAATAGAATTTTCTTACAATAACATCTATCATACTAGCATTAATGCTACACCATTTGAAGCACTTTATGGACGAAATTGCAGACCTCTAGTCTGTTGGGCAGAAATTGGAGAAAACCAATTATCTGGACCAAAGATAGTGCAAGAAACGACATATAAGACAATTCAAGTCAAGGAAAGACTAAAAGCAGCACAAAATCGTCAAAAGAGTTATGCAGATAATAGACGAAAACCTTTAGAATTTCAAGCAGCACGAGATCGTCAATTTGACCGAATAAATGAAGTGATTAACCGAAAACAAATCGGTTAATAAAATAGACGTACCAATGACTTTGGTTTCGGCTTCGATTGAGGATAATAACCGAACAGACTGAACCATGCACAAAACAATGAAATGGATTACCCGATTACTTTGTTTCTGATATATCTATCACAATAATACTACAATAAATATTATATAAATAAGAAAATTACCAAAAAAACGAGTATCGCAATACGATATATCGCTCCCGTCACATCGCGCGAGCATTATCCCGGTATAAATAATACATTTGGGCTAAACATAAATAATCCATGAATGGTTTTGCAAAAAAAAAAAAAAAAAAAATAGAATTCGCCATCACACACAGTTGGATCATTGCAAAATATCTAGGGTACATCAGACCTCACCCTTAACTATATATTTAGTAACGTCCACACTACTTCAGCCTACTTTTGTAAAACCCTAATTATCCTCTAGGGTTTTTCAACTTTCTCTTCAGAGCCTTTCTTCTTTTCTCAATAACTTCACGATGCCTAAATCATCCAAGAAGTCTGCCTCTAAGGTATGCTTAATTTTTGTTTTCAGTTTGTTGATTCTTGTATCTATATGCACCTATTTAACTCTATTCAATTCATCTCAGGTTGATTCAGCTCCTGCAGTTGTAGCATCGGCTACTAAATCATCGAAAAAAGGTAGCTTTTTTTGTTTTCATTTTCATCGTTTTATGTTCTGTAGGTTGATTATTATGTTTGTATTCGTGTATTTGATGACCTTTTTGCTGTATTTTTATCAAATTTTGTTTGTGAGATTTCAAAAAAATCATTTCGTTAGATTATTGTCATGATAAAGTATTGATTTTGAAGTTTGAATGTCAAACAGAACGCTTTTGAATCTCGTTTTTGACATTTGATGATTTCTTATGCTGTATTTTGTCAACTTTTGATTGTATAAACATGTGTTGTTATTCTATCATGTTGATTTTTGTGAGTTTTTAATAATCCATTTGATTAGCTAATTGTTATGATAAACCATTTATTTTGAGCGTGTTATGCCAAAACAGTTTACCTCTGAAACTTAAATTTTATCATTATTATTATTTGTTATTATTATTATTATTATTATTATTATTATTATTATTATTATTATTATTTGTGATGGAAACCGTTACTTGAGGGAAAAAATGAATATTTTTTTGTTGAATATAGGCAAGAGAGATGCAGAGGAGATTATTGAGAAGGAAATCGTGAGTAGCAAGAAGCAGAAAGTGGTCAACGGTGGTGTGACTCAGGCTGTTGAGAAGAAGAAAGTTGAGACAAAGACTCAAAAGAAGGTAGTGAAGAAACAAGAAAGCAGTTCATCTGAAGATAGTAGCTCATCGGAATCTGAGAAAGAAGCAAAGAAGGTATAAACTTGCTTAATGTCTGACTATTGTTAATTAATATTGTTTTTGCATAGTTGTATTAATGTTTTAGTGTTAAAATATAAGGTTAAGGTAGCTCCTAAGAAAGTTGAAACAAAGGCCCCTAAGAAGGTTGTCAAGAAACAGGAAAGTAGTTCTGAAGAAGACAGTAGTTCCTCAGAATCTGAGAAAGAACAAAAGAAGGTATAACCTTGTTTAATGTTAATAGTTTTGTGATTTAATTAAGCTGGGGTTGTTTAAGCACTTTAAAGGTTTATCTGACTACAAAATTTACATCATATATGTATAGGTCAGTTTTTGCTTATTTGTATTCATGTTTTAATGTTAAGCTTGTTTTTGTTTATTTGATACAAAGGCCCCAAAGAAGATTGTCAAGAAACAGGAAAGCAGTTCATCTGATGAAAGTTCAGATTCTGAGGATGAAAAGAAGGTATAATCATGTTATATAATAACTTGTTTTTAATATATATGACAAAAGTTGAGATGGAACTAGAACTATACTAGTCTAGTTTTTACTTTTCTTGGAACCAAAACCACTGCTGTTGTTTATTAGTTTTTTATCGTATTTTTAGCAGATACTAACTGTGTTGTTTACTTAAAAATCTAGAACTATGGTTTTGATTATGTATGGTAAATTATTCCCGAATTTTATTGAGCTTCTTTATGTTAAATGGTTAAGGTTGTCCCCAAGAAAGCTGCCCCTGTTAAAAAGCCAGTCAAGGAGTCAAGCAGCAGTGATGATGATTCTTCTGATGAAGTAAGTGATGGTCATTTAATTAGTCTTTTATGCTATAAAAATCCTATTTTTTGCTTATATTTAATGTTTTCTTTCTACACCCATTTTTAACTTGTTTAGGATGAACTAAAGAAGCCAGCCGTCGCGCCCAAGAATGGTGCTGTTGCAGCTAAAAAGAAGGAAGAATCAAGTGATGAGTCTTCTGATGAAGTAAGTGATGATCATTTGATTAGTTATTTATGCTATAAAAATCCTATTTTTGCTTATATACACGGTGTAATGAATGTTCTGTGTAATGAATGTTCTTTCTACACACCCTTTAAACTTGGGTGCAGAAATCTAAACTTTCTAAGAAACACTTTATCTATTGTTGTTTGTAACATATTTTATGTATTCTAAGGACACTATATTTGTGTAGGATGAACCAAAGAAGCCAGCTGTCGCATCCAAGAATGGCGCTGTTGCAGCTAAAAAGAAAGAAGAATCAAGTGATGAGTCTGACTCAGATGACAGTGACAATTCCGATGAAGTAAGACCGCTTTCTATTTTATTAAATATAAAAGCATAAATTTTTTAGTGTTTTTTTTTGACAGTTAAACCATCCTGTGCAGGAGGACGCCAAGCCTGCAAAGAAGCCAGCACCTGCTGCTGCCAAAAATACCGCTGCAAAGAAAGCAGAGAGTTCTGATGACAGTAGCTCTGAAGAAGAAAGCGATTCTGATGAAGATGTATATTGATATGCTCTACTTTTTGAAACTATTTGCATCGTTGATATTTACAATGATTGTGATTATAATGTTGTATCTATGCAGGTTAAAGCTGCCCCACCAAAGAAACCTGTAGCAGCTGCTGCAACTAAGGTGTGTTTCTACTTTCTTGTCCATCTTTTGTTTATGTTTTATGTTGTACCAGCGGTATTTATCATCAATTGATATTAATGCATTTTGTCAATTGTTTTTCCTTCGGGTGTACAGAAGGCAGAGTCAAGTTCGGATGAAAGTTCATCTGATGATGAAGAGCCTCCAAAGAAGAAGACGAAGGTAAATGTTTTAGAGACCGTAACTTCGTTAATATAGACGTTGATAATGATGATAGCATTTCAGTTTTCTGTCTGTGTATATATATATTTTAAATTTTAATTTAATGTATTTTCAGCCATCTGAGACAAAGCCAGTTGCAAAACCAGCTGCTAAAAAAGAGGAAAGCAGTGGTTCTGAATCCGAAGAGAGTTCTGATGACGAGCCATCAAAACCACAAGCTGTAAAAAAGGTAGGTTTATTTTAAACTTTCATTATGCTTTATTTTATCACTTCAGAAACGATACTTGTTTTATTGATACCATGTTTGTTAATGGAATTGTTAATATATTTCAGCCAGCTGCTAAAGCCAAAGAGAGCAGTGATTCTGAAGAAAGCTCTGATGAAGAGCCAGCAAAACCACAAGCTGCAAAAAAGGTAGGTGTATATATTGCTTTAAATCTGTAGGTGTATATATATATATATATAGGGGACTGCTAGAATGAGAACCACCCCGAGTTATGAGAACCGCGAGAACCACACCATCCGGGCCGCCGTTGACCAAAATTTTTTTTTTACAACTAGATGTGTGTATTCTCAACATATACAATTACATGTTTTGATGACGTCAGGTAATAGTATTGTTTGGTGGTTCGCCAGTTTGGGCGGCCACTTTGACTTTTGGTTTTTTTTTTTTTTTTATATATAATAGTTATTTATATGTGAAGCCAAATTACAATTTTATCCCAGGTGTAAAATTACGATTTCGCCATCGATTCAAAATAAAATTTCGCTTTTGCCCCTTGCTTAAATTTACGATTTTGCTCTCAGTTAAAAAATACAATTTTGCCCCCAGTTCAAAATAAAATTATGGTTTTGCCCTCAGCTAGAGTCCTGCCAAATTACTATTTGGTTCCCAGTTTAAAATTACGGTTTTGCCCCCAGCTAAAAATTACGATTTTGCCTGCAGCTAAAATATTACGAATTTGCCCCCATTTCAAAATAAAAAAATGGTTTTGCCCTCAGTTCAAAATATTATTTTGCCTCCATTTTAAAATTACGATTTTACCTCCGCTAAAAATTGCAATCTTGCCATCGTTTTTTTTTTCTTTGGCAAAACCATGGTAGTGTTTTATTTTACTTCGTTGACTTAATTTTGTTCTTATCCATGCCAAATAGCTGCCTAGCACTGGCTAATTGGTCCTGACAAGTTATTGTTTTGCCCCCAACTCTAAATTACACGCTTGTCATCGTTTTAGTTAAATTTTTTTTATCATAACTATGGTACTGTTTTTCTTTAATTGGTTAACTTGATGTTTCTTTTTTGATATCGTGTTATAGGTAGCATGTATAACTAACCGACATAAAGGCGTACATGTTATTAACCTAAGAAATACTCGGTTTAGCGGCCCGCAACGCGGGCAGCGCATAACTCTAGCTGCCTAACATTGGCTCATTAGTCCTGAAAAATTACATTTTTGCCCTGAGCACAAATTTACGGTCTTATCATCGTTTTTTTCATAGCAAAATTATAGTAGTCTTTTTTTTAATTGATTGAGAATTATTCGGCTATCGCCCCGCAACGCGGGCGGGGCATCTACTAGTTATAAACACATTCGTACAAAAAAAATTTTAAAAAAAAGGCCGAGGGGGTAGTTTTTACACCACAAGTTTGGTGTAAAAAAAAAACAAAAAAAAAAAAAATTAAAAACACCATACTTGTGGTGTAAAAAACTACCCCCTCGGCCTTTTTAATTTTTTTTTTTACGAATGTGTTTATAATACACACATCTAGTTGTAAAAAAAATTTTTTTGTCAACGGCGGCCCGGATGGTGTGGTTCTCGCGGTTCTCATAACTCGGGGTGGTTCTCATTCTAGCGGCCCCCTATATATATATATATATATATATATATATATATATATATATATATATATATATATATATATATTGACTTTTCTGACTGCAGGCTGAAAAGAAGGCTAGCAGCAGTTCTGAAGAAGAATCCGATGAAGAAGATGAAAGCTCTGAAGAGGAGGATGAACCCAAAACTGCAAAGAAAAAGGTTCTCTTTTTCTTTTAATTTTGTCGATAATTATCTTTACATGTTCAATATTCTTAACTTTAGGTTTTCGTTTCTAACTAATAAAGTATATGCAGGATACCGATGTGGAGATGGTTGATGCTCCATCAGCAAAGAAAGCGGTTAGTGGTTTATTCAAGCTGTTTTGTTTAAACTTTTTAAGTGTATTATTGCATTACTAATAATTGTTTTAACTGGCAGCCTCAAACCCCGGCTACTCCTCAAACTTCAGGAACCAAAACTTTGTTTATGGGCAACTTATCCTTCTCTATTGAAGAAAGCGACGTGTATGTGCACATAGTCTACACTTGATAAGTACCCTAAATATTCGTCGTGTATGATTGTTACTGACTAGTTTCTCTGCAGTCATAATTTTTTCAAAGACGCGGGTGAAGTTGTTGAGGTTCGTTTTGCAGTCAAAGAAGATCGATTTGCAGGCTACGGGCATGTTGAATTTGCCACCCCTGAGGCTGCCCAAAAGGTATATTTTGTCTTCCCTTTTCTAGCAATTTATGACATTCTTTGCAACATATGATTCTAAACTTCTATCTGCAGGCTCTTGAACTTAATGGTGAACCATTACTTGACCGCCCGGTCAGACTTGATTTAGCTAAGGAAAGAGGTGCATATACTCCTGGTACCGGGTATGATTTTTTCCATTAAGTGTTTTATGTTTAACGCCTGGTTGGAAAATCGAAATTTGAATGAGAATTTATATTTGTTTCTGTAGCAACGAGAGGTCTTACCAAAAGAGTGCGCAGACTCCAGGACTAACTGCGTATGTAAGGGGATTCGGTTATGACGAAAGCTTGGATGATGTATGTTTTTATACTTTTTTCCCACTAGTCTGCATAATACATTCTTATGTATTGAATTTCACATGTTTAAAGTTTTATTATATACCTGTTGCAGGTTAAGCATACTCTTGGGGAAGTCTTTGCCCAATGCGGAGAGGTCTCAAGGATTTTTATTCCTAAAGATTTCGAGTCTGGCAGTCTTAAAGGGTACGGTTTGTTTTATACTGAATCTGTTGTTTGATAATCCGATCTTAAGTAACACTTTGAGAACGATTTTTTCAGGTTTGCTTACGTAGATTTTGCTGACCGTGACGCGTTGAATAAAGCTATTGATCTGAGTGGAACTGATATTAATGGAGGCCAACTAAGTGTTGAGGAAGCAAGACCAAAAGGCGGTGATGGCGGAGGTTCTGGACGCGGTGGAGGTCGTGGTGGGTTTGATGGTGGTAGGAGCGGTGGAAGAGGTAGGTTTGGTGGCAGAGATGGTGGACGTGGTGGCAGGTTTGGTGGTGGTGGTCGTGGTGGCAGAGACGGTGGTCGTGGAGGACGTGGTGGTGGCAGAGGCCGTGGCCCTAGCAGGCCTAGCATGGCAACACCCGGTACAGGTATATCCAACACATTAATTTCTTTTAAACTCAAATAGTTATGCAAAATTGAACAAGCTAATATCAAATTCTTACAAATGATTTTTTTTTTCTCAGGAAAGAAGACAACTTTTGGTGACGATTAATCTTGAGAGTTGGTGTTTCGGCGCTGATGCTTGTTTGGCTAAATTTATGTTTTTGTTATTTTATTTTCGTATGGAACGAGAGATTTTTGGCTATGTAGTTTCTAGATTATTTATTTCGAAGCCGGTATTATGTAATATTTTTGCCAAGTTAGAGATGTTCTATTCTAAATTTAAATTATAATACATGTCTTGATGAAAAAAATACTGTTCTTTTGAGGACCCCATTGTTAGAAAGCGGCTTATCATACATGATTTTTTTGGCATCTTCAGTCTCTTAACAGCAGCTACACGTACATTAGATGATCTAGTGTTGGTGTTTGCTAAAAAGTTCTTTTTAGCTTTAATGTTTTCATAATTAAAAACTAGTGGGAATTCTCGCGCGATTTTTTTGGGGCGCACATTGACTTCACGGATCAAATTAAGACCTATTAAATAAAAAAATTAAGACCTATTAAATAAAATAAAAAATAGCATGCAAGATAAAAATGTGTGCATAGAGCTTATAATTGTTGCTTTAACACACTTTTGGCTTCTTGTCACACCCCGATTTCCACGTGTCACCGGTGGGCCCGGTGGGGGAGTATCGTGACGTGGTTGGCAACATAATAGTCAAACAACACAATATATAAATGCACAGCGGAAGCAAAAGATAAATATTATTACATTTCCGAATATAAAGTAATATTCAATATTACAACGGAAAGTAAAGGATCCACAGGCGGATCTTAAAACATATCATTTGTTCAACAGACTTTAGACGCCTAGAACTTTCAAGATTTCCTTATTAGCGCCCTGAGC
Organism: Helianthus tuberosus; assembly: GCA_030545235.1. Taxonomy (NCBI): domain Eukaryota; kingdom Viridiplantae; phylum Streptophyta; class Magnoliopsida; order Asterales; family Asteraceae; genus Helianthus; species Helianthus tuberosus. Next base: position 29,797,257 of record CM060386.1, on the reverse strand, counting down.
TTCCAGCCATTACGTTCAGTACCTGCCACTTAACCCTTTTGGAAAATACGTCAGTTTTCACTGGTAAATACACTCAACCGACTCATTTTGAAAAGAGTTTGTAAATTGGTTTGGATGCACGTGGCACAAAATATATTGACACTTTGATTAAAATGCACAGAGGCAAAATTAATCTTTTTAACTTGGAACAATTATAGTTATAACCTTGTATACAGATTTACATGTTCGTTGTACGTTCAGGGCCCGATGTAGAAACCGAGTCAAGATTAACAGACACGCCACAAGTATAGGCCCACAAGAGAGTGGGATACCGTTATTACTTAGTAACTGTCAGGTGTATGCCTACACCCCGTACCTAAGACGTGGCCATTTTATAATACAATGATGTCAAGGATATCCGGGACATGGTCATTAACCCCTAAAGGCTTTTATTTCAAACAATACAGATTAAACCGGGTTACCTCAATAATTTAATCTTCATTAAGATTAAATATTCAATACCCGACCAAGCGGTATCATTATACCGTATTCCAAGCCCGTATAGGGAAAATAAGTTAAGAGTATTTACCTGAGCTAGCTCCTGTCTTAAATAGCAAGAATCTAATAACTCAGCCGTAGTCACTTAAGTAAGCGTAGGTACAATTTACCGGAAATGCTCTAGTCTGGAATGATGATATAAATAATTAATTAGAATGCTAACGGGTCTTTAATTAAGCCTAAGCTTAGACCGGTTAGTCTTATAGGAGGATACGGTTCGTACGCACTATTAAGCGAAGACCGTAATAGAATGTGATTTAGACCCGACAAGTTTGGAGACTTGTATAATATGGGTAAACTAAACACATTCTGGATTTTGAGATAAAACCGATAAGGTTTGACCCGTTTTGGTTAATTTATGTAAACTTGTTACATAAACCGAACCGAACGCGTAATAAGCGTGACGGGTATTCATAAGAGCCATCTACAGGTTTCTTAAGTTAATCATGCCTTAAATATGTTGTGACATCAGTAAGATGTCTTTCATTATGCCCGAAACGAATTTAAACACAAACTATGCCCCGTAGGGGTAGTTTGGTCATTTTAAAGGTTGTAAACGAGTTTAAATGTTTAACTGAGTTACAGGTCTGATGTAAACAACAAACATACTCAATTTGATGAGTTATAACAGTAGGCTAAAGCATATATGTGAAATTTATCATCTTTAACCAAACTATGCCCCGTAGGGGTATTTTGGTAATTTCACATAAGCCGAAAAGCTCAAAAACGAAGTCTGAGTTAATCAACCTTTGCTTACTGTTTAAATATCATAATTTGCCTCATATATCAGTAGGTATCAACCCGGGTATGTTCAATATGATTTTAAAACATACTATGCGTTAAAAACGCTAAATAAGGCGATTAAAGGCCATCTCCGGGTTTGATACTTAAATCTGATATTTTTATATTTCCAGAGGGCTTAAAATAATTTATTTATCATATGTGATCAGTAGCAAAAGGTTTGGAGTCGTTTAGATAAGTAAAACTCATTTTATGGCCCGTAAGGGCAAAACCGACAATTACTGGATTAAGCCTGCGACTACTAGTTATGCTCAGCCTAAAATTGATTAAAAATCTTTAAAATCCCAAAATAATATATTACATCAGTGGGTATTAAGTTTGATACCAAAAAGTAGGCTTAACTAGGCTATACGCTAATTACGTCGTTTTATTAACATAAAGCTTTAATTTAGCGACAATGAGCATAACTCTTAATCCACAAGTCAAACTGATGTCAAACTTTGCATACAAGTTTATATATCAGTAACTAAGGTTTCTACACTTTTACATTTTCATAAATCTCGTTTTAAGGTAATAAGGGCATAATGGTCAACATATGAGCAATTAACGGAATCATGCGTATTAATCGGATAACTAATGAACCGAGGTGTATAATCACAGAGGGTTATACTAGCATGTAACCTGGTCCAAATGAAGCTCTAAGGTATTTCTAAAACATACCTAAACGGGTCAGAACTGAAAGTCAAAGCGAAAGTCAAACTATGCGACTTTCGGTTCCGAACCGGGTCTAAACAGGAAATAGTCGGGTTGAACATGTTTAGACATGTTCTTACACTAATTACTAAGTTATAACAATGATCAAACAGGTTGTAAATGTTCTAGATAGCTAATTATGCATAAATGACATTTTAAGCATCCTGTTGACTTTTTAATTAAAAGTTTGACCCGACATTTAACCTGGTTAGGATGGTGATCAGGGGAAACCCTTTTGGGGTTTTATTACCCACATAAATACCAACCTATAACTACTTTTAATTCGAGATATGACTGAGCCATTAATGACTAATCTCGAAGTCAAACCGTAATTACGACGGTTTGACTTTTAGCTAATTAAACAAGCTAAACTCAATTAGAGAAAGATTAGAATACTTACTGAAGTCCTATGCACGAGATATGATCACTTGGAAGCAAGCTTGAGCTCCAGAAATGATCCAAGAGTGCAGGAGAAGTTGTGAGGAATGTTTGAAACCTTGAAGGCCTTTTATACTTGTTGCACTCACCATAACAAGTTGACAACAAAGTCTAGGATCCTTCCACAACTGATTAACACTTGTTACTAGTGCCTAGGGATGTCTAGGGGTCGTCCACAAGTGAGAAAAACCGGCTAAATGGGTCAAAATCGCGTATAACAGGCAACAGCCTGTTTCTGGTCGCTGGCAGCATGGTAGCGCACCGTTACATGTATATGGTAGCGGTGCGCTACCTCTTCTCAGAAGCTGAAATGTTGTTGTTTGTTGAAGGTTCGAAAGGGCACCCACTTGTTCGAATTTGGGACATTATTTTGTCAGTTGAGGGCCTCCTAAAATGCCTTTGTACAGTTCTAAACCCCACCATGAAGTATTGTTTCATTTGAATCCATAAACAAGACCCGAAAACAAAGGTTTATCGTGCTTTTTCTTCGTAGGAGTCCACCACTTCAATCATAAATCATCAAATGCCAAAATTCCCTAAACTTGAACCTATACTAGATGTTTTTAATATAATTTGGGTCTTGGGATTTGTAACGAGGTCGTTCAGAGGTAAAAATTAACATGACGCCACCTTTAAATCCTACCAAAACATCTTTATTAAATCCGGGTTCACAACGTGCTTTTGTCGTACATGACACGTGTCGTCATCTTATTGAACACGAAATTTTTGAGGTGTTACACTTCTTCACATACATAACACATTTCAGAGAGCAACGTTAGATGATCTAGTGTTGGTGTTTGCTAAAAAGTTCTTTTTAGCTTTAATGTTTTCATAATTAAAAACTAGTGGGAATTCCCATGCGGTTTTTTGGGGCGCACATTGACTTCCGGGATCAAATTAAGACCTATTAAATAAAATAAAAGATAGCATGCAAGATAAGAATGTGTGCATAGAGCTTATAATTGTTGCTTTAACACGCTTTTGGCTTCCTCACATACATAGTACATTTCACAGAGCAATATTGGGGGTATCGGTATCTCTTGACGTAATAACTTTCAATTAACAAACCATATTGGCTAACTTTTAAAAAGCCAATAAGTCAAAATAATGTTTGGATAAAGGAAAATGACTTTTCAAAATAACTTTTTGGCTAAGGTGGAAAAGTCATTTTAAAAAGCTAAAATATCCTGACTTTTCAAAACTTTTTGGCTTATTGTCTTTTCCCACCACATAAGCTAATCCAAACATTTTTTTTTTAAAAACTATTTTTTAAAAAGTCATAAGTCAATAAGTCTTTTTAACAAAAAGTCCTTTTTGAATTAAATAAGGAGTTAACTGCCATTTTCGTCCCTGTGGTTTGGTCACTTTGGCCATTTCAGTCCATTTTTCAAAAATGCGCCATTTTCGTCCCCCCACGTTCTGGAAAGGTGTCATTTCAGTCCAAAAATCATAACCCAGTTAAGTCAGTTTGTAAATAAGGACTGATTGTGTAAATTTGTAACATAAAGGACTGATTGTGTAAATTTGAAAAATGGACTGAAATGGCAGTTAATACCACCACCACTAGCCCTGCCACCACCACCACTCCGCTGCCACCACCACCACCACCGCCACCACAGCCACCACAGCCCTGTCACCACCACCGCCACCACTGCCACTGCCACCACCACCACCGCCGGAACCACCACCGCCACCACAGCCACCACCGCCACCACAGCCAATCCATCCATCATTGTTCATCAACAGTCACCGTTCATCATCGTCATCATCTCCGTCAACGATCACATTGTTTCTCCAGCAATGATTTTTGTAACGATAGTAAAGCGTCAACCGAAAGTTCGCTCTTGGAGCCTTCACCTTCCAAATAGTCAAATATTTGAACCCATTGATCTGTGCAGCTTGTAGGACTAGAAGCAATAGCTGCTTGATCCTTTAAAACTTTTAAGGCTTTGGTATGTCGGTTGTATTTGGATGATTTTTTCGCCGTGATCACATTTTTAGTAAAGACAACTGTGAACCCGGTATCACTCCTGCAGGACAGCTTTTCGGTTGTATCGGAGTAGAAATAAGAAGAACCCAAGAGCCCGTTTCCGGTCCTTAGTCCGATTGTAGTTGTACACATCATGTGTCTTGCTATAATCCAATTGCAAGTAATGGCGTCACATACGCTGAGAATATTGTTTTACAGATCCCATGACACACTTCCACTTAGCAATAGCTATGCTGAAAGAGTCTTTAATTGCTTACAATGTCTGACACAAACAGAATATAAGATCATTAAGAACAAAGGCTATACGTATGGTTATGATCAAAGTTACCCTTGAAAATACTCAAGAAAAGGGTTTGTGATGCTTCAGTTCTATCAGTCTAAAAGGATGGAACAAAATATATCAGGGCACTCAAATCTAGGGAGAGAAATTTCAGATCAGATACGAGTACAGTATTGATACCTTGGTTTAAAAAAGCGTGCCTGAGGCGTGCCTAGGCGCTAGACGCACTGTAGTGGCGGTGGTGGCTGCGGTGGTGGTGGTGGTGGCAGTGGCTGTGGTGGCGGTGGTGGCTGTGGTGGCGGTGGTGGCGGTGGTGGTGGCAGCGGAGTGGTGGTGGTGGTGTTAACTGCCATTTCAGTCCATTTTTTAAATTTACACAATCAGTCCTTTATGTTACAAATTTACACAATCAGTCCTTATTTACAAACTGACTTAACTGGGTTATGATTTTTGGACTGAAATGGCACCTTTCCAGAACGTGGGGGACGAAAATGGCGCATTTTTGAAAAATGAACTGAAATGGCCAAAGTGACCAAACCACAGGGACGAAAATGGCAGTTAACTCATTAAATAAGCTAAGCCAAACATAAAGAAAAAGAGAATCATTAGCATGCCCAAATAATTTACTTCACACAAAACACAATAAAAAGATAATCATTAGCGTTTCTTTATGTCTAGGCGGATTTTGCATTGACTGTGTTTTTTTATATACGTTACCTATCCACTACTTCTTTTGTTATTTAGTATTGCTCTTTTTAAAGATATGTTTAGTTTCTCGCTTTTCTAGTATATGTCTTTGGTGTCAAGGGTCTCTCTGGAAACAACATCTTTATCCCTAGGGATAGAGGTAAGGTGTGCCTACATCTCACCCTCCCCAAACCCTACCCATAGCTTTGCTATTTGTGTGATTTACTGGGTACGATTGATTGATTGATACAAATACAAAGAAGACAATCAATTTAAGATATTTCAGCAATATATTTTTTTTGAAGAAACACGAGTCTGCTCCGCAGAGGACAAACCAAGAAGTGTCTTGACTAGGGGTTATCTCTTTAAATCTCTTTTATGATCTATGTGAGGAATAATGAATTTTAATAATCCCAACTATTGCCCGTTGGCCGGCAACGATCCTAACTTCAAAAATTCTCATTGGCGGTCCCATCTTTTCACATATTGGCCTTCAATGGACCCTCACTAACAGAACCTTAACGCCGTTAGTCTCCAGTCACCGGTTAAATGTTTTTGGTCAAAGAAATGTTCCAAAAAGTCCGATCTATGGTTACAAACAGGTTTGCGACAAAACTTTGAGTTTTCTAGCTAAAAAGTTGAGTTTCCCGACCAAAAAGAAGTTTTCCGGCGAAAAAGGAGTCTTTTCGGCGACCTTAATAATTGGGGTTTTTTTTACTAGAAAAGGTTTCTAAAGGTGCGTAATAAGGTTACAAAGAGGTTTGAGACAAAAATGTTGAGTTTTCTGGCTAAAAAGGAGTTTTCTGACCAAAAACATTTTTCCAGCGTTAGAGTTTCTGTTAGTCATGGTCCATTGAAGGTTAATATGTGAAAAAATGGGACCGCCAGTGGCAATTTTTGAAGTTGGGACCGTTGCCGGCCAACAAACAATAGTTGAGATTATTAAAATCCATTATTCCATCTATGTGAGCCGTGATCCTCTGGAATCTATCTGCAAAACTAAACAATACCGTGAGCTCATTACGAGAAGAAGATGTGAGGGTTCTCCTCGTAACCACCATCCGGGGTAAGAATAAGTATATGTTCTTTCTAGAAGGAAGGAGAACAAATGTGTGTTAAGAGTGGGAGTGCCAAGATCGTATTGTTAACCGTTAGTGGAGGTTAAGGAAATGTGAAATAGCGCACACTAATTGGCCACACGTCGTTGTCGACTGTATCGTTTGTCTTCTGCACAATCACACTCGTGGGGATTGTCTGGGGGTCGAGTGTTGATTGGCTATACGTTTATTTTACTTTGTGCTGTTTGTACCTTCGTGCAGGCGTGGTTGGAGTAGCCTGGCTGAATGTTTTTATAAGCTAAAAAAACCTCACACGTGACGTGAATAGCATAAAAAAAAACCAACGATAGATAATATACTTTCCAATATCGATATAAAACGTTTAATGTGACAGTGAATGCGATTGGTGTAAGATGCGCGCACGAATCAATTATTATATTCACAAAACGCCGTCGTTTTAACGTATGCTCCAGCCACCCCCGGGTCCCGGCCCACAATCCATCATTCAAATCCTCTTCTTCTTTATCTCTCTCACAACTTTCTCAATTCTGAACTCTCTCTCTCTCTCTCTCTCATCGCGATTAACCAGAATCTGGTATCTCTCTCTCTCAAATCAGTGAATAGTTTTTTAGTAGAATTGCCATTAAATTAGGGTTTTGAAAACTGTAGTCGAATTGACTGTTACTTTTTATTTTATATTTTATATTCCTGAAAGATTAAGTTGAATTACATCATTTTGCCCAATTTTTTTTTTATGGATGTTTGTTAGTTTCTTCAGTAATAAAATATTAGAAGACCTTATGTTGAATTTAGTTTGACTAGTAATTTGTTTAATCTTAGACTAGAGGGTATGGAGAGCCCCATCCTCAAGAGGATGAGCCGCCACGCCACGTAGGAAGGGCTTGAGGGTGATGGACCTAGGGGGTGGGGATGAACCTCTTTATATATATATATATGTATGTATGTATAGGTATATGTGAGAGAAGGAGAGAGGAGAGAGGCCCGTCCTCTCCGTCTTGTGGGAGCCGGTTTTCACGAGGGGGGCAGTGTGGGGGACCGGCGCCGGGCTTCGCCGGGCCTAAGCCGGCCTCCATACCGCTTGGTCTTAGTGTTTAATCTGGTTTTGCTACTGCTTTAATAATGATTGTTTTTTTTATTCCTTGGGGAATGAGGTTTTTTAACCTAATTTTGACTTAAAAGTCAACTATTAAAAATCCTAAAAGTAGCTGTCTCCTTTTCTTATCTATACCTTAGCTGGTGTTGTAAAAATGGGGATTAATCGCATCTACGAATAATCGGTTATCGGTAGTTTACTGATTAAATATCACTAGTAGGTACTAAAATCAGTCAAATTTGGTCAAAATCGTTGAAGTACTTGAAAAATTCTACTTGATTGAATTTTGAAAATTCCGTGTGTGTGTGTAAATTTGAAAAATTACCTATAAAATTCCAATGTGATTAATCCCGATCAATCAATCACTACTCGGTACCCCACAGCCCAACTAGCTCCTAGCGATTTTTACAACCATGACCTTAGTGTGCCTTAAACCGCCTCGGAACTATAACGTGAGATGTAATATAAAGTCACTGAGCAGCCCGCTCAGATTGTGGTCCAAGCAAACTAATCCCGCAGCCCACAAAGAAAGTTCGTGTACATCAGGTCCCTCCTTGGCAGTGCCTCGGATAGTCGGCTAAAACCTGGGTCAACCGTCAATGTAGAGAAACACCAGCGTATTGTTATTTAACAACTTGTAAAATATAGTTGTAGTTGTAGCAACAATCTGATTACAGTTAAGTATGTTGACAAGGATTTTCTTTTATTTAACCCCTACACACACGCATGCATATGTCATTTTTATCTTCCCTACCACAGGAGCCATGCCTGAGGGTATAACGCCTGAAGATCTTCTCCACAACATCATGGATTCGCTTTCTGATAAGAAACAAAGTTCTGGTTCATTCTTCGCAGAGGAGGAGAAACCACACTCTGTCAGAACCGAATTTAGCAAGCTCTTTGGGAGACAGAAGCCCGTTCATCGTATTTTAGGGGGCGGAAAATGTAATGTTCATCTCATCTTTTATAATATCTGTTTTTTACAATGAATCTAATAGGTTTGTTTCTAAATATTTTTTTTGTCGTTTTCAAGCTGCTGATGTGCTCTTGTGGAGGAACAAAAAGATATCAGCAGGTGTCTTATTTGGTGCTACTGCAGTTTGGGTGCTTTTTGAATGGCTTGACTACAATTTTATTCCTTTGGTATGCTTCGGTCTTGTTATAGGTATCATTGGCCAGTTTATTATGTCACGCCTTTTGAACAGGTACTCTTTTATGTAGTTTCTGTATTAAGTAGAAATCGTTTGTACTAGAAGTTTGAATATTTAAAGACTAATTTCACTTATGATCGTTATTCGTTAACAGGCCCCCACAAAGTCTTCGTCTGTCAGATGAACTATTCGTGAACATTGGTACCGCAGTAGGTGCTGAGGTTAACCGCACTTTAGCTTTCCTTCAACACGTTGGTTCTAGAGGAGATATTAAGCAACTTGCAATTGTATGTAACATTCTAATCTGGATTTAGTACATAAATTCAATTGTATCACAACCTTTTAATTTCCTTTTGATTTTTGATCAGGTTATTGGGAGTTTGCTAACTGCTGCAATAATCGGAACCTGGTGTAACTTTTTTACCGTGATTTACATGGGTAATATTTTGTATATTGCATCTTTTTCAGCTTAAACTACACCATATCTTTGGGCTTCAATGTGAAATATGACATGATTTTATTTATTTATTTATTTATTTTTGATAAGGTTTTGTGGCCGCCCACACATTGCCTGTTGTGTACGAGAAGTATGATGATCAAATTGATAACGCCGTATACAATGTTTTGGGAAAGCTTCAGAACAACTATAGTAAGCTGGATGCTAGTGTGCTAAGCAGAATTCCGAAAGCAACCAGGAAGAAGTTTGAATAGGTTTATCTAAACTTATTGCAAAAATGTTATGTATGTTTTTAACTTGTCATTTTAGACTGTGTATGGTGTATTTATCAGTAGCTTTTTAATGAAAAAGTGTTACTGGTTGATGCTAATATGGATATGTATTAACTGGTATATGAACCATTTACATTTCTCAAATTAGATACATTTTTTCAAACTAAATCTAAAAAAGAAAGAAGTAAAGCAGGATTGACCGCAGATTTGACCCTGAAATGATCATGATTAGTGATAGGATTGAACCGAGACCTTAGCTTGTGGGCCGCCTTGAACGTAGACAAAACTGCACTCGGAACCAGGTTTGATCACCTTAATCCATTTTGGAAGCTCATATATGTTCTTATTTCGAGTTGGAGATAATCCCCATAGTGCCCCTGATAAGTTTTCAATTTCTAACTTCAAATCTGTGATTGGTTTTCTCGACTGGTTCTTGATCGTCACCTTGTGCCTATAGTATGCGATTCTCCCAACTGTCCACGAATCTGTTATCGTGTGATAGAATTCCACCGGCACTCCTACTAAAAAAACACAACCACTTAAGTTAGTTCTCATTCAATTATAAAGTTGAAATCGGTTTTAGGACGCAACCTTAAACTTTCTTAGTAGAAATACAATAGTTTAGTTTGGTGTGCGTTAATCACCTGATTTCGGTTGGTTCTTGGTTGGGTTCGGTCTTGCTTCATAGTTTGAATTCATGCTATGTAACTTAGTAAAGAGCCCTATGAGAGGGGCGGTCCCAGACATTGTAGGTTCCGTTTGTTCGTAATTGGATCGATCATCATCAAAATTGTCATTTCTGTCAGGCCCACCAACAAGCCCACCATGGAGAACGTTTGGGTTAGCCTGTGGGCGGCGGTACCATGTGTCAAACCCTTGAACACAACCCACTACTGAATGGAGTACAAATTTGGATGCAATGGACGCACCCCTGTGGTGCACATGAATCGGGTAGGTTTGACTGTACCCTACCATGTAACTCATCGACTTCGGGTTTTTTTCCTAAGATATAATCAGCCTGCATAACACCCGACACCCGTTTTGTTAACTACATGATTACAGTTTCTTAAAGTTACACGTAATAAAGCGAGACATGCCTGTGATTTAGCGAACGTAAGGAGTTCTCGAGGTTGAACATCAGCATCCGGGCATTTTAAGACTGATTTCGCCGCTGAGAGGTAGTCTGAGTAGACGGCAAGTAGGAATGCGGCCGAGGCTGCGTATTGCATGTTGTTCCACTCATGCAAGTAGAGTAAGCCACCTGTATAAAATTCAGTTAGTACAATTGTGACTTTTGAGGTCAAAGATAGACTTTTAGATAGTCAACAGACCAGGAGTCAAAGGTGCGTTGTAGCCGTCATTCTTTTGTTGGCAAGCACACGCGAAGTAATCGGCTTTTGCCTGATATTGTTTTAGTGTGCTGGTGTATGCACCACCGTCTCCATCCATCAACACCTTTGATAAAAGAATCTGAACGCCTGCGTATTTGTTATCCCAAGAGAATTCCTTCATCGCCCAACCGGTGCCACCCATGGAGACGGCGTTATCCACCACATATTTCAAGTATGATGCATCCTTGGTTGCTCGGTACAACCATGTAGCCGCCCACAACAGTTCATCCTTCAAACCCAAACAAACTCGTTAGTTAGAGCTGGTGGGCCTACACCCCGTGCTTAAGACGTGGCCATTTTATAATACAATGATGTCAAGGATATCCGAGACATGGTCATTAACCCCTAAAGGCTTTTATTTCAAACAATATAGATTAAACCGGGTTACCTCAATAATTTAATCACAATCCGATTAAACATTCAATACCCGACCAAGCGGTATCATTATACCGTATTCCAAGCCCGTATAGGGAAAATAAGTTAAGAGTATTTACCTGAGCTAGCTCCTGTCTTAAATAGCAAGAATCTAATAACTCAACTGTATTCACTTAAGTAAGCGTAGGTACCATTTACCGGAATGCTCTAGTCTGGAATGATGGTATAAATAACCAATTAGAATGCTAACGGGTCTTTAATTTAGCCTAAGCTTAGACCGGTTAGTCTTAAGGGAATATACGGTTCAAACGCATGATTAAACGAAGACCAGAATAGAATGTGTTTTAGACCCGACAAGTTTGAAGACTTGTATAATATGGGTATTTCATACACACTCTGAATTTTGAGATAAAACCGATAAGATTTGACCCGTTTCGGCTAATTCATGTAAACTTGCTACATAAACCGAACCGTACGCGTAATAAGCGTGACGGGTATTCATGAGAGCCATATACAGGTTTTCTAAGTTAATTATGCCTCAAATATGTTGTGACATCAGTAAGATGTCTTTCATTATGCCCGAAACGTATTTAAACACAAACTAGGCCCCGTAGGGGTAGTTTGGTCATTTAAAAGGTTATAAAAGTGTTTAAGTATTTACCTGAGTTACAGGTCTGATATAATCAGAAAAAATACTTATTTTGGTAAGTTATAACAGTAGGATAAAGTATATATGTGAATTTACCAATTATAACCAAACTATGCACCGTAGGGGCATTTTGGTAATTTCACATAAGCCGAAAAGCTCAAAACTGAAGTCCGAGTTAAAAAACTTTTGCTTACTGTTAAAATATCATAATTTACCTAAAATATCAGTAGGTATCACCCTTGTATGTTTAAAAATAGTCTTAGTACATACTATGCGCTAAAAACGCTTAATAAGGCGATTAGAAGCCATTTACGGGTTTGATACATAAAGCTGATATTTTTATTATTTCAGAAGGCTTAAAATAATTTATTTATTATATGTAATCAGTAGCAAAAGGTTTGGAGTCGTTTAGATATGTAAAACTCATTTTATAGCCCGTAAGGGCAAAACCGACAATTACCGGATTAAGCCTACGACTATAAGTTATGCTCAGCCTAAAATTAATTAAAAATCTTTAAAAATCCCAAAATAATATATTACATCAGTGGGTAATAAGTTTGATATCAAAAAGTAGGCTTAACTAGGCTATACGCTAACGAGCATAACTCTTAATCTACACCTCAAACTGATGTCAAACTTTGCATACAAGTTTATATATCAGCAATTAAAGTTTCTACTCTTTTACATTTTCAAAAATCACGTTTTAAGGTAATAAGGGCATAATGGTCAACATATGGGCAATTAACGGAATCATGCTTATTAATTGGTTAACTAATGAACCATGGTGTATAATCACAGAGGGTTATACTAGCATGTAACCTGGTCCAAATGAAGATCTTAGGTATTTCTAAAACATACCGTAACGGGTCAGAACTGAAAGTCAAAGTAAAAGTCAAACTATGCGACTTTCGGTTCCGAACCGGGTCTAAACAGGAAATTGTCGGGTTGAACATGTTTAGACATGTTCTTACACTAATTATCAAGTTATATTAATGATCAAACAGGTTGTATGTGTTCTACATTGCTAATCATGCATAAATTAGAATTTAAGTATCCTGTTGACTTTTTCTTAACAAGTTTGACCCGACATTTGACCTAGTTAGAGTGGGAATCAGGGGGAACCCTTTTGAGGGTTTATTACCCACATAATTACCAACTTATAACTACTTTCAATTCTACTAATCACTGATTCATTAGTGATTAATCGTTAAGTCAACCGTTAATTACGACGGTTTGACTTTTAGCTAAATAACTAAGCTAAACTCAATTAGAGAAGGTTAAGCATACTTACTAGTGTCTAATGGTCGACTAGGATGGCTTGGAAGGTGCTCTTGTGCTCCACAAATGATCAGACTTGCAAGAATGAATGTGTGAAGCATTGGTTGCAACTCAAGGCCTTTATATAGTGGTTTAATCACCACAAAAGATTGACACACAAGTCTACAACCAACCACAACTCACTAACAAGTGTCCCTAGATGTTTAGGGGTTGTTTAGGGGCCAAGCTTGAAGAGGCAAGTCGATTTAAAGGCAGTTGCAAGGCTATGGCAGACAAGAGATCAAAGAAAATCAAAATCTGTCCAGACAAGGCAGTCGCGTAGCGCGACTGCAAGGGGTGTAAGGCTCGCGCTACGCGAGCATGTGAGGTCAGCCAACATTATTTTCCAAAATTGCAGTTTTGGTCCTTGGCTCTTCGAACTTTGTAAGGACCTTATTTTCTTGCATTTTGAGCCCTCGTAATTGACGTATAAGGGCTTCAAGACATATACCTATTTTGTTAAGTCCCCGGTTAATGTTATTGTTACCCGAAAAGTCCTAACTTTCAATGTTTACGCTTTAACCCCTTGCACACGAATTTGATCACAACTTGCTCATACGATAACGAAACTTTATGAAATTTATAACGTGTATTCTAGTGAGCATAATTAACCGTTACAAAGCTTCGGGTTTGTCAAAAGGTCACTCAGAGGTATAACTTAAACATGTTGACACAATTAGCCCCTGTAGTTTGTAATCTCTCACTTTTAGCTTCGTATGATCCATGATTTATTCGTTTGAAGGTATGAGCATCATGTAGGGTTAATATGAAGTATATTTATTCACTGTTGACATTTTGAACACGTATATTCACATGCTTTTCATGTTTGTCAACTTTAGTCCTTCTAGAGTATTATTTCACACGTTCAAGCTTATGACACGTGTCAATACATTATAGGACGTGAATTTTCGAGGTGTTACATCCTCACCCCCTTAAAAGAAATCTCGACCTCAAGATTTGTTAAAGTAAAGGGAGTATTTTCTGCCTTATATTGGGCTTAATCTTCCCCAGTACTTTTGAGCCTCTAAGGCACTCCAATTGACCTTTATACTAGGTACATGTATCTTTTTGGAGCTTCTAATCCTGTCGATCCTTAATCGACACAGGGTTCTCATCATATCATAAATCTGCATATCATTATGTGATAATGCTTCTTGACTTATGGGCGAAACACATCCTTCAATTACTGGTGTGCAATGTATTGCGAGCTCCGCCAAGCTTCTTAAATAGGTTTTAGCTTAAAGGCTACTTGATCTTGATACATTCGATTTCCTTCGAATGATTCTATATATTCAGAGCTTAACTAGCCTGATAATTTAACAATTTGGCACACCCTTCCTTAACAAGAAGTTAGGAGGTTCGCTACTTTCATTAATCCTTGATTTTTATGCCGATTACTGGCATCTTACAGATGATTATGAATTTGCGTGATCTTATTTGTTGTTTCTAATGCAACTTTCAGATCCTGATAATTGGACTTACCAATCTATATTCTCAACAATAGATGTTTAACATTCCATCTATACAAGGTCTCCAAGGGAGCAGCCTTGATGCTTATATATCAACTATTATAGAAAAGCTTCTCTTGATATGGTTATTCCAACCACTGCTTAACCAATCTTAAGGAGTAGCTAATCCTTACCGTTAGTCGAACAAATCGACGATCCTGGGTAGTTGATGGCGATTCTTAATCGTTGTTTAAATAGGGTTGCGGTAGTGAATGCATAAGCAAAATGGACCGTCTTTTGTAATTAACTATCCTGAATTCTCCGGATACTGAGTTAGGCTTTATGAATCTATATCTTAAAACTACTTAACCAGGGTTTTCGATTCTTCCAATAATGGTACTAGCTGTCTTGGAAATTTCATAATAATGCAGCCCTAAATGGGATATAAATCTTAACGCTACTGCCTCTCGGGAGGTAAACAGGGTAGTCTTAGGAGAAGATAATCAAGGTACAAGGAGATTACAGAGATTTCCATATCTCAGGCTCCAGTTCACTCATCAACGCTTGTGTCTAATAAGTGACACATTTATGTTATGCGTCCACATATTTCTTTACCAGGGAAATTTATTTGGACAATTCCATTCTGGATATCTTCTTTGAATACTATTAGTTGACTTTAGTACCATATGATCATTGGGATATCTTTGTGGTTCCATGCATTAAACCTCCATACTGATCAGGCATAGAAGCAATCTATGGAACATATTAAGATACACCAATCCTCATAAAGCGCTTTTGTCATACTATTTGGTATTCGAAATCAGTTGAGATCAAAGAGATATCAATTTCATATGATGATGTACTTTATCTGGAGGGGGAGTACATTAGGACTTTCTACGGTTTACTATTGTAGTATCAATAGCATGCGTCGCATCATCAATGGCGCGATTGACTGTTGTCTTATCCGAGTTTATCATACTCGAGATTTAGTTCCTATTACCAGATGAATCATTTACTTAGTTGCAATCCAACATCTGCTATTCATCACCCTGATGGCCTTAACATATACTAACCATGGGTTCATCAAACTATACCGGCCAATAAGGCACTACATTTTTAATGAACGTTATTTTAAAAATATATCAATATCACTTAGCCTAGGTCACAAAAGACCATCAATGGCATTTAAGGGTTGGACCTAGTCCATCACCTTTTTGACAGGGGATCAAAAGTCACATCTGTCTTTATTATACTGATGAAATTGGATAGCTTGAAAGTTTGCCATAAGGGTATCAGAAAAGAGCGATTCCTAATAGATATAAAATATCAATCTAGGATTTATTGGAGCATTTTCTAAAGTATCATCGGTCACTTTCTACCTCGCATTAAATGACCGGAGTCTTAATCAGGCGGAGACAACAGTTCTCAATATTTATCATTCATTATTGAATCATATGTGCCAGTACCAAATAAATTTCTGCATAAACTACTTGATATGGGAAGGTACCTGTTATATAGTTATCATTCTGCACTATTTCTTAGGCGTTCATCTGATTCCTAGGGCAGTTGGTCTTGATATGCCCCTTCTCGTTGCAACCATAACAGGTTGCATCTTTCAACTTCTTGCAATCCAGGGTTTTATGTTCCTTAGACTTGCAAATTCCACACGGTAGAGGCTGAGACTCAAATCTGCATTTCCCAAGATGGTATTTCCTACAGGTTTCGCACCTGGTCTTCTCTCCCGACTGCTGGCTGTCTCTCTTAAACCCGGAACTCTTCTTATCTTCATAATTCCTCTTCCTATCGGAGCGATGAGAATTCTCATCCTCCCTTTTACGCTTTCCATCTTCAGAGGCTTTGGCAGCCTTGTTTCTGACTACATCGAGTGTAAGAGATAGCGACAGATCTGCCGCTGACCTGAATGTAGTAGGTCTTGAAGCCTTAACACTGGCTTTGATTTCTGGGGCTAAACCCCCGATGAAACGAGCAATTCTCTTGGGTTCTGGTGTTACTAGGTAAGGAACCAGTCTGGACAGGGTATTGTAACTGGTGAGGTATGCTTGACAATCTAAGTTTGTCATCACCAATGATAAGAAATCTGATTCGATTCTTTCGACCTCGTGTTGAGGGCAGTAGTTCTCCATAATGAGAGCAACAAACTGTTCCCATGACATGTTGTAAAGTGGGATCTTCCCAGCAGCTTGAATGAGAGCCTTCCACCATGCTAGTGCCTCTCCCTTGAACGATTGGGATACATACTTCACTACATCCCTCTCAGCACAACCGCTGATATCGACAACTGTGTCCATTTCATCCAACCAGGTCATACAATCGATTGCTCCTTTCTCCCCAGTGAAGTCCCGAGGTTTGCAGGAAACAAAGTATTTATAGGTACAGGACTTGGTATGCGGTTCATTACCGAACACTATCCTTTTGGATGGAACACTGTGTTGACCAGATGAATGTCGATCATCATCCTTCTTTGGTTCTTCTTTCTTAGCAGGCGGTGGCTTGCTGTGAGCCTCCGAATAAGTCTTAGGGTCAGACTTAGAGTGGGGTACAGATGAGGCTTTACTATTAGTCTCACTATACTCCCTAAATTGCTCCTCTACAGCTTTAGATACAGCTGAATCAATCAATGTACGAAGCTCTCCTCTGGTTATATTAATCCTTTCATCATCGCGGTTTTCCAGAGGGTGACTATTCTCTTCCTTTGACCTAGCCATGTAGCTTTAAATGCTACATAAAAATCAAACAAGGGCAAGGTTTATACGGAAGCTTTTACAGTTTTATCGTTTTAAACGATTTATTAACCATGGTAATATAAACCATATTGGTTAATTTGTTAGTTACATTTATTTAGCATTTTTATTAGAATTTATCCTAGTTATAAAACATTAAGGATATTAAAGTGGCGCAAAGGCCTAGTCACATGGACATTTTTAAATTTACAAGCCATGACTTCAGAGAATCAAGGCATTAAGGTTTTAATAATAGCACAAATGGCCTAGTCGCGTAGACAAGTTTAATTTATAAGCCACGATTTCAGAGAATTGAGGCATTAAGGTTTGAATCAAAGTTCATTACCTTTTCTTGACAGGGAGTTGTAGGCTACCACTGTCTTTAGTCTCAGAGGACATTAACTATAGCCCGTAGGCATTTCCCTTCTAAGGGATGTTTATAATATGATCATCTTATAGGATGATATAAGCCATGATTTCATAGAATCGAGGCTTTAAGGTCTGAATCATAGTTCATTACCTTTTTCAGACAGGGAGTCATAGCTACCAGTGTCTTTTGGCTCATGTAGAAATGAGCAAGGCCCGTAGGCATTATTTTACCAATGTATGGTCAAAATATGATCATCTTAATTGATGATCTAAACCCATGATTCAGAGATCATTAAGTTGGGTTAGGGATCTTTTAAAGAATCCATATATAAAAATGACGTGTGTGATTTTAACGAATCATGTCTGCCAGGAGTGCTAACATATTTACAGATGTTAACAGGGATTCGAATCTTTTAAACAGGTCTTACCATCATGGCCCGACCTTAAAATGACCCGAAGGCTAGGTTTCACTCTTAAGATTCTTATTAATATTTAACGCAGAACAATCCTAAATTGAGGTGTTAAATATGGATCTGAATCTAATTATGGAACTACCATCTTGGCCCGGTCTTAAAATGACACATGGCTAGGTCTTGTCCTTTTTAGATTTTGCCATTTTATTATAATGGTAGATCTTATAATATAGGAATGATAATTTTAACATAATCGTTCCTTTAAAAATTTAAACAAGTATATGGTTGTCCTAAACGGGACTTCTAATAAAAACGACTTGCCCATGCAAAGGCTAATCAGAAAAATAATCAAGGAAGTAATTAAAAGACAATGAAACAAATTGGAATTTGTCCTATGTTCTTGTCTAGACTCAAGAATGTGCAATTGTGTAACTGAGATTAAACACGAAAGTTAGCGTTTAATTCGCTCAGTGTTGGCTCTGATACCAACCTGTCACACCCCGACTTTCCACGTGTCACCGGTGGGCCCGGTGGGGAGTATCGTGACGTGGTTGGCAACACAATAGTCAAACAACACAATATATAAATGCACAGCGGAAGCAAAAGATAAATATTATTACACTCCGAATATAAAGTAATATCCAATATTACAACGGAAAGTAAAGGATCCACAGGCGGATCATAAAACATATCATTTGTTCAACAGACTTTAGACGCCTAGAACTTGCAAGATTCCTTATTAGCGCCCTGAGCTTCCAGCCAATTACGTTCAGTACCTGTCACTTAACCTTTTTGGAAAATACGTCAGTTTTCACTGGTAAATACACTCAACCGACTCATTTGAAAAGAGTTTAAGAAAATTGATTTGAATGCACGTGGCACAAAATATCTTTTATAATTTGATTAAAATGCACAGAGGCAAAATTAACCTTTTTAACTTGGAACAATTATATTTATAACCTTGTATACAGATTTACATGTTCGTTGTACGTTCAGGGCCCGATGTAGAAACCGAGTCAGATTAACAGACACGCCACAAGTATAGGCCCACAAGAGAGTGAGATACCGTTATTACTTAAGCAACTGTCAGGTGTATGCCTACACCCCGTGCTTAAGACGTGGCCATTTTATAATACAATGATGTCAAGGATATCCGGGACATGGTCATTAACCCCTAAAGGCTTTTATTTCAAACAATACAGATTAAACCGGGTTACCTCAATAATTTAATCACAATCCGATTAAACATTCAATACCCGACCAAGCGGTATCATTATACCGTATTCCAAGCCCGTATAGGGAAAATAAGTTAAGAGTATTTACCTGAGCTAGCTCCTGTCTTAAATAGCAAGAATATATTAACTCAGCCGTATTCACTTAAGTAAGCGTAGGTACCATTTACCGGAATGCTCTAGTCTGGAATGATGGTATAAATAACCAATTAGAATGCTAACGGGTCTTTAATTTAGCCTAAGCTTAGACCGGTTAGTCTTAAGGGAATATACGGTTCAAACGCATGATTAAGCGAAGACCGGAATAGAATGTGTTTTAGACCCGACAAGTTTGAAGACTTGTATAATATGGGTATTTCATACACACTCTGATTTTTGAGATAAAACCGATAAGGTTTGACCCGTTTCGGCTAATTCATGTAAACTTGCTACATAAACCGAACCGTACGCGTAATAATCGTGACGGGTATTCATGAGAGCCATATACAGGTTTTCTAAGTTAATTATGCCTCAAATATGTTGTGACATCAGTAAGATGTCTTTCATTATGCCCGAAACGTATTTAAACACAAACTAGGCCCCGTAGGGGTAGTTTGGTCATTTAAAAGGTTATAAAAGTGTTTAAGTATTTACCTGAGTTACATGTCTGATATAATCAGCAAAAATACTTATTTTGGTAAGTTATAACAGTAGGATAAAGTATATATGTGAATTTACCAATTATAACCAAACTATGCACCGTAGGGGCATTTTGGTAATTTCACATAAGCCGAAAAGCTCAAAACTGGAGTCCGAGTTAAACAACTTTTGCTTACTGTTAAAATATCATAATTTACCTAAAATATCAGTAGGTATCACCCTTGTATGTTTAAAAATAGTCATAGTACATACTATGCGCTAAAAACGCTTAATAAGGCGATTAGAAGCCATTTACGGGTTTGATACATAAAGCTGATATTTTTATTATTTCAGAAGGCTTAAAATAATTTATTTATTATATGTAATCAGTAGCAAAAGGTTTGGAGTCCTTTAGATATGTAAAACTCATTTTATAGCCCGTAAAGGCAAAACCGACAATTACCGGATTAAGCCTACGACTAGACCTGGCAAACGGGTTGGGTCGGGTCGGGTCATGGGTCAAAACGGGTTCGGGTCAAAACGGGTTCAGGTCAAAACGGGTCAATTATAAAAAGGGTTGTTTTGGTTCGGGTCGAAACGGGTCCGGGTCAGAACGGGTTTCGGGTCGGGTCAGGGTCAGAACGGGTTTCGGGTCGGATCGGGTCAGTTTTTTTTTTCCTTGAAGCTTATTGAATATTAAAAACATTTTTTTATAATTTCATCACAACTAATAAACTAATAGTTATAATAAAACCACCCATACCTCTCTTATTCCTCCAAAATAGGCTCTTAATATGCAAGAACATGAAACAACTCATCTATTTCTTTAGAAAAATCATCTTCAAAACAATAATAAGCTATAAAAGAGTAACAACTAAACAAAACCAAACCCTTCAGCGACATTATCTATAACACAACAATAAATGATTCTTCCTTGCCAATAAAAAAATAACCTACTTCTTTGATCAAAAAGATTCATCAACTGAACACAATCTGTTTGCAAGTATAAAACAAAAGGCTCATTAAAAAAAAAAGATTCTCATATCTCCACTACCCCATTCCAACATCTATAATACCCACAATAATTTCACAAAAATAACATGAAAACAAAGAGCACAAACCTCATCTGGTGTTTCCATGATAATTATCTTATGTCTTCAATATAATCATCAAGAAAAACCAATAACTTCAGTGCAGATTCATATGTATTATGCAGCCTATTAATTGGATGCAAAGATATTGGGGGCAGTAAACAAGTTTAAAACCAATGATATTATAATATTTCAGAGCAAAAGAATCATTTGCAAACACAAAGAAACTTCAAACTAACAGTTTACATTATAATATCTCAGATCTGAAAAAAAAAAAAAAAAAAAAACCCCACTAACCTGCTGCAGAACAACGAGTATCTTCAGATCATTCACAAAGATTGAATCTTTTCACAAACAAACTAAAACCCACTTGCTCAAATTGAATATCACCCCCAAATAAACAACAAAAAATCTAACCAGGACCATAAAACTAAAGTTGCAAACCGTTAAGTAAACTGAAAATTACAAAAGATCTAGTTCGGTTCCTTACACTTACAAAAGATCTGATTCAATAACATACAAAACGTCTTGACGAATTGCGCTTCTTCACGGATGCTTCCTTTAAAATCCCTGTGTTATAACGGGTCAAATTTATCGTAAATATATATAATAAATTGTTTTAACATAGTCTAAATTAATTACCTAAAAGCTGCCAAAAGTTGGAATCAATGCTTCAATGTCTTCAACAAGATCTTCATCCATTTCGTTCTCGTTTTCATCTGAACACGTAAAAAAATGAAAGTTGAATTATTAAATAATTTATAATTATACAAATTAAGTTGTAATAAGAATGAACTTTAATACCTTTTAAATCAAATAACCAATCACGTGTGCATAGCAATGCTTCAACATTTGATGATAACAATGAAGTTCGATACTTAGTTAACACCCGACCTCCGATACTGAAAGATGATTCGGAAGCAACAGTAGTAATCGGGATGCTCAATATATCGCGAGCCATTATAGCCAGTTTTGGATACCTTACTTGATTCTCCTTCCAATATTGTAAAACATCAAGTTCTACTTTTCTATCAACGCTCTGTTCCTCCAAATACAATGTCAACTGTGACTTTTCATTATCAACAACTTTGAATTGGCTTTGAAATGTATCGAACCCATCCATCTCATCGAGCGTATTGCCACCAACATTTGAACTCTCGGGTATTAAAGAATCATGCATTGTCTTCGATTGAATATTATACTCCGTATCATATAGCTTATGCATACCATCCACAATACACTTCAATTTCATTTCACGCTCTTCAAATGTCATGCTAAGCTTTGAAAAACAATATTCAACAAGCTTAACCTTGTACCGAGGATCTAGAATAGCCGCAAAAGACAAAATCGTGGAATAATTTTTCCAATATTTATCAAACTTTTCTTTCATGTCTTTCGCCATGTCACTAATAACTTGATCCGCATTGCACATCTCCTCTTCAATATACAACTGAATTCTCCACACGTGATGAAAATATAAGTTCGAGGTAGGATAGGAGCTTCCAGAAAACAAAGTTGTGATTTCATAAAAAGGCTTCAAAAGTCGTGTGATTATTTCCACCCTTGCCCATTCCTCTTCTGATGGAGAAGTTTTAAAAACTGAATCAACTAAGGCTAACCGAGTATAAGCCCGTTGATAAGCTAATGCACAATCAAGCATAAGATATGTAGAGTTCCATCTCGTTACAATATCTTGACGAACATGCTTCCCACACTGTAGTGAAAGTATTTGTATGCATTCCGCAAACTTATACTTCCTAGCAGCACTTGCTCTCACATATTTCACCGACTCTCGAACCTTTTCAATGGCCCCTTCAATTGCTTTCAATCTGGCTTGAACGATAAGATTTAACACGTGCGCTGAACAACGCACATGAGTAAAATCTCCATCACACACCAATGCGTTATTCAAACGCAAATGATCTTTCAAACGATATACTAATATGTCATTGTATTTTGCATTGTCTAGTGTGATGGTAAAAACTTTTTTCTCGATGCCCCAATCTGCTAAAAAATTGATCAAGTGCTCTGCTAAAATGGAACCACTGTGTGGAGGGGGTATAACTCTAAAGTTTAGCACTTTTTTCCTTAGATTCCAGTTCTCATCAACATGAGCTGTTAATGCCATAAATCCATCTGTCGTGATCGAACTCCATAAATCAGAAGTCAAGCATATCCTACCGGTTACCTTTTCTAACTTGTCTTTAATAATCATCTTCTCTCGCTCGTATATTTTTAAGACATCTGCCTTTGCAGTATTTCTTGTTATGAATTTCACATCACCGTGTAAAAATTTGTGCAACTTTCTTGTTTCCTCATGTTCAACATAGCTGAAAGGGTAGTTATGTTTGATAATTGAAATCGCCAACATCTCCCTATACATCGCTTGATCTAAAGGGGCGCGTCTTTGTTTTTTCGCCGGACCAGGCTCATCAATATCAAAACACTTAGGGATATGTCGTCTTAAGTTAGATGTTCCCGAGCTTGCATTCGTAACATACACCTGTCCGCAAGCACTGCATTTTGCTTTTTTGTCCCCATTGGGTGCAACCGGTAATGGGTCAAAATAGTCCCAAACATAAGAACGATGTTTACCCGAACTATATGAATTGCCTTCATCCTCATGTTCCCCTTCTACACTATGTTGTCCAAATTCCGAGTTGTTTGACATACCTTTCAAAATAATACTCAAATTTAGTTATTCCAGGCTATATTTGTAAAAGAAAAAATCAAATAAGTCTTAAAATATGATCAACCGAGATAAACATAACCGTTTATAAACCATCTCTCTAGCAAAGATTAACATAATCAAACAAATCTTACGGTATATAATCAACCGAGATTAACATAAACGTTTTTAAACTATCTATCAAAAATCCTTGAGTATAAAGCAGGAAGCATAAACTTAGATAATGAATGCAAACTATCCATTAATGTGAAAATGGAACTATGTTTTTTACATGTAAAACTCGGTTTTTATCCTCAAAAACTAAACACTAATCACACTCTGCAAATGCAATGTTACATTACAAATATGAACAGATCAATAACAAATCACCAGCAAGTGAAGGGCACCTTCTATACTTATGACTGAAGAACTACAACACTTATACTGAACTACAAATCACCAGCAATTCAACACTTAAATTCCCCAAATTTAAGATAAAAAATATAAATGTCACTCCAATTTTTAAAATATATAAATAAAAACAAAACCCAGAAATTGAAGAGGATCATACCTTGAGTGGAATTTCTGATATGGGATTCGTGAAAAACTGAAAAAGGTCAACTGAAGAAGATAGAAATTGTTGTAGTGATGAATTCCATGGAGATTGGAAGTTGATTTCAGGCGGAGATGGCGGCGACGTCGTAGATGAAGACCTGAAGATGAAGTGGCGACGTCGTAGATGAAGATCTGAAGAAGTGAAGATGATTTCTTCGTAGATGAAGATCTGAAGAAGTGAAGATGAAGACCTGAAGATGAAGTCGCCGACTGTTGACTAACCCGTGGTTTCTTGTGTTCTAAAACCCTAACCCGTTATGACCCGTTGTTGTAATTTAGTCCACCCTAAATGACCCGTACACATGACTTTTATATTTTCAAAAGACCCGCTTTGACCCCCTTGTTTAATTTCCTTTACCCAAAACAACCCATTGTCTAAAGTTTTTAACCCAAACTGACCCATATGATAGTTTTAGGGTTAGGATTGCCCCCTCTACCTACGACTATAAGTTATGCTCAGCCTAAAATTAATTAAAAATCTTTAAAAATCCCAAAATAATATATTACATCAGTGGGTAATAAGTTTGATATCAAAAAGTAGGCTTAACTAGGCTATACGCTAATTACGCCGTTTAATTAACATAAAGCCTTCAATTTACGCTAACGAGCATAACTCTTAATCTACACCTCAAACTGATGTCAAACTTTGCATACAAGTTATATATCAGCAATTAAAGTTTCTACTCTTTTACATTTTCAAAAATCACGTTTTAAGGTAATAAGGGCATAATGGTCAACATATGGGCAATTAACGGAATCATGCTTATTAATTGGTTAACTAATGAACCATGGTGTATAATCACAGAGGGTTATACTAGCATGTAACCTGGTACAAATGAAGCTCTTAGGTATTTCTAAAACATACCGTAACGGGTCAGAACTGAAAGTCAAAGTAAAAGTCAAACTATGCGACTTTCGGTTCCGAACCGGTCTAAACAGGAAATTGTCGGGTTGAACATGTTTAGACATGTTCTTACACTAATTACCAAGTTATATTAATGATCAAACAGGTTGTATGTGTTCTACATTGCTAATCATGCATAAATTAGAATTTAAGTATCCTGTTGACTTTTTCTTAACAAGTTTGACCCGACATTTGACCTAGTTAGAGTGGGAATCAGGGGAACCCTTTTGAGGGTTTATTACCCACATAATTACCAACTTATAACTACTTTCAATTCTACTAATCACTGATTCATTAGTGATTAATCGTTAAGTCAACCGTTAATTACGACGGTTTGACTTTTAGCTAAATAACTAAGCTAAACTCAATTAGAGAAGGTTAAGCATACTTACTAGTGTCTAATGGTCGACTAGGATGGCTTGGAAGGTGCTCTTGTGCTCCACAAATGATCAGACTTGCAAGAATGAATGTGTGAAGCATTGGTTGCAACTCAAGGCCTTTATATAGTGGTTTAATCACCACAAAAGATTGACACACAAGTCTAAAACCCACCACAACTCACTAACAAGTGTCCCTAGATGTTTAGGGGTTGTTTAGGGGCCAAGCTTGAAGAGGCAAGTCGATTTAAAGGCAGTTGCAAGGCTATGGCAGACAAGAGATCAAAGAAAATCAAAATCTGTCCAGACAAGGCAGTCGCGTAGCGCGACTGCAAGGGGTGTAAGGCTCGCGCTACGCGAGCATGTGAGGTCAGCCAACATTATTTTCCAAAATTGCAGTTTTGGTCCTTGGCTCTTCGAACTTTGTAAGGACCTTATTTTCTTGCATTTTGAGCCCTCGTAATTGACGTATAAGGGCTTCAAGACATATACCTATTTTGTTAAGTCCCCGGTTAACGTTATTGTTACCCGAAAAGTCCTAACTTTCAATGTTTACGCTTTAACCCCTCGCACACGAATTTGATCACAACTTGCTCATACGATAACGAAACTTTATGAAATTTATAACGTGTATTCTAGTGAGCATAATTAACCGTTACAAAGCTTCGGGTTTGTCAAAAGGTCACTCAGAGGTATAACTTAAACATGTTGACACAATTAGCCCCTGTAGTTTGTAATCTCTCACTTTTAGCTTCGTATGATCCATGATTTATTCGTTTGA
This sequence comes from Helianthus tuberosus, assembly GCA_030545235.1. Lineage (NCBI taxonomy): Eukaryota > Viridiplantae > Streptophyta > Magnoliopsida > Asterales > Asteraceae > Helianthus > Helianthus tuberosus. Next base: position 29,770,790 of record CM060386.1, on the reverse strand, counting down.
AGGTATGAGCATCATGTAGGGTTAATATGAAGTATATTTATTCACTGTTGACATTTTGAACACGTATATTCACATGCTTTTCATGTTTGTCAACTTTAGTCCTTCTAGAGTATTATTTCACACGTTCAAGCTTATGACACGTGTCAATACATTATAGGACGTGAATTTTCGAGGTGTTACAATAACTCTCTGAGATTATACAACTTGGTTCATTAGTTATCTGATTCACATGCATGTTTCCGTTAAATGCTTAAATGTTGACTATTATGCCCTTTTGACCTTAAAACGTGATTTTTGAAAATGTAAAAGAATAGAAACCTTAATTACTGATTATTAGACTTGTCCCTAAAATTTGACATTAGTTTGAGGTCTAGATTAGGAGTTATGCTCATTAGCGTAATTAGAAAGCTTTTTATTAAATAAACGGTGAAATTAGCATATACCCTATCTAAACCCGATTTTGATACCAAACTTGTTACCCAATGATGTAATATAATATTTTGGGATTTTTGAAGATTTTTATTTAATTTTAGGCTGAGCATAACATAGAATTCTAAGCATGATTCGGGCTATAAAATGAGTTTTACAAATTATTTTGATACCAAACCTTTTTCTACTGATCTAATATGATAAATAAAACATTTTGAGCCTTCTGGAATAATAAAAATATCAGCTTTCCTTTAAAAACCCAGAAATAGCTCAAAATCGCCTTTTTAAGCGTTTTTAACGCATAGTATGTATTAAAACTATTTTAAACTTATAAGGTTTGATGCCTACTGATATTTTCAGTAAATTTTTATATATTAACAGTAAGCAAAAGTTTTTAAACTCAGATTTTCAGTTTTGACCTTTTAAGCCTTTGTGAAATTACCAAAATGCCCCTAAGGTGCATAGTTTGGTTTTAAATGATAAATTTTACATATATGTAACACCCAACTGTTATAACTTATTAAATTAAGTATTGTAAAGCATCGAATCGATGACGAACATCAACATTGCACTTGATTCAAGACGCGAAACATAAAAATATGAACAAGATAGAAATATGTAGAAGATGAATCTCTTTATTAACGAATCAGTCATCACAGATTACATACCAAAAGAGTATACATCATCTACAAGCTGGTTTAGATCACAAAGATCTAAACCTAGCTTTCTCTCACTAACACATAGTCTCCCTCTCTCTCTAGGATGTGCACACCAGGAGGAACAAGAAGTTAGGAGAGGTGCACAAAGCTTCTCTAGGGTTGCCCTAATCTACCTTATACAACACATATATATAGACTAGGGACTAAACCCGGACAAAACATATTGTCCGGGATACAAAACAAATAACTCAGACAACAATAATAATCAAATAATCCGAGTTTAACATCATAAACTTGGAACTGATAAAGCGTCCGAATTCTTGACTTGGCTTGGACTTTGTTGACCGTTGACCAGAACTGATAAAGCACAGTTACCAGGCAGGAACCGCACTTACAGACTCCCCCTTAACTGTTGCTATCAATTCTGTCTGACATTGATATCTTCAGTCACCAGATACTGCACTTACAGACTCCCCCTTGACTGATGATATCATGCCTGTTTTCAACTTTGGCTGAGACTTGATCTTTTCGGCATAGCACAACGATCTTCAACCCTTCTAATAAAAGACTTGTTGACGATCACTTAAGGCCGCTTTGAGAAACCCAAAGAATCCAACATCAAACACTGTAGATCCTCCCCCTCAAACTTCTCCCGAATCAAATTAACGCGAACCGACTTACAACAACATGTGAGAATATCACTCGATACATTAATCTTCAAACTTAACCGGTAGAAGAACGAAACGTCGGATTTCCAATGCCCAACATCAAACACTTCAAATTCCGCAAAGACATGAAGTTTGGTTCAATAAGTTAATAATAAACTGAACTTTGTAAAAGTACATCCACCAACTTGATCAAAAGTCTTCAACCCTTCATGTATGATCTCATCTCCTCATGTATCCTCATGATCAATCTCCTATCTTCACAAATCCGCTGAATCCCCGATGACTTTCATCTCCGACCTTCCCCTCAAATCAAGAAGCCCCTCATTATTTCGAGACCAGAACTAATCTTCTCTACTCTAAACAGCAACTTAATAAGGCTCAATCTTCAACTAGTCGTCAACCGAGAATTCAACTTCAGCACGTCAACACTTGATTAATAACACAAACACACGTGACAAAACTCCATCACACACGAGCTATTTCATGCACAAGCTTTATATTTACGAAGAAAATAGGAAATTTTTACTCCCCCTTTTTCTTTGTAAACAATACAAAAGTCCAAGCAAGTCTTATTCTCTTCACCTCCTCACTTGATCCGGACAACATAAGTACCATAAAACTTTTCGATAATCCGAAACCGACTTCAAGTTTCCAAACTACACATAATTCTGACTCTTAGTTAGTTATCCGGTACCCCAGGTAACCCGAAATAACTAGAAAAACTCGGAACATGCACAACTTGAAACTTCCGAACAACACAAACTTCTAAATTTAGCTAAAAATCCGGTACCCCAGGTAACCCGGAATTCTAGAAAATTCGGAACTCGTAAAACCCAGAAGCTCTTGAAACCTTGGATCAGATCATCAGAACAGTATGTAAAATACAAAGGAATTCGAAACAAGCAAAGAAATAAAGGAAGCTCTGAAGAAACCCGGGGGCTGCTATCCGAAAGACTAATCTCGGAACAGTGTACTGAAGATATAAAACTCGGACTAAATAAAGTATAGGTAAAACTTGGACTTAAACCTTGGAACTTAAACCTTGGACTTAAACCTTGGAAGTTAAACCTTGGACTCAAACCTTGGAAGTTAAACCTTGGAACTTAAAACTTGGAACTTAAAACTTGGAACTTAAACCTTGGAACTTAAAACTTGGAACTTAAACCTTGGAACTTAAAACTTGGAACTTAAAACTTGGACTATCAAAGGAGTAGACAAACCTCAGGACTAAACTCTGACCCTTTAGAGTTAAACCAACTCAAACTCGGAAGATTTGAACTTCTCAAAACTGGGACTCTTGGAATCTTTTATAAAACTCGGACAACAAATGACTTAAAATGAAACTCGGACCTAGAACTTTTAAGTAAAACTCGGACAACTTTGACTAAAAGTGGAAAACTAGGACCAAGAAATGAGGTGTGAAACTCGGACCTAGATTGAGAACCAGTTTCCGGATTATTTCCCCAGTGTGACTTCACACTGGTTCACCAAAACCCCGGAAACACAAACACAAAGATTTAAACTCGGACAATCCTTATCAAAACCCTAGAACCGCAACAAGAAAAACCATCACAACCGACGAACAACTTCATTTTCTTCAAGTTTTATGCAGAATCTTCACGTCTTCAAGATGTTTGGCGGAAACAAACATCAAATCAAGAGCAATGGTGATTCAGAAGGTGGTTAGACCATTCTGAATCGGTAACCATGCTCTGATACCACTGTTAAAGGCACTGGATCGATGACGAACATCAAACATTGCACTTGATTAAAGACATGAAGAACAAAATATGAACAAGATAGAAATATGTAGAAGATGAATCTCTTTATTAACGAATCAGTCATCACAGATTACATACCAAAAGAGTATACATCATCTACAAGCTGGTTTAGATCACAAAGATCTAAACCTAGCTTTCTCTCACTAACACATAGTCTCCCTCTCTCTCTAGGATGTGCACACCGGGAGGAACAAGAAGTTAGGAGAGGTGCACAAAGCTTCTCTAGGGTTGCCCTAATCTACCCTATACAACACATATATATAGACTAGGGACTAAACCCGGACAAAACATATTGTCCGGGATACAAAACAAATAATTCAGACAACAATAATAATCAAATAATCCGAGTTTAACATCATAAACTTGGAACTGATAAAGCGTCCGAATTCTTGACTTGGCTTGGACTTTGTTGACCGTTGACCAGAACTGATAAAGCACAGTTACCGGGCAGGAACTGCACTTACAGACTCCCCCTTAACTGTTGCTATCAATTCTGTCTGACATTGATATCTTCAGTCACCAGATACTGCACTTACAAGTATTTTTACTGATTATATCAGACCTGTAACTCAGATTATTATTTAAACTCTTTTATAACCCTTAAAATGACCAAAATGCCCCTACGGAGCATAGTTTGGGTTTAAATCCATTTCGGGCATAATAGAAGATATCCTACTGATGTCACAACATATTTAAGGCATATTAACTTAGGAAACTTGTATATGACTCTTTTGGTTACCCGTTATCCATTTTTCGCATTCGGTTCGGTTTATGTAACTAGTTTGCATAAATTGACCGAAACGGGTCAAACCTTATCATTTTCGTCTCAAAATCCAGAATGTGTTTAGTTTACCCATATTATACAAGTCTTCAAACTTGTCGGGTCTAAATCACATTCCATTCTGGTCTTCGCTTAATCGTGCGTTTGAACCGTATCTTCCTTTAAAACTAACCGGTCTAAGTTTAGGCTTAATTAAAGACCCGTTAGGAAATCTAATAGGTTATTAAAAACCTTTTGTTCCAGAATAGGAGACCCGGTAAAAGCTACACGCACTTGCTAATTGTGATTAATACTTTGCTCAGGTAAATACTTTTAACTTATTTTCCCTATACGGGCTTGGGGTACGGTATATAAAATACCGCTTGGTCGGGTATTGAATCTTTAATCGTATGAAGGTTAAATCATTGAAATATCCCGTTTAAATTGTTTTGTTTGCTTAAATCCTTTGGGGGGTTAATGACCATGTCCCGGATATCCTTGGCATCATTTTACGAAATGGCCACGACCTAAGCACACGGGTGTAGGCGTACACCCGTTAGTGCATATATAAATAATAAGGTATAACCGCCGGTTTCGGGAATAACCCGCCGCGGGACTATATCATGTGGTGTGTCTATTAAGCTCTAACCCGGTGTCAATCCGGGCTACTGAACGCATAAGAAACATATAATTCTTTTACAAGTTTATATATAAATAATTATCCCAAGTTATAAAAAGTTTTGTGCCACGTGCATTCAAATCAATTTTCTAAACCTTTTCAAAATGAGTCAGTTAATTGTATTTACCAGTGTAAACTGACGTATTTTCCCAAAAAGGTTAAGTGCATGTACTACGCGTAATAGGCTGGCCTTTCCTTAGCATCATTAAGAGTCTCGCAAGCTTGGATGCATTTTGATTCTGTTGAACTATGTTTTCTGTTTATTTGATCCGCCTGTGGATCCGTTTCAACTACATTGTGATACTTAATATTACAATTTTATTCAGTTGAAATAAATCTATCTTTTGCTTACGCTGTGCATTTAAAATAGTGTTGTTTGACTATGATGATATCAACTACGTCACGATACTCCCCACCGGGTCCACCGGTAATACGTGGAAATATCGGGGTGTGACAGATCTCCAGTCAACTAAGTTAGGTGTCCTTCACATGCCCTTTTTCCATGGGCTTCAGTCTCATTCCACAACTTGATCTCTAATAAACCCTCAGGTTGTTGGATCCATAACATTAACAAATAACTTTGCGTATTTGAGATCAGTTGTCATGATGTGTTCTTAACTCGTAAGTTAATTTTGCCTATTGTCAACTTCTAATACTATAACCTCAGTGGCCATCTGAATCTGGTTATAATATATGTCTTTGTAAGATACGCTTATCATTTAGGCAAACACATCTCCATTATGCACTACGACCTTTGTGTCCTCCACATAGTCGTCTGTTTGCAATGTTAGATTAGATTACAAAATCCTTATTGCCAAACTTTTATGATACAAATGCAAGACACCCCCACATTTAAGTGTTATAGGATATCATCCAGATGGGGTAATGAAAACCATTTCTACATACCCTTATATGGTTGTTTCTAAATGAATCCTCCCCCACATTTCTTGCCATTTGATCAACATTTCCGTAACTTCACTTATGATGACATTTATACACATATGATTGAACAAGATCAACCTCATTGTGTGAATTCAACTCATATTGCATTCCGAGTTGACCAAAGCAACACATGCCATTGTCATAAGTTTGTCACCAACTTAGAATAATTCTAATTTAACATCTAGAATAAGCTTAGACAATGAGTTCTCCTAATTAGCTTTTCGAACAAACTCTTAAAAAGTTACATGTCTTTTCCTTATAATGAATGAAAATTTTCCCTCAACTTTGTCTATACACAAATTTTTTTTGTGTTCATACACATTTGAATGTTTAGAGTTAATTAGTCTCTGTCAAGACCCATAATTAACCAAGTACTAGTCTAGCATGCTTTAGACTACAATACTTTAGCATGTGAACAGAAGATGCATCATTCTGATTCTTCACAGCCCTAAGGATATCATAATATTACTTTTCAACATTCATCCCTTGTTAAGACAAAATAATGAGACTTATTCATAATCCTAAAACATCAATATTTAGGAAGGTCTCACAAATAATTGTATATAGCACATAGCTAAATTTTCATCATTTATTTAAGGAACATAACTTGATTACCTTTGATCTCCAACAATCTACCATTAACTCATAAGTACTTAAACATAAGTCTTAATCCAAGTCACTTGGTGAACACATTCATCACCAACAAGATGAATGTTTCTTGTCTACAATCACTATTATGTGTGAGATAGTATCAACTAGATCGACACTCAACAACATGGCATTCATAATTTTGCCATAAGTGATTTGCACACATCTATTGTTATTCATTAGGAGATATGTATATTTAGGATGCTCTCCCAAATGAAGGTAAAATTTCCATATAGATCTAACAATAATCAAGTGGTAGACGCATCTACTTATAAATCTCGCAAGATTTATTAAAGGTATACAATAACATATAGTACTTTTACTTTCATATGTTAGAATTCACACTTGTGAATTTTTCAATGACTTCTAATGAAGTATGCGACATGAATGTCGTTAGTGTATTTCATCTCAATACACTCACTACGTTCTTTCATTACTCATTCATGATGTGGTTATACATTTGATGTTTCCTCTTTGACTTTTAGTCAATGTAACAACTCTCAAGTTGTTTATGTCCAAGTATTTTCACATACTATCCGTTTAAAACCATATTCTTTTAAACAATGTATAACCGACGTTATAATTATTTTCCACAAAAATAATTTATACGTCACAACCATTAGTGATTTATTTCTTTGTAAAAAATTGCATGTGTTATCCGAAGATATTGAACACAAAACAATAAAATACATTGGAAACTAAATCATAAGTGCCAATCAGTTTTGAAATTTAAACGGAAGCACAGACAATATGTAGACATCAAATAGCAAAGTGTTTTTATCTTCAACACTTTATAATCTGACCGAAATCTTCTCAACAATATCGTCCCATGGCATGTCTTGAGGTACTCCCTCAATAAGACTCCATGCACTTGTAAGTACAAGTTCCCTATTTCATCTTGAAACTTTAAACTTGGACAATTATGCTCAAAACAACACCAAGTTGTTACAAATACTACATTTAAGTAGTAAACTTGAACAATTAAATTTGTTCACAACAACACCAAGTTGTTTTTCACCAAATAACATCCACCGGACTGTTACTTTGTTCACTATATGCTACTTCTAGTAAGAGTAGTGAACCATTTGAATTATCAATTTTATGCAAAACTTTGTTTTAAAAATAATTTTAAAACAATTTCTTAGTTTTGCAATATACAATATTAATAGTATCAATTAGGGTTATGAAAACATAGATCAAACCCAAAATATCAAATGGTTTTATATTGTTTAATGTTTAGTCTTACTACACATGTACTAAACATTTTCTAACACGCATGTTAGAAGAAAAAATGTTATAACAAGCACATTATAGAATCGAACGTTTACATAAAACGTTTTCCAAATATATAGTTTATAAAATAAACCATTTCTCATCATTTTTAATGCACTTATAGGCAATTAAATGTTTACATAAAACATTTCTGTTCATTATGAACAATTTCTAACCTCGTATTCGTGATACACACTTTCTAACACACGTGTCAGAAAATTTAAGTCATTTTATATAAAACATGACAAATCACAAATTAAAGTTGGTGATAAAATCATACACAACTACACCATCACTTTATGGTGATTTAATTCTTGTATTCTTACTCTTGTATTTTTTTTTCAATCTCATCAAGTTAGGCACATAGCCTACTTTTAATACAAGAGACATTGGGTGGAGATAAGTCTCACTTAATTAAAGATTTTATTAGAGACATAAACTCTAATAAAAACTAATAAATTGGCATGAAACTCTCCTTAAGAGTTTATCTTCCATATGAAGAGTCTAGTAAATGATTTTAATTTTATTAAATTCATATAAATACCACACCATCACTTTATGGTGATTTAATTCCTTGAAGCCAATCAAACATCAACTTCAATGTATGACATTTTATTTCTAAATCATACAAAGCATTAAAAACAATGCTACAACAAATTGCTTATATAAAATGTCAACATAAAACATTTCAAAGCATTTGTATTTTAACCATTTTTAACAATCATGTTAAAATGAAAGAAATTCTAACGCGCACGGTAGAAATATTAACATTTCCACAAAATGTTAATTCGACTTGCTAAAAACACATATATGGTTCAAATAAATAAGTCATTTCTAATACACACGTTAGAAACTGAACAATTAAAAAATTGCTTCCAAACTAACGCGTTTCATGAACGTTTCTAACACACATGTTAGAAGACAAATGATTACAAAAATCATTATAAGACTTATTTGTTTATATCAATCCATGGGTGGATGAAGAGTCTACTTTAAATAGAGACTTAATTAGAGACACAGAACTCTAATCAAGTAACATAAAACTCTTATTTAAAGACATAAAAGACTCTACTTAAGAGAATTTAACGTTTATAAAAAAACGTATGGTTTACACCAATAATTCCGGTCTAACACACATCTTAGAAAATTTAACGTTTACAAAAAACGTATGGTTTACACTAATAAACCCGATCTAACACAAAAGTTAGAAAAATTAACAATTCCCAAAATCGTTTCAAAAACCAAACGGTTGAACCAAAACTATTTGTTTTGTACCACGGTATAGGATTTAAGATTGTATCCCAATCTCAAGATATCCAAACACAACAAGTTGTACCACATACATATTTCTCAAAAGAAAATATTTATAAGATCATAGTCTTTAAAATATATTTTTTTTATTATAAATCCTTTTGTGAACCCAAAATCCTTATAATTAAGGTTTTAAGATTGTAGCAACAATCTCACGAAATCTGTTTTAAGTTTGTAGGAATTAGGTTCACCATTTATAAAATATAATTACAAAATATATAATAACGAGACTCTCGTTATTCGTAGGAAATATCATAATACAATACTGGTTGCAATAACTAAATAAAAAGAATATAAAATATAATTATATATACCAATCTTGATTCAAGCCGCATCTCTGGTGGGTCCTTCACGCGCACTTGATAGCATCCTAGACTCGAGTATTCATCATCTTGAGTCTTGAAAAATACTCCTTGACTGCAACAAAGAGCACACTAAAACGTTGACGATTTTGGTTGAGGCACGTGTTCAACACGCTTCCCTTAAAACATATTTCGCGCCTCTACTAAAGACGACGCGTCTGTCTCCCAGGGTACAACAGCCAAAGCAGTCTGTACTGCCGGAAATGGCCACGCACCCGAGGTTACATCGAATAGAATTATAGCGTTTGAACTTGAGGAAAAATAATGATACGAAGGTGATGGAATCGAGTAGAGAAAATTCATCTCTCTATAATTCCCAACATATGGATGTTCAAGTCTTCACCACTTCTCCAAGAATTCTTCATACATATTATTTTTCTCTTGTAGTTTTCTCATCATTCCAATGAGTCACATCCCCTACCATTTACTACAAGAGTTGTATATAGTGAAGAGTTTCTTGGTGATTTTATTAGACATAAAACTCTAATAAAAGTTTCACTTAATTAGTGATTTAATTAGAGACATAAAACTCTAATAAAAGCTAATCAAGTGACATAAAACTCTACTCAAGAGTTTCACATATGGAGTTTAATTAGTAATTATAATTTCATTCAATTATAAATTAACTAAATATCCATTCACTAATTTTCCCAACAGTTTGGCCACTCAACAACACCGAAACAAGACTTGCATACAATAAAAGAAGAATTATTGTATTGTGTCGTTCTTGAATTCATTTACAAGGGTACACAAACAATCACAACGAGTCGGGTTGCTCAGTAAATACATCGTAAATTCAATATTAAATGAACTTATTTTCTCTGTGGCACCTGTTATGTATGGTACTTTTTTCGCGTTTACAAAATTATGAGTTTTGCAGAACCTGCATTCAGAAGATTGAATAGTCAAGTTCTCTATTAACATGTTGGCCCATTCCCACCATCATCTCTAGAAGAGACAGTTTCAACAGTTTTATAGATAAATGATCATATTTTATCTCAAACAAGTCAAATGGGTAACTCTTAAAACATTCGATCGAATGGAAACAAATCGAACGGGTTGAAATCACCCAACGTGCAAATATTGTTTTTGTAAGATTGTGAAAATATTGTTTGGTAATCATACCTAGCACGTTAACTGTTTATAGATTTTGAAAAAGAAGACAAATGTTGGAGGGTCAACCCGACCTGTTTGACCAGCATTAAAAAGTACACAGTTTGACCCACTACCCGACCCGGCCAACCAACCAGTTTTGCCACATTTATTCATCTCCATAAGTCGAATGCTATATGTGTTATGTGTAACTTCAAACACCCCTCCCCGAAAAAAAAACAGACAAACAAACTTAAGCATCAATGGTTTGCATACCATGAAACTATCCAAGATACTTTAGCAAGACTCCATCATTTCCTAGCACGAATCCTTGTCTATCGTTGATAAACCTGCAGAAAATAGGTAATATGAATCAGCATGTATGATGTATATTATAACACATGATCAAGTTACAGAGAAATCATTAGATCTCCTTAAGTTAAAAAATCAAGAATCATCGTGTGCAAGTTAGAAAAGGGCCTTAAAACTTACTTTACTGAGTAAAGATTGGCAGCAATATTATCAGCTGCTTTATCACGACTCCATGACTTTCCGCTGTTTGTAGTTTTCAGAAGGACCCCACTTCCTCCAGCTGCCCAAGCTTCTTCCTGTACAGTTTCAGAACATACGAGTCACTCAAATTACGTGTAAAAAGTCACGTGTGCAAACCAATAAAAAACTAACAAATGGATATTACCTTTGACCTGTAACCAACGTCAAGAATACCAAAACCACGACTCTGTACTGGAATTTCTTCGAACTCCTCAGTTATCTACAGGATAAAAGCTCAAGTTGTTAAACAAAATGTCAATAAGAAGAATGCATCTTTAGTATGAATTACGCGAACAAGGGCATTATTGAACTTTTACATACCCCTGTGCCTTTGCTGAGATAAAGACCACCACCACGCACAAGCAGCCAAAGTCCACCATCTGCTCTCCAACCCATGTTTTGGATTCTTCTTGCAACTGCCCTGTTATGCGGTTGCCAGTACGGCTACAATCGTTTAAACTTAAAACCAGTGAGTGAGCAATCATACATATCCAAGATTACCCTACAAGGGTAAAATGGTCATTTTTAAGTAACATCAAGAAAGCGGCTAACCTGCCCCGGTTCCCAAGTCAGGTAGAAGTTACCGCGACTCGAAACAGCAACGTAATTTCCTTCAGGTGACCGGTTCACAGTATTGAAGGTTCCTGTGTAGTAACTAGCACCACTAATACCACTAGAAACTGTTCTGCAATCGAAATAGCGTTTGTAACTGTTAGTTTGACCAAAATCCAACTGTTGACTTCATTTTATGGTTGAAAATGTAATATTCGTGTTAACCCAGCGTCCTTATGAAGTATAGATCACCTATTTAGAGTAGCTGAAACGGTTTCTTGTACTGCCGCTTTCCAGTTGTAACCTCTGTTTGCTGTAACATATATAGCACCTTCATCAGTTACCATCTCTGCACTATTTTCTCCCGTTGCCTTTATATACACCTGCAATACAAGCAACATAGAAGCAATAGGTCAAATGGGTTAACCGGGTCAAAAGTCAACCAAAGTGGAACTATGAATGTATTACCATGTCTCCGGGGAGTTCAGCACTTAATGGTATACGCTCCCAACTGTCTCCAGAGTCTGCTGTATGTAACAGAATTGCTGGTTTTCCAACAATCCATCCTTCTTTTCCCTTGAAACTTATGGCATTAAACCTGTAGTTAAAATCTTCATCTTCAGCTGAAGATATTGAGCGGGAAACCCACGTGTTGCCCCCGTCTTTGGTCTCTAAAAGAGTTTGTCTTGTTCCCAACAGAAAACCTGCCACATACAAGCATCCGAATGTTTCTCAAAGTTGATCCAAATAACGAGTTTAATCATGTCATTAGCATAGTTGTTAAAAGCCATTGCCTCTTGCGCCTAGGCCTAATTTCCTAGCGAGGCGAGGCAATTGCGCCTTAAGTCAAGGCAATTGCGCTTTAATTCTCCAAGTGATGGTTCATGCGCAGGTTCGGGCGAGATTCCTAGATTCTTGTGAGTTTTCGGCCAAATTCTCAAAATTCTTGCAAGATTCTAGCTAGATTTCTACTTTTATCTAACGAAACTACTTTTCTACACTAATAAACTAGCATTTTATAACTTTTGGTACTAAATAGACGATATAAAATGTTATATAATAGCTTTAGTTTATTTTATTTGAAGAATAGTGTTAATTTTCTATTATATAAAAAAAATTTATGTTTTTTTTTGTTGTACGCTTTTTTTTCTCAGGCCCGCGCTTTTTTGCGCCTAGGCCCCAGGCGAGGGCTATGCGCCTTGAGTGCGCTTAACGCTTTTAATAACTATGGTCATTAGAAAGTGTCAGCATTTCCTCTCTGACAAAGGGATAACATCATTTCATCTGATTGTAATTTGGATAACAGTTTTGACTGAAGAGAATGTTCAACATTAATTAATAGGGTTGTAAGTGAACCGCACGTTCAGCAGGAAGGAAGTTCGTTTAATAAATGAACGAACATGAATAAAGGCCGTATTCGTGAACGTTCGGTAATCTGTTCGTTCACGTCCGTTCACGGTCGATTGTTTTGTTTAGTTTATGTCCTGTCATTAGAAACTAAGATCTTTGGAACATTATTTTGGATAATCATGTCTATGCTTATTATATCTAACTTGTGCCTTTGTTTTGGCACAGTTATGTTTATAATTATTATATCAAGTGCTTAACAAATTCATGAACAATTTCAACGAAAAACGAATGAATATGCACAACGCTTTGGTTCGTTTACAGCCCTATTTATTTACATAATTACAATATATCTAACAAATATTCATTGTTTAACTGCAGAGAAAGTTATATTAAATAGTTAAGTTAATAAATCCGAACCGTGAGAAGGATCATCGGGGACAAAAGCGATGTCAAGGAGTACGACACCGGGATCAATCGGAAGCAAAACTCTCTCCCATTCAGAAAGCACATCAGCTTTAGCAATAGAGCTTCCACTGTCCAATCCAGCAAGTGAAAGCGCGGCGGCGGCTGCGGCGGTGTCGGCAATGAAGTCCCGACGGTTGAGTGCAGAAGCTCTGATGGTGTTAAAGTTCCGGTGAGGTTGTTGGAAGCTTCGAGAATGTGAAAAAGTAGCAGGAGGATGAGGATGATGATTGAATAGAGAATTTAGGAGAGATGAAGGTGTAACGGAATCAGGTAAGAGTTTAGCAGCAGCAGTCACCATTTTCGTTGTTCGAAGCTTTCACTCTCACAGTTTCTCCGTATTGTTCCACGTCTTCTTATCCATAATCAGGAAACGATCTTTGAAGATTTATGAGAGTTGAAATTTATCTATTTGACGCAATATAACAAAAGGGGATGTAGCTCAGATGGTAGAGCGCTCGCTTAGCATGCGAGAGGTACGGGGATCGATACCCCGCATCTCCATAAAAGTTTATTTTTCGTCCATTGGTCTATTTTTTATCCAAACACATAACGTAATGGATAAAGTAATATGGAACAAGTTAAGAGTAAGTAAATACTAGAAAGTAGAGAGTTAGTGAGTTTAGGAGCCTCTTATGGTTATAGATACAAGATGGAGTATTAATGGAGAGTATTGGTGCTACTGTATGAACAGATTCAGATATGTGTCTTTTTGAATGGTGTTTATGTTTCATGTTATGATTGATGTGAATCTCAATGCCTTTTGTTTTCTATCCAATTCAAGATTTGTCTAGGCTAATGATGCACCGGATTGTTGGTCATTAAGGAATATAGTGTAGCAAGTACAGATTCAAATACGTGTCTTCTTTCGAATGCTGCACAGATGTTTCTTAATGTATATCTCAATGCCTTTTGTTTTCTATCTAAATCAAGCTTTGTCCCTGGCCCAGATGGTAGAATAGTTACTGTATGGACTTTGGACCGTCATTGGTCCGGCCAATGGAGTATGTTTTCTCCGGGCCAGCGTTGGTCTTACTAGTGGACAAGGTATCATTCTGGCCAACATTTGTTGGAATGATAATTGGGTAGCTTAATTCTTTTGACCTTTGCCATTGGGATTCATGGTCAGCAAGCATTTGGTCAGGTGTAGGGTTGGACTGACAGCGAAAGCTTTGTAATGTTTCTCCTGGAAAGGTTCCAGACACAACCACAGGTTCAAAAGACTCGATTTTAGTGCCAAAAGAATACAACATACGTTCAATGAAGCCATAAATATTAAAACCTCAACTACTGCTTCTATTAAGTGTGTATGTGTATCCCTGCCCAAAAAATACAATGACGCGACGACTAATTCTTTTATTTCCTATTCTAGTTTCTCGAAATGACACCAATTCAATAGCGAGGAAAACATATAGCATCATAATTCATTTAAATTAAATAGAGACGCAAAAAAATAATAACCAAGAGAATTTACTAATCACGAGCCGCCTTGTTCTTCCGCCCGCTTGTTGGCTTTGGCAACCCATCAAAGAGCGGACTTGCTATGGCTGCTATGGACATAGCTTGAAGATCGGCCGTAAAATTCAACAAAGAAATTGGCCAAATTGATGATGGAGTCGGGCTGGTATTACTATTGTTATTAGTCTCCAACGGTAGAAAAGTTGGTGCACTTGAAGACTTCCTCACTCCACTTACAGCCGGAGCCACTGATGAATCTTTGGAACCTAATGAAACCATGTTGGGTGCACCTGGTTCGGGTTCAATGATTGTATGGTTAGCTGTCGGGTCTTCTGGCGTGCGGTTGTTAAGGTCCACCTCTGATTTACGCCTTCTTACCAGCTTTTCAATGCTTTTATCAGAACCAGGAGCTCCCTTGTTGTTTGGAACAGGAACGCTTCCCGTTTTGTAAATTTTGGAAAGCCCGTTTGCTTCACTTTTTGACTTCCGGTGAAGACCAAGGGGCGTGTTAGTTTGGGTCATTTCAAAACCTTCACGGGCGACTTTACGATCACTCAATGGAAGACCATAATACTCCCGTAAAGAACTGATGGAAGATGAGATGTTCCTTTGGGGTGAAGATGATAATTTCAGTGGTCCGATTGGACTAAACGAATCGGAATATTTATGGCTGGGTGGCGTCATCTGAGAGCTTGGTTGTCTGCAAGCATATATAACTAATATAAGCACATGACACATTTATGACATTAAAGTATACTGCAAGGAGGATTTCTTTTATTATTTCAAGCGTCAAAAGATAACCAAAAAATAATTTATGGACATTCTATAAAATAACTTATATACACATTCAACAAGCAACATTTTATACAAATAACTAACGGATAAAGGCCGTCCACAGGCCAAGGCTAAGTTTTAGCCTGCTAATGCCTTAATGGGAGTCAAACACGAGACCTGATGCTTCATCAGGTACTAATATACATAAATTTGGAGACTGCTGATTTGGTAAGATTGTTACTTCCATAAAAAGTGAATAAGTTTGGTAAAACTATATAATAATTTTAACAGCGTTACCAGTGATATTAATATCATGAATATATTTTGGGCAGTTCTCGTACATCATTGCTTCCTATTGTTCACCATTTATCTCCCTAAAACATATGTAATAAAGAGGACATTATCAAGGTTCTATCTTTAGATAACATAGTCCAAAAAAACAGCAACTACATTAAGTATGTGTGTATAGATAGATCTATGGATGTGGTACATTAATAAAAATAACTAATTGACAAAGGGCCTCTCTTACATTTCCATTATTTACTCCCCCTTTCAAGAAATTGACACCATACCATGTAGTTTATTAAAAGTCTTTTTGAGTAAAAATCAGATACTATGCCATAAAAGAGAAACTGAGAAAGCTTTTGAGTTGTTGTCAAAGATCATATATTGGATCATAATCTTGCTAAAAAGGAAATGTCCACATTTTTTAGCAAGCCAAAACAGAAAGAGTTGCATTTTTTACAACAGAGAAACACACATTAACCAATTCAATCGAGTTCCGAAATACGAAAGCTCGCAAACCTCATAAGACTATGAGAAAAAGCAAGTATGCATCAAACAATCAGCAGAGAGTTCTTCACAAACAGTAAACAAAGACATAAAACATAAATACCCTTGAGTATGATATCCATTTGTCATTACAGGAGACGGTGGATGCCTCCCAGGTGATGGTATCTGAAGCGACTTACGCGCAAACATCTGTAGATCGGTCGTAAGACCATTCATCCGCTTGACATCAGCCACCTACAATACACAAAACAATCAACAATCACAATCTACAAAAAAAAAAAAAAAAAAAAAAAAACAATAACTGCAAATATAAATCTAAATAACCATTAACACACTACTAATTCATATCATAACAAAACCAACATCATAACACATACTTCTAAATCCACTTTAAATCTTTCCTACAAACAATTCCAACTGTAATATTAACAATAAATGTATCAAATGCTAATGAAATCATAAACCTATACATATTCAATAAAAAAGCTATCAAACATAAATAAGAAACAACCTCAACGCCATATTTGATAGCGACACCTGCAAGCGTATCAAACTTTGTGACAGTGTGTACAATACAACCGACACCACCATTACCGACATTTGAACAACCGTCACTAGATGAAGAATGCTGCATTAACCCTAACGGAGCTGAAACACTTGAATCTGAGGTTAATTCCATTAATACAAACTCCGATCTGCTAAAAAACCTTATCACAATACTCTAATAATCTCCGTTTTTCCGTCTTTTCATCCGTAAAACGTTTATTAAACCCTAAATCTGAGTTTTCTGCACATTAGGGCATCAATCTGGTGACAAAGAGTAAATTAAGTGAAAACAAAATCAGAAACACACAGAAATGAATCAATGATTGATGAAGTGATCTATCTATAATAGTTTGAAGATCTGATTGGTGTGTTGATTGGAAAATGTGAGGGATATTTTAGAAGAGTTGATGTTCCGGCATTGATGAAGAAAGTGAGATTGTATGGAGGTGGTCAAAGTGAGTTCTCCGTTTATACTGGTGAGGAGAATGGTCAGCTGCGTAAGGTACTACTGATGAAGCGGAAAGTACAAGTGTTTTTAGTAAAACCTTTACCGGTTTCACCTATGTGTGGGAGATCTGTTAAAAGAGATAAACCGTCAAAATCGTTCCGTGATTTGGGCGTATTTGCCTGTTTTATTTATTGTGTTTGGGATTCCTTCTCAAAATGACTTATTCAGTTATATGGAGCTAAAAGTCCTTTTTGAGAAGGAGAAGCTTAGCCAAACAATATTGAGAAGTTAGGAAGATGAGAAAGCTTAGCCAAACACAAGCATGAAAAGGACTTTTCAAGGTGGTTTTTTGTCTTCAAGAAGGAGAAAAGGAGAAGTCACAAATTGTGACTTCTTGAGAAGGAGAAGTCCTTCTGAGAAGGAGAAGTGAAAAAGCTTAGCCAAACACCCCCAAAAACCTTTTTTTATTGGACCCTTGAGGTATGTCATTCTTGTCATTTCTATCAATCCTGTTTATTCATTTGTGAAATTAGTTATAGTTATTTTCTTTTCAGATATTTTAGTGAAATCGTAATTTCGTGAAAAGCGAATAATACTACACATCAAGCAAGTTAGGAGGTGTGGGAGTGTACGTTTGTTTGAGTTATTATAATTCGAAGTGTACGGCGGAGCCCGTACTCTACGGGGGTTCCAAGGGGGCAACGCCCCCTTGGCGGAGGTCCGGGGCAGCGTACCTGAGAGCAAGGTCCAAGGGGCGGCAGCCTGCCGGGGTCCAAGGGGCATAGCCCCTGGCTGGGGTCGAAAATTTTAATAAAACTACATCAGAAAAAATTATTTTCTGCAAATTGTCAACATTTCCAAAATGTTTAAACAATGGCAGTTTTATTGGCAGTTTTGTCTGAAAAATAGAGATAACTGCAATTAGGCAGTTACATCCCAAAAAACCCAAAATTCATAGACAGGTTTTGATTACTTTTTTCCTGGTTCAGAAAAAATTTCACAGACACACACATACCCTGGTTCAGTTTATCGAAAAAATAAGAGTTGTATCCGATTAAATATTCGGGTGAACCACCGAAATAATTTGATCTGAGAGTGATTACACGCCTCTCTGATCATCTGGTTTTCTAAAAATTCCCCAACACTTTCGCAATTTGCAATTTACAGTAGTCAAAATATAAAAGCAGTTTACACATAAACTGCAGTTAGTGTTGTAACCAAATGATCCTATTTAAATAGGTAAGACCGTGGGGTATGGTGGGATGGGGGGTTTGGGGCGTGGCCCAACACGTGGCTTGGGTGGGCTTCACTGGGCTGACCCACGTTGAAGACGGTATGGTGGGGCGGGGATTTGGGGCGTGACCAGGCCAAACTGCTATTTAAATTATTTTTAAAACAAAAAAAAAATAAATTTTTTAATAATGTTTTTTAAATAAAAAAATACATAAAAAAATTCCTAGTGCTTGTAATATTTTTTCTTTATCTCTTCTCTCGTCTCCAACATTAGTTCCAACTCTTCACCTGATAGGTGATCGGTGGGCTGGGCTAGAAATTTCATATCATCTCGTCTTTGTTTCAGGGCATCCCGAGCTTCTTTGTTCTTCCGAATTTCGGCCCTTTGTTGTTGGAATACGTTGAATGTATCTAACTTGCTTGCAATGTCATCCAACTGATTGTTGTATACTCCCCTACGTGAGCCCGAACTCCCAACTGAAGGCGATGCCGTACCCGATCTTGATTTTAGAGCGCGCCTTTTTGCGGCATCTCTTCTGTATTCAGGCCGGTTTGGCGAATCATCCAGAAGTCCTCCAACTCTTGATCTCGTGCATCCGATTGGGCTTGGGACGAGGGTGTCTTTGACCTTTTGGAAGACGTGTTAGTTTCGCTACCACTGGGGATATTCGCCCACTTGGGATGGAACTTACAAATCTCCCAACAATGCATGAAAAGGAAGTCGCTCCCCACATTCGTTTTGTATGTAACCAATGCATTTGTCACAAAGTCGGCTTCGGTTTCACCACTTTTTGGGTTTTGCTTTGCTTTATTTAAAAAACCACTAAATTTGGTGAGTTGCCTGCTTATCTCGGTCCACTTCGAGGATAAGCTATCGTTTTCACGATAAACCTCCCTTTCCATTTCTTCATGGAATGCTTTACCAATCGATTCCCACAAATGGCTTCTATGTTGAGAATTTCCTATTTTTTTACACATAGCCGTTGGCCAACGGCTAGTTTGGTTTGGCCATTGAGAGCCCGCCATGTCATATTGATAGACTCGCCCCACGCCCGGCCTTAAACTCCCGCCCCTTGGGCCACGCCCAAACCCAAGCCCACCCGGGGTGGTGGCTTAGACGTTTTCAGCCAAACCACGCCCCATAGTCTAAACGAATCAGTTTACGAACATATTAACTCATTTGACATTTTGCTTGTATGTTTTTGTTTTTGAGTTTTTTTTATTCTCATTTTAATTATAGTTAAAATATAATAAAATTGTTTATAAAACCCACCTACCTCTATTTAAATCTCCGCATCTAACCTCACTCTCTATTGTGTATGGACTACACCTAAAAATCCTTTACAATTGTCATGTACATAGCACAGCATATTTAAGAAGATTATTTGATGCTAAAGGGTGACAGCTAAAGTGATATTAAAATAACTATTTTATATAAAGGATATTAATATATTATATGTATACAACATGACACATCCAAAGTTCCCCTTCCAAGCTACAACAACTAACATTAAACAATCTTACATGTAAAGATACACTAATCAATCACCTCTAAAAGACAATTTAAAAAATGAAAAAGAATTATATCAATATTAGAGAGAGGAAGAACAAAAATACTCATTTTTTACTCTTAACCCTCTAAAACAAAACGAAAAGTATCCATTAGTTCAGCTTGAGGCATAGATTACACTTATTGAGAAGAACTTTTTTTATCAACGATGATCATGTGAATCATTGTTAGTTCACATGTGAATTTACATTGTCAGAATGTTATGATCAAGTGGAAGTCTTGTGAGATATGTCAAGAGTCGGACGTTATTATGTTTGTGGGCAACCCTTTAGATTTTTTTTTTTTTTTTTTGAACGGCTACTTTCAATAAAAACACCTAGCAAGGCGAGAGAAACCACCAACACAAGAGGAAACAAAGCATTACAACGTGACGTTTGAGATTCCGGATGAAAAAACACACTCGTTTCTCGTCTTCCATATAATCCAGCAAGCCGTGAGAATGATGCCATATAGGATACCATATGAATATTTTGTTTTACTAAAGTAAATTTTCTAATATATACAACACTTATCTTTTAATTTAATTTCCAACTATTTATTTTGATATATCATACAAAAAAAAAATCCGCTAATCTCACACTAGCAAGAATTGCTTGATGAGAGTCAATAAATGCAACTTATATCAAGAGAGTTATAGTTTACAAAGTAAGCCCTATCACAACTAGCAAGTTTTATCTAATCTACTTCAAATTCACACCATTGTCCACCGTGAGATCAAATACTCGACTTCATGAGGAACACCATTTTACACATCTTGATACCACATTACAAACGAATTCGACTTAATGGGGAGGACACCTTCATGGGAAGTAACACCGTTTTACACACCTTGATACCAGATTACAAAGCAATCACGGATGACAGATGATCTTGTGATTTGGGAACATTTAACATTGTGTTGATGACTTTATGTCTTCATCATCGCTACCACCTAGGCACCTCTCATACACCACCCCTGAATGAGATTAAATATTATTATCAAAGAGTAAAATGCCAAAATCTTCCATAAGGTTTAGTCTTTTTTTTCATCCAAAATAATTTTTTTGTGCATTTGAGTCATTTAGTTTTGCGTTTTATTACCATTTTTATCCTTGAGTTTGGCAATTTATTGCGACTTTTGTCCCTCGAAATTTGGCCCTAATTGATGAAAATGACAGAATTTCAAACCTTTTCAATGAAAATGGCACCTCAAGGACGAAAGCCACAAAAGTGGTCAAACATCAAGAACAAAAATGACATTCTACTCTATTATCCAACTTTATTTTAGTTATACTGAATCGAATGAAATTTGGCCTTTAAAACCAAATGCCCAATTATATTTTCGGTTAACGTACTTCATGAATTTATCCTTAAATATGTGTATTAATAAGTTTGATAATTCCCAAAAGTTATATTCTCATACAGTTTTGATACGCAAAAGAAAAATGTACAGTTTTGATACGCAAAAGAAAAATGTCACGTGTCATGTATCACGATTTTCCCGAATGTCTTTCGAGGACTTAACGTTGCACTATCATATGGCTTTAAGTCCGTATTAAATGAAAGTTGGTCTAATAAGGAAATTATTGGTGGTTACGAGAGTTAAGACCACATATCTCATGACTTCGAGAACTCCATCGATCATCATCTCAGAATAACTCGTCTAAAAACGGGTCCCAACAACTGGCCCACCAAATCTCCCTTGTTAGATCAGAATACGCCTATAACTTAGCAATGAATGCGGAGGCCTACTAGCAAGTAGTTGTCGGGGATTCACTATGAAAGGCCTAAGAATCCAGATCTTGCCCATACAATGTTAAATGCACAACCGGTGTCTGAAATGTGCATCAAGTGTTCGGGGTACATAAATAAAAGTTGTGCATCATGCTTGTTTTAGGAGGTTAAGTTTGAGGAAAACAATGGTTTCTTCAAAACTAATATAATATTTGCCATCTCATGATCTTTCAAACATATTTTCAAAATTACCATGGTAAAGTATACTGTAAACGATTATCAAACAAACTAACACGAAAGAAAATATTTTAGATGGCGAAATTCTTACATGGTAACACGAAAGAAAATATTTTAGATGGCGAAATTCTTACTTGGTTGTCTTTGATGCACTTTCTGAAGAAAAGAAATGGCTTTGCTCAGTCCATGACTACACAAGTTCACCCCTATGGCTAACATCACAAACTCCAGATTGTACCTCACTAATCTACATGCCAATCTTCACATTAACCTCATCAATACGCTTATTCAAGAACATGAGCACTGGGTTGTCTACTTGACTTTGATATTTTTGACTTCACGTCAACATTACATATAACAAACTAGAACGCATGAATGACAACAGGCATGCACAGCAAAGAATCTCCAGGAACTCCTGCTACTAGCAAACAAAAATTTTGAATCTTGTTTATTGTACGCGCATTACAATTGACGTATTGCCAGGCAGAAGTTAAAAACAACTGAAAAAGACGAAAGGAACAAGAAATTTTGCAAAAAAAAAAATACGGTGTACCGAGTGAAAAGCACGGTGAAAGTTACAAGAAATGTATCGTTTTCGAGCCACATTAACAGTTGCTTGCACATTTCCACGTACGTATGCATATTAACATTAAATATATATCTACACAACAAAAGGTTATAATGAGAGAGAGAGATCATACATTGAGTAATTCTAAAGAGGATTTCTATAAAATGTCATGGCTAAAGAGAGGTGTATTTGTAATATTTTGAATTTAAAAACGGATAATTAATAGCCATTAAAAAGTAAATACGAGTGAATTGTTATATTACAATTGCAATCGTTATCTAACTTTATATATTTGTTTAGTACTTTGTACTTATTTTCCGTTTTTAGTTTTTAGAGCAATTATTTTATTTACCGATTATAATGATAAAAAAAATTGTACTGGTATTATTCATAAAGATTAGTTATTTTTAAATTAGTTTAGTACTTAATATTTAGCCTTTTTTTGAGCGATGGCTTTAGTAACAGCTTTTAATAAGAAAGACTGTACCGGTATTTACGAAACCTCTAATATTATATGATATCAGTTGTAAAGGTACTCACGAAACCTCTAATATATTTTAATAATTAACATGTTTTGACGCTAAATAACAATCATGTGAACAAACCTCTTTGATATCGTTTGTTACCGTTGACATTTAATATGGAAAAACAGATTATCTTTAAAAAAATTACAAAGATCTCACAAAAGTCCTTCAAAATGATGCAAATATCAGATATCATTGCGATTTATGTAAAGTGGTAAATAAAAATATTATAATGCAAAACAAAAAAAAAATATGGAAATATTCCAAAACCTAGAAGAATAGGGAGATAAGAAAGGATTTAAAAAAACCACCATTAAAAGAGGTGTTATCCATTTCTATTTCAGTCATTTGAGCAGATCTGGCTAGGAGAAGTAATTCATTATGTTGTTACGATAAATGATATCACGACTTTTCTAGTTTACATTATAGTTGAAAGAAAATGTGTATGAAATGAGTGATGCGGGCTTACAATCTGTTGTCTAGGAAGCATCTGCCAAGAGAAAACTACAATATACAATCCTGCAAACGTCCTCTTCACAACTCCATCAACAGGTATCAGATAATCCAAAACAAAAAAATCACCAAATCTTCCAAAGCTCTATGACATATATCAACCAAAGTCACCACCTATATATCATAAAAATTAATACAAATTTTTAAAAAGTCAAAATCATGGTCCAGAGATGCTGAGCTTACTCAAGCTGGTCTCCAAGAATTATGGGATGGCATCATCAGCGAACCACTATGGCCTGAAAACGATAACTAGGAAGTTAGTCCAAGCCCACAAACCATGATTCGAGAGATTAAGAAGCAAAATAAAAAAGAAATACAAAAGCATTGCTTAGATCACCTGGAATTGGAGCTCCAGCTGGAACTATATTCTTACCTGCGGGTTGAAAACTAACATTATTGGTTGGTGGTCTCTCCATAGGTGGTCGAAAATAGCCTGCCATGGTAAAAACAAATTAGTCAATAAACCAAAGTGTATGCAAAAAACTTTCCAGAATATGATGATTATAAAGGTAAACAGCACTATATAAAGTAAGACTAAAGGTAAACCCTCATGAAGACCATCTGCCCAACGCAAGCTGCGTTTTACCTGATTCCATAGGTTAGCAGGGTATTGGTGGGGTCCTAGAGGTTATCTGATAACATATTTTCATGGTTACTAAAAAACTTAAGTGTACAAGTAAAAGTAGCTACATCTGATTTCTTTAATCAATTAAATGCATACCCGTGTCTAGCTTAACATTCATACTTCTAAAAGTTTTCTTGATCCTAATTTCCTATCTTTTTGTACTACATATGGGGTATGTGGATCGAGTAAATACACAGCTAATTTCTCTAAACCTCCATCAGAGGCTTATATTTAACTTGCAAGCAAATTCCACTTGATGTGGTTTATTAATGAGATAAGTTCAATTATTTTAGAAACTATGCCACATATGAGTGATATTGTGTATCTAAGACATTTCGGTCCTATTTTGTAACACATCTATCCTAGAGGATATCCCTTGCCTGATGTTGGAACATCCCGTCCTAAATACATAAACTCATTTTTCTAGTTTAATGTACTCCTGACAGAAAGATATTCATCACGCTTCAATTTTATTGAATCAATGTTCTAATATAAACATAAACTGTATCTTTCCTATTGGATGATTTTGGAGGCCTCAAGTTGAATTTCTAAGCTTTGTAAGTGCGCCGACATAGTATGAAGCCAAAAATGTGTAGCTAATTACTTAGACTGAAAGCTTATTACTCTCATCCTTCACTTTAGTGAGTTTCCAAACAAACAGAAGCTTCAAATACAGAGGACCACCAATTAATAAAAAAGAGAAGAACATCAGTTATAATATTCTCATCAGTCATCCTCAAGTTTAACAAGATCACTGTGAGATATGAATTATTAGAGTGTACAATTTATGGTTTGATGAGTTTACATCGTGCCTTTTCCACGTAAGCATATATCTTAAGGAAGCTAATGTGCCCAGGAATGTACCAAATATTCCATATGCATTACACTAATACACATCAAACTCATGTGAACAATAATAACAACTACAGCTGCTATCATAATTATCCTTCATCCACATAACTGAGGCTGTCACCCTCAACTTAAGTTGTATATACAGCCAGTCTTACCCATCTTAGGAACTGTAAAATACATATTCAAATACCAACACTTCCTAATACTATACAAGAGGCGTACACATTCTAGCGAACTGTGTACATAATCCCTATTACAATATTACCCAAACCCTAGGTGCTTCAAAGAGAAACCCAAAATGCGTCAATCAAGCTGGGATGTTCTGTCAAGCAATAGTTTTCTATTTTCCATCATGTTACGCGTACCCAAATAATTTGCCACAGAAAATGAATGTAAGATCATTAGATGCAACTTCTTTTTTTATCTAATAATACTTGATCAACGTTTATAGCTTTGTGTGATACTTAGCCTTCTAGCTACCAAAACAGTTCCATTAAAAAAACAAAACAAAAAGTGGTCATATTTTGGCCCCTCTCAACACCCGACAGTTGTTCAAGTGTTCAACTCAACTTTCTACTTAGGGTATGTTTGGCATTGGCATGGAGCTTTTAGGAGCTTCTAGCTTTAAGCTTTTAAGAAAAAGCTCCTACTTAATAAAAAGTCTTGTTTGGTTGAAGGAGCTTAAAGCTTTTAGGTTAGAAGCTTGAAGCTTTTGGTTGAACGTTGCTACTAGTAGCGTTTAGAAGAAGCTACAAGCTTTTAGGGAAAAAAAACGACTATTTTGACCTCTAAAGATAATGAACTTTTTAATGCACAAACTTTTTAAATTTTTAGTTATGCCCATTTTGGTCATTTTATACATTTTATTAAAAGCTCCAACTACTCTCTGCCAAACACCAAATATATCTAAAAAGCTACAACTACCAGCTACCAGCTTCCAGCCACCAGCTACCTTTGCCAAACATACCCTTAAGCCCCCAATAGTGCCACACTTTTCATTGAAAATTCAGCTTAGCTGGTGAGCTCATTCCTTATATGCGCTCTATATCATTTCCCTAAAATTGGTTTGCATGCTCATTGTTTTCCATATACTACTGTTTCAAATGCATAAAAACACATAACGGATGCATGACGCTTTAACTAACTACTTGTTTTGCCCTCTTTTAGAAAAAATTAAAACATTAAGCATATCCAACACTAAACATCAATTAAAACATGTCCAAGATACCTGGTGCAGATGTTATTAAACATCAATGCTGATGTTCATGCATTTAAAAACATAATTTCCAAAGACGCTGTAAAAAATAAAGTTCCATACCTTCCTGAACAAAAGGAGGACCCGTGGATAGCTGAGTCCTCCCATTACTCGTCCATGCACCGCGCTGACTTTCAGCGCCAAACTCATTTGAAGGTGGCCTCCATTGTTCATCAGCACCATATCGCCTCGGGCCATCAGGAGGTTTTGTTAATCCATACCTAGGCGGGTATGGATGCTGTAGCATTGCCGGATTAGGATATTGATATTGACTAGCAGGATTCTGAGTAAGCATGGGAGGTTGGAATGTTCTTGAAGGCAAGGATACATTTCCGTTTTGGAACTGCTGAGTACCAAAACCCGAAGGTTCGCGTACAGCTGGCATAAAAGACGACGGTTGCTGAGAAAACATTTCACCTCTGACAGCAGCCTCAACATGAGCACCAAGACGAGAGTTCAAAGGTACCTGAACAAGTTGATTCTCAGACATATATTAATATTCAATGTAATACAATATCACGAAAGCAATATTTGAGTATTACATTGGATGACGTAGGTTGCACTGATGCTTGAGGAAACGGCACCTGTGATGGACCCGCAATAAGAGGATATGTTTGTGATGGGGGTAGAGACGGAGGAGGTGGAGGTGGCGGTGGAGGTGACGGAGTTGATGGAGGTGGTGGAGCCATGGGTGGTGACAGAGGTGGTGGAGCCATGGGTGGTGACAGAGGTGGCGGTGGTGAAGAAGGCAAGGGGGGAGTGGGCGGGGGAGAATCAGGCGGCAGTGGCGGTGAGCCCTCACGAAGAGGGGACGCTTCATTGGAATTATTTAATGCTGTATCCATTGACCTATTAGAGCCATCATCCTCTTGAACAGCCTTATAGGAAGAACCACCGCCTGTCAAGAATTTTTCATCCTTTGGATGTCCAGACACATCTTCCATTTCAAGTTCACCATCCACATCCTCCAAGATGCAGTGCCGTCTTTCAATTGAAGTTCCGGAACATGTTTCAAGTTCTCCTGTGGCCATGTTTACCTCTAGTATTGATTTACCGCTTCCTTCTTTATGTGAAAAGTTGAGAATATCATCATCGTCTTCTTCTTCAAAGACATTAGCTGACAAAAATCCAGGCAATTGAAACGTTGCATTGCTGAAAAATAGCACAAAAGAATGACTTATAAATCTTAGCACAGGTTTAACTCTTAAAAAAATAAATAACACACAATACACTATGTTTCCATGAAGTGTGAACCTCATATTTAGATTGAAATAACGTTAATTTGCTTCCTAACAAAGATTAGTGAGAGAACTAAAGATACCTCCCATATTCATCAACAAGCATGCCCTCCATCTCTCTTATAGGATCATCGACAGCCCGTTCAGAACGAGATGGACGCTTGGAGGATAAAGCAGCAGAAGTATCATCATTCGAAGACCCAATGCCCTCTATATGGCTCCGAAGTAGAGTATCAGGTAAAATTTTCCTCTCAAGCCACAACTTTAGAACCTAAATATTGATCACAACTCAAAATCTGTTAAAACTAGAAAAAAGAAAATACAAACCAACTTATAATCTGAAAGAAAGGAGTAACCAGTAACCACCTTTAGACATTGACGACGATTCTCACGAGCATTAGCACCTGGTGGAGCAGCAGCTCCTAAAATACGGGGCAATGCTTCTTGAACAGTAGGGATATAAGAGGCTCCAGCAATGCCTGAATGCAATAAATTTAGTAAATTCCAAAGTCAAAATCGATAAAGAAGTAATGTATGCAATTAAATATATTTACCTTTCTGTGAATGAGAGCACTGTGTAATGGAATCCACCAGAAAGAAAAGATCTACTCTTCGATGCAAGCTAGATTCATTTTCCAACTTCCTGGTAAGAAGCTCCACAACCTGCAGAAGAAGAGGATCATGCACAATATGTAACTTCAACCTATTAAAAATCATCTTAATACATGGTATATCGGTTAGTAGACCGAAACATCAACCCGAGTACACGACCACAATCAAATGTTAACCTATATACTACTTTCCAACAGGCAATAAAATGTTAATTCGATTTCTTATATGCTGAAACATAGATTCCAATAAACAGAAGTCTTCTCTGATTATAATGTTAAAAGCATACAATAAGTAGAATATCTAAGCCACAGAAACCCAAAAGAGGTCACAGTTATAGCTTATAGGCTCAAAGAGACCATCTAAAAACTTAATCGACAGAAAGCCTCCAACCATCCACCTAGGACCCACAATGTAATCGCCACAAAAACATCTAATGATTTATAGCCCTGCTCAACACAACCAATGAGAAGAAGCGCTCAAGTAAAAGAATATGAGGACTGTTTGGAAAAAGCAATGTTCTAATATAAGTATAGAACGTGTCATAACACCAAAAATTGTACACATAAGCTTCCAAATAAGCCACACAACGTGCAAAGAGAGCAGGTTATTGAGCATAGCTTAAAAAATGTAAGAATAGTAACGAAAGTGTTGGAAATCAACCAGATTTCAAGCCCCGATATGAAAATGACACTAATATCTTACATTCATCATCTGATGGAATTATACAATTGAGGTAGATAAAATATGTGTAACGTGGTGGTTCTTGGTCAGTTGATCTAGATAAAGCATAGTGATAAACTGCCAAGATGATGTGGTGTGCTCTTAAACAACTTTATAATATACATGAACGATTAAAGTTTTGAAGACCGCATACTACTGAGTGTAAACATAATATGATGCCAAGGTGAGTTTTCCCAACTTATATTGGACCACAACACGTGCACAACGGGTGCTTTTTTGGGTTATCAATGAGCTAGTTAATGACATCAAAAGTCATATAGCCAAATGCATATTTTCACACACACTGTTTTGTGATTTCCTTTAAGGAGACTAGATGAAGTTTAAATGTGAAGTTGGAGATACTGAGAGATGTTTTACGATTTGGTTCTCACTCCATTCATCGAAGTAAATAAGCATACAATAACCCAAAACATCCTAACATCCCACAATAGGTCTCTCACTCTCTCCAAGCTCTTACATTTTAGTCCTCTCTCTTCGAATCATAGCATTTTGTGCCCACCCCTTGACAATAAGGGTGGAGGGTATGGTTCAATCACTTTAGGGTGTTTGAGTTATTCTCTAGCCAATAATATTATGCCATGACAAGTCCCCATTCTACTCCCCATTTTGCACTCAATCACTAGGTATGGTTCAAACACCTTGAGAGTGGTAAAGAATTTAAAAAAAAATTGTGATTGGTTAAAAGGGGTTGGGACCCACCATTAAACTCAATCAATCATACTCAAACATTCGGTGAGTATACACCGAAACCCCTCACTCAATCATACTCAATCAACTACTAGGGATGGTTCACCGATCCGTGAAACCAATCACCGAACCCACTCAATCAACCCATACCGTCCACCCTAAGTTAGCTAAAGAACCATTGCAAGAGGCAACTGACAACTTTCTATAACTCAAACTTCCTACCATAGCTGTCAATAGCGAATTGCAGACGAGATCGACAAGCCACCTATACGATATGTAGCCTAAGTAGTTAATGCGGTAAAATATCGGATATCGGTCAAGGACCTATATTTGAGATATCGGTTATCGCGGTGGGATATCGGTGGGACATCGGTAAATTTAATATCATGCTAAATTTATATATATAGCAATTTAACACCAACAATTGTAACAAGTAAGAACTGACTAAGACTTAAAACACTAACATTTAACAGTAACAACTAACAATTAAGACTTAAAACACTAATAGCAGCAATAAGAGAAAAATGAACGGTAGAAATAAGAAGAAATGAAGAATGGTACTGATATCGGGAAAATCGGTGATTTATCGATCAAATATCGGTCAAATATCGAACAATATCGCTGATATTATCGGTACCGATATTCTTACCAATATTTTGTACCGCTATCTCGGCAGGGGACCGATTACCGATATATCACTGATATATCGGTTGATATATCGGGATATTAACTACATAATGTAGCGATAGCAATCATGTTTAGCGATACACCAGAAGAAAATTTTAGAAATATTTTACATGCGTACTTTAAAAAAAATCCGGTAAAACATGGAAGAAAAACGCTTCTTTTTTCAATCCTGAAACAAAATAACCCTAAATACGCTTCTTTTTTCAAATCTCTATCTATATTTATAAATAAAAGAAAACTAAATCCGTTGTTTAGGACTTTAGGCGCTAACCATCATATGAGTTATTCGCTATAGAGAGCGCTATGCTCGCTATTAACAACTAGGCTTCCTACCAGCACAAAAAGCAATGTCTTTTTTGTAGGCATCTACCAGTAAAATGAAATTAAGCAGTTTAAGCGATCCAAAACTGCATCACCAGACTATTAGCACTAGAGTCTAAATAATAGTGCAACCGTTGGCAGTGGCGGAGCTTGAACAAAAACTCAGCGGGGGCCGGACTCTTAAAATCCAAATAGGTGGGCCGGATTCTTAAAAAATCCAATAACTACACTACAAGAATATTTTTTTGGAAATTTTCGGTAAAATTAACACTACGAGGGAAAAGCCGGCGGGGATCGTTGGCTTCCTGACATATGCATGCATTAACACAAAAATATAAAAGTAATGAGTTTTCCTACCTCGCTGGCAATACCATGCTTTGCACAATCAATTGCATGTCGTGTTGCCCGCCCGATGCTTTCTTTTGTTCTTGATAAAGTTTCTATCATTCCTTCAAAAGCATCACGCGCAACAGCCGCCTCAGTTCCACCACTAAGAGATCCACCTGCAGGGCGGTGTCCTGAACTGGTCCTTCTCTCTTCAAATTCTGCAGGATCAGGCTGATCATCTGTTTGAGCTGTAACTCCAGTACCCACTGAAGTTGGCCGAACAGTAGCAACAGGGCCAGGACTCCTTCCAGTTATTTCAGTGTGTAACAAGTTAAGACTTTCATGGACAACATTGTATGATTGAGCTTGTTTTCTTTTTGCCTGAGCAACTGCAATCAGCTGCCTCATTGACTTATTCGAATCAGCATTTCCGGAATCACCCAATGAGGTTGTCCGCTCAACTCGAAATTCTGACCTGTATCAGCCAGAGGAATAACATTAGCAGCAGAAAAGATTTGTGAGTACACAGTTTCCTAAAAGCAACAATAAAATCGTATTATGTCACACCTTTCACTAGAAAACAAGTTGCTATCACTCGGTTTCCTCACTACATGTGCAGAATCAGTAGCCCGTGAACTTGATTTTGGGGTCGTCTTTGAAGTAACTTTCTGCTTCTCCCCAGTAATAACAGCCCTACTTCTCTCGTTTACTGCATTATTTTTTGAATGATGCCCAGAGTCATAAACCCCAATTGAAGCCTTAGACGATCCTGATTGACCCTTCTTTTGTAATACATTACCAGAAACTTTGCCTAAAGACTTATTCACTTTGGAAGCATCAAACGGAGACTTGATGGGAGAGACAAACTTCTGTAAACTCTCATCAGAGATTTTATTGTCAGGCTCTGCTTTCGCAGGAGTATGACACAACTTCTCTTCAGTTACTTCCGTATTATCCTGCTGAAAATTGACCACAGATTCTTTCACATGCACGGTTTTTCTCAAACTAGGGGAATCATGAATAGCTTCAGTCACAACAGCAACCTCTTCAACAGAGGTTGAAGTGTGTGATACTTTGTCAACTGCTTTAAATGACCTTCCATGCACGGGAGTCTTGGGCTCATCTTCATCATCATCACATATACGAACAGCTCTCCTCTTCACAGGCGCATGAGTAGTGTTTTCCCCCTTTTTAGGTGTAATAGAGCTTTCAGTTCTATTTTCAGACATTGAAGTTGGGCTAGACATGTCCTCGAGTACCACACGACGGCGTTTTGTAGGTGGGACAACATCTCCATCACCAACAACTCCAGAACCAGAACCATTTGCCTGCCCCTTGGATGACAAGCGGTTTTTTGTTTTCAAACTCGGCGTTGACTTTCTGACTTCTTCATTTTTCATGTATGTTTGAGACTTCTTGGGGGTGTCATCGGAGAACTTAGACTTTTTTGTTGGATACAATACTCCATTATTATAAGTTTTATCTATCACAAGTTTCTTTGTTTTCTTAATACTGTCCCCGGATTCTTGGTTTGACACACCCACAATAGCTTCATTCTTGATCACATGTGAGGTATTACTTCGTGTCCCATCCTTCGTGTTCTCAGTTGCACTGAATTTAGTATGAGTAGTATGACTGGTCAGAAGTGCAGAACTTACACCTTCTGGGCTATTAATTTGGTTTATTCCATCAACACCATCATGGTTGTTCTTTGAAGAAATTGCAATCTTCTTGGAATTCTGCCCATTTGTCTCTACCTTCGCTCCGGTCTTTGAAGTTGTACTTTGACCTAAAGCATACAAAACTATCCAATCAAGCATACCACTATAATTAAATCATGGCAGCCAAGCAAGCACCAAAGCCCTCTACATAACAAACTATTAACTTACAAAATACTACTACTACTACTAATAATAATAATAATAATAATAATAATAATAATAAGTTGTACCCGCGCCAGAAGTAGATATACTCTCCACATT
This sequence comes from Helianthus tuberosus, assembly GCA_030545235.1. Lineage (NCBI taxonomy): Eukaryota > Viridiplantae > Streptophyta > Magnoliopsida > Asterales > Asteraceae > Helianthus > Helianthus tuberosus. The sequence continues at coordinate 29,737,568 of CM060386.1, read as the reverse complement.
AGGTAATGTTATATCATCATTGCAAAGTTCAGCTCGTTTTTTGGTGGAACATGTTGAAGGACGATCATTAACAAGAGGTGAGATGTTAGGGACTAGATCCTCATATTCCATTTCCCTGTGTGTATGAGAGCACCGTTCTAATCCAAGGCCGTGACTTAGAGTATCATTAGGAGATGTTTCACCGCTGGGTCCATCCGTAGTCGTCCCATCATCCACTGTCTCTATCATATTAGCATCCGGCTGAGACGTTTGTCCATCTTTACCATCTTTTGAAGAATCTGAACTCTTATTCTCCAGCTCTTCAAATATGTCACAAATCTCCTTCACAGCTTGAGAAAAGTATTTAACTGTCTTCCCTTTACATCTATTCAGCAATTTGTCTTTTGTTTCCCTAGTAAACGGCTGAATATCGACTGGAGCTACAAAAGCACTGCAATTTGATATATAAAGGAAACAAAACAATTGTAAGTAAAAAAAACTAATAATGAACTGTTTTTAGTAATTTCATCCAACCTGCAAACAATAAACTAGCAATAGCATAACCTACTCCCATACATATTGTTCTAACGCATAAAGCTCTATGTATAATGAGCTATGCTTTTCAGGCATTTTAATAGCATAACTGTCAACATGTTTTAAACACCTAGTCGTCCATTACATTGCCATTTATCAAAAACAGCATGGATCAATGGCACTCGGCATTACCTCATCTGCCGAGTGCCAAAGATAGTAAAGTTATATAACTAGATCAGCCTTTACAGGTAACAGGAACTTACATTTCTTCTGTACCAAAGAAATGTACAAAATACTTCCTAGGATCAGGAGTCCGTTGCCAATCTTCAGGTCTGCTGATCTGCATAAATAAGATTGAAACACACAAACAAAAGGCTTTAAGAAACCTGCTACAGCAGTTTATCTTTACACCATGTGAAAACTGATACATAATGTAAACTGTACAACTTGAAGCATAAGCCCCAATAAGATACATTAACCTTCTCACACTTCCATTTCAAAAAAGAGTGTCAACATTGTACATTATTGGAATCAAGATACAAATCATTAGAATCAAGAGGCAAATCAAATAAACATCCTAAATAAAAATGTCTACATGTTCTAACCACATCCGACAGTTTAACCAACTAATCAAGTACAAAAGCTGATGAAAAAAGTAATGCCACTACATATACCAGAGCCTATGACGAGTTACAGTTATCGAAGCGATGGACATAACGCAACTAACCGAACGAAGCTAATCACCAAAATACAAGTCGGAAGTACACCACCGGCCACATCCTACGAGATTATTAACAAATAAACCAATTCAAGTGTTTCATTAGCAAGATTAAATTCAACAAAACTAGGTTAAATTCAAGCGACGAAATCTAAGTATCTAACTAACAGAAACAAGAACACATGAAACTGAATCGAATAAAGGCACAATGCATCATAAAAACCATGAATATTATTGACCTAACCTTGGCAGGCCATGCAGGAAAACCCTTGACCTTGGCAAGAACAAGATCGCCCAAATTTAACTTATTATTCGCCTTGGCTCCTTTTGCTCCGCCACGTTTCCGCGTAGGAGCCATAGGGCATCGTCTTCGGTATCAAAACCCTAAGAAAAGGATACGGAAAGGAAACACACGCGACGGTTGTCGAATGAGTGATCGGAAACCTAACGAGTCGATTCGAATCGGAAACCCTAGATGAGCGGTGGTGGTTGGAAGAGGATCGGCGACCGTGGAAAGTACGGTTGTTGAACCGGCGGTTGTGTGTGTGTTTGGGGAGATTCCGTTAGCCGGAAGATGGGGATTTTTTGGTTGAGGCGGTGGATGAAAGTGGGGGAGGGGGTGTGTGGTGGTGGAGGGTATTTTTGCAAAGTAAAATACCTGGCGTACCCGAATAATAATAATATTATATCACTAGAATGGTAAATACGTGTGTGCGCACGAAATTACTAAATTCATACAAACTATAAATCCGGTGTTGTAACAATCGCCAGACGTTAGTCGGTGAAGTACCGACTAGCGATTAATCGGAATTAATATGTTATATGTTTTAACCCTTCGTTGATCAATTTTTTACTAATTTGAGTGAATTTATAAGGTATAGTCGAAATTTGACCGGATTCTGGTCAGAATTTGGTAATATGACCACCGTTGACCATCTAGCGATTAATCCGTCATTAATTGATGAATCTCTGATTAGTGATTAATCGAGGTCTAGGCGGGATTTTTACAACAATGAGTGTAATATATTAAAAAATATTATGTTTTTATTATAAGGAGGGTATTTTTTTTATGTGTACATGTTATCGGATTCGGGACTTAAAATATGAGTAAGGGGCTGTTTGTTTACCTCTTAATGAGACTCTTAATGGTTCAGACATCTTACTGGATCAGCAGTTAATGATTCAGACTGTTCGTTTCACGAGCAGATGTTTAAATGGTTCAGACATTTGCCTCTGAATGGTTAAACATTGTATAGAGTCTGAATGATTAAGACCTCTAATTTGAAATTGAATTGGTCAGACATTTGCCTCTGAACGGTTAAGCATTATACAAGCTCTTAATGGTTCAGACCTCTTACTGGTTCAGCACTTAACCATTCAGATATTGCCAAACAGCCCCAAAATTTAGTAGGTAAGTTGTTATATACAGATGTGTTGGATTTAATATTATGTGTATTCTGATTGGATTTTTATGATAGGCTGAAGGACAGTTGATTACTCTAGGGAACTTTTAGCAAGGATGTGCTAGTGTGATAAAAGTTATGACTTCACTTGATAAAGGCATTGTGAATTGCATCAATTAAGTCATGATGTTTGCTAATTTGTAATGTATGCTTGTGTATACATGTGTGAATCTTGTTTCTTACCATAAAGGTGCTCGTGCTTAGTCTTGTAAAATCATGAATTTGGATCTAGAAACATGAATTACTCTTGCTAGTTGTGTGATCAAGAAACCACGTATGGGAAAGCATGATCACCTAGGATATGAAGTAGTAGTTGTGGAAATCAAGTCAAAACACTTGGATACATAATGTAGTTTTTAAAGCATTTTGTCAACTTATGGTGAATGCATACATGTCCAAGCATGAATCACATGCTTTGGTGATGATAAAAATAATAGCATGATAGTTATGTGTCATTTAAAAACTATTTATATGTTTATATATAAGTCTCCTAGAGACTCAAATCAACCAAATGGATTAAAACAACATTAGAGAAAAATCAACAGAAGGCTAATGGTCGATGTCACACAGATCCATCGTGGATTGATTGCCAATCGTCTCAAGTACAATCCGAAAACAGGATACAACAAGTCAACAACAAACAATGGCCCAGAATTGATGGCTCAAGACAGAATTCAAGTCGATTTTAACAATGATGTGAAGACATCCAATTTCTAAAATTGGTTGCTTTTCGTTTTTGGTGCGATTTTATATTATCAAATACTAAAGAAATTTTTTATTCTGTGTGATATTTTTAGTATAAACAAAAAAGTATACATAGTTAAGTAATATATACAATAGCCAGGACCCTAAGAAAAAACTTGAATAGTTGATGACCTCTTTATACATCATCTCTCTCAGAAGAAAGCTTGTTTAATACAAAACTAATTTTAAACACACCATTTTTACACTGTGCAACTGTGATACATAACGACTGTATAGCCGCGTAACCACTATATGTGGCAACACTATGATTATCACGGTTCTCTACATACATTTGGTTATGTATCAAACGCGTGTTACACAAATAAGAAGATAATTTTACAATCATTAATATATAAATATATTATACTTTAAGCTTTAGAGCATTATGCAAGGTCAGTATGGCAAGAAATTCAAGGTCGATATACGCCAAGAAATTCAATAGATACGGCTGTTGGCAAGCCGAAATTGTAATAGGCAGATCTAAAAATCTCATCAGAGTTCATCATGGCTCAAAAGCGAATCGAAACAAATATCATAAAATCAACAAGAAACTTTGAGACCATCTGAAAAACATAACTTACTGAGAATGGCAAGAAAAAAGCACGAGTCATTTAAAAGTTGACCAAATCGGCATAAGTCGAAGGCATATAATTGACTTTTGTCCTTAATTGAATCTGCAGTGTCAAAGTCCTTTTTTGCCAAATACACCTGCACCACATCAACAAATCTCAATTCTCAAATTAAAGATCAAAGGGAGCTATTTTTTATAATATTATAAAAAGTCAAACACGCACACAAGAAGGGTAGATATGGAATTATTACATTAAATACTACTCTTTCCCCTTTCCATCAGTTCCAACAGCATCAGTCACCAACGTTATCGGTCTCTCATCCATAACTTCATCTATGATCCCAAACTCCTTAGCTTCTTCCGGGGTCATAAAATAATCTCGATCCATATTCTTTTGAATCACGTCAATGTTTTGTCCGGTATGCTTTGCATATAATGCATTTAGCGAATCCCAAACACGAACAATTTGCTTAGTGTGAATAGATATATCTTTAGCTTGCCCACTGTATCCACCCGAGGGTTGATGGATCATAATAGTGGCATTAGGAAGAGCTCGTCGTTCCCCTTTTGCACCAGCAGCCAATAGGAGAGAACCCATTGAAGCAGCTTGACCCATACATATGGTATTGACTGGAGAGCGTATATACTGCATTGTATCATATATTGCAAGACCTACAAAAAAAAAGTACGATTACAAGAGTAAATTAGTTCAACAGAAGTTAATCCTTAGATAAAACATCTTAGGATGTTTAATGTATTTTAACATAGGCTTTGGTGACTTTGGCCCATTTCCCTTTTAGCTGATTTTTTTTTGTATTTTAACCGATTGACCCGTAAGAGATAAAGCATAACCCAAATGACACATGCAGTCATGCACATGGCATTGGAACTTGATGAAACCTTATGAAACGGATTCTAGAAAATACGACCCATAGGTACACAATATGCAAGCTTTTTGTTTCTTCGATTATTAGTGACGGGTAAAAAAATGCTAATGAGAAACCAAAGGTGTGATAGTTCATAGAAACAAGTCACAAAGGCATGCTAACAGTTTGTTCTAAGCTTTAAACTTGTGCTGCAGTTGACATTCTGTAGCCAGAGAATGAAAAAATAAGAACAACAAATTAAAGCGATTACAAAACAAAAGATATAACTAAATAGTAAACACCAAAAACTTTCTAATGATAGCATATCTTCTAAATATCTAATCGCCCAAGATACTAGAATCCAAAAGCACCTACTATTCCTAGTGAACAAATTAAATAAAAAAATTCTGTAAATAGTGCCACATAGCTCTCCCACATAAGTTATCTCCTATTTACATTAATGTCCTTTCCCTCCCCACAGCTTTCAGACTGGATCATTAGTAATTGTTAATTTGTTATAATTGATTAAAAAAGGTCACTCTCCGTTCATATATCAGAGACGCATTTCAACTTTAGTGGTCAAACATGTCATTTCATGATTCAAGGTAAGAAAGATAAATATCACACCAAATGATACCTCCCTCTATTTCATTATTATTTATCAATGATTTTTCGTGTGCAAAACATACTAAACAAGTAGCCTTGTCATCGTTTTCATGTGGAAATCACTGGAAATAGTCAAATACTATCAACAATTCAACAGACTCTCTAAAATAAATTAAATGTTTTTTAACGCTAAATACCTTACGTAAATTAGACACTGTAACAATAATAAATTATCGTATTTGCTAACATCACCATCAACAACACCCATTTGATTAAATAAAAATGAAGATAATTGATTCAAATGATCTTCTTTTAAGGAAATGGGTGTAGAACAGTGGTTCAGTTCATATTAAGCACATAACCAAAGTAAATGAGGTCAATGACGCAGCTATAGAGGTTTTCAGTACTTTTCACATAATTGGATTTGAAATAAACACAAATTTAAGAAATCTATGATCAATGAGTCAGAATCGAAATAAACACATTCCTCCTATCCTTTTCTACCTCTCCTATCATCCTTATCTCAATATAAATTCCCTCATCTGATAGCTGTAAAAACCATCATATTGCAATCTATTATATAACTGTCCCAACTCTCAACTGATATAACAGGCTCAAAAGAATACATCATCAACGAGTCGAAAGAGGTAAGCTTTAACTCATGTAGCTCCACTTCTTTCTTTTCTTAAACATTTCAAGCCACATGCCCACCTTTTTATCCATCTTTGCAACTTCTAAGTTGCGTACCCTTCCAACGGACCTCATACACACTTCCACCCAGAAAAATACCTATCACCGACTTCCCATACGGCATACCAAATGACTTTCATTCATAGTTATTATTTGTTAATGGCGAATAGCGACAAATAGCGATAAGGTACCTATATGCTACATTGCTACATAGCAAATAGCAATAAATAGTGAGCGGCTATTTTATAAATAGCGATGCACTAGAAAAAAAATAATTTTATATATATATTATATCAAAATACCCTGGTAAATATGCTATTTTACACGTATATTTAACATAAACCTAAAATCCAGCTATTTTATAGCTATATTTAATTGCTATTTATATTAAAAAAAACAAAAAAAATTACGTGTCACTATTCTGGCTATCCATCGCTACAACCCTAATAGCGACACTAGACCTATACGCTACTTAGCGCGCTATAGCGATCGCTATTGACAACTATGCTTTCATTTTTATCAAGTTTCAAGTAAACCACATTAATATTCTTATAAACATCAATCTAAAACACCCGAAGTATATATCAATACTGCTTTGGAGCCACCTAAACATCCAAAGCACCAAACTTGCAAACAGTCTTTGCATATTGGAACCAATGTTGATCAAACTATTGCAACCTAAAGTAACAGTAATAAATTCCAAACATTTGGTATAAAAAACAAATTCTATCTCCAACTATCTAATTACATACAAGCTATATATATCTATTATCCACCCATTTGTCAACAAAATTTGAAAGCTTTCAAACCCACTTCACAAACAATCTAACTAACCCAAAACAGAACTCCAATTTAAAAAAAAAAAAAAAGGTGAAACAAAGAACCTGCAGTAACAGCTCCACCAGGAGAATTAATATAAAGATTAATGGGTTTTGATGGGTTTTCAGATTCAAGAAAGAGAAGCTGAGCAACGACAACGTGTGCAGTATCATCGGCAATGGGTCCGTTGATGCATATGATTCGCTCTTTCAGGAGGCGTGAGAAGATGTCGTAGGCTCTCTCTCCTCGTGATGAGTGTTCAATCACCATGGGTATCAGGCTGTATGAACTCCGTTGACTCGCCATGGTTCGGGTTTTTGGTAACCCGCTCCATAGCTTGCTCAAATTGCGAGTGATTACACTCGGCATTGCTGCTGCGATGGATCGAATGGAATTGGGGAAAATGTGGGGTTTTTTTCTAGGGGTTGTGAATGGGGATCGGTTTTGAGAGGTGCAAAAACAGTTTTTGGTTCAACTTTGGGGCAAAATGTAACTTTTAGACAAAGAGTGTGCTGTCATTTTGGTCCTTGAGGTTTGATCATTTTTGACATATTAGTCCAAATCTTAAACATTTTACATCTGGGTCCCTGTGGTTTAACTTTTATTGTCATTTTAGTCCAAAAATCAAATGAAAAATTGGTTTTTAATAAACTAATCTTTGTCCCGTTGGTAAATAATAATTTTACCTACGTAATTGGTATACAATAATCCTACCTATCAACATGTTGGTACTCAATGAACTTCCGTTAATTTTTTTTAGCTGAAGTTAGTTTTTAAGTTTTATTTATTACACAAATAGTCCCTGTAGTTGTAATTTACTAGTTTTAACTATTTTAAAATTAGTAAATTACAGTCCCTTGAGGTTTTATTGCTTTATAAAATAGTTAAAACTAGTAAATTACAACTACAGGGACTTTTTGTGTAATAAATAAAACTTAAAAATTAACTTCCGTTAAAAAAAATTAACGGAAGTTCATTGAGTACCAACATGTTGATAGGTATGATTATTGTATACCAATTACGTAGGTAAGATTATTATTTACCAACGGGACAAAGGTTGGTTTATTAAAAACCAATTTTCCAAATCAAATTACCTCTATTTGACTATTAAAAGCTGGTTATTTTGTCTTTATCCTCAGGGGCAAAATTGTCCATCTTATTTTATTATAACATATTAATAATTAAATTAATGAGTAATTGGTTCATTTACCGTCCCGAATAAATTTACACAGCAGAACTTCATCTCCCCCAACCCTCATAACTTCATCTTCCACAAATAATCTCCCCCAACAATCATCTTGCCAAGACAATCATCTTCTCCAACGGATATAATCAGATAAAACTCATAATAAATCTTCAAGAGCAAAGTATATAATCTATGATAAATTCGTGAACCAAACCAACTCCATTGATGTATATTGTAATACACTTTGGTCAACAATACGTTCTTGCATCTGTTCTAATCGCAACAGTTCATCTACCAACATATCTATGTGTAAAAATCAGATAAAAAACAAGTGTTTACTGTCACACCCCAACCGATGGCGGAATCATCGGGGCGTGGCACTGAGCGAACAGATTTTTCAAGAGAATGCACAACAATTATTAAATTACCAAATCCTTAACGTTAATATCCCATACTACTAACAGATAAAGTAAAAATAGTTATTACAGATAATTGTCTAAAAAACAAGCAAAATGTTCCGACAACTCATAAATTATTCGTGGGTTTCCAGACCACCTAAACTTGATTTCATCACAGCGAGCAAGCATCCTAAACACCTATCACATACGTTAAAATATGTCAATACACATAGTGTAAAGGTGAGCATACAAGTTTAATAGCATAATAGTAGTGAAAGCGATTTACGCATAACCAGCATGTAACACGTAGAAATGTGAAACATGTAAGCTATCGACAATGAAATATGCACAGACGTGATTGCGAGTTGTAGAATGCGCAACACATATCACCACTGTAACACGTGAGAAATACCCTTAACAACCCCTGTCCACGACAGGTGCTGAGTCCAAACTATAGTACTATCGTTGCTAAGGTGTCAGGCAACAATCACTGTGTAAACATAACATACAGGCATTCATCGAATAACACGTATAACATGCAAGCGGTCAGCGTATAAAAGTAGTTGCGTTGTGTGTCGAAGTGGTTTGATACAAGTAACGTATGTAACACCCAAAAGTGCGTTAAGCAAAAAGGGATCGAGTATACTCACATTTCGTGTTTAATGAATAAACACAAGCTTGGATTGAAGGGATCGCTAGAGAGATTAGCCTGATTACAGAACGATAGTATAAGCGATGAACAGAGCGTCGAGTGAGATGAGGGACGGATAGTGATTCGGTCGGATGACCGTCCGGGCAGATGGTCATCCGGACGGATGGCCATTCGGTCGAAGGGTCATTCGTTTGGGATGGATGTGTTTGTGTATTGCTTGAACTTTGAAGTTTTCGTTGTAGCATTTTAAAAAGTGATAAGTATTCCTATTTGTCCAGTCATCCGGTCGGATGGTTATCCAGTCGGATGGCCGTTCGATCGGATGGTGATTCGTTTGAGTGGAAGTTACAAAGAACTATATCTCCCGCCCGGATAGCCATTCGATCGGATGGTCGTCCGATCGGATGACTATTCGTTTGGAGACTGATATTCTTTGAAGTTTTGTAAAAATTGATTAAGTGTTGAAATCACAAGTCACTGATCGGATGGCGATCCGATCGGACGGTGATCCTATCGGATGACAATTCATTCGGGCAACCTGTTTGTTTGAGAACTTGTAAAATCAGTTAAGTTTAGAAAGTTTTACGGCTGAACCGAGACGGTGTGACAACGTGTCAAACAACGGAAAACGCATCAAATCCAAGTCATCCGATCGGATGGGAATCACCCCATTTGATCCGTAACTGTTCTTGACGGAACTTCATGTTCAACCCGAGAATCGGTCGCCTCCTCGATAGCAATCCGTTCTCAGACCGGCACTTCACTTAGAGAATGAGCAGAAGGTCCGACGAGCTCAGTTTCTATCGGTTTTGAGTAAAAGTGAAGAATGTTTGAAGAAAAGTTTGAAACACTTGAAATATGTTTATATTTAGGTGAAATCAGTGTTTAAACATTGTAGAATTGGTGAGATGAGATCATACTCCGGTGTTCATATGAAACCATGATGACGTCACTCTAAAACAACCCAAATCCAGTGATTTCATGGTGAAAAGTTGTGATTTGTTGGTGAAATCGATGGAAACGTGTGTGTATATGATAGAAGTACAAGATTTAGAGTGAAAACTTACAAGAATCGCGAGAAATCGAGAGAAAATAGTTTGAGAATGCTCTGGTTCGGAGGGAGCTGTCACATAATGAACAGTGATGTGACAGGTGGGGTATTTATAGTGAGAGGAGAAGAAAGGCGGTGCAAGGTGACGGATCGGAGGGCCTTTCGATCTGATGGCCATCCGATCAGATGGTCATCCGGTCGGATGTCCATTCGATCGAATGGTCCTTCGATCGGAGGGCTTCTGCGAGTTGGTTTTCCGACTTTCGTTTCGTATGTTGAGCGTTGCGATGCGTTTAAGCGAGTGTCGAATAAGCGATGCGATAGTTTTAAATAAAAGTTACACAAATATCATAACTAACATGTAACAACATAAGTAATCTTGCGTTTCCAGTTCGCGATGAGATTGCGTTGTGATAATGTTGCGATTGCGTTTTCGAATAACACCTTTAACATATATAATCATGCACAAGTAACACATAATAACATACACACATAGAACAATATCAGTAATTTCGATTCGAGTTGCGATGCGATAGCGATGAGATAGCGTTAAGTAAATTAGCGTTTAATTGCGTTTATCGCATTGTTACTTCACATATTACAATTCGTAAACAATATAGCGGTAACTAGTGTTTTGGTCAAAAATCAAGCAATGACAATGTAACCAAACTTTCTGTTGTGAGGTATGATGCTTGAATTGATGAACAACAATAAGGATCACTATGAAGTGTAATGAACAAATGACACGAAGATTTATACGGGGAAAAAGCCCTTGATCAAGAGTTGATCTCCGGCACAAAAAACCCCGGGTGATGGAAACTATCGATCACCAACTCAAATTAAACAAACAATCTGTTACAGCTTCGGATGATAGCGAGCTAAGTACAAGGATCACTATAGTGTATCGTGTAGAAATGTATGAAAAATGCTAAGTGTTTTGTCGAGAGCCGGTGAGAGCGGTTGTATGAGTGTGTGTGTAGCCAAAAATAGCTAAGTGTCTCTAAAATAGCTCGCTACCCATTTAAAAATAGAAAATATCAAGCCTAACTAACATTCCGCAAATGGTGCAAGTCCTCCACGACTCCACAACGTCCATTTCTGACCAAGCACGTGCGGAATAAACTGAGAATATTCTCCAGGAATGTCGTCAAGACTAAGTCCAAGTTGATATTCCTGCAAAACATTTACGAACTCAAAGTAGACAATCGTTAGTACAGGGATCCTTATAGTGATCCATGATCCTGATCCTGCAACACTTCTGAGGATCACTACTTCAGACAGAATTGAGGATCACTAAATCCAACAGTAAATAAGGATCACTGGTCATTTAGAAATCCACCCCTAACAATTGTCCCCAAAATATAAGGAGTAAATATGTAAATAAATGAGTTATATTTTGTCGATCTTATCCGCATTTAACCAACGGATAACTAGCCGTTATAAGCGGACTAGCCGTTACGATCATGACGTCAGTGAGATGACTACCCTGCAGAATCATCATTATAAATAAGAGTTAGAGATAGGGATCATTTCACATTTAAGTTCAAGAGAACTCCCTTTAAATTCTGCTTCGACGATCAAACAGGTAACTCTTTTCCTTTCTCCTTTCTCATATTCTACTCTTCTTTCTTTACCATCATCTCGTTCAAAAATGATGTTCCGAAGCTCACCGGGTGATGTGTTCAAAATGTAACATATAAATTTCATCAATCGAGGCATAAAACTAACCCTTTTTTAGTACTAATGTTGGAAAAAGTGTGCTTTTGTCTTCCTTTTGTATTTTCAGGATTAGATGAGCTCAAATTAACAAAAGAAGCAAAAAGACATCAAAATCTAACATAAATACAAGAAAAGGAACAAGACGTGACATGCCCGACCCCTCGACAGCATCTCCCAAAGCAAAAACAAGAAGAAAGCTGAGCATGGGGCTGTGCCCAGCTGAGCATGGGGCTGTGCCCAGCTCGACACGGGGCGTGCCCAGCTCGACACGGGGCGTGCCCAGCTCGACACGGGGCGTGTCCAGCTCAACACGGGGCCGTGCTCAGCGAGCACAGGGCAGTGTCCAGGATGGTCATCTCTGGCACAAAAGACAAACCTGTAGAAGCTTCTATTGCCCACCACGGGGCCGTGTCCAGTGAACACGGGGGCGTGGCGAAAGTACAGCAGGCGCATTAATTGTAATTGCGAATTACAATTAATGAAGAGAGAGAGTGTCAGACAGGCACGGGGGCGTGTCCAGGGGACACGGGGCCGTGCCCAGCCTTCTGTTCAGCCTATAAATAAGAGTGCTTGGTTTCATTTCAACTCATCCCTTGGCACACCACCTCTCTCACACTTCATCCACCACCCACCACCATCACAACACCATCATCCACCACCATCATCCATTGTCCATCGTAGAGTGTGTGAGTCGTCTCGGGATCCAAGATTGATCGTAAGAGTTCTTGACAATCAAGGCCATGTTTGCCTAAGTCTCTTACATCACTTGGTGAAGACAAAGTGTCTAGTATAATACTTTTTATTTCTAATCTTTTGCACTTTTTATTTGGTTTTGTATTAATGACTTTAATAACTAGTTACTTATGTTGAAGGTGATCTTTCCTTATCGTTTGTCCGTGGTGTCTTGGCATTATTTTACTGTCTATATAAAATAAAGGATTTTCACCATTCATATCTCCACGGTCTATATGGAGGTATGTTGGCTACCTGGTCGGGGGTTAAGGGAACGGTTTGGTAAAGGTCTTGCCATTGTTCAGCGTTTAGAGGTCCTGCAATGGACCTAGGTCAAATTTAGTAGGACCTCCTTCAATGCTTCACGGTATTGGATGGCGGGGGTCCAAACTCTTTGATCCCCTCATAAGTTAACTACTATTAATACTATAACCCGGCTATTTAGGACTGTATCCATGCTGACTCAGACTACTTAGTCGAGGGTAACGTCACCGCCAAAAGCGGGGCCTACCATAATATTGCATTAATAACTTAATTCATTATCTTCCAATAATCCACCCTTTTAGGATTGTATCCTTGCTGACTCAAACTACTGGGGTGAGGGTAACGTCACCTTCAAAAGAGGGGCCTACTACAATAACTAAGATAATCTCTTAATTATGTGCAAAAGTGCGGAAATAATCAAAGGTTATACTAGATACGAGTCGGAACCAAGTGATTCATCTTGTCTATCTGTTTTTACTTTTATTTTTATTTTCAGCATTTTAGTTAGTTTTTATTTTTCTTAGTTTAAAACCTTTTTCTAAACTTTTTATTTTGATTAGACGTTGAGGATAAACCGGTACTAAAAGCTCTTGTGTCCTTGGACGACCTCGGTATCTTACCAACGCTATACTACGCTCACGATGGGTGCACTTGCCCATATGTGTGTTTAGTGTTAGTAAACTATCGTGTTTTATAAATTTAAAACTTGGCTAAAATAAGTGTTAAAGGGGCTTAAAATATACACCTAATATATATAACACTTTAACGCACATCAAGTTTTTGGCGCCGCTGCCGGGGACACAAGGATTTTAGGAAAGCTTAAAATCGACGGCCTAATCAGTTTTTCAAAACCTTTTCAAAACGGGCCCACATTTTTCTGCATTTTAGTTTAGTTTTGCATTTAAAGTAGGTTGAACACGGGCCGTGCTCGCTGAACACGGGACCGTGCTGCATATTTTTTCATAAAACACCCAGTAACAGAAGCTTGAACACGGGCCGTGCTCACTGAACACGCCCCGTGCTCAACGAAATCAGTAAATTTAATTAAAACGCCCAGATACAGATCCTGAACACGGGGCCGTGTCCACTGAACACGGGGCCGTGTCCAGCCTCTGTTTCCGTTTTTATTTTTGTTTTCTGATCTCGAGACTCAGTTGTGGTCTGCTGAGTGATTCTTATGGATCAATACTCAGGAGGTTACAACTACACCTATGAGGAGGATGGTTATAGGGGTAATTATTGCACTAATTGTCGTAACGCACGATCGGTTCAAAATAATCGCTCATATCAACCATCCAATTCATACACCTACTATGAGGAGCCCAGGTACGAGCCATCAACTTCATACACATCCTATGAAGACCAAAGGTATGAACCTCTTCCCTCATACTCATATTTTGATGAACCAAGGTATGAGCCTTCATACTCATACTTTGAGGAATCAAGATATGAGCCACCACCTTCATATGCTTATTATGAGGAACCATGGCGTGAACAACCCACCTCATATGAGTATTATGAAGAACAAAATTATGAACCTTATCCATCATATGCTTACAATGAAGAACAATGGTACGAACCATCGACTTCATATGGGTATTATGAGGAACAAAGGGTCGAACAACCGGATTCAAGCTTAGAAAATACCGATTCTTTTTCTATAACCGAAGTGACCGATAGGATATTAGAACACATAAGAGTTATCGATCGCTGTATAAGAGAATCTCGCGCAAGGGAAGAGGAGTCCCGCGCAAGAGAAAAATTAAAAAATGAAGAGATAACTGAAAGTGTAAAAATGGAAGAACAAATAAGTGAAAAACCGACACATGAGTTAAACAACGAAAAAGGTGAGTCCGACAGCGTTAAAATTCAAGAAGAGTCTAATTTTGAAGAAATTAATCTCTTGTCACCTTCTTTTGAAAATCATTGTTTAGTACCCACTCATGCTAAGTTTTTAAAAGAGTTGAACACTAACACTAAAATTGACGAAACGGTAAGTGTTAAGTTAACTGATGATCAAATCTCACTAATAAAAGAAGACCCATTTGAAATTAACATTACACCGGTTCCATGTTTCTTTCAAAATTCGTTTATTAGTAACGTTACAATCGATAAAGATCTTTGTGTTAACATAATGCCTAACTACATTTTCGAAAAATTAAGTATTAGTGATTTTTTTCCACTTCAAATACCCATTTTTCTATCCAATCGGAAAGTAATAAAATCAATCGGTATAGTTGAGGATGTATCGGTTCAAACAAATCAGATGGTAATCCCGACCGACTTTGTCATCCTCGATGACGCTCCTCTAGTGTTGGGACGACCATTTGTAAAAACTCACGAAGCTTTGAAAAACCGGAAGTTCAACAATCTACCTCTTCAATTAGGGGCATTTAAAAAGAGTGTCGATCTTGAGCGATCAATGAAATATCCATTCGGCAATGACGACCCCTTAATTGAAGATGAGCCAGAACCACCTGATAAAGTGGGTCTAGCCAAGGACCCTTATAAACGTGGCGCACCACGGAGGCATTCCGCGGAACTATCCGTAGTTTAGTTTAGATTAACCTTTATGTTTTCTAGTTTAGTTTTTAATTTTCAGGAATAAAACACACTCAGGATGGTGAAGGATGATAAGGGAAGCTTGAACCAACACCCCATACACAAAAATAGAGCCTCCCGACGATTTTTCTTCATTACAGCAAGATCAGCACGGGGCCGTGCTCACCCCAACACGCCCCGTGCCCAAGGTTCTGTAGAAAATGCCCAGTTCAGGTATCTGGACACGGGGCCGTGCTCACTGGACACGCCCCCGTGCCCAGCCTTCTGTTTACTTTTGGTACTGGCAGTCTGGACACTGGGCAGTGCTCAGCCAACACCACCCCGTGTTCAGCTACCCAGTACCATAAAATCTTGTTTTTAACCCATTTTTACACATTTAATCAGCCTAAAAACTTATTTTTGGGACACATTGAGGACAATGTGTAATTTAAGTGTGGGGGGAATCTTGCAAGTCCTAAATACAAGCCTTACACAAAACTCTATTGGAACCGCTAATCACCCCAATTTTTTTCAAAAATTTTCATTTTTTTTACTTGTCTAGGTTTAACTTGGGAATTTCAAAATTCTAAAAAGGTTATATTTTTACGAATTTACAACCGATAGCGTCGTGATAAAAAGAACCAACATAAGAAAATTATGAAAAGGCATGACAAGCTTAGTTAAAATTTAATTATATATACTTGAACACATAAAAACCCATTCCCACAAAAGTGAGTTTTGAGCCTTTATTGAGCATACAAATATATATATCTTTAAATTAAATGCTCATTTTTTGTTTCTTGTGTGAATAGCCGCTCGGTTCTTACAACTCTAGAACTTGCCACGATGATACATTCCCGGTCCTTACCAACTTAAACCCGAGTAAGTAAATGACGGAGGCATTAGGACTAGCCATTTTTATTTCTACACCATTATTTTTCTTTTTTTTTACCACCTACCCAAAACCCACCTAGTTAACCCCTTTGAGCCTAAACCTTTTCATTTCATAACCCAAACCAAACACCCTTTTTACCCACCAAAACCTTTTTCATTTTTACCCCTTTGTTTTAGTAACGAGTTCGATTTTTCGTATGACTTCAAAAAAAAAAAAAAAAAATTTGATGATGAAGCAAAAGAAAATAAACAAACAAGTTCATCAAAAATAACTTTGTTTGAATAAATAGCTTCATCAAGAATAAAAGTTACAAAAATAGAAAGTCATACGAAAACCGACACTTGTTACGCTTTTCGCCCTTTTTCTACTAACTACTAACCACCAACCCAACCACCTACCTTTAACCCAAGCCTAACCCTTAACCCACAAAGTCCTCTTGATATTTACAAAGGTATATAAGTTAAAAAGGAGGAGGATTGATTGCTTGGCAAGCCTATGGTAGGAGTAAGCTCCATGCCGCTCTCGAGAGATCCACAAAAATACATTTTCGGCCGAGTGTTGAGTGATCCCCGTGAGGTATGTGAACTTGTGTATAAATAGAATTTTAAAGAGGCATGTTATGCCCTAATAATTAATTTATCTTATGAAAAGTTTTAAATAAATCATGACGAATAGGATTGTAAATAAATAAAAATAAAACTAAATAAAGAATCTTGGAAATCCCGACACTCTACGACAAGCCCAAAAACCTTCTTCTCTACCCATTCCATTTGGGAGTGTAATAGCCACATATTAAAGAGTTTTGCTTGAGGACAAGCAAAGATTCAAGTGTGGGGGTATTTGATGTGTTCAAAATGTAACATATAAATTTCATCAATCGAGGCATAAAACTAACCCTTTTTAGTACTAATGTTGGAAAAAGTGTGCTTTTGTCTTCCTTTTGAATTTTCAGGATTAAATGAGCTCAAATTAACAAAAGAAGCAAAAAGACATCAAAATCTAACATAAATACAAGAAAAGGAACAAGACGTGACATGCCCGACCCCTCGACAGCATCTCCCAAAGCAAAAACAAGAAGAAAGCTGAGCATGGGGCTGTGCCCAGCTGAGCATGGGGCTATGCCCAGCTCGACACGGGGCGTGCCCAGCTCGACACGGGGCGTGTCCAGCTCAACACGGGGCCGTGCTCAGCGAGCACGGGGCAGTGTCCAGGATGGTCATCTCTGGCACAAAAGACAAACCTGTAGAAGCTTCTATTGCCCACCACGGGGCCGTGTCCAGTGAACACGGGGGCGTGGCGAAAGTACAGCAGGCGCATTAATTGTAATTGCGAATTACAATTAATGAAGAGAGAGAGTGTCAGACAGGCACGGGGGCGTGTCCAGCGGACACGGGGCCGTGCCCAGCCTTCTGTTCAGCCTATAAATAGGAGTGCTTGGTTTCATTTCAACTCATCCCTTGGCACACCACCTCTCTCACACTTCATCCACCACCCACCACCATCACAACACCATCATCCACCACCATCATCCATTGTCCATCGTAGAGTGTGTGAGTCGTCTCGGGATCCAAGATTGATCGTAAGAGTTCTTGACAATCAAGGCCATGTTTGCCTAAGTCTCTTACATCACTTGGTGAAGACAAAGTGTCTAGTATAATACTTTTTATTTCTAATCTTTTGCACTTTTTATTTGGTTTTGTATTAATGACTTTAATAACTAGTTACTTATGTTGAAGGTGATCTTTCCTTATCGTTTGTCCGTGGTGTCTTGGCATTATTTTACTGTCTATATAAAATAAAGGATTTTCACCATTCATATCTCCACGGTCTATATGGAGGTATGTTGGCTACCTGGTCAGGGGTTAAGGGAACAGTTTGGTAAAGGTCTTGCCATTGTTCAGCGTTTAGAGGTCCTGCAATGGACCTCCTTCAATGCTTCACGGTATTGGATGGCGGGGGTCCAAACTCTTTGATCCCCTCATAAGTTAACTACTATTAATACTATAACCCGGCTATTTAGGACTGTATCCATGCTGACTCAGACTACTTAGTCGAGGGTAACGTCATCGCCAAAAGCGGGGCCTACCATAATATTGCATTAATAACTTAATTCATTATCTTCCAATAATCCACCCTTTTAGGATTGTATCCTTGCTGACTCAAACTACTGGGGTGAGGGTAACGTCACCTTCAAAAGAGGGGCCTACTACAATAACTAAGATAATCTCTTAATTATGTGCAAAAGTGCGGAAATAATCAAAGGTTATACTAGATACGAGTCGGAACCAAGTGATTCATCTTGTCTATCTGTTTTTACTTTTATTTTTATTTTCAGCATTTTAGTTAGTTTTTATTTTTCTTAGTTTAAAACCTTTTTCTAAACTTTTTATTTTGATTAGACGTTGAGGATAAACCGGTACTAAAAGCTCTTGTGTCCTTGGACGACCTCGGTATCTTACCAACGCTATACTACGCTCACGATGGGTGCACTTGCCCATATGTGTGTTTAGTGTTAGTAAAATATCGTGTTTTATAAATTTAAAACTTGGCAAAATAAGTGTTAAAGGGGCTTAAAATATACACCTAATATATATAACACTTTAACGCACATCACCGGGCAAGGATCACAAGAAGAACAACCCCTTAAAAAGTCAAGGGATCATCAAAGATTCCGCAAAAGAACGCTGTTGTTTCACCGATGCACAAATTGATAGAATCCGCCACTGTTTTCCAGCAAATACTGTTATCAGATCCTTTGATCCCACTACTCTTAGTGACAACATCTCTGAAACTTGGGTAGCTTTCCCAGTTACACCTTTCACCATAGGATACACCTATCCTTTTCCAGACTTTACCCAATCCTTTTTCTCCCTTACCGGCATCTGCTACATCCAAGCTATGCCGATGATCTGGAGGGTCCTATATACCCTTGAAAGGATCATCGAGCAGGAAGGAATTGACATAGGAATGTCGGAGTTGGCTGAGATGTATGATCTCACAACGTTTGGATCCCACCGATATATGTTCAAACGTAAACCCGGAGAAGAACATCCCATCTTTAAGGCTACTAAAAACGATACCAACTGGAAACGGCGGTTCTTCTTCGTCAGAAGGGATTCTATCCCGGATGGAAAGGATTTGCCGAAGAAATGGAGCACTCATGGTAGGATAGGAGGATCCTTAGAAGGATCACTAAGTAAGCTCATTCTGATAATGATTACTAATATGCTTTTGTTTCTTTTTGTACAGCTATCACATTCTCGCATATTATTCCTTCAGCTGCCACCAAGGGGAGACTTGCTGCCTTTAGAAAGCTTGATCCTGAAACAAGATCATTCAAGACAATCACCCAGGATTCACAAGAGGTATCCTCAGGCTCTGTCACCATGTCAAGTAAGTATCATGTTCTTTTTATATTCAAATGTTTAAATAAATAGTTATATATGAATAGAATTAGGACACTTATCTGTTTTGGGTGTGTAGGCGCTGGAAAATCATCAAGATTCGCTTCCAAATTTAGTTTCACTGAGCTTGACACCGTCCGATCCTCCAAGAAGAAGCTTCCTGCCAGCCCAACTGCTTCGATCCCCAAGGCACCCGCTAAAGGAAGGGGTGGCAAGAAAAGAAAAGCCTCCGAAGCTGAGGATCTGCAAGGTCTGCCCCTGATCCGCCACCAGTTCCTTGAATACTTCAACGAGGTAAGGATCCTTGTCCCCGCTTTAGGTATCCAGCTTATTTGAGGATCACTTGTTCTTAAATTGTTCTTTATCTTCTTTGCAGAAATTTGCTGAGATTGAAGACTACGTTGGGCACGTCGAGGAGCAGGACAAGAAGATTACCGACCTCCAACAAGTCACATTGCTTAAGGATCTCAAGATTGCTGACCTCCAAAAAGATCTCAAAGATGCCAAAACTCAGACAGCTACAATCCTGATTAATTTTGATTATGAGAAGAGCGAGATCACGGAGGATGCTAAAGTCTCCGCTGCCATAGCCATGTACAAGACCAAGCTACAAATGGCCCAAGAAGCTCAGGATCTTGCCTTTGACAGGAGCAACTGGGATGTGGAAGGCTGGAAGGCAAGGCTGGCTGAACTGGATGATGAGGATGAGGTTCTGGCAATTGAGGCTAGTGGTAGTGGCAAGGATCATGGTGGTGAAGCTAGTGGAGCTGGAGATGGTGATGCAGCGAAGGTGTTGGCTGCAACAATGGGCGATGATGGACATTTCTAGACGTAGCCGGAGCCCATTTTTTTAGTTTGGTTATGGTTTTTTTGTTTTGATGATGTTTTGATAAACAATGGTTGGTCTGTACTTGAACAATAGTAATTAGGGTTGAGGATCATGGATGATCCTTTGAACAATAGGTAGGATTACAAATGGTGGAGGGATCCTCTGTTTGGGGGATGAAGCCATTGTGATCCTGCTGTCTTTAATTTCCTGCACTTGTTAGACCTACAAACAATGGACACCCTTTGCCAACCCATGTGGATGGGCCACGTTTTGCTGGTAGAAACGTGGGTTGGCAATTTTGACAACCTTAAAAGGGTTTAAGCTTTTGTGAATAAAATGACTTTAACTTTTTGGCTATATCCTGTGTTGATATCCTTATTGTTATTTTATTTTTCAATCTATTGTGATATTCATGTCGTTTAAACTTATCAAGTAAGGAAAAAAATTAAAAAATATCCCTTAAGAGTTAAGGATATGATCAAGGATCACATAAAAAATAATTTAAGGATCATAATTTCAGTTGTCTAAGGATAAGTGTCACTTAAATACATAATGAATAAAATCAAAACAGTTTAGGATCATACCTGAGAACCCAAGTTAGGATCCTATCCTTCAACACTTAAAATTAGGATAACCCAAGATACAAACCTTAGTTGAAAGTAAGGGTCAAGAATCTTTGGCCATTTATCTTCACAAACCTGAAATAAGATATTACTTGGAACTGAGCCAATATAAGATGAATGTTAGTGACTGGGGACTGTTTTGGTCAAAAAATCTGATGAGGATAATGCAACCAAACTCTTAGTTACGGGGAATGATGCTTGAAATGAGGAACAATGATAAGAATCACTTCAATGTAAATTGCACAAACGACACAAGGATTTATACGAGGAAAAAGCCCTTGATCTTTAGAAGATCTCCGGCATAAAAAACCTCGGGTGATGGAAACTACCGATCACCAAGCTCAAATAAATCAGTAAATGTTTACAACTTCGGATAGTAACGAGCTAGGTACAAGGATCACTATGGTGAAATGTGTAAAAGTGAGTGAAAACTGTTAAGTGCTTGCCGAAAGCTTCAAGAATGCAATTGTACGAGAGTGTGTGTAGCTGAAAAATGGCTAAGTGTTCTAATTACTAGCTCGTCACCCCTTTAAAAATAGAAGTTAACTATGCTAACAAACTATCCGACTTTTGTGCCATGCTCCCACGTTCTCCACAACGTCCATTTCCAGTCAAACGTGTGCGAAATACCCGTGGAATATTCCATAGTAACGTTGCCAAGACCAAGTCAAGCTTGTTACTCCTGCAAAATAATACGAAACACAAACAAACAATCGTTAGTATGAGGATCCTTAAGGTGATCCATGATCCTGATCCTGAAGCTCTTCTGAGGATCACTATCTGTCACAGAAGTAAGGATCATTTATTAGGATAACAAGTAAGGATCACTAATTGTTAGAAAATCCTCCCCTAACAATTGCCCCCAAAATATAAGGAGTAATATGTAAAATGAACGAATTATATTTTCTTGATCTTATCCGCAATTAACTATCGGATATATAGCCGTTGATGTAGAACTATCCGTTGCAACTATGACGTCACAGAAGTGACAACCCTGCACAATCATGATTATAAATAGGAGATATAGATAGGATCGTTTGCATTTAAATTTCAGAGATACTCCCTTTATAACTGCATCCGAAGATAAACAGGTATTCTCTCTTCATCTTCTTCCTTCTTTTGCTCTGTTTTCCGTCTCTTTCCATCATTCTGTCAAAAATGTTGCTCCGGAACTCCCCAGCTAAGGATCACCCGAAAAACAGCCCACTGAAGAGCCAGGGGATCATCGAAGATTCCATAAAAGAACGCTGCTGTTTCACCGATCCGCAGATTGATAAGATCCGCTACTATTTCCCGGCGAACACCGTGTTTAAATCTTTTGATCCCAATGCCCTGAGTGATCATATTTCCGACAACTGGGTTGCTTTTCCTGTCACTCCGTTCACCATAGGCTATACATATCCTTTTCCAGTCTTCACCCAATCTTTCTTTTCCCTAACCGGCATCTCTTATATCCAAGCCATGCCGATGATCTGGAGGGTTTTGTATACCCTTGAAAGGATCATCGAGCAGGAAGGGATAGACCTAGGAATGTCAGAGCTGGGAGAGCTGTATGATCTTACTACCTTTGGTTCTCATCGTTATTTGTTCAAACGTAAACCTGGTGAGGAACACCCGATCTTCAAAGCTACCAAGAATGATACTAACTGGAAGCGGCGTTTCTTTTTCGTCAAGAGAGATTCTATCCCTGACGGGAAGGATCTACCCAGGAAATGGGCTACCCATGGTAGGATGGAGGATCCTGAGAAGGATCACCAGAGAACTTTCTCTTGATATAAGGATCACTTATATACTTTTGCTTTCTTGTTATGCAGCTATCACCGTCTCACACCTCAGACTGTCTCCTGCTGCCAAAGAGAGACTCGCCGCTTTCAAGAGACTTGATCCTGAAACAAGATATTTCAAGACAACCACCCAGGATTCTCAGGAAGTATCCTCAGGCTCTATCGCGATGTCAAGTAAGTATCTTTGTTTAAAAATTTAAATAAATAGTGAAATATAAGTGAAGTAAAGATACTTATCTTGTTTTGGTTGTGTAGATGCTGGAAAATCCACCAAGTCTGCTTCAAAGTTCAGTGTCACCGATCTCACCACCGTCAGATCCTCCAAAAGAAAGGCTCCTACCAGCCCGACAACTTCAGTCCCCAAGGCACCCCTCAAAGGAAATGGAGTCAAGAAGAGAAAGGCCTCCGAGGCTGAGGATCTGCAAGGTCTGCCTCTGATCCGCCACCAATTCCTCGAGTACTTCAACAATGTAAGGATCACTGTCTCTGCTCGTATATCCTGCTGACATATCCTGCTGATTTGAGGATCACTTTGTCCTGACCTTATCTTTTATCCCCTTTGTAGAAATTCGCTGAGATTGAGGACTATGTTGGCCACGTTGAGGATCAGGATAGGAAGATTGCCGACCTCCAGCAGGTTGCATTGCTAAAGGACCTCAAAATTGCTGATCTTCAGAAGGAACTCCAGGATGCCAAACATGAGACGACCAAGGTGCCGGTTAATGCTGACTACGAGAAGCATGAGATCACCGAAGACGCCAAAGTCTCTGCCGCCATAGCAATGTACAAGACCAAGCTGCAAATGGCCTTGGAAGCTCAGGATCCTGCCTTTGACAAGAGCACCTGGGATGTGGAAGGCTGGAAGGCAAGGCTGGCTGAACTGGATGATGAAGAGGAGGCTGAAGAGATCCTGACGATCGAGGCTGGAGGCAAGGGTGAAGGTGGTGAAGCAAGTGGAGCCGGAGGTGGTGATGCAGCGAAGGTTTAGGCTACATGATTGGGCGATGATGGAAATTTCTAGACATAGCCGGAGCCCAATTTTTTTTTTGTTTGATGGTTGTTTTGTTGAACAATTTGATGGTTTGTACTGAACAATAGTTTTTAGGATTAAGGATCTAGGATCCTTCAGACAATAGGCAGGATTGCAAATGGTGGAGGGATCCTCTGTTTGGGGGATGAAGCCATTGTGATCCTGCCGCCTTTATATTCCTGCACTACTTTGAACCTATTATCATGGACACCCTTTACCTACCCCAGCGGACGGGCCACGTATTGCTGGTAGATGCTCGGGGTAGGTAATTTTGACAACCTTTTAAGGGTTAATCTTTTGTTAATAAATAAAACCTTAATCTTTTGTCGCTTATCTTGTATTGTTATCCTTTTTGTCTCTTTAATTCTCAATTGTTTTGATGTACACTTATTGAATAAGCAATTTTGAATAAGTCAGATTGAAAATATTTAGGATATGATCCATGACCAAATATCCTATAGTTGAAGAATCCCAAAAAGTAATATATTTTAAGGATCACAAGTTTAGTTGTCAAATTTTAAGGGTTATTCAAATAAACAATGAATAGAATTAAAAATAGTTAAGGATCATACCTGAGGATCCAAGTTAGGATCCTAACCATAATCAGGATAACTATAAGATAAACCTTAGAGAGAAGTAAGGATCAAGGATCCCTAGTTGCTTATCTTCAAGGACCTGAAATAGAGCATAACTTGGGACTAAGCCAATATAAGATAAGAGTTAGCAACTTAGGACAAGCCCAAGGACAACTGGGGACAAGCCCAAGGATAACTGGGGACAAGCCCAAGGATAAATGGGGACAAGCCCAAGGATCGTATGTAAACTGGAGTATGGCCCTAACTGGCGACTATCCAAACTTAGTGACATGAAAATGTCAAAACCTTAGCTAACGTGAAAACGTTAGAAACCTTAGGAACGGATGTATGGTACGTCTACCATTATACGTAGGATCCTAGGTATAGCCAGTACAATGGAATTATCAGCCCCTAAAGCGAGTACTGGTCCCATTGCCATGAACTATACCAGGATCATCGTGCGCTACTGGCGAAACTGGGGACATGCCCAAACTGGGGACTAGCCCAAACAACTGGATACTTCTGTGGATACTCAACGCTTAGTTAAAGATACCTGAACCTTCAAAACTCAGAATCAAGTAAAAGGAGGATAAAGGACGCAGGATCCTTATCCTTGTAAGAATAAAAAGAATGAAATAGTTTAAGATTGGAATGTTACCAGAAAGAGGATCATCTGTCAGCGGGGATCCTTCAAGGATACTTGTCTGGTAAGGATCATGGATCATGATCACATGAAATATTTCTTCAAATGGACAGCATTCCTAGCTCTAGGTAGCAAATCACCCTCCATTGTTAGCAATCGATATGCCCCCTTTCCTGCTTCAGCTTCAATCAAATAGGGTCCTTCCCACTTTGGTGCTAGCTTTCCATCAGCAGGATTGGTGGTGTTTTGAAATGCTTTCCTTAATACCATATCCCCAACTTGGAATTTCCTGAGCCTGACATTTTTGTTGTAAGCTCCAGCCATCCTTTGTTGATAACTGGCCATCCTTATCCTTGCTAAATCCCTGATTTCTTCTATAGTATCCAAGTCTTGAATCAAGTTTTCAGCATTTTCTTCAGGATCACGAACGCTTGTTCTTGCAGTTGGAACCACCATCTCTGTAGGGATCACTGACTCTGCCCCAAATACCAAAGAAAATGGAGTTTGGCCTGTAGCATTCTTGGGAGTTGTTCTATCAGCCCACAGCACATAAGGTAGTTCTTCTGCCCATTTTCCTTTCTTGGATCCAAGCTTCTTCTTCAAATTGTTGATGATGATCTTGTTGGATGATTCTGCCTGACCATTAGCTTGTGGATGGACTGGTGTTGATGTTATCATCTTAATTCCCCAACTGTCACAAAAGTTAGTGGTTCTACTCCCAATAAATTGGGATCCATTATCACAAATAATTTCAGAAGGGATGCCAAATCTAGTAATAATATTTCTTTTAATAAATGATATAACTTCCTTTTCTCTGACTTGAGCAAAGGCTTCAGCCTCTATCCACTTAGAGAAGTAATCAGTCATAGCAAGCATGAATACTTTTCCACCTGGTGCCTTAGGAAGCTTTCCAACTATATCCATTCCCCATCTCATGAATGGCCAAGAAGAAGATATAGGATGCAAGAACTCTGCTGGTTGGTGAAGGATATTACTATGCCTCTGACAAGGATCACACTTCTTGGCATACTCCACAGCGTCCTTCTTCATAGTGGGCCAATAGTATCCTGTTCTCAGGATCCTTGAAAATAATGCCCTGCCCCCAGTGTGGTTTCCACAATCTCCTTCATGGAAATCCTTTAGGACTTCTTGAATTTCAGGATCCTCAATGCATCTCAAATATGGTCCTGCAAGAGATCGTTTATACAACATATTATTTAATATTGTAAATTGAGATACCTTAATTTTAAAAGCCCTTGGGTTTTCTCCTGTAGGAATTTCTCCATGTTGTATGTATCTCATGATTGGGAGTATCCATGATCCTGAATGAGATTGGGTATCATCACTAGGGATGATTGCAGAATCTTCTCCTATCTCCATAGCTACATGATCCTTGATAGCAGGGGTCAGGATATGGATAATAGGGATCTCAATATCCTCAGGAATCTTCAAAGATGATCCTAGATTGGCTAATGCATCAGCTTCTGCATTCTCTTCCCTTGGTACCTGTGTCAAACTAAAGGATACAAAAGAGAGTGCCAATTCTTTGACTATCTCCAAATATTTGATTAGCTTTTCACCTTTAACAGCATAGGATCCATTAAAGTGATTAGTGATCAATAAAGAATCTACATTTACCTCAAGATACCTGATGCTCATATGCTTTGCAATTTGCAAACCAGCTATCAAGGCTTCATATTCAGCCTCATTGTTGGTAGTTTGAAATTCACAAGCTATGGAGTGGGGTATTATGTCCCCCTATGGCGATTTTAGTAGTATTCCAAGCCCTGTTCCATTCACATTGGAGGATCCATCAGTAAACAGTATCCAAGGATCCTTGGTTTCTTCAAGCTGTTGGACTTCTAGTTCAGCTTCCTTTTGCAAATCACTACTGAAATCTGCCACAAAGTCAGCTAATGCTTGGGATTTAATGGCTGTCCTAGGCTCATATCTTATATCATATGCACTCAACTTCACTGCCCACTTAGCCATCCTTCCTGACATTTCAGGTTTCCTGAGAACATTCTTAATTGGGAAATTAGTTTTAACAATAATGGCATGAGTCTCAAAATAATGTCTTAATTTAGTAGATGCCATAATTAATGCAAGGATAAGTTTTTTCTAAATGTGAATACCTGGATTCAGCATCAAGTAAGCTCTTACTTACATAATAAATAGGATGTTGTGTACCTTGGTGATCCTTAACAAGGACCGCACTTACTGCTTTTGAGGATACCGCCAAATATAAGGATAACACATCTCCCTTTTCTGGTTTCATTAAGGCTGGGGCTGAGGATAGGTAATCTTTAAGAGCTTTAAGGGCACTTTCATGCTTCTCAGTCCATTCAAATTTCTTGTTTTTCCCCAGGATGTCATAGAACTCCTTGCACTTTTCTGAGGATTTGGATATGAATCTGATCAAGGCTGCGATCCTGCCAGTCAACCTTTGCACATCCTTAGTATTGGCAGGAGATTTGATATTCACGATAGCCTTAATTTGCTCTGGACTTGCTTCAATGCCCCTCTTTGTTACCATATATCCTAAGAATTTACCTGCCTTTACACCAAAATGACACTTAGAAGGATTTAGTTTCATATTAAATTTATCAAGGATATTGAATGCTTCCTCCAAGTCTTTAAGGTGATCCTCAGCTCTTTTGGACTTAACCACCATGTCATCAATATAGACTTCCATAGTGTATCCAATTTGTTCCTTGAACATCATATTGACAAGCCTTTGGTAAGTAGCACCTGCATTCCTTAATCCAAATGGCATAGCAATATAACAGTATATACCTGTTGGGGTCATAAAGGCTGTATCCTCTTGATCGGATGGTTCCATCTGAATTTGTTGAAATCCAGATGAAGTATCCATAAAAGTTAACAACTCATGACCCGCGGTAGCATCCACCATGGAGTCAATGTGGGGTAATGGGAAAGGATCCTTGGGACATGCCTTGTTTAAATCTGTAAAATCGACACATACCCTCCACTTTTCATTTTTCTTTTGAACAACAACCACATTGGCTAACCATCTTGGATACTTAACCTCTCTAATCATACCTGCTCGAAGTAGCTGATCTACCTCTTCCTGGATAATAGCATTTCTTTCAGGTGCAAACTTCCTCCTCTTTTGATGAATTGGCTTGAATGACCTGTCAATGCCAAGTTTGTGAGTAATTATATCCTTAGATATACCTGTCATGTCTTCATGTTTCCAGGCAAAGGTGGTCTTCCTTCTTTTGAGAAAGGATACTAGCTCTTGTTCAATATCGCTAAGGATCCCTGACCCTATAAAGATCTTGGATTCAGGATCATCAGGATCCATGAGGATTTCTTTCAAATCCTGTTCTCTTGCCTCCAAGACGTCTCTTGAAGGATACTTTAATTGCTATTGCTCCCTTGGTCTTGAGGCTGGTTTCATTGATGAGGTATAGCAATTCTTAGCCTCCTGTTGATCACTCTCAATTTTCACCACTCCCCATGGACTTGGAAGCTTTACACACTGATGATAGGTGGATGGAACTGCCTTCATATCATGTATCCATGGCCTGCCAAGGATAACGTTACAACACGATAAGCAATCAATAACACAAAACTTTTGATAAGAATGCAATCCTTCAATATAGATTGGGAGTTTGATGTCCCCCAATGTATTCTTTGTTTCTCCACTGAATCCCACAAGTACTGAGGATCTTGGGATAATATCGGACTCTGGGATATTCATTTTCTTGAGAACATCCAGCTGAATGATGTTCACAGAGCTTCCTCCATCTATAAGGATCCTGCGAACAAAGTGGTTAGAAATAAACAATGTAATTACGAGACCGTCATGGTGAGGATCCTGGATGTCAACACGATCATCCTCATCAAAAGTAATGACTTTATCCTGGGTGACAACGGAGGTCCTGACGGGTCTGTCTCCATTATCCATCTTGGTTTCCTTAGCGTGTCTTTTTGCTGCTGAGAAGGATGTACCACAGATGTCTGATCCACCGGATATGAAATTTATGACTTATGCATCTGCCGGAGGAGCAGGAGCCCTTTCCGGGATCCTTTCAGGATCCTGGGTTCTTGACTTCTTTCGTCCCAAGAGTTCCTTTAAATGCCCCTTGCTCAACAAATAACCAATTTCCTTTCTAAGTGCAATACATTCTTCAGTGATATGCCCAAAATCCTCATGATATGCACACCACTTAGATTTATCCTTTGTAGCAGCTGGTTTATCACTTTTCCTTGGCCACCTAGCTTTCTCACCTAGATTCTGCATTGCAAGGATTAGTTCATTGTTATCAACAGAGAAACAATATTCAGAAATAGGAGGATAATTCTCATCATCCTCTTCTTGCTCCACTGCGTGCACATTCTGGTTATCAGATCTGTTATAGGACTTGGATTTGTTGTTCCTGAAGTAGGATCCTTGCTTATCCTGTTTTGAGGATCCTGTCAATCTGTCCTGGATCCTTTTGTCATCCTCTAGGCGGATGAACCTAAGGGCCCTAGTCCTTACTTCATCAAGATTCCTGCAAGGTGTCATAACAAGATCATCATAGAATAATGAATCCCTAAGCAATCCCATTTTAAAGGCTTCAACAGCCGTAGCTATATCCAAATTGGGAATATCTAAGGATTCTTTACTAAACTTAGTGATATAATCTCTAAGTGATTCATTTTGACCTTGTGTTACCCTATATAGATCACTAGTTAATCGTTCAAACTTTCTGCTACAAGAGAATTGACTATTGAACAAGTTAACTAAATTAGCAAATGAAGTAATAGAGTAAGGGGGAAGACTTAGCATCCATTTAAGAGCAGATCCTGTAAGTGTGGATCCAAATCCCTTGCATAGACATGCTTCTTTCAACCTTTCCGGAATTGGATTGATCTCCATCCTCTCCCTGTATTGAGCTACATGCTCTTCTGGATCCGTTGAACCATCATATAGCTTCATTGATGGTATCTGGAATCTTTTAGGTATCTCAGCATCACACAAAGGTGGTGCAAAACGAGATATCCTATGGCTAACATCCGCAATCTCAGGAATGGGTTTAACCACTCCTGGTACACTGGATATCATATCCTTAAGCTTCTGCAGTTCCCTAGCCATGGCCTGATTGATACCTGTATCCTGCATAAAGCCATGGTTAGTGTTATATAAATTATTAAAAGTGTTACCTCCCACAGGATTCGAGTTTGGAATTGCGGATGTGAATCCATCTTGTCGAGACTCTGGCATGATTGAAGGACCAGAGGAGGCAATGGTCTGCATTGGTATGAAGTCTCCTTGATGGACGTCTGAGTTCTGAGGTTGCATATTTCTCGAGGATCCTTGATTTTGAAGGGGGTTGGATCCTTGGAATTGCGATGATCCTTGAACCTGAAAGGATCCTGGGACCAGAGAGGATCCTTGAACAAGGGAGAATCCTGGGACCAGAGAGGATCCTTGGACCTGGGAGGATCCTCGGACCTGGGAGGATCCTCGGACCTGGGAGGATCCTCGGACCTGGGAGGATCCTCGGACCTGGGAGGATCCTCGGACCTGGGAGGATCCATGGACCTGGGAGGATCCTTGAACCGCATGCATTCCCACATATCCTCCTGACGTGAAGTATCCCTGATGCTGAGAAGAGGATCCTAATGGTTGAGAAGAGGATCCCTGAGGCTGGAAGCAAGAGCCAAATGCCTGACTCATTGTTGTTGTCCCATAACGCCTTCCTGATAGTTCACCCAAGTATTGCACATCCGGAACTGCTGAGTATTGTGAGGTTATGACCGAAGTGTCGAAGTTCAGCGATCTTGGCATCAGAGGGGAGTGATCCTCCACTGATTTCTTCTGTTTCTTGATTTCATCGATCTCCCGGAGGATCCTTTCGTTGGTCTTATCCTTCTCTTGTGCATGATTCCTCATCTGCAAAATCAAGGCATAGAGATCATTAGTAGTGGGATTAGTTGAAACAGAAGAAGTAGGTGGTTTTTGGAAAATAGGAGTTGGTTTCTTCGCAGCATTCTCAGCATTCTTCTGGGATCCAGAAGGTGGTGGAGGCAAAGGAGGAACGCCTTGTGAGGAACTGAATGAGGGCATCAAACTTGAAGTATTCTTCACTGAGGAAGCCATCTGTTTGGTTGTAGCGAACCGAAATAACCACGAAAACATGAATCTTTCTAAGAATGAAGCACCAATTGCCCCACGGTGGGCGCCAAACTGTTTTGGTCAAAAATCAAGCAATGTCAATGTAACCAAACTTTCTGTTGTGAGGTATGATGCTTGAATTGATGAACAACAATAAGGATCACTATGAAGTGTAATGAACAAATGACACGAAGATTTATACGGGGAAAAAGCCCTTGATCAAGAGTTGATCTCCGGCACAAAAAACCCCGGGTGATGGAAACTACCGATCACCAACTCAAATTAAACAAACAATCTGTTACAACTTCAGATGATAGCGAGCTAAGTACAAGGATCACTATAGTGTATCGTGTAGAAATGTATGAAAAATGCTAAGTGTTTTGTCGAGAGCCGGTGAGAGCGGTTGTATGAGTGTGTGTGTAGCCAAAAATAGCTAAGTGTCTCTAAAATAGCTCGCTACCCCTTTAAAAATAGAAAATATCAAGCCTAACTAACATTCCGCAAATGGTGCAAGTCCTCCACGACTCCACAACGTCCATTTCTGACCAAGCACTTGCGGAATAGACTGAGAATATTCTCCAGGAATGTCGCCAAGACTAAGTCCAAGTTGATATTCCTGCAAAACATTTACGAATTCAAAGTAGACAATCGTTAGTACAGGGATCCTTATAGTGATCCATGATCCTGATCCTGCAACACTTCTGAGGATCACTACTTCAGACAGAATTGAGGATCACTAAATCCAACAGTAAATAAGGATCACTGGTCATTTAGAAATCCACCCCTAACAACTAGCATACATCGATTATCGAGTCGGAAAGTACAAGTAATAATTAAGCAAAGAATGACAGATCTGATTAGCAATCTTTTCTTCCTTTGACTTTGACTTTGACCTGTACTTTGACTTCAAAAGGTCGGGTTGTTACATTTACTATTAGGAAGAAAGAATCTGAAAGAAGGAAGCCCACAGGTAGGGCTGTAAACGAACCAAACGAACACGAACAAGGCCTTGTTCGTGTCCGTTCGTTAAGGAAATAAATCTGTTCACGAACGGTTCATGAACACTTACCGAACGAGATTTTATGTTCGTGTTCGTTCATTAATAAAATGAGTGTGTTCGCGAACGGTTCACGAACACAAACGAACACAGATAAATTTAGCGAGCACGACGAAGGATAAAGATAGATGGCCCAAAGAGTAGCACTCGAACTTGAATCCCTTATTGTGGAACGAAGGTCTATCGTATTTACTGATGTAAGTAATGAGAAATGAAAGGGAAATTATGCATAAACAATGTGAAATTGGGTTTCCTAGTTTAATTGTTACGGTAATAAAATAAATAAAAGTTTAATAATATAAAAAGTACAAATAAAATATAAGAAAGTACAAAGATCTTCAATTAAAACACAAACATACGAATATAAACGAATGCAAATCAACGAATTTTCACGAACACGTTCACGAACACCGTACCGAACGTTCACGAACACAATCGAACGAACGAGACTTCTGTTCATGTTCGTTCATTTAACTAATCGAACGAAATTTCTTGTTCATGTTCATTCGTTTATTAAACGAACGAACATAAACGAACTTCC
Organism: Helianthus tuberosus; assembly: GCA_030545235.1. Taxonomy (NCBI): domain Eukaryota; kingdom Viridiplantae; phylum Streptophyta; class Magnoliopsida; order Asterales; family Asteraceae; genus Helianthus; species Helianthus tuberosus. The sequence goes on along the minus strand of CM060386.1, from coordinate 29,704,524 downwards.
CGCCGAACGGTTCACGAACTGTTCGCTGAACGTTCGGTTCGTTTACAACCCTACCCATAGGGATACAAGAACCCTTCAGAACAAACTTTTTTCAAAGTTTCTGCATAATTTTAGATCAAATTAACCGGATTCTGCACCTTCAAAACGGATGAAAATGGCGGTGGAGTTAAAAGCTTCGGTTGAATATCGAAGATCTAAGGAACAATCTTCTGAGTCGGGCTTTGATAAAGAACTGGATTCATAAAACGGGTCATCAGCGAAGCTCCGGAGCGAACTAGGGTTTTTTTTCAGTTGATTTTCTGCGATTGAGGGTATTGCTTGATGAAGAGTGGATTAGGTTTTTGCTTGTGATGGATTTGGGGAAGACGAAGATAGCTCTCTGTGCCGGAGGCTCCGTAGCGAATTAGGATTTGTTTGATGTTTGTGCTTTTATTTCGTAGGGTATGGTGGCGGAGGAAAGTGAAGCGTGGAGGCGGTTGACGGCGGTGAGAGGCGGAGAGTGGCAGTGGTGGAGGGAGGCAACGGAAGAAAGAGACCAGAGGGGTGGTGGCGGACTGGTAGAGAGAGATGAATAGTTGACTGGTTGAGAGGTCTGATATTTATTTATAAAATATAAATGACCATTTTGCCCCTAAGGATAAAGACAAAATAACCAGCTTTTAATAGTCAAATAAGTGGTAATTTGATTTTTAGACTAAAATGACAATAAAAGTGAAACCACAGGGACCCAGATGTAAAAGGTCTGACATTTGGACTAAAATGGCATAAGTGACCAAACCTCAGGGACCAAAATGGCAGTTTACTCTTTAGACAAATGTTTATTTGGGTAAAGATATTAGTAAAGTGCGGTTTTCGTCCCTCCTGTTTGCTTCAAACATCAGTCTTGTCCATTTATAACGTCAAGTGTTGAATAGCTATTAAACGTTAGGGACTAAAACTGTTATAGACAAACGAAACCTAATGTTTAGAGACTAGAGCAAACCTTAAGGACGAAAACTGCTGCTTACTCATATACTCTATATTTTATATGTGTAAAAGTAATAATAATTGGTTATTTGCCGCCTTGCGATGTAACGGAAAGCAAGCATGTTACAAAAATGTGTAGCAAAACTAAATAATGTATGTGTAACAAAAGGGTTCCCTGTTTAGCCAAAATATAAAGCGGTGATATGTTAGAAAATATATTGAAACATGTTTTACATTGATTATGTCGATTACTAAACTGGTAGTTCAAAAATGTCAAAAAAAATACCATAACTGACTCGTATCAACACTGAAAACCAACAAAAGGAATACAAATACCGGTATTAAAACATGTGCAAAAATTGTTTATGATACAATGAAACAAATACTATATTTTGAATCCAAATTCATTTTCAATGTCAAAATGTTTGAGGGAAAAAACTAAACATAAATGTGCATTTTAGTTTTTTTTTTAATTAACAAAAAAAAAGTTTTCAAAAAAAATTAAATGATAAATTATTAAAAAATAAATGGGTTAAATATGTATAAGGGTGGGGTTCGGCTACAAAGTCTATTTTCCCTAAAAAATGTACAAAGTCATAAAACACCACAATTTTAGCCATAAAACACACTCAAAAACCACAAATAATAGAGTGAAGATCACTAAAACACAATATCTAAACTCTAACAATCCATAAAAACTTCAAACACACCATTGTAGAACTATGAATATAAAACACAACATGATAATCAACATAAAACACGTTAATGTTAGTCATTCGATAATCAAAGCCTTATCATCTAAAACACAACACAAAACCCACAAATATAGCATTTTAGTAATCTTCACTTTGTTATTTGTGGATTTTGAGTGTGTTTTATGACTTTTTACACTTTGTAGGAAAAATGTACTTTATAGCCAACTCCCACCCTATATATGTATAATATTAATAACTAGTATAATTCCCCGCGCTACACGGCGGGAATTTGATCAGTATCGGCCCGTTTAGTTACGGTAATGGCACTCGATATACAACCGAAAGAGAAAACCCAAAAAGAATAAGTTGTCATATAGTCAAAAGGACGTCGACGCGTGTTTTACGTCAGTCGAAAACTATAGAAATTAATGTTGATAATGGTTGCGATAGCAACGATATAGATATATATATCAATACTGTTCGGTCAGAATTGCCATGAAAACGGTACTGTGATAACCGAAAATTTAAAAAAAATTATTAATAAGAAAAAAAATAGAATATTATATTAAATGTAAGTTATTAAAACCTAACACATAAAAAAACATTTTTATAAAGTTTTAAATTTACCAAAAAAGATAAAATGACAAAACTAAAAATTCCTATCTGGTAGTTTAAAATTTACCTAAAAAGATAAAATGACAAAACTAATAAATTCCTACCTAGTTGCATTTGCTTTAGTAAAAAAAATGGTGGTTTTTCAATATTTATTGGTTTCCTAATGATTTGATATATAGACATTATGTCTAGTGGAGATGGTTATGATCGGGTGGTTTCGCTGATGGCACGTTAATACTCTAGTGGTCCGTCAGCCGTTAAAAAAAATTATTCATTTCATATATAACCATCATTCCATATATAAGTTTGCAACTTTTTTGTGCATTATCATTTGTACATTGTGCTTTGGGTGTTTTTCAAAAAAAAAAAGTTGATTTTTTATTTTTAACCCAAAGGTTTTTACTTTTTACAAATTTAACCCTACATAATTTGTTTTTTTAACTTTAACCCAAAACTTTTCATTATTTGCAATTTAACTTCACAACTTTTGTCACTTATACTTTTTATCTTTTGCAAATTTTTGTTTTATGTATAGTTCTAAATTTTTCGAGTTAATACGACGCAACGTGCATGTGTGGTTCAACGTTTTTACCTCTATTTTTTCATGTTTGACAGGTTCGTCGCAACACGCATATCCTAGGTCGAGTCAGTGTTGGTGGTCGATGACGGTTGTGTGACATTAGTATTATTTGACACCATTTTACGCCCCGCCGCAACGCGGGTTGTGCTTTGGGGGGTTTTCAAAGAAAAAACGGTTATGCATATGGTTGTCGTAACGTTGGCTTTGGGGGTTTTCCAAAAAAAAAATGATTTTTTTTTACTTTTCACCCAAAAATATTTCATAAATTACTTTTAACTCAAAACTATTTGTTTGTTTTTTTACTTTTAACCCAAAACTTTTTATCTTTTGCAATCTATCATCATAACTTTTTTTACTTTCAACTTTGATCCTTTATAGTTTTCATTTTCCGCAAATTTTTCGATTTATGCTTGGTTCTAAATTTTGTGACTTAACACATCGCAACGTGCGTCTTTGGTTTAACGTTTTTACGTTTCGTTCTAAATTTTGCGAGTTAACACGACGCAACGTGCGTGTGTGGGTGAACGTTTTTACATCGTCTATTTTTTCCCCGTTTGACATGTTTAACATAACGTGCGAGTCCTAGATTAACTTAGTTATAACTAAAGAATCCCCGCCGCGGCGGGTCGCAATCCTAGTTTAATTAAATACATGTGGAAACAAGTTATTCAACTTATTAATAATCGGATAAATAAGATCATGTTAAATTTTGAATCTGTGTTATATAATAAAAGAAACCATTTTTGGGACACTTGTCATCATATTAGGCCATGTTTTTATAGATAAGTATTATTTTAGTTTAATCTTTTCTAAATAATTATAGATAATCCTCCTACTAAATTTCATTTAGTTTAATTTCTTATGGATAATTATTATTTAGTTTATTCTTCTTCTCATTTATAATATTATTTAAATTACGATTTTGGCCCCTATGGTTATATCACTTTTACTCTTTTAGCCCAAAAATAATCTTTAACATCTGAGCCCCCCAACGTCTTTTTTTCTATTGTTTTTTGGCCCCTAACGTCTTTTTTCTAACCCTTTTGGCCCCTAACATTTAATGGATGGGGTTAGTGTTAGGGGCCAAAGGGTTAGAAAAAAAGACGTTAGGGGCTCAGATGTTAAAAAAAACTTTTTTGGGCTAAAAGGGTATAAGTGATATAACCACAGGGGCCAAAATCGTAATTTACTCTAACTAATATTATTTATCATTTATACATTTATGGAGTTTTAAATAATGGGTTAAATTTATTGAGACTTCGTTAACAAATTTTGCTACAACAAAATAATCAATTTATATCAATCTAAATTTTTATCTATACTATACTATATAATCAAACATTAATGTGTGACACATGTCGTTCATTGTAGGTATTTATTTTATGATTTTCTCGCCTCACTTCCAAACTTATCTTATGTTAAGTAAATAAATAAATGAATAATGAGCTAATATTAAATTTTATCATACTTTAAATTTCGAATACCTATCTTCTATTTTCTAATAAAATATTATCCGAAATTATAAATTGTTAATTTAAAACATTTTAAATAACACAAATTATTTATCACGAAAACCAAACTTTGTATTAATATATTAAATATTTTTATTTTCACTATACAAAATTATATTTACTAACTTTTTTTTATTTGGTATATAAAATTACATTTATTTAACTCATGTAACAAATGAGGTTTTTAAAGATGTATTATTTTATTATTTGGTAAACAATATTACATTTATTCAACCCGTGTAATAAATGTGATTTTAAAGATATAATTTTTTTATTTGGTATATAAAATTACATTAATTCAACTCGTACAATATGGTTCTTATATATATAACTTTTTTTATTATTTAATATATAAAATTATATTTATTCAACCCGTGCAATAAAGGAAGTTTTCAAAGATATAATGTTTTATTATTTAGTATATAAACTTATTTACTCAACCCGTGTAATACATGGGGTTATAATCTAGTTGAGATATTTAAAATAACCTCTAATTTATATAATCATGTGGATTGTGCTGTGGAGTGTATCTTACATTTATTATTTTATTCGAGGGAGAGGTTGACCAATTACGAATCAAGGGAACTCAAAAAACAGTTTTCATATGACTACCCGGTGTGGTTTGGTTAGTTCTCAAAGAGATTACCCGCCACTTAGGCGTCACCTCATCAAGGGTGGAGGACCATCCCTTTGGGGATTATCCAAGGGTGTGGAAGATTATCCAACCTATTATAAAAAAAACCAATATAATATAACTAGGTTATAACCCCGAGTATTACACGGGGTTGAATAAACAAAGTTTATATACTAAATAATAAAACAATATATCTTTAAAAACCTTATTTATTGTACGGGTTGAATATATATAATTTATATATTAAATAATAAAAAGTTATATCTATAAGAACCATATTGTACGGGTTGAATAAATGTAATTTTATATACCAAATAAAAAAGTTATATATTTAAAACCACGTATCTTACACGTGTTGAATAAATGTAATATTGTTTACCGAATAATAAAATAATACATCTTTAAAAAACCTAATTTATTACACGGGTTGAATAAATGTAATTTTATATACCATATAATAAAAAATTACATCTTTAAAAATATGCGCATTACACTGTTTGAATAAATGTAATTTTCTGTACTAAATAATAAAAATATATATATCCTTAAAAAACCCCCGTGTATTGTACGAATTGAATAAATCTAATTTTATATATCAAATAATAAAACGTTATATTTTAAAAAACTCATGTATTACATGGGTCGAGTAAATGTAATCTAATATAGTGAAAATAAAAATATTTAATATATTAATACAAAGTTTGGTTTTCGTGATAAAAATAGATTATTCTGTTGTTGCAAAATTTGTTAACTAAGTCTCAATAAATTTAACCCTGTATTTAAAACTCCGTAAATGTATAAATGATAAATAATATTAGTTAATTTTATTTTAAGTTTCGTAAAATCTATTTGATACCAAACTAAAAAAACGTTCAAATATAATTAATTCAAATAAATAATATTATAAATGAGATGGAGATTAAATTATCCATAAGATATTAAACTAACAATATTTAGTAGGAGGGTGATTTATAATATAAGATATTAAATTAAATATTCAAATAAATAATATTATAAATGAGATGGAGATTAAACTAAATACTAATTATCCATAAGATATTAAACTAATAATATTTAGTAGGAGAGTTATCTATAATATAAGATATTAAATTAAATAATATTTAGTAGAAGGGTTATCTATAATTAATTAGAAGAGATTAAACTAAAATAATAATTATCTATAAGAGATAGTCTAATATGATGACAAGTGTCACTAAAGTGGTTTATTTTATTATATAGTACTAGCGGTAAGACCTGTGTGCAAACACGGGTCGTTTCTTAGAAAACCATGCATAAGTTAAGCTTGGTGGTTGTTTTGGTAAAAAATTACCGAAGCAATTAAGTGATCAAATTAGTTAAGTGAGGTAGTGTGCTTAAAAGGTGTGTTGAAAATGTTCAAGTTAAGTTGTTTGCGAAAAAACAGTTTGAGGATATGGCTCAGGATACAGAGCTCTATTTATGATCAAACAATGAGCAAAAAAGGTAAAGGGTGACACCGGATATACGAGGAAAGCCCTTGATCATTCTAGATCGCCGGCACAAAACCTCGGGAGCTGACAATCGCAGCTGCCTTGTTCTTCTATTACTTCAAATGTTAGGATACAGTGCAGGATATGATGCGGATCAACTAGGTGTTACAACGTGATTTGATTACAAGTGTTGGTGTGTAGTGATTGCTAGTAATTAGAGAGTAAAGTGTGCGAATGAAAGTAAGTGCCTTAACTTGATCCGATCATACTATTTATAGCTAAACGAAAATAACTAACTTTCCTATTAAACCGAGATGCCCCGAATATTCCAAAGTAAACGTTGCAGTCCTGGTCTTTCGGAATCAACGTCTCTATTCCAACTGATTTGCCCGAGTCTTGGGGGGAAGAAGTCTTCTTGAACGTTGGAGACTTGTAACTCTTAATCTGCACGTGATCAATTCAGTCAATACCAGGATATCGTACCAGGATGTTACCAGTATCCTGACCCGATATCCTGATCACAAATAAACAATCAAAAGCAGAATATTAGTCAGGATATATGCTCATAAAATGACCCATAACAGTGGTAATTCTATATAAGCTTGAGTTTTTAACATTACTTATATACATAGCTCGAAATAAGTTAAGCTTGAACTTAGACTCGGCTTATAAAAAATAAAAAAAAAACCTACGTGCACAAAGGAAATTTTCACTTCATAAACCGATATATAGAAAAAATATGAAAAAGATAAATACATTATAGCAATATAGAAGTTTTCAACAATGCTCGAAATAAGTCTTTGCGTATAGCTTGCTACATTTCTTCTGTAGTTATGCACCTCGAGTCATAGGAGACCATAATATTTATATAACAAATGAACTAATAAAAAAACATATAATATGAGGAGACAATACTTACAACTTTACACATGATAACTCCCCCAAAAAGTGAAATCAACCGCCAGCTTTGATGGTGTGACAAAATCTGTAAGGAGAACTTCACGCTTTATCGACACTTGTTTCGCCTATTAAAAACAAAACGGTATCTATAAGAATCAAGAAATAGCATATCCCCCCATCAAATGAAATATGCAACACTCTCCACTCTTGTAGCAGTTTCAAAAGTGGTATTAAAACACTGTTTTAACCCAACAATGGTTTAAAACACTGTTTTATTTTCTAACATCTGTTTTAACCCAAAACACTATTTCTAACATCTGTTTTTAACCCAAAACAGTGGTTTCACTTTTTCTCCACAAAACACTGTTTTAACCCAATAGTGGTTTCAAACATTGTTTTATTTTCTAACATCTGTTTTGACCCAAAACACTGTTTCTAACATCTGTTCTAACTCATAACAGTGGTTTCGCTTGTTCCCCCTGCAAACACTGTTTTTAACATAAAAAACAGTTTCTAACATATGTTTTAACCTAAAATAGTGGTATACCGAAACCGACAACACACCAAACCGATACAAACATCAAATCGACATTTCAAATCACGAAAACGATAACATCCCAAACGATATTCACTTACATGTTTGCAATTACAGGAGTGGTCTCGTGGGCTGTTATTTGGGTTTCAAAAGGGAATTAGTCTGGGTCAAAGTGGAAAGCTCCATTTTCTCTTTCTTAGTAGTCTACGTAAGACGTTGAAGGGCTTGTTTATCTTTAAGAAGATCAATACCCTCATCCCTATTGAAACTTTCAGCAAGCCTATCAACAATTCTCTGTTTAAATTTCATAAAAAAAACATTTTAAGTTTCTAACAATAAAGCTCAATATCAGCATAAAACATTAACAATAATGTTCTGATTAAGGTTAATTAGGGTTCTTTAACCTTGTCAAAGCCATCTCCTCCTAAATGGGTGTCTCCGGAAGTCGACAGTACCTTGAAAACTCCATACCCAGTCACTACCATCGCTGCTGGTCACTACCATCGCTGCCACCATCATCAACTAAATCCATCGTAACATACGAAGATTCCACAATTATTTAAGAAAAAAAACTGAACCGCATTTCATTTAAATAAGGCAAACCAAAGTTAATGATATTCCGTTACTTATTTACCTGGTTTTGACGCCAGAATCAATTGTAAGCTCTGATAATTGGCTCAAAATCTGAACTTGAATTTGCATGACATTAACATTTTTATAAATACCACGTAGAGAAACTTATAGTAATTTTAAGCTACATTTGCATAACTAAAGAGTTGTAATTCATAAACTACAGACGAAGAACAAAAGAACCTTCCAGTTTCCAGTAAAGGATACAAAACGAAGTGAAGATTCCCTGAATCACTTTTTAGCGAGCAGCTTCTCCACTGGAGTGGTTTTCACAAGGTAAAGCCTGGCTTGCAAAGTACCATCATCATCAGCCCTAAGACATGTAACACCCTAACAAGTATTAACTTAAATATCGACGCAGCGGGAATTCAAGCCTTAAAATTTCTTTATAATTTAAACACAATACATACATGAAGACCCAATTTCAAAATATTAAACACTTGCTAAGAGGAAATGTTTACATTTACTTCCACATGTGAAAACATTACATAACTAAAACTACGTGACTGTTCTTCCGTACAATCCTTGCTCTTGATTCGATCTTCAATCCTTCTATTCTTCATGACGATGCTAAGTCCGCGCAACCTGCATTCACCACATACATGTGCATCGATTAGATTTGGTGACATCATTCCTAAACTAAACATACGTAATCAATGACTAGCATGTGTTCCTTCTTCCCATACTAATCCTAACGAATATGCTTTCCGTGTATATTCGTGCATTCCAATTCCTTAACTTTGATATGGACATTAATAGAGTACCTGCATTCTCATTTCATACTCAAGACACTGAATTAGTAACTTAATACTCAACTTATTTAAGCTATACAAACACAAACACAAGATTCCGTTCATTCATGCACAATAAATCCTACTTCATGTATAAGTACCTACACGCGTATGTTTATACACATTTCATACCCACATACATACATACAAACATACTTACGTACATATATACTTACATAAATACATTTATACATACATACTAACTCTTACATACCACTTACATAATTCCCTACGAATTACTGACGTATCCTAATTACAAACCTCCATGTAATAAGACATGTACGAACAAACTTATATACATACTCACTCCTATTCATGATTACTTATAAGTTTAAGCCTATTGGAATGAAGTTAAATCTATACATACATACCCACATACTTAATTCATTACCCCGCATACTCGCTCCCACATCCCGTCCTTACTCACACATCATATGCGCTTTTTAAATGTCTTTCGGGTATGTTTCGGATCTTAAGAATGAGTTCCGTACTCACCCGTAACTTACCAAGCCATTTGGTAGGGTTGGGGAACATTATAAAAACTTAATGAGGCTTGGAATCGGTTCACGGGGTCCGAATTCGAAGAAAAACGAAGAATTGGATAAACTTTTTATTTTGTATCTGACCTCCACCGTAAGCTACGGTAGCTACCGTAGCTTACGGTGGCCATGAAATCCTTACGGTGACAACCTACTACCTTAGTACCTTACGGTGGAAAATGGCTTCAACTCCTACCGTAACTTATGCTGGCTACCGTAAGTTACGGTAGCGCCCAGATCAGCTTTCCATTTAATACCAAAACTCGCATAACTTGCTCGTTTTGCATCCGTTTCACTTGAAACTGGTTTCTATGTTCATAAAACATTTCCCCACCTAATTAACTAAAAATCCATACCTTGAGGTCCTTAAACTTTATAAATTACATTACCGTTACACGATTCATGCATATATGTTCGACCCGTTTGATTTCACCATGCACTTTTCGTTACCTTGTGAACTATTAACAACTTATTACGACTTTCCTTTCCATTTACTTACCTTCTCAATCATTCCTGCAAGACTCCTAACCTTCATAAATAGACTTTAATTATATACTAAGAAGTGAGGTTCGGAAGTCACTTACCTTATGCGTCCGTATTCGCATCCGCTCCCTTGCCTCCTTTTGACCGTTTGCGTTTCTTGCTTGAGTCCATTTCCACATGATCCCTATGCTTTCATGTCACCGCAATCACATCCTTGTTAGTATACATGATTGTACATATAAATGATCATGTCGAATGCATAACTCACATTTAACTTTCATTAGTCAAGTCTAACAAGCATAAGGCATATACCCAAAATCACATCTTTTCAAACTCATATAATTCATCATGTCAACGCATAAAACGCATATTGATTTAATGCATGCCATATGACGTTCTAAGATCTTACAATGGTGACAAAATTCTAGCCATGCCTCTTTTGTACAGTTGACTTTCAAAATTCAACGGTTTATTGTACAAACTTTCGACTTAACCTCATATATTCGTGATATCATATTAGGCTATACATATGACACTATATACATTTCATACTCATGATGCAAATGTGCTTACAACCACATGATCACATAATTATATACACATACACATTTACTTACACATACTTTCACATGTTAAGGTTTTGTGATTCTACATTTGGCAATATCATATATAGTAACAATACGACATAACTCCAACATTATTACTTATCAATAAGCTATTCGTTTCACATTTCGTACACATTCACTTTTAATTATCATAAATCAAGCGCATCAAATACATGGTGAGCATCATACCATTCAAGAACAAGATACAAGTCCTAATGCATAATTCTACCCAATCATACCATCAACTACTCCTTCTTACGAAATCCTTCTACAATGCATTTTCTCATGTTTAATATCATCAATCATGTCATCATCAAATTCTACACATGTTCAATCATTGTTTAGCATATGATTTCACATACTATCTTATACTAAGCATTTCATCAAACACTTGGTGTGCCTACTGTTGGTGCATACGTCTGTCGACTTCGTCTTGTATCGAGTCTTGTACTAGAATTGTTATATCAGGGCACGTAGTACGAGAAAACTAGGGTTTGGGTGGTGTTTGGTTAATTTCGCTTGAAATGACACCTGCCACTTTCAAGCGAAATCAGCCTCCCTATATATAGCCTTCATGCGAAATCATTTGTAAGGTTCATGTGTCCGGTACCGAAGTGATGCCGACGTGTCTACTGATCTGTAAACTTGTTATAATCAATATACAAGACAATTAGAAGTGAAACAAGCTGTTTTCCAAGTCAATTCATCTGTTTCCGCCTCTTGAATTGATAAGAACTCTTCTCATTGACTCGTTTGGGTCACAAAACGATCCTACAAGTGGTATCAGAGCTCAGGAGGAAGAGTTCTTGCCAAAACAGCCATAATTTCTGAATTCTACACTTTCTTTTTCAAAATTAACAAAATTTCACGGTCAAAATGGATTGAATTTCATACATGTCATGCGAAACAGTGTTTTAAAGAATCCTTGAAAGAATTGGACCTTAATTCTGCTTAAAATTGGTAAAATACGTAATTCCGCTTGAAAATCAGATCGAAAAAGATGATGTCAGCAGCATTTCACACGTAATTAGCAATTGATTCCGCTTGAAATTGCTATTTCGCTTGAAAAGTACACCTAATTCCGCTCGAAATTACCTGATTTCGCTTCAAAGTGTGATTCCGTTTGAGACGTTCCACACGAAATTAGTAATTTTGCTCCAAGTAGTAATTTCGTTTGATAATTTCGCTTGAATCAGCTATTCCATTTGAATAGGGGTATTCTGTTTCAAAGTGATTTCGTGTGAAAGGTTATTTCGCACCAAAAGTGTTATTCCGCTTCAAAAGTGATTTCGGTTGAGACTTGATTCCGTTTGAGTTTGGTATTTCGTGTGAAACTGAGTTTTTGAGACTTGTGTTTGTGAAACAATTTGCCTAAACATGGAAGAGGAATTTTACAATGCTTTTGCTACACCAGTTGCACCAGTTACAGCTGCTGAAACATTGTACTATGAGAATGAAACGGGAACTCATCAAAAACCGCCAAAGCTGATGTACATTGAAGATTTTAAAGGATGACAGAATCGATTTGAGAACTGGGTACAAGCTTATAAGTTTGACGCATGGTGTTCATTAGAGAAAGATTACGAGAAACTGAAAAATGAACGTGGGCTTGAAAAAGCGTTTTGTGACTTTTCGGAGATTGATAAATTGAAATATACAAGTGAAAAAATGATGATCAGTATTCTTCAACAAGCGATTAAGGAAGATATCTTTGTTTTGCTCCAACATGAGGGTACTGCTAGGTCAATTTGGACGGCTTTGATTCAAAAGTTTAAAGGAAGTGCAGATATGATCAAGAATAAAAAGGCTTTACTGAAGAAATCATTTGACATGTTTGTAGCCTTTGACCATGAAACAAAAAAAATGACCATTGATAGATATTGTCATCTTGTTTTGGAAATGGGAAGATTGGATATAAAGAAAGACGATGATGAATGGGTTGATAAACTTTCTGATGCATTACCACAGGAGAAATGGGGAACTTATTTGTTGATCCTTAAACACATGAGAAAATCTGAAAATATGAATCTGGCACAGTTTATTCAGAGGATTGAAGAGCACGAGTTGGATATCCAGAAAACAGCAATCATGAAGAATCCACATGCTCAACAAGATGTCAGTTTATACTATAGAGGAAACAAATTTGAAGCTACTACAAGCCCAAAGATCCAAACTGGTTTCAGTGCTGATAGTTCGTCTAAAATGAAGGGTAGTACTGTAACTCAGAGTGGTGGACATTCATCTTCATGTTCAAGCTTTGATCCAAACTTTACAACATCAAGTCCTCAACAACATAATTCTACAAATCTGCAGTGCAATGTTACCTTGAACATTCAAAATGGTCAAAATCTATCTCCAGAAATAGCAAAGCAACACATGGCATCACTGGTTGCTATGTTGGAATCATATGAAAGCTTGATTGGTGGCAAAATTGGAAATCCGATGCTTACTGATGCGTGTGAAGTGTTATATATATTAGGTGTATATTTTAAGCCCCTTTAACACTTTTTAGTCAAGTTTTAAATTTATAAAACACGATATTTACTAACACTAGACACACATATGGGCAAGTGCACCCATCGTGAGCGTAGTATAGTGTTGGTAAGATACCGAGGTCGTCCAAGGACACAAGAGCTTTTAGTACCGGTTTATCCTCAACGTCTAATCAAAATAAAAAGTTTAGAAAAAATGTTTTAAACTAAGAAAAATAAAAACTAACTAAAATGCTGAAAATAAAAATAAAAAGAAAAACAGATAGACAAGATGAATCACTTGGTTCCGACTCATATCTAGTGTAACCTTTGATTATTTCCGCACTTTTGCACTGTTTTAAGAGATTATCTTAGTTATTGTAGTAGGCCCCTCTTTTGAAGGTGACGTTACCCTCACCCCAGTAGTTTGAGTCAGCAAGGATACAATCCTAAAAAGGGTGGATTATTGGAAGATAATTAATTAAGTTATTAATGCAAATTATGGTAGGCCCCTCTTTTGGAGGTGACGTTACCCTCGACTAAGTAGTCTGAGTCAGCAGGGATACAGTCCTAAATAGCCGGGATATAGTATTAATAGTAGTTAACTTATGAGGGGATCAAAGAGTTTGGACCCCCGCCATCCAATACCGCTAAGTTTTGAAGGAGGTCCTACTAAATTTTACCCAGGTCCATTGCAGGACCTCTAAACGCTGAACAATGGCAAGACCTTTACCAAACCGTTCCCTTAACCCCCGACCAGGTAGCCAACATACCTCCATATAGACCGTGGAGATATGAATGGTGAAAATCTTTTATTTTATATAGACAGTAAAATAATGCCAAGACACCACGGACAAACGATAAGGAAAGATCACCTTCAACATAAGCAACTAGTTATTAAAGTCATTAATACAAAACCAAGTAAAAAGTGCGAAAATGTTAGAAATAAAAAGTATTACACTAGACACTTTGTCTTCACCAAGTGATGTAAGAGACTTAGGCAAACATGGCCTTGATTGTCAAGAACTCTTACGATCAATCTTGGATCCCGAGACGACTCACACACTCTATGATGGACAATGGATGATGGTGGTGGATGATGGTGTTATGGTGGTGGTGGGTGGTGGGTGAAGTGTGAGAGAGGTGGTGTGCCAAGGGATGGTTTGAGCTTGAGCCAAGCACTTCTATTTATAGGTTGAACAGAAGCTCGGGCACGGCCCCGTGTCCACATCCTTCTCTTTCTTCATTTAATGCAGCTTTGTCTTATTAGTTGACCACGCCCCCGTGTCCTCTGAGCACGACCCCGTGTGCAGAAGAATCTTTGTACTATGAAGATTTGCCTAGATTGTGCGAATCTTATAGTTGACCACGGCCCCGTGTCCGCTGAGCACGGCCCCGTGGTGGGCAATAGAAGCTTCTACCACTTTGTCTTTTCTGCTGACGCTTGGGCACGTCCCCGTGCTGGCCGAGCACGGGGCGTGTTCAGGCTTCTGATTTCTTGTTTTGCTTGGGAAGATGCTGTCGTGGGGTCGGGCATGTCACGTCTTGTTCCTTTTCTTGTATTTATGTTAGATTTTGATGTCTTTTTGCTTCTTTTGTTAATTTGAGCTCATTTAATCCTGAAAATACAAAAGGAAGACAAAAACACATTTTTTCCAACACTAGTACTAAAAAAGGGTTAGTTTTATGCCTCATTTGATGAAATTTATATGTTGCATTTTGAACACATCAAATACCCCCACACTTGAATCTTTGTTTGTCCTCAAGCAAAACTCTTTAATATGTGGCTATTACACTCCCAAATGGAATGGGTAGAGAAGAAGGTTTTTTGGCTTGTCGTAGAGTGTCGGGATTTCCAAGATTCTTTATTTAATTTTATTTTTATATATTTACAATCCTATTCGTCATGATTTATTTAAAACTTTTCATAAGATAAATTACTTACTAGGGCATAACATGCCTCTTTAAAATTCTATTTATATACAAGTTCACATACCTCACGGGGATCACTCAACACTCGGCCGAAAATGTATTTTTGTGGATCACTCGAGAGCGGCATGGAACTTACTCCTACCATAGGCTTGCCAAGCAATCAATCCTCCTCCTTTTTAACTTATATACCTTTGTAAATATCAAGAGGACTTTGTGGGTGAGGGGTTAGGCTTGGGTTAAAGGTAGGTGGTTGGGTTGGTGGTTAGTAGAAAAAAAAGGCGAAAAGCGTAACAAGTGTCGGTTTTCGTAAGACTTTCTATTTTTCGTAACTTTTATTTTGATGAGGCTATTTATTCAAACAAAGTTATTTTTGATGAACTTGTTTGTTTATTTTCTTTTGCTTCATCATCAACACAAATATATCTATATATATATATAAACATGATAAATAAGGGCTTACTTGGCATGTTATGAGGGCTTCAAAGATGAGGTGTCAGCTTGTGGTTCAATCTCACAAGGTTTTTAGGCGGGAAAACATATGAGCAAAATGGGAGGCGGGATCCGTTTCTAAACTGGGTCGGAATTCGGATTCGGGTCAAAATAAATGGATCGTATATATGGTCTTTTCCAAACAATATTACTTTACAACCTCACTTTTCTAAACCCTAGCCTCCCTCTCATTCATCGGTGTACTGGATCCATCATCGTCTTCTCCAAAGGATTCACCAAACAGGTAAAAGTTCTTTAAATATAGATTCATGTTTGATAATGTCGATTCCTATTTGATGTTCTCTGTCATATGTTCATCTTTTAATTTATTTATTTTTTCAGTTTATTCATCCCGATTTCACCGATTTCTTCACCTAGGGCTTCACCTAGAGCCGAACTATCCTTTGCCTGTAATTCTTTGGTTGGAAGGTGCACGCGCCGGCGATATAGTTCACCGTGATGATAAAGCCCCTACTAGACCTGGATGTGACAATAATTTCGTTCTGGTAATTGTTAATTTGATCATTTTCTCGATATGTTGTTCCGAAGTTCAGACCTCGGTTTAGGGTTTTTAGGTTTTTGTGATATTATGATTTGTAGGTTTTTACTCGATATGTTGAAAGTTAATGAATAATTACAATTTGTAGGTTTTTATTTTCTTACGTAAACAGTTTTTGTGAATGTAGCTTCTATTATTTCTATGAATTGATGTTTTATATAACTGGACGTACTATTGTGAAGGGACAGTTAGCCTTGCTCAGGGTCCTGCAAATCGCGATGGATTTGCTGGTGTCTGTATATACTATATATACAATGGTCCGTTTTATAAAATTTGTGAGGAAACATTGACACAGCGTGAACTCCTGCAGTTGGTACCATTTAGTTTACTTTAAAACCTTTTAAAACAATATAATTAGGGTGATAATGATTACAGGAAATAGAACGTGAAAAAAAGCGCACGTTTGGAACTAGAAAAGGCAGCTTTTCAATTCTTTTTTTAGCAAAATAATATATACAAGGAGAAATTTACATTTGAGAATTCGAAAGTAGCTATTAATGTGTAAAAAATGGTATATGTGTTCAGATTCGTTTCCCTCTTTTGGATTTTTTTATAATGTTGACTTTTCATATTGTTGTTGGTGATATTTCAATCATCACTAACAGTATAACCATTGCTGGCTTCACACTGGCATATATAGAATCAGGTTTAGTTGTAGTGGTCCCTATAAAGAAACTAGAGTCAAGTGCTTGGGTTTTCTTGTGGCCATTTACTCCATAAATGTGGGTCGTCACCACGGCTTTCTTCGTCATAATTGGAATTGTTATACGAATACAGGAACACACGGGGAATGAAGAATCTAGGGGTCCACCATAGCAACATGAGGTCACTATCTTCTGGTGAGTAGAGTAGATCTTAATATAGTTTGTTTTTTTTATTGAGGTGGCAATGTGTGTGGGCTGCCTAAATTAGTTTGGGTTGGAACTAAGCTTGGAAAAGCGGCGGGTAACGGGTCAAAATGTTTTTAGGCAAAATGGGTCATTTTAGAAAGAAAAAATAAGTATCAAAATGGTCACTTTATATTTTTGTGACAGGTAGTGTGGGACGGGCTAAGGTGACGGTTTAGGTGGTTTCAGACGTTTGTGAGTGGTAATGGTGCTCGTGTTCTTTGAATATGTATAGTTCCTATTGGGTGTTTTTATGTTTATCACAACTGTTAGAATGGACATGTATTCGGAACTGTTAGAAATTGTATAGTTCCTATTGCATACAGTCTGTAAGTGCCTTTGTGTTTTTTCTAGAAATCGTATTCAGTTCTCATTTATTTTGCAGAAAATTGTATTCTATGAGCTTGCTTTCCACTTCAATCCCCATCGTGCAGAAACATTCAATAATCTTGGAGTCTGAGACAAGACAACCTTGATATAGCCGTAGAGTGTTATCAGGTAAACATTGCAGGTATTTGGGTCAAATGTCTAATACATGATCTAATTTTGATTTTTCTTTTTTTTTTCTTATTGTTTTCTCCCTTGAAGTGGTCTTTGTCAACTAAACCCAATTTCTCTCAATCGTTAAACAACTTTGGAGTAGTCTACATAGTGCAGGTACAATTACATCTGTTGGTATATGGAAAAACTTGAATCGTTAGTTATTGTCTCCTCACTTGCTCTCAAATATTAATCAAATAATTATGGTTGGTTTACTTAAGGACAAACACTAACAATTTATATTCGATATTAATCAAATAATTTTTATTTTAAATTCATGGGTATATAATTTTTTAAACATTGGTATGAGAAATAATTAAATTAATAATAAATTTTAGATTGAATCAATTGATAAATAAATTAAATAACAAATAAGATCAAATAATACAAAGTAAATCAAAACAAAAGTACACAGGTCTTCAAATAAGAGTTTGGATTTGATGAGCTAAAGGAAGTTAAGAAAGAGAAGACACCTACTGATCCTAAATTTCTACATGAGAATAGATCTTTTTTGACAAAAACAGTGTAAATTAAAAAGATAAAGCAATTAAAGATCGGAGTAATGTAATAACCTTCTATGCATTTATACTTTTGTCTTTGGCATTGTGTCAAGTTAGGAGTTATCTTATTGATAGTTATAATTACTTGAAGAGTGAAAGTGAATCTCACAATTTTTTGCATGAATAAGGCCTCTATTCCTACTATTCTACATCAATAGCTGGGGTTTTTATAGGTTTTTGTTGCTTACGATAATTTAAAATTTTCCAAGTTAAGGCATGTGACAAATGAACTGTTTTTTTTTTACTTTGCACTTGAAGAATTCAGACGTTTAGAAGACTTTTGCAGCACTTTACAGCAACATGGGTTAGCCTTTTTACACTTTATCCCACTTTTTAATGAATTTTGGTTACTTGAAGCGGAATCTTTATTGTTTTCTTTTTTGCATTGCTTGGATTGATTGCACATATTTAGTATTATATCTAAAATGTAAATATTAAAAAATTTTGAGGCCTTTATCTGATATTGATGATGGTCTGTATCTCATGTTATAGCCTAGGTATATTCAAGCATTGATGGACAAAGCAAAAGTGCATGAGCGAGAACCTGAGAAACTATTTAGACTGCACTGGGGCAGACCTTTTAAATTTGGCTCAAGTGAAATAATAACCTATTGGTTCTGTAGGTCGGCTATGTTTATGTTATATACAAAATGCAACTGGTGAACAGTACCAGCTCGAATGAGTGCTATATAGGATACATATATACTATATTAAAGAATCCAACCAAAGAATGGATTTGTCCACTGGTAGCGCGTCTTTTATATTCTTGATAACGAAAAAAATATATAAGTAAGCTTTGATTTTTAAGTATGTTTTTAAGTTCAAGACTTTTAAGTGTATTATAAGTATGCTTTATATTTCGCTTCATGTTCATCAACTCACCTTTGTTGGTATGATGATGGGGTTAGACTAAATGCTTAAGAATGCTCCAATGTTCAAATGTTTAGAACCTTGAATTAAGGTATAGTTTAACTCCTTCAATGTGTCATGTGTGAATGTTTTTAGATTAGAATATAACTCTAATTCATTTTTTTTCTTGAAATGGAAAGGTTGAGCACTTGGTGTTGGTCGGGGCCATGCTATTGATATGCGAGCTCGGGTAAGTACTACAATTATAAGTTTTTACAGTATTACTTTGAATATATTTTAGGTCAGAGCCCAAAAGTAGAGGTACAGGTAACAGTCACACGAGTTTTACTGAAACAAGTTCAAATTCAAACTGACCAGTTCGGTTTAGGTTGGTCCACAAACATGCTGGTATCATTTCTTTGGAACATATTTTTATAAATAGAATATGTTAATTATAAGTAGAAAAATAGTATTATCATTTTAGTATTCTTGATCATTGAATAAAAACAACTTAAGAAGTTTCATGTGTTAAACTAGACTTAAGATGACTTATGATGTATTATTCACGTAGAAAAATATTATTATCATTTTAGTATTCTTGATCATTCCCACTTTTTAATGAATTTTGGTTACTTGAAGCGAAATCTTTATTGTTTTTTTTTTTCATTGCTTGGATTGATTGCACATATTTAGTATTATATCTAAAATGTAAATATTAAAAAATTTTGAGGCCTTTATCTGATATTGATGATGGTCTGTACCTCATGTTATAGCCTAGGTATATTCAAGCATTGATGGACAAAGCAAAAGTGCATGAGCGAGAATGGGAATGTGTACATTTTCGTTGAGCAAACTCAGATTCAACTCTTGAAGAGCCAAACTTTATGTTCAAACCACTAACAAATTCTTCTAGCACACTTCATAAAAACTGCTCGTATGTATTTGTATTTTATTCCGTCCCTTTACTCCATACGAAATCTTCTGTATGGAATGCAAAAAAGAGTTGGGCTTGCTTTCTGGTCCTTTTTTTTTTGGGTAAAGGGTTACCCCGGTGATTCTACTTTCTGGTCCTTTTACTTCCTATGAAATCACATTGTTTGCATATATTATTATATACGATTAACATTGAATGATATTATATATATTACCACAAATTTTATAAAATGGACCATTGTAATAAAATTAATAAAATATTAATATCCTTAAAAATAGAGCAACCCGTGGGTACCACGGGTTATAACCTAGTATATATATATAGGGGACCGCTAGAATGAGAACCACCCCGAGTTATGAGAACCGCGAGAACCACACCATCCGGGGCGCCGTTGACCAAATTTTTTTTTTTACAACTAGATGTGTGTATTATAAACACATTCGTAAAAAAAAAAATTTAAACGGCGCGGCCGAGGGGGTAGTTTTTTACACCACAAGTTTGGTGTTTTTTTTATTTTTTTTTACACCAAATTTGTGGTGTAAAAAACTACCCCCTCGGCCGCGCCGTTTAATTTTTTTTTTTTACGAATGTGTTTATAATACATACACCTAGTTGTAAAAAAAAAAAATTGGTCAACGGCGCCCCGGATGGTGTGGTTCTCGCGGTTCTCATAACTCGGGGTGGTTCTCATTCTAGCGGCTCCCTATATATATATATATATATATATATATATATATTGAAAAGTCATACGAAAAATCGAACTCGTTACTAAAACAAAGGGGTGAAAATGAAAAAGGTTTTGGTGGGTAAAAATGGTGTTTGGTTTGGGTTATGAAATGAAAAGGTTTAGGCTAGGGGCTAACTAGGGGGATTTTGGGTAGGTGGTAAAAAAAAAGAAAAATAATGGTGTAGAAATAAAAAGGGTTAGTCCTAATGCCTCCATCATTTACTTACTCGGGTTTAAGTTGGTAAGGACCGGGAATGTATCGTCATGGCAAGTTCTAGAGTCGTAAGAACCAAGCGGCTATTCACACAAGAAACAAAAAATGTGCATTTAGTTCTAATGATATGTACTTGTATGCTCAATAAAGGCTCAAAACTCACTTTTGTGGGAATGGGTTTTTATGTGATCAAGTATATATAATCAAATTTTAACTAAGCTTGTCATGCCTTTTCATAATTTTCTTATGTTGGTTCTTTTTATCACGACGCTATCGGTTGTAAATTCGTAAAAATATAACCTTTTTAGAACTTGAAATTCCCGAGTTAAACCTAGACAAGAAAAAAAATGAAAAGTTTTGAAAAAATTTGGGGTGATTAGCGATTCCAATAGAGTTTTGTGTGAGGCTTGTATTTAGGACTTGCAAGATTCAAGGTTTTAGCATCCCCCCCCACACTTAAATTACACATTGTCCTCAATGTGTCCCAAAAATAATTTTTTCGGTTGATTAAAATGTGTAAAAGTGGGTTAAAAACAAGATTTTATGGTACTGGGTAGCTGAACACGGGGTGGTGTTGGCTGAGCACGGCCCAGTGTCCAGACTGCCAGTACCAAAAGTAAACAGATGGCTGGGCACGGGGGCGTGTCCAGTGAGCACGGCCCCGTGTCCAGGTACCTGAACTGGGCATTTTCTACAGAACCTTGGGCACGGGGCGTGTTGGGGTGAGCACGGCCCCGTGCTGAACTTGCTGTAATGAAGAAAAATCGTCGGGAGGCTCTGTTTTTGTGTTTGGGGTGTTGGTTCAAGCTTCCCTTATCATCCTTCACCATCCCGAGTGTGTTTTATTCCTGAAAATTAAAAACTAAACTAGAAAACATAAAGGTTAATCTAAACTAAACTACGGATAGTTCCGCGGAATGCCGCCGTGGTGCGCCACGTTTATAAGGGTCCTTGGCTAGACCCACTTTATCAGGTGGTTCTGGCTCATCTTCAATTAGGGGGTCGTCATTGTCGAATGGATATTTCATTGATCGCTCAAGATCGACACTCTTTTTAAATACCCCTAATTGAAGAGGTAGATTGTTGAACTTCCGGTTTTTCAAAGCTTCGTGAGTTTTTACAAATGGTCGTCCCAACACTAGAGGAGCGTCATCAAGGATGACAAAGTCGGTTGAGATTACCATTTGATTTGTTTGAACCAAGACATCCTCAACTACACCGATTGATTTTATTATTCTCCGATTAGATAGAAAAATGGGTATTTGAAGTGGAGAAAAATCACTAATACTTAATTTTTCGAAAATGTAGTTAGGCATTATGTTAACACAAAGATCTTTATCAATCGTGACATTACTAATAAATGAATTTTGAAAGAAACATGGAACCGATGTAATGTTAATTTCAAATGGGTCTTCTTTTATTAGCGAGGTTTGATCATTAGTTAACTTAACACTTACCGTTTCGTCAATTTTAGTGTTAGTGTTTAACTCTTTTAAAAACTTAGCATGAGTGGGTACTAAACAAAGATTTTCAAAAGAAGGTGACAAGAGATTAATTTCTTCAAAATTAGACTCTTCTTGTATTTTAGCATTGTCGGACTCACATTTTTCGTTGTTTAACTCATGTGTCGGTTTTTCACTTATTTGTTCTTCCATTTTTACATTTTCAGTTATCTCTTCCTTTTTTAATTAAACTTTGCGCGGGACTCCTCTTCCCTTGCGCGAGATTCTTTTATACATCGATCGATAACTCTAATGTGTTCTAATATCCTATCGGTCACTTCGGTTATGGAGAAAGAATCGGGATTTTCTAAGCTTGAATCCGGTTGTTCGACCCTTTGTTCCTCATAATACCCATATGAAGTCGATGGTTCGCACCATTGTTCTTCATTGTAAGCATATGATGGATAAGGCTCGTAGTTTTGTTCTTCATAATACTCATATGAGGTGGGTTGTTCACGCCATGGTTCCTCATAATAAGCATATGAAGGTGGTGGCTCATATCTTGGTTCCTCAAAGTATGAGTATGAAGGCTCATACCTTGGTTCATCAAAATATGAGTATGAGGGAGGAGGTTCATACCTTTGGTCTTCATAGGATGTGTATGAAGTTGATGGCTCGTACCTGGGCTCCTCATAGTAGGTGTATGAATTGGATGGTTGATATGAGTGATTATATTGAACCGAGCGTGTGTTACGACAATTAGTGCAATAATTACCCCTATAATCATCCTCCTCATAGGTGTAGTTGTAACCTCCTGAGTATTGATCCATAAGAATCACTCAGCATACCACAACCATGTCTCGAGATCAGAAAACAAAAATAAAAACAGAAACAGAGGCTGGACACGGCCCCTTGTTCAATGAGCACGGCCCCGTGTTCAGGATCTGTATCTGGGCGTTTTAATTAAATTTACTGATTTCGTTGAGCACGGGGTGTGTTCAGTGAGCACGTCCCGTGTTCAAGCTACTGTTACTGGGTGTTTTTATGAAAATGTGCAGCACGGCCCCGTGTTCAGTGAACACGGCCCCGTGTACAGGTTACTGTAAATGCAAATCTAAACTAAAATGCAGAAAAAGTGCGCGCGTTTTAAAAAGGTTTTGAAAAACTGATTAGGCCGTCGATTTTAAGCTTTCTTAAAATCCTTGTGTCCCCGGCAACGGCGCAAAAAACTTGATGCGTGTGAAGTGTTATATATATTAGGTGTATATTTTAAGCCCCTTTAACACTTTTTAGTCAAGTTTTAAGTTTATAAAACACGATATTTACTAACACTAGACACACATATGGGCAAGTGCACCCATCATGAGCGTAGTATAGTGTTGGTAAGATACCGAGCTCGTCCAAGGACACAAGAGCTTTTAGTACCGGTTTATCCTCAACGTCTAATCAAAATAAAAAGTTTAGAAAAAATGTTTTAAACTAAGAAAAATAAAAACTAACTAAAATGCTGAAAATAAAAATAAAAAGAAAAACAGATAGACAAGATGAATCACTTGGTTCCGACTCATATCTAGTGTAACCTTTGATTATTCCCGCACTTTTGCACTGTTTTAAGAGATTATCTTAGTTATTGTAGTAGGCCCCTCTTTTGAAGGTGACGTTACCCTCACCCCAGTAGTTTGAGTCAGCAAGGATACAATCCTAAAAGGGTGGATTATTGGAAGATAATTAATTAAGTTATTAATGCAAATTATGGTAGGCCCCTCTTTTGGAGGTGACGTTACCCTCGACTAAATAGTCTGAGTCAGCAGGGATACAGTCCTAAATAGCCGGGTTATAGTATTAATAATAGTTAACTTATGAGGGGATCAAAGAGTTTGGACCCCCGCCATCCAATACCGCTAAGTATTGAAGGAGGTCCTACTAAATTTGACCCAGGTCCATTGCAGGACTTCTAAACGCTGAACAATGGCAAGACCTTTACCAAACCGTTCCCTTAACCCCCGACCAGGTAGCCAACATACCTCCATATAGACCGTGGAGATATGAATGGTGAAAATCTTTTATTTTATATAGACAGTAAAATAATGCCAAGACACCACGGACAAACGATAAGGAAAGATCACCTTCAACATAAGCAACTAGTTATTAAAGTCATTAATACAAAACCAAGTAAAAAGTGCGAAAAGATTAGAAATAAAAAGTATTACACTAGACACTTTGTCTTCACCAAGTGATGTAAGAGACTTAGGCAAACATGGCCTTGATTGTCAAGAACTCTTACTATCAATCTTGGATCCCGAGACGACTCACACACTCTATGATGGACAATGGATGATGGTGGTGGATGATGGTGTTATGATGGTGGTGGGTGGTGGGTGAAGTGTGAGAGAGGTGGTGTGCCAAGGGATGGTTTGAGCTTGAGCCAAGCACTTCTATTTATAGGCTGAACAGAAGCTCGGGCACAACCCCGTGTCCAGTGGGCACGGCCCCGTGTCCACATCCTTCTCTTTCTTCATTTAATGCAGCTTTGTCTTATTAGTTGACCACGCCCCCGTGTCCGCTGAGCACGACCCCGTGTGCAGAAGAATCTTTGTACTATGAAGATTTGCCTAGATTGTGCGAATCTTATAGTTGACCACGACCCCGTTTCCGCTGAGCACGGCCCCATGATGGGCAATAGAAGCTTCTACCACTTTGTCTTTTCTGCTGACGCTTGGGCACGCCCCCGTGCTGGCCGAGGACGGGGCGTGTTCAGGCTTCTGATTTCTTGTTTTGCTTGGGAAGATGCTGCCGTGGGGTCGGGCATGTCACGTCTTGTTCCTTTTCTTGTATTTATGTTAGATTTTGATGTCTTTTTGCTCTTTTGTTAATTTGAGCTCATTTAATCCTGAAAATACAAAAGGAAGACAAAAGCACACTTTTTCCAACATTAGTACTAAAAAAGGGTTAGTTTTATGCCTCATTTGATGAAATTTATATGTTGCATTTTGAACACATCACTTACCAAAGAGGATTATGACCAGATTGATGCTGAGGAACTTGAGTTGATGGATGTAAAGTGGTGTTTAGCTAGTGTTGTTCGAAGAGCAGAAAAATTTACACAAATCACCGGTAGAGATGATTTTCGGGGAATAAGTGAATCTCCAATTGGGTTTGACAAATCGAAAGTCACTTGTTTTCGTTGCAAAGGAAAAGGACATTTTAAACGAGAATGCAAAAACAAAGAAGCAACTGGAAGACAAGATGGAAAGAATGATTATTATCAAAAGTCAAATTTTCATCAGATTGTTCAACAACCACAAACTGCTCATGCACGGACCATTGAAGAGAAAAGAGCTTGTTTTGGGATAATTGATCAAGATGATGAATTTGTTGCAGAGGGATTTAGCTGGGATAAATACATTCCACCTGGTTCAGGTCTTGTCGCCAGAATTCTGGAAGAAGATGAAGTCAAATCAAGTTCGAAAAAATACCAATTTTCCAGATCTTGGAAGTGTTATAGATACTGACGATGAAGAAGAATACATTAATAAAACCAGAAAATGTATAGATCCTGATAGTTTTAATTTGTTCTTTACAGATAAAGTTGAGATGCTGAATGAGAAGAAGATTGCCAGATTGAAGAGAGAGCTAGAAGCAATAAGAAAAATAGCTGATGAAAAGTCAAAGATGGAAGCTGAAGAAACAAATGTTGAACCAGTAACTGAAAAAGTGATAGAAAAAATTGTTGAAGTTGAGAAGGTTGTCGAGGTTGAAAAGATAATTGAAATCATTAAACCTTGTCTGAAATATTTGGAATCTTGCAAACATTGTGAGGAAAAAGACAAGAAAATTCTTGAACTTGAAGAGGTGAAAGAGAATTTACTGTCTGATGTGAAATATGTGAAAGAGTCGTACGATGTTTTGAACAAAACAAATCGAGAAGTAGATGCTGCAATGACAATGATGAGCTCAACATTAATGACAAAGCAGAAGGTCATCAACGAATATATTGAAGACTGTGCTAAGCTGAAGCAAGATTTGGAATTTGAAAAGATTGAGAGTGAAAGAATCAAATGTTTGTTGTTGAGATATACAACTTGTGATTATCTGATTGATCGAGTTTATCCTACTGTTGCAGGTCTTGAAGCGTTTCAAGATAAAAAGACAGAAGATACGGACACTGGTAAGAAACAAAGTGTCAAGTATAACAAGTGTCCACCCCCGATCTATGAAAGTTATTCTCCCAGAAAGCCAAATGAGGAACGTTTAAATAAGGCTCTCAACATCAAGTTAAAGTCTGAAATCATTGATGAATTACCAGATAACTTTGATGTCACATTCACAGCGTCTGACACTGATCATGAGTCTGAGTTGTTAAAGAAAGTTGTCGATCAGGTGTTGGATACGGATGAAGAGTCAAAGTCGGAGTCTAAATCTGAAAGTTCAAGTTCATCAGAAAAGAGTCCGAGTTCACCGGTTAAACGGGTTTACAATAAAGAATTCCTGTTATCAAAATCTAATTTGAATGATGGACCAATCAAAGTGGTATATACTTTGAATGATTCAGACAAATTATATTCTGATGAGGAATTTCCAATAAGAAGTGTCAAAACTGAAAAGATCAAACAGGTTTTCAAATTAACAGAAATTAACATTTCTGAAATAAAGGAATTAAATCATGATGAAAAACCTAATAAGTACACTTCTTCAAGAGTTCAACAAAGAGTAAACAAGAAAATGGGTTACGGTTCTGGTTATGGTTTTCAAAAGAAACCAAACCATAACAGTAATTTCAAAAAGAAAGGTCTTGGTTTTAGTTCTTCGGAAAATTATAAAAATGAGAAAAATTATAAACCAAAAACAAAATTTGTTGCAGGAGGAAGTTTTGAAGAAGAGCAGAAGAAACCATTCTGGAAACAGTCAAATCAAGAGTTTCTTGCTGAAATAAAGAAGATTGTGAAGAAATTTGCTCCAAGAGTTGACAGAAGAACATGTTTTAAGTGTCAAAAAACTGGACACATTGCTTGGAATTGCCACGAGTCCACTTATTCAAAACAGGAAGTTTCTTCTAACTTTGAAACAAACAAGAAATGTGTTGATAAAAAATAAACAACCAACCGAGAAATCTAAAGTGTTTAAAAATTCGACTTTCGAAACTGGTGATGTTTCAAAACGTTTTTACAAAAGAAAAGTTGATTTGAACAAACAAAGATGGATTGTAAAATCTGAGAGTAGTTCTGACAATGAATCTGATTCCATAAAATCAGAGGAGTCATTTGTTGAGAAAAAGGTCGAAAATTCTGTTCCGCCATTGGATGAAGTTAACTTTCCACCATTGCGAGCAGAAAATCTGAAATCAAAAGGAAGATTTGAGATTTTAGATCAATTCTTTGTTGGTAAGAAAGAATTTGATGCTAAAAAGATGTTTAATGAAAATGTCAAACACATCTTTGGGAAGATGGTTGATGGGAAGGTTAAAAGTGCAAAAGATTTTTATCAATAAAAAAGATGGTGGGATAGATGTGTGCCAAAATCACCCAAGGTTGGTCAGGCTTGGGTGACGGCATTTACAAACTAAAATCCTGACTTGCCGGAGCTCCCAAGTTGGTATTCGTGGAGCAGGAATCGACATTATTCTTGAAATTGTTTGGTTGGTAAACCTACAAGTGGTTGAAGAAAGGTTTTCACTTATAAGTGGTAAATCAAGGACACTAAATTGTACTTGTTTTTCCTACAAGTGATATTTTGGAGAACAATGTGATGAACCCCTAACTTACAAGTGGTAAAATCAACAAAATTTATTTTCTGGAAAAACAATTTGATTAAAACAAACTTAAGTGTTTTGAAATCACAATGGGAAAATAGTTTGTTGTAAGGGGGAGTTCTGATTGTTTATGCCAAGTGAATGGCGAATTGAAGCAATTCACAACAGTTGTCAATTTGCTTGTATAGTTTGTTTTCAAATTTCCTTTAAATGATTTTGAATTTTAGGGGGAGTAAAAAATTTCAGAAAATCCAAAAACATTAGAAAATTTGAAAAAGTCAAAAACATGATAAAATCAAAAACGAGTTTTGTTGTGAAAAAGAGGAAATGATAGTACATTAGTAGACGATCACAACATGCTAATGAATTGGAAAGAAAAATGTGATAAACAGTCTCACTGATGATGTGCCAGTAGGTTTTTACACATTTAGTAGATTGTGTCGAGATATAAACCTAAATATCAAACTTGCTTATTTCGTGGGTAACATCTCTCGGATATATGGGTAACCCCCGAAATCTTGTTTGAAGGACCCCTCTTTCTGAGATACTAGGTCTTTATGCTTAGTGATATCTGGGGTATTATCCCGGGACTTCTGCTTTTGCGGAAGCAATGGCCTAGTCCCTGGAGAATACTTTACGCTTGCTTGAAATATAGCCTCCCCTTAGCATAAAAATGATGAAACATTGCAAAATGCTAATCATGTGCTGTTGAAGAAAAGATCCTCTAAAGGGGACACACCAAAAGTCGAAGCCGTCATCTCTCTGATTTTGCGGAAGCAATAGCCTGAGCTCTCACGGCCCTCGCATTTAACCCCTTTACAGATATCATCTAGGTATACTCACCTGTAAGACTGAATATTGGGATCTGGATACGGGAGTATATTATGAGGTAGGACATGCGAATAAGTTTAAGTCTCTAAAACATTAATCTCGTATCTCGAAACAGTTAAACTTTATGTGAAAATTTAAGTGGATCAGTATACTGACAATCTAAGTGAATCATTTAGAACTTAAAATGTTTAAAGCTTAACGGTGTTGGTGATTTGTCTCAAAAACTGATATGATTCTCTTACACAAACTCACAAAAATATTGTGTGTAAATATTTCTTTACTACATTTCATTAATTTCAAAAATCCAAAAAGATTTTCAGAGTGTTTTAGCATAAATTTTTTGAAAAATACAAAAAGATTTTCGACAACTGCTGATGAAAAGCTGATTTTCAAAATTCCGAGTGCTAAACATGATGATCAACAGGTTTGGGAGTGTGTGGTTAAAAATGATATACATACAAGTGGTCATCAGAAATTAAAATTGTTAAATCAATATTAGTTGTTTTGAACAGAGTTAATCAAGTGGTTAGCAGAGTTTAAATTTGTCAAATTTTAAATTGGTGAAATTTATTTTTGGGTAGAGATTTGTGCAGGAATCAGTAGAGCCAGGAATTGGTCCTGATCCTGTGGGAAGAATTGTGAGCCAGGTCACGATCTTGAACCTGTGAAAGCCAGACTATGATCCCAAGCATTCTTCGAGGGGGAGTCTGTTGATGTAGAGCTTAAGGAATCAAGAGATCTGATCAAGAGGCTGTAAGAGCCAGCTCCAGATTCTGGAGTTGATAAGAGATAAAGTTTGAGGATGCTTACTCTGTCAGATACTTTGAAAGAGCCCGAAGACTGATAAAGACTGAATACGTTGAAGACTCGACACTGAAGACTCGTCAGCATCCGAGGGGGAGTCTGTTGGTGCATACGTCTGTCGACTTCGTCTTGTATCGAGTCTTGTACTAGAATTGTTAGATCAGGGCACGTAGTACGAGAAAACTAGGGTTTGGGTGGTGTTTGGTTAATTTCGCTTGAAATGGCCATTGACACTTTCAAGCGAAATCAGCCTCCCTATATATAGCCTTCATGCGAAATCATTTGTAAGGTTCATGTTTCCGGTACCGAAGTGATGCCGACGTGTCTACTGATCTGTAAACTTGTTATAATCAATATACAAGACAATTAGAAGTGAAACAAGCTGTTTTCCAAGTCAATTCATTTGTTTCCGCCTCTTGAATTGATAAGAACTCTTCTGATTGACTCGTTTGGGTCACAAAACTAACTTATGTATAATCTTCCAAGTTCATAGCATTCATCATCAAGTATCCTTCCTACAACATATATATCATTCTATTCACATCATAAGACATAGCTAGAAACTATATTTCACTCAATCAATCCATATTTACTCAAAATCCCAATTTCTTGAACATGGGTTTCCAATCAAATACCCCAATTAAGATGTTTACATCAGTATTAATGCTAGATAAAAGCATCTAAGCATAATTTCAACCATCTCATCCTCCCAATTTACCCAATTTAGGAGCAATTCATCAAAACCCACCAAGTACCCCCTATAAGAAGGTTTTAAGGGGTGAATTAGGCACTTACTTGATGCTTTGGAGGTGAAGAACACTCCAAAATTCATAGATTTTCAATGCAAGTTCAGATTTTCCTCTCATTCTTCTTCCTTTGGATCACACAAGAACACACACACAAACTATGTGTGTGTGTCGATACATACGTCTGCCCCAAATGGGGTTTCCCCCTTTTCTTTTATGTTTAATAAAACACTTTCCAACTTGCCCTCTTTTAGCCCTTGTAGTTTTTGTTTGTTATTTGTTAGTCCCAAAATTTCATTCTTGATTATTTAACTTGTATTCATAACTATGTTAACTAACTTAGTCACCCCATATCACATTGTGTAAAAATAAGCATGCTTATAATTTAACATTCGGGTTTTGGGGCGTTACAAGTCTACCCTCCTTAAAGGAGGTTTCGTCCCCGAAACCTTTCTCATACCTACTATTATCTTTTCATTGTACTCATTCAAAGTGCATATTACTTGTTGGTTACATTCGGGATCTTGGCTAAAGATTTCGTTCTCAAACAACATTGTTGTACGCATTGTTCCTACATTCTTGAATTAAATAATTTACTTTCTGGATAAATTTTTGATCTATTATTAGTGTCATTACGCCTTATAGTGCTAGTTCCTAGCGCGTTTCATTACTAATGGTCCATTCATCTTTCTATTGGTTACACAAGCTAAGTTTACAACTTGTTTCAATATTTCTAATTGATCACAATACACTCATGCTTCTGCTTATTTGAAATACTTCAATTCATTCATTTTTTATTCATATCTCATCTAATAATCATTCAATGATCTTTTAGTATTATAACAAAACCATCCTCTTTATATTTACTTTTTCGTACTTAACACGAGGATTAGGTATCATTTTACGATTACTATCGTTACTTATACCAGGGATACTTTTAACTTAGCATCAAAGCATTTCATTCATATCACTTTACTATTTGCTCTCACTCTTTATACATTACTTATATTATTTTGTGAGTTTCGTTCAACCTATCACTTCTTACTTATCGATTATAAGTTAAGCATGTTACTAACCTTGATTTCATTGGGTAGATTAACGATCTGTAAACCGGATCGACCCGCTTCTTAATAAGTTCGTGTCAAACCAGATCGATCCCTTCCTTCCATGTAATGGGCATCCGCTCGTGAGCATTCTCCCATCTATATCTTGTTCAGATGAACATGGCCAACTAGCTTAGTATCATGGTTAGCATTTTCTATAGGTACATGTCATTATTACTTTCTTAATTCCTACTTAAAACATTAGTGCGTTTGACCCCGTTCATAACGGGCCAACACATGACCATTTCCTAACATATCACTTTCGTTGTTGGACACGTTTACGACGGGTCAATACATAACCGTTCCTTCGCAATCGTTTAGCTTATTTGTCAACTTCTGCAGTTTGACTTTTCAAAAGTCAATATGCCACTTCCTTATTATTATAAATACACATAAGGAAGTACACGTTCATGCTTCTTGTCAATTCAAGCACGCATACAATTTCATCGCTTCATGCCTTAGTGCTTCTTACATATACTTGTGCTTTCCATTAACGTAACACCCCGAAAACGGTTTATTGTATAACGTAACACCCCGAAAACGGGTTTGGTAATCAAACCACGTTAACACTACACGACGGGTAAAATACAGTAAGTGATAAAACTTACCCGGTAAATTATAGGATTTAAATAAATAAATCTAATATATATATCAAAAGGAGGAGAAATACTTTGAGAAAGCAAAGTATATAAAAAGGCCCGAGATTTAACGGGACTTAAAATAAAACGGGTTGTGAACAAGATAAAGTAACTAGGAAATAAATAACTTAGTACAAGTCTTGTAATTAAATGAAAGAAGTTAGTTTGATGTGCAAATAGTCTAAAAAGATAAACTAAAGGGGCTGATTATGTATAAGTGGCCAAACTAGATTTTTATAAAAAAAAAATAAATCAAACACACACACACATCAGTGTGTGCGTGGATGGGAGCGACCAGGAGAGGGGAAGAACCCCCAAACTCTTATTTCATCTAATTTGATCAATTGAAGGGTGAATTGGGCATGTAATCGCTGCATGAATCAAAAATCTTGATCACCTACACTTGTCTAACATTAGGTAAGTTGCAATTTCAGATTCGGTGATGTTTGATTTTTGGGTAAAGTTTAATTAGTAGAAATTTTGGAATGAATGTTGAATCTATGAGTGTTATTGTGATTATATCTTGGTTTAGAAACAAACCCTAGCAGAAAATTTGATGAATTGTTGTCAAAACTAGGGATTTGGTAATTACCCTATTATGTGCTAAGTGGGTTTTATGTTAAGATGATGAACACTCAGATTAGAATGTAAGATTGATGAATATTGAGGTTATGATATAAGTTCTTTATGTAGTTCATGAACACTAGACTTAGAGTTTTGAATATGTTGATGTAAATCTTGGTAAAGATAACTAGTTATGAACTAGTTAGTAAATAAGTGATATTATGCACATTAGGTGTTTGTTAAAATGCCCGAATGAATGTTGACATAATGAAATTATGAAAGAAACGCGTAATTGGCTAACTCGACTAACTACGTGTAATACGGAATAATATGGGTTCTAAACGTGATGTTGATTGAACTTATTGTGCGTGTAATATGATTGAAGTTAGTTGACTATCGAAAGTCAAATAAACCAATATTAAAGTCGGATAGTAGTTTCGACATAGAGTTTGTAAGATGGAATAGTCGTATGTGAAAATGACTAAACTAACCGTCTTACGAATTATGATGATAGTTTGACGCTTGACAAGCTAGGTGGAGGCTTGGAAAGGAAGCGGGTCAAACGAAGCAAATAAGAAGTAAAAGCATGTTTCGGATGCAAGGTAAGTAAAACTTACACCTACTTGTAGTATACGTGTTTATTTTATAGGCGATAAATACAACAAAGGATTTGGTTCGAATTATGGGTTCCAACACGAAACGAATTGGGTTGGAACGAATAGAAACATTTTAAACCATGATTAATGGTGAAAAAGGCAAAATGGTAAACTAGTCATGAATTGGTTAATAGTTTAAGAGTTTTCTTAAAGTTACCTTATAGCGTAACTAGTAATGGAAAATGGGTAAAAATGGAAATTTAGTCAAGTATTGACTAAAGTAAAATAAGTTTCAAAGGAAACCCATAGCATAAGCCGAATGGGTTAAAAATATAGGAAATTGACTTTAGAAAGAAAGGGATCTAGTGAGAAAATCCGAAATGGTTCGGATGTGTGACTTGTAAATAAAAACCATGTTTTTGTTACATATGAAAATGTTGGGTTATATATAGATCGAACGGGTCAAATGGTGGGAATAACGTCATTTGACAAAATCAACTAATGTGGTGGTCAAGTCATGTGTTACAGGAGCGAATAGTAATTTGGATAATTGCGTCGCCATAGAATATCGGTAATAAAAGCAAGGTGTTGAAACGGGTCACTAGGTTGACTCGAGCCAGGTACGTATAAATACGATTGTGGTTAAACATACATTTTTTTTGGGTCAAATAAGTAGCAAATGCCCTTTGTCGTAAATGAGGGGCTAAAGTTGACTAAAATGCCATTGTTGGGTAAACCGGGCAAAAGACCTTTAAAGGTTGTTGGAAATAAGTGTTTTGGTAGATTAAATCCTTAAGATAAGTATAAAAGGGATGTTATGGGACCTTAGTGCATAAATACCCTTAACGGGTCAAAATAAGCATACAAATGAAAACGAGTTTAATTTGTGTAATAAACCGGGGATTATAATCTAGTATGGTAAATAACATTAAGTTGAAGAAGTATATGAGATATAAAGGTCAAATACACAAGTTTGATGATGAAATCACGAACGGGTCAAAAGTTGGCAAAAAGGGTAATAAGCCAAAGACTTAAAAGTCTGAAATTTTGTTAAACCGGATGTTAGATTTTAACTCCATATGATGGAGAATCAAATTACAAACACGTAGGAAGAAACGGTAGGTTAAACGGACGAGCGGATTGAAAGATACGAAAGTTTTCGTGTCAAAAACGGCAAAAAGGAAAGGAATGATGCAGGGGCCACCGTAACTTACGGTGCCACCGTAAGTTACGGTGGACATGATTTGGTTACGGTAAATGCCTACTGTTGTACAGTTGAATAATTGAAACACAGAGGCCACCGTAACTTACGGTGACACCGTAAGTTACGGTGGAGGTCAGAAATAAGTTTTTGTTTTGGGTTTAAGATATCCATGTTGGATTTTCCTAATTTCCCCGTTGTATTAGTTTAATTAATTATCAAAACTGACATTTAAGTTGGTTTTGATCACAGGTGAATGTCGAGAGTCCCGGATAAAGATCGAGCATCGAGCAAAAACCGAACACACATTAAACAAAGCTTCTGCAACGTTGTTTTGTCGTTATTCTAAACGGCGAATTAAATCACAATATGTATATCACTTAAATTGTAAAAGCTTTTAACAAACCCGTATTTCCGATGTATATATAATCATTAATTACATGATTATTTTCGCAAAATATATGTTAAACCTTGATTTATAAGAATGGGTGTTACAAGTTGGTATCAGAGCCTTGGTTTAAGAGATTCGAGTATGGAGGGGAGGAACTATGCTTGGACTTAAACCTTATGCTCTTGACAAAGAATAGTGTTCGGTTCGAGGCTTGATCGCAAATCCGGTAAGTGCATGTATGCTAATGGTCTAGCGTATTAAAGTATTGTAGACAACACATAGGGTTACCGTGTAATACACGTTACCCCAATTAAATGATTGATATAGTTGACAAAAAAAAATACGCGCGTTAACGCGTACAGTAGAAAAAGCCTTGTATTATAATACAGGCGATTATTGAAGTCGATATTACTAACTTTTGTGAATATCTTGATTGAAGGACACTTGCATTTAAAGATGACAAGAGTTGAACAAATTAAGGATATGATAGAGGAACGGTCCGAAGTATGACGAGAGGGGCATGCTTACCGAGGACTAAATCGCGTAACGACCGCGAACAAGGTTAATGGCAAGGAACGCCCATTGGGGCAAACATTACCAGGTGCACATTTTAAATAATCGCACAAATAGTAATATGCAACAAATAAGTAGAAATTGAAAGTTGCATATGTAGATTGAAAAACTTAGAAAAATCCGAATAGAGAAAGTATTCGGGATATTGTTTCCAAGAGAAACAAATAGAGGCGTTACTTACATAGGGCGTGATGTGAAAACTATAAAAAGGTCATGTGTGTCATGTGTTAATCGCTTACTCTGGCCAAGTAAGTAGTGGCATATGAAACCATGAATTTCTTATGGCGGACACATTTACATCCGATGTAGTAAGGGCGGAGTGAATGGGACTAATTAAAAAGTACCCAAATGAATCGGATAAGCAAAATATTTGATAATAATGTAAACGCACAACCGAGTGACGGAAGCGTATTACATCAGGATAATGAGCCCGAGTGAAGGGACAAAGAAGCATGAAAAATAATTTAGACAAGTATTGGGAGGGAGTGTACTTACACTCGAACCCAGAAAACGCAAGCATGAAAAATGATTTAGACAAGTATTGGGAGGGAGTGTCCTTACACTCGAACCCAGAAAACGCAAGCATGTAAAATGATTTAGACAAGTATTGGTAGGGAGTGTACTTACACTCGAACCCAGAAAACGCAAGCTTATAAAATGATTTAGACAAGTATTGGGAGGGAGTGTACTTACACTCGAACCCGGAAAATGCAAAATATGTCCCTTAACGAGTCGTTTTTGTAAAACGTCAAACTTAAAGACAAAGTCTGAATGTAAGATTGAAGCGAGGTCTTAATGCATACCGGGAGGGTTGCAATAATAGCGACTTCGGTAAAACACCCGGTTGGTGGGTAAGGATTTAAACGCATACGTAGACTGAGAAACATGAATGCGAAATAGAAAGTCAAAAGACTCGGAATATGAGTCATGACTAAAAGATGACAAGAATTTTCGCAAACATAAATTTTGATAAAAAAAAAAAATTCGTTCGGCTAGTTAAAAGTCGAACGGGTCGAACAAAGAATGAAATTTGGCGTTCACCAATGATGAAATTTCACACGAACAAGTCAAACAAATTAAATAAATAATGACGCTTACTAATATAAGTAGGCGCAGACTGAATAAGTAAAAGTGTGAGATGTTAACTAACCTATGTAAAGGGTTATGGGCATTAAGAACGTTAAGATAAAAGAACCCGGGTAATGGGTTATATAGAAGTATAAGTATGAACCGGGAAACGGTAAGCGTAGAACAAACTGACGCGTAAATAACGTCAGAAGTCATAAAGTCGGAGGATTAGTCCGGAAGTAAACAAATGAAGCCTTAGACTACGGTCAAGGTCAATTGAGGTTCAAGAGCGAAAATAAACGATTCCAAACATAATAAGAGATGCCTTAAAGCTATATATGTATATATACATTTGAATATAGACAAGAATAAAAGATGATCTACGGGATCATCATAACCTACGGGATTAAACACAGTGTTAAGGTCTACGGGACCAAAAAGACCCTCGGGTCATAAAGAGAAGGAAACGAGTTGTTAATATCTCACCTTAAAAAGGTGAAAAATTTAAAGAAATAGCCTATGAGGCTAAGTGAAAGAACTTACGGGTCAATAGTGTAAAGCAAGGGAACTAGTCATGATTCCCCGCGTAAAATGAGAACGGAAAAGAATAAATTATGGGTTGTCAATTTCCTTAATATGAGTAATTGACATAGTTAAAAGGAAAAACGTTAAACTAAAATTCAGTTTTAGTAAGAAACAACGTTTTAACAAATATGAATACTATAAGACGAATTTGGAAATAACAAATATCAAAGAGTATGGGTCTTAACATCGATAGGTGCAAGACGATATATTCGAAAAAGTGGTATTTTCGAAAATGAAAGGTTGATATAAATTAAACATGACGTGACACGATCACGGTCAAGAAATGCAATGTGAAGTGGAATCACATTATCACCAAGTGAGCGGTAACAAGCAACTGGACTAATAAGTTTAGTTAGTGAGACCGGTTAAGGTCATTTAAGTAAGTTGGTTGCTTGTAAGAGGTGGATTCGGTATAACTGAACCGAATAAATGAATTTGAAAACAAAAGAAATTGTTGCTAAAAGTGAAAGATTTCACTAAAGACCTTTTAAACGGGTCAAAGTAACGGATCCATAAAGAATTCGATAGTATATGAAAGTGATGAATATCGCTAAGTAACTAAACTAGTGGAAATAGCGAGATCACGTTATTCCGAGTTGCACTGTGTCGTATGAGATACGTAGACAAATAATAACCAAAAAGATGTTACCATACTTTTCTGGTAATACTAACAATTGGATAAAAGTATAAGTAATGTTTAAAAGAATTATCGGCTCAAATACATTGAGTTTAAACTCAATGAATTATGTAAGAAAAGGTTTCGAGGACGAAACCTCTTTAAGGGGGGTAGACTTGTAACACCCCGAAAACGGGTTTGGTAATCAAACCACGTTAACACTACACGACGGGTAAAATACAGTAAGTGATAAAACTTACCCGGTAAATTATAGGATTTAAATAAATAAATCTAATATATATATATCAAAAGGAGGAGAAATACTTTGAGAAAGCAAAGTATATAAAAAGGCCCGAGATTTAACGGGACTTAAAATAAAACGGGTTGTGAACAAGATAAAGTAACTAGGAAATAAATAACTTAGTACAAGTCTTGTAATTAAATGAAAGAAGTTAGTTTGATGTGCAAATAGTCTAAAAAGATAAACTAAAGGGGCTGATTATGTATAAGTGGCCAAACTAGATTTTTATAAAAAAAAAAAAAAATCAAACACACACACACATCAGTGTGTGCGTGGATGGGAGCGACCAGGAGAGGGGAAGAACCCCCAAACCCTTATTTCATCTAATTTGATCAATTGAAGGGTGAATTGGGCATGTAATCGCTGCATGAATCAAAAATCTTGATCACCTACACTTGTCTAACATTAGGTAAGTTGCAATTTCAGATTCGGTGATGTTTGATTTTTGGGTAAAGTTTAATTAGTAGAAATTTTGGAATGAATGTTGAATCTATGAGTGTTATTGTGATTATATCTTGGTTTAGAAACAAACCCTAGCAGAAAATTTGATGAATTGTTGTCAAAACTAGGGATTTGGTAATTACCCTATTATGTGCTAAGTGGGTTTTATGTTAAGATGATGAACACTCAGATTAGAATGTAAGATTGATGAATATTGAGGTTATGATATAAGTTCTTTATGTAGTTCATGAACACTAGACTTAGAGTTTTGAATATGTTGATGTAAATCTTGGTAAAGATAACTAGTTATGAACTAGTTAGTAAATAAGTGATATTATGCACATTAGGTGTTTGTTAAAATGCCCGAATGAATGTTGACATAATGAAATTATGAAAGAAACGCGTAATTGGCTAACTCGACTAACTACGTGTAATACGGAATAATATGGGTTCTAAACGTGATGTTGATTGAACTTTTTGTGCGTGTAATATGATTGAAGTTAGTTGACTATCGAAAGTCAAATAAACCAATATTAAAGTCGGATAGTAGTTTCGACATAGAGTTTGTAAGATGGAATAGTCGTATGTGAAAATGACTAAACTAACCGTGTTACGAATTATGATGATAGTTTGACGCTTGACAAGCTAGGTGGAGGCTTGGAAAGGAAGCGGGTCAAACGAAGCAAATAAGAAGTAAAAGCATGTTTCGGATGCAAGGTAATTAAAACTTACACCTACTTGTAGTATACGTGTTTATTTTATAGGCGATAAATACAACAAAGGATTTAGTTCGAATTATGGGTTCCAACACGAAACGAATTGGGTTGGAACGAATAGAAACATTTTAAACCATGATTAATGGTGAAAAAGGCAAAATGGTAAACTAGTCATGAATTGGTTAATAGTTTAAGAGTTTTCTTAAAGTTACCTTATAGCGTAACTAGTAATGGAAAATGGGTAAAAATGGAAATTTAGTCAAGTATTGACTAAAGTAAAATAAGTTTCAAAGGAAACCCATAGCATAAGCCGAATGGGTTAAAAATATAGGAAATTGACTTTAGAAAGAAAGGGATCTAGTGAGAAAATCCGAAATGGTTCGGATGTGTGACTTGTAAATAAAAACCATGTTTTTGTTACATATGAAAATGTTGGGTTATATATAGATCGAACGGGTCAAATGGTGGGAATAACGTCATTTGACAAAATCAACTAATGTGGTGGTCAAGTCATGTGTTACAGGAGCGAATAGTAATTTGGATAATTGCGTCGCCATAGAATATCGGTAATAAAAGAAAGGTGTTGAAACAGGTCACTAGGTTGACTCGAGCCAGGTACGTATAAATACGATTGTGGTTAAACATACATTTTTTTTGGGTCAAATAAGTAGCAAATGCCCTTCGTCGTAAATGAGGGGCTAAAGTTGACTAAAATGCCATTGTTGGGTAAACCGGGCAAAAGACCTTTAAAGGTTGTTGGAAATAAGTGTTTTGGTAGATTAAATCCTTAAGATAAGTATAAAAGGGATGTTATGGGACCTTAGTGCATAAATACCCTTAACGGGTCAAAATAAGCATACAAACGAAAACGGGTTTAATTTGTGTAATAAACCGGGGATTATAATCTAGTATGGTAAATAACATTAAGTTGAAGAAGTATATGAGATATAAAGGTCAAATACACAAGTTTGATGATGAAATCACGAACGGGTCAAAAGTTGGCAAAAAGGGTAATAAGCCAAAGACTTAAAAGTCTGAAATTTTGTTAAACCGGATGTTAGATTTTAACTCCATATGATGGAGAATCAAATTACAAACACGTAGGAAGAAACGGTAGGTTAAACGGACGAGCGGATTGAAAGATACAAAAGTTTTCGTGTCAAAAACGGCAAAAAGGAAAGGAATGATGCAGGGGCCACCGTAACTTACGGTGCCACCGTAAGTTACGGTGGACATGATTTGGTTACGGTAAATGCCTACTGTTGTACAGTTGAATAATTGAAACACAGAGGCCACCGTAACTTACGGTGACACCGTAAGTTACGGTGGAGGTCAGAAATAAGTTTTTGTTTTGGGTTTAAGATATCCATGTTGGATTTTCCTAATTTCCCCGTTGTATTAGTTTAATTAATTATCAAAACTGACATTTAAGTTGGTTTTGATCACAGGTGAATGTCGAGAGTCCCGGATAAAGATCGAGCATCGAGCAAAAACCGAACACACATTAAACAAAGCTTCCGCAACGTTGTTTTGTCGTTATTCTAAACGGCGAATTAAATCACATTATGTATATCACTTAAATTGTAAAAGCTTTTAACAAACCCGTATTTCCGATGTATATATAATCATTAATTACATGATTATTTTCGCAAAATATACGTTAAACCTTGATTTATAAGAATGGGTGTTACATATAAACTTTCGACTTAACCTCTTATATTCGTGACATCATATTAGGCTATACATATGACACTATATACATTTCATACTCATGATGCAAATGTGCTTACAACCACATGATCACATAATTATATACACATACACATTTACTTACACATACTTTCACATGTTAAGGTTTTGTGATTCTACATTTGGCAATATCATATATGGTAACAATACGACATAACTCCAACATTATTACTTATCAATAAGCTATTCGTTTCACATTTCGTACACATTCACTTTTAATTATCATAAATCAAGTGCATCAAATACATGGTGAGCATCATACCATTCAAGAACAAGATACAAGTCCTAATGCATAATTCTACCCAATCATACCATCAACTACTCCTTCTTACGCAATCCTTCTACAATGCATTTTCTCATGTTTAATATCATCAATCATGTCATCATCAAATTCTACACATGTTCAATCATTGTTTAGCATATGATTTCACATACTATCTTATACTAAGCATTTCATCAAACACTTGGTGTGCGTACACCATTTAATGCACAATGTACAACTAACTTATGCCTAATCTTCCAAGTTCATAGCATTCATCATCAAGTATCCTTCCTACAACATATATATCATTCTATTCACATCATAAGACATAGCTAGAAACTATATTTCACTCAATCAATCCATATTTACTCAAAATCCCAATTTCTTGAAAATGGGTTTCCAATCAAATACCCTAATTAAGATGTTTACATCAGTATTAATGCTAGATAAAAGCATCTAAGCATAATTTCAACCATCTCATCCTCCCAATTTACACAATTTAGGAGTAATTCATCAAAATCCACCAAGTACTCCCTATAAGAAGGTTTTAAGGGGT
Organism: Helianthus tuberosus; assembly: GCA_030545235.1. NCBI lineage: Eukaryota > Viridiplantae > Streptophyta > Magnoliopsida > Asterales > Asteraceae > Helianthus > Helianthus tuberosus. The sequence continues at coordinate 29,662,477 of CM060386.1, read as the reverse complement.
GAATTAGGCACTTACTTGATGCTTTGGAGGTGAAGAACACTCCAAAATTCATAGATTTTCCATGCAAGTTCAGATTTTCCTCTCATTCTTCTTCCTTTGGATCACACAAGAACACATACACACACACACTATGTGTGTATGTCGATACACACGTCTGCCCCAAATGGGGTTTCCCCCTTTTCTTTTATGTTTAATAAAACACTTTCCAACTTGCGCTCTTTTAGCCCTTGTAGTTTTTGTTTGTTAGTCCCAAAATTTCATTCTTGATTATTTAACTTGTATTCATAACTATGTTAACTAACTTAGTCACCCCATATCATATTGTGTAAAAATAAGCATCCTTATAATTTAACATTCGGGTTTTGGGGCGTTACAAGACAACAAACTATAGGCAATAAGTGTTTAAATTATGCAAAGTTGTAATCCTCGCCTAATTAAAAATATTAAATTAGGTTAAAACCAACAGTCTATACAGTCTTCTTGTATATTAGGTACATATAAAAAGGTAAATAGAGAATTTAATTTCACCCATTCGTTGCTGCTAGTATACAACTGAGTATCTAAACAGAAGCATACATGTTTATCCATACATTAAAAGCTCTGCAAGTAATCGCGAATCAAACTATGCAAAAATAGCTTATTAACGCCACTGACTAACTTGGTTGAACCCAGATTCTGATTGTTCGATCGTTAATAAGTCCTGCAGAAGCGATCTTATTCTCTATCGGGTGGCAGTTAACAGATATTACAGTATCAGTATGCCCTTCTAATTTCTGAAGCAAGTTCTTCCCTTGTAAATCCCAAACATAGACACAATGATCCTCTGATCCGCTAACAATATATTTTCCATTCGTCACAGAGAAAGTAGGCGTTATACAATACGTTTTGTTTATGTGACCTGTATACATCTTCAAGAATTTCCCAGTTGAGTAGTTCCAAAGCTTCTGCATTCACAATAATATAAAACGAAATGTTAACAACCAGCTATTCAAGACTCCAAGTTCTTATAGATTTTTGACCATTCATTACAACATTACATGATTCATGAATCAATACGATGCATGATCCAGCTTTAGATAGTTTTGTGAATTCTGATTACAATTAGGACCGAAATAATAAAACTTAAAGAGACAGTAACAACTGTGTAGATCCGGTTCTACTACGGTCACCTGTTAACATTTCGTTATAAAATACGTTTTGTTTACGTGACCTGTATACATCTTCAAGAATTTCCCAGTCGAGTAGTTCCAAAGCTTCTGCATTCACAGTAATATAAAACGAAATGTTAACAACCAGCCATTCAAGACTCCAAGTTCTTACAGATTTCTGTCCATTCATTACAACATTACATGATTCATGAATCGATACGAATCACTATCCGAATCACATATCATTTTTCTTAACTATAAGCTTTCTCTAATAGAATTTAAAATATAACAGCATACAGCCTGAAAAAACAATCAAATAGACAAATGTGAAAGACAATCAGGCTAGACTGAAGCATACCTCAAGCTCTGCTGCTGAGTTAAACTCACCAAAAGTTAGTAGCTTCGGAAAGTGGGCGTTATACAATACGTTTTGTTTACGTGACCTGTATACATCTTCAAGAATTTCCCAGTTGAGTAGTTCCAAAGCTTCTGCATTCACAGTAATATAAAACGAAATGTTAACAACCAGCCATTCAAGACTCCAAGTTCTTACAGATTTCTAACAATTCATTACAACTGCAGGATATGCTAAACCACTTATTGATAGAATAGATGTTGAAAACAGAATCAGTCGAAGGCTTTATCGGCCTTCGATAATTTCCACGTAAGTAGTTTCTATCTAACTCACAGCCTCACGTCACTCTGTTTACATATCTCATAATGTTCTTATAGAAATAAAATAAGTTTTGTTCATATGACAGTTTTATTGTATAAAGCTCATCTTAAATCTGTTAGTATCTCGTGACACAGGGAATATCGGGAACACGTGAAGGACCTTTGGTCTATCTCAAAAGATTTTTGTAGAATTGTCATTGTTGACAACAATCCATTCAGTTTCTTATTGGTAAACGACATCCCGTGCATACCGTTTTCTGTTGGACAACCACATGATGATCAGGTATATACTTTTTTTAATAGTTCATTTCTTTTTTGCTTGTTTACTGTAACACCTCGAAAATTTACGTCCTATAATGTCTTGACACGTGTCATAACCTTTGAACGTGTGAAAGAATGTTCTTGAAGGACTAAAGTTGACAAACAATGAAACTGTGTAAATATAAGGGTTCAAAGTGTCAACAACGAATAAATATACTTTACAATAACCCTACATGATGTTTATAACCTTAAACGAATGGATCATGGATCATACGAAGCGAATTGTGAAAGAAAGTGAGAGATTACAAACTACGGGGGTTAAATGTGTCAACATGTTTAAGATATACCTCTGAGTGACCTTTTAGAAAACCCGAAGCCTTGTAACGATTAATTATGTTCACTAGAATGCACCATAAAAATTTCACCAAGTTTCGTTACCGTATGAGAAAGTTAAGATAAAATTCGTGTGTGAGGGTTAGAATCGTCAACTTTGAAAGTTAGGGCTTTTCGGGTGATCACGAAATTACCCGAGAACTTGACAAAGTGGGTATAAGTATTAAAGCCCTCATATGTCAATATTAAAGGATAAGAATGCTGGAAAACAAGTGAAAACGACCTTTCGGGGGACCAAGGACCAAAACGCAATAACGAAAAACATGTTTAAACCTGATCAGATGGGCCACGCGGCCCGCCTCCCATATGTCAAGATCTAAAGCGGGCCGCCTCAGACCTGCAGATGCGAAAAATGACAGGCAGCTGTCTGTTGTGTTTTTAACCGACTTAAATGGCAAGTTTCGATTCTATGGGCTTGTCTAAGGTGGTTTATAGCCTTAGGGACACATGTTGGACATCTGATTACAACCCTAGACCCATTTGGCATCATTTGATAAAGATCAAAGTTCTTATAAAATTATCATGTTGCAACATACAACCTCATTACAACTTCTGGACATTTAGAGGAGCTCAAGACCTGATACAAGCCTTCCAAATCATCTATTAGACTTACGTAAGTATCCTTGACCCTTCTAAATTGAGTCTTGATTCGTTTTTGGCCTAGAAGTCAAACCGTCGTAACTACGGTTTGACTTAGCGATAAATCACAAACGGACCAGAGTTTTGTCGAAACGAAAGTTGTTACAAGTTGGTAATATTGTGGGCAATTAACCCTTAAAGGGCACCCTTTGATTCCCGATCTAACTATGTCGTTTGTCGAGTCAAACTTCTTCCGAAAAAGTCAACATAACCATTAAACATGTAATTAGCGTTACAGAGGGCGTGTAATCTGTTTTATTATTCATATAACCTGCTAATAAGCATAAAAACTTGTCTAAGCTTGTTTGATTCGACAACTCTCTGTTTTGAACCGATTCGGAGCCGAAAGTCGCATAATTTGACTTTCTGCTTTGACCTCGATTCTGACCCGTTTTTTATAGGTTTAGACATGCCTTAAAGTTCCATTAGGACCTTGTAACATGTTAGTATAAACCTCTGTGGTTGTTACCTTGATTGTCCAATTCGTTTCACGTTTCCGTTAAATTGCCAAATGTTGACCATATTGCCCTTATGTTCATAAAACGAGATTTTTAAAGATGTGAAAGTGCAAAAGTCTTTGTTACTGATTATTGAACATGTCGGTAAATTTTCACGTCAATCGGAAGTCTAGATTAGGAGTTATGCTTAATGACGTAATTATAAACACTTTTATTAATTAAACAGCGTCATTAGCGTAAAACCTATCTAAACCCAATTTTTGACACCAAACCTTTTACCCACTGATGTTAAATAATATTTTGGGATTTTTGAAGATTTTTAATTATTTTTAAACTGATCATAAGCTAGGATTAGCGCCTTGATTCGGTAAATACCGAATATACCCTTTTCGGCCATAAAATGAGTTTTACAAATCCTTTTGATGCCAATCCAATTGCTACTGATTTTAAATATTAAATAGAGTGTTTTGAACCTGTTTAACTTATCAGGAAACTCAGAATCCTATTTTAAACCGTACGTCGCTTAAAACGGCTTTATACGCGTATTATACGCATAGTTAGGGTTTAAAACTATTTTGGCATATAAGACTTATAACCAAATGTTATAACCTGTTAAAATAAACCATTTTACTGATTTAATCAGACCCAGATCACAGAAGATAAATTAATTCCTTTTATAAACTTTAAAATGACCAAAATACCCCTACGGGGCCTAATTATAGATTAAACTCGTTTTGGGCATAACGGAAGGTATCCTACTGATATCACAACATATTTAAGGCATATTAACTTAGGAAACCTGTTTTGGACTCTTATGGTTACCCGTTACGCGTCATACGCGTTCGGTTCGGTTTATGTAACTAGTTTACATAAATTAGCCGAAACGGGTCAAGACTTATCAGTTTCGTCTCAAAATCCAGAATGTGTATGAAATACCCATATTAAGCAAGTCTTCAAACTTGTCGGGTCTAAATCACATTCTATCCGGTCTTCGCTTAATCATGCGTTTGAACCGTATCTCCCTCTTGAAAACTAACCGGTCTAAGTCAAGGCTTAATTAAAGACCCATTAGGATTCTAATAGGTTATTAAAAAACCTTCGTTCCAGATTTAGGAGCCCAGTAAAAGCTATCTGTACTTGCTGATTTGATACGGCTGGGATTGAATTTATATTTAGCTCAGGTAAATACTTTTAACTTATTTTCCCTATACGGGCTTGGGGTACGGTATATAAAATACCGCTTGGTCGGGCATTGAATCTTTAATTGTATGACGGTTAAAGTATTGATATGTTCCGTTTAATTTGTTTTGTTTGCTTAAAGCCTTTGGGGGTTAATGACCGTTGTCCCGGATATCCCTGGCATCATTTTACGAAATGGCCACGACCTTAGCACACAGGTGTAGGCGTACACCTGTCAGTGTCTCATAATTAAAGTGGTGTGTCCATTAATCTTTAACCCGGCTCGATCCGGGCTACTGAACGCATAAGAAACATGTAAATCCTGTACAAGTTTATATATTTAAATAAGTAACCCAAGTTATAAAATATTATTTGTGCCATGTGCATTCAAATCAATCATTTTAAAAACCTTTTCAAATGAGTCGGTTGATTGTATTTACCAGTGTAAACTGACGTATTTTCCCAAAAAGGCTAAGTGCAGGTACTAATCGGAATTGGCTGGCTACTCCTAGCATCAATAAAGAGTTTCGCAAGCTTAGATGCCTAAAGTCTGTAGAACAGTGTTATTTTATTTTCGATCCGCCTGTGGATCCCTTACTTCCGTTGTAATATTGTGATGATACATTATTTCGGATTATAATATATTTATCCTTTTGCTTCCGCTGTGCATTTTTATATTGTGTTGTTTGACTATGATGTTGCCAACCACGTCACGTTACTCCCCTACCGGGCCCACCGGTAAAGTGTGGAAAAATTGGGGTGTGACAGGTTGGTATCAGAGCCAACATTGAGTGAATTAAACACTAGCCTTTTTGTGTTTAATCTCAGTGACACAGTAGCACATTCTTTGACCTTTTGAGTCTAGACTTAACATAGGAATATTCTCATTCCTCATCTGTAAATTTTGCTTCCAATTTTTTTTATATATATCGGATACGTCGCCAAGCGAAGAAGCCATAGTAGGAATTCTCCACACCCGGATCCTTAAATTTCTGACCTTCGTACAACGGCTAGGATGAAACGTGCAACCAAGGAGAAAGCATACAAAAATAAGATGAAGAAGAAACTCCTTTTTGCTGAAGATCGTTTCCTTAAAAGTCCTTATAACGATATTTATCTTTTAGTCCCTGCGAGGACAAACATTATTCCTTTGAAGTCCCGTTTAGGGCAACCCTATACTTGTTTAAGTTTTAAAGGAACGATTATGTTTAAAATATCATTCCTATATTATAAGATCTACCATTATAATAAAATGGCAAGATGGCAGTTTCTCATTTTAGGTTCAGATCCTTATTAACACCTCAATTTAAAAATTGTTCTGCGTAAATCATAAATTAAGAATCTTGAGAGTGAAACCTAGCCTGCGGGTCAATTATAAAACCGGGCCAAGATGGTAAGACCTGTTTAAAAGATCCAAATCCCTGTTAACATCTTAAAACATGTTAACACTCCCGACAGACGTGATTCGTTGGAAATCACACACGTTATTAAGGATTCTTCAAAAGATTCCTAACCCAGTATAATGATCTCTGAATCCTGGGTTTACATCTTCAATTAAGATGATCATATTTTAACCATACGTGGTAATATAGCGCCTACAGGCCCTGTTCATTTCCATATGAACCAAAAGGCAGTGGTAGCGATGACTCCCTGTCAGATAAAGGTAATGAATTAGGTTCAAACCTTCATGCTTTGATTCTCTGAAATCATAGCTTATAACTTATAAATGTCCTTGTGACTAGGCCTGTTGTGCCGGTATACTTTCAGGCTTTGATTCTCTGAAATCCTAGCTTACAATTTATAAATGTCCTTGTGACTAGGCCATTCGTACTATTATTAAGACCCTAATGCCTCGATTCTCTGAAATCATGGCTTATAAATTAAACTTGTCTATGCGACTAGGCCATTTGTGCTATTATTAACTTGTAAATCAGGATTTATGATAGAAATCCTGAATAAAATAAATATCATTCTTTTCCAGCCAGTATACATATTAAAAGAGAATCTTAAAAGGTTTGACCTAGCTTGAATGTCATTGAAGACCTAGCTAAGATGGTAAAACCTGTTTAAAAAGAGATTCAGATCCTTGTTATCATCTGAAAATGTGATAACACTCCCGACAACCGTGATGCTATAAAAATCACACTTGTCATCCTTATATAAGGAATTTTTCCAAATCCCTTATTTAGCGTAAATGATCAATAGGAATCATGGCTGGTAAACGTCGAAAATGATGTACGCATCAAAACATCCATTTGGGATGTATATATACGAGTAAAGATGAATACATGAAAAAGATAGTTTTATTTCATAACTTCTTGTCAAGACAACGAACTATGAAATTTTCCGACCTAAAGGAATTATCGATTATGTTTTAAAATTTCCCTAGTGACAAGGCCTCTGAGCCATCATAAGTCCTTTGGGACAAGCCCTTGTGCTATATATAAAAGATGTCAGTATGACATTGGCAGTCGTGACTTATGTCCCCTGTCTAATAAATATGAAGGATTATATTCCGCTTAAACGCCAAAGATGGTTTATTTAAAAACCTAGGCAAAACATAATCAAACAATTTAAATACTATCTATTCGCCTATATGGTTTATTTGTACCATGGCTATTTAATCATCAAATTCGACAATTCACTATAATTAAGCCAATTATTACTACTTGGTTTGTAGCCTTCAAAGCTTCACCATGGCTGACTCCTCAGACGCCCAAAATCGTTCAGTTGATCAGAATGATGAAGTAAGACTGAACTTAACAAGAACCGAGTTACAGGCTATGTTAAATACGGCCATAAATAACGTTGTGGATCGCGTGCTGAGGGATCACAAACGAAAGGGCGATGATACCCCAATTCAACGTTGTAAAAAGGGTAAGACCGGTTCAAACTATAACCAGTCCAAGCTAAAGGAGGCTAAACCCGAATGTAAGAATTGCGGGAAAAAGAGGCACTTCAGTAAATGTATATATGAACAGATCAGGGGATGTGGTATCTGTAAAGAGATGGATCACAACACCCATGATTGCAAAGAATTGAATAACAACCAACAGTCGGGTGAAAAACCCAGATGCAAAATCTGCAAGAAACAGCACTTCGGGAAGTGCAGGTATGAATCGAACTCGCATACAGAGGCGAGAACTTTTGCATGTGGGATATGCAAGTCCAAGAGGCATAAGACCTTGGATTGCAAGAAGATGGAGGACGCAACCTGCTATGGTTGCAATGAAATAGGGCACATCAAAACTAATTGCCCTAATAAAACCAAGAAGTCTGGGAAGGATTTGAAGGACAAACAGCAGACCAGTGAAAAGATCAAATGCAAAACCTGTAGGAAATACCACCTCGGGAAATGCAGATATGAATCCCAGCCTCTACCCTGTGGAATCTGCAAGTCCAGGGAGCATAAGACCTTGGATTGCAAGGGATTGGGAGACGCAACCTGCTATGGTTGCAATGGAAAAGGGCACATTAAGACCAACTGCCCTAAATACGCTAAAAAGCTTGAGGAAGATAAGAAGACCAAAGCTGGAAGCTCTCAAATGGATGCTCAGGAGATTGTTCAGGATAACAATGTCACCACAGGTACTTTCTTTACCAGTAACGCTCATGCTAGAGTATTAATTGATTCATGTTCAGATAAGTCTCTCATAGACAGTAGATATTGTAAATCATTAAATCTGCCTGATAAAACTCTAAGCGTTAAGTATGAAGTAAAATTGGCCGATAGTACCTCAGAGACTAATTCAGCAATATTAGATGGATGTTTCATATCCATTAAGAATTACCCTTCTCCGCTGTCCTTGTTCCGTTAATAAGAGGACTCTATATAGTAATAGGTAAGGATTTGTCGTCTTGTGACCAAGCCCATATTGTGGGTGATAAGAAGCAGTTAATTATCAAGACTGTCATTTTGAAGGTTTGCTTCGGATCAGAAGATCCATGCGGCCCGCGTAAGCCCTGGGTGATACCTTACGCGGCCCGCGTAAAAAAAAATGGTGGAACCGGCCGTCCCCGGAATCGAACCTGGGTCTAGGCCGCACCCTTTCGCGCGCCTAGCCAACCGAGCTAGGTGCCTAGTTTGTGAAAATTTCCAATCTGATTAAATATAAGCACATGTACAATAATTTCCTTACTTCTTACTATAAGTCACCTACTTATCCTTCTTCTGTTAACTAAGTATTAGAATCCAAGATTTTATCTCTATGTTTTAATTACTCTTGGCTTGCTTATGTTGACTAAACACTAGAAAGGATGAAGTAGAAACCATTAAGTATATCGGTGGTTATGCTAGAAAGGACATGGTAAGGTATACATCACAGTCATTTGATGGCAATACTCTTAATGAGTAAGGACATTAATGAAATCCTCAAGTAGAATCCTCTTATACATTGTGGAACGGTCCAAGTTTTAAGGACCTTATTAGAAAAACCTGATATTCGTTTCGCGAAAAAGGGAAAAGACGAAATAAGAATTTTCTGACTCTTGCCATAAAAGTTCTAGGCTGTCGACAGTATGTCGCAAATTTTAATTCATTGGCTGAGATAGTACCCTATTAAAGCACATAATTATTAGTGGTTAGCATTGGCAATAAGAGGGCACATTAAGGTTTAAAAACCTACTCATTAAAAATCCATTATGGATCTACCTCAGCTACCCACGTTATAATCAGTCAAAGTTGAGACTGCCCTAAAGTTATCTAAGATTTTACAGCTAAGTTAGAAGGATTAATAATGGAGGCGTTTAACCCTCCTGTTGAATAATTAGAGACAACTCACATTGTGAATTTCACCAGATAAACCCTTATTTGTGAATTTATTGCTATAAATTACATGTGGTTTCGGGTGCTGTTAAGTCTCTCACCAGACCATAAACTTAGCAAACTTTTAGAAATTTTTCCTTGTAAGAACCCCAGATGTTAAGTGTAAGGTAGAACCTTCAGGCAAATCATATGAACCATTTCTTTTGTTCTTGTCAGAAACCTTCAGGCATAAAATTTTAGAAGTATCCTCTCTCTAAAAGGAAGTGCGAAAGCATATATAGTTGATATCTCTTTAATCTCTACCGATTCCGAATACCAGATGGTATGATAAAAGCGCCATATGAAGATTGGTGTATCTTAATAAGTTCCATAGATTGCTTCCATGTCTGATCAGTATGGAGGTTTAATGCATGGGACCACAAAGGTATTCCGAGAGGTCATATGGTACTAAAGTCAACTAATGGTATTCAGAGGAGATATCCAGGATGGAATTATCCAAGTAAATGTTCCAGATCAAGAAATTCGTGGACTCGTAACGTAAAAGTGTCACTTAATTGACACAAGCAAAGATGGATGAATTGGAGCTTGAGATTTATAAAATCTCTGTAACCTCCTTATATCTTGATCATCTTCTTCTAAGATTACCCTGTTTACCCCAGAGAGGCAGGTAGAGTTAAGGGTTATATCCCATTTAGGGCTGCATTATTATGAGACCTCCAAGACAGCTAGTACCATTTTTGGAAGAATTGAAAACCCTGGTCAAATAAGTTTTAAGATATAGACTCATATAGCCTAACACAATATCCTGGGAATCCGGTATAGTTAAGTATGAAAGACGGTTCATTTTGCTTATGCATTATCACCGCAACCCTAATTAGGCAACGATTAGGAAATTGCCATCAGCTGCCCATGATCGTCGATCTGTTCGACTAACGGCAAGGATTAGCTATTCCTTTAAAACTAGTTAAACAGTGGTTGGAATAACCATCTCACCTTAAAAATAAGCTTTTCTATAATAATTGATATGTAAGTATTAAGGCTACTCCTTTGGAGACCTTGTATAGATGGAATGTTAAATACCTATTGTTAGATAGAGAATTGGTAAGTCCAATTATCAAGATCTGAAAGTTTCCTGGGAGACAACAAATAAGATCATACAAATCCATAATCGATTGCAGGTTGCCAGTATACGGCAAGAAATCAAGGAGTTATGAAAATAGCAAACTTTCTAAGTTCTTGTTAAGGAAAATGGTTTAACAAAAGATATCACCCAGGAAGGGTGTACCAAAATTGTTAAATTATCAGGCTAGTTAAGCTCTGAATATATGGAGATCATTTGAAGGAAATCGAATGTATCAAGATCAAGTAGCTTGTAAGCTAAAACCTATTTAAGGAGTTTGGCGGAGCTCGAAATACATTGCACACTAGTGACTGAAGGAGGTGTTCCGCCAATAAGTCAAGGAGCACTATCACAAATTGGTATGCGGATTTACGATGTGATAAACATCCTATATCGATTGAGGATCGACAGGTTAAGAAGCTTCGAAGGAAGCAAGTACCAATTTGTAAAGTTCAAAAGGGATGCCCGTAGAGGTCCCGAGTATACGTGGGAGGTTGAGTCCACGATGAAAGAAAATTACCCTTATCTATTTCAGTAAATCTCGAGGTCGAGATTTCTTTTAAGGGGGTGAGGATGTAACACCTCGAAAATTTACGTCCTATAATGTCTTGACACGTGTCATAACCTTTGAACGTGTGAAAGAATGTTCTTGAAAGACTAAAGTTGACAAACAATGAAACTGTGTAAATATAAGGGTTCAAAGTGTCAACAACGAATAAATATACTTTACAATAACCCTACATGATGTTTATAACCTTAAACGAATGGATCATGGATCATACGAAGCGAATTGTGAAAGAAAGTGAGAGATTACAAACTACTGGGGTTAAATGTGTCAACATGTTTAAGATATACCTCTGAGTGACCTTTTAGCAAACCCGAAGCCTTGTAACGATTAATTATGTTCACTAGAATGCACCATAAAAATTTCACCAAGTTTCGTTACCGTATGAGAAAGTTATGATAAAATTCGTGTGTGAGGGTTAGAATCGTCAACTTTGAAAGTTAGGGCTTTTCGGGTGATCACGAAGTTACCCGAGGACTTGACAAAGTGGGTATAAGTATTAAAGCCCTCATATGTCAATATTAAAGGATAAGAATGCTGGAAAACAAGTGAAAACGACCTTTCGGGGGACCAAGGACCAAAACGCAATAACGAAAAACATGTTTAAACCTGATCAGATGGGCCACGCGGCCCGCCTCCCATATGTCAAGATCTAAAGCGGGCCGCCTCAGACCTGCAGATGCGAAAAATGACAGGCAGCTGTCTGTTGTGTTTTTAACCGACTTAAATGGCAAGTTTCGATTCTATGGGCTTGTCTAAGGTGGTTTATAGCCTTAGGGACACATGTTGGACATCTGATTACAACCCTAGACCCATTTGGCATCATTTGATAAAGATCAAAGTTCTTATAAAATTATCATGTTGCAACATACAACCTCATTACAACTTCTGGACATTTAGAGGAGCTCAAGACCTGATACAAGCCTTCCAAATCATCTATTAGACTTACGTAAGTATCCTTGACCCTTCTAAATTGAGTCTTGATTCGTTTTTGGCCTAGAAGTCAAACCGTCGTAACTACGGTTTGACTTAGCGATAAATCACAAACGGACCAGAGTTTTGTCGAAACGAAAGTTGTTACAAGTTGGTAATATTGTGGGCAATTAACCCTTAAAGGGCACCCTTTGATTCCCGATCTAACTATGTCGTTTGTCGAGTCAAACTTCTTCCGAAAAAGTCAACATAACCATTAAACATGTAATTAGCGTTACAGAGGGCGTGTAATCTGTTTTATTATTCATATAACCTGCTAATAAGCATAAAAACTTGTCTAAGCTTGTTTGATTCGACAACTCTCTGTTTTGAACCGATTCGGAGCCGAAAGTCGCATAGTTTGACTTTCTGCTTTGACCTCGATTCTGACCCGTTTTATATAGGTTTAGACATGCCTTAAAGTTCCATTAGGACCTTGTAACATGTTAGTATAAACCTCTGTGGTTGTTACCTTGATTGTCCAATTCGTTTCACGTTTCCGTTAAATTGCCAAATGTTGACCATATTGCCCTTATGTTCATAAAACGAGATTTTTAAAGATGTGAAAGTGCAAAAGTCTTTGTTACTGATTATTGAACATGTCGGTAAATTTTCACGTCAATCGGAAGTCTAGATTAGGAGTTATGCTTAATGACGTAATTATAAACACTTTTATTAATTAAACAGCGTCATTAGCGTAAAACCTATCTAAAGCCAATTTTTGACACCAAACCTTTTACCCACTGATGTTAAATAATATTTTGGGATTTTTGAAGATTTTTAATTATTTTTAAACTGATCATAAGCTAGGATTAGCGCCTTGATTCGGTAAATACCGAATATACCCCTTTCGGCCATAAAATGAGTTTTACTAATCCCTTTGATGCCAATCCAATTGCTACTGATTTTAAATATTAAATGGAGTGTTTTGAACCTGTTTAACTTATCAGGAAACTCAGAATCCTATTTTAAACCGTACGTCGCTTAAAACGGCTTTATACGCGTATTAAACGCATAGTTAGGGTTTAAAACTATTTTGGCATATAAGACTTATAACCAAATGTTATAACCTGTTAAAATAAACCATTTTACTGATTTAATCAGACCCAGATCACAGAAGATAAATTAATTCCTTTTATAAACTTTAAAATGACCAAAATACCCCTACGGGGCTTAATTATAGATTAAACTCATTTTGGGCATAACGGAAGGTATCCTACTGATATCACAACATATTTAAGGCATATTAACTTAGGAAACCTTTTTTGGACTCTTATGGTTACCCGTTACGCGTCATACGCGTTCGGTTCGGTTTATGTAACTAGTTTACATAAATTAGCCGAAACGGGTCAAGACTTATCAGTTTCGTCTCAAAATCCAGAATGTGTATGAAATACCCATATTAAGCAAGTCTTCAAACTTGTCAGGTCTAAATCACATTCTATCCGGTCTTCGCTTAATCATGCGTTTGAACCGTATCTCCCTCTTGAAAACTAACCGGTCTAAGTCAAGGCTTAATTAAAGACCCGTTAGGATTCTAATAGGTTATTAAAAAACCTTCGTTCCAGATTTAGGAGCCCAGTAAAAGCTATCTGTACTTGCTGATTTGATACGGCTGGGATTGAATTTATATTTAGCTCAGGTAAATACTTTTAACTTATTTTCCCTATACGGGCTTGGGGTACGGTATATAAAATACCGCTTGGTCGGGCATTGAATCTTTAATTGTATGACGGTTAAAGTATTGATATGTTCCGTTTAATTTGTTTTGTTTGCTTAAAGCCTTTGGGGGTTAATGACCGTTGTCCCGGATATCCCTGGCATCATTTTACGAAATGGCCACGACCTTAGCACACAGGTGTAGGCGTACACCTGTCAGTGTCTCATAATTAAAGTGGTGTGTCCATTAATCTTTAACCCAGCTCGATCCGGGCTACTGAACGCATAAGAAACATGTAAATCCTGTACAAGTTTATATATTTAAATAAGTAACCCAAGTTATAAAATATTATTTGTGCCATGTGCATTCAAATCAATCATTTTAAAAACCTTTTCAAATGAGTCGGTTGATTGTATTTACCAGTGTAAACTGACGTATTTTCCCAAAAAGGCTAAGTGCAGGTACTAATCGGAATTGGCTGGCTACTCCTAGCATCAATAAAGAGTTTCGCAAGCTTAGATGCCTAAAGTCTGTTGAACAGTGTTATTTTATTTTCGATCCGCCTGTGGATCCCTTACTTCCGTTGTAATATTGTGATGATACATTATTTCGGATTATAATATATTTATCCTTTTGCTTCCGCTGTGCATTTTTATATTGTGTTGTTTGACTATGATGTTGCCAACCACGTCACGTTACTCCCCTACCGGGCCCACCGGTAAAGTGTGGAAAAATTGGGGTGTGACATTTACTCAGAAGGAAACTTGTTCATGCATATAATACAATAACAACCATACAGCTTCTCGAGGTTCTCCTTCCCCTTTTGAAGCACCTTTCTGAGCAGAGCCACACACATAATTCTGCTTCCCTTGGATCGGAACTGCCTTTTCCACTATTTAAGAAATATATACATAATTCTAATTGAACCATCTAGCAGTGATATATGAAGGTGATGAATGGATGTGAGTTTTCAAATGATAATCGTAATCTAGTAATCACATACTTTGCTAAACCCTAGTCATATTAACTCAGAAATAACCCTAATTATTATTATATTAATGAAACCAAATAAAATCATTTCAAATATTAGAAATGCAAGAACCACACACAATAGAATAATCAAAATCAAACAAATTTCATGACAAAACTAAACCAAATCATTAGCAATGCAAGAACCACACACAATAGAATAATCAAAATCAAACAAATTTCATGACAAAATTAAACCAAATCAAATCAAAAAAATCTACCTGTGATTAATTTGTTCAGAAAAAGGATCTGACGACCACGGAAACTCCGGTTCAAGCGACGGAAGTTCACCTTCGAGGACCAAAAACTGTTCGATCAAACTAAAATCAAAGAAACAATTGGAATCAAACAAATTTCATGACAAAATTAAACCAAATCAAATGAAAAAAATATACTTGTGATTAATCTGTTCAGAAAAAGGATCTGACGACCACGGAAACTCTGGTTCAAGCGACGGAATTATCACTCTCCACTGGTGCAGCCATTGCCGGAAATTCAAGATTCCGGAAAGAAACTGCGGAAGAAAATAGTACCTAGATGAGAACTTGTTGATGGGGTTAAAGTATAACAACCCTCAAAATAATTCGACACCCTAAAAAATAATTAGAATGTCCCAATAGGTCTTAAAATACACCCCGTATGCGAAAACCGAGCCCAAAACATCTTATATAATTGAAAATAAAATAAAAACAAGAAAATAGTGTCGCTCTCCGGCCGCGAAGACCCCTTAGGGATCTTACGCGAGGCGCGACAACTCATCACCAGGGCGCATCCCGGTGCTGCCACGTGTCAAACGCGTGTCGAAGCTAGGTCAGTGACTGGGCCAGGCTAGGGCCTACCCAGACTACATCGCGGGCCGCGAAGCCCCTTGCCGTTTCCTACGCGGAGGAACCCCAAATCAGCCCCTATAAATTGGGAGCTTCGGCAGTCATTGTCCGTCGCTCTTTCCCTCGAATTCTCTCTAAAATTCTGTAGTGTAAACGCTATAATCGGGTATTATACCCACTAATTAGCGAAGCCCTGCCTCGTTGTAAGTATTTTAACCCCCGATTACGTATTAGATACGTTGCCCGATTGATCCAGGGTTCCGTAACGGCTGTCGTGGTTCTGCCCGATATAGTTGTTGGAATGCCGTCTCGGGGAGGGTATTACTAATGTAAATATTGGGTTATTATACTAACGCGTGTACATTTGTGTAATTAATAGATACCAAGAAATCCTAAAGGAAAACCCTAAGACAGCAATGTGAGTTTATCCTCTTTTTGTAAATCCTTTTTGTGAGTAATCTACTTTTTGCAAACTGTTTTTACAAAACCTCAAATATTAAACATTATTAGGGGTGTAAACGAGCCGGGCCGAGCCCGAGCTCGACCAGGCTCGAGCTTGGCTCATTTGGTTTTTATGAAGCTCGAGCTCGGCTCGGTTCGAGCCTACTTCTTTGAGCTCGAGCTCGGCTCGCGAGTAAAACTCAAAACTCAAGCTCGACTCGACTCGGCTCGAACTATTTTGAGAACAACCTTAAACGAGCTAAAAGCTCGGCTCGAGCTCATTTCAGCATCGCTTAAACGAGCCAAAGCTCAGCTCGAGCTCGGCTCATCAATGTTATCATCATTATTAATATATTATATATAAAAATATTAAAATTTTGTATGGGCTCGTTTAGGCTCGCGAGCCTAAACAAGCTTTGTATTTCAGGCTCAAGCTCGGGCTCGATAACAAAACGAGCTCTATTTCAGGCTCGAGCTCGGGCTCGTTAAGGCTCGGCTCGTTCGAGCTTTTAACCGAGCCGATCACGAGTAGCTCTCCAGCCTTTGGGCTTGTTTACACCCCTAAACATTAAAATAAACAGTTATTGAGTATTTGTATTCTACAATTATCGTCGGTATGTTGGGGTTTTGTATAGAAAATTTGTTACTACATTGTGAGTAGTAACATGACCACAAGTCGGGTTGACAGTACCGTGGGTGGTAATTTGTAACACCCCAAAACGGGTTTAGTAATCAAACTACGTTAGTCATAAGTCTAGACGTAACAAAGAAACTTGGTTAAAACACCCAAGGTTTAACTTGGCATTAGCTGGAGGGCCAAAAGTGCTAATTGGGAAACTTGATTTTATAAAAACAAAAGTGAAAATACCAAACACACACTAGATGTGTGTGACTGGATCGATCAGGAACACAGGGGGCGACCAAACCCACCTTCAAACCCCTAGATTCAACAAATTGATCAAATTGAAGGCTCTAAATCGTTCCAAATCGATTTTCAAGCATAGATTAGTGATCATCTCAGTGAAGTGATCATAAGGTATGCAAAATTTCATCATTTGGTTTCATCTCAAATTCTAGATGATTTGTGAAACTGAAATCTGAGCTTGATTAAGTGATGTATAGATGAAATTAGTAAGGAAAAACATGTCTAGGATAAAACCCTAGTCAATAACTTGTTGAATATGTGCTCAAATTGTGAAGCTCATGATAATCCCTTTGTAGGTTAAATGGGTTTTCTAGAAATAGGATGAACACAAGAATTATGATTATCAAAAGTGGTGTTACTTGATTTCTATGAGATGATTCGATAATAGAATGCATGCTTAACATAATGGGATCGAAATGTATGATTATAATGGGCAAAAATAACAAGTTATGAACTTGATTCTAGTTATGTAAAAATTAAACCCGTTAGGTGTTCATTAAAATGCCTAAGTGAGGAATAAAGTGTTGAAAATCGGATAAAAACGCATATTTGAACTATACGGAAAATTATGCGTGATATGTTGTGAAAGGAGTTCTAATCAATAGTTGGTTGAACTCTATAGGCAAGGAATCCGGATCGGCAAGTGGACAAGCCGGTGGAGACACGCGTTTGAAATGAGCGCTTTAAAGGTACGTGACTATTAGTTCCGTTACTTAGATAAAAGAATGTTTAGTATGTCTTGATAATGATATTGTAGTATGTTAAGGAGGTTTGATGTATCATTGAAGTGATGAAGTTCACTCGATAGATCAAACGGGTTAAATTGAATAAGTTGATGTATGTATAGTAAGCCTTAGAAGTGACCGAAGTTCACTCGGAAAACCAAATGGACTTGAATTGAATGGTTATGACATGATTGAAACAAGTGATGTGAATTGAAAAGAGCGGATAGAACCTTTCGGCATATCCTAGAAATGGGTTAAAATAATGGTCGGAATAAACCTTAGTTAGTCATCAAGTGAAGGTTTTCACTTGGCTACTAAATGGGTCAAAACCATGTTTTTGACAACAAGGTAATAAGTAGTGAATTGAAGGTCACATAATGTGTTAGGGAATTGAGTGTGTTAGTCAAGTTATGGATACACCAAGTTGATTTTATGAACCCTTGATGTTGGGTCGAACAATTAGAATACATAATATTTGTATAAGGCGGCATGCTTGAAATATTGAAAACAAGCATGAAATTTTACTACGTGCGTAAAACCATCAAATGGTAATGCTACGCCAAATATGACAAGCCCGGGGAATGGGTATTTAAGTCTAGGAATCAACAAGATTGAATGGTGTCAAAAATGCCATATAGCAAACGGGTCAAATAATCAAAATATGGAAATATGAACTAATTGCTTATAAACCAGGCTCTGATGCAGTTGTATAGCATAGACGGATCCGTATTTTTATTACGGACGCGTAGGAAAAAGAATCACATGAAACGGACATGTGGAACGAAAGTTATGCATGTTTTTAGTTAGAATTTTGGTATAATTCGGAGCTGGGTATCTGCAGCTCAAAAGAAACAAATATTCTGGAAAAATAAGGCCGTCGCGCTACGCGACGGCGATCCGTAATTTTATATGCGTCCCGTCATGGATAGATCCGTAATTTTATTACGGACGCATAGGAAAAAGAATCGACTAAAACAGACATGTAAATAAAAAGTCATGAGCTTTCAAAGTTTAGATTTTAAGAAATTTTGGAGCTGGGCAAATATGTAGGTCCAGAGACTGGACCTGCTGGAAAACATGCTCCCCCGTGACACGCTCCAGGGAGTTAAGGTGCCGGTGCGACACGCGAGACCGCTCGCGGCACGCGAAGGAATTTCCTGAGTCTGTCGCGTGGCGCGACAGACCTAAATTCGAGTTTTTTATGTTTTTGTTATCCGTATGATATCTGAACTTGTTTATGCATATTATAATGTTGCCAAAACTGATAATTGATGTGGTTTTAACCTTAGGTGATGTTCGTCTAATCCCGGATGCCGATCAAGCAAGGACGCAAGAACCGAACACAAAATTTTGTAGCTTCCGCGCTAATCTAGTCTTGTTTTAAACAATGTTTGTTTTGTAAACACTACTGATTGTCGAATGTTTTAAAATAGCTAGTTGGTCATGTTAGACACTATAATGATGTACATCTTAGCTTATTAACTAAGTTTATGATAACTATGCATTTTGGTTTTGAAAAGTGCGTATTTTATAACAAAATAATAAATAAATAAGACGAGTGTTACAAGTTGGTAATCAGAGCTCATGGTTGAAGACAAAGCGTGTTCGTTTTGAAGCTTGATCAAACATCCGGTAAGAATTAGTTATTTAGTAGATTTTATTAGATTGTAAAAAAAAAGGAATTCGAGTTGATGTGCATGGGAAGAGCGTATTAACACACTCAAACCCGGAAAGTGTACTAAACATGAATGGTTTAAGCAAGTTACAAACTTGGCTAAATCAAAAATGAAAGATGCAAACGATAACGGAACGAAATGTTTGACAATTGACATAAACATTTCAGAATTGAGATGTCTAATGTCGGTAAAAGATGATTAGGTAGTATGAATCCTAATCATAGATTGAATATAAAATAAGTACTTGTAAAGTAAGTATATTTGAATGTCTCGTATAACAATACGGGCAACATTGAATAGTAAGATTAATAATAAATTGGAAATGTTCGAATGAGATGATGACCGTGTCTTAAGATGACGGGGGTTAAGTAATTTAAATGGCAAAAGGTTCGGAAACATGGCAAAGAACATGCTAGCAAAGAACCTAAATCAAGTAATGACTTGAGACAATAGAGTACCAATCAAGTACACGTTCTAAATTACGATAAGACAAGTAGAATGCAACAATTCACATAATGAACGATAGTTGCATATAGGCATATATGATTAGTGAAATGAATGAATTATGTAAAGGGAGAGTATATATATATATATATATAGGGTAAGGATAGTGTAAAAAGGGCCTAAAGTGTGAGAAGTGTATTATAACACTATATATAATACTATATAACACCATATAAACACCGTATAACAATATGTAACACCATATAATACCATATAACATTATCTAACAAATATAACACTATACATCTATCATAGACATGCTATCAGACAACCTATAGTGTTATATTTGTTATATAATGATATATAGTGTTACATAGTGTTATATGGTGTTACATATTGTTATACGGTGTTTATATGGTGTTATATAGTATTATATATAGTGTTATAATACACTTCTCACACTTTTTACAGGACCGCTAAAATGAGAACCACCTCCAGTTGTAAGAACCGTGAGAACTACACCGTACGGGGCGAGGTGGACCAAACTTTTTTTCATAAACGTAGATGCTTGTATTATAAGCACATTTGTAAAAAAAATGTTGTGTGTGTAGTTTTGAGCACCACAAGTTTGTGTTGACGGGTACCGTAAATAAATTTTACGGTACCCGTAAACACAAACTTGTGGTGCTCAAAACTACACACACGACATTTTTTTTGAATTTTTTTTACAAATGTGTTTATAATACAAGCATCTACGTTTATGAAAAGAAAATTTGGTCCAACTCGCCCCGGATCAAAAAGTTCTCACGGTTCTTACAACTGGAGGTGGTTATTATTTTAGCGGAATTCTATATATATATATATATATATATATATATGTATATATATATAAATAAATAAGGGCGAGTATGTGAAACCGAGGTAAAAGTAATTTCGATAAATTTTGCAATGGGAAGGAGTGCGCGTACACTCGAACCCAGGAATGCAATGAAAGATAAGTGTCATAATGGGAAGGAGTGTGTGTACACTCGAACCCGGGAACTTAATGAAGTGAATAAATGTTGTGTTGGGAAGGAGTGTGGTTACACTCGAACCCGGAATTTGCAATAGTAGTAAATGGCGAAGACAAGGTTATAGACTGGGCCAAACCAAATAAAAACATGTAGAAACATCATTTATATCAATAAACGATGTGGGTAAATTCCATACGACAACATGGAATAATACAATGAAAAGAGTTGATTTATGTTATTGTTACAATGGAATGATGTCAACCGCAGTTGGCGACGATACGATATCCCTCATAACTGAGGAGACGTGCAAGAGGATCTATGGGAAAGTCGGAAAGGCTACTGAAGCCGTTTAATCCGGAGTCGTGGAAAGGCTAACAAGTCACCATGGTGACGAAAAGGAAAGAAAAGATGAATGAGTTAAGAGAAAGCCTGATGTGTGCAAAATGCAATATATAAATTACATCAAATGTGGCATAAAACTAACCCATTTTTAGTACTAATGTTGGAAAAAGTGTGTTTTTGTCTTCCTTTTGTATTTTCAGGATTAAATGAGCTCAAATGAACAAAATAAGCAAAAAGGCAACTAAATCTAACATAAATACAAGAAAAGGAACAAACGTGGCATGCCCGACCCCCCGACAGCATCTTCCCAAGCAAAAACAAGAGAACAGAAGGCTGAACACGCCCCGTGCTCAGTGAGCACGGGGGCGTGCCCAAGTGTTAGCAGAAAAGACAAAGCTGTAGAAGCTTCTATCACCCAACACGGGGGTGTGCCCAGCGGACACGGGGCCGTGGTCAACTCTAAGATTAGCAGAATCTGGGGAAATCTTGACAGTACAAATACGCTTCTGCACATGGGGGCATGCCCAGCGGACACGGGGGCGTGGTCAACTAATGCACACAAACTGCAATTAATGAAGAAAGAGAAGGAAGGTGGACACGGGGCCGTGCCCGAGCTGCTGTTCAGGCTATAAATAGGGGTGCTTGGCTCATTTGCAAACCATCCCTTGGCACACCACCTCTCTCACACTTCACCCACCACCCACCACCATCACAACACCATCATCCACCACCATCATCCATTGTCCATCATAGAGTGTGTGAGTCGTCTCGGGATCCAAGATTGATCGTAAGAGTTCTTGACAATCAAAGGCCATGTTTGCCTAAGTCTCTTACATCACTTGGTGAAGACAAGTGTCTAGTGTAATACTTTTTATTTTTAATCTTTTCGCACTTTTTATTTGGTTATGTATTAATGACTTTAATAACTAGTTTCTTATGTTGAAGGTGATTCTTCCTTATCGTTTGTCCGTGGTGTCTTGGCATTATTTTACTGTTTATACAAAATAAAAGATTTTCACTATTCATATCTCCACGGTCTATATGGAGGTATGTTGGCTACCTGGTCGGGGGTTAAGGGAACGGTTTGGTAAGAGTCTTGCCATTGTTCAGTGTATAGATCCTGCAAAGGTCCTGGGTCAAATTTAGTAGGACCTCCTTCAATACCCACTGGTATTGGATGGCGGGGGTCCAAACTCTTTGATCCCCTCATAAGTAAGCCACTATTAATACTTTAACCCGGCTACTTAGGACTGTATCCCTGCTGACTCAGACTACTTAGCCGAGGGTAACGTCACCTTCAAAAGAGGGGCCTACCATAATATGCATTAATAACTTAATTAATTATCTTTCAATAATCCGACCCTTTAGGATTGTATCCTTGCTGACTCAAACTACTGGGTTGAGGGTAACGTCACCATCAAAAGAGGGGCCTACTACAATAACTAAGATAATCTCTTAAAAAGTGCAAAAGTGCGGAAATAATCAAAGGTTACACTAAACACGAGTCGGATCCAAGTGATTTATCTTGTCTATATGTTTTTTATTTTATTTTATTTTCAGCATTTTAGTTAGTTTTATTTTCTTGTTTAAAAAAACCTTTTTCTAAACTTTTGATTTGATTAGACGTTGAGGATAAACCGGTATTAAAAGCTCTTGTGTCCTTGGACGACCTCGGTATCTTACCAACACTATACTACGCTCACGATGGGTGCACTTGCCCATATATGTGTTTGGTGTTAGTAAATATCGTGTTTTATAAATTTAAAACTTGACTAACGTGTAAAAAGGGCTTAAAATATACATTAAAATATATACACACTTACGCACATCAAGTTTTTGGCGCCGTTGCCGGGGACACAAAGGTTTTAAGAAAGTTAGGAATCAGCGGCCTAATCGTTTTTTCTAATTTTTCTTTTTTTTTTAGGATTTTTCTAAGTTTTTCAGTTTCTGCAGAGCTCAGCACGGGCCGTGCCTGGTCAGACACGGGTCGTGCCCAGCATTGTTACTGGCAGTTTTTATTTTTCGAGTTACAGAGAGTTGAGCACGGGGCCGGGTCGGTGCAACACGGGGCCATGTTGAACTCCCCAGTAACAGGGATCCAGAAAACAATCACTGTATCTCCGACCACGGGCCGTGTTCATCTGAGCACGGGGCCGTGTTGAAGCTTCTGACCAACGTTCTTCTTTGTTTTTATTGCAGGACTTGGAACTCAGGCGCCACATTTGCATTTTCCACGTAGTGTATGAGCTCCAGTTTTAGTAGAGACATAAAAGAACCCTTAGACGAACCCGAACGCTTTCAACGAAAGAGACTTAAAGCTAAAAACCAAGAGAAAGTTTCGGGGGACCCACTTCCAATGGCGGACCAACGTACCCTCATGGATTACTTACGCCCCACCGTAGGTAATCTAGGCGCCGCTATCAATGCACCGAATTTCGAAGCCAACAACTTCGAACTTCAGCCACATTTGATACAGATGCTCCCAAACTCCGCAACCTTCCATGGACTTGCGGACGAGGATCCCCATCTACATATTACTAATTTCTTAGAAATATGTGATACCTTTCGGATCAATGGAGCATCAAACGACGCCATCCGCCTTCGTATGTTTCCATTTTCACTAAAAGACCGAGCTAAGGCTTGGCTTAATACCCTCCCAGTTGGCTCGGTAAACACCTGGGATGAACTAGCCCAAAAGTTTCTATATAAGTATTTCCTCCTGCTAAAACGGCTAAATTGATGACTGAAATTAATACATACTCACAAGAGGATGGGGAATCATTGTATGAAACTTGGGAAAGGTTCAAGGAGCTACTAAGAAAGTGTCCTCATCACGGTCTTGCGGTATGGCAACAAGTATCTACTTTCTATAATGGGTTGTTGCCACACACAAGACAAACACTCGACTCTAGCTCTGGGGGACTTTTAGGTAATCGTCGCCCAAATGAAATTTATAATCAAATTGAGGAAATTGCTCAAACCAATTTTCAGTGGCACACTCCCCGAGGCAATAAATCTATTGCCCCGGGCGCCCATAAGGTTGATGAAAGCACTTCTTTACAAGCCCAAATCGAGGCCCTTTCTTCAAAAATCAAAAAGCTAGAAATGGCAAAAACAGCCTCGGTCATGGCTTGTGAGGGGTGTGGTGGGCCACATGAAAATTGGAGTTGTATGAAAGAAATGGATGATTAAACAGAATCGGTAAACTACATTGATAATAGACCTAGGCCGTCGGGTCCTCCAACGGGTACCTACAACCAGGATGGCGTAACCACCCTAACCTTGGTTGGAGAGAACCCGGTAATAGTAGTAACCAACAAAATCTAAACCAACGAACAAACTTTCAACAACCACAAAATTTCTCTCAACAACAAGGTGGACGGGAAATGCTTGAAGATACTGTATCTCGCCTCATCTCCGACACCGAAAAGAAAAACTCAGATCGATTTCAACAATTGGAATCGAATTTTAGAAATCAACAAGCTAGCATTCATAACATTGAAAAACAATTAAATCAAATAGCTCAAAATTTCTCCGAGAGACCACAAGGCGCGTTACCAAGTAATACCGAAACCAACCCAAAGGCACAAGTACATCTCATTACATTGAGAAACCGTACCGTGGGTCCCGAAGAGGCTCCACTACCACCAACTGAAAGAAGCCAATCTAGCCAAACCACAACTCCACCCACGCCCCAACAAGAGAAGGCTTCTCCACCAGTTCAAGAGCCTACTAAGACTCCTCCGATTCTATACCCTGGTCGGTTAATTCGTCAAAAGACCGATGAGCAATTCGCAAAGTTCGAAAATTTACTAAAACAATTGCATGTTAATATTCCATTTATCGAAGTCCTCACTCAAATGCCTAAATATTCAAAATTTATTAGGGACTTCCTCACTCATAAAAGGAAAATTGAATTATTGCAATTAGTTAATTTAGGCGAAGAATGCTCCGCTTTACTGCTCAACAAACTCCCGCAAAAGAAGCTTGACCCCGGAAGCTTCACAATTCCTTGCTCAATTGGGGAATCCCCCATTCATAATGCACTAGCCGATCTCGGGGCAAGCATCAACCTCATGCCCTCATCAATGTTCAACTGACTCGACTTAGGGAAAACAAGCCCTACAAAAATAAGCACACAACTCGCCAATAGATCCGTCAAATATCCACAAGGTGTCGCTGAAAATCTATTGGTCAAAGTCGGCGAATTTATCTTTCCACCCGACTTTGTCATACTAGATATGGAGGAAGATGCCGAAGTACCACTCATCCTAGGGAGACCATTCCTAGTTACGGCCCAAGCAGTGGTAGATATGAATGATGGAACACTAACATTGAGGATTGGGGACGAGGAAATGAAGTTTGGAGTTGGAAAAAGAGTAGAAGACGAAGACCCTGTCAACTACATGAAGGTCATTGACTCGAGTTTGGATGATGCTCTCCGACGGTGTAGCATGGGATGCAAAACATCGCACTTGGGTAACATATGACCAGGCTTTGGGTCTAGCCAAGGACCCTTATAAACGTGGCGCACCACGGAGGCATTCCGCGGAACTATCATTAGTTTAGTTTAGATTAATTTTTATGTTTTCTAGTTTAGTTTTAATTTTCAGGAATAAAACACACTCGGGATGGTGAAGGATAACAAGGGAAACTTGAACCAGCACCCCATGCACGAAAACAGGGCCACCCGACAATTTTTTCTTCATTACAGCAAGTTCAGCACGGGTCGTGCCCGCCCAACATGGCCCCGTGCTGCACAATCTGCAGGAAATGCCCAGTTCAGGTAACTGGACACGGGGCGTGCTCATTGAACACGCCCCCGTGCCCAGGCTTCTGTTTCTTTTTACAAACTTTTGTTACTGGTGATCTGAACACGGGGTCGTGCCCGGACACCACGGGGCCGTGTCCAGACGCCCAGTAACATAAAATTTTGCTTTTTCACACCTTTTTACACATTCAATCAACCTACAAAACTTATTTTTGGGACACATTGAGGACAATGTGTAATTTAAGTGGGGGGGGGGGGATGCTAAAACCTTGAATCTTGCAAGTCCTAAATACAAGCCTTACACAAAACTCTATTGAAACCGCTAATCACCCCAAATTTTTTCAAAAATTTTCATTTTTTTACTTGTCTAGGTTTAATTTGGGAATTTCAAGTTCTAAAAAGGTTATATTTTTACAAATTTACAACCGATAGCGTCGTGATAAAAAGAACCAACATAAGAAAATTATGAAACGACATGACAAGTTTATTTAAAATTTGATTATATATACTTGATCACATAAAAACCCATTCCCACAAAAAGTGAGTTTTGAGCCTTTATTGAGCATACAAATACATATCTTTAAACTAAATGCTCATTTTTCGTTTCTTGTGTGAATAGCCGCTTGGTTCTTACAACTCTAGAACTTGCCACGACGATACATTCCCGGTCCTTACCAACTTAAACCCGAGTAAGTAAATGACAGAGGCATTAGGACTAACCCTTTTTATTTCTACACCATTATTTTTTTTATCACCTACCCAAAATCCCCCTAGTTAACCCCTTTGAGCCTAAATCTTTTCATTTCTTAACCCAAAACGAAAAACCCTTTTACCCACGAAAACCATTTTTCATTTTAAACCCTTTGTTTTAGTAACAAGCTCGGTTTTTTTATGACTTCCTAAAAAAAATGAATGATGATGATGAAGCAAAAGAGAAATAAACAAACAAGTTTATCAAAAATAACTTTGTTTGAATAATGGCTTCATCAAAATAAAAATTTCAAAAAAATAAAAAGTCTTATGAAAACCGACGTTTTTTACGCCTTTCGCCTTTTTACTAACCACTAACCCAACCACCTACCTTTAACCCAAGCCTAACCCTTCACCCAAAAGTCCTCTTGATATTTACAAAGGTATATAGTTAAAAAGGAGGAAGATTGATTGCTTGGCAAGCCTATGGTAGGAGTAAGTTCCATGCCGCTCTCGAGTGATTCACTAAAATACATCTTCGGCCGAGTGTTGAGTGATCCCCCGTGAGGTATGTGAACTTGTATATAAATGGAATTTTAAAAAGGCATGTTATGCCCTAATAAGTAATTTATCTTATGTAATGCTTTTGATAAATCATGACGAATAGGATTGTAAATAAATAAAAATAAAACTTAATAAAAAATATTGGAAATCCCGACACTCTATGACAAGCCCAAAAACCCTCTCTTCTACCCATTCCATTTGGGAGTGTAAGCCACAAAATAAAGAGTTTTGCTTGAGGACAAGCAAAGATTCAAGTGTGGGGTATTTGATGTGTGCAAAATGCAACATATAAATTACATCAAATGTGGCATAAAACTAACCCTTTTTTTAGTACTAATGTTGGAA
This sequence comes from Helianthus tuberosus, assembly GCA_030545235.1. NCBI lineage: Eukaryota > Viridiplantae > Streptophyta > Magnoliopsida > Asterales > Asteraceae > Helianthus > Helianthus tuberosus. Next base: position 29,634,850 of record CM060386.1, on the reverse strand, counting down.
AAAATGTGTTTTTGTCTTCCTTTTGTATTTTCAGGATTAAATGAGCTCAAATGAACAAAAAAAAGCAAAAAGGCAGCTAAATCTAACATAAATACAAGAAAAGGAACAAACGTGGCATGCCCGACCCCCCGACAGCATCTTCCCAAGCAAAAACAAGAGAACAGAAGGCTGAACACGCCCCGTGCTCAGTGAGCACGAGGGCGTGCCCAAGTGTCAGCAGAAAAGACAAAGCTATAGAAGCTTCTATCACCCACCACGGGGGCGTGCCCAGCGGACACGAGGCCGTGGTCAACTCTAAGATTCGCAGAATCTAGGGAAATCTTGATAGTACAGATACGCTTCTGCACACGGGGGCGTGCCCAGCGGACATGGGGGCGTGGTCAACTAATGCAGACAAACTGCAATTAATGAAGAAAGAGAAGGAAGCTGGACATGGGGCCGTGCCCAATGGACACGGGGCCGTGCCCGAGCTGCTGTTCAGGCTATAAATAGGGGTGCTTGGCTCATTTGCAAACCATCCCTTGGCACACCACCTCTCTCACACTTCACCCACCACCCACCACCATCATCCATTGTCCATCATAGAGTGTGTGAGTCGTCTCGGGATCCAAGATTGATCGTAAGAGTTCTTGACAATCAAATGCTATGTTTGCCTAAGTCTCTTACATCACTTGGTGAAGACAAGTGTCTAGTGTAATACTTTTTATTTTTAATCTTTTCGCACTTTTTATTTGGTTATATATTAATGACTTTAACAACTAGTTTCTTATGTTGAAGGTGATTCTTCCTTATCATTTGTCCGTGGTGTCTTGGCATTATTTTAATGTCTATATAAAATAAAAGATTTTCACCATTCATATCTCCACGGTCTATATGGAGGTATGTTGGCTACCTGGTCGGGGGTTAAGGGAACGGTTTGGTAAGAGTCTTGCCATTGTTCAGTGTATAGATCCTGCAAAGGTCCTGGGTCAAATTTAGTAGGACCTCCTTCAATACCCACCGGTATTGGATGGCGGGGGTCCAAACTCTTTGATCCCCTCATAAGTAAGCCACTATTAATACTTTAACCCGGCTACTTAGGACTGTATCCCTGCTGACTCAGACTACTTAGTCGAGGGTAACGTCACCTTCAAATGAGGGGCCTACCATAATATGCATTAATAACTTAATTAATTATCTTTCAATAATCCGACCCTTTAGGATTGTATCCTTGCTGACTCAAACTACTGGGTTGAGGGTAACGTCACCTTCAAAAGAGGGGCCTACTACAATAACTAAGATAATCTCTTAAAAAGTGCAAAAGTGCGGAAATAATCAAAGGTTACATTAAACACGAGTCGGATCCAAGTGATTCATCTTGTCTATCTGTTTTTTATTTTATTTTATTTTCAGCATTTTAGTTAGTTTTATTTTCTTGTTTAAAAAAACCTTTTTCTAAACTTTTGATTTGATTAGACGTTGAGGATAAACCGGTATTAAAAGCTCTTGTGTCCTTGGACGACCTCGGTATCTTACCAACACTATACTACGCTCACGATGGGTGCACTTGCCCATATATGTGTTTAGTGTTAGTAAATATCGTGTTTTATAAATTTAAAACTTGACTAACGTGTAAAAAGGGCTTAAAATATACATTAAAATATATACACACTTACGCACATCAAAGCCCATCGGGGTGAGTATCGCAGGTACACGTTATAAAATTACAACATGATAACGTTAGGCAACAATTAGATAATGGATTAAGGTTATGAATGAGAAATTAAGACTTGGGCGGAAAATATCCTTAAGGAAAACTAAATGAATGATACGTATTATTCGCCATTGCGAATAAGGAAGTATTGTTAAATGCGGATTTAGAAACTTGGGTATGTGTAACCATCCAAGTAACACGTTATCAATTAAATCCTTATGAGAGAGAACAATGATCACATTGATGGGTATGATTTCAGATATATGTGTAAACCAAGAGACGGGAACACGGATTAAAAACTAAAAGACTCGGTTTAAGGGTTATGGCAAAAAAAATAAAAATCGCAAAATAGAAACTTTAATAGTTATGTTCAACTATTTCAAAGTTGAACGGGTCGAATAAAGTACAATGCTCGGTAGTGCAAATAAGCGCAAACCATTAATGGGAGTATAAAATATTAATAAACCTATGTGATGGGTCGTGAGAGTGTATAAAAAGGAAAAATGCAACCCAGAGAACGGAAGCATTAAAACATTAAGACAAAAGAACCCGGGTAATGGGTTGTAAATAAATAACTGCGTGAACCGGATAATGGTGAGTGGAAAACAAACCGGTGCGTAAATGACGTAGGAAGTCATAGGGATGGAAGATTAGTCTAAAAAGAAAACGGGTGTAGCCTCAGACTACGGTCAAATCGATTAAATTCGAAAATAAAAATGAACGAATCTTGGGCCGGAAAGGGGTGCCATGACACCAAAAGTGTATTTCTAAGAATATGAAATGACACAGGCAAAAGATGATTTACGGGATCGTCATAACCTTTGGGATTATAAACAAAGTAAGGGTTATAGGATTAAATGACCCTCGCGACAACAATAGAAGGAAATAAACTATATGGGCCTCACCAAAAAGGGTAAAAAAAACTAAACTAAAGAAATAGCCTACGAGGCTAAGCAAAAGAACCTACGAGTCACTTGGATAAAGCGTGGGAACTAATTGTGATTCCCCGCATAAAGCAATAACGAAAAAGAATCATTCTTGTCGTCAAATTCTCGATATGATTAAAGGACGCGTGTTAAAGAGAAAAAACGTTAAACTAAAATTTAGTTTAGTAAGAAACAACGTTTAACAAATATGAATATTATGAGACAAACTAGAAAATAGTTAATAATAAAGGATATAGGTCTTAACGCCGATAGGTTTAAGACGATGCATTCGAAAGAAAGATTCTTAATAGTGAAAAGCCGACGTAAAACTAAACACGATGTGATGTGATCACGGACACAAAAGTAATATAGAATACAACCATGTTGTAATATGAATGACTAGATATGAAATTATAAGCACGCAAAGGGCCAATGACGCGAAATAGTATACCCGAATGACGAGGTAAGAGGTAAAACGGTGACTAATCAGCCTAGCCGGTAAAATCATTTATAGGCAAAGTAAGGTTATGACCTATGTAGAGCGCTTGTCAATGTAGGATTAGCGTCAAGAGAACATGTTGACAGACTCAGTAGCCGAGTGGTACAAAGACAACTCCGTCAAATAGGCAACAGAAATAGGAAATAGGAAATAGATGATAAAAGGTTACGGTTCATGAGGATATATACCTAAAAGACGCACACATCAATACGAATGAAAACTTTATATCGGAAAGAAAGAAGGTCATAGAAATGAAACTAAGTTCGTTCGACCTAAATTAATGAACTACATAAAGAAGGTTTCGGGGACGAAACCTATTTAAGGGGGTAGACTTGTAACACCCCAAAAACGGGTTTAGTAATCAAACTACGTTAATATTAATGAACGGGTAAAATACCGTAGGTGATAAGTATTAACCCGGTAATTATCAGGATTTAAATAAATAAACCTCGTATTAAATAAAAAGAGAATAAAAGTTTTTTGAGTAAATAAAATTCATAAGAGGCCCGAGTTAACGGGACTTAAAATAAAACGGGTTATGATTTCCCCGAACCCACTAAGTTAATTAGGGTTGTTTAACCTAGTTAGTCATAAGTCTAGACGTAACAAAGAAACTTGGTTAAAACACCCAAGGTTTAACTTGGCATTAGTTGGAGGGCCAAAAGTGCTAATTGGGAAACTTGATTTTATAAAAACAAAAGTGAAAATACCAAACACACACTAGATGTGTGTGTCTAGATCGATCAGGAACACAGGGGGCGACCAAACCCACCTTCAAAACCCTAGATTCAACAAATTGAAGGCTCTAAATCGTTCCAAATCGATTTTCAAGCATAGATTAGTGATCATCTCAGTGAAGTGATCATAAGGTATGCAAAATTTCATCATTTGGTTTCATCTCAAATTCTTGATGATTTGTGAAACTGAAATCTGAGCTTGATTAAGTGATGTATAGATGAAATTAGTAAGGAAAAAGATGTCTAGGATAAAACCCTAGTCAATAACTTGTTGAATATGTGCTCAAATTGTGAAGCTCATGATAATCCCTTTGTAGGTTAAATGGGTTTTCTAGAAATAGGATGAACACAAGAATCATGATTATCAAAAGTGGTGTTACTTGATTTCTATAAGATGATTTCGATAATAGAATGCATGCTTAACATAATGGGATCGAAATGTATGATTATAATGCGAAGGAATTTCCTGAGTCTGTCGCGTGGCGCGACAGACCTAAATTCGAGATTTTTATGTTTTTGTTATCCGTATGATATCTAAACTTGTTTATGCATATTATAATGTTGCCAAAACTGATAATTGATGTGGTTTTAACCTTAGGTGACGTTCGTCTCATCCCGGATGCCGATCAAGCAAGGACGCAAGAACCGAACACAAAATTTTGTAGCTTCCACGCTAATCTAGCCTTGTTTTAAACAATGTTTGTTTTGTAAACACTATTGATTGTCGAATGTTTTAAAATAGCTAGTTTGTCATGTTAGACACTATAATGATGTACATCTTAGCTTATTAACTAAGTTTATGATAACTATGTATTCTGGTTTTGAAAATTGCGTATTTTATAACAAAATAATAAATAAATAAATAAGACAAGTGTTACATAATTAAAGTAGATGGAAACAAATGTAATTGTGAGATCGCCCTCAATACTGTACAATGGTTTTACTTATCTTGATTAAACTGGGATTCACTCACCAGTATTTCCCACTGACAGAATGTTTTTAAACACGTTTTAGGTAACAAAATGTGAAAGCCAAATAGAAGCCAGCTGGACAGCACTGAAGACTTGGAAAAAATGGCTATAAAGTTACCTAAAATATAGAAATGTTTTTATTTAAATAAAATATGGTTTATCCCTATGAAAATGTGTGTACTAAAAATTTGGGATTTTCCCACGTGTTTAATATTATAAAGTGTGGTATTTTACTCTGATAAAATATTTCCTAACTACGGTCCTGATGTAATTTCCGCTGCCAAACTGATAAACACCGATACCGTTGAAACTGGTCGCGGCCGCCCGTTCCTGGGTTATTAGGGGACGGGATTGCGACATAAAGGGTATTATAAATTAGAGATTTTTATTCGATGGGTGTTGAAAAGCAAAGCACATGAATGAGAATTTGCATCATCGTTGACTGTTATTGAAGAAAAGAATTGGATGGTCTGATCTGGATTTGAGAGAGCGAAAGTGAATTTTAGAGAGAGAGTTGAGAGTTGAGAGTTGATAAAGCATAAAGAAACATAGATTACCCTTTTTATACGTCTGTTGTTTAAATTTTGAATCTGGAGCCATGTTTAAATTTTGAATCTGGAGCCAAAATTTTGAATGGGCAGTGGTTTTGATTACAGATGTTTGAATTTATAACATAGGTTGAAGTTTGGAGATAGGCAGTGGTTTGATGGCAGACCTTTGGAATTTGAATGTGGGCCACCTTTGAATTTTAAAGTATTTTAATATTAGGTTTTATGATTTAATAATGACGTAAGAAAAGCCTTGTTGGACAGCCTCATTAGCTGACACATCAGCTTTTCTTATGTCATTGGGATTTCTCATTTTATAGAAAGTATAGATAGATATACAATAAAGGGGAGAGAGAGAAGTCAAACGGGGGCCCATTTGTTTGCCTCGTCTCCAACGGCTTGGAGAAGACGCCGGTGCCGCAACGACCCGGGGAGGGACGGTGTGCGACGTGGGGGACAGGCCGGAACTGGGAGGGGACGACCCCATACCCCATGGTCTAAGTTTTTAAATAAGAATTAAATCATTAACCAATCATATAATTAAACTATCTGAACAAGTTGGTATTTATTATTTAATACTAGGTCGTGATTGTTAAGGATCTTTCTTGACCCGATCCTAGGTTTGGGGGCACGATCTAAAGTCATGGGCAGATTCAAGACATGCTAGGGTGATAGGCACTCAGAGGTTGTTGGGCCGATTTTATTGAAACCCGTCAACATAACTGGCCTGATTAAGTACAACAAGACTGGTCCGATTAAGTACATTTAAATAAATCACGTTCATTGATGATTGAACCAGCCACTTAGGCTGGTCGGTATGGTGACGGAGAAGAAGACGGGACGGGATGAAGACGGAGGGGGCGGGATGGGGTGATGGAGAGGACGTCGGAGAGAGAAGAAAGGGGGCCCACCATTTGGATCGTCCTCAACGTCGATATTCCGACGTTGAAGACGGGGACGGAGCTCGACGGGAGGGGGGCGGGATGGGGTGACGCCGACGCCGGGCGGAGACGGGGTGGACGAAGCCACCATACCGACCAGCCTTATAAATTAGAGCGGTTAAAATAGCAAACTTGATCATTGGTTGGATCAGATTATCAAACTTTTTAATCTATTTATTTTTTTTACTTCAAAAATCTCATTAGCTAATTCATTGACACCTTCATGTTTCATATTTTATTCATTTCAAATTTCATACTATGTTTACATTGCAAATTAATACAAAAGGCTGAAAATACTTTCAATATTTTCTTTTTAATTGCTTATAATATATACACACATATTAAAAATTTTAAATTATTTATGATCTCGTTAGGTTTTTGAAATCTGTCTAAACGACAAGATGATCAGTTTAATAAGCAGACCAGTTATGAAAACATTGTTGCTAACACCATAGACCTTTCACTTTTTTAAGTAAGCACTTATCATAATCCTAGTTTTTATTTGCGTAATTTTTTAGATAAAGTAAGTTGTACTTTGTAAACTTGTAATCGACTTAAGAAAACATAATGAAGCATATATATATGACTCAGCCACTCCTAATATAACCCATATATATTTACATAACAAATTTGGTAGCTCATTAGTCCTACTCGTCAAAAAAGTAAAAAAAAAAAAAAAAATCGTCATCGCCTAAGTAATTGTAATTAGTTTTGTCTTAGGTTAAGAGTCGTCATGGGCGAAACATTTAAGGGGCGGGAGGGGGCGGCCGACCCCCCCGAACTTTTCGCTCAGTAGTGGAGTATGCAGTTTTCGTATAGAAATTTTTGAGAATATACATTTTCGACCCCCGGTTTTAAAGAAATTTTTAGGTCCGATGTCTTTCGCCCCCCCCCCCCCCCCCCCTCCTCACGGTCGGAAATCACAAGCTTCATCACTGAGACTCGTCATATCCTAACGATTCTATCCGTATAAAGTTGTAAACAGTCATAGCTAAAGTTTTATACTATGCATTTGAAAACTGTTGAGTATAAAATCAATCTACCAATATCTATAATATCACATCAATCGAATGTGTGTTTGTTATTGTATTTGGGCATCTTCCAACCAACTCTTTTGAAATATATTCTATCGAAAGTTTTTGACTTAACACTTAAAGTTAAGTATAACTATACCTTCTTTATCAAAAAGTCCTAATACTTTTAGACTTTCCAAAATGGACTTATATATGAATTTGGTGTGAACACATCTAAAAGCTAATTTGGACACACATAAGTGTTATCTACCGAGATAAACTAAAGAATACGGTTAGGTTCTTAATAGGTCTTATGTACAAACATGGTCATAGCAATACTTATTATTTTACCTGTTATCCGACCAACCATATGTATCGTGAAACTCTAAACATCACATTAATAAGATACCGAGTTAAATATACTTAAAACCAAATATTCGTTAGAAATATAACAACACACTAAGGGGATGTTTGGCAACTTCTGAATGAGTAATTACCAAATCATTTAGAGGCAAATGTCAAACCAATTCAGATAAGATGTCTTAACCATTTAAAGGCAAATGTCTAAACTATTCACAAATCTGCTCATGAAACAAACAGTCTGAACAATTAAGTGTTGAACTAGTAAAAGATCTAAATCATTGAGAGCTGAAACAAACATCCCCTTACCACTATTATGAACAATCATGTTGATTGTCAAAATCATCTTTAGTACACAAGTTCAAAAACAGTGTATTTACGACATCCTTTAAACCCATAGAAAACCCAAAATTTAAACCTAAAATTCAAAAAGAAAAACAAATCAATAAAAAAAAACATGATTATAATTTGTTATAAGTTTATAACCTACAAACGACCAACAACATTCCGGTGGTTCCTTTGAAGAAGTCCTTCCAAAACCACCTTTTTCTTATACTCCACCGACTCCAAATTCACCTTCTTCTGCATTTCCGGCAACCGTCCCTCCACCGTAGTCACCGCGGACCGTTCCCCAACCGCCACCAATCGCGGCGCAACCAAAAACCATGCACAAGTACAAATAATAGCACATAACTTACCCCATAACACCATTATCACCAATATCACGAGTAATATTGTCATACCAATCATCGAGTCAAACTCCCCACCCGACGACAACGACGACGACGTCGTTTTACCCACAACTCCTTTGTCAACTTTCGTAGGTTTCCGCCTCTTACTATTTGCCGGCAGAGATATTGAATGAGTCAAAGGTTTCAAAGAGGACGAATTTGAATTTACAATATTTTCATTATTTTGATCCATCATCACACTTGTTTTTAATTCAACTGTAGCTGACGTGGCTACCGGTTTCATTTCTTTCCGGCGGGTTGACCCGTTTTGCCGTTTGACGACATCTGTCCACTTTTTCCGACATGTTTTTGCCTCCTCGGATGCCACCGGAACATGTTTTGTGTCCACCATGATCACGTGTTTTTTAGTCAACGTTGCATCTTCTTCCACCACCTGAATTTCCCACGTTGTATCGGTCTTCACCGGAGCTGCGTTTACCGATTTGGAACGGACGGTGTTAAAGTCAACGTGAACTGTTTTGGTAGTTGTTGACTTCTTGCAACTGAAGCTCCACTTAAAGATCCGGCTACGCCGGCGGCTGGTTGAGTTGAGTTTATGATCTGTGAGTTGTATATTCATATTCTCGCCGGAAAAGCCGAAACAACCGAGGAAGGTGAGTCTCCGGGAGGGTGTGGACGGTGGTCCGGTGGTGGTGTTATGTTTTGTCATCGTCGTGGAGAACAGTTGTAGTCTGATTTGGCATTCTGGTTTGGTTTTGAGATTTGAATGAAGGAATGAATGATGATGATGATAATGGCTTGTTCTACCATTGAATTGTTTTTATATACGTTAGGTTGAGTGTAACCAATGGGAATATAATTTTTTATTTTATTTTATTTTCTATATTATACATCTAGAATAGAATGGATATATTTGTCAATAGCTTAAGCGAGGAGACATATGTGCGTGTATAATAATTTGGTTGGTGTCTTCCAAGGGTAACAAGGCTGTTGAGGTCCTAGGGGCTTTATCACGTCATATCAGCGTTACGTAGACGCTACCTCATATGGGGTTTTAAAGCCCTTTTCTTTAACATCCTTGCGATGGTTTAAAGCCTCTTTTAAATAATATAAAAAAAGAAAAAGAAAATCAAAAAAGAAGGAAATTGATTGGTGGAAAAGGAACGGGTCCCACATGATTGGCATTTTGTCGTTAGCATGATGGCGGACATGGGATAGCGCCCCCTTGATAACATGCGCGTGGTGGGGGAGGGCGCCATGGGGCGCCATTTTGTTTGAGTTGGCGGGGTGGCGTGAGGCCACACCCCCTGGCCTAATTTACCATTTTTTTTTTTGATGATTTGAACTTTAAGTTTAATTTTAAAACTTTTAACTATCTAAGCGTATGATTTTTTCTAATTATATATAAGTCCAATTGACTAACGCCATCCAAATATTATGTTAGTATTTTGTGAGTTGACAAAAATGCCCTTACAAAGAAAACAAATTAAAAACTTAAATAAGAAAATGCCCTTATGATAAAAACAAATTAAAAACTTAAATAGTTTATATATAAACCTAAATTAATTTTTTTTAGTTCAAAACTCAACTATCATCCCTCCCCCTCTCTCTATAATCTATCACCCCCCCCCCCCCCCCCCCTCCCCTCTAAATGGGTTGGAAACACACCTAAAACTCTCATAGCTCACCACCATCTTTGTGTTTATGGCAAGATTCGAAACTCTCATAGCCATCACCTTCATCTTCAACGGTCATTCACCATTGTCAACATAGATCCGATTTAAAAGCAACAAGGATTCATGGTAGAAATTGTTTGAATGGTGGTAACAAGGGAATGGAAAACGGTTCCTCCGACGACGACTTGAATGGGAGTAACAAAGGTTTGTGTGTGTGTTTGTGTTTATATATATTTAAAAATGGGTAGAACTGTTTTGTAAGTACCTTGTGCGTTAAATGGTTGTACCAAAGTGTAAATAACTAAAATACCCTTGTACTTAACAGTCTTATTAGACGAAGATATTCGATTGGACTCAAACAAAGGCAATTGGAAGAAAAAAAAAAAAAAACATGTGCCCAAATAGCTAGATTCAAGTAGTTAAAGGTACAACCACAGATAATCAAATAGTAATTTACTGATAATAAATTAAAAAAACCATCTAATATCAAATATACTAATTTTCAAATCGTAACATTGACACCCGATTGTTATGATACATTTATTAAGAAATGAGTGATGTGGGTTACGATTTAATTTGAGTCTACTTGTATTAAGTAAAGGATCAATTTGGGTTTACTCAAATCATATAACATATTTTACTATAAAATATGAATGTTATATTATATTGCGTGAAAATAATAATATCAGATAAATAATTAAAATCAATAGTTTTTCTTCGGCTTTCTTTTGTTCATTCAAAGTCGATTAATGTATTTGTGTTTGGTCCGTAAGCTAGTAACGAAACTAATGACACGAACGAATTTCCAGTTTTGAATGAACTAAATACGAAGTTGTGTGGTTTCTTTTAGCATTGCTACACTTGTATCAAAGCAAGATATGGACATAGTATAAAATTCGTATCCTTTATAACAGTGGTACCAAAACGAGTGATTTTAATATTGTTTAAATGATTCGTGTTAGTATCAAGACAACTGAACATGTCTCATCACTTTTTGTTCATCTTATAAAAAAGGTTGTGTAATTTAGATAAAATGGTTCCTATAAAAAAGGTTGTGTAAGTTAGATAAAATGCTTCCTATTTTATAAACATTTAAATATGTTTTGTTCATCAACCATCGTATGTATTTAAGATGTTATCAATAAATTTGACTTATCTGAAATTTTAAATATAATTGTTGCAAAAACATTTAACTCTTTTTTAAGGTTTTTAGTAGGTATTGTACTTACATGCGAAAAAATAATAGCACATATATAAGAGCATTCAACCATTCACATCCATTCCATCATTTTTTTCACCCTAAATTACACTAAAAAACACTAAATCTTCTCTCTCTTTTTCAATTAAATAATATTCTTTTATACCTTTATCATTACATTTTCTCTCTCCTACACTCACAAACACTTTCAAAATATATTAAAAAATTATAAGGGGGTGAACAATGTCCCCTGAAATATACAGATGAACAGTAACATTTTCTCTCTCCTCTACTAACAACCATTTTTTATACTCTTTATATTATAAAAACTACACTCACACATTTTAGTGGGTTGGATGTGAATGCTCTAAGTTGTTGAATAAGCAATACCATATTCTATCATCGATTTTCAATAGTCATAATAATATTTGTCAAAATAAAACAATATCTTTTTTATTTTACCTTACACAATCTTTTTTATCAAGTTTTCTTCTTGCACGAATTCAGAACACTTTCTTAAAATATAATATGAGAGTGTCTTTTGAAATTTATTTTGAATTTTACAAACAACTTTTAAAAGTTAGTTATATTTTATTCTTTAAAAATAATGTTTTATTACAATATATTTTTTTATATAATTAAGTAACTGGCGTTGTATAACTTTATTTTACTAATAATATTTTTATTGATTGTTTTTCTTAAAAACAATACTTTTTATTAACTTGTTTCTACTTTACACATAAGTTTTTATATCACACGTTTTTATAAATAATGCTTTTATATTAACTATTTATATTTCTAAAACAACTTTTTGTAACAATTAGTAAAAAATGTTTGTAGATCACCTGTTTTTATTTTATAAACAAGTTTAACTTTCTTGATTTTTATTTTTTATTTGTGGAACCTTTGGAGCAACAATATGAAATTATGAATCTACATCTCCACACATAGATATACCGCTCCATAGAACGGACGTGGTGCTTCAAAGCATATAAATTTGTTGCTCTACATCTAAATATGTTGTTCCGAATTAAAATCAATCGCTCTAAAATACACTCATTATGCTGTAATTTATAGCTAAAGTTTTAAGGGCTATTTGGTCAATATGGTTATTCTCGTTATTTCACTTTCATTATTTGGTCTAACTACGTATATATGTTGAAAATATTTTGATATAGAATAATGGGAGCTGGCTTCTTCAATTTCTCCGCGATCTTTTGCTTAGTTTTCCATTGTATTTGTGTGCTTGTCTTTTGTGTCGAGAAGTCATATCCCCCATATTATACTCTCACGAAAGAAAGAAAGTAATTCTTTAATTTATTTGAGTATATGGCGAGGAGTTATATATATAACAATTACAAAATGATTATTAGTAATATAAAAGTTTTGGAATTACATGTCTTTAAATATTTGAAGCAATTAGTTTTTAGAGTTAAATGCGTGGTTGATTTTTGTGGTTTGCAGATATTGCACAGTTAATCTTTGTGTAGGAACTAGGTTCACTTTTTATTAAAAATATATTACAAAATATATAATAACGAGACTCTCGTTATTTGTGGAAAATTCGACTAGTACAATACCGATTACAAAAACCAAATGATGAATATAAAATACAATATAATTGTACCAATCTTGATTCTAGCCAGCGTCTTTGGAAGAACTTCAATATCACCATCTTGTACGAACCTCAGCTGCAAGAATGAACAAACTGTCGTTGACGGTTTTGGTTGAGGATCGTGTTTGACACGGGGCCCTTAAAACAGATTTCGCGCCTCCTCTCAGACGGTTTGTTTCTAGGATACAACAACCGAAGCAGTAGTTATACTACCGGAGATGGCTCTCACACCCGAGATTGTAAGGACCTGCAAAAATGTCCCAAAACGACCCGTAAGTGAAAACCCGGACCCCTAAAACCCTAATTCTAATGAAAACCAAGAAATTCAATTTTATTGATCGCTCGCGGGCCGCGTAAGCCTTACGCGGGGCGCGACAGCTTGATGATGCGTCGGATAAGCTTTATGCCACGTGTCAGACACGTGGCAGACCTACACCGTGACACGGCAGCCCTAGCCGTAGCTAGGGTGGCCCTCGCGGGCCGCGTAAGATTTTATTAGAGTTTACGCGGGCCGCGACAAACTCAAAATTCAGCTATAAATTGGTCGTGCATGGGGCTTTCATCTGTGCTCGAAAATTTACTCTAAAAATATTCTGTACTGCTCAAATTCGTAGATGTAAGTAGGGAAACACTGCTACGATTCTAGGGTAATAACTCGATCACTGCTACGATACAATGTCCGATCGATTGAAACCGATTCGATAGATGTTTAAGTGCTGCCCGAATTTGGGCTATACTTTGCCATTCGTCGTGAGGGTTTTGATTTCGTGAGTTTATCGTAAATGTTGTATTAAGTTACTGTCCTAGTTTCGTGTGCATTTGTTATTTAACTAGGTTACGAGGCTAAATCAGTAGGCAAAGTTCTATTCAACTAAACTTGCAATGTGAGTCATTCTCTTTTTATCAAAACTGTTTTACAAAACCTCAAATTATTTTCAAGTTATATTTTACAGGGGGTAAGTCGTTGTTATCTTAAATTACTTGCAGTAAGTGGGGTATTGTGCACATTACTACTGTTTTCTCACTTTTAGGTGGACGCACCTAAACAGTGATAATCATCACTATTAGGTGAAAGGACCCAATGGTGGTATGACCATAGTCACCAGTGTGTGACACTAGACCAGATAATTGTAAGATAGAGGCAATTGTAATCGTTCTTAGTCCTGTAGATTATAACACTGGGTCGGTTTATACAAATTGAATGACTCGCTAGTATTTCCCCGCTGATAAAATCTTTTTAAACATGTTTCAGGTGATTTACTGTGAACCAGGAAAAGTGTCGCGTAGCACTACAGCTTGAAGAAAGTGGCTCAGTAAATAAGTAATAAACATGTTTTTGTAACCAGGGAACTTCCTAGTGAAATTCCTTTATTGTAAACTACGGGGTTTATCCCAAAATGTGAAATAAAATAATTGGGTATTTTCAGTTAAACGATCCTGTTAAAACTTCTGCTGCCAACATAAAATACCACGTGTTTTCTGTCTTGCGGCAATCGAACCAGGAAACTGGGACGGGGGCCGTGACAGAAAAAGGTGGTATCAGAGCCACTGATTTAAGCCAATTAAGTATTTGAAAAATACTTAGTTTTCCAAATTTGCCATTATGTGATTCTGTGAAAATTTAATTTAATAAATAAAAATTTTAACTTAAATTTGTGTATTTCTTCATGTGTGCTAACAGCATGAATGAACTGCCAGAGGCACTCCGAAACTTTACCATTCATACCACCGATATGGATACAACAGGGAACCAATCTGGATATCAGGCGGATACTGAGGAACCACCAGTGTTCCAGCCCCAGGAGAAACCCAAGCCTAAAAAGAGGAGAAGAATTCTGGACTGGAAACGCGGACGAATGAAGAAGCCACCTGCCCAAAGGGTAAAGAAGACAGAGGATCCCAAAGGGAAAGGAAAGGAGATATGGGAAAGCTCGGGCCAGGCCCAATAATTGTCACCTTGGGAAGAGCTAGATCGAAAACTTGCAAACTGTGACCTCATCGGACCTGCAGACGAAACCCTTTTCAATTTCCCAGCCCAATCACAACTTCCAATTAATTTGGAACCTGCAATTCCGGACCCTATTGTCAACCACCAACTTCTACCCGGAGAAGTGGAGGAATGGTGGACGAGCGACTGGCAATTTCAAAACTTCATGAATAACCCCAACGTTTATTTTCCCCAGTTTGATCCTGAACCTGCACCATACCCACCTATGAGCACATAAAACTTAGCTGAACTCCGCCACTATGGCGAGGAACTGGTGGATGCAGGAAATAGAATTCGGGAAGTGGGGGAGAAAATCACATGGAAGTACGACGAGAGGGAACGTCATTTCTGAAGAGCCAGCTAATGGGGGTGGAATGTTTGTGTAATAATAATAATAATAATATAATATTGTATAATAATAACAAAAAAATAAAACTTTTGTAAAATAAATGGTTTGTAGTAATGTATAATATTATATAAAAATATATATAAATGTCATGAAATCGACGATTTTGGCTATATGTGTGTTAATTTAATTGTGTTGTGATTGCCTTGTTATGTTTAGTTGCTATCCACTGTGTGATAATAATTTGTATATATGGTTAATGATTCAGATGGAAAACGCAGAAAACCAACTGGCAAACAAAGTTAACCAATCTGAACAAAATAATGAAGACCAATTTCTTAATAAGCAAGACATAGAAAATATCATTGCTCAGGGAATAGCCAACGCTATCCCCACAATCGTCGCTGCTGTTAAGAACCCCGTTGAACCTTCACAAGCCAACCACAGCAAACGTATTTGCGACGACAATTTCAGTAACAGTGTAAATGGAGGCGACAATAATAATAATGATGTGGTTCCAGGCCCATTCTTAAGAAAATGAAAGCTACAACTCCTGGTTGCACTTACAAAGAATTCCTTGCATGTAAACCGGTCGAATTTGCAGGCAATGAAGGGGCAACTGCCGCACTGCATTGGTTAGAGAAAACCAAAGTAGTGATTAAAATCAGTAAGTGCACGGAGGAAGACAAGGTTATGTATGCATCCCACCTTTTCAAGGAAGAGGCGTTAGAATGGTAGAACACGGTGCTGCAAGCCAAAGGAAGTGACGTGACTTATGCCATGAGTTGGGAGGAATTTAAGGAATTTGTGGAAAGAAATTTTTGTCCCGACTATGAAAAGGAACAAATGACGAATAAATTCCTGAACCACCGGATAGTGGATGTTGACTGTCGAGGGTATACTTCAAAATTCTTCGGGTATGCCAGAATTGTACCAACTCTGGCTTCGCCAGAACCAGTACTCATCTCTCGCTATATTTAGGGTTTGATTAGCGAGATCCGTGATATCGTCAAAGCTGCGAGACCCCGCACAATTGACGATGCTGTTGAACTGGCCAACACCTTGACAGACGGACTGGTACGCACGAGAGAAGAAAACAGGAAGAAGGAATTGACCCAAAAGTTTACCCAAGGATTTCGTGTGGGTAATAATAGTAGTAATTTCAAGAAAAAGGGAACTGGGCAATCCTCCACCCCGCCATTTTGCAGTACCTGTAAAAGAAAGCATTTTGGGAAATGTAAAGGGTACTGCAGTTTCTGCAATAGACCGGGGCACCCAGAAGAAGAATGCAGGAGGAAGAAATCGATGATTTGCTTCAACTGCGGAGAAGCTGGCCACTTTAGACCAGAATGCCCAAAATTAGTCAAGCCAGCTGATAACAAGGCCAAACCTGCTGAAGGAACTAATAAGAAAAATGCAAGAGCCTTCCAGCTGACCACCCAGGAAGCAGATCTGATTCCAGATGTGATAGCTGGTACGTTTCTTGTACATGGCGTTTACGCAAAAGTATTATATGACTCTGGTGCAAACCAAAGTTTTATCAATACTTTATTCTGCCAAGCTCTTAATTTACCCTTAACCAAACTTAGGCAAGTTTTTACGGTAGAAACGGCAGATGGTAATTCTGTTAAAATAGATAAGGTTTTGCAAGAAGGAAAAATAGAACTTTCAGGTCATAAATTTTCTGCAAACCTGTTGCCTATGAAATTAGTTGGATTCGATGTCGCATTAGGAATGGATTGGTTAGTAGCCAGCCATGCTCGAATCCTTTGTGATAAGAATTCCATAGAAATACGTACGCCAACGGGAGAAGTAATTACGGTTACAGGAGATAAACCGCGGAAACCAATGAAGTTCATTTCAGTAATGAAAGTTGCTAGTTATGAACGAAAACAAGGAATAGTGTATATGATTTCGGTAATCATTAACACTAAAAGTAAGGAACTTAAAGAAATCTCAATAGTATCAGAATAACCGGATGTATTCCCAGAAGAGCTACCTGGACTACCACCCGATAGGGAAGTAGAGTTTAGAATTCATCTAATCCCTGGAACTACACCAATAGCTAAGGCACCTTATCGGTCAGCACCCACCGAAATGTTAGAATTGAAAAAGCAGTTAGATGAATTGTTAAACAAAGGATTCATACAACCTAGTTCATCCCATTGGGGAGCACCAGTGTTGTTTGTGAAAAAGAAGGATGGTTCAATGCGAATGTGTATCGATTATAGGGAACTGAATAAGGTTACAATTAAGAATCGATACCCGTTACCTAGAATTGATGATCTTTTTGATCAACTTCAGGGGGCTAGATATTTTTCTAAGATAGATTTGCGCTCCGGATACCATCAGCTGAAGGTACAAGAAGAAGACATACCTAAAACTGCTTTCAGGACTAGGTATGGTCACTACGAGTTTACAGTCATGCCCTTTGGATTAACGAATGCCCCTGCAACATTCATGGACATGATGAATAGGATCTGTAAACCGTATTTGGATAAATTCGTAATTCTCTTCATCGATGATATACTTATTTATTCCAAAAGCCAGGTCGAGCATTGTAAGCACCTACATGCACTCTTAACTTTGTTAAGAAAGGAAAAGTTTTACGCCAAATTCTCGAAGTGTGAATTTTGGTTACAGGAGATGCAATTTTTAGGACACATAGTGAATCACGAA
Organism: Helianthus tuberosus; assembly: GCA_030545235.1. Taxonomy (NCBI): domain Eukaryota; kingdom Viridiplantae; phylum Streptophyta; class Magnoliopsida; order Asterales; family Asteraceae; genus Helianthus; species Helianthus tuberosus. The sequence continues at coordinate 29,616,969 of CM060386.1, read as the reverse complement.
GGTATTCACGTAGATCCTTCCAAGATAGAAGCAATCACCAAGTGGAAGGTCCCACAATCAGCTACGGAAGTTAGAAGTTTTCTAGGATTAGCAGGGTACTATAGGCGATTCATTAAAGATTTTTCTAAAATAGCTGTGCCATTAACTAAGCTAACCTGTAAAACAGTTAAGTTTGAATGGGGACCCAAGCAAGAAGAGGCCTTTAGGATTTTAAAGCAAAGATTAACAAACGCCCCAATTCTTGCCTTACCAGACGGAACAGAAGATTTCGAAGTTTACTGTGACGCCTCTAAGTTAGGGTTAGGATGTGTGCTAATACAACGCAAAAAGGTAATTGCGTATGCCTCAAGGCAGTTGAAGAAGCACGAGGAGAATTATACAACTCAAGACTTAGAGTTAGGAGCAATAATTTTTGCCTTTAAGATTTGGAGACATTATCTGTATGGAAGTAAGTTTACCGTTTATACAGATCATAAGAGCTTAAGATATATATTTGGGCAAAAAGAATTAAACATGAGACAAAGAAGATGGATGGAAATTCTAAGTGACTACGACTGTGATATTCAATATCACGAAGGAAAGACAAATGTAGTAGTAGATGCCCTAAGTCGTAAGTACCATGAGAAAAAAAGGAGAATTCGTGCTCTTAGATTAAATTTACAGTTAGATCTAATGGAACAACTAAAGAGCGTTCAGGAAACAACAATCAAGGATGATGCTGAAGGAATGAAATGACGAATTAAGGAATTAGAACAAGGGACTGATGGAATTTGGAGATTCCACGAGAAAAGGATTTGGGTACCTAGGCAAGGAAATTTAAGAGAAAAGATTTTAGAGGAAGCCCATAAATCTAGGTATACAATGCACCTTGGTAATAATAAGATGTACCAAGATTTAAGGAACAACTTCTGGTGGATAGGAATGAAAAAGGACATAGCTAGATATGTTTCTAAGTGTCTAACTTGTTCACAGGTCAAGGCAGAACACCAGAAACCTTCAGGGTTACTTCAACAGTTAGAAATGCCTGTGTGGAAATGGGAACTAATAACAATGGACTTTGTTACTAAGTTACCCAAAACCCGGAAAGGTAACGATGCAATCTGGGTGATTGTAGATCGATTAACCAAATCATCCCATTTCCTGCCAATGGAAGAAACCTTTAGCATGGAAAGATTAGCAAAGTTGTACGTAGACGAAGTAGTATCCCTATATGGAGTTCCACTCTCCATTGTGTCGGATAGGGACAGTCGTTTCACTTCGCACTTTTGGACAAGTTTCCAAGGAGCAATGAGGACGCGATTAAATTTAAGTACTGCCTATCATCCTCAGACTGATGGCCAGAGTGAAAGGACGATCCAAACTCTCGAAGACATGCTCAGGGCATGTGTGATAGACTTCGGCGGAAACTGGGATGACCACCTACCGTTAATAGACTTCTCCTATAACAATAGTTATCATGCAAGCATTAATGCTGCCCCGTTCGAAGCATTATATGGACGTAAGTGCAGAACTCATGTATGCTGGGCAGAAATAGGAGAAAGTCAATTATCAGGCCCCAAAATTGTACAAGAAACCACCGACAAGATAACTCAGATCAAGGAAAGACTGAAAACAGCTCGAGATCGCCAGAAGAGTTATGCAGACAATCGACGCAAGCCGTTGGAAGTTCAAGTTGGAGACAAGGTACTCTTGAAAGTTTCTCCTTGGAAAGGAGTTGTTCGTTTCGGTAAGAAAGGAAAGCTGAGTCCAAGGTATATAGGACCATTCACCGTTACCCAACGAATAGGACCGGTTTCCTATCGTTTACAACTACCAGAAGAGTTAGCCGGGGTACATGACGTGTTTCGTGTATCTAATCTCAAGAAATGTTTATCTGATGAATCCCTGGTAGTACCTCTTCAGGACGTAGAGGTAAATGAAAAGTTGAAATTCGTGGAGAAACCTCTTCAAATAAAAGACAGAAAGATTAAGTTCCTCAAGCACAAAAGATTGGTGCTAGTCAAGGTCAAGTGGGATTCGAAAAGAGGACCAGAATATACATGGGAACTTGAATCGGAAATGATGCGGAAATACCCTTACCTGTTTCAGTAAATCTCGAGGACGAGATTTTAAATAAGGTGGGGAGAATGTAAGGACCTGCAAAAATGTCCCAAAACGACCTGTAAGTGGAAACCCGGACCCCTAAAACCCTAATTCTCATGAAAAACCAAGAAATTCAATTTTATTGATCGCTCGCGGGCCGCGTAAGCCTTAAGGGAAGCTTACGCGGGGCGCGACAGCTTGATGATGCGCCGGATAAGCTTTATGCCACGTGTCAGACACGTGGCAGACCTACACCGTGACACGGCAGCCCTAGCCGTAGCTAGGGTGGCCCTGGCGGGCTGCGTAAGATTTTATTAGAGTTTACGCGGGCCGCGACAAACTCAAAATTCAGCTATAAATTGGTCGTGCATGGGGCTTTCATCTGTGCTCGAAAATTTACTCTAAAAATATTCTGTACTGCTCAAATTCGGAGATGTAAGTAGGGAAACGCTGCTACGATTACAGGGTAATAACTCGATCACTGCTACGATACAATGTCCGATCGATTGAAACCGATCCGATGGATGTTTAAGTGCTGCCCGAATTCGGGCTAACTTTGTCATTCGTCGTGAGGGTTTTGATTTCGTGAGTTTATCGTAAATGTTGTATTAAGTTACTGACCTAGTTTCGTGTGCATTTATTATTTAACTAGGTTATGAGGCTAAATCAGTAGGCAAAGTTCTATTCAACTAAACTTGCAATGTGAGTCATTCTCTTTTTATCAAAACTGTTTTACAAAACCTCAAATTATTTTCAAGTTATATTTTACAGGGGGTAAGTCGTTGTTATCTTAAATTACTTGCAGTAAGTGGGGTATTGTGCACATTACTACTGTTTTCTCACTTTTAGGTGGACGAACCTAAACAGTGATAATCATCACTATTTGGGTGAAAGGACCCAATGGTGGTATGACCATAGTCACCAGGGTGTGACACTAGACCAGATAATTGTAAGATAGAGGCAATTGTAATCGCTCTTAGTCCTGTACATTATTACACTGGGTCGTTTTATACAAATTGAATGACTCGGCAGTATTTCCCCGCTGATAAAATCTTTTTAAACATGTTTCAGGTGATTTACTGTGAACCAGGAAAAGTGCCGCGTAGCACTACAGCTTGAAGAAAGTGGCTCAGTAAATAAGTAATAAACATGTTTTTGTAACCAGGGAACTTCCCAGTGAAATTCCTTTATTGTAAACTACGGGGTTTGTCCCAAAATGTGAAATAAAATTATTGGGTATTTTCAGTTAAACGATCCCGTTAAAATTTTCGCTGCCAACATAAAATACCACGTGTTTTCTGTTTCGCGGCAATCGAACCAGGAAACTGGGACGGTGGCCGTGACAGAGATTACACCGGGTATAATTTGGTGTTATGGAAAATGAAGAAAAAAAGTTGTGTATATTTTAGAGTACTCCTCTAAAATTATGTAGTGAATGTTTCTAATGGTTTTCATGAGATCCTCTCATCTCGTATCTTTCGTATATCTTAAATATGAACCCAAGGTTCATATATATATACACATTCACAAAATTGAAACATTCCTTGCCTTTAATTCTCTAATTAACGAGGCAATCAATCTTGTAATAAACAAGATTTAATTATATTAAAATGGAATTCATATGGTCAACGAAACTGTCATATTCATTCGTGACTGAATTAAACAAGTTGAAACAGCTAGTTCGACCAAGTCCAACCAGTTGTTTTGTTTCCGCTGCAAACATGTGCGCGCGCCTGAAGTGGTTCTTCAGTCCGTGCGCCACACTGTATGGAACCAACGTATGCGCACGGTATGCAGATCAGTGCTCCTACGCGCTTGAACTGGCATGTCAGTCCGCGCGCCACGCTTCAAGGATCTCACGCCACGTTATATGGAGTTGCGCGCCACACGAATGCCACTACGCATACCAGGACGCCACCTGGTCATGCGCCATCCATACTTGCGCGCTACTTGCATTCTTCGCCATAGACAATGACGTGCGCCATGCATACTCGTGCGAGCTTGCACTACCCGTCGCGTGCCTGAGAGGCCTGCGCCACATCATCCGCCTAAGTCACACACTGGTGCGCGATAAGCGGACCCGCCATGTATCTGACCACACGCTCATGGGCAAAAATACAAAGGCGGTGTGCGAAGTTCAAAGTGCACCACATTTTTCCTATAGCCCATGTTATGCGTGCATATGTGATGTGGAGTCGCGCGCCACACGGATACCGCTGTGCATACCAGGACGCCACCTAGTCATACGCCATCGATACTCGCGCGCTATGTGCGGGTGCGACGCACCCTTTGGTCCCCACTAGTGTTTGCCTTTAAGGAAACAATTTACAAGGAGTGCTCCTCCTTATATACCACTTTGAGTTTTGTCATCCCACTTATGTGGGACAAGTTGACAAAACTAATCCATTTTATTCATCTTTGTTTGTTACAAACATACAACTTCAAACTTTGATATCTCATTCATCTTAGCTCTATTTGGACATAGTTTGAACACAAACCCATAAATAATTATTTATACAACAGATATATAAATATTATTGATATCCAAAATATTTAGTGAAATACCATTTTCACTAAAATTTCCAACACCTTTTGGTTTTAAAATTACACACTTGGTTCATCAGAACCAACCTTGCATTTAAACCACAAGGATCAACTGTGTAATATCTGCAAACCACAAGGATCAACCATGCATTTAACTCTAGTTTTTATATTTTGTTTTTCTTTTATAATTTTTAAAAGGGTAAATTACTTTTCGAGTCCCTGTGTTTTATGAGTTTTAACCACATGAGTCCAAAAGCAAAAAGTTTAATTACTTGAGTATTGTTAAATGACCAAAATACCCTTATAATTAACCACATGAGTCCAACACCTATAAGCCTTTTCTTTAACCATTTAAATCCAAATTTCTAACACTGTTAGAATTTTTTGGTTAAGTATTGTTAAATGACCAAAATACCCTTATAATTAAAAAATAAAAAAAAAATCTTTGTCTCTCTTATATCCCTTTCATCTATTTCTCTCTCTAAATTCTCACCTTCATCTCTCTCTCTCATCTTTCTTTCTCTCTATAGTCCACCACCACCACCACCACAGCCACAACCAACTCCGTCTCCAATCACCACCTCAACCACAAACCTCCAGCACCTTTATGGTATGTGTAGGTATTTTTTTCACCCAGAGATGATTGTGGAAGCGTAATATCGTAAAAAATTTCGAATCTTTTGATAGTGTTTATAGTCTAATGATATCAAGGTGTTAGAGAAAGGTATTTGTTTCTTTGAAGTTAAGGTTTTGATCATAATTGGTTGGTTGATTATCGATCAATTGACAAAAGTGCCCATTCTCTCTGTTGTTTCAAACAAGAGATATATACCTCGACACGAATGTAAATCTCATGAGAAGACAAATAATAATCTTATATTTTGAACACGTCAAATTTCACCAAAACTTTCAAATTTTTATAAATATATATATCACCATATATAAAACTTTGATTATTCATAATAATCTTTTCGTCACCTGACTTCTTTGGTCAAATTCCGTTCATGTTAGTGAAATTTTTTAATACCTGTTAGATTATTATAATTCTTTTCTTTTTAAAAATTAAACAACAAAATTTTATTTTAAGTATTTTGATATAATAATGAATAGAACACTAAACCAAAAAAAACATGGACAGAATTTAATAACCATGTTGAGTAAGACACATATGACATATCTAATATGCTTTTCAATAAAAATGAAAAAGACAATTTTTTTTCTTGATATTTAAACTAACCATGGTGGAAATAGGTTTAATTGTTAAAACACCCATGAGGTTGCTATAATCATTTGTAAAACAAGAAAAAAATGCAATTTTAAGTTAAAATTTACACCGAAGAAATCAATTATAGATATTAATACAATCAGATTCGTTCTTCATAGAAAAATTTGAGATTTGCGATCCCTGGCAAGATTGGTCCAGGATCATGGGTTCCTCTTCTATCATACGTAGTGTTAATCAAATTTGACGAAATAGAGAAAGAGATATGTAGTTAGGAAACTGTCTTATTTATCACTATTAAAGTGATAAATAGAACTACTTGTGTGGTTTTCCTAATATTAAAAGAACGAATATGTATCGAACTATCCACTATATTACAACCTTTATAAAGATAATCAATCTGTTAACGTTTCACCCCGGTCTTTTTGATTTTCGCGACCACTAGCAGTCCCAACTATTGACATATTGGCCACCAATAGACCCTGACTAAGAGAACCCTAACGCCGTTAATCTCTGGTCACCGGAAAACCGTTTTTGTCCAATAAAAGGTTTCTAAAGGTCTGATATGAGGTTACAAAGAGGTTTGAGACGAAAATGTTGAGTTTCCGGCAAAAAAGTTGAGTTTTCCGGCGAAAAATGAGTTTTCCGGCGACTTTAATAATTGAGACCTTTACTAGAAAAAGGTTCCCAAAGGTCCATAATAAGGTTACAAAGAGGTTCGGGATGAAAATGTTGAGTTTTCCGGTCAAAAATGAGTTTTCCGGCAAAAAAAACGTTTTTCCGGCTACCGGAGACTAACGGCGCTAAAGTTCTGTTAGTTAGGGTCCATTGGAGGCCAATATGTTAAAAGTTAGGACTGCCAATGGTTATTTTTAAAGTTAGAACTGTTGGCGGCCAAAGACGAATAGTTAAGATTATTAAAATCCAATAATCCTTGTTTTTAATTATTTCATCAAGGCATTTGTTGGATTTTAATGGCTTGAACGGGAAGGCTTTGATGATGTGGTTAAAAACGCGCTTGAGAATTTTAGTTTTACAGGAGCCCCGGATATTGTCTTGATGCAGAAGTTTAAAGTGTTGAGAAATAAAATTCTGTTGTGGAAACATCGTATGACTTCGACCGAGTTGGTGGAGGTTGAAGTGCTTAGTAAGGAGGTCAAGGATTTGGAGCTTACTATGGAGGGAAGGGATTTACTGGAAGAGGAGGTCTGGGTCTTGGAAGAAGCTAAAAAGAGACTTAAACAATTGGAGTATTTCAAGCTAAAAGATTTGAAACAAAAATCTAGAGTAAAATGGGCGAAAGAGGGTGATGAGAATTCGAGATTTTTTCACGGTTCTATTAATAGTAGGAGGGTTTCGAATGCTATTTTGGGTCTTTCAGTGAATGGTGATTGGATTCATAAGCCTAAGGATGTTAAGAAAGAGGTATTGCGGTTTTATAAGGCTAAGTTTGTAGAAGACTTCCCTTGTAGGCCGAAACTAGCTTGCTACGGCTTGAAGACCTTGAGCAATGATCATGTGATGGAGATTACTCGTCCGTTTTTGGAAAAGGAGGTTAAGGAGGCGGTGTTTCAATGCGGTAGTGATAAAGCTCTAGGTCCGGATGGGTTCAACTTTCGATTTATTAAAAGGTATTGGGAGTTGTTTTCTAGAGACTTTATGGATATCATGAACAATTTTGCGGTCACAGGAGAGATTAGTCGTGGAGTGTCTTCCTCATTTATTATACTTGTGCCTAAAGTGAATGACCCGGTGCGGTTAGAGGAGTATCGACCGATTAATTTGATTGGGGTGATTAGTAAAGTTATTTCAAAAGTTTTGGCGAACAGGCTGAAACCGGTCATGGATAGTATAATAAATGAGATGCAATTGGCTTTTGTGGCGGGTAGGTATATTCTGGATAGTCCTCTATTGATTAGTGAAGTGCTTTCGTGGTCTAAAAATACTGGATCGGAGCTGTTTTTGTTTAAAATAGATTTTGTAAAAGCCTACGATAATGTTAACTGGCCTTTTTTAATTTCAGTTATGAGGCAGATGGGATTTCCAGAGATATGGTGTCTTTGGATAAATGGAATTCTCAAGTCGGCTCGGTCGTCGGTTTTGGTGAATGGGTCTCCGACTTTTGAATTTACTTGTGGGAAGGGCATTCGTCAGGGTGACCTGCTATCTCCGCTTTTATTTATTATGGTGATGGAGGCTTTTTCGGGGCTAATAAAAAAAGCTTGTGATGTCGGAGCATTCCGTGGTATTGGGTTCGATAGCGGTGGTATTGTGGTATCTCATTTATTATATGCTGATGATGCTATGGTGATGGGGGAGTGGTCAGATAGCAATTTGGTGTGTTTGAGGCGTATACTCCGTATTTTTCATATGTGTTCAGGCTTAGGGATTAACATCCAAAAGTCTACACTATACGGTGTGGGTAAAAGTGTAGAAGAGGTGGGTCTGAAGGCGAGTGAGTTGGGTTGCCAAGCGGGGGTAGCTCCTTTTACTTATCTTGGGATAAAGGTTGGGACAAACATGAATAGAGTTAGTAGTTGGGAGCCGGTGGTAAATGTGTTTAAGAGTAGATTGACACGGTGGAAGTCAAAGATGCTGTCGATTGGAGGTAGATTGACTCTTATTAAATCTATTCTGGTTAGTCTTCCTTCGTATTATTTCTCTCTTTTCAAGGCTCCTGTTGGGGTGATAAATGTGTTGGAAGGGTTAATCAAAAAATTCCTATGGGGAGGTAATGTTGACGTGAGAAAGTTACATTGGGTGGGTTGGTTTGTAGTTACAAAGCCGGTTAAATATGGTGGATTGGGAATTCGCAAGTTAGGAGATTGTAACAAATCCTTTTTGGTTAAGTGGTTATGGAGGTATCGTTACGAAAGAAACGCTTTATGGAGAAGAGTGGTGGAAGCTATTCATGGGTCGCAACGTAAGTGGGATGCATATCCACATAATTCTAGAATTAATGGTTCATGGTCTAAGATAGTTACTTGTGGGTTACGGCTGAAAGTTGGAGATCGAAGCAGCCTAAATTTGATCAGGGGACGGGTTGGGAATGGTTTGGATATTATGTTTTGGATCGACCCATGGGTTGATAGTACTCCGCTAAAGAGTCTTTTTCCGGATCTATTTCGTTTGGAGAGTGCAAAGTTTTGTAAAATTAGTGAACGAATTAGGGGTGGAGAGAGTGGAATGAATGTGGTTTGGCAGTGGAGGAGAAGTCCTCAATCGGATTTAGAGGTCCAACAACTACATGCTTGCTGTGATTTAGTGGCGGCTCAAAGTTTGGGCGAAGCAAATGATACATGGTTTTGGGATAATGGCTCGCAAGATGGTTTCTCTGTCCAAGAAGTGAAGAAATGGTTGGATAGTGATCGCTTCACTCAGTCGGATACGATCTACAAATGGTGCAAATGGATTCCGCTTAAATGTAATATTTTTATGTGGAGAATGTTACTTGACAGGATCCCTACAAAGAAAGCGTTACAAAGGCGGAATATTGATTGTGGAAATCTATTGTGTAATTTCTGTGAGGATCAGGAAGAGAGTGTGGATCATTTATTCACCGGGTGTGGATTGGCGAATGGTGTTTGGTACGGTATAGCTAGCTGGATGAAATTGCCTCCGTTCTTTTTCTTTTCGAGACAAGATATTATGCAGGTTTACTTGGATTCTTCTTGGCCGGCGAGAAAGAAGTTGGTATTGCATGGGATTATGGTCATTACTTGTTGGCGGATTTGGAAGGCTAGAAATGAAAAGATATTCCAAGATGATAACCGGAATGTGGTTTAACTTGTAGCAGATATAAGAGCTTTGGGTTATGTTTGGTTTTCTAGTAGAAGGAAAAAGGGTGTTATGGGGTGGAAGGATTGGCAAAGTTTTGATTTTGATGTAATGTAACGTTTTTGGTTGTAGGGGGTCTCCGTCTTGGAGTTTGCCCGGTTGTGTTTGTGTGTTAATGAAATTTGCCTTTCAAAAAAAAAGTGAGGGGCACGGTGGTGGTTCTAACATGGTTGCATCAATAGTGGTTTGTTTGGTTCCCTCTTAGTTGCTAGATTTAGTTTGATAAACTTTGGCCATTTAAAAATTATACACACTTATAAACGTGTATCAAGTTTTCTTTACAATAAGAGTAAACTGACATTTTGGTCTCTGTGGTTTGAGCAGTTTTGCCATTTTAGTCTAAATCTCAATTTTTTTTAAATCTGGGTCTCTGTAGCTTCACTTTTATTGCCATTTTAATCCAAAATTCAAAAACCCTCATTTTTTACTGTTCCAATATGCCTATTTTGTCTTTTTGTGCAGGGGCATTTTGGTCATTCTGATTTTAATATAACATATTAATAATTAATAAACTAAATTAATATTAAGTTTATGTAATCCATTTTTGTTCAGATCATCATCTTGCCAAAACCAGAGATTTCTCTGATGGAACACCACCTGCCACACCCCTCTCGCACCACCACCACCTGCCACCACCCTCTCGCACCAGCACCACCACCTGCTCAAATTCCTTCTTAACCATCTCCGGCTCCATTTCGCCCAACCGATTCAAATCCGAATCACACCAATTCAATCAAACCTGATGCAATCAACAATGAGGTAACTTATGTCACAAACCTGATTCAATCAACAATGAGGTAACTTATGTCACAAACCTGATTCAGTCAACAATGAGGATTCACACGAATTCAATCAAACCAGCTTCATCATCTTCATCATCGGCATCATCCTCATCACTGACGTCGAAACCCTAACCCTAACCCCCAATTTCACGTCGATGACCGCCATCACCGCCACACCGGTTGTGGGTTTGAAGGGTGCGGGTGATGTCCGGAGTGTGATCTCCGGTGACGGTTTTTGTATCGGTTGCGCTTGTTTTGATGCAAAATCATATGTTCCGGTGTGTTTTAGAGTTTGTTGTGGTAGTTTTCACTCTGTGAGGACTCAAGAAATCACAAAGCATCTCCGATTGTAGCCCACACTGTAGATCTGAACTACCGATTCACTCACAAATTGATTCTCTCTCTTAGTCTGATGGTCACTCAAAGGTGTCGCTGGGTGTGACGGGTCATTGCAGGTGGTTAGGTTGTGACGGGAGTTTGCAGGTGCCTCCACTGTTCCTTGGGCGTCATCGGATTTTTGGTGTAGTGGTGGTGCGGTGGGGATGGTGGTGGTGCGGTTGGGATGGTGTGGTACAGTGGGGGTGCCGTGGGGATGGTGGTGGTGCTGTGGGGGTGGAGAAGATGATGGTCTGCGGTGAACTATGTGTGAAGAAGAAGTTGGTCTGAAGAAGAAGATGGTCTTTTATGTATTATAATAATTGTATAATAATTTCAAATGACCAAAATGCCACTGCACAAAAAGACAAAATAGGCATGTTGGAACAGTAAAAAATGAGGGTTTTTGAATTTTGGACTAAAATGGCAATAAAAGTGAAACCACAGAGACCCAGATTTAAAACGTTTGAGATTTGGACTAAAATGACAAAATTGCCCAAACCACAGGGACCAAAATGGCAGTTTACTCTTACAATAAAATAAAGAAATGATATATTACTCAACATTATACACGCATAAAGATTTTATAACAAGACAATGCATATTATAGTCTTAACATAAACAACATAAACTTGTTTACAATGCGGAACCAAGAAAGCACTTGATAGTTAGGGAGAAGATCAAATAGAAAGTTTAATTTCGCTAGGAAGGATATGAAGCAATAAGAGGATGACATGTGGCAAAGATGAAAAAACATAAGGAGGGGCATTTTGGTCAAAACTCACCATCTTCAAAAAAAAAAAACCCCAGCATCTGCAATTCATTTCTCTTCCCCGTATACTCAAATCCACCATTTTCAAAACTATAAACTACCACATCACAACCAACACCACCACCTCCACCACCACCACCACCTACGATCACTACCATCTTGTCGGAAACTAGATCTGAAACCACCACCACCTTCAACCACCTGTTGGGTTTTTCAGATCTGAAACCATCATTCCACCGCTCCACCGCCACCGCTCCACCGCCACCAGTTTCCTCACGGTGTATCAGAGCTCTTTTTTCGTCCACCGTCGTTAATCAGAGTTCTTTTTTAAGTTGTGTTATTTTTTATTTTCATTGCGTTTTAGTTATCAAACCTCAATTGCGTTTTTCACCTCATTATCTTTTAGTTAGAGTTCTTTTCATTTTTGTTCTTCTGGATGTTAAAGCAGAGACATGACCATGCTAAAATAGAAGCATGATCATGTTGGAACAAAGACATGACCACGTTAAAACTCATTGCGTTTTAGAACCTGCAGTGCAAAGAACATGATCATGCTTAGACAGAGGCATGATCATGTTGGAACTAAGGCATACCCATGTTGGAACTACATTGCTTTTTAGAACCTATGTTAAAACTCCATTTCTTTTTAGAACCTGCAACGCAAAAATATTGATTTTGGTTTCATTGTGACTTACAACCTGGAGTGTAAAGAACATGATCATGCTAATATAGAAACATGGTTATGTTGGAACAAAAACATGACCATGTTAAAACATAAACATGGTCATGTTAAAACTTCATTGCTTTTTAGAACATACAGTGCAAAATATTGATTTTTGGTTTCATTGCGTTTTACAAGCAAAGAACATGATCATGCTAAAATATAAGCATGGTCATGTTGGAACAAAAGCATAATCATGTTAAAACATAAACATGGTCATATTAAAACTCCATTCCTTTTTAGAACCTACAATGCAAAATATTGATTTTTGGTTTCATTGCGTTTTACAAGCAAAGAACATTATCATGCTAAAATAGAAGCATGGTCATGTTGGAGCAAAAGTATGACCATGCGTTTTACAACCTGGTGTGCAAAGAACATGATCATGCCAAAATGGAAGCATGGTCATGTTGGAACAAAAGCATGACCATGTTAAAACATGAACATGGCCATGTTAAAACTTCATTGCTTTTTAGAATCTATAGTGCAAAATCTTGATTTTGGGTTTCATTGCGTTTTAGAACTGGAGTGTAAAAGAACATCAAAGAACATGATCATGTTAAAAGGGAAGCATGATCATGTTGGAACAAAGACATGACCATGTTAAAATATAAACATGACCATGTTAAAACCCATTGTGTTTTAGAACTTGGATGTTGGAACAGAGGCATGACCATGTTAAAACAAAGACATGACTATGTTAAAAGAGAAGCATGACCATGTGAAACCCATTGCGTTTTAGGTACGTTTTCTTCAGAATTTGAGTGCAGAGAACATGATCACGCTAAAACATATACATGATCATGCTAAAACATATACATGATCATGTTAGAATAGTGTCATGACCATGTTAAAACATAATCACGACCATATGAAACCCGATTGCGTTTTAGAACCTGGGTTATAGTGTGTTGTTCTAGTCATTGCGTTTTACGCATCTGGGCTTTCGAATTTTTTTTCAAAAGTATAGGAATAGTGTGTTTGTTTTAAAGATAAAAAACGATCGTTTTTATGGTGCAATTTTTATAAAAAAAAATATTGCCGTATGAAAAAGTTATTAACGTTTAAAAAACGATGGGGAATTGAAGGAGAAAGAAACTATTGATTTGGATGGACTAGAATACCTTCAAACTAACTCACACGTCTCTTTTTTTTTTGTTCAATTTCACCCATTTAATCTCAGCCATTGATTATTTAATAGATGGTCAAGATTACCTCATAGCCTTTCTAGCAAAATAAATTTTCTAGTATATCCTGACTCTTGATAGTTATTGTAAGTATAACAATTTGTCTAATTTAAAAACATGATAACAATTTGAATAACTGGTTGTATGTGATACAGAATAAACAGCAACAAAATCAACAGAATTAACGATACAAAAACAATAATAAACAGCAAAGAACAACATAATTAACATAAAAAAACAACATAACAAATAGAAAAAACTGCATGAAAAGAATAACAACAATTAGAACAAAAAACAATAGCAATAACAACGTAAATAGCAACAGCAAAATAACCATACATTAATGTAAAATATAGCAACAAAAACACCATAAAAATCAGCAAGCAAAAACAATATAACAACATTCGGAATGAATTCCTTATCCATATCCATGTATTTCCACTAAAAACAACTAATTTTTCTCTCTCAATTTAATTAAATAATATTTTTATAACTTTATCATTACATTTTCTCTCTCCTTCACTCACAACCATTTCTAAAAATATTATGAACAATAACTTTCTCATATATTTTTTCTTCTCTACCCCACAACCACTCAAAAAACACTGACAACCATTCCTTATAATATAAGTAAACTTCCTCACATATTTTTAAGAATTTCATTGTAAATGCTCTAAAACAACATCAAAACGGTAAAAGCAGCTGCAAAAATACAACAACAATAATAGCATCAATAACAATATAAAAAAGGAACTAGGTCCAGGTGATTTAAAATAAAAAGTTTACAATTTTGTTAAGGGCCCACTTTTCTTGATTATATAGTAAAAGGGCACATCATTTTTTTTTAAATTATTCGGATATGATTATTCAACTTTTGTTCTTGTCAAAATAGTAGAAAATGTTTGGATAATTATTTTTGCCATTTATCATTGTGATTATTTATGTCTCACAGTTTGGATTTAAATAGACAAATTAGGTTTTAACCTCGTTTAACTTTTAGTTTTGACAAGAAGAGCAATGACTCAGTATATTTGGAAGAGTTTTATTGTAGATAAAACATACTCTAGCTATAGTATGTGTGCTTGTGTGCATTTTAGAATTCGTATGTTTGTCATCATATTTTCATATGTTAAATTCACAAGAAAAAAAGCGTTTTCTTTAAACGAAAAGGGCCTCAATTATAGAGTATGTGTTAGGCCTCAAAAAAGGTCGAGTCGACAAGGGGCAGAGCTACCTTATAGCAACACTCTGGCGGTAGTGTAAAAAAAAAGATAAAATTTGACGTCTTTTCGATTTTGCTACCCATATAGATTTTTTTTAAACGTTATTATTTTCTAAATCCGCCACCGGAGTCGACCCTATATCTAAGATACTATTTAATAATATATATTGATAAACAAATGAGTATATGATATATTTCTTAATAAGGTATTATTATGATTTCCAATCACTACACATATTTTTACAAATATACTGAAATAGTTAAGAGGTCCCATTGTGTTTTGTCTCATAAATGTTGTTATCACCATCTAGAAATTTTATTGTGCGCCAAATAAGACTTTGAACGACAATGTATTTACACCATTAAATTAGTTATACATGAAGTAAACATGGGTTTTAAGATATAACTAACGAGGTACCTATCATCAGTGGCGGACCCAGGATTTTATTTCAATGGGGTCCATTTTCGGGTCGGTCCTCGTTCGGGTCGAGTTAAAGTGAGGTTTGAACTAGATTTTAAAAAAAATAAGAAAAATTGGCTTATCAAGGATTGAACCCATGACCTCTTGGTGGAAAAGAGGGAGATTTACCACTACACCAACTTTCTTTTTATTTCTATGGTGTCCACCTAATTGTATTTATGGGGTCCATATACAATTTAATATACCGAATCTACTATTTTTTTTAAAAGATTGGGGTCCGGGGACCCCGGTGGCACCAATGTGGGTCCGCCCCTGCCTATCATTCAGCCGGGACCCTTCCTTCGAAACCAATTGAACTCACAATTAACTAGACTTTTTCATCTTTTCGACCCGGTCAAGCAATGACGGATTCATATTTTTTTTTCCAACGGGTTTCTTTTGTTAGATTCTCACTAATTTTTTCCAAATCATACAAGGTTCTTGCTAATTTTCCCATTTTTCCAAATCGACTGGGTTCCTGGGAACCCATAAAACATGGCTAAATCCGCTACTGCGGTCAAGAAGTCATAGGAGGTTTGTCATACATCACATTCATATGTTTATCGAACATGTGGCTCTAATCTAGATGCGTAACCGGAAGTCGTTAATATTCTTAATGGTGTTAGAAATGGATGTTGACACTTTAAACAATTAGATTCATAACAAGAAAAAAAAACATATTAATGGATAGAGTATACAATACATATTTAAGGCAAACTTTTATATTCACATCATGTTGAACTTCAAATGCTCATGGCATTATTGGGTTTACCCCTGAATTGGTGTATATGCATTACTACCTAGTGGAGATAGATATGATCGGGCGGTTCTGCTGGTGACACGATGATACTCTAGTGGTTTGTTAATTGTTAGTGATCCAAATTTGCCGTTCAGAAAATGTTAAACTTCAAACATTCACATTTGGTATGAGATGAAATCTTATATTGTTTATAGACATATGTATGTTATCATACTTCAACATTAAAAGTTTTTAACATTTCATAAAGTATTTGATGATATGAGTTTTAGCATCTTATGTTTTTTCCTACCTCCAAGTGATTAAAATTAGTGCTCTTCCATAAGGATGCCCTGGGCATCTATCCTAGATAAGAGCCCGTGTTCACAAGATGAAGTAGGAACACCTCCGCAACTGGCCTAATATGGGCATGCGAGCTCTATCATGGGTTCCTGAAAGTTTCAAGGTGGTGAACGGAAGAAGAATGAGACGTTGAATTTCTTAGAAAGTGAAGGTTTATATGGGTATACCACCACAAGTGATATTGTTTTGCTTGGGTTGGGTTGAAATAGGTTGAGATGCGATGGCACACTGTGATTGGGTGGTGACGTGAGTTCACACGGGTTGGGCTAGGACCGTATGTCCACCCAAAAGACGTTTTTATTTTGATTTTGCAATTACAATGTTAGCAAAATGGCCCCTTTGTATTGGTGGATAACTAGCATCAGCCCCCTGCATTCCTGGGGTGGGGGTGTAAAACCGCGATACCATTGTTGGGGGGAGGATGCATAAAACCGTGTTAGGTAGCAAACCAATGATAACCAAAACCATGAAAAAACGTAAAACAAAAACACGAATTTACAACACCAAATCACTCACGTAATGTAAAACTTGTATGAACTCGAACGCATACTGACACCTATTCAAAAGTCAGAGGGTCAAAATGATGTTGTATAAAGATTTTAGAAAGTGGAGGGCAAAAGTGATAGATTTTTAAACTTGAGAGGAAGAAAAAAAAAAACTTGCACTAGAAGAAAAAAAAGGGTACATTCCATTTTCCTTTCTTTTATATTTATATCGGATTTCAATGGATGCCCTTTAACTTCAACAATTAAAGCAACAATCCTTTTTTTATATAAAAACATTACACCCTATGTCCTTTGACCCTAGTGGCCTAATCTAGTTGAAATTTTAATTTATATCCAGTCATGTGCATTGCCTATGAGGGTAAATTCCTCTTTTTACTGTCGTAAGGACTATTTGTGCAAGAAATACGTTTTGCTCTTTAATCCATGCCTTTTTTTTCTTTAGAAACTGTCTGCAACATAACCATCCAAGTCCGCCACACACCACAGCATCCATTAAGATCCACCACACTGTCACACCGCCTCCATCCAGATCCGCCACAACCGCCACTACTACATCGCATCATCAACCGACAATAAAGGTGTTGGAATAAAGTTCAAATAGATATTCGAAGTGTATTACATTCTATTTTATCCGAAAAATGTCAGATCTATGATTAGTATGGTGAAGAAGGTTTGAAATTCGGAGTTTATGATGAATCATTGTTATGAGATTTAGGTTTGATCCGAACAAATCTGGTATTATCTGTTGTTGTTAATGGTGATGGATGGTGGTCGTTGTGGATGAACAGATTTGGTGCAGTCGATGGTTGTTAGGTTTGATCCGAACAGATCTTGTGTAGTCGGTGGTTGTTAAGAAGATTTAGGTTTGATCCGAACCAGTCAACACCCTCTTTCAAGGATTATGCTTTATGAGAATGGGTATATTTGTTTGATTTGTTGTTTTGGTTCATGTGTTTTGTATCGCTTTGTTGAGTGTTGGCTGGGGTGGTGGTGGTAGTGAGGCGTTTAGGTGGTCATTGTGGTGGTGGCCGTATAGTGGCTGGGGTGGTGGCCAGATATTGTAATACTAGTTGGTAAAATGACTAAACTACCCTTAACTGATCCGAATTAACTGAAAATTTTATCTAGGTCAAGGTGAAAGGACGTGGGGTATAATGTTTTTTTTATATAAGAAAGGATTGTCAACATAATTATTAAAGTTAAAGGGCATCCATTATTGCAATCTGATACTGCTCGAAATAACAATAATACCGATATATTCATTATCAGAACATGTGTCATTATTCGTTTCTATGGTTTTTAATTGATGTACGATATCATTTGGAGATATTATAACTTTTGGTTACGCGAGACAACTTACGAGTCAGTTTCGTATTTTTCAGTATCTTTTCACCACCCGCACTAAGGTAACACCGTACTACAACATAACTTTGTAACGCACAACTTTATGTTTTTAACTTTTTTTATTATGACGATACTATTCTAAACATTATTTTATATTTTGCATGTACCCAAAATTTCCTCTGCATTGCGTGAGGGTATTCTACTAGTTAGTATAATCTAATACTAATAAAAAAATCATCTTAATGTCACATGGCATTCTCTTACAATAAAAGATTTTATCAAAATGTCATGTGGCAATTTATTATCCTACATCAATCATAATAAATAATAATAATAATAACTAAATTAATATAAAGACTATTCTCCACCTTAATAAATATTTTTTTATGCATCATCTCATTCGAAATAAAATGATATACCATGATTCTTGAGTTACTAAATTATACTATATGATATATAGATAAAAATATAAGAATTACTTTATCTCTTGAATACACCGACTTTACATATTAATGATCAAGGTTATCTTCATCTCTATGACATACGATAAAATGTCATTATATTTTTTAATATGTTTGTATTTAATATGAATATCCTTTAAAATCAAAAGCCTTTTAATCGTAGGTTTATTATTATCTATAACAAAACTATTATTATTTGTTTATTATTATTAATATTCCCGATTTAATTATTTATGCATTATTATATTTACTTTATTTGATAATATAACACCTCATTAAGATTAACCACATATATTTCTAAAACCAGATGATTTAAAATATTAATTATTGATAAAGATGATAAAGTAACCAATCTACTAATAAAAAAGTCTAGTTAATGGCACATGTCACTCTAATTTAACTTTTAATAAAAATCAAGTCTTATTTACTTTTAATATAAGATTCCAATTATTGTCAGGAGTCACTCTCTCCTTCAACTTTACAATTTAAACTTACATTTTATTTAAAAATATTTTTAATCCTTATCCTTACTAATATAATAAATTTAATTTAAATATGTTAATAACCATATTAGGATGCACTATTTAATTAATTTATAGATAAATACAATGTATTTTATTAAATATTATCGTAAAATAAGAAAAATATACTCCCTCCGTCCCACTAAAAGTGTCATATTTTGAATTTTCAAAGTCTTTATTTATAAACTTTGACCTTAAATAATTTTGTTTGTGTTAGATAATACTTGATGAAAGTTATATGATTTGAGTGTGTTTTACACATGTTTTTATCGGGTTAATTTTCATCAAGTTTTATATAACACAAAAAATATATAATTAAAGTCAAAGTTTATAAATAAAGACTTTGAAAATTCAAAACATGACACTTTTAGTGGGACGGAGCTAGTAATAATTAGATCTTTTTTACTAAACCATCCTTATATTAATACTAATCGGAAACACACAATAATTAGCTTATACTATTATTACATTTTTTTAACTATGTGATCATGATTATATAGAAGTGTGATTTATAATTTTTTTTTATTTTACGTGTATAATACACGGGTTTGTAACACTTATAAATTAAAATATTATTCAATCTAAGTTTTTTTTTATATTTAATTCGTGTAATACACGGGTTTATAAACTAATAATACATTAAAAAGTTATTTTATTATTACTACTACTAGTTAGTATAATATGTTAAAAAATTATTTTATTATTACTAGTTAGTGTAATATGTTAAAAAGGTATTTTATTATTAAATTGATTATAATGAATCACCTGGAACAAAATAAACAAAACATATTCACATAAAACATATTATTACTACCATCATCCCCCTACTTGTGGACTAGTATAGGGGATTTGGGTTTTCAAATGTAGACTTAAGTTCAATTTCGTACATTTGGGGAGAGCTAAGGGGCTGGCGACGGTCGAGTAGTCGACCTTGGCACGTCGTTCCTTGCCGTTCCAAAAAAGTTCAATTCACACTTGTGTCATATTGGAGTGGATGTAGGCAATGAAGGATTTGGACTAGGCCTTGTGTGAGGTTGTCAGTTCGATTCCCGAGCCTAACCGGGTTTTCGAACCACCGTGTATTACGCCAGAGAGTTCTGCTCTTGTGGTGGCACAACGACTGTCAAGTGGCAGCCGACGGTATGGTTTCCTGGGGAATGCCCAAAAAACCCAAACTTTGAAGCAAGTGTGAGCCCGATTAAGACAACATTGCCTGACCAAAATAAGGCAATACATGACTCTCCGATTTAAAGAGTGTAGTAACCTTATACATGAAGTTCATCGTTAAAAAAACGCCAGCAACCATCCGGTTAATAGGTCAAATGCTTTAAACATTAATATTTATTTATTTATTATACATTTATAAATACAATCCACATGATATGTAAAATATCTTCTTATTTTAATTATGAATCTTTCAAGTGATGATATGGCCATGGGGTGTGGTATACCGCCTCTGGCTACATCACCACCGTTAACGCCCTATACGCCCCCATCCTATCCCCTGCGTGCAGGGGGGGGGGGGGTCGAAGCTCCGCCAACCTATTAACGAGCGATAAAGAGAGTGTGCAGGTGGGCCCATTCTTTTCATCCAATCAAATCTTTTGCTTTTTTATTTTTTTATTTTGTTTAATATGGGACTTTAAACCATTGAATGCAAGTTAAAGGGATGAGCTTTAAAGCCTCCTATGTAACATGGCGTTGATATGGATCTGATGTTGTGCTATAAAATCCATAGGTGCTTTAAACCACACCCCACGACCTAAACATATTAGACAAAGTTTCAGAAATGGACTCTTCTATCATGATTTGAGTCAGCTTAAACGTTAAATTAAAACGTCTTAACTATAAAAAAAACTACCCATATTTATTTTTCCTTTCAATTTTAGTTGAACAAATCAAACAAGTCTTAGCCCAGCGAAACCTAAGCTCGTCTAAACCCGAGCTTGATTCATTTATTTATTTATTCTTTTAAAATTTGAGTTAAAACTCGGCTCGTTTTGAGTTGCATGTTTAAAATTGCTCGTTAATAGTTGTATAAACTAAAGCTCGATACATATACTTATTTGTACATATTTATATTTCTATTCAAAAGGGGGTGGCGGCGCAACTTGTTGCCCGGCTACCTGCCATTGCTTTGTAAATATATATATATATATATATATATATATATATATATATATATATATATATATATATATTAATTGATCAATGCTCATACATTTAAAATGTCATCAACTATTGGTAGTCAAAAATATCTATATATGTTGTATACTTATTTTGATATATAATAATTCTTATCATGTAATTATATATTGTGATATAACTATTAACATTATTAATTTTTAGTAGTCGTTTCGTGTAAGTTTGTGAGCCTAGTAAGGCTCCGCAGTGCACGTAATTGTTTATATAGCTAGCTTTAACATAAGTCTAGATTCGTCAACTGTTGATCTTAAGTAGCTTACGAACAGTTAAGCTAGTTTATGGACTCGGATCTTTGTCTTGTAAACAATGAAACAAAATTAAAATTAAAGGAGTGGTTCAAACTAAAACAACACGCTTTGCCATTCACCTTCTCCACGTTTCAAAATTTTCATAACAAATATTTCTTCTTCTCATAGTGCATCACCAATATCAATTTGGTCAACAACTCGATCCACATATTATTTGTTTTATTTTATTACTTGGCGGTAAAGGAAACCTAAAATAATCTTCCTAAGATTTTAAGAGTTCATGTGATTAAAAATATTCTTGAAACAATCGAGCCATTACTTAAGGACGAAATGGTCAACATGTCTATAATCTTTTATAAAAAAATGAGACGTATTTACTAAGCCATGTAGTAGTTAGATACTTTTGTCTCAAAGTCTCGCAAACATGTATATATCGTCAAAAAGATACTTGTGATATGGAGTAGATAATTATCTACCCTTACACTTTTTATTTGCATGTGTGTTTGTGTATCACAGTGTATGTATAGAGGGAGAAGTGAATACGTGGTTGTTACACACTTAACGTTAGATGTGAAACCATCTAAATCCTTTTACTCTGGAAAACAATCATCATCTCCAACAAATTCGTCAAACATTATATGGATCTTCTCCAAAACACATTCCGATTAATATCGAACTACAACTGATATCGATTGATATCGGTTAGTCCAATCTCTAAAATCCAATCCTATTAACGTCTACCTCCAACTAATAGCAATCGATCTTATAGCTAAGACCAATTAGTGGTACCTCAGTTCGAACCCATTAATCTTGATATCTATGTCTGATTGATCGGTCACGGAGGTAAATGAGTATGTAAAGTTATTGTTATTCAAAATTTATACAATTACATTCTAACAAAGTAACAATATAATTTAATGATTTGAGATATGAAGTTTTAACTATTGTTTATATAGGAAATACATAACACAATGGATTCTAAACTCACCTAATTGAAGATGTTGACGCGAAATGAGATCTTGTTATCTAACGATTTAGACTAGGGATGAGCATTTATGCCGTATCGGTACTGAATTTTCCGTACTGATTTTTTTCAGTACCGATTCGGTACCAACTTTTTGGCAGTTAAAATAAGACAACAAATGAGCCGTATCGAAGGATATATGTACGCAATATTGAGGGTTTTAAAGATCTCAAGTGTAATAGGTTGAAAAAAGATGTTAAAAAATGTCGTAGAGATTTAAGGACCAGATGTGAAGCATTTATTCGGATTTCAAAAACTAAAGATGGCAAATGGTTGATGGAGAGATTTAATGACTCACATAATCACGAGCTAACCATTAGTTGGACCAAAGTAACGAAGCACCGGTCTCATGGAAAGTTTCACCACTCAATGGCATGCAAAGCTCAAATGTCGGCTAATTTGGATTGAAACCTTGTCAAATAAGGAAGGTCATAAATACCATGAAAATTCCAATGAAAATGATGTTACATTAAAGCAATGTGTAGATATCTTAGCAGATCTATGAAAACAACACAAATGTATGGAATTTTATGGGCTTATTGAACATTTCCAGAAGATTGTACGTAACCTTTATTTTATTGTGGACTTATTTAACTATGGGTCTCTAAGAAATATTTTTTAGCTGACGGGAGATCAAGAGACTATATATAAAATTTGGAGACGTTGTTATGCTTGATGGCACATACATGACCAAAAAAATATCATGCAATTTGCTCTGCTCCATTTGTTAGGGTGAATCATCATGGTCGGTCCATACTTTTTGGTGGCGCCCCACTAGGAAAAGAAAAACAAGATATTTTTGAATGTTTAATTAAAAAAATCTAGAATGCATGTTTGATAAGTATCCGTTAGCAATTAATATCAATCAAGATAAAGTTGTTGGCAATGCAATTTAAAGAGCTTTACCAAGAACTCGACTTCGTTATTATTCATGGCATATTGAGAAACACTTGATTGAAAAATCTTTGACCTCGTAAAGTTCGTTATAGTGACTTTCAAGAATTACACAATCAATAGGTAAAAAGTAATACAATTGAAGAATTTGAAGTTCGTTAGGAATTATCGAGTGAAAAATATAATTCCGAAAGTGGTAGTTAGATCACGGAGATGTATAACCAACATAAATATTGGGCTAAGGTATTCTTGAAAGATAGTTTTTTGTTGGCATGATAATAAGCCGAAGAAGTGAGAGTATTCATTCAATTTTTGATCGACATGTGAATTCAAAGACCATGGTGAATGAGTTCGTAAGCAAGTGTGATAAAGTTGTTGAAACTCGAAGGTCCGCCGAAGAAGATGAAGACTTCAAGACCATGAACTCAAAACCAATTCTTTCTTAGGCAAAATCAAATTCACATTCTAATGTTCTTTAATGTATTAAAAAAAGAATGGATCGAAGCTGTCTAGCTTAAATATAAGGTTGGACAATTGGATACTAAAATGTCAAAATTCGTCTCAAGTTTAAAACATGAATGATATTATGCAAACATATCCTATACGTCCTGATCATTATATATTCCTAGGTGGACACTTGTGTTATACGCGTCGTCAGAGACTTGTTAAACCAGATAAGACACGATTTGCCAGCCCTATCGAACAAATGCAGAGTAGGGGCTTGATTTTTTAATCAAATTCAAACTACTTGGTTTTGGATGGGTTTGCATCTAACCTTAGATGTGTAACAAACACATATTCCATTTCCCCTATATGTGATATGATAAAGATAATTTGAAAACCCATATGAGTTGTGAAAACATCAAGAAAACTCAAAACCAAGTTTTTTTTCCCTAATATGCCTTACATGTTAATAATCTTTACGGAAATTTAAAATGCTAATAAAAGAAATTATGTAGCCAAAAAATACATACATGTAACAAACGAGGTACATATATGTCGTAAGTACTATTTACATAAATGTCTCTTGTTTATTACATGCGCGCGCACACATATATACGTAAGTTTATATTGAACCAGTAAGTAATTAAACCAGTAAGTAATTGATAAAACATGTTAAAAACTCTTAAAAATTATTTTTTACCAAATCTTTTCCAGAGTTGTTTCCTATAAACACATAAGTGCAAAAATATTTTAGAAAAAGTGTTTCTTTTTTTAATGTAAATGGCTTCCACATGTGTTTTGTATCCGAAAAAATTATGTAAAAATAATTTTGTTTTTCTATGCAAAAATGAATTTTAATGAGTTTTTTTTACATATAAATGAGTGGTTTCTCCACTTCCTAATTTTTTATGGTACCCAATAAACCTCTCCTAGTATACATATAATTTTTTTTTTCCAAAATATATTAAAACTGGTTTGCTAAAAATAGTATTGAAATCAAACTAATATTTTTCCAAAATCTATTATAAACTGTTTTGCTAAAAATGGTAGCCGTGTGTAGTGGGCCTAAGACTGATTCCTGAGTCCTGACAAACAAAAAGAATTACGTTTTTGGCCCATTATGGTTCCGTACTGAACCTCTTGGGTCCGTCCTTGGTTAGGCGTTTGGGTTTATGACTAGGCCCGATTCAGTTCGCCCCTGTCACTGTCACTCTGTCAGTGTCCCCTTCTGAAAACTGGTTGCTAAGATCATGCGTAGTGGTTTGAGCAATAATGCCCCCATTATTGGGCGTTTTGCGCCACGTGACAGTCCAGTCAGCATGGGGGCATTATTGGGCGTTATTGCAAAAGTGACGTAGTGGGAATA
Organism: Helianthus tuberosus; assembly: GCA_030545235.1. Classification (NCBI taxonomy): domain Eukaryota; kingdom Viridiplantae; phylum Streptophyta; class Magnoliopsida; order Asterales; family Asteraceae; genus Helianthus; species Helianthus tuberosus. The sequence continues at coordinate 29,591,653 of CM060386.1, read as the reverse complement.
ATGCCCAATAACGCCCCTTCCAATCATTAAACAATTATTTTTTTTAATTAAAAACTTAAAATACTTCATTAAATTAAAAAAAATACAATACTAGAAATAAAAAAAAAATCCGACTAAATTAAAAAAAATACATTAGTTTTCGTCTTCGCTTTCTTCACCCTCGCCAACTTCGTCTTCCTCGTCCTCAGTTTCTTCTTCACCCTCAGGTGGTAGTATCACCCCCCAACCGATGACGGAATCATCGGGGCGCGGAACTGAGCGAAACAGATTGTTCAAAGAAATTCCATAACGACTAAATTACCAAATAGTTTAAATATTATGTCCCATACCATAACCCATAAGATAATCTAGTTATTACAGACAGAGATATTCTTTAAACAATAAAACATGTTCCGACAATTCAGATTTTCAAATAAAATAAATTGTCTTTGTTTCTAGACTCTTTCCTAGCCTCGATTTCACAGCAAGCCAAGCATTCTAACATCTTAAGCACCTGTCACATACGTTAAAGTAAAAGTCAATACACATAGTGTAAAGGTGAGCATACAAGTTTGATAGATATAATAGAGTTCGAAATCGTTTACGCATAACCAGCACGTACACAGTGTGAAATGAAGCACGTAAGTTATCGACATGATCCTATCAATACCAATGACTGCGGATTGACTGCGCAAGGCAGTTCGTAATACACACTCACCACTGTGATTCATGTAATTAATTGTCCTTAACAACCCCTGAGTGAACAGGTGCTGAGTCCAAACTATAGTACTATCGTTGCTAAGGCAGGTAGACAGCAATCCATGTGTAAACATAACAAACAAGCATTCATTAAGTCACGTATAACATGCGGTAGTGGTTAGCGTTTAAAGTGTTGCGTAGTGTGTTTGATGTGATTTAGAATAAGTAACGTGTAACACCCAAAAGTGCGTAAAGCAAAAAGGGTTCGAGTATACTCACAGCGATGATGGATTGAAGGGAGCGCTAGAGCGGAATTAGCCTGATCAGAACGATAGCATAAACGATAAGAGGCGCGTAAAACGATACAAGCGTACCAAGGATCGGATGGCCAGTCGATCGGGTGGCAATCCGTTCGGATGGTCACCCGGTCGGGTGGCCATTCGATTGGATTGTCACCTCGTTTGGTGAGGATGTGTTTGTGTATGATGGTTTGCCTTTTGAAGTTTTCGTTGTAGCATTTTGAAAATAGAGAAGTATCTCTACCTTTCAGGTCGGCCGATCGAATGGCCGTTCGATCGGGCAGCAATCCGATTGGCGAGATCTCTCAGAGTGAGAACAAGTTCACAGCAGGACGGTCACTCGATCGGATGGCTATCCGATCGGGTGGCAATCCGTACATATTGAACATGTTGAAAATTGTTTAAGTATCCAAGTCCCAAACGTCACACGATCGGACGGTCACTCGATCGGATGGCAATCTGATCGGGTGGTAATCCGTTTCAACGTTCAGACCCTTGAATAGTTTGAAAAATAATTCAAGTATGGAACCCAAGTGCAACCCGATCGGATGGCCGGTCGATCGGGTGGCAATCCGATCGGGTGGAAATCCGATCGGACGGCAATCTGTCCCAACGATCCGTTCGTCTTGTCACTTGATTCGTTTGAAGTTTTGTAGTGTTTGAACGAGGCATTTTGATAACATGCTTGAACAACAGAAACCTATCTCGGCTCAAGTGACCCGACCGAACAGGAATCACCCTAGTCCGTCTGGTTCACGGTTCGAGTCGGTAGTTCATGTTCAAACCTGAAGCCAATACCTCTTGGATGGATTTCGGATCTGGAACTAATACATCACCAAGAATGGGTAGAAGATCAGGACAAGCTACGATTCCATCGGGTTTGAATGCATTGAGTGTAATAGAGTTGAAAGAAAGTTAGAAAACCATCCTTCAATCCTTTTCACCATGAATATGTTCAGATCTATGAAAGATCTTTGTTTATTCATGTGGAAATCGTTCAGATCTAAGTTATTCTTGGTGGATTGAAGCCAAAACATGAAGTTCATAAGAACCCCAAGATGACATCATCCTAGAACACCTTAAAGCTAGTGATTTCCCAGTTAAAAGTTAAGATTCAAAAGATAGAAAGGTGTAGGAGTGCGTGTAGATCAAGAAAGTACAAGATTTAGGTTGAAAACTTACAAGAATCGGAAGAAATCGAGAGAAATGAAGGCTGGAGCGAGCTGGTCGAGTGAGAACCGTCAACATCAAGTGATATGACATATGAGGGTATTTATAGGGTTTCCATTAAAGGAAAGTGAGGGAAAGTGGCTGGTCGATCGGGTGGCAGCCCGATCGGTTGGCCACTCGATCGGTTGGCCACTCGATTGGAGTGTCCAGCGCGACGAGTTTTGCAGTTTCGTTTCGAGTGTAGAGCTTTGCGATGCGATTCGAGCGAGCGATGCGATAGTATTACCCATCAAATTACTTTTAATCCCAACTACTATATCTAACATGTAATCACTGTAATTCACATGCGTTTAGCGTTTCGATTTAATTACGATGCGATAGATTTGCGATTGCGATTAACACCTCAACATAAACATAACATGCACAGGTAACACATAAATAGCACACACACGTAAAACAATATCCAGCACACATAATTCGAGTTGCGAATGTGATAGCGATAAGTGATAAATCGATTAATAGCGATTAAACTTCGATCATTAACAAGTACTCCACATAATACAACTAGCGTGAAAGCATAAAAAGACTATCTACAAGTCAAAGAAGTCAAAACATGAGTTGAGCAAGGAGCGACAGATCGCAATTAGCAATCTTGTCTTCCGTTGACTTCAACCTTGACTTTGACTTTCGAAACACGGGGTGTTACAGGTACATACCGAACCGACCATGCGTGTTGTACCAAATCAACTGTTAACGCGGAATGGTACGGTTCGTAACGCAACTCTCGCGAATTATTCACTCTTTCGTCCATTGACGCCTGTGGATGCTCCTCTTGAACGGCTTCTGGCACATAATTCTGGCATATCGCCTTTCCTTCGTCTTCCAAAATCATGTTGTGCATGATTATACAAGCGTACATAGCATCTCTCATTTTTTTCTTGGTCCATGCACGACAAGGATTTCTCAAATATTGCCAGCGTTGTTTAAGAACCCCAAAGCATCTCTCAATGTCTTTTCGTGAAGACTCTTGAACCTTTTTAAAGTATGCTCTTTTTTCATCAATAGGATCACTAAACGTCTTCATGACCCGACCACGCCAAAGTAAGCCGACCAAACCCAAAGGTCCTGTGAGGCAACTGCCTAAAGAATAACAGTGGGTCCTTTTTGGTTACCCCGTGTGTGTTGGCCTCGCCATGCGGTCGGGCAGTTATCCCAACGCCAATGCATGCAATCCAAGCTCACGATCATACCAGGCAAACCATGCTCCGCCGAATGTACCTCGTAGATCTTTTGAAGGTCGTCCCATGTGGGCGTTCTAAGATAACGCGCACCATACAAATCAATAATACCTTTATAAAAAAAAACATACACAAACATAAGCTTCAAAAAAAAAAAAATTGTAAACATTATAGTAAAGTATAGGAATTGTACCGCGACAAAAATTCTCCAAGGTGTATCGCGTTGTTTTCTCGGCCATTTTTAAATACTCGTCGTTGATGTCGGTTGTGTTTCCATAAGCAAGGATTCGTAGCGCCGACGTACACTTTTGGATACCGGTAAATCCAAGTGCCCCTCTCGCATCCGCTTTTTGTTTAAAATAATCGTAGTTGGCTTCAAAGTCGTCGACTATGCGTAGAAACAACCGCTTACTCATTCGGAAACGACGCCTAAAAATCTGGTTCGAAAATGTCGGCGCCTCATCAAAATAATCTTTCATCAAACGATCGTGTGCCGCGCGTCGGTCTCGTTCAAAATAACCTCTTTTTTTATTTCTGGTTCGGGGTGGCGACAATACTTCACATATCTCACCGCTAGTTGACAAGCACTCGTAACCGCCTCTTGCTCGACCCCCTCATCGGTGGAATCATCGCCATCCGCAAAAAAACTCTTTGTAGTAAAAATTTACCATGGATGAAGAACTAGGGGAATCCATCAATTTTTATAAAATGGTAGTGTATTTGAGAGAATTTGAAAGGAATTTTGATGTTTAAATTTGAAGGAGTTTATATATATATAGGTAAAAGGTTTAAAAAAAATTTAAAAACTTGATAGTAGCCGTTAACTAGCCGTTGCTAGTTTGTGATTGGCTGGTCAACACCCACAAAGCGTTATTTAAAAAACGCCACATACAATTTTCTCAAAAATCACGCCCGAAAACGCCTGGGTGTAGTGGAGTCGGGGCGTGATTGGGCGTTTTTTGTCGAAATTTTTTTATAAAACACGCCCCATTACGGGCGGTCTAAAGATACGGTTTGAGTTTTGACCTTAGTAGTCAAGGGCGCAAGGCGTAAAGGGTGAGCCTTAGGTCTCAATGCAAGGCGCTTAAAAATCGATGACTTTTTTAGGCTAGTTGTTTAGTATAAAAATATAGTTTTAAGGATTTTAGACATATTTTAGGCTTCTTTAGGGGTAGTTTAAGTTGTTTTAGGTTGTTTCCAGGTTTGTTTAGGGTTCTTATAATTGTTTCAAATCTGTTCAAATGATTTTTGACCGGAATTTCGTTGGAATTTGGCCTGAAAATGCGCCAGTGGGCCAGAAAGTGGGGATTTTAAAGCGAAACGAGAAGGTTGGGTTGAGCCTGAAAAGTTGGTCTAAGCGCGCGCCTAGATAACCCTTGACAAGAGAGGTTTTGACCATGTTTTAATTCTAACTCTGAGTCAAATCGTAATAAATGTAACAAAACAAAATTGTTAATATTAGAACCAAACCAACCAAACTAAAACGCTACTAACTAGATTCGATTTGGTTTCACAGTTTAGGATTATTGAGCTTTATAATTAAAAAAAAACATAAAATACAATCACATTCTGACAGTTAAAACTTAAAAACTTGTAAGAGCCGTTCACGTAATAAAATAAAAATAAACAAATTCTTTATTATTACGATTACAATACAGGAAAAAGAAAACAAAATACTGGTACAATTACAACTGAAATAAAATGAAATACAAGAACTTAGATAAAGAAGGCTGAGGCACGTGTTCAACACGCTTCCCTTAAAATAAATTCCGAGTCTCCCAGGAGTATTCGTTTTGTTTCCCAGGGTACAACAGCCGGAGCAGTAGTACTGCCGGAGTTCACCTACAACCCGAAGGTTACCTTGAAAGCTGCAAGAAAATGATCAGAAGAAAGTAGAGATAAAGTTGGTATAGCTGTTGTGTAGCTGGTGTACTTCTGCTGTGGGCTTGGGGCTGTATTTATACAGCTCCTAGGTTGAAACAGTCAAAAAACGAATTAAAGAGAGGTTTAAATTGCATTAAACGTCTTCAATGCAATTTAATACGTCATTTAATTCTCAATCAAAGCCCGTTAACTCGTCAGTTACGAAGCTGGACTGAAACTGCTCTGTCATTCAATGCTGGAAGCTTATGCGCGCGCGCGCGCGCAAGTCACTCTGGTGCGCGCGCGCCCAGGTCTGCACGCCCATGCGCGGTGCGTCCTCTTGGCTCACTGCCATGCACGCGTGCGCCTCACTGACTCAGGTCCATGCGCGCGTGTGCCACGTCACCTGTGAGCCTCTACGAGCACGCCACACAGTCGCGCCGTTTTGGCTCACTTTGGTGCGCCGCGCACGACACCTCAGGACCTATGCACCATGCGCTACCGCGCGCCTTCGTGCCACGTATACCCGCGCGCGGACTGCCACGTCACGCGCTTCGAACCTGCACTCCACTTGGTCCCTGCTGCCTATGAGATCCACCACGCGCACGTGGTCAAAAATACAAAGGCGGCATCTTAAGCGGCTCGCGGTGATGCGAAGTGCAAAGTGCGCCATCAAAGCGCCTCATCGCCCACGCCACGCGCACGAGCGAGCGAGCGTGTGCGAGTGCGAGTGCGAGTTAGGGTGCTCCGCACCCTTCGCGAGTACACTAGTGAGTGCTCCCATGAAACAATAAGGATGGAGAGTTCCCACTTAAATACCCCTTTAAGTTCCATCTCTCATCCGATGTGGGACAAGGTGCTACTTTCCCTTTTGTTTCAGCATTGAATGTTCCAAACACCCAACTTTGAGCATCGATATCTCATTCATCTTAGCTCCGTTTTGGACGTGGTTTAGTTCGTTGCGAAGCTCTTCCACCATAGAACACAAACCCGCAAATAAATATATAAAACCCGCTCATTTTATTATATTTATTTCTAGTCCAAAATAGGAAAAAATCATTTTCCTATATTTGTGAAAAATGCTATTTTCACCTATTTTTCCAACAATCCCCCACATGAAAAATGCTATTTTCATCAAATTTCCAACAATCCCCCACATGTATGGAAATGGATCTTTTCCTTACACTTTTCAACGATAAACTTCGACAGTTGAGTATTGCAAGATAGGTAGGTTTTAACCTTTGAACCTTCTTTTGTGAAACATACTTAGCTTACTAGCGGTTTGTAGACGTGATGTCCTTGAACATACCCCCATTTGTGTAAACGACAATACACTTCACACAATACTCTCCCTGGTTTGGCCAACTCCTCATTGTCGTGTCCTATTATGGTCCTGGAACACTAGCCTGGTTCTGCGAGAGCTCTAGGATTTGCGCACCCCACAAATCCATTCGAAGCGACCCTACTTCTCTCTAACATAGGTGATTCCTCTGAATCATTAAAAGCATCATGGTTATTTGATTTCCCGAAATCGTTAACCTTAATATGCTTAGCCTCACTTCAATGTCACTGATTGGAATGGACTAGGAAGTATATGTAACTCCCTTTTATTTAGTTTGGGGGTACTCCCCCACAGTGACTCCGTTTGGTAATATGATTAAGTTGTCCTATTGAACTTAGATCTTGGGATCTCCAGTCAACTAAGTTAGGTTTCCCTCATATTCCCATTTATCACGGGCTTTAGTCCCATTCCTCTTGACGACGTTTCTACTAACTCTCTGCTTAAGCCTTTTGTTAACGGGTCCGCAATGTTATCCGTTGATCTCACATAATCAATTGTGATAACACCCGTTGAGAGTAGTTGTCGTATCGTGTTACGTCTACGTCGCATACGCCTTGATCTGCCATTGTACGTCAAGCTTTGAGCTCTACCAATCGCTGATTGGCTATCACAATGTACACATATGGCTGGCAAAGGCTTTGGCCATCTTGGAATATCTTCCACGAATTGTCGTAGCCATTCCGCCTCCTCGCCTGACTTATCCAAGGCGATAAATTCGGATTCCATTGTGGATCTTGCTATCACCGTTTGCTTAGAAGACTTCCAAGCAATAGCAGCTCCTCCAAGTGTAAACACGTAACCACTTGTTGATTTGGAATCTTTATTATCCGATATCCAGTTTGCATCAGTGTATCCTTCGATCACTGCTGGTTGTCGGGTATAATGCATTCCATAATCTCTTGTGTATCTTATGTATTTAAGCACCCTCGTGATAGCTTTCCAATGATCCGCGCACGGATTGCTGGTGTATCTACTTAGCCTACTCACCGCGTAAGCCAAGTCGGGTCTAGTACATGTCATTAGATACATTAGACTGCCAATAATTCTTGAATACTCTAACTGAGCAACTCCATCTCCTTTATTCTTCTTGAGATGTTGGGAGGTATCAACTGGAGTTCGAGCTACACTCGTATCTCCCGAGTTGAATTTTTCAAGAATTTTATCCACATAGTGAGATTGACTTAACACAAGACCTTCTTGGGTTCTTATGATCTTTACTCCAAGAATCACATCCGCTAAACCCATGTCTTTCATGTCAAATCTCGCTTTTAACATGCTTTTAGTAGCTTTGATAATTTTATCATTACTCCCAATGATAAGCATATCGTCTACATAAAGGCATAAAATCACATAACCTTCATTTGTGTCTTTGAAATAAACACATTTGTCGCACTCATTTATTTTGAAACCATTGTCAATCATGACATGATCAAACTTTTGGTGCCATTGTTTTGGTGCTTGCTTCAAGCCATACAAAGACTTGACGAGTTTACATACTTTACCCTCTTGACCTGGGGCAGAGAAACCTTCAGGTTGCTCCATGTAAATCTCTTCTTCTAAATCGCCATTTAGAAATGCGGTTTTAACGTCCATTTGGTGAACTTCCAAATTTCTTAAAGCCGCTATAGCAAGAACCAATCTAATCGAGGTTATGCGCGTCACAGGCGAGTAGGTATCAAAGTAATCTAGACCTTCCTTTTGTCTAAATCCTTTAATCACCAACCTAGCCTTGTATTTATCAATACTTCCATCAGTTTTCATCTTCCTTTTGAATATCCAACGATATCCAAGTGGTTTGCAACCAGGTGGAGGATCTACTAACTCCCAAGTATGATTTTGCAATATAGAATCAATTTCATTCCTTATTGCTTCTTTCCATTGAGGTCCTTCTGAAGAAGAAACCGCTTCGCGATATGTATTGGGTTCGCCCTCAACCATATAGCTAACGAAGTCTGGACCGAAGGATTTTTCAACCCTTGGCCTTTTGCTTCGCCTACGATCACTTTCTTCAACCTCAGGTTGTTCATGTGTCTTATCATGAACTACCTCATCAACTTGTCTAGATGAGCTTTCACCTACTTCAAAAGTAGGTGTATATGACGTTGCATGTGTTTGTCTTCTCAAAGGAAACACATTTTCAAAGTAAGAGACAACGTTAGGATTCACCTCCATGATAGTGTTTACGTGTACATCAGGATTCTTGGACTCATGTACAAGAAAGCGATGTGCACTACTTTGATGTGCATACCCAATAAATATGCAATCAACAGTTTTGGGTCCTATCCTAAGAGCCTTAGGAGGTGGTACAATCACCTTTGCTAGGCACCCCACACTTTCAAGTATTTATATGAAGGCTTTTTCTTTTTCCATAACTCATATGGAGTCTCGTCTCTCTTTTTCAATGGTATCTTGTTCAAAAGATAATTGGCCGAGAGAATGGCCTCCCCCCACATTTCCTGGCTCATCCCATAACTTATCAACATGGCGTTCATCATTTCTTTCAATGTGCGGTTCTTTCGTTCCGCCACGCCATTTGATTGTGGAGAATAAGGAGGTGTACACTCATGTACAATGCCACTTTTTGCGCATAAATCGGCAAAAGGTGCAACATATTCGCCTCCTCGGTCGCTTCGCAAAGCTTTTATCTTCTTTTGAAGTTGATTCTCAACTTCATTTTTATACAAGATAAATTTACTTATTGCTTCATGTTTACTTTTTAGTAAATACACATAGCTATATTTAGTGCTATCATCAATAAACGTGATGAAGTACTTATTTCCACCTCTTGTGGGTACCGCTTTTAAATCACATATATCGGTGTGAATTAAATCAAGGGGTTCGGTTATTCGTTCAACCGATTTCGATGATGTTCTTGTAAGTTTGGATTCAACGCATGTTTCACATTTATAATGTGAATCAATATGGAATGTTGGTATACAATTTAAATTGATTAAACGACGTATTGAATTAAAATTAACGTGACCTAATCTACCATGCCATTTATTCGAATCAGAAAACTCAAGCATATAAGTAGAAGTAGTAGCAATTTTATTCATGTTCTTTTTGACAGCCATTACATTCAATTTGAACATACCATTTTGGGCATAGCCCTTGCCTACATACATTCCTCGTTTAGTTAGTACAAATTGATCGCTCTCAAAAACTAAACGAAATCCAAACTTATTAAGCAACCAACCCGAGACTAGGCTCTTGCGCAAGTCTGGGACATATAACACGTTGCTTAAAGTGAGCTCCTTCCCTGAAGTCCACTTCAAAATCACCGTTCCTTCACCCTTGATGTCCGCGGTGGCTGCATTTCCCATGTACAGCTTCTCATCTCCTGCAAGCTCCTTGTAGGTGGTAAAGAGGCTCCTGTCTGGGCACACATGACGGGTCGCTCCCGTATCAATCCACCACCTTTTTGGAGTGTTGGTCACAGCATTGACCTCATCCAACATTGCGGTTTTGTCTGAAATCATTGCCACCAAAGGCATTCCGTCTTCATCCACCATGTGCGCGCGCTCACGCTTTGGTTTCTTGCATTGGTTAGCCCGATGCCCCGGCTCGTCACAGTTGTAACAAGTCCCTTGGAACGTTGGAGGTTTCTTTTTCACAACCCCTTTCTTCGGTCCAAGTTTGGTAGCCTTTGCTTTCTCTTTGTCCTTTTTCCCCTTACCCTTCGCGCCCTTAGAGGATTGCCCATGCTCAACCACGTTTGCGCTAGCAGAAGTTTGCGCATGGCTGCCTTTTAGGGAAATTCTATTGCCCTCTTCAATCCGAAGACGAACAATAAGGTCCTCTAAAGTCATCTCCTTTCGTTTGTGTTTAAGATAATTCTTAAAATCCACCCAACCAGGAGGTAACTTTTCAATCAATGCTGCCACTTGGAATGTCTCGCTAAGTGTCATGCCTTCCGCAAAGATGTCATGTAGTATAATTTGGAATTCTTGGACTTGATTCATAACACTTTTAGAATCAACCATTTTGAAATCCAAGAAACGGGCTACCACAAATTTCTTTGTGCCAGCATCCTCCGTTTTGTACTTTTTGTCCAAGGCATCCCAAAGGTCTTTGGAAGTCTTGACGTTGTAGTACACATTATAAAACGCATTCGACAGGCCGTTTAACACATAGCCACGACATATGAAATCCGAATGCTTCCACGCATCTACCGCGCACTGTCTTTGTGCGTTGGTCTCCCCCTTCCACAGGTTGGGGAGCGGTTTCCGACAAGAACCTCGCAAGGTTCATGGTGGTCAGGTAGAAGAACATCTTCTGCTGCCACCTTTTGAAGTGTAGACCTGAGAACTTTTCGGGTCGTTCAGCGTGATTGGCCACTGTGGACGTTCCCACAGTGGTGGCGTTAAGAGGGGTTCCCGTCACAACATTTGTGGTGTTGTTAACGTTGACATTTTCGTTTGACATGCTGAAAAAATTAAAAATTAAAGTTTAGACAAAAATTCTGATTTACGCAAAAACCAGAAGTAAACTAGTAATTTTTAATTTGTTACCACAAAATTACTGTTTCAGCTTCTAAGTCCAACTTTGAAGACTAAAAACAGAAATTTAATAATTTTTAGAACTTACTGATTGGCTTCTAAGTCCAACTTTGAAGACCAAGTCAGAAAGTTTTAGCAAATTTTAGGACAAAAACTGAATGTAACCAAAATTTTTTTCAACCAAAGTCGCTCCTTTGAAGAAGAAAACAAAAAAAATCTGTTTTTAAAACACAAACTGAGTGAAAACAAAACTGGTTTGAATCACAAACAGGATGGTTTTGATTACACGAACGGTTTTAAAAATTTGTTTTAAGATTGTAGGAGCCGTTCATGTAATAAAATAAAAATAAACAAATTCTTTATTATTATGATTACAATACAGGAAAAAGAAAACAAAATACTGGTACAATTACAACTGAAATAAAATGAAATACAAGAACTTAGATGAAGAAGAAGGCTGAGGCACGTGTTCAACACGCTTCCCTTAAAACAAATTCCGAGTCTCCCAGGAGTACTCGTTTTGTTTCCCAGGGTACAACAGCCGGAGCAGTAGTACTGCCGGAGTTCACCTACAACCCGAAGGTTACCTTGAAAGCTGCAAGAAAATGATCAGAAGAAAGTAGAGATAAAGTTGGTATAGCTGTTGTGTAGCTGGTGTACTTCTGCTGTGGGCATGGGGCTGTATTTATACAGCTCCTAGGTTGAAACAGTCAAAAAACGAATTAAAGAGAGGTTTAAATTGCATTAAACGTCTTCAATGCAATTTAATACGTCATTTAATTCTCAGTCAAAGCCCGTTAACTCGTCAGTTACGAACCTGGACTGAAACTGCTCTGTCATTCAATGCTGGAAGCTTCTGCGCGCGCGCGCGCGCAAGTCACCCTGGTGCGCGCGCGCCCAGGTCTGCACGCCCATGCGCGTTGCGTCCTCTTGGCTCACTGCCATGCGCGCGTGCGCCTCACTGACTCAGGTCCATGCGCGCGTGTGCCACGTCACCTGTGAGCCTCTACGAGCACGCCACACAGTCGCGCCGTTTTGGCTCACTTTGGTGCGTCGCGCACGACACCTCAGGACCTATGCACCATGCGCTACCGCGCGCCTTCGTGTATACCTGCGATCGGACTGCCACGTCACGCGCTTCGAACCTGCACTCCACTTGGTCCCTGCAGCCTATGAGATCCACCACGCGCACGTGGTCAAAAATACAAAGGTGGCATCTTAAGCGGCTCGCGGTGATGCGAGTGTGCAAAGTGCTCCATCAAAGCGCCTCATCGCCCACGCCACGCGCGCGAGCGAGCGTGTGCGAGTTAGGGTGCTCCGCACCCTTCGCGAGTACACTAGTGAGTGCTCCCATGAAACAATAAGGATGGAGAGTTCCCACTTAAATACCCCTTTAAGTTCCATCTCTCATCCGATGTGGGACAAGGTGCTACTTTCCCTTTTGTTTCAGCATTGAATGTTCCAAACACCCAACTTTGAGCATCGATATCTCATTCATCTTAGCTCCGTTTTGGACGTGGTTTAGTTCGTTGCGAAGCTCTTCCACCATAGAACACAAACCCACAAATAAATATATAAAACCCGCTCATTTTATTATATTTATTTCTAGTCCAAAATAGGAAAAAATCATTTTCCTATATTTGTGAAAAATGCGATTTTCACCTATTTTTCCAACAAAACTCAACTCATAGTATTGTATTGTTAAGCAGGGTGATGTTCGACTACAAAGTCCATTTTTCCTAGAACGTGTACAAAATCATAAAACACCACAATTTTAGCCGTAAAACACACTCCAAAACCACAAATAACATAGTGAAGATCACTAAAACACAATATCAAACTCTAACAGTCCATAAAAACTTCAAACACACCATCATAGAACTATGAATATAAAACACAACATGATAATCAACATAAAACACACAAATGTTAGTCATTCGATAATCAAAACCTTATCATCTAAAACACAACACAAAACCCACAAATATGGCATTTTAGTATTCTTCACTTTGTTTTTTGTGGGTTTTGAGTGTGTTTTATGGTTAACATTACGGTGTTTTATGACTTTTTACACTTTGTAGAAAAAATGGACTTTATAGCCAACTCCCACCCTTGTTAAGCAAATCTCAATATTGTGTATAGTGTAAGCTAATATAACTAAGTCCCAAGTAAAGTATAATAGTTGTACAACACAAAATCTACCGTCCGTTTTGGTCTTTTCCAAGTTCCAACTTGTTTCGAGTATGAAACGTACACCAAGTTGTTTGGTAAGGTTTAAAGTTCCTAAACCGAAAAATAAAGTAAAAACCAAACCGATAATCGGTCTGAACGGCTTTATGATTTCAAACTAAACCACAAACACTTATACGACTGAAACATATAAAAGGGTGATATAAATGTAGGGAAAAGATCAAATAGAAAGATTAATTTCGCTAGGAAGGATAGGAAGCAATAAGAGGATGACATGTGGCAACATTTAAAATAAAGAAAAAGGGTATTTTAGTCAATCCAACCCTTTCTTCTTCCTTTTTCAAAACCCAGTAACTTCAAAACCCACCATTTTCAAAACCCACCATCTTCAACCATTTCTTCACTTTCTATCTCAATAATCACTACATTATAGTGCGATTTTCATCACCAATCAATGATTCAAACCCCCGATCAACGTGTTCTTCAGTTTTTTTTTGAAGAAAACCCAGTTTAATTTCATACAAAATCTCGTTTTTTCCGGTGATTTTGAAGATAATCACTCGATTTGTTCGATTCAATCGCTGATAAGTGTTTCTATCATTTCAAATTTCGTCAATTGATGAAGAAACCGGCTTCGATCCATGTAAGAAATTCTTTAATTTCATTTTCACGATCTGGGTTTTTATTTAGTCATTGCGTTTTACGATCTTGACGGGGGTCCGGGGGCGGCAGCCCCCGGTAGAAATAAGAGAGTTTTCCAGAAATTGGCTCATTTCGAAGACAGTAATTCGTAGACAATTCAGACAGTTCACAGACAATTCACAAACAGTTCAGAAACAGTTTTATGTGTCCATTGCGTTTTAGAAATACGAGAGTTTTATGTGTTTTCTGGCTATTGCGTTTTAGAAAAAACACATTTTTAAGTATCTTTAGTCATTGCGTTTTAGGTAAAACACATTTTTGAAGTGTTTTTAGTCATTGCGTTTTAGGTAAAACACATTATTAGGTGTTTTCAGTCCATTGCGTTTTACAGAGAACACTTTCTTTTGTTTTTTAGGTCATTGCGTTTTAGAAATGAGACATTTTTAAGTGTTTTCTGGCCATTGCGTTTTACAAATAAAACATTTCTTTGTGTTTTCTGGCCATTGCTTTTTACAAATAAGACATTTCTTTGTGTTTTTTGTGCATTGCGTTTTAGGTAAAACACTTTTTTATGTGTTTTCAGTCTATTGCGTTTTAGAAATAAGACATTTCTTTGTGTTTTCTGGCCATTGCATTTTACAAATAAGTCATTTCTTTGTGTTTTTGGTGCATTGCGTTTTAGAAAAATGTCATTTTTTAGGTTTTTTTTTCATTGCGTTTTACGTAACTGGTGGTTTTTCTATTGCGTTTTACACAACTGGGTTTAATTTTTTTTTTAATATAGCAATAGTATACTCGTTTTAAAGATAAAAAAACGCTCGTTTTTTTGGTGCAATTTTTATCAAAAAATAATGTCGTATGAAAGAGTTATTAACGTTTAAAAAATGGGGGGGAATTGGAGGAGAGAGAAACTATTGGCTTGGATTGACTAGAATGCCCTTGAACAAACTCACGTGCCTCTTTTCTTCTTTTCAATTTCCCTGATTTAATCTTAGCCCTTGATTAACTAAATGGATGGTCAAGATCACTTCCTAGCCTTCCTAGCCAAATTAACTTCCTATTGTATCTCCACCCTATAAATGTATTATAAAGTATAAAATGATGTAACTTTGACCAAAACAACGAACCTAACATTTGACAAATAGTTCTAAGAAATTTTTTTATAGAAATTCGTATATACTTATTTATTTAATGAATAATTGAAGGATAACAAAACTTTTAATACGTTTAATCACACAAACGATGGTCTCATTCGCGTACCTTTCGTGAATATTTGTTTATTCGGTCTTTTGTGTTCACTTATGCTCACATATTTTTATAGGGTAAGTTAACATTATAACAGAAAATTATAAAGATTTAATGATATCCTATGGGTTACAAATCACTCTGTTCGTATTGTTATTTATAGTTTCAATTTAAAAACTAAAACAGTTGACATGTTACCATTTATGCTCGTTATTTTCACGGTATAGAGGAGTAATTATTCGTTTGAGTCCATTTATTTTAAAAGAACACAATCAATCTTATATTTTTAAAAAATAGCAGTGACACATAATATATAGGGTACTCAAACGAGTTGTGAGAAAACTTAGAGATTTCGATTTTACAAAAGGTTTTTTCAAAATTCTTTTTACCAAAAATCCTAAAAAAATCACTTTTTCCATAAAAAAAACATAGTTCTTTTTTATTTACAACGGCCGTAAATGCTGTAAAAAACTTATGTCATGCTAATGTAATCAATTTTTTACAACAGCTGTAAGGGTCAAAAAAACCACTTCGATTTTTTAGGCCGTCTTTGTTACATTTTAATCTAAGGGTGTAAAAAAATGGGAACAAAGCTCGCACGAGCATGCTGAGTTCTCTAAGTTCTCACAACTCGTAGGGGTTTTCCCTTGATCCGAATCAATACACACACATATATATATGTATGTGTGTATTGATTTATGTGTTCGTATTCATTCAGCTAAAGTTACATGAGTACTTCAAACACGAAATGTTCGCGTTCCTTCGATTAATAATGCATTTTATACCTGTAGTGCTAAAATTTTCTTTAAATATGTGTTTTAAGGATTAGGATCAAATACAAAGAATCCTAATTGTAAAAAGTGTAAGAAGGATTTATAGAGTGACAAGTGTCCAATAACCTAAAAAAACTCACTACACAAAAAAACACCACTAAAAAAAAAAAAACCTTAAACATCCACCATCACCAAAAACCTAAACCCCCCACATCACCCACCAAAAATATATATATATATATTTTTTTGCAGAGGGGGTGGGGGTTTAGGTTTTTGGGTGGGGGTGGGTGTTTAGTTTTTTTTAGATTTTTTTTTTGGGGGAGGGGGGGGGGTAGGTTTTTTAGGGTTTTTTTTGGTGAGGTATAGTTTTTTTTTTTGTTTTTTATTGGCCGGGGGGGGGGGGGGGGTTAGGTTTTTTGGGGGTTTTTTTGGTGAGGTATAGTTTTTTTTTTTTTGCGGGGGGTGGGGAGGGGGTTTAGGTTTTTGGGTGGTGTGGGGGGGGTGGGGGTGGGGGTGGGGTGTTTTGGTTTTTGGTGGTGATGTAGTGGGTTTAGTTTTAGGTTATTGGACACTTGTCACTCTATAAATCCTTCTTACACTTCTTACAATTAGAAGCCTTTGTAAAATAATTGACGCTGTTTTTTAATATGCAAATATTTTCCCAAAATCAATTCAAAGTGTCTTGAAAGTTATTTAGCCGAAAAGTATACACTCGTTTCATAAGCCCAACCAGCCCACGTTGTAAATGGTTGGACAAGATTTGACTCGGGCCATGAACTTAAAGACTTTAAGAGCATATGATGCGTAATAAACCACGTTATATTTAAACTTAGCATGATGTATATGTGTTTGAATTTGACTCAGGTTGACCATTCAATTTCTTGACGTTGAATTTTAACATGTGTTTGAATTTTAGAAAATATGTAATGCACTAAATGCACTTGTTAACTTTTGGTCTAATTATTCATTTAATAAATTAGTACACATTCAATTTTGTACAAGTGTTGTATATTTTAAAAATTGTTAACGCTATTGTTATTTTTTGTGTTTCAAGTTATTGGATTTAAGACGGCTCGCATGTATAAACTCGGCATTAAGACACCATGACATGTACGTAATTGGGTTTGTTACCTTGATTTCATATCACCCTTGTAAGTGTTGAAAACCTTATATATGTGATTGGAAGAATAAATATGTTTGGTCTAACTGTGAATTTATAACGCTACACGGTATGGTTGTGGCAAGTTGACTAAGGACTATGGCATGTGTAAGAACTAGGTTCACTTTTTATAAAAATATATTACAAAATATATAATAACGAGACTCTCGTTATTCGTAGGAAATATGATAGTACAATCCGGTTACAAAACTATATGAAAAATAAATAAAATACAAAAACATTGTACCAATCTTGATTCAAGCCAGTGTCTTTGGAAGAACTTCAACCTTACCATCTTGTACGAACCTCCGCTGCAAGAATGAACAAACTATCGTTGACGGTTTTGGTTGAGGATCGTGTTTGACACGGGGCCCTTAAAACAGATTCCGCGCCTCCTCTCGGACGGTCTGTTTCCAGGATACAACAACCGAAGCAGTAGTTGTACTGCCGGAGATGACACTCATGCCCAAGATTGCACCGAGCATAATTTGGTGTTTATAAAATTTGGAATAATGTGAAGTTGTGTAAAATTGAGAGTGCTCCTCTCAATGAAACATCGAGACTAAAGAGAATGTCTATTTCCTTGTGTTTTTGTATGAACCAACAAGTTCATATATATACACCCATAGTTTTAATCTCATTAAAACTAGTAATAAAATAGTCATTAATCTTGTCATAACTATAACATTAATCTTGTAATAAACAAGATAATGAATATGACATTAATCTCTAATTAAATGGACTTAAGTGGTTAGTCAAAAAACGGTCATATACATCATGACACGCATTAAACGGGTTGTAACAGCTAGCTTGACCAGGTCCTGCTAATTGCTCTGTTACCGTTGCAGACATGTACGTGCGCCTGAAGTGGCTCTTCAGTCCGTGCGCCACATTGTATGGAACCCGCGCATGCGCATGGTGTGCAGACCAGTGCTCTTAGTTACTACTGTAACCTGCGCGCGTGCCATAACTGATCCGCAAATCCATGCAACACACTACACGGACCTTACGCCACGCCATATGGAGCCGCGCGCCACACATATGCCATTGCGCATACCAGGACGCCACCCGGTCATGCGCCGTCCATACTCGTGCGCCACCTGCACTCTCCGCCCTAGCCAATGACGTGCACCATGCGCCTAAAGAGCTCGCGCCGCATCGACATTCCATGGCATCCGCCTTTCCCACTCAAGGGTGCGCCATAAGCGGACCCGCCATGTATCTGACCACGCGCTCATGGACAAAAATACATAGGCGGTGTGCGAAGTTCAAAGTGCACTACATAGGGCCTATAGCCCACGACGGGGAAGGCGGATGCCAGGGAATGTCGATGCGACATAGTTTGAACACAAACCATAAATAATCATTTATACAACACATATATAAATATTATTGATGTCCAAAATATTTAGTGAAAAACTCATTTTCACTAAAATTTCCAACAGCATGTAGGAGGCATTGTGGCAAGAGAAACATGACCGCACGATGGGGTTTGGCAAGTAACGGCAAGTGGGTTTAAACCCTTACTTTCTTTGCCGAAGTGAACATGGACATTGGGAGGGGCGGGTGGCGGCTTTAAAACATAAACCAATCATTTTTTTTTTAAATTAGTTATATGGGACGAATGGAGGGCAGCCATTCCCTCCACCCTAGTTGACATAATGACATATCTTGTTAGTAACCCTAAAGCTTCTGGGTTCACCTAAATTAATGAGGTTATAGCTTCAAATCACATAATAAAAATTTTCATTAAACAAAAAATATATATATATATATAAGCTAAATGGAGTTTAATAATTCCACTACTTTTCGAAAAAAATCATCATGTATGCATTAAAAGGCTGCATCTTTACCTATATAGGAAGTGTATAGTGGTTAAAATCATGCATGTAAGATGAAAAGAAGATCCTACACAAAAGTAGATATTTCACTCTCTTCCTAACGCACTCATTGTGAATGGTTTGTTTGATCACATATTCCACTACTCCAGTGGTCCGTCAGTGATCCAAATTTGCCGTTCAAAAAAAAAAAAAATCGGTTCTCTAACATCATATTCATTTTTTGTCTTCAACGATAGACCACTTTAGTTATTCGCATGTGAACTATGTAAGATTAAATATATTATGTATTAATATTTAATATTGTAGCCATTATAATCATTTATATAATATAGATCAAAATATATAATAACCTATTAAATAATTAGTTGGTAATTGTTGATGGACCATATTACCCTTATTAACTAATTAGGTTTCCTCCTGGGTGCTTATATAAGGAGAATTATGTAGAGGTCATTAGGTTACACACTTAATCATACAACCTAATCATAACATCATCATCATCATCGACCTCCCTCTCCCATAACCGATTCCCTTGTCGGTTTTCTTAGTCACCATCATTAGTCAGCACCCTAAGGAGGAACTAGATCACACTGACAATTATGTCTAACGGGATGTCATCTTCTCTGACTGGATTCTCCACTACACTGTCTGCTGTAACAGGTATGTTTTAATGTTTTCCCTCTTGTATAAACAGAACTGAACCAATATGTGGTATCAGAGCATATGTTGATTAGTCAGTTCTGTTTTGTATCCGTAAATCTGGATTAAAACAGGAAAACAGGTTTTAAAACCATAATAAAATTCGTTTTTCATCATCCGAAATCATTACTGTTCGATTTCTGTCATCCGGAATGGCATCTCGGATGACATGGGCTCATTCTTATGTTACTGTTCCGAAATCTGAATGTTCAAAATATGTTTAAATGTGTAAAATAATTCCAGATTTCGGATGAAAGTTTGAATAATTTTATTTAGGGTTCATAATGTTCTTAGTTAAAATTCAAAATTTCCTTTATGTTTTGGAATGTGTTTTGAATTGTGGAATGTTTTCCTAATTTTGATCTAATTTTATCTAATAAGTTTTTTCGAAATCTGTTAATAGGATAAACAGATTATGATTTTCGAAATTTTCTGATAAAATTAGATCAATGTTAAAATAGGAAACTCTATCACAATTTCTAAGATTTCGAATTTTCTGTTATGATTTCACATTAACAGCTGTAACAGCTTGCAGAACACATTTCGGATGATCATTACGGATGATCATTCCGGATGAACATTGTTCGCCCATTACGGATTAGCAACTGTCTGATCATTCCGGATGAACATTATTCGCCCATTACGGATCAGCAACTGACCATTTCGGACTAAGCATCACGGATGATCAAAGAACTGACTATTTCGGATGAATCTCGTACTAAGCATTACCATCCGAAATCATCCGAAATGCATCACGGATCATCAAGAACTGACCATTTCGGATGAATCTCGGACTAAGCATCACCATCCGAAATCATCCGAAATGACTCGACTTACGCGTCTTGGACACATCCGAAATCATTCGAATTCATCCATTTCGGATAGTCCGAAATGATTCGAAATTAGTCATTTCGGATGAATCCAAGACATGATTCATCCGAAGTCATTTCGGATGAATCCAAGTTCGATCCGCGCTAACGGGTGGTTTGCTATTAAATAATTGGTTTTTGTAATTACTTAATTAGTTAATCAGAATCAGATAATGCTTTACAAAACCAAAATGACTTAACTTGAATGAGCTTCTGATGTATCATTTCTGGCCAAAGCTGATTTGATACATCTACTTATCATTCAAGTATTACGAAAGCTATGTTAAGTGTGCATCATAAACATGAATGTCTTAATATCTGGCCAAAGCTGATTTAATTCTTTCATAGATGGCATACTTAACAAGTGCATAACTAAAGTGATTGTCTCAATTTCTGGCCAAAGCTGATTTGTTACAACCACTTTGCACATATGCTTAAATGATTACACTTCTGTCCAAAGCTGATTTGTCTTCGTTTAAGTAGAATTTTAACTAAGTCTATTATTTTGATGTTAGTAATGGACAATATCACAGCTTCATAATGTAAAATGGTCATTATTTATGCCTGCCTTAGTTTAACATGCCCTTAGATCACATTAGAACTTCTTCCTAAGTATCATAACTTGCTCATCTTATTTCCACTATCAGCACCAAATCAGGGGATTCCACCTTTGACTGGTGATAACTTTGCTGCATGGAAGGATGCTCTCATTCTTACGCTTGAATTGCTGGACTTTGATTATGCTCTAAGAGAGAATAAGCCAACGGACCTTACCACTCAAAGTACTGCTGCTGAGCAGATAGTTCATGAAAAATGGACTAGGTGTAACCGCATGTCTCTCATGTTCATGAAGCAGTCCATCAGTAATGCAATCAGAGGAGCCATTCCTGATTCTGAAGATGCTAAAACCTACTTGGAGCATGTGGAGGCGCAGTTCAAAGGGACGTCTAAAGCACACGCTAGTACCCTTATCCTCAAGCTGGTGACAACTAAGTATGATGGGAGGAGCGACATTCGCGAGCACATCATGATGATGAATGACATGGCCAATAAGCTGAAGGGGCTGGAAATGGAGATCAGTGATGGTTTCCTTGTTCATTTTATCATCACTTCGCTTCATTCATCCTTTGAAGCATTCAAGATCAATTACAACACTCAGAAGGACAAATGGATGATGAGTGAGCTCGTCGCTATGTGCGTACAGGAGGAAGAGCGTATGAGGATGGATCGCCCAATTGATGTTGCTAACTTCACCACCTCCAACTCTAAGAAAAGGAAGAACAATCATCAGAGGAAGGATGCTTCAAAAGTCCAAAGACCTAATCCTAATACAAGTGCACCCTCCAGCTCTAAGAACTCCTTAGGCATAATCCGCTGCAAGTTCTGTAAAAAAGCAGGACATATGCAGAAGGAATGCCCTGACTTTAAGGAGTGGCTGGCTAAGAAAGGTAACGATTATTTTATGATACTTGAGTCCTATAATTTAAGTGTTCTTGCTAATTCTTGGTGGTTTGATTCTGGTTCTATGGTTCATGTTACCAATTCAACTCAGGGATTCCTTTCAATCCGGAAGCTGGAAAGAAACCAAAGAACGCTTAAGGTTGGGGATAATCGAGAATTAGAAGTGAAGGCCATTGGAACATTACAATTAGTTATGAAAACTGGTTTATGTATTAAACTTTATGATACCTTATATGTTCCTGAGGTAACTCGGAACCTTGTATCAGGACCAAAGTTAGACATGGACGGTTTTATTGTTTCCCATGGTCATCGCAAACTCTCTATCCTCTATGATTCTGTTCTTTATGGTACTGGTATTCTGGATGGTGGTCTCTATAGAGTAGAACTAGATGATGGCTTTTCCAAATCTTTGTTGTCATATAACATTAATGAATCACTCACAAAGATGAAAGAGAAACGAGACTTAGAGACTTCATCCATGTTGTGGCATCAGCGTTTAGGCCACATTTCAAAAGAACGATTAAATCGTCTTGTAAAGGATGAAGTCTTACCTCCTCTCGATTTCTCTGATTTTGGAACATGTGTCAAACGTCTTAAAGGTAAAATGACATTAGCGAATAAGAAAGGTGACACTAGGAGCTCTAATTTATTAGAACTCATTCATACTGACATTAGTGGTCCTTACCAAATCGCTGGCATAACAGGACATACTTCATTTATCACTTTTATTGATGATTATTCTCATTACATGTACTTGTATCTTATTAAGGAGAAATCTGAATCTCTAACAACTTTTAAAGATTATAAGGCTGAAGTTGAAAAGCAATTAGATCGTCAGATTAAAGTTATGAGATCAGATAGAGGCGGTGAATATTATGGAAGACATACTGATGTGGGTCAAGCTCCTGGTCCATTTTATGAGTTTTGTAAGGGCCAGGGGATTGTGAACCAATACACCATGCCTGGTACACCTCAGCAGAACGGTGTCGCTGAAAGAAGAAACCATACCCTTATGAACATGGTGCGCAGTATGTTAGCCAACACTAATTTACCATTATTTCTCTGGACTGAAGTGTTAAAAGCAGCTGTTCATATACTCAATAGAGTTCCTTCTAACTCTGTCCCTAAAACTCCTTATGAACTTCGGACAGGAAGGAAACCGAGTCTTAAATATATGAAAGTATGGGGCTGCATAGCTGAAGCAAAACTTTACAATCCTTTCCTAAGGAAACTTGACCCTAAAACAGTTACCTGTTTCTTTATCGAGTATCCTGATAATTCAAAGGGTTATCGTTTCTATTGTCCTTCCCATGTCACCCGTATTTTTGAAACCAAGCGAGCTGCGTTCCTGGAGGATTTCAAGGTCAGTGGGAGCAGTACCAACCCTTACGAAGAATTGCAAGAAGTACAAGACGCGGGGGGGGGGGGAGACTCGTTGCTTGCCATTACTCCGATTACTCCTCTTGTACCCAATGCAACTACTGTACCCGAAGCTACTGCACCAACTCCAAATTCACCTCTACAATCAGAACCCATTATACCTCATGACGAGGCACATCAAACGCTCAAAACCAAGACAACGCTGAACCCAATAATCCACTCAGGAGGTCATCTAGGCAAAGAAGGCCTACTAATTGGGATGATTATGTTACCTACCTGACTGAAATGGATCCCGGAAAGCTCAATGATCCTATCTCTTACAATGAAGCCATTAGCAGTGATCAGTCTTCTGAATGGAATAAAGCAACGATTGAAGAGCTTGAATCCATGAAGAAAAATGACGTTTGGGATTTGGTAGAATTACCCAACGGTGTGAAACCCGTAGGATGTAAATGGGTGTTCAAAACAAAATTGGATCCGAATGGTAACGTTGAACGCTACAAAGCGAGATTGGTTGCAAAGGGCTACACTCAGAAAAAGGGGATTGATTATCAATAGACGTTTTCACCTGTCTCTCGTAAAGATTCATTAAGGATCGTCATGGGCCTAGTAGCTCATTTTGATTTAGAGTTACATCAGATGGACGTTAAAACCGCTTTCCTTAACGGAGATTTGGACGAAGATGTTTACATGAAACAACCTGAAGGCTTTAAACCTGAAGGTCAGGAGCATCTAGTCTGTAAGTTGAAGAAATCCATTTACGGGTTAAAACACGCATCACGTCAATGGTGCCTCAAGTTTGATGAAGTCATGAAGAAACAAGGTTTTATGAAGAATCAAGTGGATCAATGCACCTACCTCAAGATGAGTGGGAGCAACTTTACTATACTTGTCCTTTACGTAGATGATATTCTATTGGCAAGTAATAGTTTAGACATGTTGCATGAGTCGAAGCGGTTACTCTCGCATAACTTCGACATGAAGGATCTCGGAGATGCTTCTTACGTCATTGGCATCTAAATTCACCGAGATAGACACAAAGGGATCTTAGGATTATCCCAAAAGGCTTACATAGATCGTGTCCTTACACGTTATAACATGCAACAGTGCAAACCCTCCGTCGCTCCAGTAGTTAAGGGAGATGTTTTCGGTTCATTCCAGTGTCCGACAACAGAGGTTGAGAAGGAGCAAATGAGACAGATACCTTATGCATCAGTAGTCGGGAGCCTGATGTATGCTCAAGTCTGTACTCGCCCAGATATCGCTTATATTGCTGGAATGCTAGGCCGTTATCAGACTAATCCTGGCTTAGATCACTGGAAAGCAGCTAAGAAGGTACTTCGATATCTGCAAGGGACGAAAGACTTTAAACTGACTTATAGAAGAAGTGATCATTTAGAAGTGGTGGGCTATTCTGATTCTGACTTTGCCAAGTGCAAAGATGACAAGAAATCCACTTCGGGCTATATCTTTATGTTAGCAGGCGGCCCTATCTCATGGAAGAGTCATAAACAACAGTTGACCACAACTTCCACAATGATGGTAGAGTACATTGCTGTTTATAACGCAACCTGTCATGGAATGTTGCTTAGAAATCTGATCACTGGACTCAAAATTGTTAATTCCATTTCTAGACCATTGAAGCTTTATTGTGATAATTCAGCTGCCGTTAGTTTCTCGAACAGTAACAGTTCGACTGGAGCTGGTTTATATCTCGATACAAAATATCTGTTCGTACGTGAACGAGTCGAGGAAAATAATCTTTGGATCGAGTATATTAGTACTAAAGATATGCTTGTGGATCCGATGACTAAAGGTCTCCCTCCTAAGGTTTACGAAGAACATGTTCGGAATATGGGATTTAGTAAAGACCTTATTTAAGCATATTGTACTAGCTTATGTTTTATGATTAATGAAATTTCCTCAGTTTGATTTTGTATGTCTCTTAGAATATGTTCAACCGGTATAATGGCATATAGACAAATAAAGTTACAAATCAAACAAAGGGCTTATGCGTATTTTGATCATGACGATTAGGTTTTAAATTAAGGCTATAGTATGACTAATGGGGGTCCTGAGTCGCATAATGATTCAACGGCTGTATTTCTCTGCTATAGTACTTGTTTAAGGTTAAAATGAGTGTTAACTCCTGATTAGGCTTATCTAATACTCATGGTAAATGATTACTCGGCTAAGTGGGAGAATGTAAGATTAAATATATTATGTATTAATATTTAATCTTGTAGCCATTATAATCATTTACATAATATAGATCAAAATATATAATAACCTATTAAATAATTAGTTGGTAATTGTTGATGGACCATATTACCCTTATTAACTAATTAGGTTTCCTCCTGGGTGCTTATATAAGGAGAATTATGTAGAGGTCATTAGGTTACACACTTAATCAGACAACCTAATCATAACATCATCATCATCATCGACCTCCCTCTCCCATAACCGATTCCCTTGTCGGTTTTCTTAGTCACCATCATTAGTCAGCACCCTAAGGAGGAACCAGATCACACTGACAATTATGTCTAACGGGATGTCATCTTCTTTGACTGGATTCTCCACTGCACTGTCTGCTGTAACAGGTATGTTTTAATGTTTTCCCTCTTGTATAAACAGAACTGAACCAACAAACTATCACTAGGTTGCGCACTTTGGTATTATTATTATTATATATATATTTATTATGAATGGAAAAGATCAAATATGAAGTTTAGTTTGTTTAGGAAGGGTAGGAAACAATAAGAGGATGACATGTAGCAAAGTTGAAAAAACATAAGAATGAACATTTTAGTCAAAACTCATCATCTTAAAAAAAACCCAGCATCTGCAATTCATTTCTCTTCACCGTATACTCAAATCCACCATTTTCAAAACCATAAACTACCACATCACAACCAACACCACCACCTACGATCGCCACCATTTTGCCGGAAACTAGATCTGAAACAACCACCACCTTCAACCACCTGTTGGGTTTTTCGGATCTGAAACCACCATTCCACCATCCACTGCCACCGCTACACCACCCACCGCCACCGCAACAAGTTTCCCCAAGGTGGATCGAAGTTCTTTCTCCGTCCACCGTCGTTAATCGGAGTTCTTTTGTATGTTGTGTTATTTTTTTATTTTCATTGTGTTTTAGGTTATCAAAACCCAGTTGCGTTTTTCACCTCATTATGTTTTAGTTAGAGTTCTTTTCATTTTTGTTCTTCTGAATGTTAAAGCAAAGGCATGACAATGCTAACATAGAAGCATGATCATGTTGGAACAAAGACATGACCACGTTAAAATCCATTGTGTTTTAGAACCTGCAGTCCAAAGAACACGATCATGCTAAGACGGAGGCATGATCATGTTGGAACTAAGGCAAACCCATGTTAAAACTACATTGCTTTTTAGAACCTATGTTAAAACACCATTACTTTTTAGAACCTGCAGTGCAAAATATTGATTTTGGGTTTCATTGCGTCTTACAATCTGGAGTGTAAAGAACATGATCATGCTAAAATAGAAGCATCGTCATGTTGGAACAAAAGGATGACCATGTTAAAACATAAACATGGCCATGTTAAACTCCATTTCTTTTTAGAACCTACAGTGCAAAATATTGATTTTGGATTTCATTGCGTTTTACAAGCAAAAAACATTATCATGCTAAAACAGAAGCATGGTCATGCTAAAACAAAAGCATGACCATGTTAAAACATAAAATGACCGTGTTAAAATTCAATTGCGTTTTAGAACCTGCAGTACAAAATACTGATTTTGGGTTTCATTGCATTTTACTAACTAAGAACATAATCATGCTAAAATAGAATCATGGTCATGTTGGAACAAAAGCATGACCATGTTAAAGCATAAACATGACCATTTTAAAACTCTATTGCTTTTTAAAACCTACGGTGAAAAAGGCAAAAGCCATGGACATCTCTTATTTCTTTAATAATTATTTCCCTAACTTCTTTTGTTTTTCTACTTATACAATTTAATATTTCATTGATTCAACTACGTGTAACACTCAAGTTTCTAACCAATTAATAAATAAAAAAAGGGAAAATGCCACATAAATGTAACCAAGTTTGGAAGTTGTTCCAATTAAGTCATCCGAACTTTTTTTTGTCTCTTTAAAGTACCTAAACTTTTATTTAGTGTTCTAATATTGTGTAATTACCAGGTCATCAGGTAACATTTTTTTTTCAATTATTATTTTATTTTTTAAACGCCTATGTGGATATTATTTGGATCAAGAAAACCCTTCGACACTTTCATCCTTTGAATTCCTCCTAACCAAAGCCCAAGACGGGGACGAGGATGACCACCACGACACAACCCATGTGCAGACCCAATGGCGACGACCCAAATCATGGGCAGACCCAGCCACGACCCTTCGACGGCGACAACCAGCAGCCACGACCCTTCGATGGTGATGACCAGCCACGCTATTCAACCATCCACGTCGACGTCATGTTTGCAAACAACGATAATCAGATTCACAAATCACCATCTATGATCTGCGTTTTTTTTAATTCACTAGATTCGCGATTCACTGAGCAGACATGTTTGCAAACGACAACATGGTTTGTGTATGATAGCACTTTTATTGTTTTTTCTATTCCCATCATTTTTTATACTCGGTCATGCTACATATGGTTTTTTATTTGTTTGGTTTTCTGTATGAAACCATGAATGGTTCATTGTTGCCTTCTTAGTTTGTTTTTTTTTTTTTTGGTTATTTATATTCAACAATGAATTGCAAAGAAGTTGGGTCTCAATAGCACTACAACCATGAAGATGATGATATTGAAGATTGGAGTGTGAATAAAAAAGATGATGACAGTAATGGTGTTGAAAATATGGAGGGTGATGTATATTCGAGCTATGATCCTTGGTTTAAGCTAATTTTATTTTCCACATCATATTAAAGATTAAAAAAATTTAATGAAACCTGACACATCATCATTGGTAACTTGGTAACCTGATAATTACATAATATTAGAACAACAAATGAAACTTAAGTGACTTAATAGATACAAAAAAAGTTTCAGTTACTTACTTAGAACAGTTGTCAAACTTGGTTACATTTCTATAAAGTTACCCCATAAAAAAACAAATTAAAATGTTATAACTTATGTAACACATAAGTTTCTAACCTAATAAAAAATAAATAAAACAAAGTAAAATGTAATAAAATGTATATAATACATCAAAGTTCATTTTTTTCAAAAACATATATTGACGACTATGTGTATTAACCGATTACATTATATGTTTTTAAGTTGTGTAATACACATATTTATTAAATCCATGCAATGCATGGTTTTTAAAGATGTTATTTTTTTTATTAATTATTACTTAGTGTATAAAATTATATTTATTTAACCCATGTAATACACAAGGCTCTAATATAGTTATATAATAAAATAAATCAATGGGTAGAGATGTCAAAAATACTCGAGCCACCTGGGACCCGAAGCATTTGGGACGAGTATACCCGATACCAAATGGGGATTGGGTCAGGTATGGGTATGTAAAAAAAATATTCCGCGGGTATGGGTCGGGTATGGGATTAGATGATATCAGCCCGATTACCCGAAACTATATACCCGTTTACCGAAAATATATACCCAAAAACTCATAAGTTTTATATTTATTTATCTTTAACTGTTGTTTAGTAATGTTTCATTTTTGTAGCTTTATTATTTGAAAAATAAAATTTTCATTTGGAATACATATTTTGGTAACATTATTCATATATGTATATGTATCCTATGAAATACAAAATTATTTTTTAAGATTAATATTAATATATATTTGGATTTTTAAATATATCAAATATTATTACGATGATATGTATGTTAGTTATAATAATTTAACATATTATTTAGATTTTTAAAACATAAAATTATAAAGGAAAGTAAATAACACATATACATGAAAATCCAAACGAGTATACCAGATACTCGACGGGTAAATACCCGCCAAATACCCGACGTGTAATGGGTCGGGTATGGCGCAAGATTTTACAGCTGGGTATAGGATTAGCCATACTCGGCCCATTGCTGTAACAACCCGACTTTCCGGGTCATTACTTGTCACTGCCATTTCTTTCTTAATTACTTGTACTCCCGAGATTTCGATTATCGCAAAGGGTTTAAACGATATTTTACAACGCTTATTCAAAACGCAGTTATTGCATTTAAACTCCATTTACAACGCATACTATTTAAAAGCAATTTGTCGCATATCACACCGCTTGTTTATACTAAACGCTATCGCAACGCTAACGCAATGCAATCTCAACGCAAACTCGAAACGCATATTTACTTTTATGCATCTTAGTTATTATATGTGTTAATTATGTGATTACTTGTTTAATGTTATGTGGTTATCTCAACGCAACGCTTATACGCTCAACGCTCATTCGCTTAAACGCAACGCAACGCTTAACACACGAAACGGAAGTTGGAAAACCAACTCGCGCAACTCAGCTGATCGAATGGACACCCGATCGAATGGACATCCGCTCGGATGACCATCCGACCGGGTGGCCATCCGACAGAAAGGCCATCTGACCGCTGCACATCGCGCACCGCCTTAACCCTTCCCTAACCCTCTATAAATACCAACGTACATCTCCTTTTCACTGATTTGACACCTCCATCCGACCACACGCTCTCAAGTCACTCTTAGAAACTTTTCATCACGATTCAGGGCTATTTCGTAAGTATTTCCCCTCAAATCTTGTACAACCATCATCACTAATCACTTCTACATCATCTTCTCCATCAAAATCACACACAAACACTTACTCTTCTCTGAAATCACTGATTTGGACCCCTTGAAAGTGGTTTCTACTGTTTTTCTCCGGCAAACGGCTAAGGATCATCTTTTCATCGAGATTTGGTTCAGATCTAAAGGATTTCCACACTTTTCAACTTAAATCACAACAAGATTTCAGCACTTTTCAATTGTTTTCAACTTTTCTTCAACTTCTGTCGCAACCCCCGCCCCTATCTATCCCGGGAACGGGCGGCCGCGAGACCAGTTTTGGTGGTATCGGTGTTTATTATTTTAGCAGCGAAAATTTCATCAGGACCGTAGTTAGGAAATATTTATCAGAGTAAATACCACACTTTTATAATATTAAACATATTGGGATAAAATCCAAGTTTTCATTACAAACATTTTCATAGGGAAAATCCCTATTTTTATTGAATAAAACATCTTCTTTTATTTAGGTAACTTTTATAGCCACTTTTCCCAAGCCTTCAGTGCTGTCTAGCTGGCTTCTAGTTGGTTTTCACATTTTGTTACCTGAAGCGCGTTTAAAAACATTTTGTCAGTGGGAAATACTGGTGAGTGAATCTCAGTTTAATCAAGAAGAGTTTTATCAATTTTCACAGTATTGAGAGCTATTAAAATGTTTACATCTACATAATTACTCATTCAGTATTCTCAATCCTGACTGGTGGGTCATATTACACATTGGCTAACTCTTTGTCCAATGGTAACGTGTTCCACATTTTGTATACAAAACCCCAACATACCAGCAGTAATTGAAGAGCTACAAAGACTCAATCACTGCTTAATCGCATTGTAAAATATTTAAGGTTTTGTAAAAACAGTTTACAAAAAGGAGATTACTCACAAAAAGGTTTACGCAAAAAGAGGATTACTCACATTGCTGTCTTAGATTTCCTTTAAGGGTTTACTGGTAGTTATCTATTAATTACACAAATGTACATGTGTTAGTATAATAACCTAATATTTACATTAGTAATACCCTCCCCGAGACGGCATTCCAACGACTACGTCGGGCAGAACCTCGACAGCCGTTACGGAACGCTTGATCAATCGGGCAGCGTATCTAATACGTAACCGAGGTATAATACTTACAACGGGGCAGAACTTCATTAATTAGGGGGGTATTATGTCCGGAAATAGCCTTAATTATGTAGAAAGTCGAGAGAGAAAGAAAATGTGAGCGATCTGGACTGAAGGCCGTTGCCCTCAATTTATAGGGCCTGAACTCGAGTTCCTCGCGGCCCGCGTAAGATGAGACCAAGGGCTACGCAGCCCGCGTAGTAGGCTGGGTAGGTCCTAGCCTGGCCCAGTCATCGCACTAGCTTCAACACGAGTCCGACACGTGGCAGCACTGGGTGCAACCCTGACTCCGAGCTGTCACGCCCCGCGTAAGAGGCCCTAATGGTCTACGCGGCCCGCGAGCGATGTTAAAACTTTGTTTTTATTTTATTTTTAATGATATATCATATATTGGGCTCGGTTTTCACATACGGGGTATATTTTGAGACATATAAGGGTATTTTAAAATATATTAGGGTGTCAGAAAAAATTCAGGAGGGTTGTTATATCCTCCCCACCTTGTTTTAGAGCTCGTCCTCGAGATCTACTGGAATAGGTGTGGATATTTCCTTTGCATTTCTGATCAAGCTCCCATGTGTACTCTATTCCTCTTTTGGAGTCCCATTTCACTTTGACCAGAACTAATCTCTTGTGCTTGAGGTTCTTGACTTTCCTGTCTTCAATCTATAGAGGCTTCTCTACAAACTTTAACTGTTCATTCACCTCTATATCCTTAAGAGGCACTACTAGCGATTCATCAGCTAAACACTTGTTGAGATTAGATACATGAAATACATCATGTATTCCTGCCATTTCCTCTGGCAGTTGTAGCTGATAGGCTACAAGTCCTATTCTTCTAATAATTTCAAAAGGTCCAACATACCTGGGACTTAGCTTTCCCCTTTTGATGAATCTTACCACTCCTTTCCAAGGAGAGACTTTCAAATATACCTTCTCTCCTACCTGAAATTCCAATGGTTTTCGTCTGTTATCAGCATAACTCTTTTGTCGATCACGTGCTTCTTTCAGTCGTTTCTTGACTTGAATGATCTTGTCTGTTGTTTCTTGTACTATCTCAGGTCCAGATAATTGCTTCTCTCCAATTGCTGCCGAACAGACTGGTGTTCGGCACTTTCGTCCATAAAGTGCTTCGAATGGTGCAGCATTGATACTTGTGTGATAACTGTTATTATAAGAAAATTCCATCAATGGTAAGTGATCGTCCCAATTACCTCCAAAATCAATTACACAAGATCTAAGCATATCCTCCAGTGTCTGAATTGTCCTTTCACTTTGTCTGTCCGTTTGAGGATGATAAGCGGTGCTTAGATTCAACTTGGTTCCCATTGCTTTTTGGAAACTTGTCCAAAAATGAGAGTTAAAACGACTATCTCTGTCAGAAACAATTGATAGAGGAATTCCATGTAATGAAACTATTTCATTTACATATAATTTAGCTAGTTGTTCCATACTGAAAGTTTCCTTCATTGGTAAGAAATGAGCTGACTTAGTTAGCCTATCTACAATCACCCAGATTGTATCATTACCTTTTCTTGTTTTGGGTAATTTGGTAACAAAATCCATTGTTATTAATTCCCATTTCCAAACAGGCATTTCTAACTGTTGCAATAAACCTGAGAGTTTCTGATGTTCAGCTTTGACTTGTGAACAGGTTAAACACTTTGCAACATATGCTGCTATATCCTTTTTCATTCCTATCCACCAAAAATTCTTTCTTAAGTCCTGATACATCTTATCACTTCCAGGATACATCGTATACTTAGACTTATGGGCTTCTTCTAATATACGGTGGCGTAGGTTTCCTAATTTAGGTATACTTATTCTTTTCTTATGGAATCTCCAAATTCCATCTGTTCCTTGTTCTAATTCCTTAATCATTCCTTTTAACTTTTCAGTATCATCCTTGATTACTGATTCTTGTGCTTTTCTAATATGTTCATTTAAATCTACTTGTATATTTAGTTTTAGTGAACGTACTCTTTTTGGCTTTTCATGATACTTTCTGCTTAAAGCATCAGCTACTACATTTGCCTTTCCTGCATGATACTGGATATTACAATCATAATCACTAAGTATCTCCATCCAGCGTCTTTGTCTCATATTCAATTCTTTTTGCCCAAAAACATACCTTAAACTCTTATGGTCGGTGAAAATGGTAAACTTACTACCGTATAGGTAATATCTCTAAATTTTAAGGGCAAAAAGTTATAGCTCCTAACTCTAGATCATGGGTTGAACAATTCTCTTCATGATTCTTAAGTTGTCTAGAGGCGTAAGCTATAACCTTCTGGCGTTGCATTAACACACATCCATAACCTAACTTAGAAGCGTCACAATAGATTACAAATTTTTAGTTCCTTCTGGTAACGCTAGTATAGGTGCGTTGGTTAGTCTTTGCTTAAGAATTCTAAATGCTTCTTCTTGTTTTGGTCCCCATTTAAACTTAACGGATTTACATGTTAACTTAGTTAAGGGAATGGCTATTCTAGAAAAATCTCGAATAAATCTTCTATAATAACCGACCAATCCTAAGAAACTTCTAACCTCGGTTGGTGACTTAGGGGTTTTCCACTTGGTAATTGCCTCGATCTTGGTGGGATCTACATGAATTCCTTCATGATTGACTAAATGTCCAAGAAATTGTACCTGTTCTAACCAAAATTCACACTTCGAAAACTTAGCATAAAGCTTTTCTTTTCTCAATAAACTTAGAAGTGCGTGCAGATGCGCTGCATGTTCCTCTTGACTTTTGGAATAAATAAAAATATCATCTATAAAGACAATTATGAATTTATCCAAATATGGCTTACATATTCGGTTCATCATGTCCATAAATGCAGCTGGGGCATTGGTTAGACCAAATGGCATGACAGTAAATTCATAATGGCCATACCTTGTTCTGAAAGCGGTCTTAGGAATGTCCTCTTCCTGTACCTTTAATTGATGATATCATGACCTTAAATCGATTTTAGAGAAAAATCGTGCTCCTTGCAATTGATCGAACAAATCATCGATTCTTGGTAATGGATACCGATTCTTAATCGTGACTTTGTTCAATTCACGGTACTCAATGCACATACGCATTGATCCGTCCTTCTTTTTAACAAATAAAATTGGTGCTCCCCATGGCGATGAGCTTGGCTGTATGAATCCCTTCTCCAACAATTCATCTAATTGTTTCTTTAGTTCCTGCATTTCTGCGGGTGCCAAACGGTAGGGTGCTTTGGCAATTGGTATGGTTCCTGGTATCAAATGGATTCTGAATTCAACTTCTCTATCTGGAGGTTGCCCTGGTAGCTTTTCTGCAAATACATCTGAAAACTGGGATACTACTGGAATATCCTTTAATTCGTTTCCTTTAGTGTTAGTGATTATGGAAATCAAATACAATAATGAACCTTTTCTTATATAACTTGTCGTTTTCATCACAGAGATGAATTTTGTGGATCTAAAGAACTTATTTCGTTTAATTGTGATCTTTTTTGTCACACCCCAACCGATGGTGGAATCATCGGGGCATGGCACTGAGCGAAACAGATTGTCCAGAAATTTCCATAACAATTATCATTACCATTCAATTTAAAATAACATGTCCCATACCATGTCTCAAACAACAAACAAATTATTACAGATAAAATCTAGGCAAATAACTCTGTTCCGACAACTCAGATTTATACATAGATAGTTTATTTATTGGTTTCTAGGACCTCTTTTCCTAGCTTCGATTTCATCACTGCGCAGAGAGCATCCTAGACCTTTCCTATCCTCGATTTCACAGTGAGCTAGGCATACAAACAACTTAAGTACCTGTCACATACGTTAAAATAAAGTCAATACATATAATGTAAAGGTGAGCATACAAGTTTGATAATAGCATATAGAGTTCGAATTCCTTTACGCATAACCAGCACGTACACATAGTGAAATGAAGCATGCTAGTTATCGACATAGACCCATCGATACCAATGACTGCGGGTTGACTGCCCGAGGCAGTTCGCAATACATGATTACCACCGTAATCCATGCAAGTAATTGTCCTTAACAACCCCCGTGTGAACGGGTGCTGAGTCCAAACTATAGTACTATCGTTGCTAAGGCAGGTAGACAACATTCCATGTGTAAACATAACAAACAAGCATTCATAAGCCACGTATAACATGCATTAACGGTTAGCGTTCAAATAGTATTGAGTAGTGTGTTTGATGTGATTTGAATAGTTGTAACGTATGTAACACCCAAAAGTGCATAAAGCAAAAAGGGATCGAGTATACTCACAGCGGTTGATGGATTGTAGGGAGCGCTTAGCGAGTAAAGTTAGCCTGAATGGATTGATAGCATAACGATAAGTGACGCGTAAAACGATGCAAAGTGTGAATGGGTCGGATAGCAGTTTGGTCGGATGGCAATCCGTTCGGATGGTCATCCGGTCGGACGGTAGTCCAGTCGGATGACTATTCGAGTGGATTGTTTCTTCCTATGAGATGAATGTGTTTGTATATGGTGGTCTGACTTTTGAAGTTTTCGTTGTAGCATTAGAAAACATAGAAGTATCTTTACCCTTCAGGTCGGTCGATCGGACGGCTGTTCGATCCGCCGGCAACCCGATCGGTTAGGTATTTTAATGAATTGTAGTGATTTGCTTTGGATCGGACAGGTGTTCGATCGGACAAGTCAACAAGTCAAAAACTTAATGATTTGCTGACCGATCGGTTGGCAAGTCAACAATAATCAACAACTTTAAATGAAATGCAAGGTATGGTGCAATGGATCGGATAACTGATCGATCGAACACTAATGCTGTTCGATCGTGTGACAACCTTCACCAAACCAGGTATCCGTACGAATTAATTAATATTTAATTACTGCTTAATTACTGTGCTTGCTTACAACTGTGATTAAACTGCTTACTGATTCATGATACATACATACTCATGCATCACATTTTATACTGTCACTCTATTATTTTTACACAAACATTAGTGACAACCTTGATGCACAAAAAGCACAGTGAGCACACTATACGGGATACCCAGTAAACATGCTGACATAGCCAGCATCAGACAGTTACTGTCTCTAAGGCCAGTATGAGCCGGGAATAGATTACTACACTAGTAGGGAGTGTAGGGAGGTGAGGATTGTAGAACTGCGTCACTAGGTGATAATTATAGTGACCGGATGTGCCTAAAACGTACTTCGAGTACAAAATTCAGCACTTTAAATAAAAATTCAGCATTAATGTAACTAGTAAACTGCAAAAATATGAGAAAAATATTACTAGACGCTTTCCAAAGTGTCAGGGATTCATTGTGTCACTAAAAATAATATCAACGACACTTTAAATAATTATTTAGCGCTTTAACGGAGTAATATCCAACCGTACAACCGGACTTAACCCGAGACATAAAATATTGTCATTGACATTGTCTTTCTTTTTCTGAGCCAGTTAGGGTCCCCGAATACCCTAACCCCCGTTACAATTTACTACACACTAGTAACTAAATTAACCTCCAAATTTAACTAACTAATACCCCTAACTAATTAGTTGAGAACAAACCATGATACCCCCCCCCCCCACCGATCGGATATCTTCCATGGGGGGACACACTTTGAATTGATGGATTATTTTATTAAGTATGCTTCATATCTACTTGACATAAAATCCTATGGTTAATAGTAGATGGATGGATTATTTAACTGCATGTAAGATCACAACCCACTCACTTCAACACTTCAAAAAAAAAAAAAAAAAATTTCAACTTCCTCCCTCCTTTTCTTTCTTGCTTCTGCCGAGAGCATTCACTTCCATCCATCCTTTTCTTTCAAATTTGATCAAGCTATTTATATACATTCAAGTGTGAGGGATCACATACGAGGAAGCCCGGTGCTTGCGGATCGTCAAGGACCTCACCTCAACGCTTTTAACCACCCGCTTTTCGACTAGTTTCGTCCCTAGCCTCGAGCTAGTAGTAAGTGACTCTAAACGCCTTTTTGATCTATTCTAAAGTGGTTAATAAGAATTTTGACGGTTGAAATTTATGAAAATGTAAGAACAAAATTTAAAGTCTACTAAAATAATATAAGCAAAGTGGTTAATAGATGAATATTGGTGTAAAACTTATAAGACTTGTTTTGTTATGATTATTTAGTGTTGTTTTATGCTAGTGTTAGTTCGGATCGTCATCTAACCCGACTAAGTCATGTTCATGGAACATGACCTAGTGTATGTTATAGTGTGAAAAGTGGTTAGATGAAGACCACTACTACTTATAACCATGAACTTGTGTAAAAACAATTTTTCTTACAAAATGGAGTTCTAAACTAGTAGATCTACGGATCTACAAGTGGTATTTTCGAAGGACCAAGTGTAAAATGAAATCATAATTTTAAAGCCGGATCCTTCCTAAACAAAAGTGATTTTTGTGAAAACACAAGTGTGTAGACACTTGTGTAACAAAAAGTTTTAACAAAGATTTATTTTTATAAATTTTGGACAAGAAGTTGTAGAAATGTATCTTCCTTAAAAACAAGGTTCTCAAAGAAACCGAGTCTATTTATAAAAGATCTACTAAAATATGGGGAAGGTTACTACTAAAAATGATACGCTTGAAAGCGTGGCCACCTCCAGTTACAGAGGAAACTCTGGCGAAATTTTCCAAAAATCTAACACTTGTAAATATTTTTATCACAAGTGTTATGGATATATTTTTAACTTATTTTTCCAAATAAATTTCGTCACGATTTTTATTACAAAATTTCCAAGAGTCGGAGGTGGGACTTTCAAAAATAAAACTTGTTAAAATATATATTTAGTATATATTTTTCATAATAGCATTTGTGTGAATTTTTATGATTATTTTGTGAACTATACAAATATTATTTTTAGGGTAAAAATAATATTACTGAATATTAACGACTCCAAAATAATACGAACGCCTTTACAATAAATATTTAAGTTACACCGGTAATATTAATACCACCCGGACTTTACAACGTAACTTACGTATTTTCAGAAAATACTCATAAGTGTGTATTTCGTTAGAAGTATTATTTTGGGTAAAATTATATGGAATAAAATATAATATTTTTGGGAAGAATATTTATATTTTGGAAGTAAAGTATTTTTGGACAAATGAAATAAAATATATTTTATTAAGTGAGACTTAATAATATATTTCGAAGTTATACGAACGCACATGTATTAAATCCCCCATCCTTGGGAAGGAATATATTTACAAAATAATTACGAAGTGTAAACACGAAATAGTTGCCTAACTATTTCCCAAAGACATTAAAACTTAAACTAAGGCACGGCCGTCCGTCTAATAGAAGTTAGTACGTGTAGGTCGTCGCACAGTAGATTTTCGGGGAGATACTTTTTAGAGACGCACTTCGGTGAGTTCATGTCCCCCTTTTCTCTTAACTGTTTTCAGTTTTCTAAACTGCGGGGGTGAAATACATGTTACTATGATTACGAGTACTTTTACACGGTATGGTTAGCATAAGGAGGGTTACTACTTAGATCATGTGAGTGGGTAGGCGCAACTTGAGGCCATTAATCCTCATTGTAGGACCGAGGGACAGGAGCGGTAGATCTATCTGGGTGTAGCGAGCCCAGCCCCAGGCCCAGCAGAACGGATCTCGGGGTGACTTTGTGCCCAACGCATAAATCCGCTAGGTTTGAGTCTTCCTACTTGCACTTCACACATATCAATGGCCTTGCAAACCATTGGTGATCTCTTTTTCCTTATTGGCTACATACCAGGGTTTTTATACTTACAAATGTTTTACTTACTCACTTACACATGAACTCGTTCAACATTACTGTTGATTTTTCCAACTTACATGTATTCCAGGGAACTAAGGATCTGGCACGGTATGCTACGTTTTCGCGCTGCGTTAGAGTATGGGATCATCCACGTTTAGGGATTGCGACTTTTACCTAGACGAGTCGCAAGTCTTAAACTACGTCTATCTTAAGTTTGTGGTTGTGTCTTTCAAACAATGTTTTTATGTTACTAGGTTGTAATTTCCGTTGCATGTGTCAACGCCTTAAGACAATGTTGTGGTATTTTACTTTTCAAACTTAAATCAATGGATGATCTGCATGGTTTTATTTTCATATAGCTTTGTTGTGATTAAGCTATGGTATTAAGAAGTCACACCAAATTAACCCACGCTTCCGCAAAAGCCAGGGTGTGACAGCTTGGTATCAGAGCTCTGATCATAGCGAACTAGGATTCCTTCTCGAGTCTAGACTATGATCACTAGGGCTCTCACGAAAACATTTTTACACTACATACCACTTAAGTCCAAATCCAAAACGTTTTTACAAACAAATGTTGAGCACATTTTATTTGTTAGTTATAGGCTCAGTCTGGGAGGCTGAGGCTCGGTCTGGGAGGCTGAGGTAGTTGTCTAGTGGGACTAGGGAGTCAGTCTGGGAGGGTGGGAGGCTAGTGGGACTAGGAAGAGCAGTCTGGGAGGGTGGGAGGCTAGTGGGACTAGGAAGAGCAGTCTGGGAGGCTAGGAGGCTAGTGGGACTAGGAAGAGCAGTCTGGGAGGCTAGTGGGACTAGGAGAACTATTTGATTGCTTATTGGCGACTAATGTGTTTATCTGGCTATATGATTGATTATTTGTGCATATTTGTGTTTGTGTTACAGACACCATGGATTCATCCGGCACAGGAGGGTCGGACACTACTGACCCTATACACATTGTATCAGACGACCGGGAGTCATCAGAGCGAGAGGTGTACACTTCTGACACCACCAGTACAGACGACGACGATTTCCAGCCGTTTGCACTACCCGATGCCGTGATTGAGCCCGCTGATGGCCCCATCGCTGGGGATTTGCCGCTTGTGGAGATCCCTGCTCCCATACCCCTTGCCATGTACCCCGTTATTGATATGCCTCTAGACGTAGTCGTTGACGACGACGTCGATTTGTTTGACGACTAGCCACTGGAGGATGACGTTGAGGGCGAGGCCCTATTAGCTGCCGACGATCTTTTGCTACTCGCAGATGCTCCTGCTGAGGAGTCACCTGCCCATTCACCTGTCCCAGACACTTTCGAGTCTGTGGCCTCTGCACCGTCGTACGCGCAGGGTGCGCAGCACTATTCTCATGATTCAGACCCCGATAGGGCGTCATCTGCTGCACCCGCCCCTGTCCCGAGTTTTGCTATTGATCATGACATTGATGCGGATTCTGACCCCGATTTTCCACCGGGTTATGATCCAGACCAGGAGGTTGAGTTTATACACCTGGATCAGCCTATGGAGGACCCAGTTGACCCTGTTAACCCTGCGTTTGCTGACCCCGCAGATTTCGAGATAGAGTTTGACGACCCGGAGCCTGTTGTGGCCCCCGAGCCGGTAGTTGCTCCAGACCCCGTGGTCGAGCATGACCCTATTCATGGTGATATACCCATTGTTGACCCTTTGATTGCTGATGTACCTATCGATGATCATCCTATTGTTGCTCCACTATTGGAGGATGAGCATGCTGTTGATGCTCAGGTTGTTGCCCCTCACATTGCTAATATACCCGCTGACCCTATTGTTGCCCCCCTTCCTGACCCTGTGCCTGTGCAGTTCGATCGTGCACTTTTTGAGGCCCATGTTGGCCCACGAGATGCTGACACCCACAATGGGTGGATAGATGACGATGACTACCCGCCTTTTGTGGTACCCGTTACACCAGTTTCAGCACCAGCTTCAGCTCCTTTTGATGTACCCTTGTTCCCCACCCACACTGCTGATGCTCACCACACAGACCTGCCTATTACTTTTCTCCAGGAGATCCCTCCGCCGCGTCCTGGGGAGGGCCCATCTCATCAGCCTTTTGGCCATGCACCTTTTCTGACTGGAGGAGGTCAGTTTGCACCGCAGATCCCTCACCATACTGCTGTTCCCCCTGTTCCACCGTTTGTGATACCACCCTTTGCTCCGTCTAGTGAGCCTTTTCTTTGGACGTCACCACCTATTATGCCACCGACGGACCCATATCATCCATATCATGTCGGGTCTTCTACCGAGGATGTCCTTGCTTCTTTCATGATGCAGCATGACGCGCTGACGCGTCGTGTCTAGGTCTTGGAGTCAGCTCCACCGTGCCGTTGTCAGACTCCATTCGGAGCACCTCACCCTCCACGACCATTATCCCCTGACTCCTTCGCTCGTTTTTGGACTCAGGAGCAGCAGATAGCGTATCTGTTGCGTTCTCACCGAGCCATGGAGGAGGATTGGCTCCACATGTGCCGTTTGTTCTATTCTCATTTTCCCCCTCCTCCACCGCCATCAGCGTAGGGCTATTTTGTACAGCACGGGTGGACTTTCGTTGAGAAGATGGCGATTGTACAGATTGCACAGCTTTTGGGAGACTACATATTGATTCTGACTTTTGTTGTTATGTATATTGGATATGTTGACACTGATTTGATATTTTGGACGGGGGTGATGTAGCCCTTAGTCGTTGATGTTGTATGTTACAGTTATGTACTTGAACACTTTACCCTGTGGTCTCGATTTATGGCAATGTAATCGCGGTATTCTCATCATATGTGATGTTTGATTGATTGTTTATGTTCTATAACATGAGATGTTATGTGTTTGGTTTATTTTAACATTAGATGTTATGTATTATTACTATCGTTATACACGCACACTTTACCTACCATGACCTGACTCACGTAAACCATCTTTTAGAGGATGCCACCGAAACGTGATCCACGCATGCCTGCCAACGAGGCAGAACTTCAACAAATCATCACTGCCGCCATCGCGCAATACGCCGCCTCTCAAGGAGGACCCAGCGGAAGCAGCTCAAACAACAACGGCAACAACAATCCACCTCATGGTAATACTAAGTCATTAAGGCATACCATGATACATTGGATATCTATAGCACGTTTGCTAATGCCATTCATATATTGTAACGTATGTGCAGGGTGCACCTACAAGCAGTTCCTAGACTGCAAACCTTTAAACTTTGATGGCACCGGAGGTGCTGTTGCTTTTGTTCGTTGGGCCGAAAAGACAGAATCAGTTCTCCGCATGAGCAAATGCGCTCCAGATCAGCAGGTTACTTACATCTCTGGGCTATTCTTGGACGGAGCCCTGTCATGGTGGAATTTACAAGTCCAAACACTTGGTGAAGCCGCAGCCTACGCATTGACGTGGAACGAGCTAAAAGAGCTCATGCGCAAAAAGTATTGCTCTCACGCTGAGATCTAGAGGTTGGAAACTGAGTTTTGGCATTTGAAGATGGAAGGTCCGAAAATTGCGGAATATGTTCAGAGGTTTCACGACCTGTCAAAAGTGGTACCTTATATGGTCACACCAGAATTCAAGCGGATTGAGCGCTTCATTTGGGGTTTAGCTCCTCAAATCATAAGTATGGTGACCTCTTCCAAACCGGCAACAATCACTGAGGCGATCGATCTAAGCGTAGCTCTCACTGAGGAGGCTATCCGCCTAAACAAGTTTTATGATGTTGAGCAAAAGAAGAAGGAGACTCACGTAGAGTCGTCCGGGGGTAACAAAAGAAAATTCTCGAACTTCAAACAAGGAACAAGCGGGGTTGTTAAGAAGGAAGAACCAGGCGCACCAGTCCAAGCTACAACTGGTACTGGAAGGAAAGGAAAGGGATATATGGGTACACATCCCAAGTGTAACACCTGCCAGCGTCACCATTCTGGCCGGTGTGGTTTAAAAGTATGTGAAGCTTGTGGAAAACTTGGCCACTTGAAGGATTCTTGCTGGGCTAGTGCTGACCGGGGAGGCCAAGGAGGATTTGGGAATAGAAACAATAATCGTGGTGGTATTGGGAATCGCCCACAGGGGAACAATGGAGGAAACGGGAATCGAGGCAACCATGCGAATCAAGTTGGTAACGTGAATCGTAACCAAAATAACAATCAAGCTGGGAATGGAGGTGGAATCAGGCAAAGACCAGGTTGCTTTAACTGTGGTGATATTGGGCATTATAAGCGAAACTGCCCAGAATTGAATCAAGCGCGTGGAAGGGTTTTCAATATCGAAGCGAGGGAAGCGCGCCAGGATCCCAATGTTGTTACTGGTACGTTCCCTATAAACCAACACTTTGCATCCGTTTTATTTGATACGGGTGCCGATTATAGCTTCGTATCGTTAGAGTTTAAGAATATGCTTGGATTAGCCGCTAGTAAATTAGATATTCCTTACGCAATTGAATTGGCTAATG
Organism: Helianthus tuberosus; assembly: GCA_030545235.1. Taxonomy (NCBI): domain Eukaryota; kingdom Viridiplantae; phylum Streptophyta; class Magnoliopsida; order Asterales; family Asteraceae; genus Helianthus; species Helianthus tuberosus. The sequence goes on along the minus strand of CM060386.1, from coordinate 29,548,177 downwards.
GGAAGCAAGTAGAGGCCAATGAAGTGGTCAGAGGTTGTGTAATCGAGTTGGGAGAGCGTGAGTTTGCTTTGGATCTACTACCAGTCAAGTTGGGAAGCTTCGACGTGGTAGTAGGAATGGATTGGTTATCAAGCAACAAGGCTGAGATTGTTTGTCACGAAAAGGTCGTTCGTATCCCAACCGAAGATGGAGAAACAATTGTGGTTCATGGGGAGAAGCGGGATACGCCTTTAAGAATTACCCGTTGCCTGAAAGCTCGCAAGTTGATGTGTGTAAAATGCAACATATAAATTACATCAAATGAGGCATAAAACTAACCCTTTTTAAGTACTAATATTGGAGAAAGAGTGTTTTTGTCTTCCTTTTGTATTTTCAGGATTAAATGAGCTCAAAAACACAAAAGAAGCAAAAAGACAGCTAAATCCAACATAAATACAAGAAAAGGAACATAAGTGGATTGCCCGACCCCTCAACAGCATCCTCCCAAGCAAAATAGAGAAGGCAGAAGACTGAACACGCCCCGTGCTCAGCCAGCACGGGGCCGTGCCCAAGAAGCAGCAGAAAAGACAAACCTATAGAAGCTTCTATTGCCCACCACGGGGCCGTGCCCAGTGAACACGGGGGCGTGGCGAAAGTACAGCAGGCGCATTAATTGTAATTGCGAATTACAATTAATGAGGAGAGAGAGTGTCAGACAGGCACGGGGCCGTGCCCAGCGGACACGGGGCCGTGCCCAGCCCTCTGTTCAGCCTATAAATAGGAGTGCTTGGTTTCATTTCAACTCATCCCTTGGCACACCACCTCTCTTACACTTCATCCACCACCCACCACCATCACAACACCATCATCCACCACCATCATCCATTGTCCATCGTAGAGTGTGTGAGTCGTCTCGGGATCCAAGATTGATCGTAAGAGTTCTTGACAATCAAGGCCATGTTTGCCTAAGTCTCTTACATCACTTGGTGAAGACAAAGTGTCTAGTATAATACTTTTTATTTCTAATCTTTTGCACTTTTTATTTGGTTTTGTATTAATGACTTTAATAACTAGTTACTTATGTTGAAGGTGATCTTTCCTTATCGTTTGTCCGTGGTGTCTTGGCATTATTTTACTGTCTATATAAAATTAAAGATTTTCACCATTCATATCTCCACGGTCTAAATGGAGGTATGTTGGCTACCTGGTCGGGGGTTAAGGGAACGGTTTGGTAAAGGTCTTGCCATTGTTCAGCGTTTAGAGGTCCTGCAATGGACCTGGGTCAAATTTAGTAGGACCTCCTTCAATGCTTCACGGTATTGGATGGAGGGGGTCCAAACTCTTTGATCCCCTCATAAGTTAACTACTATTAATACTATAACCCGGCTATTTAGGACTGTATCCCTGCTGAATCAGACTACTTAGCCGAGGGTAACGTCACCGCCAAAAGCGGGGCCTACCATAATACTGCATTAATAACTTAATTCGTTATCTTCCAATAATCCACCCTTTTAGGATTGTATCCTTGCTGACTCAAACTACTGGGGTGAGGGTAACGTCACCTTCAAAAGAGGGGCCTACTACAATAACTAAGATAATCTCTTAATTATGTGCAAAAGTGCGGAAATAATCAAAGGTTATACTAGATACGAGTCGGAACCAAGTGATTCTTCTTGTCTATCTGTTTTTCTTTTCAGCATTCTAGTTAGTTTTATTTTTTTAGTTAAAACCTTTTTCTAAACTTTTTATTTTGATTAGATGTTGAGGATAAACCGGTACTAAAAGCTCTTGTGTCCTTGGACGACCTCGGTATCTTACCAACGCTATACTACGCTCACGATGGGTGCACTTGCCCATATGTGTGTTTAGTGTTAGTAAAATATCGTGTTTTATAAATTTAAAACTTGGCTAAAAATAAGTGTTAAAGGGGCTTAAAATATACACCTAATATATACGACACTTTATCGCACATCACAAGTGTTTACAAAAGGGATGTGCTGCCTTCTTGGCACACATCGTGGATAAGGAAGCTGCTGAGCCGAAAATCGAAGACATCCCTATCGTGAGGGAATATCCTGAAGTCTTTCCAGAGGACTTTCCAGGATTGCCACCCCAAAGGCAAGTGGAACTTCACATTGACTTAGTTCCAGGTGTCGCGCCTGTAGCTAGGGCACCTTATAGACTTGCACCGTCAGAAATGCAGGAATTGTCGACACAACTCCAAGAGTTACTAGACAAAGGATTCATCAGACCAAGCTTCTCACCTTGGGGAGCTCCGGTCCTGTTTGTCAAGAAGAAAGACGGTAGTTTTCGTATGTGTATTGACTACCGGGAGTTGAATAAGCTGACGATCAAGAATAGATACCCTCTGCCAAGAATCGATGATTTATTCGATCAACTCCAAGGTTCAAGCTTTTATTCAAAGATCGATCTTCGATCTGGACACCATCAGCTAAGGATACAAGAGGAGAGTATCCCGAAAACAGCCTTCAGAACTCGTTATGGACATTACGAGTTCCTAGTTATGCCGTTTGGGTTGACAAACGCGCCTGCTGTTTTTATGGACCTAATGAACCGATTCTGCAAACCGTATCTCGATAAGTTCGTGATTGTATTCATCGACGATATTTTGATTTATTCAAAGACAAAGGCTGAACACGAACAGCACTTAAGAGCTATTTTGGAGTTGCTGAAAAAGGAACAGTTGTACGCCAAGTTCTCAAAGTGCGAGTTTTGGCTACGCGAAGTCCAGTTTCTTGGACACGTGGTTAATGGAAATGGAATCCATGTTGATCCCACAAAGATCGAGGCGATAAAGAGCTGGGAGACTCCAAAGACGTCTACCGAGATTCGCCAGTTCTTAGGTTTGGCTGGCTATTATCGAAGATTCATTGAGGATTTTTCTAAAATCGCTCAACCCCTTATCGCGCTCACACAGAAGGATAAGAAGTTTGATTGGGGAATCAAACAGGAAGAAGCGTTTCAGTTATTGAAGAATAAACTTTGTGATGCGCCGATCTTAGCACTACCAGAGGGTACAGATGATTTCGTGGTATACTGTGACGCCTCACGTCAAGGATTGGGTTGCATGTTGATGCAACGCCAGAAAGTTATAGCTTACGCGTCACGCCAGTTGAAAGTTCATGAAAGGAATTATACCACGCATGATTTAGAACTAGGCGCAGTGATATTTGCATTAAAGATCTGGAGACACTACCTATATGGTACGAAATGTACAATCTTCACAGATCATAAGAGCCTACAACACATATTCGACCAGAAAGAGCTGAATATGAGACAAAGACGTTGGGTCGAATTGTTGAACGATTACGACTGCGAGATAAAGTACCATCCAGGGAAGGCGAATGTGGTCGCCGATGCCCTAAGTCGTAAAGAAAGGATCAAGCCCATAAGGGGTAGGGATTTAGAAATGATTATCCATACAGATCTCTCTCTACGCATTTGTGCTGCACAGAGAGAAGCTTTGAAAGGAAGGAATATTGGAGATGAGTATCTCCGTGGGATGGAGAAGCAGTTGGTGCCAAACGAGGAAGGAACTTTATGTTTTATGAAAAGGATTTGGGTTCCTCTGTTTGGTGGTTTGAGAAAAGTTATTTTTGATGAGGCACACAAATCACGGTATTCTATTCATCCCGGTGCGGATAAGATGTACCAGGATCTTAAGGATTATTATTGGTGGCCCAGGATGAAGGGCGAAGTTGCTGTTTATGTTAGCAAATGTTTGACGTGTGCCAAGGTGAAAGCTGAATACCAGAAGCCTTCGGGACTTCTGCAACAACCTGAAATTCCCAAGTGGAAATGGGAACAGATTTCAATGGATTTTATAACAAAGTTGCCAAGGACGCCAAGAGGTCATGATACTATATGGGTGATAGTTGACCGCCTAACAAAGTCCGCACACTTTCTGCCAATCAAAGAGAAGGACAATACGAGTAAACTTGCGGAAATATACATGCGAGAAATTGTTGCACGTCATGGGGTGCCTCTCTCGATCATCTCTGATAGAGATGGGAGATTTGTATCAAGGATTTGGCAATCCTTCCAAGAAGCTTTTGGCTCGCAATTGAACCTAAGTACCGCATTTCATCCGCAAACTGATGGCCAAAGTGAAAGAACTATTCAGACATTGGAGGATATGCTGAGAGCATGTGTAATGGATCTTGGTGGTAGCTGGGATAAGCATTTACCATTGGCCGAATTCTCATACAACAACAGCTACCACGCCAGTATTGGAGCCGCGCCATTTGAAGCTCTTTACGGACGCAAGTGTCGATCACCCCTATGCTGGGCTGACGCAGGTGATAGGCAGCTTGTTGGTCCCGAAATCGTCCAAGAGATGACAGACAAGATTGCGCAGATTCGAAAACGCATCGAAGCAGCTCGCGAAAGACAGAAAGCCTATGCAGATCCAAACCGGAAACATTTGGAATTCCAAGTTGGAGATATGGTTTTATTGAAAGTTTCACCCTAGAAGGGTGTGGCACGCTTCAGAAAGCGTGGGAAGTTGAATCCGCGTTAAATTGGCCCTTTCAGAATCCTGCAAAGGATTGGGCTTGTAGCCTACAAGTTGGACCTACCTGCTGAACTCCACGGTGTTCATGATAAATTCCATGTATCCAATTTGAGAAAAAGTCCAACACAAGATACAATGATCATTCCGGCTGACGAACTTCATATCGACGACACACTCCACTTCACTGAAGAACCTGTTGAGGTCACGGATTGGAAAGTTAACAAAATTCGCAGGAGCAGTGTCAAACTCGTCAAAGTTCGTTGGAATGCAAGACATGGACCTGAATTCACGTGGGAACGTGAGGACCGAATGAAAGAAAAGTACCCCCACTTATTTCCCAAGACCCCTGCAAATAGAAGCAGAACTTAAATTTCGGGACGAAATTTCTTTAACGGGGGGAGAATGTGACAACCCTCACCAAACCAGGTATCCGTATGAATTAATTAATATTTAATTACTGCTTAATTACTGTGCTTGCTTACAACTGTGATTAAACTGCTTACTGATTCCTGATACATACATACTAATGCATCACATTTTATACTGTCACTCTATTATTTTTACACAAACATTAGTGACAACCTTGATGCACAAAAAGCACAGTGAGCACACTATACGGGATACCCAGTAAACATGCTGACATAGCCAGCATCAGACAGTTACTGTCTCTAAGGCCAGTATGAACCGGGAATAGATTACTACACTAGTAGGGAGTGTAGGGAGGTGAGGATTGTAGAACTGCGTCACTAGGTGATAATTATAGTGACCGGATGTGCCTAAAACGTACTTCGAGTACAAAATTCAGCACTTTAAATAAAAATTCAGCATTAATGTAACTAGTAAACTGCAAAAATATGAGAAAAATATTACTAGACGCTTTCCAAAGTGTCAGGGATTCATTGTGTCACTAAAAATAATATCAACGACACTTTAAATAATTATTTAGCGCTTTAACGGAGTAATATCCAACCGTACAACCGGACTTAACCCGAGACATAAAATATTGTCATTGACATTGTCTTTCTTTTTCTGAGCCAGTTAGGGTCCCCGAATACCCTAACCCCCGTTACAATTTACTACACACTAGTAACTAAATTAACCTCCAAATTTAACTAACTAATACCCCTAACTAATTAGTTGAGAACAAACCATGATACCCCCCCCCCCACCGATCGGATATCTTCCATGGGGGGACACACTTTGAATTGATGGATTATTTTATTAAGTATGCTTCATATCTACTTGACATAAAATCCTATGGTTAATAGTAGATGGATGGATTATTTAACTGCATGTAAGATCACAACCCACTCACTTCAACACTTCAAAAAAAAAAAAAAAAAATTTCAACTTCCTCCCTCCTTTTCTTTCTTGCTTCTGCCGAGAGCATTCACTTCCATCCATCCTTTTCTTTCAAATTTGATCAAGCTATTTATATACATTCAAGTGTGAGGGATCACATACGAGGAAGCCCGGTGCTTGCGGATCGTCAAGGACCTCACCTCAACGCTTTTAACCACCCGCTTTTCGACTAGTTTCGTCCCTAGCCTCGAGCTAGTAGTAAGTGACTCTAAACGCCTTTTTGATCTATTCTAAAGTGGTTAATAAGAATTTTGACGGTTGAAATTTATGAACATGTAAGAACAAAATTTAAAGTCTACTAAAATAATATAAGTGTAACACCTCGAAAATTCACGTCCTATAATGTGTAGACACGTGTCAAATGTTTAAACGTGTGAAAGAAATATTATAGAAGGACTAAAGTTGACAAACATGAAAAGTATGTGAATATACGTATTCTAAGTGTCAACTGTGAATAAATATAATGTACATTAACCCTACACGATGCTCATACCTTCAAACGAATAAATCATGGATCATACGAAGCTAAAAGTGAGAGATTACAAACTACAGGGGTTAAATGTGTCAACATGTTTAAAGATATACCTCTGAGTGACCTTTTGACAAACCCGAAGCTTTGTAAATGTTAATTATGCTCACTAGAATGCACGATATAAATTTCATAAAGTTTCGTTACCGTATGAGAAAGTTATGATCAAATTCGTGTGCGAGGGGTTAAAGTGAAAACGTTGATAGTTAAGACTTTTCGGGTTAACCGGAAGTGTTCAGGGATTTGGCAAAGTGGGTATAAGCCCTAAAGCCCTTGTGGGTAAATATAAGGGGGTCAAAATGCAAGAAATAATCTTAGTTGCCCCTTCGTGAAGCCAAAGGTCAAGATACAAAACAAAGAAAATAGAAAATTCTGAAATTAAGGGCCAGGCGGCCCGCTTGAGGATCTGCCAAATGGGAGGCGGGCCGCGTGGGACGCCCAGAACCAGAAAACAGGGACAGACCCCTGGAAACGCTAAAAATCGACTTCTAACCGAATTTTAGACATGGTGGGCGACCCCTAGACATCCCTAAGCACTAGGCAACAAGTGTTGATCAGTTGTGGTGGGGTGTAGACCTTGTTGTCAACATGTTATGGTGGATTAAACCACTATATAAGGCCTTAGTTGCAACAATTGTTCTTCACATCATTCAAGTGCATATCTGATCATTCTGGAGCTCAAGCTTGCTCTCAACTGATCATAAGTCGTGCATAGGACTCTTGTAAGTCTGCTAGTCCTTCTTTAATTGAGTTTAGCTTAGTATTTTAGCTAAAAGTCAAACCGTCGTAATTACGGTTTGACTTCGAGATTAGTCAACAATGGCTCAGTCATATCTCGAATTAAAAGTAGTTATAAGTTGGTATTTATGTGGGTAATAAACCCTTAAAAGGGTTCCCCCTGATTACCACTCTAACCAGGTCAAATGTCGGGTCAAACATATAATTAAAAAGTCAACAGGAAGTTTAAAATGTCATTTATGCATAATTAGCTATTTAGAACATATATAACCTGTTTGATCATTGTTATAACTTGGTAATAAGTGTAAGAACATGTCTAAACATATTCAACTCGACAATTTCCTGTTTAGACCCGGTTCGAAACCGAAAGTCACATAGTTTGACTTTCACTTTGACTTTCAGTTCAGACCCATTAAGGCATGTTTTAGAAATGCCTCAGAGCTTTAATTGGACTAGGTTACTTGTTAGAACAACCCTCTGTGATTACACACCTTGGTTCATTAGTTATCCAATTAATATGCATGATTCCGTTAATTGCTCATATGTTGACCGTTATGCCCTTATTACCTTAAAACGTGATTTTTGAAAATGTAAAAGTGTAGAAACCTTAGTTACTGATATACAAACTTGTATGCAAAGTTTGACCTCAGTTTGACTTGTAGATAAAGAGTTATGCTCGATATCGCAAATTTAAAGCTTTATGTTAATAAAACGGCGTAATTAGCGTATAGCCTAGTTAAGCCTACTTTTTGGTATCAAACTTAATACCCACTGATGTAATATATTATTTGGGGATTATTAAGGATTTTTAATTAATTTTAGGCTGAGCATAACTAGTAGTCGTAGGCTTAATCCGGTAGTTGTCGGTTTTGCCCTTACGGGCCATAAAATGAGTTTTACCTATCAAAACGACTCCAAACCTTTTGCTACTGATCACATATGATAAATAAATTATTTTAAGCCTTCTGGAAATATAAAAATATCAGATTTAAGTATCGAACCCGGAAATGGCCTTTAATCGCCTTATTTAGCGTTTTTAACGCATAGTATGTTTTAAAATTATATTGAACATACCCGGGTTAATACCTACTGATATTTTAGGCAAATTATGATATTTTAACAGTAATCAAAGGTTGATAAACTCAGACTTCAGTTTTGAGCTTTTCGGCTTATGTGAAATTACCAAAATACCCCTATGGGGCATAGTTTGGTTAAAAATGATAAATTTCACATATGTGCTTTATCCTACTGATATAACTTGGCAAATTGAGTATATTTGCTGATTACATCAGGCCTGTAAATCAGGTTATCATTTAAACTCTTTTACAAACTTTAAAATGACCAAACTACCCCTACGGGGCATAGTTTGTGTTTAAACTCATTCCGGGCATAATGAAAGACATCTTACTGATGTCACAACATATTTGAAGCATATTAACCTAGGAAATATGTATATGGCTCTTACGGATACCCGTTACGCTTTTTACGCGTACGGTTCGGTTTATGTAACAAGTTTACATAAATTAGCCGAAACGGGTCAAACCTTAACGGTTTTATCTCAAAATCCAGAATGTGAATAATATACCCATATTAAGCAAGTCTCTGAATTTGTCGGGTCTAAATCACATTCTATCCGGTCTTCGCTTAATCGTGCGTACGAACCGTATCCTTGAAACTAGCCGGTCTAAGCTTAAGCTTAATTAAAGACTCGTTAGGATTCTAATAGGTTATTATAAACATTCGTTACAGATTAGGAGAACCAGTAAAAGCTACTTGCATTTTGCTTATTGTGATTAATACTTGCTCAGGTAAATACTTTTAACTTATTTTCCCTATACGGGCTTGGGTTACGGTATATAGCATACCGCTTGATCGGGCATCAAATCTCCACCGTTAAAGTGGGTAGTTGAATAATTTGATCGGCTCCTTTAAATAGTCTTGTTTACTTTACCGCCTTTGGGGGGTTAATGACCATGTCCCGGATATCCTTGGCATCATCTTACGAGATGGCCACGACCTGAGCACGGGGTGTAGGCGTACACCTGTCAGTGTATAACTCAATTATGTGGTGTGTCTATTGATCTTTAACCCGGACTAGATCCGGGCTACTGAACGCATAAGTAACATGTAATTCGTTCACAAGATTATAATATTAAATAATTCTCCCAAGTTAAAAAGATTAATCTTGCCTCTGTGCATTTTAATCAAATTATAAAACATTTATGCCATGTGCATCCAAACCGAATTTTTAAATCATTTTCCAAAATGAGTCAGTTGATTGTATTTACCAATGTAAACTGACGTATTTTCCCAAAAAGACTAAATGCAGGTACTAAACGTAATTGGCTGGATTGTCTCCTTAGCATCAATAAAGAGTCTCGCAAGCTTAAGATGCCTGAAGTCTGTTGAACTATTGTTTCCATTTTATGTTCGATCCTTCTGTGGATAAACTCCCGAATATTGTGACAGTTGATATTACAATAATAAATTCGGTTGTATTATATTTTCAATTGCTTCCGCTGTGCTTAATAATATTGTGTTGTTTGACTATTATGTTGCCAACCATGACATCACGATACTCCCCACCGGGCCCACCGGTGACACGTGGAAATTCGGGGTGTGACAGGTTGGTATCAGAGCCAACATTGAGTGAATCAAACACTATCCCTTAGTGTTTAATCTCAATGACACAGTAGCACATTCCTTGACCTTCTGAGTCTAGACTTAACTTAGGAATATTCTCAATCCTAAGCTAAAAACTTTTACTTCCAAATTTTTATTGGATACATCGCCAAGCGAAGAAGCCGTAATAGGAGTTCTCCACACCCGGAGCCCTGAGATGCTGAGCTTCGTACCGCGGCTAGAATGAAACGAGCATCCAAGGAGAAAGCATTCAGAAATAAAATGAAGAGGAAACTCCTTTTACTGAAGATCGTTTCCTTATTAGTCCTTATAAGGACATAATTATCTTTCAGTCCCTACAAGGACAACATTATTCCTTTCAAGTCCCGCTTAGGGCAACTTTATACTTTTATTTTTATATAGTGGAATGATTAAGTTTAAACTTTCATTCTAAACAAGAAATATTAAATAAATGGAAAATAACATTTCCTTTTGCAAGATCTACCATTATAATAAAATGGCAAAATCTAAAAAGGACAAGACCTAGCTTTGGGTCATATTAAGACCGACCAAGATGGTAGTTCCATAATTAGATTCAGATCCATATTAACACCTCAATTTAAAATTGTTCTGCGTTAATTATAAATTAAGAATCTTAAGTGTGAAACCTAGCCTTCGGGTCAACTATAAGACCGGGCCAAGATGGTAAGACCTGTTAAAAAGATTCAAATCATAAATTAAGAATCTTAAGAGTGAAACCTAGCCTGCGGGTCAATTATAAGACCGGGCCAAGATGGTAAGACCTGTTTAAAAGATTCAAATCCCTGTTAACATCTTAAAACATGTTAACACTCCCGGCAGATGTGATTCATTTAAAAATCACACACGTCATTTTTATATAGGATTCTTCAAAAGATTCCTAACCCAGTTTAATGATCTCTGAATCCTGGGTTTACATCATCAATTAAGATGATCATATTTTAACCATACGTGGTAATATAGTGTCTACGGGCCTTGCTCATTTCCACATGAGCCAAAATACAGTGGTAGCTATGACTCTCTGTCAGAAAAAGGTAATGAACTAGGTTCAAACCTCAAATGCTTTGATTCTCTAAAATCATAGCATATAATTTATAATTGTCCTTGAGACTAGGCCTATTGTGCCAATATACTTTCATGCTTTGATTCTCTGAAATCATAAGCTTATAATTTATAAATGTCCACGTGACCAGGCCATTGGGTGCCACTAATAAAACTGTTAATGTTTTATAATTAGGATAAATTATAATAGAAATCATAAATATATATATGATTAATAAATTAACCAAATATGGTCTCTGTTTACCATGGTTAATGAATTTCCCTAAGGGGCAATTCCGTAATAAACATCCCTTATAAGGGAAGTGCCTACGGGCTATAGTTAACGTCCTCTGAGACTAAAGACAGTGGCAGCCTACAGCTCCCTGTCAGGAAAAGGTAATGAACTTTGATTCAAACCTTAATGCCGCGATTCTCTGAAATCATGGCTTATAAATTTAACTTGTCTACGCGACTAGGCCATTTGTGCTATTATTAACTTGTAAATTAGGATTTATGATAAAAATCCCGAATAAAATAAATATCCTTCCTTCCCTGTCAGTATGCAGTTTAAAAAGAATCTTAAAAGTAAAACCTAGCTTACGCGGCCAAGATGGTGAAACCTACTCAAGGGATTCAGATCCTTGTTAACACCTAAGAACGTATTAGCCCTCCTGACAAATGTGATATGATAAAATCACAACAGTCATCCCTATATTGGAAATTTTTAAATTCCTAATTGGCCTTATGATCTAGAAATCGTGGTTTATATCATCTTTTGAGATGATCATATTATAAACATCCGTGAGTGATGAAGTGACTACGGGCTAAACCTGTTGTCCGATAAGACAACGACAGTGGTGGTCTTTGGCCTCCTGCCTAAAAATGTTGGACTATGTCTAAACATAATAGTCTATATGATCAATGCGATCATGACTAATATCATCTAATACGATGATCATATTATTTAACATCCTTTAGTGATGTTTTGCCTACGGGCTATAATATATTGTCCATTTGTGACAAAGACATTGTGATCTTTAAGATTCCCTGTCCAAGGTAGTGAGCTATGCTCAAGCCTAATAGTCTATATGATCAATGCAAGCATGACAAAAAATCATCAATACGATGATTAAAAATTTTAACATCCTTAATGATGTTTTGCTTAAGGGCTATATTATATTGTTCAATTAAGACAAGGCAATTGTAATCTTTTGTGATTCTTTGCCCAAGGGGGTGAGCTATACGCAAATCCCATAGTCTATACTATCATTGCGATCCTGACTAGTATCATCAGTATGATGATCATAATATTTGCATCCCTCGTGATGAAATGCCTACAGGCTATACTTTATTCTAGTGTCGGTAAGACAAAGATAGTGGTGATCCTTATGAGCCCCTGTTCAAAATAGTGTGATTATACCCAAATCTAATAGTCAATATGACCGATGTGATCATGACTAATAAATCATTAGATACGATGGTTATATATAAACATCCATTAAGGATGTTAATTGGCTTACCTTTCTGCCAAATGAATCGTCTTTCAAGACGATGACAGTTGTAGTCTATGACTCCCTGTCCAAAGGTGAAGAACCACGTTCAAACCTTGAAGCCCTAATCTAACAAGATTGCGGCTAATAAATTAAGGACCTTGGTGATAGACCATCGAGTTATGTTTTAAAGTCATTCATGAAAAGCCTATGTGCTATAAATTGTCATTCGTGACAAGCTAACATATTAAATGTTAACATTTATGGTGACAGGCCTTTTTGTGCCAGATTTGATGAATGTCCTTATGACAAGGCCGTTCGTGCCATATCTAAATGTCCTTTGCGACAAGGCCTTCGTGCCGTATAGTCATTTATGTCCTTCATGACTGGGCTTTATGCCATATTTTTTCTACGTCCATCGAGGCAGGCTTCTATGCCATATATATATATAATAAAAGTCTTGTAAGGCTAGCCTTTGAGCTATTCCTGATCGTTCGTGTGCCAAAGACAGTTGTGACATTATGATCCCCTGTCAAGCAAATATTGGACTCATTCCAAAATTTGAATGCCATTGATGGTCCTTTTGTGACCTAGGCTAAATATAATGGAAATACGTTTAATTAACATTCACTATGAATGTTCGGAACAGAATAGCCCATGCGGTTTATGAATGTCGTGGCTAATCTAAGTCAGGTCATCAGGATGATGACTAATAATTGTTAAATCTTGCTGATTGGTACCAAGTTTCGAGTATGGAAAACTCGGATGAGGTAGACGACAGTCGCAATACTATTAATACGACGAATGTTAATAAAAACTACAAACGTAAACCTCAATATTGATGGGGTTAATCTCCAAGCTGTGGTTGACGCAGCAGTTGGGGAGATCATGGGAAAAGGTCATGAGACAATCCAAAGGGCCGAATGCTTCTCGCTCTAAATCTCATTCGAAACCATGTTTAATTGCTCATGAGGAGAGCTATGTTCACGCTTCAAATATGAAGGATGAACCAAAGAAGGAGGATAACTCCCAGAAATCTGAGGAAGAGAGCAAGTACAGGCTTAATAAAAAAGCAACGAAAGTTCAGTAAGAAGCCTGTATACCTCAGAGACTGCTTCAGCATTATTAGATGGATGCTTTATATCCATTAGGAATCATTTTTGATGTCCTAGTTCCGTTAAATACAAGGACTCAATATAGTGATAAAAATCAAGCCCATATTGTGGGTAATAAGAAGCAATTAATTATCAAGACTCCTTATGAGACAACTCTCATAATTACACGTATCCGTACGATTAATTAATAGTAAACATAAAAAAATGGTGGAACTGGCCGTCCCCGGAATCGAACCTGGGTCTAGGCCGCACCCTTTCGCGCGCCTAGCCAACCGAGCTAGGTGCCTAGTTTGTGAAATATCCTTTGTGATTAAATATAAGCACATGTACACTAACTTCCTTATATTCTTCTTTAAGTCACCTACTTATACTCATTATTTTGACTAAGTATTAGAATCCAAGATTTTTACCTCTATGTTTGGTTACTCTTGGCTTGCTTATGTTGACCAAACACTAGAAAGGACCTTATTAAAAAAAAAAAAAAAACCAAGTATCCGTTTCGCAAAAAGGGAAAAGACGGAATAAGAATTTTCCGACTCTCGCCATAAAAGTTCTAGATAGTCGACAGTATGTCGCAAATTTTGAATTCATTGGCTGAGATAGTACCCTATTCAGTATACCCAAAAATATAAGCTTAAAGCACATAATTATTAGTGGTTTGACTGCTAAGAGATACGTTTGGGTTCGGATGCTAATAAGTCTCTCATAAGATCTTAAGCTTAGCAAACTTTTATTATTATCCACAAGGTATAACTACCAAGGAAACCATAGTAACCGATTCTTCTAGATCGGCAAGGAATCCTTCCAAAAATCAGAGTACTCTTTCTTTGCATAGAGTACGACAGCATATGTTATTTTAATTATCTTTCTCATTGTTTTCTATCGCCTGCGAATGCCAAACTATGTTTGATAAAAGTGCCATATGAGGATTGGCGTATCTTAGGGTGTCCCATAGATTACTTCCATGCCTGATCAGTATGGAGGTTTAATACATGGAACCCCTAAGATAGCCCAATGATCATATTGTACTAAAGTCGACTAGTAGTATTTAAGGAAGATATCCAGAATGGAATTGTCTAAGTAAATGTTCCCGATTAAGGAATTCGTGGACTTATAACATAAATGTGTCACTTATTTGACACGAGCAATGATGGATGAACTGGAGCCTGAGATATGGAAAATCTCTGTAGCCTCCTTGCATCTTGATTATCTTCTCATAAGTTTTCCCTGCTTACCTCCTGGAAGGCAGGTAGAATTAAGATTTGTATCCCGCTGTGGGCTGGAGTATTGTGAAAACTCCATGTTTAATCGAAACCTTGATTAAGTAGGTTTTAAGACATAGGCTCATATAGCCTGACTCAGTATTCTGAGGGTTCATATAGCCTAACTCGATATTCCGAAAGTTTGATTTTGTTAAACAAGAAAGATGGTTCATATTGCTTATGTATTAATTGCCGCAACCCTAATTAGGCAACGATTAAGAATTTGCCATCAGCTACCCAGGATCTAAGGGCAAACTATTGGTGGATAGACTTGAAGAAGTCTGTGGCCACCTATGTAGCTAAATGCTTGACATGTGCGCAAGTCAAAGCCGAGCATCAAAATCCGTCAGGCTTGCTACAGCAGCCTGAACTTCCTACGAGGAAGTGGGAAATGGTAACTATGGATTTTATTACCAAGTTACCAAAGACAAGGAAAGGAAATGATACAATATAGGTTATAGTTGACAGACTGACTAAGTCAACACATTTCCTACCCATCAAGGAGACTTAGAGCTCCGATATGTTAGCCCAGTTATACGTTGATAAGATTGTAGCCTTACATGGCATACCTGTGGCTATTATCTCTGATAGAGATACTAGGTACACGTCGCATTTTGGAAGAGTTTCCAACAATCTTTGGGCACACGTTTGAATTTTAGTACGACTTACCATCCTCAGACTGACGGTCAGAGTGAGCGTACTATTCAAACATTGGAAGACATGCTACGTGCATGTGCGATCGAATTGGGTGGTAGCTGGGATAAGAACCTACCATTAATCGAATTCTCCTACAACAATAGCTACCATACCAGCATTAAGGCTGCGCCTTTTGAGGCATTATACGGTAGAAAGTGTAGATCGCCTATTTGTTGGGCGGAAGTTGGAGATGTCCAGTTATCAGGACCAGAGATCGTGTTCGAAACGACGGACAAGATTGTCCAGATTCGTGACCGTCTCAAAGCTGCCCGGGATAGGCAGAAAAGTTACGCTGATCCTAAGCGTAAGGATTTTCACTTCGAAGTAGGTGACAAAGTCCTACTTAAAGTGTCACCCTGGAAGGGAGTGATGCGGTTTGGTAAGAAAGGCAAGCTAAGCCCGAGATACATAGGACCTTTTGAGGTTATCAAACGTGTCGGGTCAGTTGCCTATAAGTTAAACTTACCGAGAGAGCTCAGTGGAATTCACAATGTGTTCCACATCTGCAATCTGAAGAAGTGCTTCGCTGATGAATCACTGGTTATACCACATACAGATGTGCATATAGACGGGAGCTTGAAATTTGTTGAAAAACCTTTGTCGATTGAAGATCGACAGGTAAAGAAGCTTCGAAGGAAGCATGTACCTATTGTGAAGGTCAAATGGGATGCCCTTATAGGTCCCGAATACACGTGGGAGGTTGAATCCACGATGAAAGAAAAGTACCCTTACTTATTTCAGTAAATCTCGGGTCGAGATTTATTTTAAGGGGGTGAGGATGTAACACCTCGAAAATTCACGTCCTATAATGTGTAGACACGTGTCAAATGTTTAAACGTGTGAAAGAAATATTATAGAAGGACTAAAGTTATGGAAAGTATGTGAATATACGTATTCTAAGTGTCAACTGTGAATAAATATAATGTACATTAACCCTACACGATGCTCATACCTTCAAACGAATAAATCATGGATCATATGAAGCTAAAAGTGAGAGATTACAAACTATAGGGGTTAAATGTGTCAACATGTTTAAAGATATACCTCTGAGTGACCTTTTGGCAAACCCGAAGCTTTGTAAATGTTAATTATGCTCACTAGAATGCACGATATAAATTTCATAAAGTTTCGTTACCGTATGAGAAAGTTATGATCAAATTCGTGTGCGAGGGGTTAAAGTGCAAACGTTGAAAGTTAAGACTTTTCGGGATAACCGGAAGTGTTCAGGGATTTGGCAAAGTGGGTATAAGTCCTAAAGCCCTTGTGGGTAAATATAAGGGGGTCAAAATGCAAGAAATAATCTTAGTTGCCCCTTCGTGAAGCCAAAGGTCAAGATACAAAACAAAGAAAATAGAAAATTCTGAAACTAAGGGCCAGGCGGCCCGCTTGAGGATCTGCCAAATGGGAGGTGTAACAACTCTCCTCAAAAGTCATATTTATTAAATTAATTTGACCAATAGGAAACCCTAATTAAGACACCCAAGTGATTCTGCGCAAACCCTAAAATTTTCAAAACAATCAGAATCAGGATCAAGGCCCCTAAAACTCAGGGGGGGTATTTCC
Organism: Helianthus tuberosus; assembly: GCA_030545235.1. Lineage (NCBI taxonomy): Eukaryota > Viridiplantae > Streptophyta > Magnoliopsida > Asterales > Asteraceae > Helianthus > Helianthus tuberosus. The sequence goes on along the minus strand of CM060386.1, from coordinate 29,531,207 downwards.
TAGTTAACGATTATCTACATAACATGCTGTCAAATTTGAAATTTATGAAACTAATGACTCAGCTAAGCTAGTCCCAGACGTGGCTACTCTATAAAAATTAGGTGTCCCTTACGGACCGTAAGGGTTAAGTCTTACGGTCCGTAAGCCTGGCCAATTTTTCACTATAAATAGCAGGCCTTGGCAATCGCATTCTGATACTTGAACGACGAAGAAATTCGTTTCGTAGACTGAGATAAGCTCTGTTTATCACAATTAACACACACGATTCACTAATCGACGCCGCAATCAGGGTAATAACTCGATCGCTATTACGATTCAACGTCCGATCGATTATAACTATCCAACGATTGTTTAAGTGCCGCTCAAATTGAGTTTATACCTTGTTATTCATCGTGATTTCGACTTGAATGTTTGAGTGCTGTTCGAACTCGGACTATACTCTGTCATTCGTTGTGAATCCGCTGAATTGTTAAGTATTGCACTTGTAAACCGTTGTGAGGGTTTAATCTCGTGAATTGTCGTAACTGCTGTATTAGTTACTAACCTGTTTATGCGTGCATTGTTATTTAAATTAGGTTAATCAAGGCTAATCAGTAGGCTTATACTCTGCTCGTTAAATCTGCAATGTGAGTCATTCTCTTTTTATCAACTATTTTACAATACCTCAAATTATTTTCAAGGTTATAATTACAGGGACTAAGTCATGGATATCTTGAATTACTAGTTAGTGGGGTATTGTGCACATTACTAATTTTCTCCCAGTTAGGTTCATTGACCTACTCGGGATAATCACTGTTAGGTTCATTGACCTACAGGGATAATCATCACTATTTAGGTTCATTGATCTAAATAGTGGTATGACCATCGTCACCATTGTGACATGTCACCATTGTGACAGAAGGCCAGATAAAAATAAGATAGAAGCCATTGTAATCGCTCTTATGCTGTAATTAATAACTATGCATCATTATGCAAAATAGAATGATTCACTCAGTATTTCCCTGCTGACAAAACCTTTTTCAAACATGTTTCAGGTGATCTGTTGTGAGCACAGGAAAAGTGCTGTGGAGCACTACAAGCTTAGAAAAGTGGCTCAATGTAAATAAATAAAGAAACAAGTTTTGAGAAATAAAAATTTCCCAGTAAAATCACTTTATTGTAAATTATGGGATTTATCCCTATATTATATATATAAACGAGCAGTTTTAATATTAAACGATCCTGTTTAAAAAGACTTCCGCTGTCATTTAATCAGATACCATCGGATTTCCTGCCTCGCGGCTCTGGACCGGGTCAAACCGGGGCCAAGGGCCGTGACAGGCGGGCCGCGTGGGACGCCCAGAACCAGAAAACGGGGACAGACCCCTAGAAACACGGAAAATCGACTTCTAACCGAATTTTAGACATGGTGGGCAACCCCTAGACATCCCTAAGCACTAGGCAACAAGTGTTGATCAGTTGTGGTGGGGTGTAGACCTTGTTGTCAACATGTTATGGTGGATTAAACCACTATATAAGGCCTTAGTTGCAACAATTGTTCTTCACATCATTCAAGTGCATATCTGGTCATTCTGGAGCTCAAGCTTGCTCTCAACTGATCATAAGTCGTGCATAGGACTCTTGTAAGTCTGCTAGTCCTTCTTTAATTGAGTTTAGCTTAGTATTTTAGCTAAAAGTCAAACCGTCGTAATTACGGTTTGACTTCGAGATTAGTCAACAATGGCTCAGTCATATCTCGAATTAAAAGTAGTTATAAGTTGGTATTTATGTGGGTAATAAACCCTTAAAAGGGTTCCCCCTGATTACCACTCTAACCAGGTCAAATGTCGGGTCAAACATATAATTAAAAAGTCAACAGGAAGTTTAAAATGTCATTTATGCATAATTAGCTATTTAGAACATATATAACCTGTTTGATCATTGTTATAACTTGGTAATAAGTGTAAGAACATGTCTAAACATATTCAACTCGACAATTTCCTGTTTAGACCCGGTTCGGAACCGAAAGTCACATAGTTCGACTTTCACTTTGACTTTCAGTTCTGACCCATTAAGGCATGTTTTAGAAATGCCTCAGAGCTTTAATTGGACTAGGTTACTTGTTAGAACAACCCTCTGTGATTACACACCTTGGTTCATTAGTTATCCAATTAATATGCATGATTCCGTTAATTGCTCATATGTTGACCGTTATGCCCTTATTACCTTAAAACGTGATTTTTGAAAATGTAAAAGTGTAGAAACCTTAGTTACTGATATACAAACTTGTATGCAAAGTTTGACCTCAGTTTGACTTGTAGATAAAGAGTTATGCTCGATATCGCAAATTTAAAGCTTTATGTTAATAAAACGGCGTAATTAGCGTATAGCCTAGTTAAGCCTACTTTTTGGTATCAAACTTAATACCCACTGATGTAATATATTATTTGGGGATTATTAAGGATTTTTAATTAATTTTAGGCTGAGCATAACTAGTAGTCGTAGGCTTAATCCGGTAGTTGTCGGTTTTGCCCTTACGGGCCATAAAATGAGTTTTACCTATCAAAACGACTCCAAACCTTTTGCTACTGATCACATATGATAAATAAATTATTTTAAGCCTTCTGGAAATATAAAAATATCAGATTTAAGTATCGAACCCGGAAATGGCCTTTAATCGCCTTATTTAGCGTTTTTAACGCATAGTATGTTTTAAAATTATATTGAACATACCCGGGTTAATACCTACTGATATTTTAGGAAAATTATGATATTTTAACAGTAAGCAAAGGTTGATAAACTCAGAATTCAATTTTGAGCTTTTCGGCTTATGTGAAATTACCAAAATACCCATACGGGGCATAGTTTGGTTAAAAATGATAAATTTCACATATGTGCTTTAGCCTACTGATATAACTTGTCAAATTGAGTATATTTGCTGATTACATCAGGCCTGTAAATCAGGTTATCATTTAAACTCTTTTACAAACTTTAAAATGACCAAACTACCCCTACGGGGCATAGTTTGTGTTTAAACTCATTCCGGGCATAATGAAAGACATCTTACTGATGTCACAACATATTTGAAGCATATTAACCTAGGAAATCTGTATATGGCTCTTACGGATACCCGTTACGCTTATTACGCGTACGGTTCGGTTTATGTAACAAGTTTACATAAATTAGCCGAAACGGGTCAAACCTTAACGGTTTTATCTCAAAATCCAGAATGTGAATAATATACCCATATTAAGCAAGTCTCTGAACTTGTCAGGTCTAAATCACATTCTATCCGGTATTCGCTTAATCGTGCGTACGAACCGTATCCTTGAAACTAGCCGGTCTAAGCTTAAGCTTAATTAAAGACCCGTTAGGATTCTAATAGGTTATTATAAACCTTCGTTCCAGATTAGGAGAACCAGTAAAAGCTACGTGCATTTTGCTTATTGTGATTAATACTTGCTCAGGTAAATACTTTTAACTTATTTTCCCTATACGGGCTTGGGTTACGGTATATAGCATACCGCTTGATCGGGCATCAAATCTCCACCGTTAAAGTGGGTAGTTGAATAATTTGATCGGCTCGTTTAAACAGTCTTGTTTACTTTACAGCCTTTGGGGGGTTAATGACCGTGTCCCGGATATCCTTGGCATCATCTTACGAGATGGCCACGACCTGAGCACGGGGTGTAGGCGTACACCTGTCAGTGTATAACTCAATTATGTGGTGTGTCTATTGATCTTTAACCCGGACTAGATCCGGGCTACTGAATGCATAAGTAACATGTAATTCGTTCACAAGATTATAATATTAAATAATTATCCCAAGTTAAAAAGATTAATCTTGCCTCTGTGCATTTTAATCAAATTATAAAACATTTATGCCATGTGCATCCAAACCGAATTTTTAAATCATTTTCCAAAATGAGTCAGTTGATTGTATTTACCAGTGTAAACTGACGTATTTTCCCAAAAAGACTAAATGCAGGTACTAAACGTAATTGGCTGGATTGTCTCCTTAGCATCAATAAAGAGTCTCGCAAGCTTAAGATGCCTGAAGTCTGTTGAACTATTGTTTCCATTTTATGTTCGATCCTTCTGTGGATAAACTCCCGAATATTGTGACAGTTGATATTACAATAATAAATTCGGTTGTATTATATTTTCAATTGCTTCCGCTGTGCTTAATAATATTGTGTTGTTTGACTATTATGTTGCCAACCATGACGTCACGATACTCCCCACCGGGCCCACCGGTGACACGTGGAAATTCGGGGTGTGACAATAAGCAAAGTGGTTAATAGATGAATATTGGTGTAAAACTTATAAGACTTGTTTTGTTATGATTATTTAGTTTTGTTTTATGCTAGTGTTAGTTCGGATCGTCTTCTAACCCGACTAAGTCATGTTCATGGAACATGACCTAGTGTATGTTATAGTGTGAAAAGTGGTTAGATGAAGACCACTACTACTTATAACCATGAACTTGTGTAAAAACAATTTTTCTTACAAAATGGAGTTCTAAACTAGTAGATCTACGGATCTACAAGTGGTATTTTTGAAGGACCAAGTGTAAAATGAAATCATAATTTTAAAGCCGGATCCTTCCTAAACAAAAGTGATTTTTGTGAAAACACAAGTGTGTAGACACTTGTGTAACAAAAAGTTTTAACAAAGAATTATTTTTATAAATTTTGGACAAGAAGTTGTAGAAATATATCTTCCTTAAAAACAAGGTTCTCAAAGAAACCGAGTCTATTTATAAAAGATCTACTAAAATATGGGGAAGGTTACTACATATCTTACACAAACCCCAAGTTCATGTGTTATGCGATTTATATCTATTTTGGACTAGTTGATGTGGAAATATCGTTTGTTAATGTTGGGAACATTGTTGATTTGATTTATAAAAGAAAATGATACGCTTGAAAGCGTGGCCACCTCCAGTTACAGAGGAAACTCTGGCGAAATTTTCCAAAAATCTAACACTTGTAAATATTTTTATCACAAGTGTTATGGATATATTTTTAACTTATTTTTCCAAATAAATTTCGTCACGATTTTTATTACAAAATTTCCAAGAGTCGGAGGTGGGACTTTCAAAAATAAAACTTGTTAAAATATATATTTAGTATATATTTTTCATAATAGCATTTGTGTGAATTTTTATGATTATTTTGTGAACTATACAAATATTATTTTTAGGGTAAAAATAATATTACTGAATATTAACGACTCCAAAATAATACGAACGCCTTTACAATAAATATTTAAGTTACACCGGTAATATTAATACCACCCGGACTTTACAACGTAACTTACGTATTTTCAGAAAATACTCATAAGTGTGTATTTCGTTAGAAGTATTATTTTGGGTAAAATTATATGGAATAAAATATAATATTTTTGGGAAGAATATTTATATTTTGGAAGTAAAGTATTTTTGGACAAATGAAATAAAATATATTTTATTAAGTGAGACTTAATAATATATTTCGAAGTTATACGAACGCACATGTATTAAATCCCCCATCCTTGGGAAGGAATATACTTACAAAATAATTACGAAGTGTAAACACGAAATAGTTGCCTAACTATTTCCCAAAGACATTAAACCTTAAACTAAGGCACGGCCGTCCGTCTAATAGAAGTTAGTACGTGTAGGTCGTCGCACAGCAGATTTTCGGGGAGATACTTTTTAGAGACGCACTTCGGTGAGTTCATGTCCCCCTTTTCTCTTAACTGTTTTCAGTTTTCTAAACTGCGGGGGTGAAATACATGTTACTATGATTACGAGTACTTTTACATGGTATGGTTAGCATAAGGAGGGTTACTACTTAGATCATGTGAGTGGGTAGGCGCAACTTGAGGCCATTAATCCTCATTGTAGGACCGAGGGACAGGAGCGGTAGATCTATCTGGGTGTAGCGAGCCCAGCCCCAGGCCCAGCAGAACGGACCTCGGGGTGACTTTGTGCCCAACGCATAAATCCGCTAGGTTTGAGTCGTCCTACTTGCACTTCACACATATCAATGGCCTTGCAAACCATTGGTGATCTCTTTTTCCTTATTGGCTACATACCAGGGTTTTTATACTTACAAAGGTTTTACTTACTCACTTACACATGAACTCGCTCAACATTATTGTTGATTTTTCCAACTTACATGTATTTCAGGGAACTAAGGATCTGGCACGGTATGCTACGTTTTTGTTCTGCGTTAGAGTATGGGATCATCCACGTTTAGGGATTGCGACTTTTACCTGGACGAGTAGCAAGTCTTAAACTACGTCTATCTTAAGTTTATGGTTGTGTCTTTCAAACAATGTTTTTATGTTACTAGGTTGTAATTTCCGTTGCATGTGTCAACGCCTTAAGACAATGTTGTGGTATTTTACTTTTCAAACTTAAATCAATGGATGATCTACATGGTTTTATTTTCATATAGCTTTGTTGTGATTAAGCTATGGTATTAAGAAGTCACACCAAATTAACCCACGCTTCCGCAAAAGCCAGGGTGTGACAGATCGGACAACATGCATGAACAACCATGACAAATTCTTAGCAAGGTGTCACCTGATCGGACGACTGTTCGATCGGGTGGCACTCCTAGTGCACCGAACATGTTGAAAAATCGATTAAGTGTTGAAGTATAGTATCTCATGATCCGAAGAATAATCCGATCGGACAGTAGTCCAATCGAACAACAGTTCGTTCAATACTAGTCTTCAAAATAAATTGATTAAGTGTGGGACCATGTGTTAACCGATCGGCTGGCCAGTCGATCGGCTGACTGTCCGATCGGCTGGCTGTCCGTTCGGACAGCAGTCCGTTCGGTCAGCACCCTGACCTGATCAGCCTATTCGTCTAACACTTGGTTGTTCTGTTTGTTTGTCATTTTATTGAGGTATTTTGGCAACGAGTTGAACCATACATCCCTCGTCCTTACTTGGTTCCCCTGGTCGGACAGGAATCACCCAAATCCGGCTGGTGAACTGTTCGGAACGAAGTTTATCGTTTAACCCGAAATCGGTTAACCTCGTGGATAGAACCCGGATCTTGAGCCATACCACCACTGGAGTGAGTTGTAAGCCGGCAGAGGCTCCGTTTCTATCGGTTTGAAGGCATTGAGTGAAAAAGAGTTGAAAGAAAGTTGGAAAATCCATCTTTCAATCCTTTTCACCGGGTATATGTTTAGATCTATGAAAGATCTTTGTTTGTTTAAGTGGAAATCGGCTAGATCCAAGTTATTCTTGGTAGGTTGAGGCCAAAACATGAAGTTCTTCAAGAACCCATGATGACATCATCCTAGAACACTTGATTCTTGATGATTTCACGGTTAAAAGTTAAGATTTGAAAGATAGAAAGGTGTAGGAGTGAATGTAGATTAAGAAAGTACAAGGTTTAGGACGAAATCTTACCGGAATCGAGAGGAATCTGAGAAAAGGATGAACTAAGTGTGCTGGTCGAACAGAGGTTTCCAAAAGTGGAAAGGATGACAATGACAGGGGTATTTATAGGATGCCAAATGAGGAAAGTGCTGGCCAATCGGCCAAGCAGCTCGATCGGACAGCCTGTCCGATCGGACAGCAGTCCGATCGGCTGGCTGTTCGATCGGCTGGTAGCCTGATCGATCAGCTGCACGTTTCGAGTGTTCGGTGCGACAATTCTTGATATTTCGATTTCGGTTGCGAGCGGTTCGATACGATAGGGTTTCCTAGTCAAATTACTTTTAATCCCAACCACTCATATCTTGCGCTATCCTTTCTCCACTAATTATCATAGTTCGATTGTGATTCGAGTTCGATGTCGATTGAGTTCGATTGCATTTTGAGTTTCGATTGATTTCCACAACATACAAAATTAAACATGCGCAGGTAACACGTAAGGCACACACACACGTATAAAAATATTCCAAATGCGTATTTCTAGTTGAGATTTGATTCGATGTCGATTTGATTAGCATACTTTGATTTTCGTTTCGTTAACTTTATTGCATTGTTACTTCCTACAGTTCACAGTCGTAAGTCGATTACATGGCGATTGTAATACGTCGATTGTTGTAATTATTGACACTTACTCCACATAATACAACTAAATTAAACACATAAAAGAATTTCTCTACAAGTCGGGTTGCGCGAAATCGGTCGTTGACTTGACCTCGACTTTGACTTTGACTTCCCGAGAACACGGGGTGTTACAGCCTCCCCTTGTTTAGGGAATTTCGTCCCGAAATTAAGCTGAAAGTTATACAACACCGTGAATCTCGTTTGAGAACTTTCTCTTTCTAGACTTTCTCCTTAAATAACTGCGGGTACTTCGCCTTCATGTCGCTTTCGAGTTCCCAAGTGAACTCTACGCCTCGTTTGCCTTCCCATCGGACTTTCACAATAGGAATGCGAGAGCGTCTGAGTTGCTTGGTTTGGCGGTCCATGATTTCGACAGGCTTTTCCACGAATTGTAATGTTTCGTTCACTTGCAGATCATCGAGAGGTACATGTAAGTCGTGGTCGGCTAGGCATTTTTGGAGGTTTGACACGTGGAAAGTCGGGTGGATGTTACTAAGTTCCTCCGGTAGTTCGAGTCTGTAGGCGACTTTACCGATCCTTTCCAGAATCTTAAAAGGTCCAACATATCGAGGCGCGAGCTTTCCTTTCTTGCCGAATCGGACCACACCCTTCCAAGGCGATACCTTTAGGAGTACGTAGTCACCAATGTCAAATTCAAGGGGCTTGCGTCATCTATCGGCATAACTTTTCTGTCGATTCCGAGCTTTTACCAAGTTGTCTCGAATTTGTAAAATTCTGTCTGTCGTTTCTTGTAATAGCTCAGGACCGGTTAATTGCGAATGCCCGATCTCGTGCCACACAATAGGCGATCGACATCTTCTTCCGTATAAAGCCTCGAATGGTGCCATTTGAATGCTTGCATGATAGCTGTTGTTGTACGAGAATTCGACTAACGGCAGGTATTTATTCCAATTACCACCGAAGTCTATGACACAGGAACGGAGCATGTCTTCAATAGTACGAATCGTTCTTTCAGTCTGACCGTCGGTTTGAGGGTGGAAAGCGGTACTTAGATTAAGCGATGTACCGAGTGCCGTTTGAAACGTTTCCCACAGTCGCGAGGTAAACCGAGCATCACGATCCTAGATGATATCACGAGGCGTCCCATGATTACAAATAATCTCATCGGTGTAGATTCGGGCTAATCGTTCTACCTTGTAGTCTTCCCGTATTGGTAAAAAGTGAGCTGATTTAGTCAATCGATCAACCACAAACCAAATGTTGTCGTGACCTGATGACGTGTGCGGTAGCTTTGTTATAAAGTCCATAGCTATACTCTCCCACTTCCACATGGGGATCGGTGGTTGTTCGAGTAAGCCAGAGGGTCTTTGATGTTCAGCCTTGACTCTTGCACATGTCAGGCATTTTCCAACGTAGAGGGCAATATCCCTTTTCATGCCGGGCCACCAGTACTTGTAGCGAAGATCCTGGTACATTTTGTCGGCACCGGGATTAATAGAATACCGGGATTTATGGGCTTCGTCCATCAAGATTTGTCGTAAATCGGTCTGTTTAGGGATCCAAATTTGATCCAGAAAGTGGAATATCCCATTTGACTTGCTCACAAGCTGGGCTCCATCGTGGTAGATTCTTTCTTTCTTCAGAGTGCGTTCGTTGAAACACGCATGCTGAGCTTCGCGAATGAGGATTTCGAGATCGTACTGGGCTTGAACATTACGAGTGCTAAGCAGCTAGCTCCGTCTGCTGAGTGCGTCGGCAACAACATTTGCATTGCCTGGGTGATAACGAATCTCACAGTCATAATCGTTGAGAAGTTCTACCCATCGGCGTTGATGCATGTTAAGTTCCTTCTGATTAAAGATATGCTGTAGGCTCCTATGATCGGTGAAGATCGTACACTTGGTACCATACAGGTAGTGTCGCCAAATCTTTAACGCGAAAACAACTGCGCCTAGCTCGAGGTCATGGGTTGTATAGTTCTTCTCGTGGATTTTGAGCTGACGAGATGCGTAAGCTATAACCTTGTCCCGCTGCATAAGGACACAACCAAGACCAAGGTTGGAAGCATCACAATAGACAATGAAATCGTAGTTTCTGTCGGGTAATGTGAGAACAGGAGCATTGCAAAGCTTATGATTGAGGGTTCGAAAGGCAGACTCTTGTTCAGTTCTCCAAACAAAAGGTTTGTCTTTATGCGTGAGAGCGGTAAGCGGCACAACGATCTTTGAGAATCCTTCAATAAATCGTCGATAATAGCCCGCTAGTCCGAGAAAAGAACGGACTTTAGACGGGTTTTTGGGTGTAATCCAACTCTTGACAGCTTCAATCTTCGCAGGATCGACATGAATACCTTGACTATTAACAATGTGACCCAGAAACTGAACTTCCTCCAACCAGAATTCACACTTGGAGAACTTGGCATAGAGTTGATTCCCCTGGAGTAGATCGAGAACCAAACGTAGATGTTGCGCGTGTTCGGTTTTCGATTTGGAATAGATCTAGACGTCGTCGATGAACACGATGACGAAACGGTCGAGATATGGTTTACACACGCGATTCATCAGGTCCATAAAAACCGCGGGTGCGTTAGTTAAACCAAAAGGCATAACAACGAATTCGTAGTGGCCGTAACGAGTGCGAAACGCTGTTTTGGGTATATCCTCCTCTTGAATGCGTAGTTGGTGATAGCCTGAACGTAGATCGATATTCGAGAAACACGTAGCACCTTGTAGTTGATCAAACAAATCGTCGATGCGGGGTAGAGGATAGCGGTTCTTGATAGTTAACTTATTCAATTCCCGATAGTCGATGCACATCCTGAACGACCCATCCTTCTTTTTGACGAAAAGGACTGGCGCGCCCCAAGGAGAGGTGCTCGGGAGAATGAAGCCTTTCTCAAGTAATTCCTGGAGTTGGTTTGAAAGTTCGCGCATTTCGGATGGCGCGAGTCGGTAGGGAGCTTTGGCAGTAGGGTTGGCTCCAGGAATGAGGTCGATACGAAAGTCGATATCACGACTTGGCGGTAGACCGGGAAGATCTTATGGAAAAACATTAGGAAATTCTCGAACCACTGGAACGTCTTTCACTTCCTTCTTCTCTTTCTTTTCCTTCTCCGCTATTACAATGTTAGCCAAGAAAGCTCTGTATTCCTTGCGGAGATACTTACTAGCTTGGACACATGACATGAGCTTGAGACCTTTCGAAGTAGTATCACCGTAAACACACAATAAATCACCATTCGCCAGCGAGAATCGGATCATCTTGTCGAAGCACACAACTTCAGCATGGTTTTCACTAAGGAAGTCCATGCCTACTATGATGTCAAAATTTCCGAGTTGCATCGGAATGAGGTCGATTGGGAAGATGTGATTGTTGAGCTCAAGAGTACAATCACGAAGAACAGAATTGACGACGACAGTTCTTTCGGTGGCGACTTCAACATCGAACGTCGAGGAGAGTTGGGAGCGTTTACGACTAAGGAGTTTCTCGAATTCGAACGACACAAAGCAATTATCGGCTCCAGTATCAAATAAACATGAAGCAATAATACCATTCACAAGGAACGTACCATTGACCACGTTGTTGTCGGCTTGGGCTTGACGCACATTGATGTTGAAAGTTCTGGCGCGTGCGGCCTGTTGTTGCTGTTGCTGCTGTTGTTGCTGGTGCTGCTGCTGTTGAGGCTACTGCTGGTGGGGCTCTTGTTTCACAACCCTATTCGGGCACATGTTGGCGAAATGGTTAGGATCGCCACATGCGAAGCAGGCTCTGGCTTTGACCGCGGGTGCCGGAGGAGCTTGTTGACCCTGAGGGGTGGTGAGTAGAACTTGATGAGCAGGAGCTTGTCAAACACGGCAGTTGATAGTAAAATGGCCGTACATATTGCAATGAGCACAAAAAAGGCAAGCAATGGCAGTCGGGTGGTGATAGGTACAAGTAGGGCAGAGCGGGTGTGGCCCAGTGTATGCACGCTTGGCAAGCGGTGCATTTGCCACAGGCGCCGCTACTTGACGCTGTTGGGCTGGTACGGCTTGAATCGGTGCAACAGTGATCGCACAGTTCTTGTTGCTGGAGCTGTTCTTTCTCTTGTTCTTCCTCTTGTTGCTCGATGAGGTGGTGGTTTCAGCAGTTGGTGCGGCGGTGGTAGCCTGATGCAGGTGCTTTGAAGTTTTATCCCAGACACCGGCCTTGACCCGTTTGTCATTGATTTCAGCAGCCAGTAGATAAGTTTCTTCGATCGTCGTAGTCTTAGCCGCTTGAACGAAATCAGCAACACAGTCAGGCAGGGCTCGGATATACTTCTTGATTGCCATGTCTGGAGTCTTGACCTGATCGGGACAAATGATGCTGAGCTGTTTGAAGCGAGCAGTGAGTGCAGCATTTTCACCATCCTTTTGCTGTATATGCCAAAATTCATCCTCTAGCTTTTGACGTTCATGAGGAGGGCAGAATTCTTCCAGCATGACTTCCTTGAGCTCGTCCCACGACAGACCGTAGGATGCATCGTTCCCTCGCTTGTTCCTCTCGGCCGTCCACCAGTCTAGTGCACGGGACTGGAAAACGCCGGTAGCATTCAGAGTTCGGAGGTCATCGGGGCAACCACTCTGCCGTAGAGTGACCTCAATGGAATCAAACCATTGGAATAGTGCAGTAGGACCTCCCTTGCCAGTGAATTCTTTTGGCCCACACGACTTGAATTGCTTGAAATTGAAGGGAGCTTTGGTGGTAGCTTTAGGAGCTTCGGTTCTCGACTCCTCAGACGACTTGCTGACGTTCTCGTAAACATCACTCATAGCCTTTGCTACACTTTTAGCGATGATGGTAGCAAGGCGTTTGTCTCTCTTTTCTTGACGAGAAAGTAGGGGATGACGGGATCCAGATGACATTGTCTGTAACAGACATCGTCACAGGACTCAACACATTGCATTCGAATCTCACCTCACACGTCTACTTCTTACTAAAGCTCAGGAACACGCATACTCATGTAAACACATAGACACATAACCATGTGGAACACAGAACCACATAATCACATAAGCACATAAGCACGTAGAGCACAGAAACACATAAACCACATACGCATGTAATCACAGAGGCGGTCAGAATACAGAAACCTATCATTTAAAGTTCGCGAGTGTTCGAGTATAGCGGTCGCGTTTGATATATCGAGTCGTGTAGTATAAGCGTAGCATAAAGTCGTCCATAATTTAGTGATTTGGCAGCGTATTGAGATAGAAATGTAAGGCGAGTTGTGTGTGTCGATCGAAGTGAAAGCAAAAATCGAGTAAAATTCCAAAATTTAAACACATAAACAGGTAAACACACATATAGCACATAAAATCAACGAATCATCAGAGTCAGCAATTGCGGCTCAGGATTGAAACACATAAAAATCGAGAAGTAGATTGTCTGCGGCTAGTAGACTTTGACTAACCAAAGTGGTTCGACTATTCACAAGGATCCGTTGTGCACATTTGACCTTCAGGACTATGCTTCTGCCTTGATTCTTGGGCGTTTGGCACACATCCCGTTAGTCATATTGTGACTTCAGGTCGTTGGAGTCCGTCGAGACTTTGGTGAGAGTTTTGTAAAATGAACGGAACAGGTCGTCAAGGTTAGGATTTCACCCCTAGCTTAACATCTTCGTTCCTGTTTTTAATAAAATAGAGGAGATTATTCATCAAAATACGGATTTCACTCCTGATTCGGCATAATTCTCCCCGTTTGTAGATAAAATGCGGGTTGATTAAGCAACTTTAGTCGAGAGTTTGCGGTTTTCACACCTATTCTCGGCTTAGTTACTCTTTCATAGTTAAAAATTCAAGTGCAGTGATAGTGTAGCATAAGCGAGAATAGTGAGAAATAAGCTCGTACTTAGTCCCTACTGGATGTACTCAAGTCGGTCTGTTGGTTCCTAACTATAGACTAGGTATCTAAGACATCGACCCGGACTAGGTCGTGTCTTGCCTAATTCCCTATAGTTATGGCTCTGATACCAATCTGTCACACCCCAACCGATGGCGGAATCATCGGGGCATGGCACTGAGCGAAACAGATTGTCCAGAAGTATCCATAACAATTATCATTACCATTCAATTTAAAATAACATGTCCCATACCATGTCTCAAACAACAAACAAATTATTACAGATAAAATCTAGGCAAATAACTCTGTTCCGACAACTCAGATTTATACATAGATAGTTTATTTATTGGTTTCTAGGACCTCTTTTCCTAGCTTCGATTTCATCGCTGCGCAGAGAGCATCCTAGACCTTTCCTAGCCTCTATTTCACAGTGAGCTAGGCATACAAACAACTTAAGCACCTGTCACATACATTAAAATAAAGTCAACACATATAATGTAAAGGTGAGCATACAAGTTTGATAATAGCATATATAGTTCGAATTCGTTTACGCATAACCAGCACGTACACATAGTGAAATGAAGGACGTTAGTTATCGACATAGACCCATCCATACCAATGACTGCGGGTTGACTGCCCGAGGTAGTTCGCAATACATTATTACCACCGTAATCCATGCAAGTAATTGTCCTTAACAACCCCCGTGTGAACGGGTGCTGAGTCCAAACTATAGTACTATCGTTGCTAAGGCAGGTAGACAACATTCCATGTGTAAACATAACAAACAAGCATTCATAAGCCACGTATAACATGCATTAACGGTTAGCGTTCAAATAGTATTGAGTAGTGTGTTTGATGTGATTTGAATAGTTGTAACGTATGTAACACCCAAAAGTGCATAAAGCAAAAAGGGATCGAGTATAATCACAGCGGTTGATGGATTGAAGGGAGCGCTTAGCGAGTAAAGTTAGACTGAATGGATTTATAGCATAACGATAAGTGACGCGTAAAATGATGCAAAGTGTGAATGGGTCGGATAGCAGTTTGGTCGGATGGCAATCCGTTCGGATGGTCATCCGGTCGGACGGTAGTCCAGTCGGATGACTATTCGAGTGGATTGTTTCTTCCTATGAGATGAATGTGTGTCTGTATGGTGGTCTGACTTTTGATGTTTTCGTTGTAGCATTAGAAAACATTGAAGTATCTTTACCCTTCAGGTCGGTCGATCGGACGGCTGTTCGATCCGCCGGTAACCCGATCGGTTAGGTATTTTAATGAATTGTAGTGATTTGCTTTGGATCAGACAGGTGTTCGATCGGACAGGTCAACAAGTCAAAAACTTAATGATTTGCTGACCGATCGGTTGGCAAGTCAACAATAGTCAACAACTTTAAATGAAATGCAAGGTATGGTGCAATGGATCGGATAACTGATCGATCGCACACTAATGCTGTTCGATCGGACAACATGCATGAACAACCACGACAAATTCTTAGCAAGGTGTCACCTGATCGGACGGCTGTTCGATCGGGTGGCACTCCTAGTGCATCGAACAAGTTGAAAAATCGATTAAGTGTTGAAGTATAGTATCTCATGATCCGAAGAGTAATCCGATCGGACAGTAGTCCGATCGAACAACAATTCGTTCAATACTAGTCTTCAAAATAAATTGATTAAGTGTGGGACCATGTGTTAACCGATCGGCTGGCCAGTCGATCGGCTGACTGTCCGATCGGCTGGCTGTCCATTCGGACAGCAGTCCGATCGGTCAGCACCCTGACCTGATCAGCCTATTCGTCTAACACTTGGTTGTTCTGTTTTTTTGTCGTTTTATTGAGGTATTTTGGCAACGAGTCGAACCATAGATCCCTCGTCCTTACTTGGTTCCCCGGGTCAGACAGGAATCACCCAAATCCGGCTGGTGAACTGTTCGGAACGGAGTTTATCGTTTAACCCGAAATCGGTTAACCTCGTGGATAGAACCCGGATCTTGAGCCATGACACCACCGGAGTGAGTTGTAAGCCGGCACAGGCTCCGTTTCTGACGGTTTGAAGGCATTGAGTGAAATAGAGTTGAAAGAAAGTTGGAAAATCCATCTTTCAATCCTTTTCACCGGGTATATGTTTAGATCTATGAAAAGGCATTGGTGGGTTGAGGCTAAAACATGAAGTTCTTTAAGAACCCATGATGACATCATCCTAGAACACTTAATTCTTGATGATTTCACGGTTAAAAGTTAAGATTTGAAAGATAGAAAGGTGTAGGAGTGCGTGTAGATTAAGAAAGTACAAGGTTTAGGACGAAATCTTACCGGAATCGAGAGGAATCTGAGAAAAGGATGAACTAAGCGTGCTGGTTGAACAGAGGTTTCCAAAAGTGGAAAGGATGACAATGACAGGGGTATTTATAGGATGCCAAATGAGGAAAGTGCTGGCCAATCGGCCAGGCAGCTCGATCGGACAGCCTGTCCGATCGGACAGCAGTCCGATCGGCTGGCTGCTCGATCGGCTGGTAGCCTGATCGATCAGCTGCACGTTTCGAGTGTTCGGTGCGACGATTCTTGATATTTCGATTTCGGTTGTGAGCGGTTCAATACGATAGGGTTTCCTAGTCAAATTACTTTCAATCCCAACCACTCATATCTTGCGCTATCCTTTCTCCACTAATTATCATAGTTCGATTGTGATTCGAGTTCGATGTCGATTGAGTTCGATTGCATTTTGAGTTTCGATTGATTTCCACAACATACAAAATTAAACATGCGCAGGTAACACGTAAGGCACACACACACGTATAACAATATTCCAAATGCGTATTTCGAGTTGAGATTTGATTCGATGTCGATTTGATTAGCATACTTTGATTTTCGTTTCGTTAACTTTATCGCATTGTTACTTCCTACAGTTCACAGTCGTAAGTCGATTAGATGGCGATTGCAATACGTCGATTGTTGTAATTATTGACACTTACTCCACATAATACAACTAAATTAAACACATAAAAGAATTTCTCTACAAGTCGGGTTGCGCGAAATCGGTCGTTGACTTGACCTCGACTTTGACTTTGACTTCCCGAGAACACGGGGTGTTACATTTTCACCCCTTGGTGAATTTACTTGGATTGACTTTTGATCACATAAAATACTGGCTTTATTGGCTATTAACCAATCCATTCCTAACACAACATCAAATCCTGCCAGATTCATTGGGTAAAGATTTGCAATAAATTTCTGATTTAAAATTTCTATTCTTGCTCCCTGCAAGATTTCAGAAATCTTAATGGTTTTCCCATTTGTTGTCTCTACTAGACATTCTTGTGGGAGTTTAGTTAATGGTTGATTGAGTAGTTTGCAAAATGAAGTATTAATAAAACTTTGGTTCGCACCAGAGTCAAATAATACTTTAGCAAAAATATCATTAACTAAAAACGTACCGGCGATCACATCCGGGATCATCTTTGCTTCTTCTGCAGTCAGAACAAATGCTCTAGCATTTTTAGTATTCTTGGTGTTCGTGGCTGGAGCTAGTTTTGGACAGTTAGGCTTGATATGACCTTGTTCTCCACAGTTGTAGCATATCCTGTTGATAGGCTTCTTCCTGCAATCTTCCTCCTTGTGTCCTTATATTTTGCAGAAGTTACAGTATATGGAGCATATTCCAGAATGCTTCCTTTTGCAGTACTTGCAATAGGGTGCAGAAGTAGAACCTACATTTTTCCCACGGTTAGAATTTCCAGAACGGAATTCCTGGGTAAGCTTCTGGGTTAGGTTCCTCCTTTGATCCTCTTCTCGTGTACGGACTAATTCATATGTCAAGGTGTTTGCTAGTTCTACAGCTTCTTCTATGGTTTGGGGTCTAGCTGCCTTGATATAACAACCCTAAAGAAAACCGATACCCTTATAAATTTTCCGACAACCTAAAAATATTTAAAATATCCCAATATGTCCCTAAATACACCCCATACGCGAAAACGGACCCCGAATACCTTAAATATTATTAAAAATAATCAAAAATCATTTTTTGAGTTTTGTCGCGGGCCGCGTAGAAGCTTTAAGGATCTTACGCGGGCCGCTAGAGATCAAAAGTGTGGCGCAGCCCGGTGCTGCCACGTGGCAGGCACATGTCGACCCTATACGCTGACCCGGATCAGCTATACCGTTGACCATAGTTGACGCGGGCCGCGTAGCCCTTGTTTAAACTTTACGCGGGTCGCGTAAAAGTCGAACTCAGCCCCTATATAAGAAGGCATCGAGTCTTCAGTCGAATTCGTTCAGATTTCTTTTCTCAATCTCAATTTTCTGATAGTATAAGCTATAGTCGGGTCTAATACCCCCCTAATTAGCGAAGTTCTGCTCCGTTGTAAGTATCATAACCCCTGGATACGTATTAGATACGTTGCCCGATTGATCTAGGGTTCCGTAACGGCTGTCGTGGTTCTGCCCGACTTAGTCGTTGAAATGCCGTCTCGGGGAGGGTATTACTAATGTTAAAATGGGTTATTATACTAACACGTGTGCTTTTGTGTAATTTATAGATAATTCCCAGGGAACCCTTACTGAAAACCTAAGACATCAATGTGAGTAATCTCCTTTTTGTAAACTGTTTTTATAAAACCTTAACTATTTTACAATGCAATTTAGCAGTGATTGAGTCTTTGTAATTCTACGATTACTGCCGGTATGTTGGGGTTTTGTATACAAAATGTGAGACACGTTACCATTGGACGAAGAGTTAGCCAATGTGTAATATGACCCACCAGTCAGGATTGATAGTACTGAATGAGTAATTGGGTAGATATAAACATTGTGATCGCTCTCAATACTGTTTAAATTAAATTAATGTTTCTTAATTAAACTGGGATTCACTCACCAGTATTTCCCACTGACAAATGTTTTTAAAACGCGTCACATTATGAAAGCCAATTAGAACCCAGCTGGATAGCACTGAAGGCTTGGAAAAGTGGCTATAAAAGTTACCTAAATAAAGAAGGCGTTTTAATTCAATAAAATGGGATTTATCCCTATAAATCAGTTTGTAATGAAAACTTGGGTTTTATCCCAATGTGTTTATTTCTATAAAATGTGGTGTTTTACTCAGATAAAATATTTCCTAACTACGGTCCTGATGTAATTTCCGCTGCCAAATTAATAAACACCGATACCACCGACACTGAGTTCGCGGCCGCCCGTTTCCGGGACAGATAGGGGGCGGGGGTTGCGACAGAAGTTGGTATCAGAGCTAAGCCACTAATTCAGCCACAGAAGCATTCTGCTGACATCAAAATTCAAATTGTTAGGAAATAAATTGCGGGAATACGTGCATAATTGTATTTTCTTGTTATGTGTTATTTGACTATTTGTTAGTTTACAGTATGAGCGACCAAGGACCATCTGACGCGTATCGTCAATTGTCTGGTTCGCCTAGAAGCGAAGGCACCTCCTCTTCTCAGCCTACCCTCTCAGGGTACTCTGTTGATACGGAAGAATGAATATTCGTGTTTAAGGCTCAGTCCGAGTAGCCATTCCCTCAGAAAAAGAGAGGATGGTTCAGTCGAGGGGCACACGAGCGTAGGAAGCGTATGAAAAAGTTACAAGACCAGAGAGTACTAGCCGCAGCCAAAAGAGAAACCGATGCCTATGCCCAGGATATGATTAATAGGGGTATAGCCAACATCCACATCTTAGCAACCACTGCAGCTGACCCTAACCTGGAACAAGTGATAGCACCCCAACCACAACCACCAATTCCTGACCAACCAATAGAAATAGAAAACCCTGAAAATCAAGTAGAAATGCATGATTTCAACCCGGAGGAAATACCTAGGGTACCTGCACCAAATCCTTTAGACCCAAATTACGACCCCTGGTGGGACGATAATAGGGACTATGTGCAATGTTACCCGATACACAAAGACATACCCATGCCAAACATAGGAGCCTACCCAGGCTTGGATCCTTTAGATCCCTATTACCACGATGTATTCATTAGGGAAATTTTAGAGAATCCTTACCAATTCCAGGCGCCTACACCTCCATACCAGGAACCCGCACCCCAGATTCCGAACCCAGTCCTAGAACCTGCACCCCCAATGAGTGCAGACAATGTACAAGAACTTAGAACATTTGGTGAGGAAATTTTAGAGAGTAGTGAAAGAATGCGACAGGTGGGAGAGCGACTCGTCTGGAAGTACGACGAGCGCAATATGGATTTCTGGATGAATCCATATCCATGACTGTGATGGTGGAGATGGTAGTAATAATAATAGAATAATAATATAATATGTGTGTATGTGTATGAAAAAAAAACTACGGATGCCTACTACTAGTAGTGTAGTTTTAAATTTTAGTTGGTATTGTAATTTTAATTTCAGTACTGGTGTGTGATAGATGAATAGTATATGAATAGAGTAAGTCGCAATGCTCGACGCTTTTGATCAAAATGCGTGTCATGTGATTGGCTATATTAAATATTATTTTGTGATATTAATACATGGTAAATGTTTAAAATTCAGATGGCTGATGAAGGAAATCAAGGAAATCTGAATAACGATAACCAGAGTAACATTAACTTGGTTAATGAGAATCCGAGCATCAATAACAATTTTTGGAAACCAAGTGGATAATAGTGCTATCCAACACATAGTGGCACAAGGAATTATAGATGCAATGCCATTTATTCTTCAAACGGTTAAGGAAGCAAATAATAAAAGTAAACATAGCAGTAAGCGACCAACTGAACCAGAAAACAGCGTAAACAATGGACCTGTATTTCAAGTGCCCATTCCCAAAAGAAGAAGAACCATGTCTTATGGTTGTTCTTATAAAGAATTATGGTCCTACAAACCAATAGAATTCTCGGGCAATGAAGGACCCATTGCAACTCTGCGCTGGATAGAAAAGACTGAGGTTGTTTTAAAATTAAGCAAGTGCGCTGAAGAAGACAAGATAATGTTTGCTTCTAATTTATTTAAAAACTCAGCCTTAGAATGGTGGAACACTATCCTCCAGTCAAGAGGAAGTGATAAGATTTACAACATGGAATGGGAAGAATTTAAGAATATGGTAGAAAGGAAATTCTGCCCTCCCAATGAAAAGGAACATATAGCGAATAAGTTTCTTAACCTTAGAATAACCGGGGTAGATAGTAAGGGTTATACTACCACATTCTTTGAATATGCTAGAATAGTACCAACCCTTGCATCACCTGAACCAGTATTAATCTCCCGTTACATATGGGGATTAATTGAGAGATTAGACATGTAGTCAAGGCAGCTAGACCGCAAACTATAGAAGAAGCTGTAGAATTAGCAAATACCTTGACAGAAGAGTTAATCCGTACAAGAGAAGAAGACCAGAGGAGAAACCTAGTTCAAAGACTTACCCAGGAATTCCGATCTGGAAATTCCAACCGTGGAAAAAATGTAGGTTCCACATCTACACCTTATTGCAAGTATTGCAAAAGGAAGCATTCTGAAAGATGCTCCACATATTGCAATTTCTACAAAATATCAAGACACAAGGAAGAAGACTGCAGGAGGAAAGCCAACAACAGGATATGCTACAACAGTGGGGAACAAGGCCACATCAAGCCTAACTGTCCGAAATTGGCTCCAGCTGTGAACAACAAGAACACTAAAAATGCTAGAGCATTCGTTTTGACTGCAGATGAAGCCAAAATGATTCCAGATGTGATAGCCGGTACGTTTTTAGTTAATGATGTTTTTGCTAAGGTATTATTTGACTCTGGTGCAAACCAAAGTTTTATTAATACTTCATTTTGCAAACTTCTAAATCAATCATTAACTAAACTACTACAAGAATGCCTAGTAGAGACAGCAAATGGAGAAACGGTTAGGATTTCTGAAATCTTGCAGGGAGCAAGAATAGAATTTTTAAATCAAAAGTTTATTGCAAACCTTTACCCAATGAATCTGGCAGGATTTGATGTCATTTTAGGAATGGATTGGTTAATAGCCAATAAAGCCAGTATTTTATGTGATCAAAAGTCAATCCAAGTAAATTCACCAAAAGGTGAAAAGATCACAATTAAAGGAGATAAACCCTCTAGATCCACGAAATTCATCTCTGTGATGAAAACTGCAAGTTATATAAGAAAAGGGTCTATAGTATATTTGATATCTATAATCACTAACACTAAAGGAAAAGAATTAAAAGACATTCCAGTATTGTCCTAGTTTTCAGATGTATTTCCAGAAGAATTACCAGGACTACCTCCAGACAGAGAAGTCGAATTCAGAATCCATCTGTTACCCAGAACAGCACCAATTGTCAAAGCACCCTACCGTTTGGCACCCGCCGAAATGCAGGAACTGAAGAAACAGTTAGACGAATTGTTGGAGAAAGGATTTATACAGCCAAGCTCGTCGCCATGGTGTAACACCCCGAAAACGGGTTTGGTAATCAAACCCTGTTAATACTACGAGACGGGTAAAATACCGTTAGTGGTAAAATTCAACCCGGTGAATATTAGGAGTTAAATAAAAAAACTTGATATTAATTAAAAAAGGGGATAAATACTTTGAGAAAACAAAGTATGTAAAAGGCCCGTGTTAACGGGACTCGAAATAAAACAGGTTATGACTTCCCGAACCCATTAAGTTAACTAAGAAAAATTAACCTAGTTAATTAGATGGAATGTTACTAGAAATAAGTAGGTTATGGCCTACTTAATAACAAACCAAAATAGAGGGACTAAAAGTGACAAACTTGAAACTGAGTTAGCTAAAAATAAATTAGACACAAAAACACACACATAAGTGTGTTTCTGGTCGATTGAAAGCACAGAGCCAAAGGGAGCTCTTCTCAAAACCCTAAACTACATGAAATCCCTCAAATTCAAAGAAGATAACAGACTAGAAATCGGTTCCAAGCTAAGATCGTGATCACCAAACATAGGAGATCATAAGGTATGTCTAATTTTGACATTGGTGATGATTATGATTTGTCATGAACACTCATAAATCAAAATTTTGTGATGAATGTTACATGCATGGGTGATATTGGGTTGAATCCATGTCTAGGAACAAAACCCTAGTTGAAAACTTGATGTATTGGTGTTGAAAAACTAGGAATTTGATGATTTCCTATATATATGTTAAGTGGGTTTTTATAACTAGATGACGAACACTTGAATTAGAGTGTTAAATTGATGAATATTGATGTTATGATACTAGTACTAGGTGTAGTTCATGAACACTAGACATGGAGGTTTGAATTTTGATGTTAACCTTGGTAAAAATAACTAGTTATGAACTAGTTTTTAAATGTGTAAAAGTATGCCCACTAGGTGTTTGTTAAAATGCCTAAACGAAGCTAAAATGTTGAAATTCCATGTGAAGTATGCATTTGAATATGTTGATAGATCAATTGACTTTTAGGAAGTCAAACTAACCAATGATTTAATCGAGTGATAAAGTCGACATAAGACCCGTTAGATGGAGTAGTCATAATTGATAATGACTAATCTAACCATCTTACGAATTATGATGATAGTTTGACGCCTAACGAGCTAGGTGGAAGCTTGATGAGTGAGCGGGTCAAACGAATCAAGAAGGAAAGGAAAAGCGTAATTCGGATGCAAGGTAAGTATATCTTACACTAGTCATATATTTTAGAACATTCTTTTGTCGTGTTAATTACGAAAAAGACAATGATGACGTAAGCCATAGTAGGCCAAAAAGTGTTAAGAAATGATTTATAAGTAAAAAGACTATACGGTATAAACCGAAGCGAGTCTTGTAGACGAGATGGTACTAAATAACATCTCGCAAAAATAAACGGTCACTTAGACCAAACGGGTCGAATGGTGAAAATATCACCATTTGAAAATATCGACTAATGAATATTGTCGAGTTGTGTGTTCACAGGAGTAAATACGGAAGGATAACTTGTATCGCTATTAAGTAGCGAGTATTAAAGCAAGGTATAAAAAATGGTCAATATAATGATCCGAGTCAGGTATATATAATGATTCAGCTCATTGTTTAGAACTTGAGATTCTATAAGTGTTAGACAAGGTCAAAATGAATATTCGGTTATCTTTTAGGTAAACCAAATTATTTGAGTCATAAACATGGTGTTTTAGAAACATAATGGTTTACAAACAAGAATTATAGTTAAAAGGTCGGATTTTGAGTCAAACAAGTATTTAAAGGTCCTTGTAGTAAAAGAAGGATGGAAATTGACCAAATTGCCCTTGTAAGCTAATTTGAACAAACGACCCTTAAAGGTGGTTCGGAAACAAGTTTTATGATTAAATAAATGCTTAGAATGAATATAGGTAGTGAAAGATGTAAATTCTTGGGTCGAAAGACTTTATATGAGTCTTTGCCGTAAAATGATAATCCGAGGGGTAAAAACTCGGAACATATAGATATCCACATTAAATCCAACGCACATATAGATGTGGTGGAAGATTACTTGATAAGAAATGTAGGAATAAGATGCTAGAAATGAATGAAAGCGATTTCAAGCTTTAAAGTGCTTAAATACCCTTAACGGGTCAAAATAAGCATATGAGCGAAAATGGGTTTAAGTTGTGTAATAAACCTGTGATTAGAACCTAAAATGGTAGATAACATTAATTTGAAGAAGTGTATGTGATATAAGGATCAAACAAATACGTTTGTTTGATAAAATGCATAAACGGGTTAAAATTCGGTAAAAAGGTAACGAGTCGAAGGCTTAGAAGTCTCAAAATTTATTATGTTGGAAGTTGGTTTTTAACTTCATATGATGGAGAATTAAATTACGGACGCGTAGGAAAAAGAATCACGTAAAACGGATCAATAACGAAGAAGTTATGGCCGTTTCCGTAAAAACTGGTATTGCTGAAAAATGCAGCTGAGCTGCTGGAAAACGGTCTCCCTCGCGCCACGCGAGGGAGCAACCTGGTGCCGGCACGTGGCGCGAAAGGCACTGTTTTTGGCGAAAAATTTTTATTTTAATCAGTTTTGCTTCCCGGACTCGTTTACGCTCGTTTTAAACTACGTATGACTAATCCGACTCATGTTTTATGAGTTTCAGGTATAATTTTAGCACCGGAGGATGATCAAGCACAACGAAGAACCGAACACGATCAAGAAACAAGCTTCCGCACTATGTATCGTTGTTTTGTTAAATGACGAATTCACACATGTTATGTTGTATAGTTTTAATTCTGTAAGAAAGTTTAATGAAACCCGTAATTTCATTGTATTTGAAATTCTAATTACCCGTTTATCTTCGTAAATTATACGAAAATCGTTAAATAATAATAAGGGTGTTACAAGTTGGTAATCAGAGCTCATGGTTAAAGAATAAAGTGTGTTCGGTTCGAGGCTTGATCGCAAATCCGGTAAGTACATGTATATCAATGGTTTAGTATGATTAAAGTGTTGAGAACAACACATATGGTTATCGTGTAATACACGTTACACCAATAAAAACGATATAGAATAGATATAGTCAACGAAATTACACGCGTTGATGCGTATAGTAGAAAAGCCTTGTATTATAATACGGGCATCCTTTAATGTCGAAATTACTAACTGTTGTATATGTTTTAGTTGAAGGACACTCGCATATAAAGATAGCGAGAGTTTAACAAATCGCAGATTTGACAGAGGAACGGTCCAAAGAGTATGCTCATCAAGGACCTAAATCGAGTAACGATCGAGAACAAGGCTAATGGCAAGAGAAGCCCGTTAGGGCAAGCATTACCAGGTGCACATTTTAAATTTAATTGTACAAATAGTAATATGCAACAAATATGTAGAAATTGAAAGTTGCATATGTAGATTAAAAAACTTGGAAAAACCCGAATAGAAAATGTATTCGGGATATTGTTTCCAAGAGAAACAAATAGAGGCATTACTTACATAGGGAGTGATGTGAAAACTATAAAAAGGTCATGCGTGTCATGTGTTAATCGCTTACTCTGGCCAAGTAAGTAGTGGCATATGATACCATGAACTTCTTATAGCGGACACATTTACATCCGATGTAGTAAGGACGGGGTGAATGGGACAAATTAAAAAGTACCCAAATGAAACAAATGAACAAAATAGTTGATAATAATGTAAACGCACAGCCGGGTGACGGAAGCGTATTACATTAGGATAATGAGCCCGAGAGAAGGGACAAGGATTAATGTAAATGATGATATAAATGAATGATCAAAAGAAAATTCACGAAAATAAGTCATCTTGGACGAAAGGGCCATGGTGAACAAAATGGGCAAGTAAAACCAAAGTATAAATGATCCGCCGGGTCATAAAAACAAAGGTGTTGCCTACGCGAAAAGGATAGACAAGGTTGTTAACTTTAGTCGTAGTAAAGAAAGGATAACGATGATAATCGTCACTCATAATTAATAAGGCCGCCAATGGTGGTCACTTAAAGAATAAAAGACATGGTCGAATAAAAGCGACGGATTTCGCTAAGATGACCAAGTAAATCGAAATGAAGTCTTAATGCATACCGGAAGGGGTGCAATGATAACGATTTCGGTAAAACACCCGGTTGATGGGTAAGGAATTAAACGCATGCGTAGACTGAGAAACAGGAACGCGTATGGAAGGTCAAAAGACTCGGGTTTTGGGTCATGGACTAAAGGACGACAAGATACTGCAAATAGAAATTTTGATAAATCACGTTCAACTATTTCAAAGCTGAACGGGTCGAACAAAGACTGAAGTTTGACATTCATAAGTGATGAATTTTCACAAGAACAAGTCAAACAAATTTAATAAAGAATGACACTTGCTAAAGTAAGTAAGCGCGAATCGAATAAATAAAAGTGTGAAATATTAATAAACCTATGTAAAGGAGTTATAGGCGTTAAAAACATTAAAATAAAAGAACCTGGGTAATGGGACGTAAAGAAGTATAGGTAAGAACCGGGTAACGGTAAGTGTAGGGCAAACCGACGTGTAATTGACGTTAGAAGTCAAGAAGTCGGAAAGATAATTCGAAAGAAAACAATGTAGCCTTAGGCTACGGTCAAGGTCAAACGAAAAAAAAAAGGTAAAGGTGAATAATTCTAAACATAAAAAGGGGTGCCTTAACGCCATATGCGTATATAAACGTATACACATTTGAATAAAGACTCGGATAAAAGATGATCTACGGGATCATCATAACCTACGGGATATTAATTAGTGTAAAGGTCTACGGGGCCAAAATGACCCACGGGTCATGAATTGAAGCAAAGGGATCATAAGGGCCTCGCCTTAAAGAGGTGAAAGCTAAAGGAAATAGCCTACGAGGTTAAGTGAAGGAACCTACGGGTCAATAGTGTAAAGTAAGGGAACTTGTTATGATTCCCAACGTAAAACGAGAACGGAAAACAATAAATTATGGGTTGTCAATTTCCTTGATATGAGTAATTGACATAGTTAAAGAGAAAAACGTTAAACTAAAATTCAGTTTTAGTAAGAAATAACGTTTTAACAAATATGAATACTATAAGACGAATTCGGAAATAACAAATATCAAAGAGTATGGGTCTTAACATCGATAGGTGCGAGACGATACATTCGAAAAGAAGAAGTATGATAAAGAAACGTTGAATTAAACTTAAACGTGACGTGACACGCTCACGGACAAGAAAAGAAATATAGAAAAATGATCACGTTGTAACGTGAGTTACGGGGCATGAAGTGGCGGCGACTAATTAGTCTAGCCGGTAAAACTATTCAAAGTTAAGAAAGCGTCATAACAAATACAAGCGCTTGTTAATATAACACAAGCGCGAGATAGACCTGTTAAAAGACTAACGAAACTAAGTGGTCAAGTGACAACTCAGTCAATAAAGATAAAGGGTTATAAGCTGTAAGTAACGGCCCGCGAGGCCTTACACATGGAAGACGTACGCGATTATATAGAGGAAAACGTTAGATCAAAAAGGAACGAATGAATGTCTTGAAAACGAAACTAAGTTCGTTTAGCCTAAATTAAAAGAAATACATAAATAAGGTTTCGGGGACGAAACCTCTTTAAGGGGGGTAGACTTGTAACACCCCGAAAACGGGTTTGTTAATCAAACCCTGTTAATACTAAGAGACGGGTAAAATACCGTTAGTGGTAAAATTCAACCCGGCGAATATTAGGAGTTAAATAAATAAACTTGATATTAATTAAAAAGGGGGATAAATACTTTGAGAAAACAAAGTATGTAAAAGGCCCGAGTTAACGGGACTCGAAATAAAACAGGTTATGACTTCCCGAACCCATTAAGTTAACTAGGAAAAATTAACCTAGTTAATTAGATGGAATGTTACTAGAAATAAGTAGGTTATGGCCTACTTAATAACAAACCAAAATAGAGGGACTAAAAGTGACAAACTTGAAACTGAGTTAGCTAAAAATAAATTAGACACAAAAACACACACATAAGTGTGTTTCTGGTCGATTGAAAGCACAGAGCCAAAGGGAGCTCTTCTCAAAACCCTAAACTACATGAAATCCCTCAAATTCAAAGAAGATAACAGACTAGAAATCGGTTCCAAGCTAAGATCGTGATCACCAAAGATAGGAGATCATAAGGTATGTCTAATTTTGACATTGGTGATGATTATGATTTGTCATGAACACTCATAAATCGAAATTTTGTGATGAATGTTACATGCATGAGTGATATTGGGTTGAATCCATGTCTAGGAACAAAACCCTAGTTGAAAACTTGATGTATTGGTGTTGAAAAACTAGGAATTTGATGATTTCCTATATATATGTTAAGTGAGTTTTTATAACTAGATGACGAACACTTGAATTAGAGTGTTAAATTGATGAATATTGATGTTATGATACTAGTACTAGGTGTAGTTCATGAACACTAGACATGGAGGTTTGAATTTTGAAGTTAACCTTGGTAAAAATAACTAGTTATGAACTAGTTTTTAAATGTGTAAAAGTATGCCCACTAGGTGTTTGTTAAAATGCCTAAACGAAGCTAAAATGTTGAAATTCCATGTGAAGTGTGCATTTGAATATGTTGATAGATCAATTGACTTTTAGGAAGTCAAACTAACCAATGATTTAATCGAGTGATAAAGTCGACATAAGACCCGTTAGATGGAGTAGTCATAATTGATAATGACTAATCTAACCATCTTACGAATTATGATGATAGTTTGACGCCTAACGAGCTAGGTGGAAGCTTGATGAGTGAGCGGGTCAAACGAATCAAGAAGGAAAGGAAAAGCGTAATTCTGATGCAAGGTAAGTATATCTTACACTAGTCATATATTTTAGAATATTCTTTTGTCGTGTTAATTACGAAAAAGACAATGATGTCGTAACCCATAGTAGGCCAAAAAGTGTTAAGAAATGATTTATAAGTAAAAAAGACTATACGGTATAAACCGAAGCGAGTCTTGTAGACGAGATGGTACTAAATAACATCTCGCAAAAATAAACGGTCACTTAGACCAAACGGGTCGAATGGTGAAAATATCACCATTTGAAAATATCGACTAATGAATATTGTCGAGTTGTGTGTTCACAGGAGTAAATACGGAAGGATAACTTGTATCGCTATTAAGTAGCGAGTATTAAAGCAAGGTATAAAAAAATGGTCAATATAATGATCCGAGTCAGGTATGTATAATGATTCAGCTCATTGTTTAGAACTTGAGATTCTATAAGTGTTAGACAAGGTCAAAATGAATATTCGGTTATCTTTTAGGTAAACCGAATAATTTGAGTCATAAACATGGTGTTTTAGAAACATAATGGTTTACAAACAAGAATTATAGTTAAAAGGTCGGATTTTGAGTCAAACAAGTATTTAAAGGTCCTTGTAGTAAAAGAAGGATGAAAATTGACCAAATTGCCCTTGTAAGCTAATTTGAACAAACGACCCTTAAAGGTGGTTCGGAAACAAGTTTTATGATTAAATAAATGCTTAGAATGAATATAGGTAGTGAAAGATGTAAATTCTTGGGTCGAAAGACTTTATATGAGTCTTTGCCGTAAAATGATAATCCGAGGGGTAAAAACTCGGAACATATAGATATCCACATTAAATCCAACGCACATATAGATGTGGTGGAAGATTACTTGATAAGAAATGTAGGAATAAGATGCTAGAAATGAATGAAAGCGATTTCAAGCTTTAAAGTGCTTAAATACCCTTAACGGGTCAAAATAAGCATATGAGCGAAAATGGGTTTAAGTTGTGTAATAAACCTGTGATTAGAACCTAAAATGGTAGATAACATTAATTTGAAGAAGTGTATGTGATATAAGGATCAAACAAATACGTTTGTTTGATAAAATGCATAAACGGGTTAAAATTCGGTAAAAAGGTAACGAGTCGAAGGCTTAGAAGTCTCAAAATTTATTATGTTGGAAGTTGGTTTTTAACTTCATATGATGGAGAATTAAATTACGGACGCGTAGGAAAAAGAATCACGTAAAACGGATCAATAACGAAGAAGTTATGGCCGTTTCCGTAAAAACTGGTATTGCTGAAAAATGCAGCTGAGCTGCTGGAAAACGGTCTCCCTCGCGCCACGCGAGGGAGCAACCTGGTGCCGGCGCGTGGCGCGAAAGGCACTGTTTTTGGCGAAAAAAAATTATTTTAATCAGTTTTGCTTCCCGGACTCGTTTAAGCACATTTTAAACTACGTATGACTAATCCGACTCATGTTTTATGAGTTTCAGGTATAATTTTAGCACCGGAGGACGATCAAGCACAACGAAGAACCGAACACGATCAAGAAACAAGCTTCCGCACTATGTATCGTTGTTTTGTTAAATGACGAATTCACACATGTTATGTTGTATAGTTTTAATTCTGTAAGAAAGTTTAATGAAACCCATAATTTCATTGTATTTGAAATTCTAATTACCCGTTTATCTTCGTAAATTATACGAAAATCGTTAAATAATAATAAGGGTGTTACACATGGGGAGCACCAATTTTATTCGTTAAAAAGAAGGACGGATCAATGCGTATGTGCATTGACTACCGTGAATTGAACAAGGTCACAATTAAGAATCGGTATCCATTACCAAGAATCGATGACCTGTTTGATCAATTGCAAGGAGCTCGATTTTTCTCTAAAATCGATTTAAGGTCAGGATATCATCAATTAAAGGTACAGGAAGGGGACATTCCTAAAACCGCATTTAGAACAAGGAACAGATGGAATTTGGAGATTCCATGAAAAGAGAATGTGGATACCTAAATTAGGAAACCTACGTCATCGTATATTAGAAGAAGCCCATAAGTCCAAATATACGATGCATCCAGGAAATGATAAGATGTACCAGGATTTAAGAAAGAATTTCTGGTGGATAGGAATGAAAAAGGACATAACAGCCTATGTTTCTAAATGTTTAACTTGTTCACAAGTTAAAGCTGAACATTAGAAACCCTCAGGTTTGTTACAACAATTAGAAATGCCCGTATGGAAATGGGAATTGATTACAATGGATTTTGTTACCAAATTACCCAAAACAAAGAAAGGTAATGATACAATCTGGGTGATTGTAGATAGGCTAACCAAGTCAGCTCATTTCCTACCAATGAAGGAAACTTTCAGTATGTTGTTAGCTAAATTATATGTAAATGAAATAGTTTCATTACATGGAATTCCTTTATCAATTGTTTCTGATAGGGATAGCCGTTTTACCTCTCATTTTTGGTCAAGTTTCCAAAAAGCAATGGGAACCAAGTTAAATCTAAGCACCACTTATCATCCTCAAACGGACGGACAAAGCGAAAGGACAATTCAGACGATGGAAGACATGCTTAGAGCTTGTGTAATTGATTTAGGAGGTAATTGGGACGATCACTTACCTTTAATAGAATTTTCTTATAATAACAGTTATCACACAAGTATAAATGTTGCATCATTCGAAGCACTTTATGGACGAAAGTGCCGAACCCCAGTCTGTTGGGCAGAAATTGGGGAGAAGCAACTATCTGGACCTGAGATAGTACAAGAAACAACCGACAAGATTATTCAAGTCAAGGAACGACTGAAAGCAGCACGTGATCGATAGAAGAGCTATGCCGATAACCGACGCAAACCATTGGAATTTCAAGTAGGAGATAAAGTGTTATTAAAAGTTTCTCCTTGGAAAGGAGTGGTAAGATTCATCAAAAGAGGAAAGCTAAGTCCCAGGTATATTGGACCTTTTGAGATTATTAGAAGAATAGGACCTGTAGCCTATCAGCTACAACTGCCAGAGGAAATGGCAGGAATACATGATGTATTTCATGTATCTAATCTCAAGAAATGCTTAGCCGATGAATCACTTGTAGTGCCTCTTAAAGATATAGAGGTAAATGAACAACTCAAGTTTGTAGAAAGACCTCTACAAATTAAAGACAGGAAAGTCAAGAATCTCAAACACAAGAGATTAGTTCTGGTCAAAGTAAAGTGGGACTCCAAAAGAGGACCTGAGTACACATGGGAGCTTGAATCGGAAATGCAAAAGAAATATCCACACTTATTCCAGTAGATCTCGAGGACGAGCTCTAAAAATGGGTGGGGAGGATATAACAACCCTAAAGAAAACTGATACCCATATAAATTTTCTGACACCCTAAAAATATTTAAAATATCCTAATATGTCCCTAAATACACCCCATACGCGAAAACAAACCCCGAATACCTTAAATATTATTAAAAATAATCAAAAATCAATTTTTGGGTTTTGTCGCGGGCCGCGTAGAAGCTTTAAGGATCTTACGTGGGCCACTAGAGATCAAAAGTGTGGCGCAACCCGGTGCTGCCACGTGGCAGCCACACGTCGACCCTATACGCTGACCCGGATCAGCTATACCGTTGACCATAGTTGACGCGGGCCACGTACCCCTTGTCTAAACTTTACGCGGGCCGCGTAAAAGTCGAACTCAGCCCCTATATAAGAAGGCATCGAGCCTTCAGTCGAATTCGTTCAGATTTCTTTTCTCAATCTCAATTTTCTGATAGTATAAGCTATAGTCGGGTCTAATACCCCCCTAATTAGTGAAGTTCTGCTCCGTTGTAAGTATCATAACCCCTAGATACGTATTAGATACGCTGCCCGATTGATCTAGGGTTCCGTAACGGCTGTCGTGGTTCTGCCCGACGTAGTCGTTGGAATGCCGTCTCGGGAGGGTATTACTAATGTTAAAATGGGTTATTATACTAACACGTGTGCATTTGTGTAATTTATAGATAATTCCCAAGGAACCCTTACTGAAAACCTAAGACAGCAATGTGAGTAATCTCCTTTTTGTAAACTGTTTTTACAAAACCTTAACTATTTTACAATGCAATTTAGCAGTGATTGAGTCTTTGTAATTCTACGATTACTGCCGGTATGTTGGGGTTTTGTATACAAAATGTGAGACACGTTACCATTGGACGAAGAGTTAGCCAATGTGTAATATGACCCACCAGTCAGGATTGACAGTATTGAATGAGTAATTGGGTAGATATAAACATTGTGATCGCTCTCAATACTGTTTAAATTAAATTAATGTTTCTTAATTAAACTGGGATTCACTCACCAGTGTTTCCCACTGACAAATGTTTTTAAAACGCGTTTCAGGTAACACAATGTGAAAGCCAATTAGAAGCCAGCTGGATAGCACTGAAGGCTTGGAAAAGTGGCTATAAAAGTTACCTAAATAAAGAAGGCGTTTTAATTCAATAAAATGGGATTTATCCCTATAAATCAGTTTGTAATGAAAACTTGGGTTTTATCCCAATGTGTTTATTTCTATAAAATGTGGTGTTTTACTCTGATAAAATATTTCCCAACTACGGTCCTGATGTAATTTCCGCTGCCAAATTAATAAACACCGATACCACCGACACTGAGTTCGCGGCCGCCCGTTCTTGGGACAGAGAGGGGGCGGGGGTTGCGACACTTGACTACATTCCTAATCTCCCCAATTAATCCCCAAATGTAACGGGAGATTAATACTGGTTCTGGTGATGCAAGGGTTGGTACTATTCGGGCATATTCAAAGAATAATGTAGTATAACCCTTACTATCTATTCCAGTCATCCTAAGGTTTAGGAACTTATTGGCTATCTGTTCCTTTTCATTGGGAGGGCAGAATTTTCTTTCTACCATGTTTTTAAATTCCTCCCATTCCATATTGAAAGTTCTATCACTTCCTTTAGACTGAAGGATAGTGTTCCACCATTCTGGAGCTGAGTTCTTAAACAGATTGGAAGCAAACATTATCTTATCCTCTTCCGCGCATTTACTTATTCTTAAGACTGCCTCAGTCTTTTCTATCCAGCGTAGAGATGTAACGGCCCCTTCATTGCCCGAGAATTCCATTGGTTTACAAGACCATAATTCTTTATAAGAACAACCATAAGACATGGTTCTTCTTCTTTTGGGAATGGGTACTTGAAGTATGGGTCTATTGTTTACGCTATGTTCAGGTTCGGAGGGTCGTTTGCTATTATGTTTTCTTTTATTTTTCGCTTCCTTAACCGTTTTGATAATATATGGCATTGCATCTATTATCCCTTGTGCCACTATATGTTGCATGGCACTGTTATCCACTTGATTTCCATTATTGTTGTTGTTCGGGTTTTCATTATTCGGGTTATTGTTACTCTGGTTATCATTATTCGGGTTTTCCTGGTTCACTTCATTGTCCATCTGAATTTTAAACATTTGCCAATTATTAATATCACAAAATAATTAATAATTTAGGCAACAATCACACAACACACATATTGGTCAAAAACGTCGAGCATTGCGACTTACTCTTTCTTATCTATTATAGATCTAATACAAACTAAAACTGGAATTAAAATTACAATACTACTATGCATCACTAACCACGAGGTGGTCTATACTACAACATATATTATTATTACACATATATTTTATATTTTTTTCACATATTATATATATATATATATATATATATTATTACTAACTCCTCCATCACCTTCACTGATATGGGTTCATCCAGAACTCCATATTACGCTCGTCGTACTTCCAGACGAGTCGTTCTCCAACCTGTGTCATCCTCTCGCTACTTTCTAAAATCTCTTCTCCGAAAGTTCGGAGCTCTTGCACATTTTCTGCACTCATTGGGGGTGCAGGTGCTGGTACTGGCTCTGGGTACTGGGGCATGGGTTCCTCCTGAGGGTACGGATTCTCTAAGATCTCCCTAATGTATTCATCGTTATCGTAGTAGGGATCTAGAGGGTCCAGACCTGGATAGGCTGCTAAGTTCGGCATGGGTTCGTCGGTTAGGTGGTAGCGTTGCACCTAATCCCTGTGATCATCAAACCACGGATCATAATCTGGGTCTAAGGGATTAGGGGCTGGTATCCTAGGTATCTCCTCGGGGTTGAAATCATGCATTTGGACTTGGTTTTCTGTGTTGTTTTCTATCTCCATCGGCTGCGTGGGAAACAAAGGTAAGGGTTGTGTGGCTATGTGTTGCTCCAGGTTTGGGTCGGCAGCTGTGGTTGCTAGTATATGAAAAATGGCCAAGCTCCTATTAAGCATATCTTGTGTATGGGCATCTGTCTCTCGCTTAGCGGCTGCTAGGACTCTCTGCTGTTGCAACTTTTTCATTCTTTTCATACGCTCGTGTGCTCCCTTACTGAACCATCCTCTCTTTTTCTGAGGGAATGGCACTTCAGATTGAGCCTTAAACACAAACATCCCTTCTTCCTGGTCAGCTGAATACCCAGAGAGGGCATGTTGTGAAGAGGTACCTTCACTCCTAGGTGAATCGGACAACTGACGATAAGCGTCAGAGGGTCCTTGATCACTCATACTGTAAACTAACAAATAGTCAAATCACACACAACAATAAAATACAGATATGCACGTATTTCTGATATTCACCAATTTACACATATTTTAGTCCCCCATTTTATCCCCATTGTATGCGTTTTCGGCCGTAAAACCGTTAATCGGGTACTTAATCAGGTATACTTTTGTTTACAGGCCTAAAACAGCATGCCAAACAAGATGATAGTGAAAACGAGGACTTTCCGGACGAAACGACAAAGCTGCGAACATTCTTTGAAGATTCTGACCTGGGCGTTTGGCACGGTCGTGCAATGAGTGGAACGACCATGCGGATCCGACAATAAGGCTCTGCTCAGCAATGCACGCCAGTGCGATCCGGAGTGCAAGCCAATCCAGGAGTGGAACGACCGTGCGGATGGTTGCACCCCGTGCGGATCCGATGACTAGCACCAACCTGGAAAGGCACTGTCCGTTCAGATGCCCGTGCCACCCTAACCCGGAGATGCACGATCGTGCCACCGGTGGAACGGTCGTGCGAGATCGAAGACTAGTCAAGATCTGATGATGTCATGCGGTATGGTGAACAGTGACTCCAATGATTCAAAAAGTGAACGGTCGTGCACTTTATTGGCACGACCGTGCGATCGCAAAATGTTATAAAAAACAGGCAGAAACATTTTGTTCGTAACTCTGGAATTTTGGGAGCTTCACATGCGATTTTACAGGCTCCGGAGGCTTTGCTTTTGACCCGGATTCAAGCCACATTGTGCCGTTTAGCTCCGTTACTATCCGGATTCTTAATCTAGTGCTTGTTTATGGTTTGATTCTCTAATCTTTCCATAATTTTGTTAATGTTTCAAGCATTTAGATTAATGTTTTATGTATTATTGTAGCCTTTGGGCAAAAACACTATAATCCCTTGCTTAATTATAACCATTAGTATGTTAATTTTGTTTGTAATGACACTTGGAAGTATTTTCTATGTTAATCTTTGATGATTAGCTTGCAACCTTGCTTATTGATATTGATTTCTTGATTATAAGTAATTATGTTGGATGATTAGTATATGGTTAGTTGAGATAGTTGAAAGATGAAGCTTAATTAATCATGTATTAGTAGACTTTGAACTTGCTTAACTTGTTTAACTTGTTTAAAATGTGTGCACCATGATACTAGAAATGGTTAGTGGTTTAATAAGAGGTAATTATTGTTAATCAAGAAAGCTTTCCTACGCGTAAGGGCCTTAACGGGTTATATGGTGTTGTTATGAATTCTTGCCATGAGTTATTAGCTTAGTTAGTAGTTTAGGCCAAAATTGCTATCTTGGTGAATTTATATGCAAGATTTGTAAAATGAACTCGGTTGTGATTAAATATAGTTTATGCTTGTCTCGGTGGTTGCATTGTGTTTATCGGTGTCACTTTCCTTGATTAAGTGAGGTTAGAAAACTCCTAACGGATGACTAACTTATTTTTAAGAGATTTTCATAGACATTTATCAATTGCACGTTAAAGAACAATTTTAGGTGGTTAAAGTGTGTTTATCGTTTTAGCTTTCCGAATGATTGTCATGTTAGGATTCCCGAAAGGGATACTAATTGTCTTGAAAATGAAGAATTGACCAAATGTTTCTAGTGGCAAAACCGACTTAGTTTGCATGATGTGGTTGTGTATAAAGCAAGGCTATTTATCTATTTTCTTATTTGGAGTCTATTATGTTTTATTAAATATCTGTTTACGCTTATTTTAGTTTTTATAAAATCAAACAACTTATCTTTCTTCCGTTAATTTAATGATAAAGGTCTAGTATTATTCATGCGCCCACTTCCTTGGATCGATACTTGGTTCTTACCGATGCTTTACTACATATATGACGGGGTACACTTGCCTCTTTCGTGTGTGTTTTGATGTTGAAGTATAAATCACTTTTATAAATTTAAAACCGAATCGTGTGTAATTTCATTATAAAAATATGTATATACGCGCACACGTCAATTTCCATAATTAATTTCCTAACAATTTGAATAATAACTTGGTGTCAGTAGAACACTTCTGTGGCTGAATCAGTGGCTTGGCTCTGATACCACCTTCTGTCGCAACCCCCGCCCCTATCTATCCCGGGAACGGGCGGCCGCGAGACCAGTTTTGGTGGTATCGGTGTTTATTATTTTAGCAGTGGAAATTTCATCAGGACCGTAGTTAGGAAATATTTATCAGAGTAAATACCACACTTTTATAATATTAAACATATTGGGATAAAACCGAAGTTTTCATTACAAACATTTTCATAGGGAAAATCCCTATTTTTATTGAATAAAACATCTTCTTTTATTTAGGTAACTTTTATAGCCACTTTTACCAAGCCTTCAGTGCTGTCTAGCTGGCTTTCACATTTTGTTACCTGAAACGCGTTTAAAAACATTTTGTCAGTGGGAAATACTGGTGAGTGAATCCTAGTTTATTCAAGAAGAGTTTTATCAATTTTCACAGTATTGAGAGCTATTACAATGTTTACATCTACACAATTACTCATTCAGTTTTGTCAATCCTGACTGGTGGGTCATATTACACATTGGCTAACTCTTTGTCCAATGGTAACGTGTTCCACATTTTGTATACAAAACCCCAACATACCGGCAGTAATTGAAGAACTACAAAGACTCAATCACTACTTAATCGCATTGTAAAATATTTAAGGTTTTGTAAAAACAGTTTACAAAAAGGAGATTACTCACAAAAAGGTCTACACAAAAAGAGGATTACTCACATTGTTGTCTTGGATTCCTTTAATGGTTTCCTGGTAGTTATCTATTAATTACACAAATGTGTATGTGTTAGTATAATAACCCAATATTTACATTAGTAATACCTTCCCCGAGACGGCATTCCAACGACTACGTCGGGCAGAACCTCAACAACCGTTACGGAACCCTGGATCAACCGGGCAGCGTATCTAATATGTAACCGGGGTTATAATACTTACAACGGGGCAAAACTTCATCAATTAGGGGGGTATTATGCCCAGAAATAGCCTTAATTATGTAGACAGTCGAGAGAGAAAGAAAATGTGAGCGATCTGGACTGAAGGCCGTTGCCCTCAATTTATAGGGCCTGAATTCGAGTTCCTCACGGCCCACGTAAGATGAGACCAAGGGCTACGCGGCCCGCGTAGTAGGCTGGGTAGGCCCTAGCCTGGCCCAGTCATCGCACTAGCTTCAACACGAGTCCGACAAGTGGCGGCACCGGGTGCAGCCCTGACTCCGAGCTGTCGCGCCCCGCGTAAGAGGCCCTAAGGGTCTACGCGGCCCGCGAGCGATGTTTAAACTTTGTTTTTATTTTATTTTTAATGATATATCGTATATTGGGCTCGGTTTTCACATGCGGGGTATATTTTGAGACATATAAGGGTATTTTAAAATATATTAGGGTGTCAGAAAAAAATCAGGACGGTTGTTATAACTTCTATTCAAAACCGATGGAATCTAGACTC
Organism: Helianthus tuberosus; assembly: GCA_030545235.1. Taxonomy (NCBI): domain Eukaryota; kingdom Viridiplantae; phylum Streptophyta; class Magnoliopsida; order Asterales; family Asteraceae; genus Helianthus; species Helianthus tuberosus. The sequence goes on along the minus strand of CM060386.1, from coordinate 29,492,103 downwards.
ATTCAGACTCTCTACTCATTCCTTAGTTGAGAGCCGACTTGAAAACGGATTTCCACCGGAGAGATGACCGAATAACGGGTCAGACATGAAACTTCATAAAAAACAGTGAGTCTGATCGAATGGGGTGGTTCCCATCCGATCGAATGAACTGAATTTGGTATGTTTCCGTTGTTTGACGCGTCATCACGCCGTCTCTTTTAAACTCAAAAACCTTTACTTAGAAAATTTTACAAGTTTTCAAATTACAAGACCGCCCACTCGAGTGGCCATCCGATCGGATGACCATCCGATCGAATGACCGTTCGACCAGGTGACCTGTCCCTCATACAAATCCTTGTTCAAAACGATTTGATTAAAACTTCAAACTTTAACAATTTTACAAAACACACACCTCATTTGAATGGCCATCCGTTCGAATGGTCATCCACTCGGATGACCATCCGTCCGGATGACCATTCGATTGAATGGGAACTCATTCGTTCGGATCACCATCCGAAAACCCTACTATTCGACACATTATTTACGCACTATTCAACGCTTACGCTACTGTTCTATGCTTTCAGGCTAACTCCACGCGCTCCCTTTAATCCAATCAAGTCTGTGTTTACTTGTTTAAACACCTACAGTGAGTATACTCGAACCCATTTAATTTTAATGCACTTTTGGGTGTTACATATGTTCACAATCAAAACACAACAACACACAACGCAAACACTTTACAACGTTAACCGCTCTCGCATGTATACGTGATCTATGAAAGCTCGTTACTATGCTTGTACAGTGTTACACTATACCGCCTCTAGCAACGATAGTACTATAGTTTGGACTCAGCACCTGTCGATGATAGGGGTTGCTAGGGATCACATCACTTTACTTCACGTGTTCGTTGAACATGTGCCACGCATACTCTACAACGCATTCTCGTGGTTAAGTTGTATACATTATTTGGTAGTTACTTGTCACAACCCCCGTTCCCTATTTGCCCGGGAACGGACGACCGCGGCCACTTTCAGTAGTATCGGTGTTTATCATTTTGGCAACGGAAATTTCATCAGGATCGTAGTTAGGAAATATTTTATCAGAGTAAATTACCACATTTTTATAATATTAAACACATGGGAAATTTCCAAGTTTCCAGTGCACACATTTTCATATGGATAAACCCTATTTTATTTAAATAAAAACATCTCTTTATTTAGGTCACTTTTATAGCCACTTTTCCAAGCCTTCGGTGCTGTCCAGCTGGCTTTTATTTGGCTTTCACATTTTGTTACCTGAAATGCGTTTAAAAACATTTTGTCAGTGGGAAATACTGGTGAGTGAATCCCATTTTAATCAAGACAAGTAAAACCGTTTACAACATTGAGGGCGGTCGCGCAATTACATTTGTTTATTTTTCTACCTTAATTACCACCCACGGTATTGTCAATCCGACTTGTGGTCATGTTACTACTCACAGTGTAGTAACAAATTTTGTATACAAAACCCCAACATACCGACGATAATTGTAGAATACAAATACTTAATCACTGTTTAATTATAATTTAAAACATTGAGGCTTTGTAAAACAATTTGCAAAAAGGAGGATTACTCACATTGCTATCTTAGGGTTTTTCTTTGTGATTTCCTGGTGATTATCTAGTAATTTACACAATGCACACACGTTAGTATAATAACCCAATATTTACATTAATAATACCCTCACCGAGACAGAATTCCAACGACTACATCGGGAAGAACCACGACAGCCGTTACGGAACCCAAGATCAATCGGGCAGCGTATCTAATACGTAACTTGGGGTTAAAATACTTACAACGAGGTAGAACTTCGTTATTTTAGGGGGTATAATGCCCGGGTATTATGATTCCTACGCAGAAATTTGAGAGAGAAATTGTGTATGAACGATTTGTGAACTGTGCTCGTCGACTCAATTTATAGGGCTGATAAGTCCCTTTCTCACGCCCCGCGTAAGCTGAAGGTAAGTCCTTCGCAGCCCGCGACATAGGGTACGTAGGCCCTAGCCTTGACCAATCTCCGGTTAGCCTTGACCAATCTCCGGTTAGCCTTGCCACGAAGCCGACACGTGGCACGCTAGGGTTTCCTCCTAATCTCCTAGCTGTCGCGCCCCGCGTAGCCCGAAGACAAGGTCTTCGCGGCCCGCGAACGACCTTCTGATTTTGATTTTATTTAAATTAAATAAAATTAAAAGTATTTAAGGCCATTTATAGTATACGAGGCGTATTTTAAGACATATAGGGATATTTCAAATATATTAGGGGTGTCGGAAATAAATTTGGAGGGTTGTTATATCCTCCCCACCTTGCTTTAGAACTCGTCCTCGAGGTCTACTGAAATAGGCGTGGGTATTTCCTTTGCATCTTTGATTCAAGCTCGCAAGTGTATTCCGGCCCTCTCTTGGAATCCCATTTCACTTTGACCAGAACTAATCTCTTGTGTTTGAGATTCTTGACTTTCATGTATTCAATTTGTAGAGGCTTCTCTACAAATTTAAGCTTTTCATTTACCTCTATATCCTTAAGAGGCACTACTAGTGATTCATCGGCTAAGCATTTCTTGAGATTAGATATATGAAATACATCATGTATTCCTGTCATTTCTTCTGGCAGTTGTAGCTGATAAGCCACAGATCCTATTCTTCTAATAATTTCAAAAGGTCCAACATACCTGGGGCTTAGCTCCCCTTTTTATGAATCTTACCACTCCTTTCCAAGGAGAGACTTTTAATAACACCTTGTCTCCTACCTGAAATTCCAACGGCTTTCGTCTGTTATCAGCATAACTTTTATGTCGGTCACGTGCTGCTTTCAGTCTTTCCTTGACTTGAACAATCTTGTCCGTTGTTTCTTGTACTATCTCTGGTCCAAATAATTGTTTTTCTCCAATTTCTGCCCAACAGATTGGAGTTCGGCACTTTCGTCCATAAAGTGCTTCGAATGGTGCAGCATTGATACTGGTATGATAGCTGTTATTCTAAGAAAATTCTATTAATGGTAAGTGATCGTCCCAATTACCTCCAAAATCAATTACACAAGCTCTAAGCATATCTTCAATTGTCTGAATTGACCTTTCGCTTTGTCCGTCCGTTTGAAGATGATAAGTTGTGCTTAGGTTTAGCTTGGTTCCTATTGCTTTTTGGAAACTTGTCCAAAAATGAGAGGTAAAACGGCTATCTCTGTCAGAAACAATTGATAAAGGAATTCCATGTAACGAAACTATTTCATTTACATATAACTTAGCTAACTGTTCTATACTGAAGGTTTCCTTCATGGGTAGGAAATGAGCTGACTTAGTTAGCCTATCTACAATCACCCAGATTGTATCATTACCTTTTCTTGTTTTGGGTAGTTTGGTAACAAAATCCATTGTTATCCATTCTCATTTCTAAACTGGCATTTCTAACTGCTGCAATAAACCTGAGGGTTTCTGATGTTCAGCTTTAACTTGTGAACAGGTTAAACACTTAAAAACATAGGCTGCTATATCTTTCTTCATTCCTATCCACCAAAAATTCTTTCTTAAATCCTGATACATCTTATCACTTTCAGGATGCATCATATACTTAGACTTATGGGCTTCTTCTAATATACGGTGGCGTAGGTTTCCTAGTTTAGGTATCCACATCCTCTTCTTATAGAATCTCCAAATTCCATCTGTTCCTTGTTCTAGTTCTTTAATCATTCCTTTCATTTTTTAGTATCATCCTTGATTACTGATTCTTGTGCTTTCTTAATCTGTTCATTTAAATCTACTTGTAAATTTAGTTTAAAAGAGCGTACTCTTTTTGGTTTCTCGTGATATTTTTGACTTAAAGCATCAGCAACTACATTTGCCTTTCCTGCATGATACTGGATATTGCAATCATAATCACTAAGAGTTTCCATCCAGCGTCTCTGTCTCATATTCAATTCCTTTTGCCCGAACACATACCTTAAACTCTTATGATCAGTAAAAATGGTAAACTTACTACCGTAAAGGTAATGTCTCCAAATCTTAAGGGCAAAAATTATGGCTCCTAATTCCAAATCACGGGTTGAATAATTCTCTTCATGATTCTTAAGTTGTCTAGATGCATAGGCTATAACCTTTTGACGTTGCATTAACACACATCCATAACCTAACTTAGAAACGTCACAATAGATTACAAAATCTTCAGTTCCTTCTGGTAACGCTAGTATGGGTGCGTTGGTTAATCTCTGCTTAAGAATTCTAAAGGCTTCTTCTTGTTTTGGTCCCTATTCAAACTTAACGGATTTACAAGTTAACTTAGTTAAAGGAATGGCTATTCTAGAAAAATCTCGAATAAATCTTCTATAATAACTGGCTAATCCTAGGAAACTTCTAACCTTGATTGGTGACTCAAGGACTTTCCATTTAGTAATTGCCTCAATCTTTGTAGGATCCATATGAATTCCTTCATGATTGACTAAATGCCCAAGAAACTGTACTTCTTCTAGCCAAAATTCACACTTCGAAAATTTTGCATAAAGTTTTTCTTTTCTTAATAAACTTAGAAGTGCGTGCAAATGCTTTGCATGTTCCTCTTTGCTCTTAGAATAGATAAGAATATCATCTATAAAGACAATTATGAATTTATCCAAATATGGCTTACATATTCGGTTCATTATGTCCATAAATGCGGCTGGGGCATTGGTTAGACCGAATGGCATGACAGTAAATTCATAATGACCATACCTTGTTCTAAATGTGGTCTTAGGAATGTCCTCTTCTTGTACCTTTAATTGATGATATCCTGAGCGTAAATCGATTTTTGAGAAAAATCGAGCTCCTTGCAATTGGTCAAACAGATCATCGATTCTTGGTAATGGATACCGATTTTTAATAGTGACCTTGTTTAATTCACGGTAATCAATGCACATACGCATTGACCCGTCCTTCTTCTTGACAAACAATATTGGTTCTCCCCATGGTGATGAACTTGGCTGTATAAATCCTTTCTCCAACAGTTCATACAGTTGTTTCTTTAATTCTTGCATTTCTGCAGGTGCCAAACGGTAAGGTGCTTTGGCAATTGGTGTTGTCCCTGGTAGCATATGAATTCTGAATTCAACTTCCCTGTCTGGCGGTAGTCCTGGTAGTTCTTCGGGAAACACGTCTGAAAATTGGGATACTACAAAAATGTCTTTCAATTCTTTTCCTTTAGTGTTAATGATTATAGAAATCAAATACACAAATGATCCTTTTCTTACATAACTGGCTGTTTTCACCACAGAGATGAATTTTGCGGATCTAGACGGCTTATCTCCTTTAATTGTGATCTTTTCACCCTTTGGTGAATTCACTTGGATTGACTTTTGATCACATAAAATACTAGCTTTATTGGCTATTAACCAATCCATTCCTAATACAACATCAAAACCTACCAGATTCATTGGATAAAGGTTTGCAATAAATTTTTGATTTAAAAATTCTATTCTTGCTCCCTGCAAGATTTCGGTAATCTTAATGCTTTCCCCATTTGCTATTTCTACTAGACATTCTTGTGGGAGTTTAGTTAATGGTTGATTAAGAAGTTTGCAAAATGAAGTATTAATAAAACTTTGGTTCGCACCAGAGTCAAATAATACTTTAGCAAAAATATCATTAACTAAAAATGTACCGACGATCACATCCGGGATCATCTTGGCTTCTTCTGCAGTCAGAACAAATGCCCTAGTTTTTTAGTATTCTTGTTGTTCATGGCTGGAGCTAGTTTCGGACAGTGTGGCTTAATGTGACATTTTTCTCCACAGTTGAACCACACTCCATTACTAGGTTTCTTCCTACAATCTTCTTCCTTGTGTCCTGGTATCTTGCAGAAATTGCAGTAGGTGGAGCATTTTCCTGAATGCTTCTTCTTACAGGCCTTGCAGTAAGGTGCGGAGGTAGAACCTACGTTTTTCCCACGGTTAGAATTTCCATAGCGGAATTCCTGGGTAAGCCTTTGAGCTAGGTTCCTCCTCTGATCCTCTTCTCGTGTACGTACTAATTCATCAGTTAAGGCGTTTGCTAGTTCTACAGCTTCTTCTATGGTTTGTGGCCTAGCTGCCTTGACTACATGTCTTATCTCACTGATTAATCCCCAGATGTAACGGAGATTAATGCAGGTTCTGGTGATGCAAGGGTTGGCACTATTCTAGCATATTCAAAGAATAAATTAGTATAACCCTTACTATCTACTCCAGTCATTCTAAGGTTTATGAACTTATTCGCTATTTGTTCTTTTTCATTGGGAGGGCAGAATTTCATTTCCACCATGTTTTTAAATTCTTCCCATTCCATACTGTAAATCTTGTCACTTCCTCTAGACTGGAGGATAGTGTTCCACCATTCTAATGATGAGTTTTTAAACAGGTTGGAGGCAAACATTATCTTATCTTCTTCTGCGCACTTGCTTATTTTTAAGACTGCCTCCGTCTTTTCTATCCAGCGTAGAGCTGCAATGGCCCCTTCATTGCAAGAGAATTCTATTGGTTTACAGGACTATAATTCTTTTTAAGAACAACCGTAAGAAATGGTTCTTCTTCTTTTTGGAATTGGTATTTGAAAAATGGGTCCATTGTGCACGCTGTGACTAAGTTCAGTATGGGTTCGTTTACTCCCATTATCACTTTTATTATTATTTTCCGCGTCCCTAACATTTTGGATAATAGCTGGCATAGCATCTCTAATTCCTTGGGTTACCATGTGTCGAATTTCACTGTTATTTATTTGATTTTCATTATTTTGGTTTTTCGGATTTGCTGTGTCGGCCATCTGGATTTTAAACAATTACCAAGTATTAATATCGCATAAAAATATCCAATGTAACAATCACACAACAAGCATGTTGATCCAAAATCGTCGAACATTGCGACTTACTCTATTTTATATTATGCATCTATATTTATTACAAATACAACTGGAATAAAAATACAATACTAGTATGCATCACTAACCACAAGATGGTCAATACTACAATATATATATATATATAGGGTCGGGATTTGGAGAAAACGGTAGAAAGTGTGAGAACGGTGAGAACGCTTATGGATCGTCCGATTAAAACAATCTATGGACTAGATTGGCGCGGTGGCGTTTTCGTAAATAACATCAATTTTATTACGTGGACGCGCCTCATTAAGGGTAAAAACGTCTTTACACCTCTATACCAAAACGCCATACTGATGAATAAAACGCCATTACGGACCAAAACACGTCGCTATATAAACAAAAACATCCCAGACATAAAAACACACCCCCAGAACCTAAAACGCCATATTTTCTACTATATACAATTCAACTTACAAACGCCAAAATCCCTAAAACATCAAACACAACTACTCAAAAAAGGCCATATTTTCTACTATATACCATTCATCTTAGAAAACGCAAAAACACTCAAACATCAAAGATTCCAAAAAAATCGACGGTTTTTTCAGATACACTATTTCCTCAGTAAAAAGCCAAAAATGCCAAATATCATTTCTTGTATATTCAAATATTGTTCTACGCCAAAGTTTCGGATAATGCATTCTTCCCTGAGGTGCTGTGACTCAAATAACATTTTGCTGTATGAGATGGACAAATCATAAACAAAAAGATGCTGGGGTCAGACTTATGTCATTTTCTGTGTTTTGTTCTTGATGAATATTTTAATGGAATGAAAGGACGAATGACACTAATGACTTGTTTGAAGATACATATTCAAAAAAAAAAAACTCATGTCATTTTGTCTTTCCAAACGGCCACAAAAACACGAGCATGGCAAAGCCAAACCACCAGGGAACATGATTCAAAGAAGAAAGAGACTGATGACAGTGAAGATTTGGAAGATGAATTGTTTTTATTTTTATTTTTTTAATTTTTTTTTCTGTTGTTTGCTATGTATTTTTCAACTTAGAATAAAAAATACATTATCTTAATAAAACGCAAAACAGTCATAATGCATATGAAACACCATAAATGGAGTAAAAAAGCCAAAAACTCCCAAACTATAATGAAAGTAGTTTGCAGAAGTATTAATTAATAAAAGCTAAAAATGGAAAAAAAAAACGCCAAAAACTACTTAAACCCATTCAAAAACGCCAAACTTGGGAGATGGAAAGTCTATGACCCTAAAAACTCATAAAAAGCTGAACAAAAACAGTAAATAACACACAGTAACTGAAAAGACGGCTACTTTATTAATATCATTTATTATAAATAAAATCCCGCCTAAACTACGCGCCAAAAACATCCTATAAAGAGAGACTTCTCTTCACAAACAACTTATCACAAAATCAGAAACAAAACGCCATATTTCCTAGAAACCATTCACTTTAAAAACGCCAAAAAAATACTTAAAAAAGCCACAGATGTAGAACCTCGATTCTGCTATATTGAGTATTGATCTGAATGAAGTTTCACTGAATGGATTGTTCTCTGAGTTGGGTATCTCTATAATTTTTTTGCTGAATGAGATGGACAAATATTCAAGATAAAGAGACTAATGACACTGATATGACATCATGTCATTTTGTTCTTGATGGATATATTGATGGCATGAACGGATCAATACATTAGAGCAGGTGTTAGTCTTCAACATGTCATCAAACAAGTATATATTCACCCACCATAAAGGATGCCACAAAAAATAAGCATCTTCTAAAGACGGCCGGTATGTAGGAAAATAAGGATCTACATAAGGCATTCAAAAACAGGTTCAAAACGCCAAAAAGGTTAAAGTAGAAGAGGCTGATGACAGTGTAGATTTGAATGAGAAATTAGATTATAATTTTTTTTCCATTTTCTATTGTTTGTTATGTAATTCTCTACTATTTTAAAAAAATTGAGTATAAAACGCCAAAAACTACAAACACCAAAACGCCTGATAGTTTGAAAACTGTGAGAACGAATGCTAGCAAAATACGTGGCTGCTATATAAAACACCAAAAACGCAAACAAAGTATTACTGGAAAAATCAACACTAATTGACAGATGAAAATTGAAAGAAACAGTAAAATAAAGAGACGGTATCATTATTTGCCAAAACATTATAGTTATATTAATGCCACAACATGGAAAATTTGAAATTTATTTATCTTTTCAAAACGCCATAATTGCCTGTCACATTATAGGCCTGTATCATAAATGGCAAAACACTTGATATAATAAAATCAAGAAAATTGCTGATGTTTTTTTACATTAAAAGCTTGCATCCTGATCTAAAAAACAATTAAAACGCCAAAACAATACTTAAAACGCCAAAATATTTACTATGATTCTGATCTAAAAACAATAAAAACGTCGCGTACTTATTAAACGCCAAAAAAATGGAAAGATGAAGTGACACGCGTTAAAAAAATATGAAAGGACAAAAAAGCCCCTCCGCCTTTCTCTAAGCGGCGTGACACGTGTTGGGCCAGGAAGCGTTCTCACCGTTCTCACACTTTTGAGCATTTTCTCCTGATCCCGTTTCTCTCTTTCTCTCTCTCTCTCTCTCTCTCTATATATATATATATATAGGGAGAGGATCATGAGAAACTACATATATATGAGAAAACTAGAAAACTAACTAAAAACCACTAAAAAAGAGGGGGGAGACTTTTAATGAAAGGATGAGGGACTTTTAATGAAGGAGGGGTAAAATTGGGAAAAAAAATATATATAACTTTTCAAACATTTCTCATTTCTCCATACGTTATCATTTTAAAACAAAAATAGCACCATAAGATCACAAATTTTTTTATCTTTCATTCAAGTATATTCGAGCATATTTTTTATGACATAAAAAAAGATTTATTGTGTCGTCTTGTTTTCAATACTATTATTATAGTAGTGCACATGTGCAATATAACATGTACTACAACGTGCATTCCATGCTTAAAATTAGTTTTTTGAGTCTAGTTTAGCTTTTAGGGTTAGTTTTTTTGGAGGTTTAGGATTAGGATTAGGTTTTTGGGTGTGGGGGGAGGGGGGTTTAGGTTTTTGGGGGTGGGGGTGGGGGGTTTAGGTTTTTTTCGGGTTTATGTTTAGGTTTTAGTTTTAGGTTTTCGGGAGGGTGGGGGTTTTGAAGGTTTAGGATTAGGATTAGGTTTTTGGGTGTGGGGGGGGGGGGGTTTAGGTTTTTGGGGGGTGGGGGTGGGGGGTTTAGGTTTTTTTCGGGTTTATGTTTAGGGTTTAGTTTTAGGTTTTCGGGAGGGTGGTGGTGGGGGGGTTTAGGTTTTTGGGGGGTGGGGGGGTTTAGGTTTTTGGGGGGTGTTGGTGGGGGGTGGGTTAAGTGGTTTAGGCTTTCAGTATTAGTGCACATGTGCAGTACAACCAAAAATAGAAATTTTTTTTTTTGAAATTTTTTTTCCATACATAAAAAGTAGCGATTTTTCTATAAAAAATTGTAAAAAAAAAATTTGGTATGTTTTTTTAGGTTTTTTTAGGTTTTTTTAGTTTTCTCATTTAAACTAGTTGTCTCATGATCTATCCCCTATATATATATATATATTCAAATATACACACACACACACACATATATATATATTATTAGTGATAGGGGTTCATCCAAAATTCCATGTTACGCTTGTCATATTTCCAGACGAGTCGTTCCCCTATTTGTCTCATTCTCTCACTTTCTTCTAAAATCTCCTCACCAAAGGTTCGGAGTTCTTGCACATTCTCAGTGTTCATGGGTGGTGCAGGTGCTGATATTGGATCTGGAAACTGGGGCATGGGTTCTTCGTGTGGGTAAGGGTTCTCTAGAATTTCCCTAATGTATTGATCATTATCATAATTGGGGTCTAGAGGGTCCAAGTTTGGGTAGGCTGCTAGGTTTGGCATGGGGTTCCTCTGGTATTGGGTAGCGTTGTTGGTAATCCCTATGATCATCAAACCCGGGGTCATAGTCTGAGTATGAGTGATGGGGTGCTGGTATTCTAGGGATCTCAGTTGGATTAAAATCAGGCATTGGGATTTGGTTTTCTGGGTTGACTTCAATTTCCATTGGTTGTGTGGGAAATAATGGTAAGGGTTGGGGTGCTATGAGTTGCTCAAGATTCGGGTCAGCAGCTGTGGTTGCTAAGATAAGAAAATTTGCTAGACTCCTATTGAGCATATCCTGAGTGTGAGCATCTGTTTCTCTCCTAGCGGCTGCTAAAGCTCGTTGTTGCTGTAACTTTTTCATCCTTTTTCTACGTTCATGCGCTCCTCTGCTGAACCATCCTCTCTTCTTTGGAGGGAATGGTTCTTCAGATTGGGCTTTGAACACGAATATCCCGTCTTCAGTATCAGCCAAATACCCTGAGAGGGTAGGCTGTGAAGAGGTGCCTTCGTTCCTAGGTGAGCTGGACAACTGACGGTAAGCGTCTGAAGATCCTTGGTCGCTCATACAGTAAACTAACAAATAGTCAAATAACACAAAACAATAATATACAGATATGCACTTATCCATGTAAATTATTTCCTAACATATTGAATAATATTTTGGTGTCAGCAGAACACTTTTGTGGCTGAATCAGTGGCTTAGCTCTGATACCACCTTCTGTCGCAACCCCCGTTCCCTATTTGCCTGGGAACGGGCGGCCGCGGCCAGTTTCAGTGGTATCGGTGTTTATCATTTTGGCAGCGAAAATTTCATCAGGATCGTAGTTAGGAAATATTTGATCAGAGTAAATTACTACATTTTTATAATATTAAACACATGGGAAATTTCCAAGTTTCCAGTGCACACATTTTCATAGGGATAAACCCTATTTTATTTAAATAAAAACATCTCTTTATTTATGTAACTTTTATAGCCACTTTTTCAAGCCTTCAGTGCTGTCCAGCTGGCTTCTATTTGGCTTTCACATTTTGTTACCTGAAACGCGTTTAAAAATATTTTGTTAGTGGGAAATACTGGTGAGTGAATCCCAGTTTAATCAAGACAAGTAAAACCGTTTACAACATTGAGGGCGGTCGCGCAATTACATTTGTTTATTTTTCTACCTTAATTACCACCCACTATATTGTCAATCCGACTTGTGGTCATGTTACTACTCACAGTGTAGTAACAAATTTTGTATACAAAACCCCAACATACCGATGATAATTGTAGAATACAAATACTCAGTCACTGTTTAAATATAATTTAAAACATTGAGGCTTTGTAAAACAATTTGCAAAAAGGAGGATTACTCACATTGCTATCTTAGGGTTTTTCTTTGTGATTTCCTGGTGATTATCTAGTAATTTACACAATGCACATGCGTTAGTATAATAACCCAATATCTACATTAGTAATACCCTCCCGGAGACAGAATTCCAACGACTACGTCGGGCAGAACCACGACAGCCGTTACGGAACCCTAGATCAATCGGGCAGCATATCTAATACGTAACCGGGGGTTAAAATACTTACAACGAGGCAGAACTTCGTTATTTTAGGGGGTATAATGCCCGGGTATTATGATTCCTATGCAGAAATTTGAGAGAGAAATTGTGTATGAACGATTTGTGAACTGTACTCGTCGACTCAATTTATAGGGCTGGTCAGTCCCTTTCTCGTGCCCCGCGTAAGCCGAAGGTAAGTCCTTCGCGGCCCGCGACGTAGGGTACTTAGGCCCTAGCCTTGACCAATCACCGGTTAGCCTTGCCACGAAGCCGACACGTGGCACGCTAGGGTTTCTGCTTGATCTCCTAGCTTTCGCGCCCCACGTATCCCGAAGACAAGGTCTTCGCGGCTCGCGAGCGACCTTCTGATTTTGATTTTATTTAAATTAAATAAAATTAAAAGTATTTAAGGCCATTTATCGTATATGGGGCGTATTTTAAGACATATACGGATATTTCAAATATTACTTGCTTTCGCCCGTTACGTAATACAAGCTGGTTATGCGTAAACGCTTTCTCTACTATATTCTATGCAAACTTGTGTACTCACCTTTACATTTCATGTATTGACTTTATTTTAACGTATGTGACAGGTTGATAGGATGCTATGCTGTGATGAAACAAGCTAGGAAGTCTAGAAACCTGCTAAATAAAATCTGAGTTGTCGGAATAGTATTTGTTTATGAGACTCGCTATCTGTAATGACTGTTATTGTTCTATATGTTAGTAGTATGGGATATTAACGTTAAATATATTGTCATTTAATAGTTGTTATGGATTCTCTTGAACAATCTGTTTCGCTCAGTGTCACGCCCCGATGATTCCGCCAATGGTTGTCGGAAAAGTATTTGTTTATGAGACTCGCTATCTATAATGACTGTTATTGTTCTATATGTTAGTAGTATGGGATATTAACGTTAAATATATTGTCATTTAATAGATGTTATGGATTCTCTTGAACAATCTGTTTCGCTCAGTGTCACGCCCCGATGATTCCGCCAATGGTTGGGGTGTGACAATTGCCATCCATGACAATGTGTGACAATTGCCATCCATGACAATGTGTGACATATGTCATCTATTGAATGCATTTACTTTTTTATATTCCCGTCTTCTTTCCTACTCATCTCATCTTAATTAAATAAATATTAAATCTTATGCTACCTTAAATTTCGAATAGAATCATTATATTGTTCTAGTAAAATATTACCTCAAATTTAAATAGTAAATTTAAGATATTTTTAAATAAAATAAATTATTTATCATGAAAACCAAACCTTGTATTGATATATTATTTATTTTTATTTTCATTATTGAAAAAAAAAACTGCTTTATCGGTGTTGTTACATAATTTGTAAATTAAAATCAGATTTATTCAATGTGTAATACACGAGATTTTATAAAGATGTAACTTTTTTATTATAAAAATATATACAAAATTACATTTATTTAACCTATGTAATACACAAGGTTTTTAAAGATATAACTTTTTTTATTTGGTATATAAAATTACGCTTATTCAACCTATGTAATACACAAAGTTTTTAAAGATATAAGTTTTTTTTTTGTATTTGGTATATAAAATTAGATTATTCAACACATACAATACACAAGGTTTTTAAAGATATAACTTTTTATTGTTAGGTATATAAAATTACATTTATTCAAACCATATATGACACATCGTTTTTAAAGTAACTTTTTTATTATTTGTTATATTAAATTAAATTTATTCAACCCATGTAATAAACAGAATTTTAAAGATATGTTGTTATATTATTTGGTACATAAAATTATATTTACTTAACTTGTATAATACACGGAGTTCTAACCTTGTTATATCTATTACAAGAGTTAAATGCTTGGATAGTCCCTGTGGTTTGCCATTTTTTCACCTTTAGTCCCTAATTTTCTAAAATTACAGCTATAGTCCCCAACTTTTCCAATTTCATTCCCGGATAGTCCCTGAAACGGATGAAGGTTAGTTTTCTAGTTAAGTGAGTGTGAAATAACTAAATGCGCTTAATATAAAAAAATAACTATTAAGTCATTAAAATAAAATAATTAATATATTAGAATTCAGGTGGGGCCACATGGTTTATTATAAACCTATCCCTCCTTTATCTCTCTCGTTCACTCTACCCACCAACATCAACATCAATTGTAACCACCACCGCCTTCTAGCAGAGAACCACCACCACCTTCGCCGTATGTTGGTTGCTGCAATCAAAACCACCTCCACCCCTCAGCCACCGCCTCCACCCTCCACCGCCTCCAATATAACAACCCTCCTAAAACCTTTAACGTAACCCTACACGTCCTAAATTATACCCCGTATGCGAGAAACGGGCCCAAAATATCTTTATAAATGAGTAAAATGCACGGATAGTCCCTGTGGTTTGGTGAAATTTCACCTTTAGTCCCCAACTTTTCAAAATTACACTCTTAGTCCCTGTGGTTTGACAAGTTGTTACTCGGTTAGTCCCCAAAGCGGATGGAGGTTAGTTTTTCTGGTTAAGTGGGTGTGAAATGACAAGGACTATCCGAGTAACAACTTGTCAAACCATAGGGACTATCCGAGTAACAACTTGAAACCACCGGGACAATCCGAGTAACCTTCATCCGCTTTAGGGACTATCCGAGTAACAACTTGTCAAACCACAGGGACTAAGAGTGTAATTCTGAAAAGTTGGGGACTAAAGGTGAAATTTCACCAAACCACAGGGACTATCCGTGCATTTTACTCTATTTATTAAAAACAAATAAAAACAAACATACGCATCGCTCGCGGGTCGCGACGTAGCGACACTAGGCAACATCCTGGTTTGCCGCGTGTCCAGTTACGTGTGGAGCCTACCCCTTGACTCATCAAGCCTATAGCCTCCTTTATGGCTCTCGCTGTAATGCCCTGCATTTTTATATTTTCTATATTTTGAAACCCTTGCTTGAAATTCTATTTTTGGAAACCTTGTAACCTTGTAATCGTTCTTTCATTGTAATCGATGTAAAATCTGAGACTTGGATTATAAATAAAGCTCGTATTTCTTTAATTTCGTGTTATACAAACTCTATACATGCTCATACATTTAATTTCAAGAAACAATTGATGCTTATTCGTAATTCTTGGAAACTATGTGCTAAACTTGCAAATATGTTAAACTTATGCATAAAACGCCTTTTGATCATATATGATACTTAAATATGATTCTCATACGCTTAATTATACTTAGTTTATGTTCTCCATACTTAATTTGTTCTTAAACTTTGCTTATATGACGAAAACAACCCCTATATTACCTCAAAACCCTAAATAAAGAACTTCAGGGGCCAAATTGCAATTAAATGAAACTTGAGTTCACCCAGCCCTTGTCACCGGCCGTGAAGGGTCCAGCCCCATGTCTTCGCGCCCCGCGAGGCTCTTGGATACGGGCAACAGCAAACCAGCTTCGCTGGTTGGTCGATTATTTGTGTTTTTGTTGGGTTCTATGTGCTTTTCTTGCACTTAATACTCAACTACAACCAACCTTAAACCCCTCCTATAAAAACCAAGCATCCTCCACACTTCATACACTTTTCAAACACCTCAAAATCACTCTCAAACACCCTAAATCAGCTGCAAATTCGGAGTCTTGGACATATTCAACACAAGTTCTTCAAACAAGCATAACTTCTTCATTTCTTGTCCGTTTTCATCGATTCTTCTTCCTACTTGTTTGGATTGACCTAAGGAACAATTCCACAGGTTTTGTATGGAAAACCAAGGTCTTGAATGTCCCCAAATAGGATCCAAAGTGGACTAGAGTTTCTGTTTTTACTTAAACTTTGTAAATCTTTGTGTAAACTTGAGAAAACTCATCTCAAACCTATGTCCAAATGCTTATAACCACTTCTATGGTTAGTTAGCCTTAAAAACAAGGTTAGGACATTCGAAATGTCACATCTCGATATTTCCACGTATTACCGGTGGGCCCAGTGGGGAGTATCGTGACGTAGTTGATATCATCATAGTCAAATTATCACAGTTTAATGCACAGCCAGAAGTCTAAAGATAATAACATTACAAACCGATTGAAAGTAATATCAATAATTACAAACGATTGTAAAGAGATCCACAGGCGGATCATAGATAAAAGAAACATTGTTCAACAGATTTTTAAACATCTAAGCTTGCAATATTCTTTATTGACGCTAGGAGTAGCCAGCCCATTTCGCCTAGTATCTGCACTTAACCTTTTTGGAAAATACGTCAGTTTTCACTGGTAAATACAATTAACCGACTAATTTTGAAAATGTTTAAGAAAATTGATTTAAATGCACAAGGCACAAATAAACTTTTATAACTTGGGATAATTATTTAAAAATAATCTTGTTAAAGAATTATATGTTTATTATACGTTCAGTAGCCCGGGCTGAAAACCGGGTTAAAGATTAATAGACACACCACATAATATATCCCACAGCGAGTTATTCTCGAACAGGTGGGTACATTATTTTACATACGCAATGGCAGGTGTATGCCTACACCCCGTGCTTAAGTCGTGGCCATTTCAATGAATGAGCCGATGATATCCAGGACATGGTCATTAACCCCCCAAAGGCTTAAAATAAACAAAAAAGATTAAACGGGTTATTTCAATGATTTAACCTTCATACGATTAAAAATTCAATACCCGACCAAGCAGTATATTATATACCGTACCCCAAGCCCGTATAAGGGAAAATAAGTTAAAAGTATTTACCTGAGCAAATTATACAAATTTATCCCAGCCGTATACAATCAGCAAGTGCAACTATCTTTTACTGGGCTCCTAAATCTGGAACGAAGGTTTTAATAACCTATTAGATTCCTAACGGGTCTTACTTAAGTTTAAACTTAGACCGGTTAGTTTTAAAGAAAGGTATACGATTCAAAACGCAAGATTAAGCGAAGACCGGATTACAATGTGGTTTAGACCCAACAAGTATGAATACTTGTATAATATGGGTAAACTAAACACATTCTGGATTTTGAAGTGAAAATGATAAGGTTTGACCCGTTTCGGTTAATTTATGCAAACTAGTTACATAAACCGTACCGAACGCGATAAATGCATAACGGGTAACCAAATGAGTCATGAACAGGTTTCCTAAGTTAATATGCCTTAAATATGTTGTGATATCAGTAGGATACCTTCCATTATGACCAAAATGAATTTAAAATCAATATAAGCCCCGTAGGGGTATTTTGGTCATTTTAAGGATTATAAAAGAGGTTAAATATTAATCTGAGGTTCTGGTCTTAAATGATCAGTAAAAATATTTATTTTTGCAAGTCATATCATTAAGGTATTGCATATATGTGAAATTTATCATTTATAACCAAACTATGCACCGTAGGGGCATTTTGGTCATTTCACATAAGCTTTAAAGGTCAAATTTGGAAATCTGAGTTCAAAACTTTTTCTTACTGTTAAAGTATAAAAATTTACTTAAAACATCAATAGGTATTAAGTCTTATATGCCAAAAATAGTTTTAACCCATACTATGCGTTTAAAACGCGTAAAAAGTCGGTTTTAGGTGATTTTCGGGTTATATAAGGAAAGCTGAGATTTTTATCAGCCCAGAAGGCTTAAAATATTTTATTTATTATATAAAATTAGTAGCAAAAGATTTGGTATCAAAATGTTATGTAAAACTCATTTTATTAGTAAAAAGGGTATAACCATCAATTACCGAATCAAAACTAGAACCCCATGTTATAATGTCACACCCCGATATTTCCACGTATTACCGGTGGGGGTATCATGATGTAGTTGATATCATCATAGACAATTTATCACAGTTTATATACATTGCGGAAGTCGAAAGATAAAATCATTACAAACCGAATGAAAGTAATATTATTTATTACAAAACGGTTGTAAAGGATCCACAGGCGGATCAAAAGATAAAAAGATCATTGTTCAACAGATTCTTAACATCTAAGCTTGCAAGACTCTTTATTGATGCTAGGAGTGGCCAGCCTATTCCGATTAGTACCTGCACTTAGCCTTTTTGGAAAATACGTCAGTTTACACTGGTAAATACAATTAACCGACTCATTTTGAAAAGAGTTTAAGAAAATTGATTTGAATGCACATGGCACAAAACATCTTTTATAACTTGGGATAATTATTTATATATAATCTTGTAAAAGAATTACATGTTCCTTATGCATTCAGTAGCCAGGGTTGAATACCGGGTTAAAGATTAATAGACACACCACATGATATAATCCCGCGGCGAGTTATTCTCAAACCGGCGGTTATACCTTGTTATATATATGCACTGGCAGGTGTATGCCTACACCCCGTGCTTAGGTCGTGGCCATTTCAATGAATGATGCCAAGGATATCCGGGACATGGTCATTAACCCCCCAAAGGCTTTAAGCAAACAAAACAGATTAAACGGGCCATCTCAATAAATTAACCTTCATATGATTAACAATTCAATGCCCGACCAAGCGGTATTTTATATACCGTACCCCAAGCCCGTATAAGGGAAAATAAGTTAAAAGTATTTACCTGAGAAAATTATATAAATTTATCCCAGCCGTACAAATCAGCAAGTGCAAGTATCTTTTACTGGTCTCCTAAATCTGGAACGAAGGTTTTAATTAACCTATTAGATTCCTAACGGGTCTTACTTTAGACCGGTTAGTTTTAAAGAAAGGAATACGGTTCAAACGCAAGATTAAGCGAAGACCGGATTAGAGTGTGGTTTAGACCCGACAAGTATGAAGAGTTGTATAATATGGGTAAACTAAACACATTCTGGATTTTGAGATAAAAATGATAAGGTTTGACCCGTTTCGGTCAATTTATGCAAACTAGTTACATAAACCGAACCAAACGCGAAAAATGCATAACGGGTAACCAAATGAGTCATCTACAGGTTTCCTAAGTTAATATGCCTTAAACATGTTGTGATATCAGTAGGATACCTTCCATTATGCCCAAAACGAATTTAACTCAAATTATTCCCCGTAGGGGCATTTCGATCATTTTAAAGCTTACAAAAGAGATTAAATATTAATCTGAGATTCAGGTCTGATATAATCAGTAAAAATACTTAATTTAATAAGTTATATCAGTAGGGTATTTCATATATGTGAAATTTACCATTTATAACCAAACTATGCACCGTAGGGGCATTTTGGTAATTTCACATAAGCTTAAAAGGTCAAAATTAGGATTCTGAGTTCAAAACTTTTGCTTACTGTTTAATTTTAAAAATTTACTTAAAACATCAGTAGGTATTAAGTCTTATATGATAAAAATGGTTTTAACTCATACTATGCGCTTAAAACGCGTAAAAGTCGGTTTTAAGCGATTTTCGGGTTAAAACATGAAATCTGAGTTTTTGGTCAGTTTAAAAAGTTCAAAATATTTTATTTATCATATAAAATCAGTAGCAAAAAGTTTGGTATCAAAATATTATGTAAAACTCATTTTATGCAAGAAAAGGGTATAACCGACAATTACCGAATCAAAGCTATAACCCTATGTTATGCTCAGCCTAAAAATAAATAAAAATCTTTAAAAATCCCAAAATATTATTTTACATCAGTGGGTAAAAAGTTTGGTATCAAAATTTGGGTTTAAATAGGCTACATGCTAATTATGCCGTTTAATTAATAAAAAGCTTCTTAATTACGATATTGAGCATAACTCCTAATCTAGACTTCAAACTGATGTCAAAGTTTTAGGACAAGTTTATAAATCAGTAATAAAGATTATTGTACTCTCACATTTTCAAAATTCTTGTTTTAAGGTCAAAAGGGCATAATGGTCAACATTTAGGCATATAACGGAAACATGCAAATGAATCGGATAACTAAGGAACCAAGTTGTATAACCTCAGAGGGTTACACTAACCTATAACCTGGTCCTAATAGAGCTCTAAGGCATTTCTAAAATATGCTACATTGGGTCAGAACTGAAAGTCAAATTGAACATGCTTAGACATGTTCTTACATTAATTACCAAGTTATACAAGTGATAAAACAGGTTTCATGGCTTCTACATTGCTAATTATGTGTTTATTTGAAAATTAGCTTTCTGTTGACTTTTTATGATTAAGTTTGACCCGACAATTGACCTAGTTAGAGTGGGAATCAGAGGGTGCCCTTTTAAGGGTTTATTACCCACATAATTACCAACTCATAGCTACTTTCAATTCGAGAATTGACTGGACCATTAGTGATTAATCACTAAGTCAAACCTTAATTACGACGGTTTGACTTTTTGGTCTTTAAGTTAATTAAAAGGACTAAGCAGGGATTAAAACTCTTACTTAAGGTCCTTGCTATCTTTTCTACACTTCTCAATCTTCTCCTAAGGCCAGCTACCTCCAGAGATAAGTGCTTGAGTTGTTGCAAGTGAATGAGCACTTGAACAATTGAACTTATGGCCCTTATATAGGATTTCTAGAGCTCCAAGATCATTCCATATGTACCTAGGAGGTAATTCAGATGATCCCAAGTGTCCCTAGGCCAATAAAAACCATCAAACAAGCCCCTAGAATCGAATACAAGGCTTCTAAGTCGGTTTAACCTGCTGAACTCGCATCTGTGCATGAAATCTGTCCAGGTCAGGCCGTCGCGTCGCGCGACGGCAGAGAGTGAAGGTGGTGGCGCAGCGCCAGCACCCTGCTTACCAGCAATTCAAGTTTCAAACTTGCTGTTTTCACCCCCTAAACCTTTTAAAACGAGATAATTTCCATTTTAAGCACATTTAACCCATAAAATTTATATTTTTGTGATCCATGATGTATAACCAAACATCATTAGGTCCGGTTTCGTTAAACGATAACCGAAAACACAAGTTTTGCCTCGTTGACGCTTTTAACCCCTTAATTACGAAAGTTAACGTATTTATCTCATACAATATCGAAACCTTGTGAAATTTTTATCACTTATTCTTGGGAATATAATTAATCGTTACAAGGCTCCGGGTTCGCTAAAAGGTCACTCAGAGGTATAACTTAAACATGTTGACACTTTTAACCCTCGCGTCTTGTAAACTTTCACTTTCTTCCACAAACGGTTTCATACGCTTCATGATTCATTCGTTTAAGGGTATAAACATCGTGTAGAGTTGTTGAAAGGCAAAATTATCAAATGTTGACACTTTGTATCCATATAATTTTTTCGTTTGTCAACTTTAGTCCCTCGTAATCAATCTGTTACACGTTTAAAGTCCATGACACGTGTCGATACTATATTGGACATGATTTTTGCGAGGTGTTACATATAATCAGTTTAAAAATTAATAAAAATTTTCAAAAATACCAAAATATTATATTACATCAGTGGGTAAAAATTTTGGTGTCAAAATTTGGGTGTAGATAGGCTTTATGCTAATAATGCCGTTTAATTAATAAAATGCTTTCAAATTACGATATTGAGCATAACTCCTAATTTAGACCTCAAACTGATGTCAAATTTTTAGGACATGTTTATAAATCAGTAATAAAGGTTTTTATCCTCTCAGATTTTCAAAAATCTCGTTTTAAGGTCAAAAGGGCATAATGGACAATATTTAAGCAATTAACGGAAACATGCAAATGAATCGGATTAATTAGGAACCAAGTTGTATAACCTCATAGGGTTATACTAACCTATAACCTGGTCCTAATGGAACTCTAAGGCATATCTAAACTAAGCTAAATCGGGTCAGAACTGAAAGTCAAAGCAAAAGTCTACTTTTGCGACTTTCGGTTCCGAACCGAGCCTAAACTCAAAATTGTCGGGTTGAACATGCTTAAACATGTTCTTACATTAATTACCAAGTTATATAAGTGTTAAAACAGGTTTCATAGATTCTACATTGTTAATTATGAGTTTATTTGCAAAATAGCTTTCTATTGACTTTTTAATATTAAGTTTGACCCGACAATTGACCTAGTTAGAGTGGAAATCGGGGGGGGGGGGGGGGTGCCCTTTTAAGGGTTTATTACCCACATAATTACCAACTCATAGCCACTTTCAATTCGAAAAATGACTGGATCATTAGTGATTAATCACTAAGTCAAAGCTTAATTACGACGGCTTTGACTTTTGGTCATTAGACTAATAAAACATGAATTAAGAAGGCTAAGAATGCTTACAAAGGCTCTTAGCACGAATTAAGAGTTGAAGGAAACTTTCTTTAAGTCCAGGGAGCTCGAGAGAGTAAGTTTTGAATGATTTTTGAAAGTGTGCACCAAGAACTAGCAAACAAGGAGCTCATATAGGAAATTTAAACTCACAAGATTAATCCAACAAAGTCTATAAGTGATTCCTGATCATCCCAGGTGTCCCCTATGCATGTAAAACCATTGGTTCAGTCCCTGAATTCGAAAACCACCATTCAAAGGCGGTGCAACCTGCTGTACAGGCAACTGTCCAAATTTTCTGCATCTGGCAGTTCTGCGCGGCCCGCGCCAAGGTGAACATCCGGTTACCAAGTTTTAGCAAATTGCAATTTCGGTCCCTGGCCCCTCTAAACTTGTTTTAACTATTGTTTGTTGCACTTTTAACCCCCCAAACTTGATTTTTAAGGGTCTTGAATCTTCAAATATTTAACAATAGGCCTTCGGTTAGATACGAGGTCACCCGAATCGTCTTGAAATGCAATATTAACGCATTTGGCCCTTATTACTTGTAATTTAACATTTTGCTTATTTATGTGCGTCGAAACTCCACGAATTTAATATCCGTTATTCTTGGGATCAAAATAAATTATCACAGTGTTTTTGGAATCGTTAAAAGGTCACTCAGAGGTTACTTTCAACATGTTGACACTTTTAACCCCTATGTTTCATAAGATCCTTATTTTAAGCACAAACGACTTTTCAAGTTCGATAAATTATTCGTTAAAGAATACGAACGTCGTGTGGGGTTAATCAGAGGCACAAGAATGGCATGTTGACACTTTGGATCCCTTCACTAACATATTTACATTGTTTGACAATTTCAGTCCCTCAGAAATAATTCCTTACACGTTTAAAGTCCATGACACGTGTCTTTATTATATTGGTCGTGATTTTACGAGGTGTTACACGAAATCAGAGGATTAATCCTTACAAACCTTCTGTTTTGTTCAAGGGTTTAACCCACAAGTGATGTTCAAGTCCAAGACTTGATGTATGTGTGATTAGGGATTAACTTGGGTTGTCCTACATAAAAACCACACATTGCTTGATGATTTCTTATAGATTAGTGTTTAATATTCTTGTATTACTTGTAGTTCATGACCCTCCTTGAATATTTTACAACAAGTGTAGTGGTGAACACTTAGAGGTGGCTAAATGGAAGACATGTTCTTCCTACCTCCTACATGATTTCTATGACATTTAGATGTACCTAAATGAAGATTTTAATCTTCTACCTCATGCTTGAACTATTGGACATATTAATACATATTAATATAACCTATATAATACATAAACATATTATCCGAATAATCGAATCTTTGATGATGAACTAGTGTTCATATGTCAAGGTAATAGGTTATATCATCTTAGACTTTGATAACTTGTCACGATTCTAATGGAACCTTGCTCCATGAAAACATTTAAACTCCTTAGAGTTTTCTAGTGTCAAGAACAAGTATCATATGTTCTAGATGACTATTTTCATATGCTTACTTTCATGTCCTTATGCTTCGAATCCCTAAACCATATGTAAACACCTCTTAAACTCCAAATCGAACGCGTTTAAATTTCTAGTCTCAACAACCTCGTCACATTGGATAAATCGGAAAGCATATGCAATTTTGTGAGTATACTCGAATTCCCCTCTTTACGTTTACCACTTTTTGGGGTGTAACATGTTTATTTACCAAAACTTACACATGACCATTTTACTTAAATGCACAAACATTCCTATAACATGCTTGTATACGTGATTGCTTGATACTTTAAACTTGGGTTAATTGTGTTAGACTTATCATTAACTTCGTACGAGCCTATCCGTGACATATATAGCGCTATAGGATTAACGCATCCCCCGTAGACTTGTGGTTATATCATGAGCATATTGTGTTTCATCATTGGTTTGATATGTTAGACACATGCCGAATTTAATGTTTATCTTGCATCACATGCTTGCTATGAGGAATTGTTTAATCATCTTTTTATGCTATGTACGTATCAAACTTGTATACTCGCCTTTGCTTTTGCATTGAACTTTATTTTAAACATGTTACAGGTTGAGGATGACGACACTTTGAAATTGAAGTAGTGATGATGCTTAGATACACACATAGACGTCTTAAGCTTTATTTCATTGTATCGATCTGTACTTGTTGTAGTATTCTTGTATTAAACGTATTGTATATCAAGTTGTTGTATTTGATTTTAACCTTTGTAACCGACTTTTAGAAATGAAAGGAAATCCATTATTTAATTATTGTCATAAATAGTGTTATGAAGTCTCTTGCAATCTCGTTTTCGTCTCACTCCGATGTTTCCGCCATCGGTTGGGGAGTGACACTCGTGTGCCGCGAAAGAGATAGAGGTGGCTCTCGCGGGGCGCGAGAGACCCCTTGACCAGCCTATAAATAGAGGCTTCAGCCTCATTCAGTCGCCGTTCAATTCTTTTCTTTCCTCTGAAACACTAAAGCTATAATACCCGAGATATAATACCCCTAAAAAGCGAAGCTCTGCCTCGTTGTAAGTATTATAACCCTGCTTGTTACCCTACACGATCGATCTAGGGCTCCGTAACGCTTGTCAAGGCTCTGCCTGACTCAGTCGTTGGAGTTCTGTCTCGTGTTACACCCGATTGATCTAGGACTCCGTAATGCATGTCAAGGCTCTGCCTGACTCAGTCATTGGAGTTCTGTCTCGAGCTGTATGGTTAATGTAATTTGGGTTATTTTACTAACGCGTGTGCATTGTTTAATTTTAATAGATAATAATCAGGAGAATCACCAGGAAGCTATAGTAGTATCACCTAAGTCAACAACGTGAGTACATTTTCTTTTATAAACTCTTTTTGTGAGTCAAAATTTTTTACCAAAACCTCAAATGTTTTCAATTATAATTACAGTGATTAAGTCTTTGTAATTATATAATTGCTGCCAGTATTATGGAGTTTGTATACAGTACTTGATAACCTTCACAATTGGGCACGGGTATCCAATATGTGATATGACCATAGTCACAGATCCGTCGAGTGACACGTACTGAACGAGTAATTGTGTAGATACAAACATTGTAATCGCCCTTAATACTGTAATGTGTAACAACTGATATTTTACAAAATGGAATGTACTTGCCAGTATTTCTTACTGATAAAATGTTTTTAAAACGCATTTCAGGTAACTTAATGTGAAGCCAATAGAAGCCAGCTGGAGAACACTGAAGGCTTAAAGTTGTGGCTATAAAAGTTACCAAAACGGAGTTTATATTTTCAATAATTAGGGTTTATCCCTATAAATGTATTGTCAAATAAAACTCGGGTTTTATCCCAATTATTATTATAAAAGTTTGGTGTTTAACTCTGATAAAAATATTTCCTAACTACGGTCCTGATGTATTCCACTGCCAATTTAATAAACACCGATACCACCCGCTCTGCGTGCCGCGGCCGCCTGCTTCCCGGGGCAGGGGTCGGGGGTTGCGACATCCAACCACCGCCTACCGCCTCCAATCATCGCCTCTTCAGCCAATCAACCACCACTTACTCCGCTACCATCCGCTGCCGGAATTGAAGACCTAATCTATTGTGACAATCATGTGTTCATGTTCCTAAACTATATTGCATCAATTTGCTCAATTTAATTTGTAGAGATCCACATCAGATTACTGTTAACCGTTGCATCCACATCTCAAATCACTAAATCTAGCAAAAACTTAAATCACAAATTACGTAACAAATTCTACCTCTTAGTACGCTTCGGATCCAGATTCCACAACTCAACAAGCTGTTCAGGAGCCATACCCTTCTCCGCTTCAATACTCTCACTCAAAAAAGTCGAACTATCAACCGAACTACTATGCCGATGCCGAAACCTACCACCGCTATTTTCTCCGGCACAACCGCCACCGTTATCATCCTCCAAACCTCCACCTCCGCCACCGCCACCGGCATTGTAGTGTGGAAGTGTTATGGTGGTGGTGATGGTGATGGTGGAACTATAGTTGCAGTAGAGTGAAAAGGGGAGAAAGGGTGGGGGTAGGGGTGGGGTGGGTTGGCACATGTACATTTTAATCTTTTATTTTTTAATTTTTAATAGTAAGGCCATTATAGTCATTTCGTACCAAATTAACTGAGAAAACTAACTGTCATCCGTGCCAGGGACTATCCGGGAACGAAATTGAAAAAGCTGGGGACTATAGCTGTAATTTTAAAAAGTTAGAGACTAAAGGTGAAAAAAAGGCAAATCACAGGAACTATCCAAGCATTTAACTCCTATTACAAATACCAAATGGTAATTCTAATCTCTCACAAACTTATGTTTTATGTATAGGTGTATCTAAAGTTTTGGCGGCACACATTTGTAACAATAGTAAGGGCGAAGAGTAGACGAGTAAATGACAAAATTACATGTAATTTTTAATCTCGTAGTGTAATGTTTTGTTGTGGTGTTATGTCTTTGCTACTTATAAAATTGAAAAGTAAATAAAAGATGAAATTCGTGGGGTTTAAATTGTCTTTTTTTTTTTTTTTTACTTTATATTCTAAACTAGGTGTGAAGAAACCGTCCATCTCAATGTCACAAACAAGTTTAACGGGTCAAAGGGTATATGTTGTTAAACTATGTGTTGTCCCGCCCGCGTTGCGGGGCGATAACCGAATAATTTTTAACCAATTAAAAAACAGTACCATAGTTTTGGTAGAAAGAAAAAGTAAAAAGAGTGTTAGACAGCTAGCTACTTGACATGATTTTTAGCTGGGGGCAAAGTCATATTTTTATTTTTACTTGGGGGGAAAATCAAATTTTTTTCCCGATGATAAAATCCTAATTTTTAGCTAGGGGAAAACCATATTTTTATTTTGCACGGGGGGCAAAAGAACGTAATTTTGAATTGATGGTGATATCGTAATTTTGAACCGATGGGAAAATCGTAAATTTTAGCTGGTGGCAAAAGCATAATTTTATTTTGAACTGGGGGCAAGCGTATAATTTAGAGTTAGGGGCAAAACAATAATTTGTTAGGACCAATTAGCGAGTGCTAGGCAGCTATTTGGCACAAATAAAAACTAAATTGAGTAAACAAAGTAAAATAAAGCACTACCATAGTTTTGGCCAAAAAACTATGGCAACATTGCAATCTTTAGCTTGGGTAAAATCGTAATTTTAAAATTGGGGTAAAATAATATTTTTAACCGAGGGTAAAACCATTTTTTTCTATTTTGAATTGGGGGCAAAATCGATATATTTTTACAGAGGGCAAAATCGTAATTTTTACGTGAGGGCAAAAAAAAATTTATTTTAAACTGGGGGCGAAATTGTAATTTTAAACTGGGAACCAAATTGTTATTTGGCAGGATTGTAGTTGTGGGCAAAACTATAATTTTTTTTAACCAAGGCAAAATCGTAAATTTAAGCTGGGGGCAAAGCATAAATTTAATTTCGAACTGGGGACAAGATCATAATTTTAAACAGGGGATAAAATCGTAATTTGGCAAAACTTATAAATAACTATTTTATGCCAAAAAAAAAAAAGAGAAGCCGTCACTTTTGGCCAACCACACACCTTTACTATTCCCGCCGGCACTTGAATTTGTATGTGTTGAAAATAGGTTTGGCAGATAGGTTTGAAACCAGTTTTTCAATCCAAAGGGATCCCCACCCAAACATAACTGGTTTTTTTTTATTTTGAACGACGATTTTCTTGTTTCTTGTGAGGTTTGAACTCAAGAACTCACACTTAAGTGTTTTAAAAGTTTTTGCCTTGCCAGTGAATCATCACACAGATTTCTTAGTTTGTATTCTTCACAACAATTTGAGACATTAACCCGGTTTGACTTTGTTGACCAAGAATGAAACCTGCTTAAACCCAAACTCGTTTAGGGTTTCAAAACGATTTGTGCATCTCTATTGTTAGCTAGACCTACTTCTTAAATTATATTAAATTAAGGACGAAGTGTTTTTTTTATATCACTTATCGAACAACTATAAGGATGTAAAAAAGCTGATTTATACAAAACTTAAACACTCTAATTCCGCCTTTCAAGCTGAAATGAAGTTGAACTAAAGAACAACGTTCAAGCACCGTTGTGAATCGATGATTCGACTATAAAGCCAGCTTTAGAAGGTCGATGGTTGTGAAATTTGATAAGCGTTTTACAAACATTCTCATTAATTTCAGAAGTTTGATTACGATAAGAAGTTACACAAACAAAGATAGAAAACCAGAATCTCATATAGAAAAAAAAAAAAGGATTACTTTAGTTAGTCGCCCCTAAGTACTTGACCATGTATAAATGTTTCAACCAATGGATTGTTATTGGACTTTATATTCTAAGGCTAATTGTCATATAAATTAAGAGATATGAGTCACCAAATTAGGTACGAATTGAATATGTTAGTGGATGAAATTTAATATATGATATATATGAGCGAGTCAAAATAAAGAAGCTAGGCCACGGAACCGCGTAACGGCAGTTGGTCTTGTGGAATACAGACCAGAGCCAGAAAATTCTTGGTCAAACTTATTGACTATCTAGTGCAAAAGACGTTAATACCCCTTTGACATTGAATAGCTATATTTTTGTTCCGTATTTGGTTGCAACTTTGTAATATAGCGTGTGTATTTGGCTTGTCTATAACTGTTTTGTATACACTAAAATTCATAATATTAGTTAATTAAAATCGTGTAAGATCAATATTGTTTTAACCATAAAGTTTTATCAATTTCTTTTCATTTTAAACCCTAAGTTTTTTTTTTCCTTTTAAACCCTTAGTTTTTTTTTTTTCCAAAATGTTTTATATCCAACTTCTAAATATCTAATGTTATTATCAGTGGCGAAGCTTGAGATTTCCGACCGTTGGGGTCGAAAACGTATATACCTAATAAAATTATAAAACCGGGGGTCGAAAACGTATATACCTAAAAAATTCTATACGAAAACTACATACCGGACACCACTTAGCGAAAAGTTCGGGAGGGTCGGGTGCACACCCAAGCCAAAGCTTGGGTCCGCCCTGGTTGACGAGGCTCGAACTCTTGACCTTAAGGAGAGCCACATCTCAATTTTAAGGATTTCTTATCTATTTAGTCTCTTTATCAATTTAATTTAATTAATGGAAGAGTTATACACTTATTTTAAGAACTCATATATTTCATGAAACCGTAACAAATGTGAGAATTTGGTCAAAAACCAACAAAATAAATTCCACTACCATTGTTACAAAAATACAACGTTAAATAAATTTACTTTCCAATTAGTTTATCACCTCCACTTACCCATGTGTAAATGGTAAATGTAATATTAGTTATATTTTTTTATTTCAACATACTAATACTATTATTATCCATTAGAAAGCTTAAAATTAGTTTGCTTTTCGTACAAATAGTTTAATAAAGTCCTTAGTTACAATACAAAGTTTGTTAATCATAGGCACATAAGCCTATATACATATATAAGGTAAGAAAATAGTAGGAATAAAGAGGGTGATAGTTTGCGTAATGAAGGCGGAATCAATTACACAATTTGTTTGTTCTTAAAAAATGTCATATGTTTTATCAAGTCAATTGTATTGTTAGAATCGACGAGATGATAATTTCGTAATAAATTCAAAGTTACTGAAAGCGTTTTACACATTCGTAGAATGTCTGTGAGCCTTTGTTGCATTATTATGTGTTTAGGGCGGGGCGTCCATGAGTGTTCCATCCGTATAAAAGGATACAGTTGGAGAGTTCTTTTATTATTGTTGTTGTTGTTGTTGTTTTACTATTTTTTCATTTTTTATTTAACAAAAAAAAGAAAATCAAATTATAATTTTTTTAAGTATTTAAACTAATATGTTAATGTTTTAATTAATAAATACTTTCTTTGTTATGTTTAAGTTTAATTATTTATGTTTGAATTTATTTAAATATGGAGGTGTGTAAGTTTGAAAGTCAAAATCCACACCATTGTATTAACTATTTTTCAATAATTCATTCTTCCTCTAAACTTTAAACTCAAATAACTTTTATAAATTTATTGTGATTTTTATAGTAAAACTTAAAATTGAAAATTTTGTTATCTTTAATATAAGCTAGCATGATTCCTCGTGCTTTGCGGCGAACTTTAGGCCGGTATAAGTTCATGTTCGTTACAGGATTGATGCTGACCTATGAAATTAGTACGGTATCGACACTTTCTATAGCTTATGATACCAAAGGATACTTTATTGCGAATACCAATCTATTTTGAAATGTCGAGAAACCAATTAAAGCGAATATCCATACAAAAGCTCTGGCGATATCGGTTCAAATCAATTATATTTGACCCTTGTTTTCAATGAAAATTATGTACGATCATCGAGAAAACCATAAAAATCGAATACTGATGTCACTTTTATTCGAACGACATCATCGATCCGTTATGTCATAGTAAAGAACAAAATAAAATATATTTGACTCTTACAACTCTGTTTTATTTATTGAAACATAGATAAAAATATGCACGTTGCAACATATATTATTATAATTTGTGGGGGGGGGGGGGGGGGGGGATATTGCACGGTCCTCCCAACCGCTGGAGTGATCTCACTCCACAAGCTAGCTTAGCCCCATAGCTGCCTGGCGGTGACTACCCAACCGGATGCGAAAGCCTGGAGGGTGTGCCTGCCAGGATTCGAACCCGGGTCCTCCGGGAAGAGGTGAGTGAGGCTGGCCGCTGGGACACGCCAAGTGGTTCATATAGAAGCTTTAATAACATGTACGTTCGTGCTTTGGTTATTTTTAGGTGTACACTTCTATTTAAAACTCGATTTTGAATAAAATTTATAGCGGTGCGTATTTAAAAATTATATTGTGTTCGAAAAGTATTTATAATAAGTTATTTTAAAAGCTTAAAAGCAAGGACAAAAGATTTTAATGTTGATCGGAGAACTTTCTGAGTGACGCACACCTAAGTAAAAAAAAAAAAATCGACAAAGAACCATTAATTAGACAATTGCAGGCTTGCAGCACTATTCGATATTTACATTTACCATAATAAATGTTTAAATGGTAAAAGAAAGCAACATAAAAACATAGAGGAGAGGACTATGCATGCACAAACCTACCAAAAATTTACTGTTTCTCAAATGTTATAAATTGATAATACTAGATTTTGCCCTGTCCGCGTTGCGGGACACTAAACCGAATTTTCTCTCTCTCATAACATGTCCGTCCGTGTTTCGATTAGTTGTACAAACTACTCATAACACGATCTCAAAAAAATTACATTGAGTCAACCAATTAAATTAAAACACTATCATACTTTTGCTTAAGAAAAACAAAAACGATAGAAAAACAATAATTTTAAACTTGGGGCAAAATTGTAATTTTTCAGAATAAATGAACGTGTGTCAGGCAGCCGCTTGATACAAATAAAAATTACACCGAGTCAAACAATTAAAACAAAGCACTACTATAGTTTTGTAAAAAAAAAAATAACTAAAACGATGGCATGACTATAATTTTATAATGGGGTCAAAATCGTAATTTGACTGGGAAAACAAATGAAAACGATGGCAAAATGTAAATTTAGATTGAGGGCAAAATTGTAATTTGGCTGGGTGAGGAAAAAACAAAACTAATGGCAAAACTATAAATTTAAACGGGTCAAAATCGTAATTTTGAATCGAGGGCAAAATGGTAATTTTTAGTTGGGGGGCAAAAACATAATTTTATTTTGAACTGGGGGTAAAAACGTAATTTTGAACTGATGTCAAAATCGTAATTTTAAAGCGGGGATAAAATCGTAAATTGGTTGGGCCAATGAGGGAGTGCCAGACAGCTTCCTGACACTATTCCCCCTAGGGGCGAGCAAAAGGAAAAACCCGACCCGACCATTACCCGACTCGACCCGAGAACCGATCAAACATAAAATACAGAACCGATTCACTACCCTAAATATAGGTTCGGTTCCGGTCCATAGGTCCAAGTCGTGTTTCACCAAGAAAAGAACCGAGAACCGACCCGACCTGACCCTATTTTATATGAAAAATTGGAACCGATCTAAATACCTAGGTACTTGGGTTCGGGTCGGGTTGGGTATATTTTCGGTTCGGTTCTCGATTATTTTCGATCCGGACCTAAACTTACTCACCCCTAATTCCCCCATCTTGTGTCTGTAGTTATTCACTAGGGGAAAAATCGTAATTTTAATTGGAAAGCAAACAAAAAATATAACAAAAATTTAAATTGAGGGCAAAATCGTAACTTAGCTGGGAGGAACAAAACAAAACTAATGGCGAAACTGTAAATTTAAACGGGGCAAAATCGTAATTTTAAATCGAGGACAAAATTGTAATTTTTAACTGGGGCAAAAACATAATTTTATTTTGAACTAGAGGCAACAACAAAATTTTAAACTGATGACAAAATCGTAATTTTAAAGTGGAATACAATAATAATTTGATTTGACCTAAAGAAGATGAACTACTGTTAGATAGAAAAAAAAGTTCATTTCATTAATAGAGACAAACTATACGATTAACCTATTTACACAATGCAAATATACATGTTTAATGTACGTATTTACATTATACAAACATGTGTCTAGACGAATAGTGAGTTTTGGGTACACATTACCCTCCGGTCTAGATGTCCCATGTAAATTTTACATGTTACAAAAAAGTAGCATTCCTATAAGACTAAAGGGTATGGGGGCCGGCTTAGGCCCGGCCTGGCCCAGCGCCGGTCCCCCACACCACCCCCTCATGCCCGGCTCGTCCTATCCGTCACCCAACAGACGGTCTCGACGGGCCTCTCTCCTCTCTCTTCACACACACAGCTATACATATATATATATATAAAGGGGTTCATCCCCTACCCTCTAGGTCCATCCCCTTCAAGCCTCGCTTATGTGGCGGTGACGTGACGACCCATCCCTTGAGGATGAGGCTCTCTATACCCTCCGGTCTAATGAACTTTCTAATAAAAATGATTCTCTCAATAAAACCGACCATTTACATCTGAATGAATAAAATATTCCAATAAAGTTACCCTATGTGGAACTTTTACCCATGCATGAGTATTATATTCAAAAGTAAAAATATTAAACCCTCTCCTTCCTTGTGGGTCTTTTTCAACTCTTTATGAGAGAGTCAAACCAATGTTCCCACCACCATTATCAATCCTTTCTTTATTTTCAGGCTGCTTTCTTCATTCCACATTTTCAATCTCAAATTCCCCTTTGAATCCTCCAATTTCTCATCCCATAAAATCTTTCTATTTCTCCATACACTCCACCCTCAAAACAATAACTCTTTCTTTCTTTCTAATTTCTTCACCAATGAAGTTTAACAACTTTCTCTTTCTCCTCATTTTCATAACCTCTGTTTCCAGGTTTCATGCTCATGTTACTTTAAACCCTAATTCCTCTTCTCTCCTCACCGGAATCCAAATCCCACACAACTTCAACGCCGATTCAGCTTCATCTTCTCTAGATTGTGATTTCACATCGCCGGAAAACTCACAAACCCTAACAAAACCGTCGGTCAAACTCCACCTGAAGCGCCGATCACCTGGCTCGTTCATCGACTCAGCGGTTAACGATTTGACTCGGATTCAAACTCTTCACAAACGGATCCTAGAAAAAAAGACTCGCAACTCGCTAAAAAACCCGAAGAAAACCGATCACCGTCACACCAAAACCATAAAACCGAAACAAGAAGTTGAAGCACAACCACCGCAGCCGGCGGAAACCTACGCCGGAAAACTCATGGGAACATTAAAGTCAGGTGTCACCTTAGGCTCCGGTGAGTATTTCATGGATGTTTTCATAGGCACTCCACCTAAACATTACTCGTTAATTTTAGACACCGGTAGTGACCTAAACTGGATTCAATGCACACCATGCTACGATTGTTTCGAACAAACCGGACCTCATTACGATCCCAAACAATCTTCATCTTACAAAAATATTAGCTGCAATGACCGTAGGTGCAGTTTAGTAACATCCCCTGACCCGGTCAAACCTTGTAAAAAACCCGAATCCGAATTATCTGACACGCAATCTTGTCCGTATTTTTATTGGTACGGAGACAGCTCAAACACGACTGGAGATTTTGCGACCGAAACGTTTACGGTTAATTTAACCACAAACGTTGACGGGCGCAAAATGCGCCACCAAGAGGTGAAGGTGGAGAATGTGATGTTTGGTTGCGGGCATTGGAACCGTGGGTTGTTTCATGGTGCTGCGGGTCTGTTGGGCCTGGGTCGTGGCCCGTTGTCGTTTGCATCACAGCTTCAATCTTTGTATGATCATTCTTTTTCTTATTGTTTAGTTGATCGGAATAGTAACTCGAGCGTGAGTAGTAAGTTGATTTTCGGGGAGGATAAGGATTTGTTGAAGCATCCGGAGCTGAATTTTACGTCGTTGATAGGCGGGAATGAAGCGCCGGTTGATGTGTTCTATTATGTTCATGTTAAATCGGTTGTTGTCGCCGGAAAGGTTCTCGACATACCGGAGAAGACGTGGGATTTAACGGCGGATGGGTATGGTGGAACCATAATTGATTCGGGTACTACCTTGAGTTACTTTGCGGATCCGGCTTACGATATTATTAAGAAGTCATTCATGGAGAACATCAAACGATTCCCATTGGTCGACGATTTCCCTATTCTCGAGCCGTGTTATAACGTGTCGGGGATCCCGGATTACAAAAATGATTTGCCGTCGTTTGGGATTGTGTTTAACGATGGCGCGGTGTGGAACTTCCCTGTCGAGAATTACTTTATCAAGCTCGAGCCCGAAGAGATTGTGTGTTTGGCGGTTTTGGGGACGCCGCGATCGGCCTTGTCGATAATTGGGAATTATCAACAACAGAATTTTCATATCATGTATGATACGAAGAAGTCTAGGCTCGGGTATGCGCCAACAAGGTGCGCTGATGTTTAACTTAACATCCGGACATATGTAATGAAGTTGTGTGACAAATAGGCGGATGTGTAAGCAAAGCAAAGTAGCGAACGAAGCCTTATTTTTATTTTTTATTCTTTTTATAATTTTTTTTCGGTCGAGAATGACCGGGGCATAGATTTATTGACAATATAATTGTTATTGGATGTCCATCAATAATATAAAGTTTTTATAATTGTTGTACTTGTAGTTGAACACTAACAAAAGTATTTTTTGTGATGACTTTGTTTTGGGACAAATGGAGGACTATTTTTTAGAGTAGATTATTCGTATTGGTTATCGCCTCAAGACTATTCTTGTTACATATCCTATGAACACAAACGTTGTCTCAAGACTTCTACATTCTACTTTAAGCCACATGATTTTGAAAAAAAAAAAAAAAAGACCATTTTTTTTTGGTTATACACATTAGGGTTAGCAATAACAAAGCAAAAAGCAATGAAGTGGTAGAGAGATTCGGTGGTATTTATGATGACAGTGCCATATAACTTGAGCGAACTTTTTTTTAACAACGAAACATTGTATAGTTAAATATATAGAGCCAGCAAACCGTTGGAAAGCTTACAATCCGACCCGAAAGGCAAAAGACAATTACAATAAGTTCAAAACGTTAAAATCAGACCAACATTCTTAATTCGTCTTTGGGTGATTAGACTTGTTGCTGACCCACATTAGAGAGTCCTCCTTTACTTGCTGCATGATTTGGTTAACCGGGATGAACATTCTCAAACACTTTTGCATTCCGAGCATATCAGATTCTCCAAAAGGTGGCTTTTATGACGATGTTCACTAGTCTTTTCCAAATCTTTGACCCTGGAGCAGTTTCCATTGCTTCCAGCACATCCGACACCAAGTTCAAATTATTTGGTTGAGGAACCCGGATCTACACAAAGATGTTCCGCCACACCCCTCTTGCCAAGAGGCAGTTGAGTGAACTTTTTAAAATTAGGTCGATGCATTATTCACACAACGTATGTTCAGACCCTTTAACCGTGTGTGTAACTCAAGCAACCTCCCAATAATACGTGTGTCTACTGACAAAATTTTACGTTTCTACTCATAACATGTATTTATTATGCTATGATATACGTGACAACTTCTTATAACTTATCACGCTTTTTAGGCTTTTAATTTTGTTTTGAATATACACGGAGGAACAATCTAGAAACATTACATAACAACAAATTAATTGAAATGAACGATTTTAATCGAAATGAACGATTTTTGGTATCTTGAATGATCATATTTTAATCCATTATTGAATCCGTGACAATTATATATACATTTTTTATTTATTCCATCAATCATGGTTATTGCCACTTTTTCGTATACTCCATAATGGAAGGCCAAGAATGTTTTTTTTAATGTCCATCGACTTAGTTTTTGTATTATTTTAAGGTTTATGTTTTAAGAAAAATAACAATTTGTTTATAACTTTTTTTGAAGTTGAATCTCTAAATGTCATTGATTATAATAGAGTATGCATGCACGTATCAAATTCTAAGTATTACGATTTTTGGACGATATACAATTGTTAATGAACAAGTCTAATTGGATACATTTCTAAAAAAAGTAATGAGTTTTTTAGAAACGTTAAAATTGAAAGGATTGCGTCTATTTCCATTTACCATCAATCTTTTACAATTTTTAAAATCAATAAACTTGATTAATAGTTTTCAAACTTGAATAAAAAACAAATCTATACATATAATAAAAGAAACCACCTTGAGGACACTTGTCATCATATTAGGCCATGTCTTATGGATAATTATAATTTTAATTTAATCTCTTCTAATTAATTATAGATAATCCTCCTACTAAATATTATTTAGTTTAATTATTACTTTTATATTTATCTATTTACTTAAAATTCAAACTTAGTTATCTAAT
Organism: Helianthus tuberosus; assembly: GCA_030545235.1. Taxonomy (NCBI): domain Eukaryota; kingdom Viridiplantae; phylum Streptophyta; class Magnoliopsida; order Asterales; family Asteraceae; genus Helianthus; species Helianthus tuberosus. The sequence goes on along the minus strand of CM060386.1, from coordinate 29,454,794 downwards.
TTGATATTAGAGTAAATTACGATTTTGGCCCATGTGGTTATATCACTTTTACCCTTTTAGCCCAAAAAGGATTTTTTTTTTTACATTTGAGCCCTCAACGTCTTTTTTTCTAACCCTTTTGGACCCCAACGTCTTTTTTTCTAACCCTTTTGGTAGGGGCCAAAAGGGTTAGAAAAAAAGATGTTGTGGGTCCAGATTTAAAAAAAATCGTTTTTTTGTTAAAAGAGTAAAAGTGATATCACCACATGGGCCAAAATCGTAATTTACTCTTGATATTAACTATATATTTGAACGTTTTGTTTAGTTTGGTATCAAATAGATTTTACGAAACTTAAAATAAAATTAACTAATATTATTTATCATTTCTACATTTACAAGTTTTTAAATAAATGGTTAAGTTTATTGAGACTTCGTTACATTTACAAGTTTTAAATAAAGGGTTAAATTTATTGAGACTTTGTTAACAAATTTTACTACAATATAATAATCTATTATATCAATATAAATATATATTTATACTATACTATATAATAAAACGTTAATGTGTAACACTTATCATTCATTGTAAGCATTTATTTTATGATTTTCTCGCCTCACTTTCAAACTTATCTTATATTAATTAAATAAATAAATGAATAATGAGCTAATATTAAATTTCATCCTACTTTAAATTTTGTATATTCTTCTATTTTTCTAATAAAATATGATTCTAAAATTTAAATTGTTAATTTAAGATATTTTTAAATAAAACAAATTATTTATCACGAAAACTAAACTTTGTATTACTATATGAAATATTTTTATTTTCATTACTAAAAAATTATTATATCAATTTTATTACATAATTTATAAATCAATTTGTCAGAATTGGTATCAACATTTTATCACTCAAATAGATGTTGATTTGCTTCTTGAATAACATATCTTCTTTTCAAGAACCATCTTCACAATCACCATATCCATCGCGTATCAAGTATTATCCATTAGTATATTGAAAGATATGACTTTTTTATTATTGGTATATAAAATTAGATTTATTAAACCCGTGTAATACACGTGGTTTTTTATAGATATACCTTTTTTTATTTACTATACAAATTACATTTATTCGACCTGTGTAATAGATGAGGTTTTTTTTAAGATATAATTTTTTTTATTATTTGATATATAAAATTAGATTTATTCAATTCGTACAATACACAGAGTTTTTTTAAGGATATATATTTTTTATTATTTAGTAACGGAAATTACATTTATTCAACCCGTGTAATACACATATTTTTAAAGATGTAACTTTTTTATTATTTGGTATATAAAATTACATTTATTCAACCCGTGTAATAAATTAGGTTTCTCAAAGATGTATTATTTTATTATTTGGTAAACAATATTACATTTATTCAACTCGTGTAAAACAAGAGGTTTTAAAGATATAACGTTTTTATTTGGTATATAAAATTATATTTATTCAACCCGTACAATATGGTTCTTATAGATATAACTTTTTATTATTTAATATATATAAAATTATATTTATTCAACCCGTGCAATAAAAGAGGTTTTTAAAGATATATTGTTTTATTATTTAGTATATAAAATTCATTTATTCGACCCGTGTAATACACGGTGTTATAACCTAGTGATATATATATATATACATATGGAGGAGTTCATGCGAGAACCACCCTTATTGCGAGAACCGCGAGAACCAATTTGAACACAACCTAAAATAGCTAAAAAAAACCTAACCCCCCCCCCCCCCCAAGCTAAATGCTAAAAACTAAAACCCCCCAAAAAAACCTACCCCCCAGCTAAAATGCTAAAAACTAAACCCCCAAAAAACCTAAAAAAAATCTAAAAATTTTTTTTAATATTTTTATGCTCAAATCGCTACTTTTAGTGGAAAAAAAAATTAATTTTTTTTTGCTTCGAAAAGTAGCGATTTTTATATAAAAAATATTTAAAAAAAATTTGTGTGATTTTTAGCTATTTTTAGGCATTTTTGGTTGTGTTCACATTGGTTCTCGCAATAAGAGGTGGTTCTCGCATGAACTCTTCCCTATATATATATATAGGGAGGAGTTCATGCGAGAACCACCCTTATTGCGAGAACCGCGAGAACCAATGTGAACACAACCTAAAATAGCTAAAAAAACAAAAAAAAAAAAAACCTAACCCCCCCCCCCCCCCCCAAGCTAAAAACTAAACCCCCAAAAAACCTAAAAAAAATTAAAAAAAAATTCTGAAATTTTTTATTTTTTTTTTAATATTTTTTATGCTCAAATCGCTACTTTTAGTGGCAAAAAAAAATATTTAAAAAAAAAATTAAATTTTTTTTTTGCTTCGAAAAGTAGCGATTTTTATATAAAAAATATTAAAAAAAAAATTGTGTGATTTTTAGCTATTTTTAGGCATTTTTTGTTGTGTTCACATTGGTTCTCGCGGTTCTCGCAATAAGAGGTGGTTCTCGCATGATCTTCTCCCTATATATATATTTTTTGTTTCTATTAAATAAAAAAGGTTGATTAATAGTTTTTATACTTTCACTAAACACCACTTGTATTATTATACAGTTTTAGTTCGACAACATTCAAATTATATAATATAAACATAACATTGGTTTTCCCTTGTTTAGTCTTTTTACAGTGTAACCACATGTATTACTTCGATTACAATAAAAAGAATCCATGTACTTGTTTTTATTTTTAAAAAAATAGTAAATTCAATATCACAAAAGCTAGCTTTTAGATTTTTGTGTTATACGGACAACCTATCTGAAAAAAAGTTTAATTTGCATTACATTATTAGATACTAGTAGTAAGACCCGTATGATCATACGGGTGGGTTTAATAACGATCGAAATCAAATACTAAAAAACATATTATAACATATCATTTAAATTGTTTGCGTTTAGTTATATATCTTTATAAAACAATGTTAAAGACAGTATGTGTCAGGACACACTTTGATTGATGCAGTTTAAATTAGCATGAGAAACCCAGGTATTGGTCTTCAACTGCATCAATAACAGCAGCACAGAAACCCAGCTCTGCGGAGGAATAACTCTCGGATATCTTACACCTTCATGAGTCTCGTGCAGGCCGCTCTTTATCGTAAGTCAACAATCCATTTTGAAAGACTGGTCAACAAAAACCGAAAGTTAATTACATCAATAACATAACAAAACGCAATCAAATAGTTTAATCTATAAACAAATCATTAAAGCGTCAAGATTTCACAAGCACATGACTGGAAGGAGATATACACCTTGCTAAAATAACAGATTAGCAATAACTCCTTTATTATACCACACATCCCGTAATAATAAAGTACATTTGCCGTAAAACCTACGTGGCAACATCACGGTAGCAACATCACGTGCAGCAAAACCTACGTGGCATATCTAATTAGTTGACACGTATGCAAATTGAGGTCAGTGGCTAATCTCCTTTTATAGATAGTATAGATGCAAAAACAGAATTTGTTGGCCCAGACCCATGTCAGCTGGTAACAAAATGGCCCATTTAGTCCGGATTCATTTTAACCCGTGACCCATATGGTCCATTAGGCTATTTGTAAATTTTGTACAAAGTAATATAAGCAGACCATGCACTCACAATCAAGAAGATGAGCAAGATGGTGGATGTTCTTTATTCGAGTTCCATTGAACTTCAGCACCTGTCGAATTATTTACATAATAAAGTTAGTATCTCTGAGTAAAATAACCATGGAATGACAAAAAAAAAAATGAAACAACAACAATAATAATAACAATAATAATAATAATAATAAGAAAACAATAAATTTTGGGTTAAAGAAAAGAATACTTGCCTACTCATTGCTCATATCCTCATACCCGATGTTAACTTCATTTTCCAATGCCTGCAAGTTAAATGCAAGATCAGTAAAACTTGATATCTAGCTTTATTTGATGCAAACTCTTTAATAAAGTTTTATTAACCAAATGACCTGTTTGACCAGTGTTTATCTTTTAGTTAAATAGTTTACCTTAACCCATTTATATCTAACATCAAGATTCAAGAATGCTAACCTGTGATTAAATTAAAATTTGTTCTCCTTTGAACCTCGCCATGGAATACCGTGCCTCTGTCAATAATTTTAACTGAAAAAAAAAACAATAACCAAATGAACTTCTGAGTTCTAAACCAATGAATTCCAATATATATGACTGCATCAACAAAAAAAAAAAAAAAATCAACCAAATATATCTAAGTTCTAAACAATATATTTGACCCATTTAAGATAATATACAGCCTAAATCAACCAAATAGTAAGTTAATGGGTTGAAATTGTTAACGGTAAAAGAAAAAAATCAAAATCAAGATAATCAACACAGACAACGGGTACATATCCACACCTGATCAACGCTACCCAATCAAGACAAGTGCCACACCTGAAGCATCCATCCTATCCTGATACATCAAAAAACCCAACACTATCAATGCCCCGAAACTCAAAATTGCATAACCAATTAGCATACGCCGTGGTCTCTGCTTTCTTGGGACCGAAGAGCATGGCACTCCCTAAATCAAGAAACAATGACAGCATGTATATTTATTAGAGGCGGTAGAATCGGGACTCTGTGGTACCTTTGTGACGCAATAAAAAGATCCTTCTAACTCCCAAATGTAAATGAGAAATATTAATGAAGATCGACTCGCCTTAAAGATCAATAGAACTTGACTCACCTTGCGTATCCAATGTACAACACTTGCTCCAATGGCGGTTGAGCCATCCATCATATGCTTGGTAGGTCATGGTTGCGATTGAGCCATCCATCATATGCTTCCATGGTGGACCACCGTCTCTCTTCTCCACAAGATGCCATAAATGTTTCAAATCTTCGTCTTTTGGAAGATGATCGGCATCTTTCTTGGCAACCGACGAACTACATGATAATAAAAATATTATATAAATTGATGATAAAATGGATCAAATACCCAAACACCAGCTTGTTAAAACCATTTTTCTATTTAGGTTGACAAAAAACCAATGAAAATCATCAAAAATATTTGCAGCTACTAAACTCTCATCTAGTATGTGAAGAATTGGGTAAAAGGGTCTTGTCTTCACATTCCTCACTGTCGAGTAGAAAATATGCAAAATAAAGAAGAAAAGCATTAATAACTACTGTCATCAATATATTTAAAACACATCTATAAATGAATTACACTTAAAGAGAATGCATACTCTATTAGTAGTTCTGACAGAGGAGTAAAAACCAAGCCAGCGAATTTCGGCTAGGCTGGCGTTAGAATTTCGGGTTAGGCTGGCGTTAGAAATAAGCTCTTTCTTATGCGTCACGAAACCCACATTCACATTCGGACCCTCCGCGACATACCCGTCATGATTATAATGACTCATGATCATCTGCATAAGCCATGTTTGACAACAAGACCTACCATATAAGCGTAAATTAAGGCAAACTAATGCAAAAGAAAATATATGAAAACTTTTATTAAACAAGGAAGCATAACATACAGGAATCAACCGTGGCAAAAATGCTCTTAAATTCTCAGGTGGCAATGGTGCTTCACAATATGCAGACCTGCAAAAGATTTAAGAAAGTGAAGAAAATAAAAATAAAAGAGCCATAAAAGAAAATATCTAATAATATCCAATAACTTCATCGGTATGGGGTCGTCCCCTACCCGTCCCGCTCCGTCCCCGGTGTCACACACCACCCCCCGGTGGGTCGTTGCGGCTCTCACGGCTTCTCCAAGACGTTGGAGACGAGCCGAAATTGTGGGGGCCCCTTCATTAATTGCCGTTTGATAACGGCTAGTTTTAAAAAAAATTATTTAATTTAAAACCTATATAAATACCCACACATTTAACCATTTTTATACAAAAATTCACCCACTTTCTTCAAACAACTCCCTTTACACACCATTTTTATACAAAAATTCACCCACATTCTCAAATAATCTTCTCTAAAAAAATACACAATGTCATCTTCCTCTTCATCGGGTTCGACGGACACCATGGAAGCCGTAAAATATTTTATAAACATGGTGGTAGCCGCGACACAACTAATTCTGAAAGAAGAGGAGGAGGAGGTTTCGTCACAACCACGAAACAGGAACCCACACATCGAGCGAGACCGAGAAAGTTAGTTATACTTTTATTCTTAAATTTTTATTCTTATATTTTTATTCTTATGTTTTTAGTCTTATATTTTTATTCTTATGTTTTTATTCTTATATTTTTATTCTTATTTTTTATAGCGTTGCATTATATTTTTATTTATAAGTTAAATATATTTTTTTTTATCGTGTAGGTGCTCACGAAAGATTAGTCGTCGATTACTTTGCCGACGAGCCGTTGTACTCGGAGACTATTTTTAGACGTCGTTTCAGAATGAGTCGTCGACTTTTCTTACGTATAGCCGACGATTTAGCCGCTTTTGACCCGTTTTTTACCTTGCGACACGATGCTAGAGGCAAAATGGGCTTCATCACCTTACAGAAATGTGTTGCGGCGATTCGTCAACTAGCTTATGGGACGACAGCCGATGCTTGGGACGAATACTTAAGGATGCCCGAAATAACTGCTAGAGAATGTGTATACAAGTTTTGCAAATTTGTGGTGAGGCTCTACAGCCAAAAATATTTGCGAAAACCGAGTTCCAATGACGTCCAAAAATTGTATCAACACCACCAAGCAACGCACGGTTTTCCAGGCATGCTCGGGAGCATTGATTGCATGTATTGGCCATGACGGAATTGTCCTACCGCTTGGCGAGGTATGTATACGTGAGGCGATCAGGGGCATCCAACAATAATTCTAGAAGCTGTTGCGTCTCAAGACCTATGGATTTGGCATGCTTTCTTTGGAATTCCTAGTTCGAATAACGACGTCAATGTTCTACAAAATTCCAAGGTTTTTGACGATGTTATAAAAGGGATTGGTCCTGATACGAGGTTTACGGTTTCGGGAGTGGAGTACAGACGGTATTACCTTGCCGATGGAATATACCCACAGTACTCTACAATTGTTAAAACTGTTAGGCATCCGCTATATGAAAAAAGAAAAAAATTTGCCAAGTTTTAAGAAGCGGCTAGAAAAGATATTAAACGGTGTTTTGGGGTCCTCTAACAAAGATGGCATATTATTGAAAACCCAGCACACGCTTTTACACCCAAAACGTTGCGATACTGTAAGTATGCTTGTATTTTGTTGCATAACATGATCCTCGAAGACGAAGGACATGCAATTTGTGAGTATGACGAGAATACGGTGAAGCAGAATAATGTTCTGGTTAGCGAAGAACAACAAGATTTAAACAGGTTCTCGTTACATAACGATTTCACACATGCCAATCTTCAATCAGACTTGATCGAACACATTTGGAATCTCGGAGAAAACAACTAGTAGTTTTTTTATTTATTTGTAACTTTAGGATTTTTTTTAAATGTAACTTTAGGTTTTTTTGAGAAAAATACTCGGATAGTCCCTGTGGTTTCGCCTTTTCTCACCGTTAGTCCCTAACTTTCTAAAATTACCTGAATAGTCCCCAACTTTTCATTTTTTGTTCCCAGATAGTCCCTGGGTCTAACTTCAGTTTGTTTTCTCTGTTAAGTCACCCCACGTGCATATCACGTGAGGGGTATTTTGGTCAGTTTCTTTGTGCCTAACATATAAAAGAGTGCTTGCACCCCTACTCCCTCATTGTCAGTTGTTTTACCTCCCTTCCAAAAGCGAAACCAGTTCATCTTCTTCTCCCTAATCTCTTCACAATCTAAACCCTAAATCTTATCGATCATCAGAATCTTTCCAGGAAAATGAAGGACGACGATCCTCAACATCCAAACAACAACCCTCAGTGGAATTTCCGGTCCAATTTTGAGTATGTGAAGCCCTTTGTACTAGAGAGTGTTTACGGTATGTCGTTAAAACCCTAGCTTCATTGTGCAAGAATGGTACAGGTTCAAGAACATGCAATATAGACAAATAAACGGTTAAAACCCTAACAATATCTGTAATTTTATACCCTAATGTGAGTTTAATGTATGTGCAGATGGTTTTGAGAACTTTTTCAGCATAAAACTTCTTTATGGTGGTGTGTTTACTCCGTCACCAGGAAGAAAATACGCCTTTGGCAAAGCTGCTTATGTTGTCTACTGCAACATTGATGAATTTTCAGTGCATGAAATCGACTGGATGGTGAGAGATCTTCAACTATATGTTCCTGATGTGAAGTTGTATTACCATTTTAAGATTCCTGAGTTAGATTTAGACGTTGGATTATGCCCTTTACGTAATGATGGTGATGTTAGGCTTTTGGGCAAATATGTTGCAACAAACAAAGTGATTAAGGTCTTTATAGAACATGGTGAAACTAAGGTTAAAAATTACTTTAGTCCTACACAATCGTCGAAGGTGGTTATTCAAGAATTAGAAAATGAGGGGGGTGCTGTTAATACCATTCAAAGGCCTAGAAGAAAGAAACTTAGGGTATCCAAAAATCTCTTACTTCAATGGAAAGATGTAACTAATGTAGATGGTTTAGAGGCTGCTGATAAGGTAACTAATGAAGTTATAAATGATGATGTTGAAGAGGGTAACACAGGTGGTGTAGAGGCTGTTAATATAACCAATGAAGTTGTAGAGAGTAATGCAGGTAATGCAGTGGATGTTAATGTAACTAATGAAGATGTAGAGGCTAATGTAGGTGATGTAGAGGCTAATGTAGGTGGTGTAGAGGCTAATGTAGGTGGTGTAGAGGCTAATGTAGTTGTGGAGAATGCATCGTTCACTAACAGTTTTAGCTATGATTTTGACAATGCAAATTTCTCAACTGATTTTCCAATAGATGGTGAGTCTAAGCAAGTGGAGGGTGATGAGTCTGAGGTTGGTCAGTCTAAGCAAGCTGAGGGTGGTGAGTCTGAGCATGATCAGGGTGGTGAGTCTAAGCATGATAAGGGTGGTGAGGTTGAGCATGATCAGAGTGGTGAGTCTGAGCATGATGAGGGTGGTGAGGCAACCGATGGTGATGAGGCTGATGATGATGAATCATCTGAGGGTGATGATTCAGAAGATAGTGACTTTGGAGAAGGGTTAGAGAGTATGGATGAAGCTGAGTATGACATGATGGACTACCATGCAAATGTTGACAGGGGTGTGGAGTTTATGGGAGCTCAATTAGAGTCTGTTGGCAACCATGATGTGAATACTAGTGATGACTTATTAGATGATGAAAATCTAAGTTATGAGTCTTTTGATAGCTTGACTGATGAGGAAATGGAATATTTTGAAACTAGGAGAAGTATGAAATTAAGAGAGTTGAGGAGGAAAAAGAGGGGTGGACTATCAACATCCCAAGTGACCTTTTTATGTTGGTCAGATGTTTCCAACAACCAAAGTGGCAAAAGACAAGATAAACAAACATGCAATTGAAACAAGGAGGGCACTGTCTTTTTTGAGAAATGATAAAAAAAAAGAATTAGGGTGGTTTGTGAGGGTAGATGTCCAATTTTCACATGTGGGTCGAATCAAACTGGGCCCAGCCAAAGTGGGCCAGGTATCCATATTCAATCTGTAAGTGGCATAAAAAGCAAGGAATCTTCTGTAAGTGGGACAAAAAGGGGTATAAAAAGGGATTGGTAGAATGCAATGATGAAAGGAAGGGTAGGTTAAATAGTGTAGATTGTCCTTGGGTTCTGTACTTGTCTAGATTGGACGATGAAGATGAGACTTGGGTGGTAAAGACTTACCAACTAGATCACAAGTGTCTTACATCCAGAAAAATACAACCTTTCACTTCTACCTTCTTGGCTAAACAAGAGTTTGTGATGAATCACATTGCAACCAACCCTAATATTTCAGTAAGTAGGCTACAAGAAGAGCTTGGGAGGAAGTATGAGCTGTCTGTGACAAAAATGAAGGTATAAACCCTAATTTCTGCTTGTGTTTATTTTCTTGATTTACAGACCATTAACTAAGTTTAAACCGATTGTAGGCTTTCAGGACAAAGCTCAAGGCTACAAAGAAGATTCAAGGGGACTTCAAAGATCAGTATGCTAGCCTGAGGGACTATGTCATGGAAGTGAACAGGACCAATCCAGGTACAACAGTTAAATTTGTTGTTGAGCCTGAGTGTAACCCACATGCACCCACAAGGATCTTCAAGAGGATTTATGTTTGTCTGGGACCACTGAAAGAAGGGTTTAAAGAGTGTAGGAGGGAACTGTTGGGGTTAGATAGGGCATTTATGAAAGGCCCCTACCCTGGTCAGATGCTAACTGCAGTTGGTTTAGATCCCAACAATGGCATTTATCCGTTAGCTTATGGAATTGTTGAGACCGAGAACAAAGACTCTTGGATCTGCTTCATACAGTGTATTAAAGATGACTTGGATCTTCCACATAATGCAAATATCACCTTCATTTCTGACAGGCAAAAGGTATGTTATTACATTCAGCAATTATCCTAAGTCTGTTTTGTATGATTAATGTTTGAAATCTGATGAAACAGGGAATAATACCAGCCATAACTCATGTATTTCCAGCAGCTGAGCATAGATTCTGTGTAAGGCATATATGGAAGAACATGAAACTTCAATGGAGAGGAGATGCCTTCAAGGATTGTCTTCAAAATGCATCCAATGCTTATACAGTTCCAGATTTTGAAGCAAAAATGGAGGAGTTGAGGTTGCACAACATTGAAGCTTATAACTGGTTGGCAAGTATTCCACCCATTCACTAGAGCAGGTCTCATTTTACAGGTATATGCATATCAAAACTGCTGTTTATTGTTCACATCAAAACTGCTGTTTATTGTTCATATCAAAACTGTTGTTCATTGTTCATATCAAAACTGCTGTGTATTGTTCATATCAAAACTGTTGTTCAAATATTCAATTTAGATGTAGATATGTTGATCATTGGGTTTGGCACTTTGATATACAGGTAGGGCACAATCTGATGTGATGTTGAACAATATGTGTGAAGTCTTGAATGCAAGGACAATCATTGGTCGAGACAAGCCTATAATTTCTGCTTTGGAGTTTGTCAGAGAGTATCTAATGCAGAGGATTATGAATGTTATCAGGAAGATTCGGCAGACAAATGGTCCACTTACTCCTAGAGTTGCAAAGATTTTTTAAAACACAAAGAAATTAGCTGCAAATTATAGTGTTAAGTGGAGTGGTGGGACAAAGTATCAGGTCAATGGTAAGGTCATAGTGGATGGTGCTGCAGCACATAAACAGTATGTTGTGGATGTTGTGGATAGGGTTTGCACTTTTAGAGAATGGGAAGTTTCAGGAATCCCTTGTAGGCATGCTGTGGCTGTCAATTGGGACATGGCAATGAATGGTCAAGAGGTTGGACCCCCGGAATCATGGGTTAATGAATGTTACTATGTAACACCTCGTAAAATCATACCCAATAAAATAAGGACACGTGTCATGTAATACAAACGTGTTATGAAAAACGGATCCAGATAAAGATGTACGGTAGGATTTAAAAGCGTCGATATGTTAATTTATACCTCTGAACGACCTATTAATAAATCCCTAACCATGATATTGATGCGTGTGAAGTGTTATATATATTAGGTGTATATTTTAAGCCCCTTTAACACTTTTTTAGTCAAGTTTTAAATTTATAAAACATGATATTTTACTAACACTAAACACACATATGGGCAAGTGCACCCATCGTGAGCGTAGTATAGTGTTGGCAAGATACCGAGGTCGTCCAAGGACACAAGAGCTTTTAGTACCGGTTTATCCTCAACGTCTAATCAAATCAAAAAGTTTAGAAAAATGTTTTAAGCTAAGAAAAATAAAAACTAACTAAAAATGCTAAAAATAAAAAATAAAAAGAAAAACAGATAGACAAGATGAATCACTTGGTTCCGACTCGTGTATAGTGTAACCTTTGATTATTTCCGCACTTTTGCACTTATTTAAGAGATTATCTTAGTTATTGTAGTAGGCCCCTCTTTTGAAGGTGACGTTACCCTCAACCCAGTAGTTTGAGTCAGCAAGGATACAATCCTAAAGGGTCGGATTATTGAAAGATAATTAATTAAGTTATTAATGCAAATTATGGTAGGCCCCTCTTTTGGAGGTGACGTTACCCTCGACTAAGTAGTCTGAGTCAGCAGGGATACAGTCCTAAATAGCCGGGTTATAGTACTAATAGTAGTTAACTTATGAGGGGATCAAAGAGTTTGGACCCCCGCCATCCAATACCGTTAAGTATTGAAGGAGGTCCTACTAAATTTGACCCAGGTCCATTGCAGGACCTCTAAACGCTGAACAATGGCAAGACTCTTACCAAACCGTTCCCTTAACCCCCGACCAGGTAGCCAACATACCTCCATATAGACCGTGGAGATATGAATGGTGAAAATCTTTTATTTTATATAGACAGTAAAATAATGCCAAGACACCACGGACAAATGATAAGGAAGAATCACCTTCAACATAAGAAACTAGTTATTAAAATCATTAATACAAAACCAAGTAAAAAGTGCGAAAAGATTAGAAATAAAAAGTATTACACTAGACACTTGTCTTCACCAAGTGATGTAAGAGACTTAGGCAAACATGACCTTGATTGTCAAGAACTCTTACGATCAATCTTGGATCCCGAGACGACTCACACACTCTATGATGGACAATGGATGATGGTGGTGGATGATGGTGTTATGGTGGTGGTGGGTGGTGGGTGAAGTGTGAGAGAGGTGGTGTGCCAAGGGATGGTTTGAGCTTGAGCCAAGCACTCCTATTTATAGGCTGAACAGAAGCTCGGGCACGGCCCCGTGTCCAGTGGGCACGGCCCCGTGTCCACATCCTTCTCTTTCTTCATTTAATGCAGCTTGTCTTATTAGTTGACCACGCCCCCGTGTCCACTGAGCACGACCCCGTGTGCAGAAGAATCTTTGTACTATGAAGATTTGCTTAGATTGTGTGAATCTTATAGTTGACCACGGCCCTGTGTCCGCTGAGCACGGCCCCGTGGTGGGCAATAGAAGCTTCTACCACTTTGTCTTTTCTGCTGACACTTGGGCACGCCCCCGTGCTGGCTGAGCACGGGGCGTGTTCAGTCTTCTGTTATCTTGTTTTGCTTGGGAAGATGCTGTCGTGGGGTCGGGCATGTCACGTCTTGTTCCTTTTCTTGTATTTATGTTAGATTTTGATGTCTTTTTGCTTCTTTTGTTAATTTGAGCTCATTTAATCCTGAAAATTCAAAAGGAAGACAAAAGCACACTTTTTCCAACATTATTACTAAAAAAGGGTTAGTTTTATGCCACAATTGATGTAATTTATATGTTGCATTTTGCACACATCAATATACTTAATCAACATCTAAAGGATGTAAATAAATCTGGTTTTCCTAAATAATGAATTGATTATAACCTAAAACATGGATCCAATGAGAATTCTAGGTAATTTCGACATTTTAAAACCTCTCACAAGATCCAAAATGTGTAAGTGCATGCAAAGCATGCAAAGTCTGAGCACTTGGTCCCTCTACTGAAAAGGAAAGCATAAGATTCGGACTTATAAGAAATGCATGGTCAAAGCTTGGAAGTTTACAAATTTTTGGATTCTGGTCATCGGTTACGGGCCGTATAGCCTTAGGCTTACGGTCCGCAAGCCCTGCAACTGGACGATTTAAGCAAGGGTCGGTTACGGACCGCATCTGTTTAAGCATACGGTCCGCAAGAGGAGCATACGGACCGCAAGGACTTCTGCTTACGGTCCGTAAGCCAGTCGCTGGCAGCAGAAATTGGACAGCTTCCTGTTCAGCAGGTTACACCGCCTTATGTGGATGGTTTTCGAAAACAGGGACCTTGCAACTGGTATTTGGCAACATAGGGACACCTGGGATCATCCCATAACATTAGTAGAGTGACTTGGCATGATCTTGTGCATTTGGGTTCACTATATAAAGGAAAGGAAGTTGTAACATTTTGTTCACTTCAACACTCACTTGGAAGCATTGCTCTGGAGCTTCTCTGGACTTCAACAAATTTTCTTAAAGTCCCTAATCATACTTAGGACTCTTTGTAAGTGTCCTTAACCTTCCTAATTCAGTTTAGCTTTGTTAATTAGCTAAAAGTCAAACCGTCATAATTAAGGTTTGACTTCGAGATTAATCAATAATTGTTCAGTCAAATCTCGAATCAAAAGTACCTATAAGTAGGTAATTATGTGGGTAATAAACCCTTAACAGGGTACTCTCTGATTCCCACTCTAACTAGGTCAATTGTCGGGTCAAACTTGATATTAAAAAGTCAACAGAAAGCTTAAATTCAAATTAGTGCATAATTAGCAATGTAGAAGCTATGCAACCTGTTTTATCATTAATATAACTTGGTAATTAATGTAAGAACATGTCTAAACATGTTCAACCCGACAATTTTCAGTTTAGGCTCGGTCCGGAACCGAAAGTCGCATAGTTTGACTTTCGCTTTGACTTTCGATTCTGACCCATTGTAGCATGTTTTAGAAATGCCTTAGAGCCTTATTTGGACCAGGTTTCATGTTAGTATAACCCTCTGAGATTATACAACTTGATTCAATTGTTATCCGATTCATATGCATGTTTCCGTTAATTGCTTATATGTTGACTATTATGCCCATATGACCTTAAAACGTGATTTTTGGAAATGTAAAAGAGTAGAAACTTTAGTTACTGATTTATAAACTTGCACCTAAAATTTGACATCAGTTTGAGGTCTAGATTAGGAGTTATGCTCATTAGCGTAAATAAGAAGCTTTTTAGTAATTAAACGGTGTAATTAGCGTATAGCCTATCTAAACCCGATTTTTGATACCAAACTTTTTACCCATTGTTATAAAATAATATTTTGGGGTTTTTGGAGATTTTTATTTATTTTTAGGCTGAGCATAACTTAGAGATCTAAGATTGATTCGGTAATTGTCGGTTTTGCCCTTTTGGGCTATAAAATGAGTTCTACAAATCCTTTTGACCCCAAACCTTTTGCTACTGGTTTTATATGATAAATAAATTATTTTAAACCTTCTGGAATGATAGAAATATCAGCTTTCTATATAGAACCCGGAAATGGCTCCAAATCGCCTTTTAAGCATTTTTAACACATAGTAGGTATTAAAACTATTTTAAACATGTAAGGTTGATACCTACTAATATTTTAAGAAAATTATTATATTTTAACAGTAAGTAAAAGTTTTTAAACTCAGGTTTCCAGTTTTGACCTTTTTGGCTTAGGCAAATTTACCAAAATGCCCTTCCGGTGCATAGTATGGTTAGAAATGATAAATTTCACACATAGGTTATACCCTACTGATATAACTTAGTAAATTAAGTATTTTTACTGATTTCATCAGACCCAAAACTCAGAATTATATTTAAACTCTTTTATAACCTTTTAAATGACCAAAATGCCCCCACAAGGCATAGTTTGAGTTTAAAACCATTTCGGGCATCAGTTGAAAGTTAAAGAGGAGGATGTACCGAAAACGGCTTTCCGTACACGGTACGGACATTACGAGTTTCTCGTGATGTCCTTCGGGTTAACTAATGCACCCGCGGCTTTCATGGACCTTATGAACCGGGTTTGCAAACCCATGTTAGACAAGTCAGTGATAGTGTTCATTGATGACATCTTGATATATTCAAAGAGTGAAGTTGAACACGCAAGTCATTTGCGTGAAGTGTTGGAGACGCTCAGAAGAGAGAAATTGTATGCGAAATTCTCGAAGTGTGCCTTCTGGCTACGGGAAGTGCAATTTCTTGGGCACATCATTAGTGCAAATGGGGTGTTAGTAGACCCATCGAAAATAGAAGCTGTGGCAAGGTGGAATCCACCGAAAAATCCTTCAGAAATCAGGAGCTTCTTGGGGCTTGCGGGTTATTATCGGAGGTTCATGCAAAATTTCTCCAAAATCGCCATGCCATTAACCAAATTAACCCGTAAGGACGAAAAGTTTATTTGGGGTGAAGATCAGGAAAGGGAGTTTCAAACGCTCAAAGAGAAACTGACCCATGCACCGGTATTGTCATTACTGGATGGAACGGAAGATATGGTTGTTTACTCGGATGCGTCGCATTCGGGACTTGGCTGCGTTTTGATGCAACGAGGCAAGGTTATAGCCTATGCCTCGAGGCAGCTAAAGACTCATGAAAAGAAATACCCTACACACGGCCTCGAGTTGGCAGCAGTGGTGTTTGCCTTAAAAATATGGAGGCATTACTTGTATGGAGTAAAATGCACTATTTTTACTGACCATAAGAGCTTGAAGTATTTCTTCGATCAGAAGGAATTAAATATGAGGCAGAGGCGGTGGTTAGAAACCGTCAAGGACTTCGATTGTGAAATACATTACCACCCCGGGAAGGCTAATGTAGTGGCAGACGCGTTGAGCCGAAAGACAGATTATACGCCTATTCGAGTGCGATCGATGCTACTAATTGTGACATCGGGTTTGCTTGAACAAATTCGAAAATCTCAAATTGAAGCAATCAAGGAAGAAAATGTGAAGAGGGAAAGGATAGTTGGGCAGCTACAAGACCTGGAGGATGATAACCAAGGATTGAAAACCCGATTTGGGAGAATTTGGGTTCCAAATACGTGTGGGGCCAAGATGCGTCTACTTGACGAGGCCCATAAATCTCATTATTCAATTCATCCGGGGGCGACCAAAATGTATAATGACTTAAAACAAATGGGAACTAAATTGTTCATTAGCACTGCTTACCATCCACAAACGGATGGGCAAAGTGAGAGAACAATACAAACGTTGGAAGATATGTTGCGGGCTTGCACTATCGACTTCGGGGGTAGTTGGGATGTCCATCTACCCTTGGTCGAATTTTCATACAACAATAGCTATCAATCGAGCATTAAAATGGCCCCGTATGAGATGCTATATGGTAGAAAGTGTCGAACCCCGGTGTGTTGGGGAGAAGTGGGTCCACGAGGATTAGCACCTACAGATATAATCCGAACTACGAATGAGAAGATCGACTTGGTCCGAGCTCACCTAAAGGCGGCTCAGGATCGACAAAAAGCATACGCGGTTAAACGAAATAGACCGATTGAATTTCAAGTGGGCGATAAGGTAATGCTGAAAGTATCGCCGTGGAAAGGAATAATACGGTTTAGAAAAAGAGGGAAGTTGAGCCCAAGATTTATTGGGTCATTCAGAATCACTGAACGGGTTGGTAAGGTAGCATATCGCCTTGAATTACCCGAGGAGTTGAGTGGGATTCATAGCACATTCCACGTGTCACATCTCCGAAAATTTTTAGCAGATGAAACCGCTCGCATTCACTATGATGATATCGAGGTGGATAACAGCCTCAACTGTGCAGTAAAGCCAATTGCGATATTAGATCGTAAGGAAAAGAGTTTGAGGAGCAAAGTAATTAACCAAGTGAAGGTTAAATGGGAACACAGGAAGGGTGCGGATACCACATGGGAGTCCGAAGAAGAGATGCAACGGCTCTACCCTAAACTATTTGGTACGTATTACGGTTTCGGGGACAAAACCCTTTTAAGGGGGGTGGACTTGTAACATCCCGAAATTTCAAAACTTTATACTAGAATTGTAAAGTGTATAATAAACAAGAATAAACTAACTAGGATAAATAACCCAGTTAGTTAGAAGTCTTGTAGTAACACTGGAATGAGTTAAAAAGCCAAAGATATAAACTAAATAAGAGTGGAGGGGCCTAGGTTGTCAAAATTGAAACTTAAATTACTAATAGTTAGTAAAATAAAAACCAAACACTCCATTTTGGAGGTCCTGGTCGATCAAGAAACCACAGGGGGCGACACCCACACTTTCACAACCCTAAATTCTACTAAACTCTCAAATTGAAGGCCCAAATCTTGTTGAAATCGAAATCTGAACATAGAATCGTGATCACCTCGTCAAGGAGATCATAAGGTAAGTCAAATTAGGTTGTTTTGATTCAACCCAAATTCTTGCATGTGATTGAAAATCGAAGGTTGAGCTTGATTATGTGTTGTAAAACATGAAATAGGAAGTAATGTGAGGTCTAGGGACAAACCCTAGATGATTTCTTGTCAAAATCTTGCATGTTAGTTGTAAGGATCAAAATCACTATAGTGGGTGATTAATATGTTAGTAGAACTTGATAAACACTAGGATTAAGACTCTTGTTCTAGTGTAAACTGAAATTGTGAGCTAATCTCTGAAATTGTTGATGTTAAAATATGTGTATATTGTCTAATTGAAGTTAATATGAGTGATAATTTCAAGTTATGAACTTGGTTTAGATCATGTAGAAATCTGACCCGCTAGGTGTTTGATGAAATGCCTAAATAAGGGTTAAAATGTTAAAAGTTGGGTGAAAACGCAGATTTGATAATGTTAAGAAAAATGCGTTAAAGCTTATGAAAGAGTTCTAAACTTGATTATGAATTGAACTCTTTAGGCAAAGAGTCCGGAACGTCAAGCGGACACACCGGAGGGGATACGCGTGGAAAAAGTGTGCTTTGAAGGTACGTGACTTTAGTCTCGTTATATTATGTAATAATGTTGGGTTTTAGTGTATAAACGATGACGGATTGTAATAGATACGTTTGATGCATCGTTAAGGTGGCGAAATGCACTAGATCATCAAACGGGTCAAAATAAAGATTGGAAGTTTGGTTTGGCATAGTAATAAAGTGATGGTCTTCACTAGATAGCCAAACGGGTCAAAATGTTGCTTGTAAACGAATCACGTGAGTAGAGACTTGAAAGTCTCATAACTCGTTAGGTGATGGATGGTACTACACCAATAAATTGGTTATGATATTTTAAGTCTACGAACCCGGTATATTGGGTCAAACAATAGAAGTTAATAAGATGTGTCGTTTGAAACGGAATGCTTGAATTCCAAGAAAACAAGTGTTTAGTTATGAGAGAACGCGAAGCCATGGTATGGCACGAATACTCCAAGGTTATAAGCCCGGGGAATTGGGTAACTATGTCTAAAGTGTCCTTAGGATCGAAATATAAAATTATGCACTTTTGCTAATGAGTTGGATATTTGAAATAAGGAAATTGTGAGTCGAATTCCGGTATCTCGGTTTCCATGATGTGAAATTTATATGGTTAGATCCGTAATTTTATTACGGACTCATAGGAAAAAGAATCGGTTAAATCAGACTAATGAGTAAAAAGTTATGATCTTTTAAAGTTGAAAAATAGTTAAAGGGCAAAGATGCAGAGCCCACCGTAACTTACGGTCCCACTGTAATTTACGGTGGACATCAATAGTGTTACGGTATGTTACTCCTGTGTTACGGCAGAACCATACACACTCAGGGTCTACCGTAACTTACGGTAGACACCGTAAGTTACGGTGGAACCCAGCAAAATTGTATTTTATTTGTTATTTCTCAATGTCGGAATTCGTTTATATGTAACGTATTAATGTCAAAACTAATGTTTTTTTTAGTGTTTGACCCTAGGTATGGATGAGGTCCTCCCGGATGGTGATCAAGTACTTTGTCAAGAACCGAACACGTATTTTGAAGCTTCCGCACCAAACTAAATTTTGTCTAGATTTTAATCGTGTTATAAATGGTTTGTTAAATGTGTTTTGAACCCTTTAAACTAGCTGATTAGTTGACTAGCAAGGGTTAACTTAAAACTTGTTATGTACTATCTTATGTTTGTTTTGGGTACTACAACAAATAGGTATGGTTTTTAAATACGAAAAGTTTTTGTAAACTCTGATTTGCTTTTATTTAATATAATTATTAGATAAATCCTGTCTCAATATTGAGGGTGTTACAAGTTGGTAATCAGAGCCCAAGGTTGTTAACAAGTGTTCGGTTCAAGCTTGATCAAACATCCGGTAAGAGTTAATTGTTCTAAAGTAGAGTTGCTAACTATAAAAAGGGAAGTAATGAATGGAAATGCATGGGAAGAGCGTGTTAACACACTCAAACCCGGAAAGTGCATTAAATAAGAACGGTGAAAACAAGTTATGAACTTGAATAAACCGAAGTAAATAAACCATATGCCATAGATGAAATGTTTAACGCTTAATGTATACATTTCAGTTAAAGATGACGGATAAAGGTAGGAAAAGCAATCGAAAACAGTTTGTCGGGTTTCATCGACAAAATCCAAAACACGGTATTATCAGTGGTGGAAGAAAGAATCAAGAAATTGGAGGATAATACCAATTTAGCAAAGGAGAAGTCGGGAGGACGAAAATCTTGTTCTTATAAAGAGTTCATGGCATGCAAACCACCCATTTACAATGGGGAGGTTGACCCGATAATATGTCAGCGGCGGCTAAGCGATATGGATGGGGTATTCGAAAGGACTCATTGTGATCCAGACGACTACGTAGCCTATGGCACGGGTCAGTTAAGAGGTCAAGCGAAGGATTGGTGGGATAACAAGAAGAAAGAAATTGGAAGCGAAGCGGCTAAAGCTATGACATGGGACGAGTTTAAGACGCCGTTTCTTAAACATCACAGTCCCAAGGCAGTCATTAACAAGATCAAGGAAGAATTCATGCAGCTTCGACACAAGGGTGAATCTATTGATAAAATCACGGGAATGTTCATGGATAAGATGAAGTTTTGTGATGAATTGATAATGAATGAGGAGCAGAAAATATATTATTATTATAATATGTTGAGCGCCGAGTATAGGGAGTTTATGACTCCTTCAAAGTATGAGACTCTTACCGAGATTATAAACGTTGCTCGGGAACGGGAGATAGAGTTGAAGAAACAGATTGAAAGGGGCGAAAGAAGGGCTCAGATAGTCAAT
Source organism: Helianthus tuberosus (assembly GCA_030545235.1). Lineage (NCBI taxonomy): Eukaryota > Viridiplantae > Streptophyta > Magnoliopsida > Asterales > Asteraceae > Helianthus > Helianthus tuberosus. The sequence goes on along the minus strand of CM060386.1, from coordinate 29,434,021 downwards.
CCAAGCCCAACGAAAAAGGCGCGCAAAACAGAATCCTCAAAGAAACAAGAAGGTAAAGGAGGGTCATCAAACTGCAAAATATGCGGGAAGGGGCACAAAGGTGAGTGCCGGTTCAAGGACAAACCGTGTCCTATATGTGGGAAGACGGGACACACGGCTGCATTGTGCCCGGGGAAAGTGTCGGTGTGTTACAAATGCTACCAACCGGGTCACAAGAAATTTGAGTGCCCGGAGTTGGTCGTTGCAGACATGGACAAGATGGTAAAACCTATCCAAAGGATTCAAAACCTTAACTTCTGAAAGTATATTAATATGCTTGACAAATGTGATTCGATAAAATCACATAAGTCATTCTTAAATTGGGTTATTCCAATTCCCTTATTTACATAATCATCCCTTAAGGATGAAGTGCCCACGGGCTATAATTAACGTCCTCTGGGACTAAAGACACTAGTAGCCTACAACTCCCTGTCAAGAAAAGGTAATGAACTTGGATTCAAACCTCAATGCCTCGATTTCATAAAACCTGGGCTTATAAACTAAACTCGTCTACGTGACTAGGCCTTTTGTGCTATTACTAACTTATAATTTAGGATTATGATAAAAATCCTGAATAATTATATATTCAACAAATTAACTAAAATGGCTATTAAAAATCATGGTTAATAAATTGTCAAAAAACAATAAAACTGTATAAGCTTCTATATAAACCTTGCCCTTATTTGATTTTATGTAGCAATTGAAGCTACATGGCTAGGTCAGAAGAGGTAAACAGTCATCCGGTGGAAAACCATGAAAATACTAAGATACATGTGACCGGTGCGGAACTGCAAGCATTAGTAGATAATGCTGTTACAAAAGCTATAGAACGGCAATATAATGAATCTAGCGGGACTCGAAGTAGGACCCTATCCACACCGCACTCCAAGCCTAAGACTCATTCGGAGGCTCATAGCAAGCCACCTTCTAAGAAAGATGAGCCAAAGAAAGATGATGATCGACATTCATCTAATCAAAACAGTGTTCCATCTAAAAGGATAGTGTTTGATGATAAACCGCGTACCAAGTCTTGTACCTATAAGTACTTTGTTTCCTGCAAACCCCGGGATTTCACTGGGAAGAAAGGGGCAATTGATTGCATGACCTGGTTAGATGAAATGGACACAGTAGTTGACATCAGCGGTTGTGTTGAGAGGGATGTAGTGAAGTATGTATCCCAATCGTTCAAGGGAGAGGCACTAGCATGGTGGAAGTCTCTCATTCAAGCTGCTGGAAAGATCCCGCTCTACAATTTGTCATGGGATCAGTTCGTTGCTCTCATTAAGGAGAATTATTGCCCGCAGCATGAGGTTGAAAGAATTGAATCAGATTTCTTATCGTTGGTGATGAAAAATTTAGATTGTCAAGCTTACCTCACCAGCTTCAATACCCTGTCTAGGCTGGTTCCGTATCTCGTAACCCCGGAACCCAAAAGGATTGCTCGCTTCATTGGGGGTTTAGCCCCAGAAATCAAAGCCAGTGTTAAGGCGTCCAGACCTGCTACTTTCAGATCAGCAGCTGATCTATCTGTGTCTCTTACCTTAGACGCAGTCAGGCTAACATCACTCAGGAATTCGGAAGAAGGCAAGAGAAAGCGTGAGGATGATAACTCACGAAGATCTGAAAAGAAGCATAAAGGTAGCACTGACTTCAGGAAGAAGTCTGGATCCAACAAGGGTAGCCAACAAGCTGAGGAAAAGCCAAAGTGCAAAACTTGCCAAAAACGCCACTTTGGAAAGTGCAGACTTGAGTCCAAGTCTAAGTCAGGATCACCTGCATGTGGGTTATGCAAGTCTAAAGAGCACAAGACTGTTGATTGCAGGAAGATTAAGGATGCCACATGCTACAACTGCAATGAGAAAGGGCATACGAAGACCAATTGCCCTAAATACGCCAAGAAGCCTGAAGAGGTCAAGAAGACCAATGCAAGGGTCTTCCGAATGGATGCAAAGGAAGCTGTCCAGGACGACAATGTGATCACAGGTACCTTCCTCATAAACGATGTTTATGCAAGGGTATTGTTTGATTCAGGTGCTGATAAATCATTTGTAGATAATAAGTTTTGTAAGTTGCTGAATTTACCTGTTAAAACCCTAAGTGTGAAATATGAGGTGGAATTAGCTGATGGTACCTTAGAAACCGCATCAACCGTGTTAGATGGATGTGTTATATCCATTAGGAACCACTCCTTTCCATTGTCTTTACTTCTTTTGAAAACTAACCGGTCTAAGTCTAAGCTTAATTAAAGACCCGTTAGGATTCTAATAGGTTATTAAAAACCTTCGTTCCAGATTAGGAGCCCAGTAAAAGCTGTGTGCACTTGTTGTATTTGATTTATACTTTGCTCAGGTAAATACTCTTAACTTATTTTCCCTATACGGGCTTGGGATACGGTATTATAATAATACCGCTTGGTCGGGTATGTAGTCATTTAAATCGGATTGTGATTAATGTATTTACATAACTCGTTTTATTCTGTATTATTTGGTGTATGGCACTTGGGGGTTAAATGACCATGTCCCGGATATCCTTGGCATCATTCAAAGAAATGGCCACGACCTAAGCACGGGGTGTAGGCATACACCTGACAGATGCATTATGTAAAAACTGGTAACCCACTTAAAGGAAATAATCCTTGTGGGCATTATACCTGTGGCGTGTCAATTAATCTAGACCGGCCCTACAAACTGGCCCTAATGGACGACAAATAAGTAAAACTATATACACGATTATTTTTAAATAATTGTCCCAAGTTATAAAAATATTTTTGCCGAAGTGCATTCAAATCAATTTTCAAACTCTTTTCAAAATGAGTCAGTTAAGTTGTATTTACCAGTGTAAACTGACGTATTTTTTCCAAAAAGGCTAAGTGCAGGTACTATACGTAATAGGCTGGCTACTCCAGGCATCAATAATCAAGTCTCGCAAGCTCTAGATGTCAAAGTCTGTTGAACAGTTTTCCTTTTTATTTTGATCCGCCTGTGGATCTGTTTCAACTGTTTTGTGATACTTAATATTGCAATTTTATTTGGTTGAAATGAATCTATCTTTTGCTTCCGCTGTGCATTTAAATTTGTGTTGTTTGACTATGATGATATCAACTACGTCACGATACTCCCCACCGGGCCCACCGGTAATACGTGGAAATATCGGGGTGTGACATATTATCTTGAAACATGTAAGAGGGTTTACAGTCATACCATTGGTCCCATTAATGGTAGAGAATTGTGGCCAAAATCACAGGTTCCAACCAACCTAACCCCACCTCTGCACAACACACCTATCGGCAGACCTAAGAAGAAAAGAATTAAGGATGCTGTGGAGTTGCAGGATGAAGTTGAAAGGGCTTCACAAGCAAGAAACAAGAGAAACAGGGCTGCTGAAGCTGATAACGAGCAGGCTGTGGTTGGTGGCAAATTAACAAGAAAATGGAAGTCCGTGAAGTGCCAGAATGGTGTAAAGGGCCACAACCAAAGAACTTGTGGGAAGACCAAAAAAGTTACCCTGCCGAAGAAAGGGAAGAAAGGTAAGAAGAAGAAAGATGGTAATCAGGCTACTGAGGCTGGTCAGGCAGGTCCAAGTGTTTAAGGGTTATGGTTTTCGGGTTGTCGGCTTATGGTTTTTGGGTTGTCTTAAAACAATCATGCAGTCTTTTGTGTCTATTTAACTTATTAAAACATTATGACAATTATCATCATATTTTGGACTTGTTATCTTGATGATATTAATGTAGGTTATCGTGTATGGTTGGATGTTTAATGGTCAGTCGTTTAAAGTTTGTGGTTTAGTATTTTGTGTTTTACTTTCACGTTTGTGCAATGTTATATCTGGTCCAAATGTTCGACACTTGTGTTTATTGAAGTTGAATGTTATATCTGCTATTTGAAGTTTGGACAGGTCATGTACAGGTTATTGTGTTCATTTGTAGGAACAGGTCATGCACAATTTCGTTTGTGCAATGTACATTTCGCACAAGATTCGACCAATACATTTCAAACAACCTGCTCATTGAATGCTAACCATATTTCACCAACCACATTTTTCCAACATTTAAGACATAATTACTTCAAAACAACCAACTTCAAACAACCTGCTGCTCATTTAATGTTATCAATACATCAGATTTTCAAAAACATTGGGAACATCAGATTTTTCATAAACATTACAACATCCTTCACATTTAAGACATTACAATATACAATACATTCAAGCCTTAACATACATCCAAAACACAAACTAAAACTATCAAAAGAACCGTAATGATCTTGTTCTTCAGCCGATTCTTTTCCCGCATCTTGGCTAACTCAGCATCAGCTTGGTTTCTGTGTCTTAGAAGCCCTGGAATAATTGCCACTGCACGACTGCACATTGGTGGGTCCACCCACCCTATGAATCTTCCACAGTTGGGATTCTACAGAGAAGGAAGAAAGCATCAAACTTTTTAAGCCCCAGAGTATTAAAATCGGTAATAGTATACATTACCATGGTTGGACAAGAGTAGAATCGGCGACCAGGGTTGAGATCAGTCCATGACGTAACTATGATTGCATCTTGGCCACAATTGCAGAGAACCATGAGGATGATGGAGTCGATCGCTGCTGAGGAAGATGAACAGTGGAGAAGATGAAGAACAGTGATGAGGAGAAAGGTTGGTGGTTAGGTTTGTGGGAAAAAGGGACTTGTTTAATAGGCAGAGGAAATAAATACAAAAACTGACCAAAATACCCCTCACGTGATATGCACGTGGGGTGACTTAACAGAGAAAACAAACTGAAGTTAGACCCAGGGACTATCCGGGAATAAAAAATGAAAAGTTGGGGACTATTCAGGTAATTTAGAAAGTTAGGGACTAAAGATGAAAAAAGACGAAACCACAGGGACTATCCGGGCATTTTTCTCTTTTTTTTTTTAATGTAGCTTTAGGATTTTATTTAAATGTAACTTTTGTTATTTTTATTTACTTTGTTTTAATTATTTAACTAAATAAAAAATAATAATAAAAGGGGGGGGGGGGGAGACTATCCACCACACCCTTGGGTAGTCCCCAAGGGGATGGTCCTCCACCCTTGCTGAGGTGACGCCTACGTAACGAATGGTCGCTTTGGGAACTAACGTCACCATACCTAATGGTCTAACTAACAATGTCTACAAAGTGTATGGGCATGATAAAATGTTTAATTGTTAAATTAGAAAAACCTGAAAAATAATTGATGATATCCGGGTCTGTTTTTTAATAAAAGTTTGACGTGCTAATTTTTTTTTTTACTATTTGATGATATTCCGGTCTGTTTTTTAATAAAAGTTTGATGTTCTAATTTTTTAATATATAGTTTATTGCAAACTAATTTGAATTATTAACGACATAACATCATAAATATTACAAGATAAAATACATATACTATAAAATTTATTAAAAGAATACAATATATTTTTTGAAAAGCTCACTTCAATAAATCATTTTTCGCATAATTCGGCAACCAAGGCCGTCTCCGAAAATGTTAAAAAAATTTGGGTCCTAAGTGAGATAAAAATTTTGGCCCTACCCGCCTTATAATATAAAACTATCAATCAGTTTTCTTTATTCAACTCGTGTAATATATATGAATTTCTAACCTAGTATATATTATAACATAATAAAAATTAGGCAAATTGGAAATAAATAATCCGAACTCACTGGTATTGGCCAATAATAATCCCAACTCATTTAATCACCAATAATAATCCGAACTTTTCACTTTTGTTTGTAAAATACTCCGGCGTTAAAAAACACTAACTTGGTTAAAAAAATGCTGATGTGGAGTGACATGTGTGGTCCGACGTGGCAGTTTAATTATAAATGAAAGCCAACTCATAAGCCACCTGTGTATAAATGTTTTCATCCCCCAAATTACAACTATCCCCAAATAAAGAAACAGAGCATCACGATCAAACAGAAACCCTAATCACATTCGAGAAAGCAAACGATCAAGTGAGCAAACGATCAAGTCATTGTATCAGGTTTGTTTTGTAGTTCATTCTTCTTGTTTATCTGTGATTCAATCCTAATCCACTACTAAACCCATCAGGATGGATGACAAAGTCATCGTAAAAGCATGGCATGGTGGGAAGCTGAAACAAAAGCCAAAATTGCACTATAAAGGAGGTGAAACTTATATGTTTGAAGTTGAAATAGACAAGATGTCCTATTTTGAGTTGATGGATTATGTGATTGAAGGTGGGTCTTACAAAAGCAAGGATTTTGAAATTTATTACTTGATGCCTGGAAAGAAGTTTGCTGATGGTATTGTGCAGTTGAAGAACGACAAAGATGTGATCGATATGTTGAAGAATTTGGGGGATAAAGATGCCAGACATATACTACATCTGTATGCACAAGGTAAGTCTATTGGACTAGATTACCAACCCAATACTGCAGCCCAAAATGAAGCCCAACCAAAAGCCCATACTGTAGCCCAAAAGGAAGCCCAACCAAAAGCCCAATCAGAATCCTTACCAGTTGTGAAAGGGTTTACTAAGTCTCTTGCAAGCAGGCTATTAACACCAACCAAACAACTGACACAGTTATTCAATTGCCCTGATACAAGCACACCTGATGTTATAGCTGATGTTGTACCTGATGCTGAACTGGATGGATCTGATAAAGACAAGGTTGGATCTGCTTTAGAAAGTGAAGAAGAAGATGCTGACTGGAGGCCAGATGAATCTGAAGAAGATGCTGGTACAGATGATGATGATGAGGAGTGGAGGGCATCTGCTGCTGCTATAAAGGAAAACAATTTATCAAACAAACAGTTGGTTGAAAAATTATTGAAAGAGTTCAAGTGCAACAGGGTTGTTGAAGAAGAACAATACAGTGATGCTAGCAGCTATGAGGACTCAGATGGAGATGTTAATTCACCAGGAGAGAGTGAGGATGATGACATCAGGGGGAAGAAGTACAAGGTGGATGTTCCAGTTGTAAGTGAAAATACTGACTGGACTAAGTGGGTTTGGGTAGTTGGTACACGGTTCCCTACTAGGGATGCTGTTAAAGATGCATTTAGAAGCTATGCTGTTATGAATGGCAGGAATCTTAAAATATCAGTAAGTGACAACAACAGGCTTGGAAGAATAGGTGTTACTTGTGTTAAGGATTGTCCATTTAAGGTTTATGTATCTTTCCATAAAAGAAAGTGTTACTTCATTGTTAAGACTGTAGTTAATGAACACACATGTCAGAGAAATATGTTGAAGAATAGACAGTTAACTGCTTCCTTCATAGCTAACCAGTTTCTACCAATTTTCAAAGCTAATCCTAGTTGGAAAGGAAAGGAAATCCAGGATGAAGTTAAAGAAAAATTCAAGGTCCTAGTAAGTAAATGGCTAGTTTACAAGGCAAAGAGTTATGCCAATAGCAAACTGCATGGTTCAATGAAAGACCACTATGGAAAGATGGGTTCATACTTAGCAGCATTGAAAGCAGAAAATCCAACCTCTACTTTTGAACTTGTCACTGTACCATCAGAGTATTATGGTGTGGATGGGGGTACAGAGGTTTTCTTTAGGCTATTTATCTGTTTTGATCCAGTTAAGAAGGGATTTTTAGCAGGCTGTAGAAGGCTTATGTGTCTAGACGGCTGTTTTTTGAAGACATTTCTAGGTGGTATGTTATTGGTTGCAATAGGTAGGGATGGGAATGGTCAAATGTTTCCAGTTGCTTGGGCAGTTGTAGAAGGAGAGAATAATGACAGCTGGGGGTGGTTCATGAATGAATTGAAGAAATGCTTAGGAATAACGGATGAAGGGAAGGGTTAGACACTAGTCTCTGACCAGCAAAAGGTATCATGTGAATTGAATTATGTTTTGTACTTAGAAGTAGTATTACATATGTTGCTTTTGTCTAACATAACATTGTGTGGTGTACTTATTTCAGGGGTTATTGAATGCTGTTGCCTCTATATGGGGTAATGCTGAGCATAGGAATTGTGCTAGGCACATATATGCCAATTGGCACAAAAAATACAAGGGTGATGATCTTAAGGAGTTATTTTGGAGGGCTGCCAAAGCATACAATACGGCTGATTACAAAAGGGCACTTGAAGAAATGAGAGTTGTAGATGCTCAGGCAACTGATGCATTTCTGGATCAGAATCCTAAGTGCTTTTGTAGGTGCTATGTACAACGTGAGACTAAGACTGATGTTATTGTCAACAATATGGCTGAAACATTCAATGGATTCATCATACAGTCCAGAGCAAAGCATATCATTGACATGCTGGAAGACATAAGGTTGGCAGTTATGACCAGGTTAGTAACAAAGCACAATGAGATGTCCCGTAAAAATGTGGTTGTTTGCCCTAGGATTCAATCCAAGAAGCTTGATAAAGAGAAAGACAAAGCTTATCTTTGTACTGTGTATCCTTCAAGTAACACTGTGTTTCAAGTCAAGAGCTTTGACGATGTATCTGTGGATATTGTGAAGAGAAGCTGTACATGTGGGAAGTGGGACTTGACAGGCATTCCATGTTATCATGTGTGTGCAGTTGCAGCGTTTATGCATAAGAATTCTGAAGACTTTGTTCATAGTTACTTGACCAAAGAGGTGTATCTCAAGTCCTATGAGTACACTATCCCACCACTGCCTTCGAAAAAATATTGGCCAATTGTTGTTTACCTTTGGACCCTCCACAAGTCAAGATTGGGCCAGGAGGACCAAAAAAGAACAGAAAGAAGGATCCACAGGAAACCAAGAAAAAAACTGGGAAGCTAGGTAGGCAGGGTACACTCATGACTTGTAAAAACTGTCATGAAAGAGGTCTTAACATTTCAAGATGTAAGAAACCTGCAGCTGAAGGTAGCCAAATCACAAGAAAGAGGGGCAGGCCTAAAAAGTCATCTGATGCACAACCTTCTCAGTCAACAGCAACCCCACAAGTTTCTCAGTCCACTCAGCAATCACAGGGGAATGTAGCATCACAACAAACTCTGAGGCAAGCTAAGAGGGGGAGGCCAAAAAAGATCTCAAAAGCCACAAATCAATCAGCTGAATGAAGCCTTTTGTTGAAATGCTTTTGTGTTGTTTAATGCTTTTGTGTTGCTTAATGCTTTTGTGTTGTTTAATGCTTTAGTAATAGCCTGTTTGGATGGAACTATAATGTCTGTCTTATGTTTTGGATGTTGAAACTGGTAGTTATTTTGTGTCCGGATTTTGTGTCCAGATTTTAATGACAACTGTGTCCAGGTTTTAATGTCAACTGTGTTTGGATGGAACTATAATGTCCATTTTTGGTCAATTGTGTAATAAGGCTTGGTCAATTGTGTGCAGACTTTGTGACCATACTCAAAACCCAATTCATAGTCAAAACAAGATTCATATACTTATCCGAAAGTCATTACATTCACTACATTGCTTGGAATAGTCAAAACAAGATTCATATACTTATCCGAAAGTCATTACAGTCACTACATCGCTTGGAAAAAGGACACATTACATAATAAAACATGTCAAAATAACCAATACATTGATAATGCAATACAGACAACTGCCAAAAAACATGCTTTCTTTGAAGGCTTTCTTAATCTCCGATTTTCTTCTTCTAACACCCCACAGTTGCATTCCCTTGCTAATACAGCATCCACCTCTTGTTTCCACACAAAGAATTTGCAATCAGATCTCTGAAATGAACAGGCAATTAAAAACAACCTATTAAATTACGAGAAAGTGATGAAATCAGATTGCCAATTAAATTCAATAACTTACAGGCCATAGAGGGCATCCGTAAAACTCTTCACCTTGCCTTGAGCTTCGATTTCCAGCCTTCCTACGAATTGCAAGCAATTCATGGTTACAATAAACATCACCATCGGTGCCAAGTCTAAAAATTTTGGGGTTTTGTGAACGTATTGAAGGAGATGAAGATGAAGAGTTTGAGCTCATTGGGGATCGACTGAATTTGATCAATTTGTAGAATTAGGGTTTTCAAGAAGAGTGCGATTGGGGGTGAAAGTATTTTATACACAGATGGGTAAAGTGTTGATGATTAAATGAGTTGGCTTTCATTTATAATTAAACTGCCACGTCGGACCACACATGTCACTCCACATCAGCATTTTTTTAACCAAGTTAGTGTTTTTTAACGCCGGAGTATTTTACAAACAAAAGTGAAAAGTTTGGATTATTATTGCTGATTAAATGAGTTGGGATTATTATTGGCCAATACCAGTGAGTTCGGATTATTTATTTCCAATTTGCCTAAAAATTATGACATTCTTTATCTATGATTTGTCGATTATCATTATCTTGTTTTTTTAACCAGCAAAAAACAAACTTTCATCCAAACAAATACAAAGATCATTACATGGCCATCTCTGAAAATGTAAAAAAAAAAAAAAAAAAATTAGGACATGAGGCAAGGCTAAAAAATGAGCCCATATATACATATTTAAAAATCACACCAGTGATCAATTAACCAATCAAAAGTTAAAATACCATTAGGGGTGAGCAGAAGGAAAAATCCAACCCTACCCGACCATTACTCAACCCGACCCAAGAACCGATCAAACATAAAAATACAGAACTGATTCACTACCCTAAATATAGGGTCGGTTCCGGTCCATAGGTCCAAGTCGGGTTTCATCATGAAAAGAACCGAGAACCGAACCGACCCGATTTGTATGAAAAATTGGAACCGATCTAAATACCTACGTAGTTGGGTTCGGGTCAGGTTAGGGATATTTTCGGTTCGTTTCTCGGTTATTTTCGGTTCTCGGTATTTTATAGATATTTATAAAAGAAGTCATAATTATATGTCTTGATAATTTAGTAACTCAAAAGAATACAATTCTATTTTATATCCACTAATGATATTATCACTTCACGTTGAGCTTGCAAAAAAAAAAATGAGATTGTTTTATTAGTCCCACATCGAGGGTTTGTAGAAAGATGCAAGGCTGAAATTAGTATAAGATATAAAACCCTCCAACTAAAAGAAAACTTCAACCTAAAAATTCCAGCCAAGCGTGACTTGAACTCGGGGCAATACAAAAGCTTTTTACCAGATGAACCACCATGCTCTTTGATTTTAGTCTTCTTGCAAACTATATATAAACAAAACAAAGAGCTTTGGGCGCTGGGCCGTCGCCCACCCTACACTCCCTCCAGGCCGGCCATTTTGGCAACTATTCGTACGAATAGTTAACAATTTGAATTTGAAGCGAGTTAGAATATTTCCAAGAAGGTATGGCACAAGAGGTTAAAAAACTTATATTAGTATTTTTTGAATGTTTTTAATAATTAAGTGTTTAAAAGAATTTTATGAAAATAGTCAAGTGTTTAAAATAAATTTTATGTAAATGTTCAAAAGGTTTATGCTAAAATAACTAATAAAGTGGATCAAAAATTTAACTGCTCACATGTGACTATTACACACCTTAGTGGGTGTGAAAGGTGAAAGCATTCATGTCTACGTGATAACTCTTTATTTTCACGTTCACATGACCATTACAAGCGTGTTAAGAAAATTCCATAACCGAAGCTAACGGTTATAGTTATAGTTAATGGTAAAAACTGAACCAAATGGACTTATGCACACCCGTACTTTGAATCTATGAAATTCATAAGTTTTAGATATGAAATTTTAAATATCCGACTTATTGAATTCATATTTTATCTAAGATCACCGTGTTATTCACTTTTTATATATGACTTATTGAGTTCATACTTTAAGGGTTCATTTTTTACTCGTTTCGGGTCATGATATTCTTAAGAATTATCAGGGACGGTTCTAAGTACTTGTAGTAAGGAGATCTTAGATTTTTAAGATTTTTTTTCTCAATGCTCGATTGTTGAACATGTTAGGATATCTTAGGGGAGACCTCTGCTCAAAGTCAAGTTTTAATAAGAAGTGAAATATAGCTTTGCGTTGGTCTTTTGAGTATTTTGAAAATCTCAATGGGGATAGAGGCATACATAATATGTGTGGCTATGATTTCATCAACCATGTAACTCTTGATATAAAGAGTTGACGCGGAGGACTAGGAGGTGACATAGACGCAAGACTTAGTCATTGTGTTTATTCAAAATGGATGCATAAGGAGTGAATATAGTATTTCACATAGGAAAAATTACAAGTTTTGTCCTTAATCTTTATACTACTTTTCAGACGGTGTCCTTTTTAACAAATGTTGACAGGCGGTGTCCTTTACTAGGTATTTTGTTGCAAGTTTAGTCATTTACACCTAAGACCCAACCCAGTTAAAAAACCCTGTTAATTGTTGACAGACGGTGTCCTTTACTAGGTATTTTGTTGCAAGTTTAGTCCTTTACCTAGGTATTTTGTTGCAAGTTTAGTCCTTTACACCCAACAATTAACAGGGTATTTTAACTGGGTTGGGTGTAAAAGACTAAACTTGCAACAAAATACCTAGTAAAGGACACCGCCTGTCAACATTCGTTAAAAAGGACACCGCCTGAAAAGTGGTATAAAGATAAAGGACAAAACTTGTAATTTTTCCTTTCACATATTTAAAGTAGAGTGTACATGGGTCAGTTTGATTTGGTTTTTACCATTAACGATAACCATAACCGCTAGCTTCGGTTATGGAATTTCTTTAACCATAATCATAACCGAACTTCGGTTACGGTTAATCAGTTGTGATTTGATTTTGGTTCATTCCGGCTAATTAACCAAGCAAGGTTTGAAATAAATCGGGGTATGTACGGTTTGGAGTTAGCTTGGGCGTTTTTTTATAAGATAATGAAGACTACACGTTTTGGTTAAACTACCGATTACCAATGTGTGATTTCTTTTATTAAGGTAATTCTCAACAAAATAATTACGATCATAGCACCTCAATTCCTCATCAAAATAAATGGCATTTACATTAAGATCATTTTGTTAGTAATATACTTTTATCTTAGTTACAAAACCTCTATTTGATTAATGTAAAATATAAATCCATTATATAACACTACAAATTCGGTTTGGTTTATATCAGTTAACCAAAGATTCAAGATTCATAAGTGTAACCATAACCGATTGGTCAGTTACACAATTTTTCATAACCATAACCATCGGTTATGTTGGTTATTGGTTAATAGTTGTTCGATTATGTCAGTTATGATTCAGTTATCGATTATGACGGTTAATTTGCTTTCCCTAATTCAAAGTATTATATCTATCCATCTAAAATTTGTTGCCAAATGGCAATGTAAATAAAACACATGTTTGATTTCTACACACATGATAGGCTATTTGGTTCATTCAAGTTCAATCAAAACATAAAAGTCGATTGTTTTTTTTGACTACTTTCATGTTCGACCTTCAATCAGAACCTCAAGTTAAAAAATCAGTATTAATTATTCAATCAAACCCTCAAGTTAAAAAAACATCACTTGCTTGCAACTTTTAATCCTTGCGCAACTCCGATTCTCATGGCGATCGCAATCTCAGACTTGCGACTTTTTAGCAATTGGGTAAGTCCATAGGAAATTTGTCAGGTCATCTAAAAATAATATATAATATCGGTGATCCGCTGAACTTAAAATAGGGGAGGTCCATAGGTCACTGTGAATGATATCAAAAGGTAAATGAGTTTGCGTATGGGAAGTTGCAAATGGTAAGCGAACACTTTTGCCAATAACACAAGAACCACAAACATGTTTATTAAAATTTGCAGGAATAATGGAATTTAATAATCCCAACTTTCACCAGTTGGCCGGCAACGGACCCAACTTTAAAAATAGCCACTGGCGGTCCCAACTTTTGACATTTTGTAAAACATTGGACCCCGTGTATTAGAAACCGACTATTTTACCCTAAAATTATCTATAATTTTATGTTTACTGGTTTTACATGATCCGACCCGACCCGACAGCTATCTCTTATAGATAATTTTAGGGTAAAATAGTCGGTTTCTAATACACGGGGTCCAATGTTTTACAAAATGTCAAAAGTTGGGACCGCCAGTGGCTATTTTTAAAGTTGGGATTATTAAATTCCATTATTCCAAATTTGCAAAGTCAATAGAACAAGAATTTTTAAGAGAGTGCAAAGAAGGTCGTCCCGGATGCCCGAGTCGTTGGTGCCATAAAGTGGATGAAATAGCAGCAAATGCGGAAGGTGTTGTGGTGGTAGTCCCTGATCCTAGTAGCAGAGGATATAGATCACCGCTGCTGTTGCTGTTGCATATAATTGTTGGTGGTGAACCGACAGACAGAGATTAGGGTGGGAAGGTGGTGGTAGAATTTTAGTGCCATGTCCAACAACCGGGATGGTTGAGCCATTTCCAACAATTATATTTTGAGGCATGCTATTATTAAAAATGAATGAAAATCACCTGAATTATTCTTCATGTTCCCGGTGGCTCCAGTGTCCATGTAAGGAGTCAGATCGGGTTGGTTCAAAGACATGGTATAAAGGGTTTGCTCAATGTCAGTGGGTGTGTATGCTGCGTTGTGGGATTGATTGGGACGCGGGCCAAGAATTCCATTACTCCCATTGAAGTTATTAGGCCTTGGGGAGGAGGATAGGGGCAGGGAGGTGGAGCGGCCCAACTGTTAAATGAAGGGGGACCACCATTGGGCCATTGCGTTGGGTGCCAAGGCATAAATTTGTTGCCAGGCCACATGGGCCAGCCGTAGTGAGCCTGTTGGTCGTAGTTGGAGTCAGAGCCCCTGCCTCGAGTTCCTTGCCTGCCGCGACCACGTCCACGGCTACGATCAGTATCAGTCCGATAGTCCATGTTCAGCTGCAAAGAGGTTGGAGACCGCTTTGTGTGAGCCGTGAGAGCCGTGCCGGTAGTCTGTGCGGAGTAGACTGCTTGTTCCTGTTTACGACTTTCAACCAAAACAAGTTTCGACCGAGCTTCGTAAAAGGTGGGGAGTGGATCCTGCTGTTGAATGATGGTTGCTATGCCCTCGTGTTGTTCATTGAGGCCCGATAAAAGTTGTAGAATGAGTCGTTCATTGTTGACAGGAGACCCGACGTTCACCAGTTGATCGGTCAAAACCTTCGATTGTTGGCAATAAGCAGAGACGTTTGGATAGCCATCCAAACGGATGTTTGAAATTTTTTGTAGAAGGTGGATTGCTCTAGAGCTTTTGTTATCTTGAAAAATATTTTCTAGTGCAATCCAAGCATCATGAGCAGTAGTATTGGGTTTGAGGATGGTATGTAACAGGTCATTGGATATTATGCTATATATCCACTGGAGGACAATAGCATCCAATCGCTCCCAAGAATCGTCGATTGGCGTGGCTGGACCCTTATCTTTGTCTGCATCTTTGGTTTTATCCGAAGAAGAAGGAGTTGCAGGTCGTGGAGATAGGTGGTCTATAACCAAGAAAGCCCTGCACTGAATCTTAAACAACTCACTCCATGAAGCATACTATGCGTTTTCCATCTCTAGGGTGATAGGAATTAGGGTTTTTATGTTTGTGACATTGGTGGCATGATTAATAGAGGAAGACATGACTGTGCAGCAGAAGATGAACAGGGAGATGAATAGATGAACAGGGAGTGGTGGGAGGAGGGTAGTCGAACAGGAAGATGAACAACAGAAGTTGTAAAAGATGAACAGAGAGAGGGTAACCTAGCGTGATACCATGATAGTTTGGTAATTGGATTCCTTGATCCCTCTCCTCTATTACCTCATATAAATATAAGTTACAATCCCTATTTTAGGGAGATATACATGAGAATATTATAAATATAGACATAATACTAATATACAGCAATTAAAAATGTTACACCGTACGTGCTGGGCTAGAATGTTGGATTTATAGACACGGGGCACGACACCTAGGAATGGATGGGTGTTTCGCACCATGCACACTAAGGCACTAAGGCATGGAGGGGCACTTTAATGGTTTTTTAAACCAACTAAAATATACGATATCACCTCGTTTATTTTCACACTCACAATATACCATTATATTCATTTCAAAAGGTGAATGTGGATACCTCTCCTGCTTATGGTGCTGAAACATTATCTAGAATGCATCACTTTTCATTCACATTTACACCACAATTACAGGTTGTATTAAAAGTGCAAAACCTATAAGTTGCAATGTATTAATTAATCTTAAAAAAATCTTTACTATTTTTAGAATTTCTATTAATCCTAGGAAATCTTTGATATTTTAAAAAGTTCATTCAAATGACACAAGTTTTGATTTAAATTAACCATCATTAATGTCTTATTTTTTTTTTTTAACGGCCAACAAACTCAATCCCGAGCATTCTCGGGGCACCCACTGGACAAACGGAGTACTCCGAGAGTAACCCGAGTTCACCACCAATTCCGGGGAAAACCCGGTAACCCACCCGCCCGTAGGCACGACGGTGAAATTACCGGTAAAACTCGTTTGGCTCAAGGATCCAACCTAGGTTTCCCTGGGTCTCCTATCATTGTCCACCAGTGCCTCACTCTGCACCAAGTGGGAGTCGAACCTTCATCTCTCAAGAGAAATGCAAGCCCTCCACCACTTGATCTACATATCATTGCCATTAATGTCTTATTTACGTGTCAACTATCTACATCTATATTGTACACAAACTTATATACTACTTTATTGTCATTAATTCATTAATAAAAAATGATCATTCATGTTTTTAGATCCAACAAATTGTATTATACAAGTAGGGGAAAGCGTCATGCTGCTTCCTTTTTAGCTTTGCGTAGTTGAAGAACGTCAACTCATCACTTTCGTAACATTCATGCTCCTCCTCCTCCTTAGATGGTGATCTTGATCTACCCCTTCAAAACCCCTTTTTGATTCGTGGGTATGGACCGATCTGGTAGCAGCAGCATCATTCGGGCTTCATATTCCTCATCAAGTGAGCTCATTTCTTTACCCTTATCTCAACATTAGGGCTTTATTAATCATAATTGTTGCCTCTTTTTGATTGGTCAATTGGGTTGGCTTTTGACTTCAAGATTTGTGTTAATTCATTTGGGTAATTTGAATTATCTAAATGTTGAAGATAAAGAAGCTTCATAGATGTGTTTCAGATGTAAATCTACAAATCTGATTTGGGAATTAATTAATTATGAATTATGAATTATGATAGTGAGGAGTGAGTGGTTCATAATCATCTGCAGTTCATATGTGCATAAAGTTATTATTTTTTTTCTTCTTTTTGTTTTGTTTTGTGGGGAATGAATGGCTGTTTCCAGCAACTGTTTTTCTGTTCATATATTTAAAGATTGATTGATATTTACTTTGAGAATTTTTCAACTCTTTTTTTTTTTTTTTTTTGAATCTGATTCATTTTCGATTGTGATGCAGATGGCAAACTCTTTGATGCATCACAGTATGCTTTTTTCGGTCAAGATAGTTTAGGTAAGGCTGATTTTGGGTGTTTAGAAGGTGAAGAAGATAATTCACTAAATGGACCTGGCGATGATGAATACCGTTTGTTTAATAGAGAAGAGGTATGTTTGTTTGTTTGTTTGTTTGTTGTGGACGTAAATACAATTTATCGATGGTTGTTATGCATGTTAGTTGTCCTATTTTCCTTAATTTTGCCAACTTATGCTATTTTTTTAATACTAATATTGTGTATACTGTATGCATCTGGTAGAGAAACTTCTGGTTTTTAGTTGTGGTTTGATGATTGTTCTGCCAAACGGTTCATCGTGTGTTACTTCTTTATCTTTTCGTTTGTTCATTTAGGCTGGAGATGCTATATTGATAATTGACTAATTGCTATAATCTTGTTTGCATGCTTATCTGTTTTGTATTTTGACTTTTAAAGTTAGTATACTCTTGTTTGCTTTCACTAATGCAGAAATTTAAACTAATACATCTCAATTTGCTTTTTCATTTTCAGGAGTCAGGGCTTGTTGGCTCTCTATCAGACTTAGATGATCTGTCAACTATATTTTCAAAGGTCAGTTTCCTTCAAGTCTTCAACCACAAATCTGCTTGCAACATATATATTTCTTTTGATTTGACTTTTTAAAATTTAGTATTTTTCTTGCCAAGTCAAACCAAGTAAACTTGACGTTGAGGTACAAACACTATATTTCTGCTTGTGTCCTTGGTTTAAAAAACTCTACCAATGTTTATGGTGTGGGATAAGCGGGTTGGATAAACCGATAAAGGGAAAACGATTATTTTTTTAGCGTGGTCGATTTGTCCTAATGAGTCGGGCCGGGTATGTCCGACACAACAATACTTTTCTGTGCACCTTTTGAATTTCATTAATAAAAATCTATGTTGTTAACCGATTTAGTAGGTTTTAAGCATTTAAATTTTTAACCTGTCTCTTGAGCCATTTGAACCTAGGTTCTAAAATGTGTTGCATTTGATCATTTGAAGATAAGTCCAATCTATTTCCGGGAAAATGGGTCGAAATTGCCCCCTAGTTGGTATGTTCTGTTAAGAAGTAGTTCTAGTGATGCAATCTTAAAAGTAAAAGCTTGATGTGGACTGAAATAGAACTATGTTCAAATGCTATAAAGCCTCTAGTTGCTGAACTATAAGTAAAGGGTGCAATGTCAGATTTCTGATGGCCTATCATGTACTTATTACTTATGAGTGGGTCGATTTTGGTTATGTTTTATCTCTAACAAATCAAATTGGTAAAAATCTATTAAAAAAGTGTTTTTAAGGAAACGTGCCACTAATACCCAACGTGTATTATTAATGCATAAAACCACTTTATCATTTTATTCAGAAGATTAGATTGTTGTATATGGTGCGTTCTTCGATCTTCCGTGTTCAGTTTGGATTCGTGAATCTTGAGTCTTGATATCTATTTCCAGAAAATGACTTGGGATTCATTTTTTATCTGTTTGAAACTTTATCCTTTCATATAAACTTTTCTTTTTTATTTACGCTAATCTTATGGAAATTAAATGGTAAATATCAAATATGTCTTCTATTTTGCAGTTGAACAGATCAGTTAGTGGACCTAGGCACCCTGGAGTTATTGGTGACAGAGGATCAGGATCTGGATCTATTTCAAGGGAAAGTGAGTGCATAAACAACCAAATATATTATTTTTTTACTATTATTCATATTATATTTAAAGCTTGTCATCTTTACAATTAATTAATCAAAACTAATTACAGGTTCAGCTGCCTCTGAATGGCTACAAGAAAGAGAGTTAACCGATTGGTTGGATCAACACATCTCCGACACTGAAACCTATCAAGGAAACAAAAGATGGTCATCACAACCACATCTCTACTCAGACGCAAAATCGTTGTACAGAGCTTCATCTTGCCCTCAAGAACATCAGTTCGTCAATGAACCCGGATTGATACCCGACCCGTCATTCCCTTCCTTCGCTTCTAATATCTCCTCGCCACATCAGCGTTTACAGCTTCCGAATTTCTCACCCACCATCTCTAACCCCCAGTTAGGCTATTTAGAGAACAACAATAATCTGCAGTTAAGCGGGGCCCTTCATGGATCCCGGGGTTATAATGGGAGTGGGTCCCACCTAATCCCTGCTGGTTTTTCCGGTTATTCTCAGCCGCAAAACTGGACCAATCATATGCTATATGTTGACCATGCGGGTCTACAACAGAAATTGCTTCATAACGGGTCACTACCCCCACAGTTTATGGCGCCACGTCATCACTCGGTTGGTCCTTTTTCACCACTCCAACTGAGTCCACTCTCTTCTCTTCCACTACACTTAAGTAATCTGAAAACGAAACCAACACAAAAGAGCGGTAGGCACAGCGGGCGTCTTTCCCGCCAGGGATCTGATGGTAATAAGAAAGGTGATAAAGATAAACATCGGGTACAATTCAAGTCGAAATATATGAGTGCGGAAGAGATTGAATCCGTTATTAAGATGCAACATGCCTCGACTCATAGCAACGACCCTTATATCGACGATTATTATCATCAAGCCCGTGTTGCTAGAAATTCTTCTGATTCAAAATCGAAAACGCGTTTCTGTCCCTCGCATCTTAAAGATTCTTCTTCCAAGTCTTCACGTAATAGTACGGAAACAAAAAATACTTTCAATATCGATGCTCAGGGAAGGGTTTCGCTTCCGTTCATCCGTAGGCCCCAGCCGCTTCTTGAAGTTCACCCGCCAGCTGGCACTGAAGAGAAAACATCTGAGAGATCATTAGAACAAGAACCGATGCTTGCAGCCAGAATTACAATTGAGGACAGCCTCTGTCTTCTTCTCGATGTGGATGACATCGATCGTCTCCTGCAATTTACGCAGCCTCAAGATAACGGTGTTCAAATGAGGCAAAGACGACAGATTCTTCTGGAAGGGTTGGCCACATCACTCCAGCTTGTTGACCCCCTTGGAAAAAAGTCAAACTCAGTCGGGTTGACTCCGAAGGACGATATTGTCTTTTTACGGTTAGCGTCTCTTCCCAAGGGTCGGAAACTCATTTCAAAATATCTTGGACTTCTCTCGCCAAACAGTGACCTTGCACGAATAGTATGCATGACCATTTTCCGTCATTTAAGGTTTCTGTTTGGCGGTCTTCCTTCTGACTGTGAAGCTTCTTTGACTGTTACCGGTTTAGTCAAAATTGTCTCCACGTGTATTGGGTCAATGGATCTTAATTCTCTGAGTGCTTGTCTAGCGGCAGTAGTGTGTTCTTCAGAGCAACCGCCACTTCGGCCACTCGGGAGCCCTTCTGGTGACGGGGCTTCGGTTATTCTCAAAGTGGTTTTGGACCGGGCCACCCAGTTGTTAACTAACCCTCAAGTTTCAACCGACCCCAGGTTGCAAAACCCGAAACTTTGGCAGGCTTCGTTTGATGCGTTTTTTGGGCTTCTTACGAAATACTGTTTATCAAAATATGATAGTTTCGTGCAAGCTATGTGTACATGGACCCCACCGAGCGATGAAAATATCGTTTCAGACGCGGCTAGTGGCATCAATGGGGAAATGCCGGTTGAGCTGCTGCGTGCTAGTCTTCCACACACGGATAATAATCAGAAGAAAATGTTGCTTGATTTCTTACAACGGTCCATGAATGTTTCTGGGTTGACTACAGACGGACCACCAGCAGTCAGGCCAGCATTGTGCCTGTCAGAGGATGTTATCGAAAGCGTTGTACAATGATTTAATGTTTTACTGATGGTTGACTTATGACCACTTTAGGTTATGAGTGGTTTGTGCGTTTTGTGTTGGTTTGGCATCGAACGTGCTTACTTTTGGCTGATGCAGGTAGTGGTGGTGGCGGCAATGGTGGATTCGGTGGTTGAAGTTTGAAGCGTTTTTAACTTGTAGGATGACTTCTGTGTATAGGAGTACACTGGTCGGAGCGAAAGGGGAGGCGTATTTTTGTGGCCCTCCTGGTTTCTCACATCTGAACCGTTGGATCTAATACTGCATTCTTGTTTTTTTTTTCTCTTAAACTTGTGTTGTTCATTGAGATAGTGTTATGGGCTATAACTGAATTACCCAACTGATCCATTTGTTATACGGGTTATTTGAGTTTCAGGTCAAACCGAACAAGAAACGGTGTATTTGTGTCGATGGTTGCTTATTTATTCATATCATTTAACACAAGTGTATCGCGTAATCTAGTACATTAAACATATAGTTGAAACTCTTACAGTTTCTAATACATCTACAACACAAATTGAAAGTTGAAACAAGATGAAAAACAATTGCTGCTAACTTGCAATTAAATACTTTAGATAAAAACATAACTAAACTAGCATTATATAAAAGCTAGTTATTGATCAAAAAGAATATTAATGTTTCACTTGGGGCTTGTGTTAGTGTTATACTTCGTGTCCTCGAGGAAGTAGGGCGCCACGTAAGCTAAGCTCACGTGAACACCATGGCCTGCGTGAGTCTTCTCTGTGGGCACCGTCACGCTTGTGAGGCAAAATTCATAAGCATAGCAATTTCAGAGAGCCAATGAAATGCATACATTTAGCAATTTTATTTTAGTTTTTAATTTTTAATTGTGAGACGAATACTATAAAAAACAATTTATTTTCTGTGTTTTTCTCATAAAAGTCCATTCACTTCTTTTTTGCATATAAAAAAATCAACATACTTTCTATTTTTTCTCACAAAAGTCCCTCTACGTTTTTTTTTCATATAAACAACAAAAAGTTGTTTAGTTTGATTTTTCTCCAAATAGCTTGTACTAGTTAGCTTTAAAAAATAATGGAACACACTATTATTTTTTTTCCTGAAAATTCCGATATAAACTTTAACGAAAACCAAGTTATTTTTAAAATAAAACACTTTTTTTTTGTCTTGTAAAGGGTTTGGGTTTTCACAGTTTTGGTTAAATGTGAAGGTGATTGGCTCTTCTGCTACAGATGTCTGCAGATGTGGTCTACAGACTGCAGACGTTTTACCTCTGAAAAAACAAACAACACGTATAACACATCCTCTCAATAAAAGTTTTAAGATATTGATCAAATGCCTGAAATATGCCATTAGTAAATCAACAAAAGTAAAAAATAACATGAAGTAAAAAGTGTTTACTATATTTGAAATCCCAACTATAGTTCAGATACTGAAGTCAAAATTAGGAAAAATGACATAAAATTGCTTTAGAACCTAGCTATTACATATGAAGAACATCAACAAACTCTAAAACTATGCTGCAAACATAAATATCCATACATCAAATGAATCGTAGTCTTTACCTAAACTCAGATTTAACGAAACTCATCATGGTATTCATAATCTTCATCTTCATCCTCATTGAAGATGGCGCTATAAAATACATATGGACTATCGATCATTTCTGTCAATGACAAACGCCCATCTTTATCTGTATCAGCCTGCAATAAAAATGTGGAATTCAGGGTTTGGGAATTTGGTACTTCATATTCTTAATCCGCTTGTAATGAACCCTAATTCACATAGTTGTAAATAGCGAATAATGGAGAATAGCAACAAGTAACATATACGCTTAGACGTGGCAAACGGGTCGGGTCGGGTTGGGTCATGGGTCAAACGGGTTCGGGTCAAAACGGGTCAGGGTCAAAACGGGTCAGTTAAAAAATGGGTTGTTTTGGTTCGGGTCGAAACGGGTTCGGGTCGGAACGGGTTCGGGTCAGAGCGGGTTCGGGTCAAAACGGGTCCGGGTCAGAACAGGTTTCGGGTCGGGTCGGATAAAAAATGCTTTTCAGCACTTTGGATCAAATTGGTCACAGATTTTAAAATGCTGTTCAGTGTTCTCTCAGCAAGCTCCATGTCATCTTGAAGCTGCAGAACATAAGCTGCAGAACATACTGGCTAAGATTTTTATCACATTCTAGTTTAGAAGGAGTTTCAATTGACACATTATATGAGGCAATGGACATGACCTTTAACGACTTCCAGCAATGAAAACAACACATGACACCAATTACAAAGAAAATTGGGATCAACGCTATCATCTTACATGCTACCATAACTGTTTTCTGGATTCGTATAGAAAAACTCAAAATCAGGACCTTTAGATACTGGAAGACAATAACAAACACATCCAAATAATCAAAACTTAAACAAATAATAAACAAAATCAAACAAAAAACAACCTACCAGTAGACAAAACAACTCTTCAGAAGGCACCGAAACTCCTGTACGAACCACAAAACAACGTCCTTGAACTTTCAAATCCTGTACGGTATCGGTCGGAACGGTTCGGTTCGAAACGGTACTTGTCGAAACAGTTCGGATCGGAACGGTATTGGTTGAAAGGGTACGCGTCGAAACGGTTCGAGTCGGTTCGAAACGGTACGGGTCGAAACGGTTCGCGTTGAAACGGTCCGCGTCGAAACGGTTTGCGTCGAAACGGTTCGATTCCAAACGGTACGGGTCGAAACGGTACGAAACCTGTCCCGACCCGAAACTCGTCTCGTGCGGAAACTCGTGTCGGCCCAAAACCCGTTGCGATCTGAAACCCGTCCCGTGCAAAAACCCGTGTCGGCCCGAAACCCGACCCGAACCGACCCCGTTCCGATCCAAAACCTGTGTCGTGCCGAAACCTGTCTCGGCGCGAAACTCAATTTGAACTGAACCCGTTTCGTGTCGTAACCCGTGTCGTGCAGATAGTTATGCCGGCTCCAAACCCATTTCAATCCGAAACCTTCCCCGTTTCTTTAAGACACTAACCCACATCGACCCATTTCTTTAATGTTGTCGACCCGCTTTGACCCGAAAATAAAAAGATAAAATTTCAAGTGACCCATTGTGACCCATTTAGTTAAAATATCTAACCCAAACCAACCCATATAATTTTAAAATCAACCCAAATTGACCCACTTGGAAGGCTTTGGGTCAAGATTGCCCCCTCTATATACGCTACATAGCGATAGCAATGAAATAGTGGGCGCTATGCCGCTATTTTATGTTTAGCGAAACACTAGAAGAAAATTTTAGAAGATTTTATATGTAAATTATATATCCAAATACTGTGTTTCTATACGTATATTTAACAAAAAGAACCTAAAATTCAGCTATTGCATATGCATATTTTATCGCTATTTATATTAAAACAAAAAAACCTGAAATCCCGCTATTTACTCTTTGGAGGCGCCAAAATCAGATAGTGATGAATGAGCGCTTCGCTGAGCTCTATTAACAACTATGCTAATTCAGATTTCAATTTCCAGAGGCAGCTAAAAGTCCATCTATGATCTCGCTTTTTAAGGTCAAACTAGCTAAATTTTGACAGTAATATAAAAGGGTAAAACTTTATTGTTTGTCATTTTTTAACTGGTTCCTATGGTTGTAAGTTGCAACAACGCATACAGATTAAAACATTAGAACAACACGCCAGTTTATAAAGTATATGATCCGAGCATGAAATAAAACTTTAATATATAGTTAATACTTAATAATTACCAGTGTTAATTCATATACCAGTCAGAAGATAACAGATCACCACCGGGCCTAAATTTGGCAACAAAATTCTGTTTTTATCAACAAATAATAGTTTTTATAGTTTGCATTCAATATACTTATTGTTTGTAAAATTATAAAAAAAAAATGCTGATTGAAAGCCATTTGATCTGTTGCAGACTAACCATTGTTGAGAAATACCAAATTATCATACTATGCTTATTCTAGTGGTGCAAGTAGTTTGTTTATAAATACAAAATTACACGCACACAAATATATTATAAGAAACCATATTAGGCTAAGGCTTGTCAGAATAAATTTATCTACAAAATTACTGCAACTTCATGGCAACTGGCAAGATACAAATAAACATTAATTTCATAAATGATTACCTGTGATATAATATAATCTGCCTGCTGTTTAGCATAATATCGCTCTGATGGATGAAGCTTTCCAATGATAGGTAACAGTTCCACATCAGACAAGTATCTGCACCAGGAAAACTTAGGTTCGTCAAAACTACGTAGTTTTGGACATGCTCTATATGTAAAAAGCTCGCTGTTGACTCCCAAATCTTATAAAAAAAATATTACTTAGGTTTAGATTTACCTGTCACCGTCTTTGTCAAGCTGCGCGAAAAAGTTTCTTGCCGGGGATTCCAATGAATCAGTAGATTCATGTGAAGAATTATGAGCTTCATCGTCATAGTTTCTTACCAGGTCAAAGAGTCCATGGAAAAACTCTTTGAAATTTATCTTACCATCTCTGTCGCTATCTCTTTCCCTGCAGGAAATCAAGAAAATAAATAAAACTGTTTTTTTCTGATTAGGTGACTTGTAGTTGCTATTATCCGTTTTCAATGTGTGGATAATTGGTTTTTGATTATCAATTTCAAACTAGTTGCAACAAATCTGGTTAATGAAAGTAAACCAATACGAGTTTCTTTTACTTCCCTCTCATGAGACATGCCCCCTTTTTGGTTGTTTTATGCATTAACTTTTCAAACATACCAAACACTGCTTACTTTGTAAAGCACAACCAAACACTGTCTCTTACAATCTTTTTTATTTATTTATTTAATGCGAATATCTTATCCAGATTATGCAGAATCTAATAACCTTTCTTCAAAGACCACTACATGTTGGAGTTGATTAAATGAAAATTAGGTGGCACTCAGAAGTAACTAAGTGAATTATCATAGTTAAGCAGATAAAAGATGATTAAAGAGATCACACAATCTAGTCTGACAATCAAAATTATTCAGTAAAAAAGAAGCATTTAAGATATAACAAAAAGAATCCTGATGTACTTGTTCTACTGGAAAAAAAAAACGTTGCAAAGTAGTTGAAAATAGTATGGCACCTTACTTCCTCCTTGCACAGCCACTGAAGAAGTTTTGGATTTTTAGTGTCTGCAGGATGCTGAAAGCTAGACATAGCAAAAAATAGCACAAATTGAGGTAACGGACAAGATGGAAGTTTAAAAAGAAGCTACATACATACGCCTATACTTTCGACAGAGGAAATAAACTTACTCATTGAACTCGGTTATATTCAGAAAACCATCCTCGTCAGCGTCAGATGCATTAAAATGCTCCTCTTTCCACCAACCCATATCATACCCAAATGAACTATTATCTGGATAACCAGATTGAGTTGTAAGTTGATTATTCGAATACAGAAAACATACATAAATTCACTTTAGCAGTGACCACAAATCTTTATAAGAATGAAAAAGACGGCATCATGCATACATTAAGTTTGGTCCACAAGTCTCTGAAATACTTAACAATATGTATGGTTCAAGTCCATTTTTATCAATTCTTTGAACTAGTGTTTCTTTCTATTTTCCCTAAAGAATAAAACCATGTAACCGTTCTAGAGAGCACTCAAGCCTATTATGCACAGAGAATAGCACCAAAATAGGCAATCTGACCCAGGAAATTAACAAAACAGGCATTCACTTTTAACATTTCAAAAATAGACACACCAAACCAACTAATCAGAAATCGCCATATAAGCTAGGCTGGCTAAAGAGGCTGAAACTTAGCCAACACTATAAACATTAAAAAGTACACAGGGTCCACAAAGCAGCCGATCTAATAATCACACATATAAAGTGCCGGCTAGATCTTAGCCCGCGGCTAAAGGAGCCGGCTATATCTTAGCCGGCACACGAAAAAGAGAGGGGACTAAACTTAGACATACAGAAATAAACCAAATGGTTACGTTCAAGCATAGTAGTCAAAGGCACCAGCCACCAGGCACCAAAACACTAGTATAAACAGGTGTGAAACAACTAGGGGGTTGTTTGGCAACCTTTGTGCCAGTAAGTGTTGAACAAGTAAGAGGCCTAATTGGGTCAGAGACTCTGAACCAGTAAATGTTGAGTCAGTGAGAGTACGCCAATGTGGTGGTGGGTTGGTGTCCGGGTGAGGGTTATGAATACAAGTGAAGGGACAAAGGGGTAAAATTTTCATTCAGCATCATTTTGAAACTTATTGGGTAAAAGACTTGTTGCCTGATTAAGAGGTGTCATTATGGTGAAACCAAACACAGGCTGTTTGGCAACTTCTGAATGGTTAAGTGTTGAACAAGTAAGAGGTCTGAACCATTAAGTGCTGAACCAGTAAGAGGTCTGAACCACTAAGAGCTAGTAAAATGCTTAATCGTTCAAAGGCAAATGTCTGACCAATTCAGATTAGAGGTCTTAACCATTCAGACTCAGTATAATTCTTAACCATTCAGAGGCAAATGTCTTAACCATTCAAGCATCTGCATCGCGAAACAAACAGTCTGAACCACTAAGTGTTGAACTAGCAAGAGGTCTGAACCATTAAGAGCCCCATTAAGAGGTAAACAAACAGCCAAAAAACAACTAAAAATGGGCTGGTTTATACTGTGCACCTCACTAATCTCGGGCCTCGCCTTCTAAGTACCTTTGCGCCTTGAGTGTGCCTACCTAGCGCATTCAGCAACTATGCATTCAAGAAAGTTCTCAATGGGAAGTCAGTCAAGATTAACTAATCTTAATCTATCTAAACTACATATAACATAAATGGCATCAAATCAAACATTGCAACAAAAAACATGGATTACCGGAATCACGAACCCAACTGGGCGGCTGATACTCCTCAAAAGAAACCAAGCCATCACGATTCTTATCATGCAACTCCATCTCCCGTTGACTCCGATGCAACACCTCCCTTTGAGACTGCTCAAGATTCCACTCAGTCAACTCATGTTCCGTCACAAAACCGTCAGCAGGATCCACATCAATACTGGGAAACAACACCACCAACCTATGAGTAATATTAAACTTATGTTCATCATTCAAGTAATCTTCCGCATCAATAAAATCCTCCCATTCCGGCTGCGCCTCCATTCCAGGCGCCGGTTCATGTTCCGGTTCATTATTATTATTGTTTTCAAAATAGTGGGTCTTTTCCCATAGTTTGTCTTCTCGTTTGCGCTCAATGTCGGCGACTAGTGGGTCGAATGAGATGTGGTGGTCTGATGGGGTTGTGGTGGTGAAGTTGGACCGGAGTTTGAGGCGGCGGTGGCGCCGGTGGTGGTTGTTCCGGTGGGATTTGTTGGGGGAATGTGAGATTAATAGGAGGAGGAATAAGGCTACTGTGATGTAGATTATGACTGACAGTTTGCCCATTTGTGGTGGTGGTGGTGACGGTGGTGGCGGTGGCGGTGGGGTGTTTTATGTAATTTTGGTGGGTTAAATCTTGATTTAGATTGGGGTTTTTGTGGGCGATTTGTTAATTTAATGTGAGTGAAATGGAGATGTGGGAAAGATTGGATTGAAGATCAAGAATCAAGATTTTGGAGAGAAAAGCATGATGGAGAAAACGGTGGTAGATCTGTTTCGCTGATTTCGTGATTTCATATTAATTAATATATTGCCTTTTATTATTTTTTTATTAATTAATCCCACTTTTGAGCACCATTGGACAAACGGAGTACTCGGAGAGTAACCTGAGTCTACCACCAATTCCAGGGAAAACTCGGTAACACACCCGTCCGTAGGCAGGACGGTGAAATTACCGGTAAAACTTGTTTGGCTCAAAAAGATCCAATCCAAATTTCACTGGGCCTCTTATCATTATTCACTAGTATCTTACTCTGTAAACCTACATCTCTCAAGATAACTACAAGTCTTCCACCAATTGATCTAAACATTAGCTACATTATTCTTGTGTTGGAAAGATTGGTTTGTGATTTTTTTTTTATTAAAAATGATAAATAAATATTAGATTTTTATTTACGATACAAGAATTTATTAAAATGATAAATGACTCATCTTTATTTATTTTTCTTTTTGGGTCTTGCGACATGTTTTTAATGTTAAACCACTATTACCAAAACATCTTTGCTTGACTTGAAATTTAATTTATTTGTTGGTTTAGTAATAAGTTGAATATATAAATAAATTTCATCTACTTTGTCTTTATAAACCGAAGACAAAGAAACCAAGTGAAAACAAGAATGTAAGTTTGAGATCCAAATAACTTAATTTAAACAGTTTGTTAGTTTAAGGTTCGTTTACAGTTTGAAATTTAGAACGGACAAAGTAAACTGAACCGGCCCTCTAATTTTCTTGTTCTTATATTTATTTCTCATTTTTATATGTATTATAATCATTAACCCTCAATTTAAATATTTTAAATTAAACTAACAGTTCTAAAAAAATAAATAATAATATAATTTCAAGTCATCAAAATCAAATCGTTAAAACATCAAACAAGCTGATACAATCGACCCACACAACCCGACCGGCTAGGGTTGTAAACGAACCGAATGAACACGAACAAGGCCTTGTTCGTGTTCGTGCGTTAAGGAAATAAATGTGTTCACGAACGGTTCATGAAGACTTGCCGAACGAGATTTTATGTTCGTGTTCGTTCATTAAGGAAATGAGCGTGTTCGCGAACGGTTCATGAACACAAACGAACACAAATAAATTTGGCGAATGCGACGAAGGATAAAGATAGATGGCCCAGAGAGTAGCACTCGAACTTGAATCCCTTATTGTGGAACGGGGGTCGATCGTATTCGCCGATATAAATAATGAGAAATGAAAGGGAAATAGTGCATAAACAAGGTGAAATAGCGTTTCCTAGTTTAATTGTTAGGGTAATAAAATAGATAAAAGTTTAATACTATAAAAAGCACACATAAAATATATGTAAGTACAAAGATCTTCAATTAAAACACACACATACGAATATAAACGAACGCAAATCAACGAATGTTCAGGAACACGTTCACGAACACCTTACCGAACGTTCACGAACACAATCGAACGAACGAGACCTCTGTTCATGTTCGTTCATTTAACTAATCGAACGAAATTTTTTGTTCATGTCCGTTCGTTTATTAAACGAACGAACATAAACGAACTTCCCGTCGAACGGTTCACGAACTGTTCGCTGAATGTTCGGTTTGTTTACAGCCCTACGACCGGCTAAATTGAGAATCCTGTCTAGAGTAAAAAAGTATGCCTTTCCTTCCTACTCCCATTTATAAATGGCTCAAAACAACCAAGGATACCACATCGGCTAAAAATAAACCATTAGATGTTACAATGATAAAAAGAAAAAAAAAAGTTGAATTCCAAAATAAGAAAGTGTGACGACGAAATAGTTTACGTTTGACATAAACGAGGTTGGTGGTCATTGGCAAAAACAAAGCCTTTAAGAACACTTATTATGGTTAATACCATAGAATAGCAAGCAACCTAAGATGACATTGTATCTTATCTATAATATTATAATAGTAAAATTCCATCACCACCACCCCTTGCCAACCGCAATCACCGCCATCCCCACCACCGCCACCCCCATTCCCGCCACCCACCACTACCACCCACTTCCGCAACTCACCACCACTGCTCGCCACCTGCCATCACCGCCACCCCCATCCCCGCCACTACCACCCACTTTCGCCACTCACCCCCACCGCCACTCGGCACTAATTTTATTCATTCGTCTTTTTTTTTTTTGCCAACCAAACGACACAGTAATGATTCATTTCATTTCTACATGATAACCAGACAAGACAACATAATGGTAATGATCGATTTCATTACCTCATCCATTCCATTACCGCATGCCAAATAAACCCTGACTTTTAATTTACAATTCAAATATATTATAGTTATATATGGACCCGTATTATAACCTAGGACTTAATTATAAATCTTCAAAAAATGATGATAGCTTTAAGGGTTACATCTCTCAGTAGTCTTACAAAAGCCTGGAGGACCAAAACCTATGGAGTCCCTAATTAAGAGCCATCACCTGAATCCTCTGAATCTGAATCTCGATCTGGATCTAAATCTACACCAACGACCATCTTTTCTAGTGAATCCATATCACCGCCGACCATCTTTTCTAGGGAATCCATATCACCGGCTTCTGCAACTGTATGCAACCGAAGCCTTTCAGCATCCTCACTGTCAAATTACAAAGGCAGTTAAAAAATGTCGCAGCACTTGTTAGTTCTGCAATCACAGAGGCAGCTGGTTTGGGTCAAATGGGTCGTTTTGGGTTGTGTTTTTATAACTAATGGGTCAGATGGGTTAAACAAAAGGATTCAGTATTAGTGGAACAGGTAAAAGTCATCCGATGTGTGTTTAAACGTATAAAAACCTTTTGTCGCTTTATCAAAGAAAGTATAATTATTTACTCTAGAAAGAACGATGCTTACTCTGCAACACCAAATATTTCTTTCACTATCAAGGAGCTGTCTCTTGCACAAAACTCTGGCAGCTGGTAACACAATGTGAAGGGAATACAATCAACAAAAGTGTATATTAAAAATAAAATAAAACACACAAAATATATCTTTTGGTTGATGCAGGAAAGGTATGGTCTAATTGCTCAAACATATATACCTCAAAAATATCAATCAACAATATTATTTCCGTCCTTTTTCAATTACATTAACCTACATAATTGGAGTTGAGACTTGAGAGAAGAGGATGTAATTGGTAACTTGGTATGATTGGAAAAATATAATATAAATATGTATAAGGAAATGTGCGCTATATGAACAAGTTGAAGAACTTCTTCAACCTGTAGAATGAAAATTTATTTAAGATATGCTCAAGTAGAAAAAAAAAGGTCATTTTAATAGTTGTACCTCTGAAAGATATAAGATCTTTCCGAAAAGAGCTTGGACAGCAAGCTTTCTCCTCAAACCCTTTTCAGAATATCCCGATGTGTTCATGACAACTGGACCTGCAACATGGAATAATCATAATGAGAAACTAATGTGTGGTAGTTAAATCTCTTAAATATTAACATGTTAATCATTATGCATTCAAGAAAGTTCTCAATGGGAAGTCAGTCAAGATTAACTAATCTTAATCTATCTAAACTACATATAACATAAATGGCATCAAATCAAACATTGCAACAAAAAACATGGATTACCGGAATCACGAACCCAACTGGGCGGCTGATACTCCTCAAAAGAAACCAAGCCATCACGATTCTTATCATGCAACTCCATCTCCCGTTGACTCCGATGCAACACCTCCCTTTGAGACTGCTCAAGATTCCACTCAGTCAACTCATGTTCCGTCACAAAACCGTCAGCAGGATCCACATCAATACTGGGAAACAACACCACCAACCTATGAGTAATATTAAACTTATGTTCATCATTCAAGTAATCTTCCGCATCAATAAAATCCTCCCATTCCGGCTGCGCCTCCATTCCAGGCGCCGGTTCATGTTCCGGTTCATTATTATTATTATTGTTTTCAAAATAGTGGGTCTTTTCCCATAGTTTGTCTTCTCGTTTGCGCTCAATGTCGGCAACTAATGGGTCGAATGAGATGTGGTGGTCTGATGGGGTTGTGGTGGTGAAGTTGGAGCGGAGTTTGAGGCGGCGGTGGCGCCGGTGATGGTTGTTCCGGTGGGATTTGTTGGGGGAATGTGAGATTAATAGGAGGAGGAATAAGGCTACTGTGATGTAGATTATAACTGACAGTTTGCCCATTTGTGGTGGTGGTGGTGGCGGTGGCGGTGGGGTGTTTTATGTAATTTTGGTGGGTTAAATCTTGATTTAGATTGGGGTGTTTGTGGGTGCTTTGTTAATTTAATGTGAGTGAAATGGAGATGTGGGAAAGATTGGATTGAAGATCAAGAATCAAGATTTTGGAGAGAAAAGCATGATGGAGAAAACGGTGGTAGATCTGTTTAGCTGATTTCGTGATTTCATATTAATTAATATATTGTTTTTATTATTTTTTTAATTAATTAATCCCGAACACTTTTGGGCACTACTGGACAAACGGAGTACTCAGAGAGTAACCTGAGTCTACCACCAATTCCAGGGA
Source organism: Helianthus tuberosus (assembly GCA_030545235.1). Lineage (NCBI taxonomy): Eukaryota > Viridiplantae > Streptophyta > Magnoliopsida > Asterales > Asteraceae > Helianthus > Helianthus tuberosus. Next base: position 29,400,851 of record CM060386.1, on the reverse strand, counting down.
AAACTCGGTAACACACCCGTCCGTAGGCACGACGGTGAAATTACCGATAAAACTTGTTTGGCTCAAAGATCCAATCCAAATTTTACTGGGCCTCCAATTGATCTTACTTTGTAAACCTAGATCTCTCAATAGAACTACAAGTCTTCCACCAATTGATCTAAACATCATTGGCTACATTATTCTTGTGTTGGAAAGATTGGTTTGTGATTTTTTTTAATTAAAAATGATAAATAAATATTAGATTTTTATTTACGATACAAGAATTTATTAAAATGATAAATGACTCATCTTTATTTATTTTTCTTTTTGGGTATTGCTTTACGTGACATGTTTTTAATATTAAACCACTATTACCAAAACATCTTTGCTTGACTTGAAATTTAATTTATTTTGTTGGTTTAGTAATCTATACCTTATAAGGCCGGAGGGTGTGGGGGGCGCCACCCCCGCCATGTCATCACCTATAGCGCCCGGGGCGCTATACCCCCACACCCACCAAATTAAAGGGGGCGCTATAGAAGGGGGCGCCATCATGTTAACTTGAAGAAGGGGGGTTATCAGGTGGGGCCCATTTAGTTAAACCAATCAAAAATTTTTTTTTTTTTTTCTCTATAGCGCCCGGGGCGCTATACCCCACACCCACCATATTAAAGGGGGCGTTATAAAGCCCACTTGGCTGACGTGGCGCCTACGTGGCGCTGAGGTGGCATTTATAACCCCCAAGGGCTCCATCCCACACCCTCTAGCCTAATAAAACAAAATAATCTTAGGCCACCTGGCATCTTCTTAAACCACTTACTGCCACCTGGCATCCTATCCTTCCTTCTTGAATCAATACGAGCGGCAAAACCACACAATGCCTCCGCTCTTTTTCCTTCTCACATTCTAAACCCTAATAATCTTCACAGCCATTCTTCTTCTCCTCTTCACGCCGTTGCTGCTTCTTTTTCTACATTTTCCCCAGTTTCTTTTATCCGTCTCGCATCCAAAACCCAAAATCTCATCCAGGCTCATTCTTGATCGTCGTTTCATCTTCTTAGGTGTTAGGGTTTCTGATGGACCACCGATGAGGATCAGCGCTGTTGTTGATGTTGGGTTTAGCGAAGGATTGTCGCCGATCCTTACGGCACTGGAGGTTTTGGATAACTCGATGAGCGCTTGGAGTTGAGTTCAAAGTCGATTAAGAACTTTAAGGTGTTGGTGTTATCTTCTTGTGAGGGTTTCTGATGGACTTGCTACTATTGCCGCCAATTGCAGGTGAAATTTCGGTCATTGTATTGATCTTTTTTTTGTGACGGTTTGAATTTGTTATTGGAAGTTGATTTTGAATGATGACGATTGTGATTAGAACATTCGTTATTGGGGATTTAGGATTACATTTGAGATTTCTTATAGTTGCTGCTTCCTTTTCATGTTGGTAGTGCTTCTTTTAGAAGTACTTAGACCATGTTAATTTATAAGTATCATTGATTCGTGTAAAAATAACATTAGGTCACTCTGCCGATATTGTGAAAATTTGCAGGTTGTAGAAGACATGGTTACTAACGGCAAACCAATTTACATGGATGACGCCATTAACAGACTGAAGATGCTTTGGAGGAACCAAAAATGAGTAAAAGTATAAACTGAATACCGTGTCGATTAGTGTAAACTGGTTTGTTTTTGCTACATAATAACTAACTTATGTTGACACTTTGACACTAGCAGTTTTTCAAGTTTTTTCAATAAATTACGTTTTTGTTTTCAATTTTCTATTATCAATTTACTAAATTGATGAAATTGGTTGGTATGTTGTTCCATTTGATTAGCTTAAAAACTATTATTTTAAGCATCCCATCTTTTTCAGGCAGCTGAAGATTACGTTATTCAGTTGTTTGAAGATTCAATGCTATGTGTGATTCATGCCAAGCATGTTACCCTCAGTAATTTAAATCTGTGTATTTTGATCTTTTTTGTAAGAAATTAATTTCTTTAATGATTTGTTTTTTTTAGGGTTGCTTTCATAGATTTTACTGAACTTTGTGGAACTCGAATCAGGTTCTACAATTTCCAGTTACTGAATTTGCAATTCTAATGTTCCTTTACCTGATGAATTTTAGTTTAAATATGAATAGGGGATGCAATTGTGCAAAATGGAGCAACAAACATGGTTGGCCAGTGTGTAATCCAGCTCGCTAAACGGTGTGGCATTCATACCACCAACATTATAAGATGCCGGCTTAGTTGAACCTGAGCATCAGAGACGGAATCGGAAGAAGTTTCTGCGGTGTCGAAGGATCTCAATGATGAAGAACTTAAGAAGGTAAGTGTTTCTTACCTTTATAGTTTAATTTTTTGTGATTTTTAGGGTTGCAGTTTTTTGTTTGTGTTAAATTTTTAATTGGCGATTTCATCCACGTTCGACATGGATGTTGTTGCTCGTGGATCTAAAACCGATCCGAAAAGATTATTTTGGACCTTATAAAGGTGCATCTAAGGACCCTAGGGGTTTTAAGCGAACTGAGAAGGTTTCGATGGGACTTAAAAATGTGCCTAGGTGAGCCTTGACAACAGAGGTATGAAGTACATGTGATGGTTCAATGTGCGTTCTTAACTTCAGATTTTTATTTTTATTTTTTATCTAACCTTGATGACGATGTTGTACACTGATAAGTACTAGGGCGAAGTCCTCTAGATTTTTACCATCAATTGGAAACGTGAAATCTTCAAGTTGGATTCCGAACATCCGACAAGTCAGCATACTTTCAATACCTTCTGTTGACATTGACCGATAAGCAGAAGTAATAATGGGTTTTGTATTCATATTACATTTATGTCTATGTTATTAGACGTAACATATGTTGTTTCTTCATGTTTAGAGGGTGGATGGGTTGATATTGGGTTAAGTTTTTATAGGGGTTTTGTGTAGTGGTTTTGGGGAATGGGGAGTTCTTGTGAAGCAGATGGCCAAAGTATTAACTCAACAGTGGGCTGGCTAATATTTTATGCATTTATGACCTTTACTTTCATTTAAGTTGTCTTTTTTTTCTTTTTGATTCCTTTCTATTTCATAGTTACTACATAGAACAACATGACATATTATGGAATTAATCTTCTGTTAGAAGAAAGTGTTCAGAAAAAGGGAATAATAGAGACTATAAATCATAACCGCCTTATTGAGGTCATCTTGGTTTAGAAAAATCGGGATAAGGCGCAGTCTAGGCGCAAGATGCCAAGTCTTGCGCTTTAGACTACAAAAGGTAAGGGGTGTACAGAAAGTGCGAAAGCGCTACTGAGGTGCAAAAAAGCACACCAAAAATCGTGATAAGGCGCAGTCTTGATGTGCGCCTTTCGTATAGGGGAATACTTGTGTTTCAGGTTGTTGTACATATACTTTTTTAGGTTGTACATATAGGTTCTTTAGAGTTGAAAACGGGTTTGGAGATCACTGAAGCATTACAACTTCAAATGGAAGTTCAGAAGAGGTTGCATGAACAACTTGAGGTATTGTTTACTCTTATGTAACCTGCTTATTTAGAGAACTCCATTTTATGTTACTGCCCTTTTTTTAATTTGATGAATAATGAATATCTTACTTATGATTACAAAAACTTTTATTAAAATGATGATCGAGAGTTATTAGATTGAGCAATTTAGTAGGTTATAAACACTAATAAGTCTTAACTTGAGTGACATTTAAATATATTTTTATAACTTGAGTGACTAAAAATATTCTTTTTTGCTCACTTTTTTGTTTTACTTATTTTAACAGTTATTAATATGGGGCAATTCCATATTCATCCAACAGAAAAGATTAATATCGACTATACCCATTCAAAACACTTAAAATTTCATATTTACTTATTTCGTTAACTATGAATCTATTTTATATAAATGAGTCTATGATTTGTATAATATAATAAATTTTATTCTATATAATCAAATATGAATGTGGCTTACGGTGATGGTAAGTGTTTGGCTTGGAACATCAATGGGAAGCATACTGTTAACTATTAGGTAATGTGTTAAGTTTTTCGTATTTCTATTTTGAACATTGGAATGCCTGTTGCACAATGTAACCAGTAAAAAGGTTTTGAAATAAAATACTCCATATTTTTATGAATTCACTAGATTTCAATTTGTTTCACAAAATTAAGTCATCATTTGATTGATTTACTGAAATTCAAAACCTTCTTTGATACGGGTCAACGACCCTAAACCCACTTGAGGGCATGTTGTTGCTGCGTATGCACTCAACGACGTTGCTGCGCGTGTTTGACTGCTGCGTGTGCACCTAACGACGCTGTGAAGTCTAAACACCACAATGTGGAAACAGTTCTACTTGGGTCCAATTTTGACAAGCTATAGATGGAAGCAAAGCTGAATCCAGGTGGCCATCGCTTTAGATGTAAGGAATGTGGCTTACGGTGATGGTAAGTGTTTGGCACTTAGCACTTTAAGTACGAAAGGACGGATCACTTCTTGGTCGAGTGCAGTTTCGCTAGATCAATCACTTGGATGGTCTGTGTGTGGCTGCAAATTCCAGTGCCATCGTCATTCGCCTCGGTCACTAAGATTCCACATCTACCTATTTCCAGGAGTTAGATGTGGGTTCTAAGAAGAAAGGTGTGGTCTATGCTATCTTTTTTGTCACACTTTGGTCAGTTTGAATCAGCCAAAACGTAAGAGTATTCAACAGGAAAAATACCTCTGCGCATACAGTTTTGGGGACTGTTAAAGAAACTTCGTTCTGTTGGATGTCGAAAAGAAGCAACTTATCGGGCCTCAGCATGGAGAACTGGATCAGGTTTAGTGGGCTGGGATTTGTTTAAATTTATTTTAGTATAAGCTTTTGTTGTTTCTGTTTGGTTCTAAGTTAGTTGTTCTGTACTCCCCACATTAGCTGCTAGCGAAGAGGTTTTATTTTAGGAATGTAGTTTCTTTTGGCTGGTAAAAAAAGAAAAAGAAAAAGAAGGATCTGTTATTGTAATTCATGCCTTATAAGAACTTTGTTATGATACTGCACATGCCTTTATCAGACCTGGATGCATTATTATCATTATCATTATCATTTGGTAGAAAATGGAACATGTTTTTCTTTTAACAGGTTATATCATTATCATTATCATTTGGTAGAAAATGGAACATGTTTTTCTTTTAACATGTTATCTCTCATTAAAAGGTTGTATTTTATTTGCAGGAATTTGGTCATCAAGGTTGGTTGGCAACACATGCAAATTTAATGGGCTGGGATGAATTGGGTCGAGTTGACCCGGTAGCGATTTTGTGTCCATGTTTTTAATAAGTTAATGTGTTAACTAAGTATGAATGCTTAACAATATTATTACAATTATATTATTTTAAACTTATGAAATAGTTTGATGTCTTAAGAGGTTCAGAGAGTTTGACAAACAGTCAACATAGGTTCGGGTTCTAATAGACACTTTTTTAGTATGGTCAATACCTTTTCTAAAAGAAATTAATGTGCTAATTGGTATTTCGAAAACATAATAACAATAATAATAATAATTATTATTAATTTAGATTCTTAAACAAAACAATCTAAGAGATAGCATGCATTAAAACTAGGGGGCATGATGGTACCAACAATCGTGATATGATGTCCGTGAGGGTGACTAATTTTTTTTACGAGTCATTTGGGCGTATGTTGATACCAAAACCATCTGCGTGTGTTAACTCCGGTCGTGAAAACATTGATAAAGCCCCTAGGGGCTTTAGCATGCTACGTCAACGCCAATTGCACAAGGGGCCCATTGTTAACTGACTTGCTGTGAGATAAAACCCATGTTATAATTAATCAATCAATTATGTTAATTTTGTTTTTTAGATTATAAACATAATAAATTTATAACAAAATAACATAATTAAAAAAATCAATTAAGACAAAAATTACCATAAAACTAGAATAAAAAAGAAATTACAAACAAGAAATAAAAAAATAACCTTTTAAAAATTTATGTAACACTATTAAATAATAAAATGTTTGTGTTAAGCCACCCGCGAAACTCGCGGGATCTTAAACTAGTAAGTTGAATATATAAATAAATTTCATCTACTTTGTCTTTATAAACCGAAGACAAAGAAACTAAGTGAAAACAAGAATGTAAGTTTGAGATCCAAATAACTTAATTTTAACCGTTTGTTAGTTTAAGGTTTGTTTTCAGTTTGAAACTTAGAACTGGCATAGTATACCGAACCGGCCCTCTAATTTTTTTGTTCTTATGTTTATTTCTCATTCTTGATATGTATTATAATCATGAACCATCAATTTAATTTTTTAAATTAAACTAACAGTTCTAAAAAAATAAATAATAATATCATTTCGAGTCATCAAAATCGAATCGTTAAAACATCAAACGAGCTGATACAATCGACCCACACAACCCGACAGACTTAATTGAGGATCCGATCTAGAGTAAAAAGTATGCCTCTCCTTCCTACTCTCATAATCTGCCCAACCCATGCTTATACATACACAAATGAAACACCCATAAATGTCTCAAAACATAGGCTAAAAAAAAGCCATTAGATGTTACAATGATAAAAAGAAAAAAAGGTTGAATTCCAGAATAAGAAAATATGACGACAAAATAGTTTATGTTTAACACAAATAAGGTTGGTGGTCATTGGCAAAAACAAAGCCTTGAGGAACACTTATTAGACCATGCGTAGTGGTAGAGAAAAATAATGCCCCCACCATGGGGCATTATTCGACACGTGTCATCCCAGTCAGCATGGGGCGTCATTGCGAAAGTGGTGTAGTGGGAATAATACCTAATAATGCCCCTTTCAATCATTAAACAAAAAAAAAAAAAAAAAAGCAAAGAGATGGTGTTGGCTAGTCAAACTTGGACACATGCAAAAGTGTGGGTTTTCAAAAGTTGTCAGACCATGCTCAACATTGATTGGTTAAGCAAATATGTACAAAGCGTTATAATTAAAACGCCGGAAACCATTTTTTGAATTTAAAAAAAAAAACGCCTCATGTAATGAGGGGAGGGGCGTTTTTAGGCGTTTTTTTTCAATTTTTTTTTAAAAAAACGCCCCACTACGGGTGGCCTTATGGTTAATGCCATAAAATAGCAAGCAACCTAAGATGACATTATATCTTTTTTGAACTTTAACATGACATTATATCTTATCTATAAATCTATAATATATAATAGTAAAATTGCATCACCGCCACCCCTTGCCACCCGCCATCCCCACCACCGCCACCCCCATCCCCGCCACCCACCACTACCACCCACTTCCGCAACTCACCACCACTGCTCGCCACCTTCCATCACCGCCACCCCCATCCCCGCCGCTACCACCCACTTTCGCCACTCACCCCCACCGCCACTCGGCACTAATTTTATTCATTCATCTTTTTTTTTTTGCCAACCAAACGACACAGTTAGAGATGGGCATAAAAACCGGTTCCTACCCGAATCCACTGGACCCGACCCGTACCCGGTTCCGGTTCCTACCCGATGCTCAGAGGAACCGGTCCCAGGTTTAAAAAACCGACGGGTATTACCCGGTTCTCATATTCTATAAGAAAAACCCGTACCCGGTTCCTAACCGTACCCGGTTACCGTTGTAACCGATTCCTTATGACCGTTGGAACCGAATCTTGAGTATCTCAACACATTAAATGCAAAATATGACCCTTGGAACCGGTTCCTATATGACCGTTGGAACCGGTTACGGTATAAATATCACCATTTTTTTTTAAACATATCTTCTTCTATCTATTTCTTCTCCTTCTTTACATATTTTTAATGGCTTCAAAGAACTCTAAAACCACAAACTCTCCATCCGTCAATAGTGTTCCACAAGGTTCAAATGCTCCATTTGTAGTGGGAACATTATCGCATAGCCGCAATATGGATGTTTGGTGCAATTGGGATTTAGTCGAGATGAGCGATGGTTCGCAAAAGCGTAGCGCAAGTGAAAGTGCCGCACCGTCCTCAAACAAACGAGCAAAAAAATAAATTTGAGGAACCGAATCTGATCAGTCCCGAAGGAACCGATTATGATCAGTTCCGAAGGAACCGATTATGATCAGTACCGAAGGAACCGATTTTGTTATATTTATTTGTACTACTTTTGAACGATTATAAATGCCAATGTGTTTTTTTTGAACTTGTTAATAAAACAAAACACACTTTTATTTCTCAAACGAAACGGTTACATTGATCATAAAGTTAAACCAACAAACATCACACATAAGACATCAAACATAAGTAAACAAACGGATCCACTAAACTACACATTAGAAGAACCGGATCCTTCGCCCTTTTCTTCCTTTTTTGCCTTTGTCACCGGGCAATGTTTGTCGGTATGCTTCTTGAGGGTGGAGTTGGCGGCCGCCTTCATGAACTTCCCACAATTCTTGCACCTAGCCATCTCATGGCTATCCGACATCAAACACAAATCAAAATTTTTCCAAATTGCGGGGTTACGTTTGGTTTCTAAAACCATAACAACTCCTTCTTCCGATGCCATAGGCTCTTGTTCTTGTTCTTTCAATAAGTTTAGACAAGAAGATGGATCATGGATTGAATGAAATGAGCCGAAACCGGTTTTCATATTAAATATCGGTTACAAACGGTAATGTTACCGTTGAAACCGGTTCCGAGCAGTACAAAAGTTAAAAATGGCAGCTTTAATCGAGTGAATGCAGAAGAATCGGTTCGAACAGTATGTACACAGCCTTTTTATTGAAAAACTCAAAATAACCGGTTCCGAACAGTACCCGTACCCGGTTCGATTGAACCCGTAACCGGTTACGCCGGTTCTATATTTATTTACGTGTACCCGGGTTGTACCCGGACCCGGTTCCACCGAGAACCCGGTTCCACTCAGTTGTATCCATACCCGGTTACGGGTTGGAACCGGTTCCGGGTTTTAAGAATACCCGATTTTGCCCATCTCTAGACACAGTAATGATTCATTTCATTTCTACATGATAACCAGACAAGACAACAGAATGGTAATGATCGATTTCATTACCTCATCCATTCCATTACCGCATACCAAATAAACCCTGACTTTTAATTTACAATACAAATATATTATAGTTATATATGGACCCGTATTATAACCTAGGACTTAATTATAAATCTTCAAAAATGATGATAGCTTTAAGGGTTACATCTCTCAGTAGTCTTACAAAAGCCTGGAGGACCAAAACCTATGGAGTCCCTAATTAAGAGCCATCACCTGAATCCTCTGAATCTGAATCTCGATCTGGATCTAAATCTACACCAACGACCATCTTTTCTAGTGAATCCATATCACCGCCGACCATCTTTTCTAGTGAATCCATATCACCGCCGACCATCTTTTCTAGTGAATCCATATCACCGCCGACCATCTTTTCTAGTGAATCCATATCACCGCCGACCATCTTTTCTAGGGAATCCATATCACCGGCTTCTGCAACTGTATGCAACCGAAGCCTTTCAGCATCCTCACTGTCAAATTACAAAGGCAGTTAAAAAATGTCGCAGCACTTGTTAGTTCTGCAATCACAGAGGCAGCTGGTTTGGGTCAAATGGGTCGTTTTGGGTTGTGTTTTTATAACTAATGGGTCAGATGGGTTAAACAAAAGGATTCAGTGTTAGTGGAACAGGTGAAAGTCATCCGATATGTGTTTAAACGTATAAAAACCTTCTGTCGCTTTATCAAAGAAAGTATAATTATTCACTCTAGAAAGAACGATGCTTACTCTGCAACCCCGAATATTTCTTTCACTATCAAGGAGCTGTCTCTTGCACAAAACTCTGGCAGCTGGTAACACAATGTGAAGTGAATACAATCAACAAAAGTGTGTATTAAAAATAAATAAAACACACAAAATATATCATGTTTTGGTTGACGCAGAAAAGGTATGGTCTGATTGCTCAAACATATATCCCTCAAAAATATCAATCAATAATATTATTTCCGTCCTCTTTCAATTACATTAACCTACATAATTGGAGTTGAGACTTGAGAGAAGAGGATGTAATTGGTAACTTGGTATGAGTGGAAAAATATAATATAAATATGTATAAGGAAATGTGCGCTATATGAACAAGTTGAAGAACTTCTTCAACCTGTAGAATGAAAATTTATTTAAGATATGCTCAAGTAGAAAAAAAAAGGTCATTTTAATAGTTGTACCTCTGAAAGATATAAGATCTTTCCGAAAAGAGCTTGGACAGCAAGCTTTCTCCTCAAACCCTTTTCAGAATATCCCGATGTGTTCATGACAACTGGACCTGCAACATGGAATAATCATAATGAGAAACTAATGTGTGGTAGTTAAATCTCTTAAATATTAACATGTTAATCATTATGATGAAAGAATATCATTACTATGATAATCTAAATCTTTGAATTTAAATAATTAGGAGGTTATATGTTGCCTTAAAATTGGACTTCATGTGACTTTTGACCCCTTTCAGCTAAAATTTCTTATTTAGCTCATTTGATAGATTCTATAAGATATGGAAAAAAACAGAATCCTTGAAAATTCACATGCTTTTGACTTATGTTTATCATGTTTGCGTAAGATATAAGCAGATTTTGTACCAAAATCCTTAACAATGCGCCTTGAAATTTCATTTAGAATTTCAGCAACTTGAGAATCATCCAACATTGTTGCTTTCCTGAGTTGAATTAATTCTGCAACAAGTTTCGGGTCGAACGGTTTTTCATTCAAGGAATATCGGATATATTTACGCAAAATATCCACCATGCTGAAGCCTGTCTGCATACAGAATTACAAAAGTATCAAAAACCCATTCTCTTTACTGAAGTTGATAGTAAAGAAACTAGACAAACACACAAGAACGATAAATTATTACTTTAAAAGTTATAAAAACGATATTCTCTAGTTAATTCTATATGCAGTTTACACTAAGACTCAGTCACCATCCATGATGATAAAACAAGTAACAGGGTCTTTCCAGTTTTATATGCGGACGTACACACACATAACGAAGACAAAAATCATTATACGAAAGCTTTCCTTGTTATCAGTAGAAAAGTTTAATGTATATGACCTTCTGCATCAATTCCTTTAAAACTTCGTGCTGTACTCCACTGTTCTCTTTGTCAAGTAACTCGTCTATTGATCTGCACAGCTCTGCATTTTTACTCACCTGAAATATACATCATTAGTCAGTTGTTTAATCATGCACAGATGATGTTGAGGAAGTTTCTGGTCAATTAAACTAAAGAACAGAAAAACAAAACAAATTTTGGCTGTTTTACTTATATCTTCATCACATTCTTACTTTCTAAGGTTTGCCGATACGCCTTACACTAAAAAAGTACAACACTTACCATTTTTTAAAAGGATTCCTCTGCCTATTAACCGATTTGCCCATTAACGATCTTAACCAAGAAAGATTCATTAATGATTTGTTACTTTGCCAATACGTTAATGTTACTAGCAGCAAGTGACTTATACATCACTACATCATGCGTATTTTGCGAGTCCTAGCTTGATTCTCATTTCCTTCTCTTCTTCAAATGCACGTTCCATTAACATGTAACTATGAAGTATGATTAAGCCATTTGCAAAGATGAGAAAGTCTCCAATTCTCGAAATAGTATTGCTAGCTTATTTGTGCCTTAAGTAAAGAGTATCTCAATTTACATATAGCAGCTCATGTAACCTTATTATTACACACACACACAATCAATTTACAACTACCTTTCAGGTTCAACCACCTACAATCCACTTCATTTAGCAAATAAGAAACAAACAGATGCACAAACCCTAACCCTAACAGAAACAAAAATCAAGCCACTAGCCACTCACCAGCCTCCGGCGAGCATGTTTAGGCGAAGAAAACTTCCGAACGGTCTTAACAACTGCAATAACAAAGGAGATTCCAACATAAGCCAAAGGAAGGGCTAGAATCCACGGCAAGGAAGATCGTCCAACTCGTGGACCAGGAAGTGTTTGTGTTACTGAGCCACTAAATTCAACAATATCCAGAGCTTTCTCCTGTATCCATGGCAAATCCTCTTCCACTTCTTCAACCTCATCTTCCTCCTCCTTCTTCTTCTTCTTCTTCTTCTTCTTCTTCTTCTTCTCTGATTCGTTAGGGTTTGTATTGTTGTTTACTGCAGATGCAACGGTGGAGGAAAGTAAGTGAAGACGAGGAGGAGGAGAGGGAGTTGATGAGAATGGAATGTTGAAGGTTGTTATATGAAATTGGGGGAATAAGAAGAAGTTGGTGTGAGTGAAGGCGGTAGTGATTTTTGATTTTGATGGTGTTAAGATTGAATATCCACAAGTAGTGGACATTGTAGCTTCTTCAGGGGTTTTGATTATTATGTGAAAGGTGAGATTGAGTATCTTCTTAGTCTGCTGCCAGAGTGTGGGGATATTTCCGGTAGCCACGGTTGGCTACTGCTCGCTCGGCGGTTAGAAAGCACTGTGTTTTGGGCTATGGACCGTGTAAAAGCTGTAAACCTTTATATATATTTAAAAAAATTCAGGCCCTATTTCGATTTGGGCCACCCGGCACGGCGGCACTTGCTCTGGGCCGGCTCTGGTGATGATGGTAGAATGAAGCAGGGTAGAAGATTGTGAGATTACAATATTGCCCTTTAGTCAAACGGTTACACTAACATCCATTTGACAAAAGGTGGCATCGTGTGATATTTTGCAAGTAGATGGGCACATAATATAAAAAAAGAAGTCTAAAAGTGACAACCTGCACCTAGCATCAAATAAACTCTAGGGAGGTAAATTGCACTTTCCTCAAGAAAATATGTATAGGACTTAAACAAGAAACTAAAAAATATATAAAACAATTTAATATTTTTTTACTTTAAAACCTTTCTGAACAACTCAAAGAAGATCAAAATTAGAAAAAATAAAACATCGGTCTAAACTATTAAACCCACAAAAACTCAAAGAAGATCAAAATTAGAAAAAAAATAAAACATGGTCCAACCCACTAAATTGGGTTAGTGTTCATCCATGGATCGCTAAACCATCCAATCGTACACAAACGATTTACAAGTGCTCAATCGGATCGGTCATGTTCGCTGGACATGCTTTAATGGCCGATCCTATTCATTTATCACCATATGTGGATCTATAATTTTTTAATAGTGTCACTATTTGAAAATGTATCCCAAATGTTTCATGTGTCACAACAGTACCAAATATGGATCAAAAGTTGTACATACTTGGTATACATTTTCGATTAATCAAAATTCAAAATCCCATATGTACCATAAGCATTCAAGTCAAAGTTACATATGGACTAAATGCAAAGCCTCCTTATATTGATTAGCGTTTAGACAATTTATCCACAACCACTTGATTGAAAAAAATACAAACGTCTCGATAAGCCGATGATCGACAAAAGAAACGCCATACACTTAGGCGTGGTAATTACTAATTACAAAGCACGATCTTAAGCTACACTGAATGAAGAAGTAGAGCCCTCGACGTATTTCCTTGCTCCTTTAAACCATCTTTTGTCACCCGCTTGTGCCTTGCAAATGTAAAGTTTTCCGTCTGAAACGGTGGCACTGATCAACTGGTGTTTGCCCCCCTCGTCTCCGTCAGCGGTCCTTGTTAACACAGACAAAAAGTAGTATTGTTTTCCATCCACAGTCGGGGTCGAAACCTCCAATATGTTTGCAGTTGCGACTGCATCTTGCTCAAATCCACCCTAAACACATAAATATATTGCAACAAAATGTGTTTAACATTGCTATTAGCAAGTCAAACAAGTAAAATTTAGAAAACATGTTTATATCGTCGTTTTGACACCCTCTAACACATTACTTGTGCTATATAATGCCTTGTATATACGATTTTAATATGAAAATAGCCGTTTTAAAATGAGGTGAAGCCGTTACCTCAGATGCGGTTTTGCCAAAGTAAGCTTGCTTCCCGAGCAAGTAATCAACCTGAAACACGATAGGTTTATGCAATGCTTAGTCAATCCCAGTATCGTTAATACATTTTTCTCAACTTGTAACAATCTTTTGAAACAATAATAACAAGATACTATGCAAATATGGTAGATTAAATGTCTATATGCGCCACACAACTATTAGAGATTTATGTGTTATACAATATCAAGGATCTAATATTCGTTTTTATGTGTTATTTACATAAGGGATAGTCATGTGACCGGAAACGAGTGACACATGCAAAAAAACTACCCTAGGCCCATCACTATGTAACGGCGAGCATATTTTTTCTTTGTTACACTAAAAATAATTACATTTTCTCTCTTCTTTCAATTAAATAATATTTTTCTATACATTTATCATTACCTTTTCTTTCTCCTCGACTGACAAACACTTTCAAAATATATTAAAATATTATTGAGGGTGATCAGTGTCTCCTCGGATATAAAGATATACAAATGAACAATAACATTTTATCTCTATTCAGCGAAACCAATTATAACCACTTTTTTATAATATAAAAACCACACTCAAAGAATTTGATGGAAGACATGTGAATGCTCTTAGAAGTGTGTTTATACCTTGGAGAGGAACTCCTCAGGGGCACCATAGTCGGAGATGGCTTTCTTATCGGTAGGTGTAACCATGACCGCAAGATTGCTAGTGGTGTCAAAGTTGTCTTCGTACCTAAGCACCTGACCGGGGTACTCAACCTCTTTGCTAGGGTTCCACTTCGCTGGAATCGACAACTTGAATCCCGGACCAGCATATTGCGAAAACTCCGTCGACTTCTGCTTCCCGAACACATTAGCTAAAATTCACACAAATCCATCACCCATTTCAATCCACATCATTAAATATTAAATACGTGACAAGGTATCGTAAGCAGCAGAGCAGCCTTAAAAAAATTCATTAAATACGTGACGTGACGAGGTATTGTAAGTAGCAGAGTGGTGTTATAATAAAGATACTACTTACCTGCTTCACCATAAGCAGCATCCGCTGGGGACACCTTGGTGCCAACAGCAGCTGCTCCGATCAGAACAGTGAGAGCCAAGCGGCGAGAGATGGCTGCGTCATTGGTTGCAGTTTCTTCACGTTTCTGTGAGCGGATGATGAGCTGGTTGGGCTTGATCGGAGCCGGCAGACGAGATGAAGATGACTGTAATGATGATGATGATGATGATCTGGCTGGGGTGGAGAGTGCGTGGAAGCATGAGGCAGCAGCCATTGTTGGTTGTTGTGGTGGAGACTGGAGAGAGTTGATGGTGGTGAGAATGATTGCAGAAGTGGGAGTGAGTGAGGGTGATGAAGAAATTAAGGGAAAGGATTGGTTGGAATGAGATGAGGAGGATGAGATTGAGAGGGTATTGGATAAGGGTTTGATGGCTAAATTGGATGCCAACTGGACATAGATGATCTTCAACTTCAACCGATTAGCAAGGTGGGGTCCTTGAGCAGTGTGTTTAACAGAAGCAACTACTTGGGTTTTCCGGGTGGGTTATACCCATTTAGTAACAGAGATCAAAGTAAGTTTTGGTTAAAGTGAGTCAGGCCCAAATGCCCAATGGCAGTTAAACACTTAAACCGACTTTCTCTAGTGTTCGTTTTTTAAGTGTGTGTTTGGAAAATTTTGGTTTTCTTTTTTCAACTCAAAACTATTTTTTAAAAGGATCAGGTGCACAAACTAACTAGTTAAATAACTAAAATCAGTTATTAATCGAAACTGTAATCAGTTAATAATTGATTGAGGAGTAATTGATTAGTGGTTTTTTAACCGTAGGTTCGTAACCAGTTAGGAATTTTTTAGAATCAACTGCTTTTTAACCGGTTAACAAGAAAAACGTTTTTATTTTTTAATTAAACCGGTTTCTCAAAAAAAAAAAAAAAAAAAAAAAAAAAACACACACACAAACAAAAACAATTTGTGCACCTCTGTTAAAGGGTGGGAAGCTTTTGCAGTTAACCAGTGGTATTCTTCCACGCGTTCTGACGAGAACTTGGTCAGTATATGTTTGATTTGTTACGGTATATGTACAATATATAAAACCGCAAGAGAAAATCCAAAGAATAAAGTTATGACATGTCTAAAAGAATGTAAACACGTGTTTTACACCGATCGAAAACCTTCAAAATTCAAAACGATACCACTTAAAGCCGACTCAATCACTTTAGAGGCCCTAGGCGAAAAGAAAAACCAGGGCCCTTTCCACAAGTCATTATATTTATTTTTTAAGATAAAATAAGAGGAATTTAATATGTAGAATTTAATCTCCATTTTCCACATGCTCGCCTTTCTGACAACTAACTCTCCCTCTATTTCTCTCTCGTTGACAACTAACTTGGTGATGCTGCCCACTATTGTTTCCAGAGCCATCACTAGGAGGTCCACTCCCTCACTGGTCAACCGACATCCAAGTAATATCTCTCTCCCTGTTTGAAGGCAATCAACAAACAAAAAAACACGGCAAGCAATATGATGCCACATGGACCGGTAGGATCATACTACTATTCATTTGAACTTTATTATGTATATAAAGTAAAATTAAATATAAGTATTGGGAGAAAACCTTTTAATTGAAACCTCCCAACATTTTTTTTTTTGAAAAAATCACACATGTAATAACATGTTTTTAAAAGTTTTGAGCAGAAAAACAAAAAACAAAAAATCGCCGAGAGAAGATTTAAAAAAATAAACAAGTTTTGCACAACGCAACTGTAACATATGTTACAAATTACACATGATTGTAACACATGTTACGCAAAACCTTGTTTAATTTTTTTCTTAAATCTGGTCGGCATTTTTTGATTTTTTTTGCTCAAGATCCTTAAAAACATCTATATTACATGTGTGGTTTTTTTTTTCAAAAGCAAACAATGTCCAGAGGTTAGAGTTTCCTATATTTTCTTATATATCCTTTCCCCATAAAGTAATACACTTTGCATACATAATAAATAGGGGAATTGACCTGGCATACATAATAAATAGGGGCATACATAATAAATAGGGGAATTGACCTGTAATAATCTTATCTAGACCTTATTGGCCATTAATAATCCACCTCAGAATATTCCTCCACCAGTACCACCTTTCACTTATTTTTCCTACAATGGTCCCCCGTTAAAAAAAACTTAACGGAGTTAAGTTTTTTTCCAAATAACAAACATTTTATTTTAGGGCTTTTGATCAGAACGATGATACGAGTCTAGTGATGTAAAACTTACTTCGAAATGGTGCTCCAAGTGACTTGATTTTTGTTAATTGGAAATTTAAACACCCGAATTGAATCGCCG
The DNA here is from genome assembly GCA_030545235.1 of Helianthus tuberosus. Lineage (NCBI taxonomy): Eukaryota > Viridiplantae > Streptophyta > Magnoliopsida > Asterales > Asteraceae > Helianthus > Helianthus tuberosus. Next base: position 29,383,631 of record CM060386.1, on the reverse strand, counting down.
TTTTCATCGTTTAGAGCACCGTTTCGAGACAAGTTTTACATCAATGGACTCGTATCATTGTTCTAATCAAAAGCCCTAAAAATCTGTTTGTAATTTGAAAAAAAAAAAACTTAACTCCGTTAAGTTTTTTTAACGGGGGACCATTGTAGGAAAAATAGGTGAAAGGTGGGACTGGTGGGGGGAATATTCTAAAGTGGGATTATTAATAACCAATAAGATCTATGTGAGATTATTACATGCCAATTTCCCTAATAAAGTATTATATAATCACACAACCTATTACAAATAATCATTGAGGTTGATATATCACACAATCTATTACAACTAATCACACACATTCATTCAAAAATCACACAATCACAATTTTGTGTTTTAATTTAAAAAAACAAGAATCAAACAAATTATTACTTGAGTATCCTTCCGCCACATTATTCAGAAACACTTATCTTGGAACTATTTCTGATATTGAAACATCGTTTAAAGAACTATGGGATGATCTTTGTTCTGAACAAATACTTTTGGTTGATGAACTATATTCAGGATCAATGCTGAAAAACGCAGGCTTAGATGGTATTGGAAGCGAGAGAGAGGGGCTATTAAACATAAGAACAGCCAATGACATGGTTGGTCTATCAGTGACATTTTCTTGAACACATAATAACCCAATGTGAATACATCTAGTGATGTTGCTCAATGAGTCTGTTCCCGTCTTCAGTATGGGATCTATCATGTTTGTTGTTGTATTATTCCGCCAACTTTTCCATGCCTAAAAGAGATTTTCACTTTTAGTTTCTTCATACAATTAAACAAACCAATTTCCAATATTTCATCAAACATAAGTGCTTTTAGTTCCCGAACTAATGAACTATTGTTATTGAAGTTTTATTTACAAATACTTAACTTTTTTAGTAGTTAAGTCCTCGGCCAGACTTCTATTTGGTTAAGTTTACCAATAAGTTAATTAAGTCATCAAAATGTATTTGTCATGTCCTTGAATCATGGAAAGAAACCACATATTTTGAACATAAGGACTTAGACCATTTGTAATGGTTAATGCCCCCTAAGGTGGATTTTCCGCCACATCAGCATCACAACGCCCCCTTTAAAAAATGTGTAATAGTTAACGCCCCATAATGCCCTTTCAATCATTACTTTCATTTTGTTTTCTCTCAATTGGGCATTATACTAGAAATGTCCCTCCCTCTTCATGCCCCTATAACACCTAAGGGGGCGGTGTTGAGGGCGTTATCAAGCCCCTATAATGCCCCATTACGCATGGCCTAAATGAATCATGAAAATAGTTTAGGTACTAACACTACGTATCTTTTAAGTTTCAATAGATAGACAGATCTTTTAAAATTCCATCGGTTGATAACCCGTCGATGATGCTCTACTAGAATACGTGACACGGGTAATGCATTAAAGACAAATTACCGACGAGATTTATTAAGAGGTCATCGATGGGAGTTTTTGCGATGGATTATTGACAATTATATAATCCGGATTCGCAACTAAGACGTGTTTCGAGGTATTCCCGATGGTCGTCTATCGACAAATTACCAAATCAATATGATTAAGTTGATGCATAGAGGAATTTTAGATACACCCCCAAAATAGTATGATTAAATTGGTGCATACCAACATTTTAGAGTTTATAGTAGTAGGGTCAATACTTACAAAGCTAAGAAGGTGTTCTATGTTCTCTCCGTTACGAAAACATTGGTTCTTTTGACCTGTTGTCATCTCCAATACTAACACTCCAAAACTATACACATCTGATTTTACTGAGAAATGACCATGCCTAGCATATTCTGGTGCCATATAGCCACTGTAGGGAAAACATATAGAACGAACATAATGTAAGAAACATGTGCTATATAATAAAAGAATTCAAATAAGGTTACATTTTAAACTTTGTTGAAGGAACTATATATTCTTACTAGGTTCCGACAATTCGACCTGTATTGCCTTGAGTTTCCTCGGGATTAAACAATCTTGCCATGCCAAAATCTGCAATTTTAGGGTTCATTTCTTCATCTAATAAAACATTACTAGCTTTCATATCACGATGAATTATCCTTAGGCGGGAGTCTTCATGAAGGTATAAAAGTCCCTTTGCTATGCCTTTGATGATGGTGAATCATTTTTGCCAATTGAGAAGTGTACGTTTAATTGGATCTACAACCACCATCAAGAAGTATTCATGTCGATAGTCAATTAAAAAGAATAAAACAAATACAATCGTTTGTTACTCGAAGGGTATCACTAACTTTACTCCCTTTTTTGACATCAGTTACTTGTGATGTAATAATAAGATCTAGAGTAAATTATAGAATACGTCCTTTATGTTTATACCCGTTTTCAAAGTTTGTCGACTACCTTCTAAAATTACAAAAAATGTACATTATGTTTGAAAACCTTTATACGTTACGTCCTTTAACTCAAACCTTGATTATTTTTAACGTTAAATATGATAACATGGACCCCACATGAGGGTATTTTTTTCTTATTTAAATAAATATAGAAATAATAAATTTAAAAACATAATATATGTAACACCATCTCTATATGAAACAACACACACTATCTCTCTTTTACAACCATTAATCAAACAACACTAGTCATCTCTTTCAACCTTCGCCATGGATCACTAGCCACCACCTGCCATCACAACCACAACCTGCCACCGCAACATCCACCCATACAACCTAAACCCCCTAAAAATCCTTTTACCACCACCACCACCACCACCACCGCAACACCAAATCCTCTAACCTATACTTTCCTCACACAAAGACCATTACCCACACGAAGAAACTAGAGAAAAAGAGTGTAAAGGGAAGATTTACAGCGTCCTCTTCCGTGTCTGTCCTGATGATGTCAAATCGAACTAGGGTTTCTGTTTTGGAGTTTCTTAGAAATTGATTAGGGCTTCAATCGGTGGGTTTAGGGGGGTGTTTGGGATTGCTTATTTTATTGATTTATTAGCTTATTGACTTTTTGAAAAGTTAAAAGGTGTTTAGCATGAGATTATTATGTGAGAGGAAAAGTCAATAAGTCACTCCATTGTGACTTATTAACTTTCCAAAAAGTCATAAGTTATTTTGAAAAGCTAAGCCAAACATGGCCTAGGTCCAACGAATGAGGGGAGCCAGATGGATTCAGTTTATATGGCGGTGATGGTTATAAGTGGTGGTTCGCTTGGATTATAGGGTTTTAAGGTGCATGTGGTGGTTATAACGACGAGAAAGGTAGGGGATGTGAAAGGTTGCAGACGGTGGGTAGTTAGGGTTTCAAAGAGGTGTTGGAAGGGTAGGATCGGTGGTTCCGGTGATTTGGAAGGGAATGAGGTTTGTGGTGGCAAGTTGTGGTGGTGGCTATTAACAGTGGTGGAGGGTGGTGGTGGGTGAGGTGATTTACAGGGGAAATCAAGGGGGAATGGAAAAGAATAGGCAAGCCAATGTGAGGCTAGCCCACTTGGTAAAGACACTTGCCGAAGGCTGTGTGTACCGGAGAACATTTGCCGTTAAAAAAAGAAAGGAAAAGAACAATTATGCCCTCACATGGGGTCTAAGTGACCTAGTTTAACGGTAAAAATTAACATTGTTTAGGTCAAACATAAAGTATGTTTTATGTAATCTTTGAAGGTAAAAGACACTTTGAAAGCTGGTATAAACAAAAAAGACATTTTCTGTAATTTACTCTAAGATCTATCTTAAAAAATGTGTACCATATGTAAACAATAAATCTTGCATCTATATCTAGTTATCTTATTTTGAGATGTCACATGTGGTGGTGGTATTCTTAAGGAACTTACCAAATATAAATTTATCAAGACTTTGATTGTGCAAGAACTCATAAATGAGAAGTCGTTCACTCCCTTCTAAGCTAAAACCAAGAAGTCTAACCAAATTACGATGTTGAAGTTTTGCGACCAGCAAAACCTCATTCTTGAATTCGATGTCACCTTGCCTGGAATCCCTAGACAACCTCTTAACTGCTATTTCACACCCATCTCCAAACTTACCCTATAACCATATATGATACATAACAAGTATCAGGACTATGTGATATTAATGTTATCTTTTGGCACATAACTAGCAATATCAATTTGTCTATACCTTGTAAACCGCTCCAAATCCACCTTGTCCGAGCTTATTGTCTTCCGAGAAGTTATTTGTAGCTCCTCTCAAAGTACTAAAGTTGTATTTTAAAGATTCAATGTTGTCAATCTCCATGTTTTCAGCTAGTAGAGAGAGAGAGAGAGAGAGAGTTAAAAACAAAAGTTAATAATGCAAGCCAAGATCAAAATCTTTAATTACTTTTAATATTTGTGGCTGTCATTTGCTTCTTCTTCCTGCTCATTAATCTTAAGAAGATACACATGAAAGCAATGATTATGATGAGGCTAACTGTCACAACAACGATTACTATTTTCCTGGTCCGGTTTGAGCTTTTACCTGCAAATAGGGACAAGTATTAGTGTATGGATTAGGATCAAATACAAAGGCTCTTTAAAATAAGAAGTGTACAAAGCCTCCTAAAAATAAATCATGCTTGTCTAAGGTTGTGTGTAGCGGAGAAACACCTAAAGCGTTACCTACCACCGACGTCTATCAAACCCGTCAACTCACCTTCACGCCTCCCCTCCGTCCCCTTCAGGGTAATTTCACCCTCATTTTAAGACGCTAAACACTCTTAACTATCTTAAAATCATGTAAAACTATCTTTTTGCCCCCAATGAGTTCATTCACAACATAGTATAGATACTTAAAATTAGATAAACTGAATTACATTTTGTACCTGGTAGTGATGGTGATGATGAAACTGGTGGTAGTGATGGTGATGACGATGAACCTGGCGGTGAAGGGATGCCCTCGTTAAAAAACCGACTAAGACCATAACTATACCTGCACATAGGTTGAAAGACTGTCCCTCCAATCTTCCCACTTTGGTTAAAAACCGTCGCATAGTAATTGTATGCATTTTCCAAGCAATCTATGCACTGCATCTCCAATAAGTCTGGAGTACACTGCACAAGCCCATAAATCGTTACAAAATCGGGCCCAGTCGTGTTCCCTGCAGCAAACTTCAGTAACGAGTCACCAGCAGCCGCATCAGCTTTCAGCTTATTCATCAACGACGAGAGATCCTCAACAAACCGATCCCTTTGAGCTGAGGTTATTGTGCTAACCAAAACTCTATAACCATCAATATGATAAATGTTCCCCAAAACAGACTTTGTGGAGTATTTTAACCAACACATCTCATAGTATCCTACTGCTTCCTTTTGGTTAGGACAGAGTTCTCGCAACTTAACCATCGAGTCATTTAGACAGCTCAGGCACAAATCTGGCTCTATGTCGCCTCGGCAAATGGCTGCAGAGTGGACCATATCGTTCCCTTCCTGGGTAGAGTGGTTGAAGAAACCCAAGCCAGAGTTGGTGGTGGGGAGAGTGGAGAAGGTGGTGTCGAGGTTTCTTTCGAACGTACTGTTTATGGTGTAATTATCGTTGTTCGCACAAAAATAGAAAATAAAATCGGGTTGAGCTAAGGTGACGGTATTGGTTATATATATAAAACAAAGAAAGATCCATAAGAAGAGTTGTGATCCGGAAGTTATGAACATGTTTTGTTGGGAGGTGATATGGTTATGAATTTGACATTAAGGATGGGAGGAATAGGGTTATATGAAAACATAATCAGTAAATTATAACAAGTGGTGCATGTGGTTATTTAAATATTAAATCTAACAAAACCTATTGTAGTATTGCCAAATGTAATCACCTTATGGAAATGGCATACTGAATATCTCCAACTTAACGTTGTAAGGTGAAAGAAACTCACACCTGACTTGAAATAGAGGGGGGGGGGGGGGGGGGGGATGGGTTTGACATGACGAAGTTCGCTCCGGTTTGGGTATGCGGTTCGAGTTCGCGATTCGCTAGTTGGGACGAATTCGGTTTGGAGGGGGTAAGTTCATTTTGTTCTTATTCACAAATATATATATATATACATAAAATGTTTTGAGTGGTTTAAGTCCTCGACCAAACTTTTTGATAGAGTAAAGAGGAGACAAATAGACCATTTCTTTCTTCTAACACTTGAAGTCAACGGTCACTTGTTTAGTCTGAACCATGATCAAGACATGTCCGGCCTTGTCATAAAATACATTACATGACTTTTTTTTTCATTTAACTGAATAATAAAGATACGTTTGTTTACTTAAATTACCCCTCTTTTATCATCGAATCAATAAATCATTCACCTTTTTATAGTATCTTAGTGTTTCTATGAAGAAACAAGAGAGAAGAAACATGGGAGAAAACTCACCTTTTTATACATATATGCACTCGTTAGCATGTAACCGAAACTAATTACACATATGATAAGTATTTTGGTAGTGATGCTTTTAGATTACTTAGAGGATGCTAGTTAGCACTTTTGATTGTTTTAGATTACTTGGGGGGTGGGGGGGGGGGGGGGGGGTTGCTAGTTAGCACTTTTGGTTTACAAAGTGAACCGAGCTTAAATTGAAGGAGTATATTTCCAAACATTTTTCGACCGAGCGTCGAGCAATTTAGACAACCCTAATTGGTATCATCTACATTTTAATTTATAGGTTTTCCAGGACGAATACTCCATGATGATGAAGTGTATTGAACATAAAAATCAATAATATGATTGACATATATCACTGGGTGGAGGCACATTGGGGAACCTAAAGGAATCGACTTACACGAACTTCAACTATCAGTGGTGTTGGAGCCGACTCGTATAAATATATATTTAGGGTATAGCTTTTAAGGTTTAGAGTTTAACTTTAGTGTTTATCTTTTAGGGTTTAAGGTTTCTGACTAGCGCTCGTCTAACATCCCAAAACGCGAATTTTAAGATTCGTTAGAATGACACTATGTTCAATTAAATAAATTTAATAACTAAGTTATTAAACTTGGTTAAATGACTAACAAAACAACCAAAGGAAGGAAATTGCTACATTTGTGATCAAGTAACAACTAGAGGGGCCAAGGTTGTCAAAAATGGAAAGTTGTGTTTAATTAAAAATAAAGTTAAAACCCAAAAACACACACACTGTGTGTGTGGGCGTCAATGTGCGACCAGGAGAGGAGGAAAAAGGGGGGTCAAACCCTAGAACAGAAAATCTATCAAATTGAAAGGGGATTTAAGGGCTAAACGAATGCATGAACCAAGAAAGTCGATCACCTAAGTGTTTCTAACATCAAGTAAGTCGAATTTGGTGTTTTAATGATGTTTGATTAAGTGGGTTTTGTGAAATCCGAAAATATAGTGTAAGATTAAACATGAATGTTTGTTATGATGAATGTATAGATGCTAAAATATGTTTAATTTTGACTATGATGATGATTTGGGAAAAAACTTACTTGTAGTAGTAGTGAAGATGATGATAAGAATGATCATTCATGTTCAATAGATGTGTATTGTTGATGAATGTATAGTTGAGATTATTAATTAGAAAGCAAGTAATAGTAAAATAATATGAAAAGTTCGGTTTATTAAATAAGCAAAAACCGACAAAAGTTGTAGTATCAAGGAAAGCATTAGTTGAGAAGAGTACTGAGTAAAGTTATGTGATAGACATATTGGAAATTTACTCATGAGAGAGTTCTACGTAAGCAATGAAATGTATAATGTAGTATGCCTGGTAAGTTAAGGATTTATGGAAGAATATGGGTGAGTTAACACCGAATAAATTGAATAACTGAATGAATATGATATGTTAAGAAACGGTCATCATGATGCGTTGTGAACGGGTCAAATAAATGAAAATGTTATGCTAGGAATGGTCATGTATCGACCCGTTAAGAATGGGTCGAGCGAACTAATGTTTTAAAAGAATCTAGAAAGGGCTAGTATGAAAACAAGTTAAATTGATAAACGCCATACTCGAAGAAATTTGAATGATATGTGCTAACCGTTAATGTTACAGATGAGAATGGTGAAATTCTTGGCATGATAAAAGTAGTAGAGCTGATGAAAGGATGCTTAAGAGCAGGAAATTAATACATGAATGAATGAATGAAATCAATCCTGGTACGGAAGGTATTATGAAGAAGCGGATTGACCCGGCTTACGGATCATTGAATTACGCAATGATGACGAGGTCAGTAAAATGTTTAACTCATGATTGATAAGTAAGAATTGATAGATAGAATGCTATCCAATAATAAACGAACAGCGAAATAAGTATGGTATAATGTGTAATGTATGACCTTTAAAGGTCAATTTAGGAGGAAATTTCAACCCACAATTGTGGACGTTAAGAGGAAATATTAAAATTGTTAAGTAAGAATTTGGGGGTATAAAAGAAACCAAGAACGACATTAGTAATGGATTAATAATAAGTATCCAGTGGTAACGTTAAACTCAAATGAATGTTAATAAAATTGAGTCCGTAGATGGTCCAAGGTATTATGTGTTAAAGAAAGTGCCTAGAAAGGTTGCTAAGGTAGAACGCCCAATCAAAACCACAATAAGTATTCATGGGGCTAATCCCAGAATGTAATATTTTCTTTGTAAATGTGTGAGGTAGGGATAGTATGACCCACCATGAATGATAAACGTCTGAAAGTTTAATGTCTGGTTTCTAAGGTGAGAACAAGATATACTTTTATGGTTGTAAGCGAATCCTACCACTATATATATGTCGCAAGTAATGAGCACTATGAATGAAAAGAAGAATGGATTGGGAGTAGATTTGGCCTAGTAGGGATGAGGAAGGTTTCGGGGACGAAACCTCCTTTAAGGGGGTAGATTTGTAACATCCCAAAACACGAATTTTAAGATTCGTTAGAATGACAACATGTTCAATTAAATAAATATAATAACTAAGTTATTAAACTTGGTTAAATGACTAACAAAACAACCAAAGGAAGGAAATTGCTACATTTGTAATCAAGTAACAACTAGAGGGGCCAAGGTTGTCAAAAGGGGAAAGTTGTGTTTAATTAAAAATAAAGTTAAAACCCAAAAACACACACACTGTGTGTGTGGGCGTCGATGTGCGACCAGGAGAGGAGGAGAAAGGGGGTCAAACCCTAGAACAGAAAATCCATCAAATTGAAAGGGGATTTAAGGGCTAAAAGAATGCATGCACCAAGAAAGTCGATCACCTAAGTGTTTCTAACATCAAGTAAGTCGAATTTGGTGTTTTGATGATGTTTGATTAAGTGGGTTTTGTGAAATCCGAAAATATAGTGTAAGATTAAACATGAATGTTTGTTATGATGAATGTATAGATGCTAAAATATGTTTAATTTTGACTATGATGATGATTTGGGAACAACCCACTTGTAGTAGTAGTGAAGATGATGATTAGAATGATCCTTCATGTTCAATAGATGTGTATTGTTGATGAATGATGTTGTATGTATGTAACATTTCTATTTTTACCATAGGTTTAGTTAAATTATTAAACCAATAGTAACTAGTAACTAGTTTATTTTTAAATATATTTATTCGACCCAAATAGTTTTAACAACTATTTTATGTATAGTTGGTTAGAATGGTATATTAATTAATTGGCCTGTATATGGGTGACCTTTCTATTAAAATAAAAGTCTATAAAAAATTATATTATTAGACAGGTAGCTTACGGGTAAGTTGGCTATAAGAAATATCAAGTACCTAGACGGGCCTAGGAACCGTATAATAATTAAAATATAAAAATACATTGTATTTTGAACCTACTCCATTTTTAATGAAACTTGGTTCAAAATATAAACACAAATATTCTGGTTCGAATGACATATTTATTATTTTATAAAACATTATATTTCAAAAGTTATACGCACCAAATAACTGAAGCAGCTAAATTAATTATAATAATAAAATTTAAAAACCAAACTCTACAAATTAAAATAAAATTTATCGTTTACATGTAAATTAAATAAACCTAAATTTCATTTAAGATAGCTATACACATATATTAAGTTAGTGAAATTGATGGATACGTGTCCTCCATTTCAATAAGATAAATTTAATATTTTCAAGAAGTATATATGTGTCTTTAGAATTGGAAAAGAATGAAATGACAAGGATTCCAAACCTTTAGTATAAATACAAAACAATAGCAAAACTTCAACTCCTGTTTCTTTCGAAATCTCCCTCTCATCTATATTCCTTTTATTTATTTTTCCCTACAATAACAATAAAGTGATGTCATGTTTTAAGTGTTTTAACTTCCGATCACCGCTACCCTTTCCGATTGATCTGAGCCTCATAACACATGTCAGGGCTCTGCCCGACTAAGTTGTTGGGATTCGGTCTCAGACATCGGGATAAGGTTGAATTAGGGGTATTATACTTACCACGAGTGCATTATATATTTTTAAATAGCTCAGAAGTTATACCCAAAATTCTACCATGAGGTTTTCTAGTTGAACCCTAAAGTCACAAAGTGGGTCCATTCTCTTTTCTCACCATTTTATTCCATTTTTGTCTCAAACCATAACAACTCTCACCAAAACTATTATTTATTTTTATATTTTGTTCACAAGGAAACCTTAGTTAAGACCCCTAAGTAATCCTACATAAACCCTAAAGTTTTCAGAACAATCAGAATCAGGACCCCTAAAACTCAGGGGGGGGGGGGTATTTCCTACTTGACGATTATCCTCATAACTCGTTGTAAAATACGAGATTCTTCGATCCGTCGACTCAGCTAACCTACAAACACACGTGGCAAACATATGAGAATATGTGACCCGTCGCGTCACGCGACGCCCCCAGGGTGACCCCTCGCGTCACGCGAGGGGGTCAAAGTTTCAGTATAAATAGAGGGCTTTGGCACTCGAATAGCTGCGTTGGTTCGACGTTAAAATTCAATTCAGGCACTGAGATATCGTCCAAATACTACCAAACACACACTAGCTCGAATTCTGCTACGATACCGGGTATTAACTCGATCGCTGCTATGATTCAATGTCCGATCGATTTAAACTATCCGACCGGATGTTTAAGTGCTATCCTTTGTCATTAGTCGTGATTCCGACAGGATGTTTGAGTACCACCCGAACTTGGCGAATACTCTGTCATTCATTGTGAATCTGATGGATGTTTAAGTGATTGCACTTTGTCATTCGTTGTGAGAGTTTTAATCTCGTGAGTTATCGTAAATGTTGTATTAGTTATTTACCTAGTTCGTATGCACTAGGTTACAAGACTAATCAATAGGCTAAGCTCTGCCTGTATCTGCAATATATCAAGGCTTATCTATAGACTAAACTTTGCCGTATGAATCTGCATGCTTATAATGTGAGTCATTCTCTTTTTATCAAATTTGTTTACAAAAGCATGTTTATTTTTAAAGTTATAATTACAGTGATTAAGTATATGTAATCACCAAGTTACAGCCGGTATGTGGGGTTTTGTATACATTACTTGATAATCGTCACCATTGGGGCAGCCAATGGGGGATATGACCATAGTCACAGATCCGGTCGAGTGACAAATACCGTGGGTAGTTGGTTTGATAGCTGGAAACATTGTAATCTCTCTTAATACTGTAAATTATAACAAATGAGTCGTTTTAGTAAATAGAATGATTCACCAGTATTTCCTGCTGACAAAACCTTTTTAAAACGCGTTTCAGGTAATTACAGTAGATTGGAGTAAGAGATGGATACGGCACTGAAAGGCTTCAAGAAGTGGCTTATTTTATTAATTAAATCAAATTAAGAAATATTGTTTTATGTAATTGGGTTTATCCCTTATTAAAGCTACCGTTGAAAAACATGGGTTTATCCCATATATTTAATAAATAAAATCTGGTGTTTTCTAAACTCTGATATTTTTCCTAACTCACGGTCCTGATGAAATTTCCGCTGCAATATTTTTCAAAATAATCACCGGTACCAATTGGCTGTTCGCGGCTCCCGATTCCGTCCAGGGTGGGTCGGGGGTCGTGACAATGTAATGACTAATTTTAGTTAATTTGAATATAGTATGAAAGTTGTATGATCAAAGTTGAATTTGATGATCTATGCTATGAATTAGGAAGATTATGCAATAAAGTACTTGTACATTGAGCTTTGCATGTTGTATGCACACCAAGTGTTTGATAAAATGTCCAAGTGACCAAAAATAGTAGGAATTGTACGCATATGATGTATGTTATATGTAGAATGTGTTAATGATGTAAATTTTAGTATATTAGCATAAAGAATGTGTTTTACACGGAGTACACGTGGAAATTAGTTCGATGAAGTGATCTAGTAAGAAACACACATTAGAAGATTGTACCATATGCTAGTTGAAATGTTAAAGAAGCCGAATGTGAAATGTAAATTGACATGATCATTCATATGTATAATTTTATATGCTAGCAAGAATGTGGATGCAATGAAATGAAAGTATAGGGATCATGTCAAGATGGATGGAAGCATAAAGGGCTAACGGGTCATGAGGACATGAGGAAACGAGGGCGAATATGGATGCGTAAGGTAAGTAAATTCCCGGACTTCCTTTTTTGTAGTAAATGAAATTATTGGAAATGTTATTGATAATTGTTAGTAGTTATGTTGGGATGTGTTTTTAATGATGATATCAAGTAAGAGTATTAAGTAATTGATTTCCGGAATCACTTCTTAGTTGTTGAAGTAAGGTAACGACTAGTTAATTAAACATGATGACGATTGAAGTTGCGTATGGTTTTGGTTGTATGAAATCGGGGATTTTTACTATGTAGACCGAACGGGTCAAAACAAGGTAGTATTGATATGTCGGAATGATGCTTAAGTAATGGCTACGGTATTGTAACCGGGTAAAGGGTAGAATTTCACATAAGAATGCTAATCGAGAAACGGAGACGCTAATATAGACTAAATACTCGGTTGTGAGTTATAACTAATGAATAAACCAATTTGTGAATGAAATTTTATTATCAAAATATGATTTCGTAGGAACGAATGAAGTGAATGAGTTCAGCGCATACCAAGTACCGGGTGAGTAAATCCCAGGTACGATACTCCAAATAATGTAAAAGTGTTATAGTTATATGTAACACCCCGAAAACGGGTTCGGTAATCAAACCCTGTTATACTAAAAAGACGGGTAAAATACCCTTGGTGGTAAAATTAACCCGGTGGATATTAGGATTTAAACAAATAATCCTAATATTAATTAAAAGGAAAATAAATGCTTTGAGAAAACAAAGTCAAGAAGAGGCGCGAGTTAACGGCACTTAAAATAAAACGGGTTATAACTCCCGGAACCCACTAAGTTAACTAGGAATAATTAACTTAGGTAGTATTGATAAATTAAGCAAAAACATTAAGAAAGCAAGAATTAAGGAACCTTTTTATAAAAGGTTGAAACAAAAGGGACTAAGGTTGTAAGTTGTGAAACTTATGTTTTAAAACAAAAAAAAATTAAAAATTACAAACACACAAGGTCTGTGCGTGGAACGACAGGAGAAGAGGAAAATGGGTGCAAACCCTAGTTCACCAAAATCATCAAATTGAAGGTTGATTATAGCCCCAAATCGATGCATGAACACAAATTCGTGATCACCTAAGCTCAGAGATCGTAAGGTATGTCAAATTTTGTAATTTGGTGATGTCTATAAATTATGATGAACACTCATAATCAAAATTCGGGGATGAATGTTGAATGTATGAGTGATATATATGTTGAATTCATGTTTAGAAACAAACCCTAGTTGAAAACTTGAAGAATTGGTGTTAGAAACTAGGGATTTGATGATTACTCTTGTATGTGCTAAGTGGGTTTTGACTAAATAATAAAGATGATGATATATTTGTGCTAGAAATCGTCATAATCGATAGTTGATGCGAGATACTTAAACAATTTGCAAGTTTGAGTATTTAATCATACATAATTGAGATGGGTTCTTGGAATGTTGTAATGAAATTGGTAAATAATTCATGTATGTGATGTTTTTATGGTTTTGATTGCTAAAACTAGTGTTACGAAGTCATGAACATGCTTTAATTGAAAGCTGAAATCAAACAGCTTCTGATCAGAATTTAAAGCCGACTTGTATTGGCTGTAACCTGAACAAAACGTGACAAAAACATGTGTTTCTTGAGTCTACAATGTAATTCCAGGAAATATCTTTAATACCCCACTGGAATCGCATTTTTTCGACGAAAATTGAGCGTTTTATGAATTTTTCCGTATCAAGGGTTCAAGCTGCGTTTTCTGGCAGAATTTGTAGCCCATTACGAATGTCATAACTCAATTTAGAAATTTTGTAGAAATTTTAAGTGATTAAAAGAATCGCCAATTGGAATTTCGTCAATCGGATAAACGAGGAATTTTTAATGAATTTTTCCGTAAGCTGCAGTCAGAAGTGACGAATCTGATTGCAGCTTAGTAAATGAATTTTTACTAATTTTTGGTAAAGAGTTAGATCTTGAAATTTTAACACAAGGCCTAACCCTCTGAGAGGTACGCCACATAAAAAAATCATAATTTTTGAAGACTTGTAAACAGGTTAAACAAGTCACCAAAAACAGCCAATTTTCAGTGATTTGAAATGCCTAAATGAAATCGCGGTCTACTAGTTAGTATGTAAAATTTGATTTCGTTAAGAGTTCAGATGAAATATGCCTAAGTGAGTTCATTGAACCAAATGTGCATTTGAATATGTTGATAAGTCAATTGACTTTTAAAAAAGTCAAACCGATTAATGATTAGATTGAATGATAATTTTGATATGGACGAATGATAAATTCGACATAAAACCCGTAGGATGGGATAGTCGTAAATGATTATGACTAATCTAACCGTCTTACGAATTGTGATGATGATAGTTTGACTCTAGACAAGCTAGATGAAGACTTGGGAAAGAAGCGGGTCAAACGGATCAAGTACGCGGAAAAAGAGCATAACCGGATGCAAGGTAAGTAAAACTTACACCCTTTTGTAGGATATATATTTATTTATAAGTTATAAACACAACAAAGGTTATAATCGAAATACGGTTCCGACACAAATTGATATGGGTCGGAACATATCAAAAGATGAAAACCATGTTTAATGGTAAAAAGGGTTGAAACGGTATTTTGGTCATGTGATGAAATATATAAAATGAGTTTTCGAATGGCTACTTTATAAGTAAGCCTAAACGAAGTAAAAAGTGAAAACGACGATTTAGTCACGTATAAATGGATAAAAGTTGAAGTATAAAACGACACCAAGTGGCATAAGCCATGTTGAGTTAAACGTGTAAGAAACAGATTTAAGAGACACAACTAAATGGTGAGAAATCGAAATGAATTACTTAACGAATTGGTAAATAAATACCATTTATATATAAGCGCAAAATGTTTGGTCGTTTAGACCAAACGGGTCAAATGGCAATGTTGATACCATTTGACATATAACGAGTAATAAGTGTTTGTCAAGTCTTATACTCGCAGGATAAAATGGCTTGCGAATTAGCGATGCTATGAATTAGTAAATCACTGAGACAAGGTATTAAAACGGGTCAAAATGTCGACCCGAGCCAGGTACGCATAAATAAGATTATAGTTAGACGAGTGATTTTGGTCAAATATTTATTGAAAGTCCTTCATCGTTAAATGAGGGACTAAAATTGACCAAAACGCCTTTGATGGGTAAATCGGGAAAACGACCCATATGGGTTGATTAGGAAATTGCGTTTTGATTGGGGAATCATTAAACATGAATATAAGTTATAGGCATAAACATTTGTGGATCAAATGCCTAAAATGGCCCAGTTGCGTAAAATGACTGACCGAAGGGTAAATTTGGGTTAATAAGTAGATATGCAAAATATACCACAAAATGTGAAAAGAAAAGTTGTAGTATCAAGGAAAGCATTAGTTGAGAAGAGTACTGAGTAAAGTTATGTAATAGACATATTGGAAATTTACTCATGAGAGAGTTCTACGTAAGCAATGAAATGTATAATGTAGTATGCCTAGTAAGTTAAGGATTTATGGAAGAATATGGGTGAGTTAACACCGAATAAATTGAATAATTGAATGAATATGATATGTTAAGAAACGGTCATATGTTGATGCGTTGTGAACGGGTCAAATAAATGAAAATGTTATGCTAAGGAATGGTCATGTATTGACCCGTTAAGAATGGGTCGATCGAACTAATGTTTTAAAAAGAATCTAGAAAGGGCTAGTATGAAAACAAGTTAAATTGATAAACGCCATACTCGAAGAAATTTGAATGATATATGCTAACCGTTAATGTTACAGATGAGAATGGTGAAATTCTTGGCATGATAAAAGTAGTAGAGCTGATGAAAAGATGCTCAAGAGCAGGAACTTAATACATGAATGAATGAAATCAATCCTGGTACAGAAGGTATAATGAAGAAGCGGATTGATCCGGCTTACGGATCATTGAATTACGCAATGATGACGAGGTCAGTAAAATGTTTAACTCATGATTGATAAGTAAGAATTGATAGATAGAATGCTATCCAATAATAAACGAACGGTAAAATAAGTATGGTATAATGTGTAATGTATGACCTTTAAAGGTCAATTTAGGAGGAAATTTCAACCCACAATTGTGGACGTTAAGAGGAAATATTAAAATTTTTGAGTAAGAATTTGGGGGTATAAAAGAAACCAAGAACGACATTAGTAATGGATTAATAATAAGTATCCAGTGGTAACGTTAAACTCAAATGAATGTTAATAAAATTGAGTCCGTAGATGGTCCAAGGTATTATGTGTTAAAGAAAGTGCCTAGAAAGGTTGCAAAGGTAGAACGCCAAATTAAAACCACAATAAGTATTCATGGGGCTAATCCCAGAATATAATATTTTCTTTGTAAATGTGTGAGGCAGGGATAGTATGACCCACCATGAATGATAAATGTCTGAAAGTTTATTGCCTGGTTTCTAAGGTGAGAACAATATATTATATTATATTATATCATATCATATTATATCATATCATATCACTTTTTTTTATATACACATGCGAACAGAATGGCTACAAACTAAACAATTTAATTGAGTGGTCCCCATTTTACAACCTTAATAACTCAAGTTTGGGTTTTTATCCGGACGCTTCCTTTTTTTAGTGGATTATAAGTTTTGATCATTATCTTTATACTTAATTCTACGCGGTGTTATTTGTTTTTAAAATTAATAAGTTTTGTACTTAATTTTTCAAAATCTTGCATGTTATGTTCTTTAGCCCTAACCCAGTTAGATCAGTAGTCGATAACTAATTAGATAATTTAGCTAAACCCCAAATCAAATCCCCCCAATCGTTGTCAGTGATGGTCGTCATTCTGAACTCAAAACCCCCAATGACCTTAGGGTTTTGAGCACCACATCGGGTGAACAAAGAACAAATTTGGTGGCGGCTTTGCTGTGGTTTGGTTTGGTGGTGGCAGGTGATGGTGGTGTGGGTCAGTGGTGGGTGGGTGGGTGGGTGGTGGTGGTGGGAGAGAGAGAGTGAGATAGGGTTAGAAGAAGAAATAGAGTAATATTGAGTATTTAAATTTTACTTCTTGTTATTTATTGAAAGATTTTTAAATAAATTGATAAAAAGACCAAATTACCTTTGTGTGATCAAAGTTAACTGAGTTAGTGCCAAAGGACATACGGTGCTAGGTTTTTAAAACGTAATGGATGATTCTTGTAATTTCAAAAGTTAAAAAGTATCCAAACATAAAGGACGAAAAATGTAATTTACCCTTTATTTTATTAAACTAACTTAGATGAATGGAAACTTGGAAGAAAACAAAATTGAATGCAATCAAGTGACCTTATATATCTTTAATTGGTTTCTGATCAATACATTTTAGGTACATGTTATTGATTATTAATTTTAGTAAAAATGTATTGATATTAGTTTGAAATATATTAGTTAATAGATTAAATACTACATGAGCTTAAATGATATATTTATAAAATAAATAGTCTAAACTTGAATTATCTAATTTAATGTGTGATACATCAAATTGAGGAAAGAACTTTTTATCTCATGTCACATAAACTTTGAATCAAATAAAAAGGGTGGTATTAATTGATAAATTAATTATGACATTAATTGAATTATTCTTTTGATTCAATCGTAACTCAACATCTACATGTTTATATAAGATGAAAAATGGCATGGATTTTACTTGTGGATGGAATTAATTGAACGAGAAAAGGTACACATGGAGTTGGGCTTTAACAAAAGACACAAAATAAATGGGTTTTGTGAGGAGTGTTATGGACTGTTAAAAGGGAGAGTTTGGGGACGACTGTTTGGAGCTATTAACTTTTGGCAGGAGGCAATTCGCAAAAAGGGCAGTCCTACACGAGATTCAAGATGACAGGAACCATGCACCGCCAATTCTTTGTGGCTTCTTCTAGACCGACATGTTTGGATTTGTTTTTGATATTGACAACGTTATATAAATAATTTGATGTGTTGGTTTATTTAAACTATTTGCATGTGTTTTGAGTTCTTATTTTACAACTTGTTCGGTTGATGACAAAACCTAGTAGCTTGTTAGGTGACATAGAGTCGGTTGACCCACACTAGTAAATAAGGTTAATGGAACTCTAAAAGATCTGGTGACAAAGACCTATTTTTTATTAGCTCTTAAATTAAACGACTTTTCAGCACCATGTCTATGTGGTGTCCAATTAATCAATTAAATTGAGTTTTGTGTAACTCTAGAATCTGAAACTTGGAGAAGTTACATTTTTTCGAGACTTCTTGTGATTTCCCCTGGGTGAACGGTTGTTCAGTTTTTATACATTAACTTTGGTGATTACTTTGCAAACTAGTATATCTTGACTACTTGTGTTTAACTTGAATAATCTTTTGCTTATATTTGAATTGCTTGTCTTTTATCAAACATATTTGCGATTTCTTGCATCTTTAGCACGTTGGTATTTGTGAAGGGATGATTAGATCGTATGGTTATTATTAAAAATTGTCTTTAATTGTTGTTTTAATTCAGAAATCTCAAGGCCATGTCTATGTGGTGTTTTAGTAGTTAAGAGTTTTGTGTGAGATCGATAACCTGAATCCTGGGTGGGAGTTGTTTTTCTATGATTAGCTAAACACTAACCACATATTCCCTACGGAGACGACCTTACCTACCCGTACTATTATAGGTATTAAGTCATAAAATACTATTTTTATTAGCCAACGACAACTGCATCATTGAAATTATTATTGATATCAAATATTGCCTACTAAATGGTTTGGTGCATAAAATAAAAAACCACCTGAAACAATTGCAGTGGCATATTATACACCAGTCTACATGTCAAGGGAGGATCTTAGTTAAGGCTAGCCGGCTAGGGGAGCCCCAACCCCCTTAGTTTTTCACTTCGAAGTGTAACCCCCCTTATTTTTTTTTCCTTTAAAACTTTTGCCCCCCTATTTAAAAGCTCAAGATCCGCTACATGTTATATACACAAAAGGAGATTGAAGCCATGTAATACGATGAGATCGAGCATGAGCAACATAAAATATATGTTGGGTGGTTTAGTTCACGATTTATCTTATTTATAGAGAGTTTAAGGTATGTTTTGATTGTTTACTCATTTAGCTTTGCTAGCTTCTTTGTTTACATACGCTTTCAGGATTGATGGTGGATTAACAGACATCTAACTTTCCTTGGCTGTCGAGCAACCCTTTGCGCATCTCGATAAAAGATTCGAGTCCATGCACGTACTCAGGTGAGTACCATGGAGAGTCAAGCCAACTTTTATCGATAGGCATGATGTAACTGAAACATAATTTTATTTAGGGTTTACAAGACAAGGGTGGGCTGCTAAACCCACTTTTTGAACACGTTATCTCATATTTAAATGTGTATTACATACTATACAAGGTTTTTAGAACGTAAAGGATGATTCTTGTAATTTCAAAAGTTAAAGGGGATCAATTGCAATTTGGTATAAATATAAAGGACGAAAAGTGTAATTTACCGTAAAATAAACAATATTACATACCTCATGTGATTCATACCTTAGCAGGTCCAAGCATATTTGCCAACTACTTGAACTTCGTTCTCCTTATTGAATCATTATCAAGACCCATTCATGGATCGTATCTCATTCATTCGTGGTAGCGTATTGATGTTCACACATCATTGGCTAAATAACATCACATAATTTTTTATGGAACACACTTCTTTAGATAGTATTATGGAGAGTCCTCCACGAGTCTCTTAATCCTTGATTTCCTCCATCACTTTCATTGTATAGTTAAAGTGTAACATTTGGAAAGGTGTATTGTTGTCAAGAATTGGGAAGTCGGTTGATTAGGTATACCACAATTTGAAAGGCGAGGGACCAAACCCACAAGGAAAGGCCAACGTAATGCAAGAGAGTGAGGCTGGTTTCTACTATGTGTTGATAACGTCTTTCAACGGTAATTTTGTTCCTGTGTATAAGGGGGTGCGGTGAAGTGAGGGATGAGAGTTTGATATTCACCCCTATTATCTGAGAAGACGAAAATAAGAGGTGTTTGAAAATATTTTTCAACTATGTTTTTAATTGTGGAAACAAGGTGAAAACATCCGATTTATGACACATAGGGGAAAGCCACACATATTTGGTGTGAAAGTCACAAAGATTAAATCATATTGATAATTGTTATTGGACTTATGAGTTGGTCCCTAAACATCACTATATATAAGCTGCAACGGTTTTGTGGTCACAAATGAAGTGTTATAAAACACAAGTTTATGACTACTATTAATATTTAAAATGAAGTTTAGAATCACAAAATGATTAGGCCCCCTTAGTCCGATAAAGATTGCAAATTAGAGTGGGCGGATGTGAAAGGTAACTTACTATTTATGTGCATGTATTCAGATGCTTACTTTTTGTATTCACCAATGTCACACTAGACACTATTGGTGGTTAAAAAATGCTATACTACTAATTGGTTAGCATCAAATGAATTTATTAGTTGTGTTTATAATGGCAAGAAACACAACCTTGCTGTTTCGTTGAAATTATGGAATGATAGCCAGGTATCGTCATCTATCTTCGCACCCTTTGCTATGCATATGAGGCATTGTTTGTCACGGGGAGAACCAGCGGGTGCAAGACAGCTATGATCATATTCGGCGGAATCATTTGAGGGGCAGTTGACGGTGATGGCAAGTAACTAGAAGTCAATGTTTGGGTAAAGAGGTTCAAGAGTCAAGCAACCTAAGGGGTGAGTGAATTATATTCAATCTATTACCCTTGGTTTCCTCCATCAGTTTTAGTGTATAGTCAAAGTGTAACATCATCCTATAATCACTCCTGTACATGGGTTTATATATGGCCCCACTTTTTTATTTTATTCAATCAAGATCAACAAAATCAATTGTTTATAACTAGTTGACAAATTTTTTTTGACCAAGTTCATAACACCTTAGCTAAAATATTATATATGCAGTCCTTATGCCACACATGTGTTATTTTTTATTTTTTTTCCCACACATGTGTTATTTTTTTATTGTTTTACCATAGGCAAGGCCATAGCAACATCAATACTAAGTTACTAACACCTAGTTGCAACATTATTCAAGGTATCCTTGCAACATCTATGGTGATAGTCTACTAAGATAATGTAATTTCAAACGAAAATAATGAACAATTATAAAACAATAATCATGATCATATCATCACATTTACCCCAAATATTAAAGTTCTAGATGAAGATCTCACTAACCAAGCCTTCTTCCTTAACTTGGAAGGCTAGATGAACTTTAATATGCTATTTTAATTTTATCCTAAATTTGTAGAAATTGCCACCTTGTTTTGTCTAGTGTTTAAAGCCAGATATAAAGGAAAAAAAAAACAATTTAGATTTTGGAGAGAATATTATAGCAGACCTTTGGTTGATGTACAATGTGATTGTGGGATGGATAGTAGAGGTCCACATGAAGTTTTATATTTTCTTTTTTGTAAGTCTAGCTAAAGAACATTTTTTTTTGAATGACAATGTCTTACAAACCTTAACACAAAATTACTTAATGATACATTCTTGAGTGGTTATATACCATCAAATTTACGTCTTAAGATCATCAAGCAACTAAATATTAAAGCTAGAGAGAGAAGGCCAAACCTTGGTTTAGAGAAGTCGATCTTAAAAACATTAAAAAGATTATAAAACACTTAGTGACCATGCAATGAAAATGCATGGAAAATAATATCATGATATTTTCCAAATTACAGCTACAAAAGTTTTTATATATTTATATAAAAAAATCTAGAAAACACACTTTCACTTTTTCCTTAAATAGCCTAACTTTTACTTACTTTTTGTTTCTTATTAATTTGACCACCATCTTTGACATTATTCTACTAATGCCATTATCTTAAAAGAAAACATCTTTTAAATACATTTTCAATCAAAATACTCATTAGACAACCATATTTAATTAACACTTTTTGACACAAAAAAGTAAAGATGATAACCCACAAACTTAAAATGAAAGTAAACCAAGTGCTCCTCACCCAACATTAATGATTAATTAAATATAGAACAAAATCAAAAAGAAAGAATTAACCCAACCAAAATCCAAAATAACATTAACTTACCAAATATCTCCCATTATTAACAATATATTTAAAACAAAAATATAATAAATACCAACTACCATTAATACTTTAAAAACAAAAAGTTAATTAACAAACTAACAAAAAGTGATGACTCATATTGGTGTGGTGCCTATGCCTCTATATGTATAGATATTTGTATCTATATTTTCTCAAATTCTTGGCCCACTTTCCCTCAACTCTCTCTACCTTCAAACTCCTTTTTTTGCTTCAGATTTTGTCTTTCGGTGGCTTTGTGTGTACTCCTCCGTTACTCCCTCATCGATTCTTGTAAAATTTAAGCAGAATTTCATCTGGGTATTTCGATTCTCATTCAACTGTAAGTGGGTTTCAATTCTTTTAACACATTTTTATATTTTTACATCACTACTAAAAGATCTTGATTCTTGAATACATTTGACAAAACCCTTGAGTTAAAGATGTAATTGCATTGTTATAAATGTGTAATTTATGTCATATTGTGTTGGGATTCTTTCAATTTTGCATTTTTGTTGTTAATCACTGGAATTTGAATCAGGGTTTGTGTTTTTGTTGTAAACCCTAGTCATTAGAGGTTTTTTCTATTATTATTTTGGCTTAATTGCATAAAATTAAAGAATTGGAGTATTAAATTTTAGTTTAGTGATATGATAATTTTTTGTTGAAAATTTTGTGTTTTATGGGGGATTTGTAGGAGGTGGAGATGGGCTAGAAGAAGTTAGAGAGTAGATAACTTCGAGTCTTACGATTATCGCTCGAAATGTCGAAATTAGATACGGAATTATCGAAGGGTACTTCATTTATGGGTCTTCAGCTATGGGTAGTGATCTGCTTTTGTGTTGGTGTGTTTCTCTGTATGTTTATATGTCTGTTAGCAATGTGGGTCACATGCCAAAGGAGATATAGCAGAAGAACTAAATACCCTCTTTCCCAAATACCGAATGTACCGAAAGATATCAGAGTTGATAGTGTTGGAGGCCCGGGTCGGCATAACTATATTGCACATCCATCGGCAACCAGTAATAATGAACCGAGTGGTAATAAGAGTTCAGGAAAGATGCTGTTTCAACTCGGAGTGAACAAATCTGGCGATGCTGATAACGTAAGTCAAAGCAGTTCGATGTATGAACGGGGATGCAAGTCGCAATCCGGGGAAGAAGGAACTTCCGCAAGTTTGTGGAAGCAAACTTCAGTGTCTCGTGGAGCGATGGGATCTCCGTTTGTTGGGTTACCCGAAACGTCACATTTAGGGTGGGGCCATTGGTTTACGTTGAGAGACCTGGAGGAAGCGACGCGTAGATTCTCGAAAGAAAATGTGGTTGGGGAGGGTGGATATGGGGTGGTATATAAGGGCACATTGATTAATGGGACGGTGGTAGCAGTGAAGAAGCTACTTAATAACTTGTGAGTTTGATTTCCGTTCATGAATGCATTGCTTTGTTAATATTGAGGCTTTTATCATCATCTTATAATCTTAATGTGTGGTATTATACTATTATGCATAGGGGACAGGCAGAGAAAGAATTTAGAGTTGAAGTGGAGGCTATAGGGCATGTTCGACACAAGAATCTTGTTCGGCTTCTTGGGTATTGCATAGAAGGAACCCATAGGTGCATTTCTGTCTATATTTTTTAGAGTATATTGTGTTAATTCTCAAGCTCGTCCTTTGACTCCTTAAAAATATATTACAGTAAATATATATTACACTCAAATTTTTACTACAAGAACAATATTATTACAATAATTGTCTAAATCTTTGATTACAACTATTAGCAGGTTGTATGCATTAAAAATATATATTGGGCAACTTTCAGATTTCAGACCGTTCGCCCATTGGACCCGTTTGAGACAAAAACGCAACCTAAATCCATCATTTCATAAGTAAATGGGTCAGTATTGTCACTCTACTATCGACTAATAATTCATGTTTTATTGGATACGTTAGGATGCTTGTGTATGAATATGTGGACAACGGAAACTTGGAACAATGGCTTCATGGAGATACTCGGGAAAGTGGTGTGCTTACATGGGAAGCGCGCATGAAAGTCCTTCTTGGTATAGCAAAAGCGTAAGTGAATCTTCTATGCTACAAGTTTCATAGATTTAAAAGATTTCTGTTACTAGTAATTAGAAGTTTTTGGTACTGATTTTTCAGGCTTGCATACTTGCACGAGGCTATAGAACCAAAGGTTGTGCATCGAGACATAAAATCTAGCAATATTTTAATCGACCACGACTTTAACGGAAAGCTTTCGGATTTTGGATTGGCCAAGCTTTTGGATTCAGGAGAAAGTCACATAAATACCAGAGTTATGGGGACATTTGGGTATGATATCGGTTTCTTGTTGAACGTGAAACATCTGTTCCAGTCTATGTAACTCGAGCTAGACATAGAGTGGTTGAATATTTGTAAATAAAAAATTATGTTGTAATATGCAGGTATGTGGCCCCAGAATATGCTAATACCGGCATGTTGAACGAACGGAGTGATATTTATAGTTTTGGTGTGCTCCTTCTGGAAGCAGTAACTGGACGGGATCCAGTGGATTACAATCGTGTTGCTAATGAGGTACTAATGGACACTAATAATCTATTGCTTAATTTCTGTTTAACCCGTTAGAGATGAAACGTATCCCGAGTTGACCAATTGATTGCTAAATGTGTCAATATGTCAGCTCAACATACAAGAGTGGTGGGATGTTTTATTATTTTTTGAACTTACGGCAGGTCAATCTTGTCGAATGGCTGAAAATGATGGTGGGAAATAGAAAAGCGGAGGAAGTTGTTGACCCAAATCTTGACCTAAAACCCTCTACACATGCACTAAAGCGTGCACTTCTGGTGGCACTCAGATGCGTTGATCCCGTCTCTGAGAAACGGCCTAAAATGAGTCAGGTTGTGAGAATGCTTGATACCGATTTCCCATATCGTGAGGTACTACTTGCCTTTTTTTTGTTATAATTAATCAATTATCAGTTTTTATCAGAGGTGACAATATTGTTCGGTAACAAGATGGAAACATGTAATTTTAGGGTACGTGTCTACGGGTTGGGTTGGGTTTGACCTGAGGTACGAGATTGCCAAAATCGTCCCTGAGTTAACGGAATTGCCAAAATCCTCCCTGAGTTAACAATACATTTTAACCGAGTTAGTGATTTGGATGGAAATGGCAACAAAAATGAAACATCAGCGTCTAGTTACAAAAAAAAAAAAAAAATCTTATTTTGGATGTAACAGGCAAAAGTGCCCAAACCTCAGGGGTGATTTTGGCATTTTGTTTTAAAAATCTCCATGAATGGCAAAAGTACCTTTCCATTGAACAAAGGATGCTTAAAAGACAAAAGTACCCTCAGTATCCAATAACATGTTTTGAAAACAGGAACGAAGGAACAGGAGGAGCCGCACCGCCAGCATGGACGGTGAATCCGTCAGCGGTTCTGCTGACATGGAACATCCGGCTCTCTAATCAGAAATCTGACTGGATCCCTTGAACATAAGTAACCATAACTATTGACGGGTCGGAATCATTCTTGGTAGATTACTAGCAGGAGTGGGTGGTCTATGGTGGGGTGTATGTAGGTAAAACCGAAATCTTGATTGTTGTAAATCACAAAACAAGACTGAACGAGGGACATGGTTTGTTTTATTTTTGTTAATAATCTTGATTAATGAAGTTGTTGGTTCTTATTCTTCTAATTCTGGTTGGCTGGACAACCTTTAGTGTTGGCAATAGTCATATGTAATAGACAAATCTTGATGTTTATGTGACCTATTTAATATTCAAATATTTTTGTTCTATGAGTTATCATACATGGGAAAACCTGGTGTACAAGGCTCCCACTTGCGCAGGGTGCACAAACCGCTGTTTTCACGACTCAAACCCGTAACCTCCGGACCACATGCAAGCAACCTTACATCACTCTTAAGTCTTAAGGTTCTCTAAGGTTCACTTATGTTATCATACAACATAAATGTTCCAAAATTCAGTCAGAAAAGCATTTCAGTACCATAATTTGTCAGTGTCCGTTCCTATTATATAAAGAGAAAGGTCGATGATTTTTTCACTTCTAATCGCTCATATACTCTTAAAGAGAAAGGTCGATGATTTTTTCACTTCTAATCCATCATTATATATATATTAAAGAGAAAGGTCGGTGGGATGACCTTTCTCTTCTCCTTCAAATTATTATTCCATTTATTATTGTTATAGAACAAATGGTTAGCTATGGTTTCACTAAACCAACTTAAAGGTGATTCACAGACAAATGATATCTTGCCATGTAACAGTTGACTAAATTGACCCTTCATGAGTTTGAGACTGATTTTTTTTTGTAGAGCACATTATACATATAGGGGGAGACTATTTGCACACTTGGTGTGTAAATAGTCAGTTTAAAAAGAGTTTTTTTGTCCTATATATACACCCTGTAGTGTCGAGCTGTGGTCAAAGCGCGGCGTTTTGGTCCGGTTAACCAGACAAAGACTGACGGGTCAGTCTTTTTTCTGGTTGACAGAACCAAAACGCGGCCAAAGATCGGCATTTTGGTCCGGTCAACAGACCCATCAGACACCCGTCAGTCTTTTGTCTGGTTGACCGGACCAAAACGCCACGCTTTGGCCACAGCTCAACACTGCATAGTGTGCATATAAAACAAAAAAGCCATTTTTGTTGTGCATATAGAAATTTGGATGTGTCAATAGATACACCCTGTATATATTAAAGAAAAAGGTCGATGAGGAGACTTTTCTCTTCTCCTTCAAATTATTATTCCATTTAATAGACGCTTTCAAGCTTTTTCTTTTTCTATTGAGTAAATTGCCATTTTAGTCCCTGAGTTTTGTCCAAATTTGCCATTTTGATCCAAATAGTTTTTTTTTCGCCTGGGGGTCCCTGACTTTTGCATTTTGTTGCCATTTTGATCATTTTGTCTAACTCCATCCAACTCCATCAAATTTTGTCTAACTCCATCCAAAAACCCAGTTTGTACATAATCACTAATGTTTTCAGTTGCCATTTTGATCCAATTCCAAAAAATCAAAAAAAATTCCAAAAAATCTAAAAATCAAAAAAATCATAAAAATTCTAAAAAAATTCAAAAAAATCTAAAAATCAAAAAAATTCTAAAAAATCATAAAAATTCTAAAAAATCCAAAAAATCATTAAATGTTTCGGCACGAACCGTTTCGACCCGTACCGTTTCGAACCGAACTTGTTCGACCCGTACCGTTTCGACCCGTACCGTATCGTACCGAACCGTTTCGACCCGTACCGTACCGTTTTCGACCCGTACCGAAACCGATACGGTACGGGTCGAACCGAACCATTTCGAACCGTACCGTACCGTATCGAACCGTACCGTTTCGAACCGAACCGTACCGTTTCGAACCGAACCGTACCGAAATGGTACGGGTCGAAACGTTACGGTTCGATACGGTACGGTACGGTTCGAAATGGTACGGGTACCGTACCGTTCGATACGGTACGGTTCGAAATGGTACGGGTCGAAACGGTACGGTTCGAAACGGTACGGTTCGGTTCGAAACGGTACGGTTCGATACGGTACGGTACGGTTCGAAATGGTACGGGTCGAAACGGTTCGGTTCGAAACGGTTCGCGTCGAAACGGTTCGGTTCGATACGGTACGGGTCGAAACGGTTCGGGTCGAAACGGTACGGGTCGAAATGGTTCGGGTCGAAACGGTACGGGTCGAAATGGTTCGGTTCGATACGGTACGGGTCGAAACGGTTCGGGTCGAAACGGTACGGGTCGAAATGGTTCGGGTCGAAACGGTACGGTTCGAAACGGTACGGGTCGAAATGGTTCGGTTCGATACGGTACGGGTCGAAACGGTACGGGTCGAAACGGTATGGTACGGTACGCGTCGAAACGGTTCGGTTCGATACGGTACGGGTCGAAACGGTACGGGTCGAAACGGTTCGGTACGATACGGTACGGGTCGAAACGGTACGGGTCGAAACGGTTCGGTTCGAAACGGTACGGATCGAAACGGTTCGTGCCGAAACATTTAATGATTTTTTGGATTTTTTAGAATTTTTATGATTTTTTAGAATTTTTTTGATTTTTAGATTTTTTTAGAATTTTTATGATTTTTTTGAATTTTTTTGATTTTTAGATTTTTTGGAATTTTTTTTGATTTTTTGGAATTGGATCAAAATGGCAACTGAAAACATTAGTGATTATGTACAAACTGGGTTTTTGGATGGAGTTAGACAAAATTGGATGGAGTTGGATGGAGTTAGACAAAATGATCAAAATGGCAACAAAATGCAAAAGTCAGGGACCCCAGGCGAAAAAAAAACTATTTGGATCAAAATGGCAAATTTGGACAAAACTCAGGGACTAAAATGGCAATTTACTCTTTTCTATTTTATTTTCATGTTTGTGTCATATTTATTTGTTTTTTCTTTTTTCCTTTTTTTTGTGTTTCCCTCTTTTTGGTTTCTTTTATTTCTCTTTTCCTTCCCTATTTTTTTTCGTGTTTTTAACCTTTTTGTTTTCTTTTATTTCGCGTATAAGCCGTAAATCTATTTTATGATAGGAAACGAGCGGGGTCAAATAAAATACGTTTTCATTCGATGGTATAAATTCGAGTTAGTGTACATTTTAACGTTTCGACATAATTTTTTTACGAAAACAAGTCAAGTCAAATATAATATGTTTTTATGTTTATTATTATGTGTGGGTGTAAATTAACGTTTCAACGTAAACGATATTGTTTTGGTCAAAAAATCTGGTGAGGAAATTGCAACCAAACTCTCTGTTATGGGGTATGATGCTTGAAATGTATAACAATGACAAGGATCAATTCAACGGAAATTGCACAAACAACACAAGGATTTATACGGGGAAAAAGCCCTTGATCAAGAGTTGATCTCCGGCACAAAAAACCCCGGGTGATGGAAACTACCGATCACCAAGTTCAAATAAATGAATAAATGTTTACAACTTCGGATAGTAACGAGCTAGGTACAAGGATCAATATCGTGAAATGTGTAAAAGTGAGTGAAAATGAATGTATGTTCGTCGAGAGCTTCAAGTGTGCGAGTATATGAGAGAGTGTAGCTGAGAAATGACTAAGTGTTTTTCTACTAGCTCGTTACCCCTTTTTAAAATAGAAATAACTACTAAAACTAACTATCCGACTTTCGTGCCATGCCTCCACGTTCTCCACAACGTCTATTTTTGGTCAAGCACGTGCGGGATAGTCTGGGAATATTCTCCAGGAATGTCGCCAAGACCAAGTCAAGCTTGTTACTCCTGCAAAGTAACACAAAACACAAATAAACAATCGTCAGTACGAGGATCCTTAAAGTGATCCATGATCCTGATCCTGAAGCTCTTCTGAGGATCACTATCTGCCACAGAAGTAAGGATCATTAATTAGGATAACGAATAAGGATCACTAATTGTTAGAAAATCCTCCCCTAACAATTGCCCCCAAAATATAAGGAGTAATTTGTAAAATAAGCGAGTTATATTTTCTTGATCTTATCCGCAACCAACTAACGGATATATAGCCATTAAAATAGAACTAGCCGTTGCGATCATGACGTCACGGAAGTGACAATCCTGCAGAATCATAATTATAAATAGAGATATAGATAGGATCAATATGCTGTTTTGGTCAAAAATCACACAAGGATAATGCAACCAAATCTGATTTTGTGAGGTATGATGCTTGGTTAATTGTATGAACAACAAGTATATGAAATCAACGATGAACACCGAGATTTATACGAGGAAAAAGCCCTTGATCTTTAGAAGATCTCCGGCATAAAAAACCTCGGGTGATGGAAACTACCGATCACCAACTATATTGCAAAAACAGCAGTGATCCTTGTACAACTTCGGAAGAAAACAAGCTCAATACAATGAATTTCTAGTGAAAGTGTGTGTTTTTTGCTAAGTGTTTGCAGAGAATTCGAGTGTTGTGTGGTGTGTACGACTTGTGCCTTCATTGAGCTCGTTTTCCCCTTAAAATGATAAGAAAAATCAAGTAACTAACTTCCCGATAAAGGTGGAAGTCACCCCATGACCACCACTAACGGTTATTTCTTCAATATGCACGTGCCTAAAAGCATATTCCACGAGATTCCAGCAAAGGAGTGGTCCACTACGTCCATTACCTGCATTTACACATTAAAAACGTGCAAAATATAAAGGATCCTGATCCTCAGACTCGTGATCCCCAGACGCATGATCCTCAGACTCTGGATCCTCAGACTCTCTGCATCAGCCATTAAGCATCCGTGATCCATGCCTAGTCTCAGGATAGATAATCCTTAGCATAAAATTCATGCCCTAACAATTGCCCCCAATATGGCAGTTGTGATAAGGATTCACAGCTGTCATATTTCCGTCAGAAGCGGACTAGCCGTTGCTGCTGGTAACTAGTGGTTACACTGCCTGTCGTCACTGGTAAGACCTGCTATAATCATCATTGCAGAATATAGAGTTAGAGATAACTCCTCAAGTGCCTTTACAGATCAGAAGATCCTTCCGTTCGTGGAGAATGAATCCTCCTACACAGTTTGCTATTAACCTTCCTGCACTTTAATTTCTGCATAGACACTTTAACTGTTAGATAGCCTTATCCGGCCTGGGTCGATGGTCCACGATTTTGCTGTTGAAATCCAGGCCAGATGATTTTGATACATAATGAATAGGTAATAACATTAAACTTTTTTAGCTACATCTATTGTTGTTTCTTCCCTTTTTATTTTTCATGTATGCTTTCTATTTTCAAAAATATCATCACCAAACAACTGGAAAGTTATTGAAAATCTGATGATAATGTTACACTTTTAACAGAAAACTTGAAGTGTTCATATAAATGTGGATCAATGATCCTTAACCAAAAAGGATAAGAGACAACTTACAGCTTCGAAAAAGTTAGAATATAACATACCAGAGAATCCAAGTTAGGATTCTATATCCTTGTAAATTATTGCTGAATAAGCAAACTATGAAAAGTAAAGCTTCTAGGATCAAGGATCCTTATCGTCAGAACTTGTATAACTTTAGACAGTAGTTTCTAGGGTGAAGGATCATGGATCCTTGAACAATAGGCAGGATAATGGGTGGTAGATGGATCCTCTGTTTGGGGGATGAAGCCACTCGTTATCCTTCCGTCTTTTATTTTCTGCACTACAAAGACCCGTAAACAATGGACACCCTTTGCCAACCCATGTGGACGGGCCATGTTTTGCTGGTAGAAACGTGGGTTGGGAATTTTGACAACCTTAAAAGGTTTAATGTTTTGTGAATAAAATAACTTTAACTTTATGGCTATCTCCCGTGTTGCTATCCTTATGTAACCCTCAGTTTTCAATTGTTGTGATATACATTTGTTTGAATAAGAAAAGTTAAACAAATTAAGTTTAAGAATTTTAGGATATGATCCAGGATCAAATATCCTATAGTTGAAAAGTTCCGAAAAGTAGTATATTTTAAGGATCATAAGTTCAGTTGTCAAAGTATAAGGGCTATTCAAATGAATAATGAATAAAATCAAAATAGTTAAGGATCATACCTGAGAATCCAAGTTAGGATCCTAACCTTTATCATTATAAACAGGATAACCATAAGACAAACCTTAATGGAAGGTAAGGATCAAGGATCCTTGGTCGTTTGTCTCCCAAAAACCTGAAATAGGATACAACTTGGGACTAAGCCAATATAAGATAAGAGTTAGTAACTGGGGACAAGCCCAACAAATTGGGGACAAGCCCAAATAAACTGGGGACAAGCCCAAATAAACGGATGTAAACTGGGGTCAAGTCCATATAAACGGATGTAAACTGGGGTCAAGCCCATATAGACGGATTTAAACTGGGGTCAAGCCCATATAGACGGATGTAAACTGGAGTATGGCCCTAACTGGCGACTATCCAAACTTAGTGACATGAAAATGCCAAAACCTTAGCTAACGTGAAAACGTTAGAAACCTTAGCTAACGTGAAAACGTTAGAAACCTTAGGAACGGATGTATGGTACGTCTACCATTATACGTAGGATCCTAGGCATAGCCAGTACAATGGAATTATCAGCCCCTAAAACGAGTACTGGTCCCACTGCCTTGAACTATACCAGGATCATCATGCGCTACAGGCGAAACTGGGGACAGGCCCAAACTGGGGACAAGCCCGAAACTTTGGAGGGTTGGCCAACCACTTTGATCTTCTGTAAAATGATAACAACTCTGCAAAAGCTTAAACTTTGTGAAAATAGATGTTAACTGATTAACATCTTTAACTTATGATAAGTAATAAGTATAAAATGAATGAAAATGAAAGTAATGTATTACCAAATGTAGAATCATGTATCCTTTGAGGATCCTGGATCCTTAATCAGAATACCGGTATCGCTGAGGATCCCTGATCCTTCTTACTTAAAGTATTTTTTGAGATGAACAGCATTCCAAGCTCTTGGTAGGAGATCATCATCCATTGTTAACAAGTGATATGCCCCCTTTCCTGATTCAGCTTCAATTAGATAGGGGTCTTCCCACTTTGGTGCTAGCTTGCCATCAGAAGGATTTGTAGTGTTCTGGAATGCTTTTCTTAGCACAAAATCACCAACTTGAAATCTTCTAATCCTGACATTCTTGTTGTATGCTCCAGCCATTCTTTGTTGATAACTGGCCATTTCCTTTTTTCTGACTTTGAGCAAAAGCTTCTTCTTAGGATGCAGATGTTATGTTGGTTGGTGTAGAATAGTACTGTGTCTTTGACAAGCATCACACTTCTTTGCATAATCCACAACATACATCTTCATGGTAGGCCAATAGTATCCTGTTCTAAGGATCCTTGAGAATAGTGCTCTGCCCCCAGTGTGGTTTCCACAGTCTCCTTGACTTTGAAAGCTTTAGGATTTTGTCCTGTAGGGATCTCTTCATGTTGTATATATCTTAGGATTGGAAGGATCCAGGATCCTGAATTCGACTGTGCAGGATCACCAGGTATGATTGCAGAATCCTCCACTATCTCCATGGCTACGTGATCCTCAATTGCAGTAGTTAAAACATGGGTGATGAGTATTTTTCACATCTTCTGGCATCTTTAGGAATGATCCAAGGTTAGTTAAAGCGTCAGCTTCTGCATTTTCTTCCCTGGGTACCTGTGGTAGACTGAAAAAAGCAAAAGAATCTGCCAGTTTCCTGACTATTTCTAAGTACTTGATTAGCTTTTCACATTTGACAGTGTAAGAACAGTTATAATGATTAGTAATTGATAGAGAATCTAAATATACTTGAAGATACCTGATCCTCATATTATTAGCTAATTGCAAACCTGCTATCAAGGCCTCATACTCTGCCTCATGATTAGTGGTTTGGAATTCACATGCAATGGATTGGGGTATAATGTCCCCCTGTGGCGATTTTAGTAGTGTGCTTTGTCCAGTTCCTTTAACATTTGAAGCTCCATCCGTGAAGAGTGTCCAAGGATCCTTGGTCTTCTCAAGTTGTTGAACTTCTAATTCAGCTTCCCTTTGTAGATCACTACTGAAATCAGCCACAAAGTCAACTAAAGCTTCGGACTTGATGACAGTCCTAGGTTCATACTTAATGTCATATGCATTAAGCTTGACTATCCACTTTGCCATTCTACCTGCCATTTCAATTTTCCTGAGAACATTCTTGATAGAAAGGTTAGTTTTCACAATAATAGTGTGAGTTTTGTAAATAATGTCTATGTTTAGCTGAAGCCATAATTAAATCAAGAATTAATTTCTCTAAATGAGAATACCTGGCCTCAGCATCAAGTAGAATTTTACTTACATAGTATACCGGATGTTGAGAGTCTTCATGATCCTTAACTAGGATCACACTTACTGCTTTAACTGAAATAGCTAAGTATAAGGATAACGATTCTCCATTTTCTGGTTTCATCAGGGCTGGTGCTGAGGATAGATAATCCTTAAGAACCTTGAGTGCAGCTTCATGCTTATCAGTCCACTCAAACTTGCCTTGAGCAATTTGTCTACCTCTTCTTGGACAATGACATTCTTTTCAAGTGTAAACTTTCTCCTTTTTTGGGGTATTGGCTTGAAAGACCTGTCAATACCAAGTTTGTGAGTAATAACATTCTTAGATATACCTGTCATATCTTCATGTTTCCAAGCAAAGGTAGATTTTCTTCTTTCCAAGAAGGATACTAAATCCTGCTCAATACTGTCTAGGATCCTAGATTCTATAAAAATTTTGGATTCAGGATCCTCTGAGTTCAACATAATATCCTTGACATCTGGCTCTCTTGCCTCCATGACGTCTCGCTCCTTGGAGTCTGGCTTCATTGAAGAAGTGTAACAGTTCTTTGCCTCCTGCTGATCAATTTCTATCTTCACCATATCTCATAGAGTTGGGAGCTTGACACATGGATGATATGTTGAGGGGGGCTGCCTTCATATCGTGTATCTATGGCCTGCCACAGATAACATTACGACAAGATAAGCAGTCAATAACATAGAATTTTTAAACAGAATTCACTCCCTATATATATAAATTGGAAGTTTGATGTCCCCCAATGTAATCTTTATCTATCCACTGAATCCCACAAGGACAGATGATCTTTGGACAATATCAGATTCAAGGATGTCCATTCTATTGAGGACATCCAACTGGATTATGTTCACTGAGCTTTTCCCATCTATGAGAATCCTGCGAACAAAATGGTTAGATATAAATAATGTAATAACTACACCGTCGTGATGAGGATCCTGAATGTCCGCACAGTTATCCTCATCATATGATATCACTTTCTGTTGGGTAAGGATGGATGTCCGAACAGGTCTGCCCCCATTCTCCATCTTTGTTTCCTTTGCACGTCTCTTAGCTGCTGAGAACCTCCGAAGATGAAATGGATGATTTGAGCATCGGATGGTGGAAGAGGAACTTTTTCAGGAACTTTCTCAGGATACTTGATCCTTGACTTTTTCCTTCCAAGCAATTCCTTCAAGTTTCCTTTGCTCAAAAGATAACCTATCTCCTTCCTTAATGCTATGCACTCATCTGTGAGATGACCAGAATCCCCATAGTAAGCACACCATTTTGATTCGTCTTTGGTGGTAGGCGGTTTGTCATTCTTCCTTGGCCACCTAACCTTGTCACCTAAACTCTGCATAGAAAGGATTAGTTCATTATTATCAGCAGAAAAAAAATATTCAGAAATAGGAGGATAATCCTGATCATCTTCATCTTGTTCCACAACATGCACACTCTGGTTGCCATGCTTGGAGTGTTGCTTGGATCAGTTATCCTTGAGATAGGATCCTTATTTGTCTTGCTTTGAGGATCCTGACAATCTCTCGTGGATCCTTTTGTCATCCTCTAAACGGATGAACCTAAGGGCCCTGTTTCTTTTTTCATCTAAGTTCCTGCAAGGGGTCATGACAAGATCATCATAGAACATTGAATCCCTAAGCAAACCCATTTTAAAGGCTTCTAGAGCTGTAGCAATATCTAAGTTAGGGATTTCTAAGGATTCTTTACTAAATCTAGTGATGTAATCTCTAAGTGATTCATTTTGACCTTGTGTTACCCTATATAGATCACTAGTTAATCGTTCAAATTTTCTACTACATGAAAATTGGCTATTAAACAAATTAACTAGATTAGCAAATGAAGTAATAGAGTAAGGAGGAAGACTTAGCAGCCATTTTAATGTTGATCCGGTAAGTGTGGATCCAAATCCCTTGTACAAGCAACCAGATTTGGTGTCTGAAACCTCTTCGGTATCTCTCCTGAATGATTCAAGTTTGGAATTCCAGATGTGAATCCATGTTGGAGGGATTCTGGCATAACCGAGGGACCAGAGGAAGCAATGGTCTGCATTGGTATGAAGTCTCCTAGATAAACATCTGAACTTCTGGGTTGCACACTCCTTAAGTATCCTAGATCCTGGAAGATGTTGGATCCTTGAAGTGCTGTGAATGGGGGTCTTGGAGGATAATCCATGGATCCGGAAACCTGAGATAAGGATCCTTGAACCTGGAAGGAGGATCCTTGAACCTGAGAGGATCCTTGAACCTGAGAGGGTCCTTGAAACTGGGAGGATCCTTGAACCTGCGAGGATCCTTGAACCTGAGAGGATCCTTGAACCTGAGAGGATCCTTGAATCTAAGAGGATCCTTGAACCTGCGAGGATCCTCGAACCAGAGAGGATCCTTGAATCTGCGAGGATCCTTGAACCTGAGAGGATCATTAAACCTGCGAGGATCCTTGAACCTGAGAGGATCCTTGAATCGGCTGCGTCCCCATGCATCCTCCTAAACTGGTGAAGAATCCCTGATGCTGAAATGAGGATCCTGAAGGCTGGAAAGAGGATCCTCGAGCCGGAGACATTATCGATGATCCAGAACGTATTCCTATTGATGCACCCTGGTATTGGAAATCTGGAGCTGCAAAGTGCTGGGAAGTTATGACTGGAGTGTCGAAATTCAGCGACCTCGACATCAAAGGGGAGTGATCCTCTGCTGATTTTATCAATTTCGCGAAGGATCCTGCCATTGGTTTTGACCTGCTGCTGCATGTGATCCTTCATCTGCACAATCAAAGCATAAAAATCACTGTTAGTAAGTGTAGAGCAAGAAACAACAGTTGGTTTTGTGAAAATGGGGGTTGTCTTCTTCGGAGAATTCTCAGCATTCTTCTAGAATGCAAGGGGGAGATGATCCAATGGCGGAATGCCCTGTGAAAAAGTGACCGCCGACATAGAACTTGGAGTAGTTTTCCCTAAGAAGCCATGCGGTTGAAGGTAATGAACCGAAATGAATGAAATGAACAAAATTTCTCAGAATTGAAGCACCAATTGCCCCACGGTGGGCGCCAAACTGTTTTGGTCAAAAATCACACAAGGATAATGCAACCAAATCTGATTTTGTGAGGTATGATGCTTGGTTAATTGTATGAACAACAAGTATATGAAATCAACGATGAACACCGAGATTTATACGAGGAAAAAGCCCTTGATCTTTAGAAGATCTCCGGCATAAAAAACCTCGGGTGATGGAAACTACCGATCACCAACTATATTGCAAAAACAGCAGTGATCCTTGTACAACTTCGGAAGAAAACAAGCTCAATACAATGAATTTCTAGTGAAAGTGTGTGTTTTTTGCTAAGTGTTTGCAGAGAATTCGAGTGTTGTGTGGTGTGTACGACTTGTGCCTTCATTGAGCTCGTTTTCCCCTTAAAATGATAAGAAAAATCAAGTAACTAACTTCCCGATAAAGGTGGAAGTCACCCCATGACCACCACTAACGGTTATTTCTTCAATATGCACGTGCCTAAAAGCATATTCCACGAGATTCCGGCAAAGGAGTGGTCCACTACGTCCATTACCTGCATTTACACATTAAAAACGTGCAAAATATAAAGGATCCTGATCCTCAGACGCGTGATCCTCAGACTCTGGATCCTCAGACTCTCTGCATCAGCCATTAAGCATCCGTGATCCATGCCTAGTCTCAGGATAGATAATCCTTAGCATAAAATTCATGCCCTAACATATGCATTCAAATTCGAAAGAAACTCCCTTTATATTCTCAGTCGAAGATCAATCAGGTATCTCTTTCTTCTCTTTTTCCCTTTCTTACTCTGTTTTTCTTTCTTTACCACCATCGCTCTAAGAATGATGCTCCGAAGCTCACCGGGCAAGGATCACAAGAAGGATAGCCCTTTGAAGAGTCAAAAAATCATCAAAGACTCAGCGAATGAGAGGTGTTGTTTTAACTGTTAGGGGAGGATTTTCTAACAATTAGTGATCCTTATTCGTTATCCTAACTGGTGATCCTTACTTCTGTGACAGGTGGTGATCCTCAGAAGAGCTTCAGGATCAGGATCATGGATCACTTTAAGGATCCTCGTACTGACGATTGTTTATTTATGTATTGTACTATCTCGCAGGTATAACGAGCTTGACCAAGTCTTGGCGACATTCCTGGAGAATATTCCTAAACTATTCTGCACGTGCTTGACCAAAAATAGACGTTATGGAGAACGTGGAGGCTTGGCACGAAAGTCGGATAGTTAGTTTAGGTGGTTATTTCTATTTTAAAAAGGGAG
Organism: Helianthus tuberosus; assembly: GCA_030545235.1. Lineage (NCBI taxonomy): Eukaryota > Viridiplantae > Streptophyta > Magnoliopsida > Asterales > Asteraceae > Helianthus > Helianthus tuberosus. Next base: position 29,344,994 of record CM060386.1, on the reverse strand, counting down.
TAACGAGCTAGTAGAAAACACTTAGTCATTTCTCAGTTACACACACTCGTACAAACGCTCATACAAGCTCTCGTTCAAACACTTAGCAATTTCATACACTTTTTACACATTTCACCGTAGTGATCCTTGTACCTAGCTCGTTACTATCCGAAGTTGTAAACATTTAATCATTTATTAGAGCTTGGTGATCGGTAGTTTCCATCACCCGGGGTTTTTTGTGCCGGAGATCAACTCTTGATCAAGGGCTTTTTCCCCGTATAAATCCTTGTGTTGTTTGTGCAAATCTATATTGAAGTGATCCTCATCGCTATTACATAATCAGCATCATACCCCCATAACATAGAGTTTGGTTGCAATATCCTCAACAGATTTTTTGACCAAAACAGTTTGGCGCCCATCGTGGGGCCATTGGTGCTTTGTCCTTAGAAGAATTCGCATTTTTGTGCTCATTCCGGTTCACTACAACCAAGCAAATGGCTTCCTCAGCGAAGAATACTTCAAACTTGATGCCTTCATTTACTTCTTCACAAGGCGTCCCTCCTTTGCCTCCACCACCTTCTGGATCCCAGAAGAATACCGAGAATGCCGCGAAGAAACCAACTCCCATTTTCTCAAAACCACCTACTTCTTCTGTTTCAACTAATCCTACTACTAATGATCTCTATGCCTTGATTTTGCAGATGAGGAATCATGCACAAGAGCAGGATAAGACCAACGAAAGGATCCTCCGGGAGATTGACGAAATTAAGAAACAGAAGAAAACGGCAGAGGATCGTTCCCCACTGATGCCCAGATCTTTGAATTTTGATACTCCGGTGATTACTTCTCAGCCATCAGTGGTTCCAGACGTTCAATATGTGGGTGGACCAAAAGGAGTGCACTACGGAACAACAACAATGACCCAGGCATCAGGTTCACTTTTCCAGCCAGCGGGATCCTATCCTCAGCATATGGGATCCCTCACAAGTTCAGGAGTGCAGCAGTTTCTAGGATCCTCCTTCGCTCCAGGATCATCCCAGGTTCAAGGATCCTCCTTCGTTCCAGGATCATCCCAGGTTCAAGGATCCTCCTTCATTCCAGGATCATCCCAGGTTCAAGGATCCTCCTTCGCTCCAGGATCATTCCAGGTTCAAGGATCCTCCTTCATTCCAGGATCATCCCAGGTTCAAGGATCCTCTTTCATTCCAGGATCATCCCAGTTTCAGGGATCCTTCCAGATGCCAGGATCCTTGAGGAGCTTGCAAACAGGAAGTTCAGATGTCCATCAGGGAGATTTTATTCCAATGCAGACCAACGCTTCTACTGGTCCCTCGATCATTCCAGAGCCTCAACAATATGGATTAACATCCATTCCTCCTAACTTGAATCCAATGGGAGGTAACACTTTTAATAATTCTCATACTACTAACCATGGTCTTATGCAGGATCCAGGTATCAATCATGCCATGGCCAGAGAATTGCAAAAGCTAAAGGATATGATATCAAGTGTTCCGGGAGTGGTCAAACCTATCCCAGAGATCGCAGATGGGAGCCATAAGATATCTCGTTTTGCACCACCAATCTGTGATGCTGAGATACCCAAGAGGTTCCATGTGCCTACAATGAAACTGTATGATGGCTCAACGGATCCTGAAGAACACATAGCACAATACAGGGAGAGGATGGAAATCAATCCAATTCCAGAAAGGTTAAAAGAAGCATGCCTGTGCAAGGGATTCGGATCCACTCTTACTGGATCAGCTCTCAAATGGCTGCTAAGTCTTCCTCCCTATTCTATTACCTCATTTGCTAACCTAGTTAACTTGTTTAATAATCAATTTTCTTGCAGTAGAAAATTTGAACGATTAACTAGTGATTTATATAGGATAACTCAGGGTCATAATGAATCATTAAGGGATTACACTACCAAATTCAGTAAAGAATCCTTAGACATTCCCAACTTAGATATAGCTACGGCTGTTGAGGCCTTCAAAATGGGATTGCTTAGGGATTCGTTATTTTATGATGATCTTCTTATGACACCATGCAGGAACTTAGATGAGGTAAGAACCCGAGCACTTAGGTTCATTCGGCTAGAGGATGACAAGAGGATCCAGGAGAGGTTAGCAGGATCCTCAAAGCAGGATAAGCAAGGATCCTCATTCAGGAACAACAAATTCAGATCCTACAGCAGATCTGATAATCAGAATGTGCATGCTATTGATCAGGATGAGGATTATCCTCCAATATCTGAATATTGTTTTTCTGTTGACAGCAATGAACTAATCCTTGCGATGCAGGGTTTAGGTGATAAAGCTAGATGGCCCAGAAAAAATGATAGGCCAGCTGCAACTAAGGATAAATCAAAGTGGTGTGCATACCATGAAGATTTTGGGCATCTCACAGAAGAATGCATTGCATTAAGAAAGGAAATTGGATACTTGTTGAGCAAAGGGCATCTAAAAGAGTTGTTGGGAAGAAAAAAGTCAAGGACTCAGGATCCTGAAAGGATCCCTGAGAAGGCTCCAGCTCCTCCAGCAGATGCACAAGTGATAAACTTTATTTCTGGAGGATCCGACATTTGTGGCACATCCTTCTCAGCAGCTAAAAGGCATGCAAAGGAAACTAAAATGGATAATGGAGAAAGACCAGTTCGAACATCAAGTGTCTCCGAAGGAAAAGTCATAACCTTTGATGAAGAGGATCGTGTTGATATCCAGGATCCTCACCACGATGGTTTAGTTATTACTCTTTTTATATCTAACCATTTTGTCCGCAGGATCCTTATAGACGGAGGAAGTTCAGTGAACATTATCCAGCTTGATGTTCTAAAGAAGATGGGTATTCCTGAATCAGAAATCATACCAAGATCCTCCGTGCTCGTGGGATTTAGTGGAGAAACTAAGAACACCCTGGGGGACATTAAACTCCCAATATATATTGAAGGCTTACACTCTTATCAAAAATTTTGTGTTATTGACTGTTTATCTTGTTGTAATGTTATCCTTGGCAGGCCCTGGATACACGATATGAAAGCAGTCCCATCTACTTACCATCAATGTGTGAAGCTCCCTAGTCCTTGGGGAATAGTAAAGATTGATAGTGATCAGCAGGAAGCTAAGAATTGCTACACTTCATCGATGAAACCAGCCTCGAAGTCAAGGGAGCAATAGCAATCAAGGTATCCTCCAAGGAATGTCTTGGAGGCCAGAGAGCAGGATGTGGTAGAAATCCTCATGGATCCCGATGATCCTGAATCCAAAATCTATATCGGATCAGGGATCCTTGGCGAAATGAAAGAAGACCTCGTATCCTTCCTCAAAAGGAGAAAGACTACCTTTGCATGGAAACACGAAGACATGACTGGTAGATCCAAAGATGTTATCACCCATAAACTCGGCATTGACAGATCCTTCAAACCAATCCATCAAAGGAGAAGTAAGTTTGCACCGGAAAGGAATGCCATTATCCAAGAAGAGGTAGAGAAATTGCTCCGGGCAGGTATGATTAGAGAGGTCAAGTATCCAAGATGGTTGGCCAATGTGGTTGTTGTTCAAAAGAAAAACGGAAAGTGGAGGGTATGTGTCGACTTTACCGATTTAAATAAGGCATGTCCCAAGGATCCTTTCCCTTTACCCCACATTGACTCCATGGTGGATGCAACTGCGGGTCATGAACTGTTAACTTTTATGGATGCTTCATCTGGATTTCAACAAATCCAAATGGAACCATCTGACCAAGAGGATACAGCCTTCATGACTCCAACTGGTATATATTGCTATATTGCTATGCCGTTCGGATTGAGAAATGCAGGTGCAACGTACCAAAGGCTGGTGAATATGATGTTCAAGGATCAGATCGGACAAACTATGGAGGTTTACATAGATGATATGGTGGTAAAATCCATAAGAGCTGAGGATCACCTAAAGGATTTGGAGGAAGCATTTGATATCCTTGACAAATATAATATGAAGCTTAATCCTTCAAAATGTCATTTTGGTGTTAAAGCAGGTAAATTCTTAGGATACATGGTGACTAAGAGAGGCATTGAAGCTAGCCCGGAACAAATCAAAGCAATAGTGAACATCAAATCTCCGGCCAATGCTAAGGATGTTCAAAGGCTAACAGGCAGGATAGCAGCTTTGAACAGATTTATATCCAAATCCTCGGAGAAGTGCAAAGAATTCTATGATATCCTAAGGAAGAACAAGAAATTTGAGTGGACCGAGAAGCATGAAAATGCTTTGAGAGCCCTCAAAGATTACTTATCCTCAGCCCCATCCTTGATGAAACCAGAAAAAGGCGATGTGTTATCCTTGTATCTTGCAGTATCCTCAAAAGCAGTAAGTGCGGTCCTTGTTAAGGATCATGAAGGTACACAACATCCTGTCTATTATGTAAGTAAAAGTTTACTTGACGCCGAATCCAGGTATTCACACCTTGAAAAACTTATTCTTGCATTAATAATGGCATCTACTAAGCTAAGACATTATTTTGAGACTCATGTTATTATTGTTAAAACTAATTTTCCAATTAAGAATGTCCTCAGGAAACCAGAGATGTCAGGAAGGATGGCTAAGTGGGCAGTGAAGCTGAGTGCATATGATATAAGATATGAGCGACAGCCATCAAATCCCAAGCATTAGCTGACTTTGTGGCTGATTTCAGTAGTGATTTACAAGAAGAAGCTGAGTTAGAAGTCCAGCAGCTAGAGGAGACCAAGGATCCTTGGATACTCCACACTGATGGATCCTCAAATGTCAAAGGCACAGGGCTTGGAATACTACTAAAATCGCCACAGGGGGACATAATACCCCACTCTATAGCTTGTGAGTTCCAAACCACTAATAATGAGGCTGAATATGAAGCCTTAATTGCTGGTTTGCAAATTGCAAAGCATATGGGGATCAGGTATCTTGAGTCAAAAGTTTGGCACTCTCTTTTGTTTCCTTTAGTTTGTCACAGGTACCTAGGGAAGAAAATACAGAAGCTGATGCATTGGCTAACTTAGGATCATCCTTGAAGATCCCGGAGGATATCAAGATTCCTATTATCCATATCCTGACCCCGGCTATCGAGGATCACGAGGCTATGGAGATAGGAAATGATTCTGCAATTATCCCTTGTGAGGGTACTCAATCCCATTCAGGATCAGGATCATGGATCTCACCAATTATGAGATACTTACAACATGGAGAGATTCCTACAGGAGAAAACCCTAGGGCTTTCAAATCTAAGGTATCTCAATTCACAATTATGAATAATATGTTGTATAAACGATCTCTTGCAGGACCATACTTGAGATGCATTGAGGATCCTGAAGTTCAAGAAGTTTTAAAAGACTTCCATGAAGGAGATTGTGGAAACCACACTGGGGGCAGGGCATTATTCCCAAGGATCCTGAGGACAGGATACTACTGGCCAACCATGAAGAAAGATGCTGTGGAGTATGCCAGAAGATGTGATCCTTGCCAGAGACACAGCAATATCCTTCATCAACCAGCTGAATTATTGCATCCTATATCCTCCTCTTGGCCATTTATGAGATGGGGTATGGATATAGTTGGTAAGCTCCCTAAGGCACCTGGTGGAAAAGTATTCATGCTTGCTATGACTGATTACTTCTCCAAGTGGATAGAGGCTGAAGCTTTTGCCCAAGTCAGAGAAAAGGAAGTTATATCCTTCATTAAAAGAAATATTATAACTAGATTTGGTATCCCTTCTGAGATTATATGTGATAATGGTTCCCAATTTATTGGGGGCAGAACCACTAACTTTTGTGACAGCTGGGGGATTAGGATGATAACATCAACACCAGTCCACCCACAAGCTAATGGTCAGGCAGAATCATCTAACAAGATCATCATCAACAATTTGAAGAAGAAGCTTGGATCCAAGAAAGGGAAGTGGGCAGAAGAACTACCCTATGTGCTCTGGGCTGATAGGACAACCCCTAAGAATGCTACTGGTCAAACGCCATTCTCTTTGGTATTTGGGGCAGAATCGGTGATCCCAACAGAAACGGTGGTTCCAACTGCTAGAACAAGTACCCGTGATCCTGAGGAGAATGATAAGAACTTGGCTCAAGACCTGGATACTATTGAATAAATTAGGGATATGGCTAGGATAAGGATGGCCAGTTATCAGCAAAGGATGGCTGGTGCTTACAACAAGAATGTCAGGATCAGGAGGTTTCAAGTTGGAGATATGGTATTAAGGAAAGCATTCCAAAATACCACCAATCCTACTGATGGGAAGTTGGCTCCAAAATGGGAAGGTCCTTATTTGATTGAAGCTGAAGCAGGAAAGGGGGCATATAGATTGTTAACCATGGAAGGTGATTTGCTACCAAGAGCCTGGAATGCTGTCCACTTGAAGAAATATTTCATTTGAGCAGGATCCTAGTAGCACAGATGATCCTCACAATAGGGATATCCTTAAAGGATCCTCAAAGCATCGATGATCCTTACTTAGGTAATATCCTAAACTTGAACTAATTCATTTCTTTATTTTCTCATATAAGGATAAGGATCATGTATCCTTTATCCATCTCTCACGTGAATTTGAGTTTTGAAAGTTCAGGTATCCTTAGCATAACGTTGGTTATCCACAGAAGCAATCCGTCTTTTGGGTTTAACCCCAGCTATTCGGGCTTGTCCCCAGATTCCTCCTGTAGCGCACGATGATCCTGGTGTAGTTCAAGGCTTTGGGACCAGTACTCGTTCTAGGGGCTGATAATTCCATTGTTCTAGCTATGCTTAGGATCCTACGTATAATGGTAGACGTACCATACATCCATTCATAAGGTTTCTAACGTTTTCACGTTAGCTAAGGTTTTGGCATCTTCATGTCACTAAGTTTGGATAGTCGCCAGTTAGGGCCATACTCCAGTTTACACACGATCCTTGGGCTTGTCCCCAGTTATCCTTGGGCTTGTCCCCAGTTGCTAACTCTTTTCTTATATTGGCTTAGTCCCAAGTTATGCTCTATTTCAGGTCCTTGAAGATAGGCAGCTAGGGATCCTTGATCCTTATTTCACTCTAAGGTTTATCTTATAGTTATCCTTATTATAGTTAGGATTCTAACTTGGATCCTCAGGTATGATCATTAACTCTTTTGATTTTATTCGTTATTCTTTTAAATAACCCTTATACTTGACAACTGAACTTGTGTTTCTTAAACCATATCACTTTTTAGAACCTATCGGTTATGGGATATGTGATCCTTGATCATATCCTAAACTTTTTGGATATCTTTTCTAATTTTTCAAGGCTTGATAAGTATAAACAGATTGAACATTTTAACAGTTGGAAAGTAAGATATTAAAAAGGATAACAACACATGATAAGCGACAAAAGGTTAAGTTTTTATTTATTAACATAAGGCTAACCCTTTAAAGGTTGTCAAAATTACCTACCCGAGCATCTACCAGCAAAACGTGGCCCGTCCGCTGGGGTAGGTAAAGGGTGTCCATGATAATGAGTTCAAAGGTAGTGCAGGAATATAGAGGCGGCAGGATCACAATGGCTTCATCCCCCAAACAGAGGATCCCTCCACCAATTGCAATCCTGCCTATTGTCCAAAGGATCATACATGACCTTTAATCCTAAAAACCTATTGTTTAGTACAACCCATCATTATTCAACAAAAAACACCATCACCAAAACAAACTATCAAACTTAAAAAATTGGGCTCTGGCTACGTCTAGAAATGTCCATCATTGCCCAATCAAGCAGCCTAAACCTTCGCTGCATCACCACCTCCGGCTCCACTTGCTTCACCAGCTTCATCCTTGCTACCAGCCTCGATTGTCAAGATCTCTCCAGCCTCCTCTTCATCACCCAATTCAGCCAGCCTTGCCTTCCATTCTTCAATTTCCCAGCTACTTTTGTCAAAGGCAGGATCCTGAGCTTCCAAGGCCATTTGAAGCTTGGTTTTGTACATTGCTATGGCGGCAGAAACTTTAGCATCATCTGTGATCTCCTGCCTTTCATAGTCAAAATTAACCAGTACCTTAGCCATCTTCTGTTTGGTATCCTGGAGTTCCTTCTGAAGATCAGCAAGTGCAAGATCCTTGAGCACAGCAACCTGCTGGAGGTCGGCAATCTTCTTATCTTGATCCTCAACATGGCCGACGTAATCCTCGATCTCAGCGAATTTCTGTAAAGAGGATAAAGGATAAGGTTAGAATTAAGTGATCCTCAGGTCAGTAGGATATATCAGCAGGATATGTCAACAGAATATATGAGCAAAGACAGTGATCCTCACATCATTAAAGTACTCAAGGAATTGGTGGCGAATTAAAGGCAGACCCTGCAAATCCTCAGCCTCGGAGGCCTTTCTCCTCTTGATTCCCTTTCCTTTGAGGGGTGCCTTGGGGATTGAAGCTGTGGGGCTGGTAGGAACCTTCCTTTTGGAGGATTTGACAGTGGTGAGATCGGTGACACTGAACCTTGAAGCAGCTTTGGCAGATTTTCCAGCACCTACACAACCAAAACAAGATAAGTATCTTTTCTTAATATACATTTAACTATTTATTTAAATTTTAAACAAGGATACTTACTTGACATTGTGACAGAGCCTGAGGATACCTCCTGTGAGTCTTGGGTTATTGTCTTAAAAGTTCTAGTTTCAGGGTCGAGTCCCCAGAAAGCAGCAAGTCTTTCCCTGGTTGCGGGTGTTGTGATGAGATGTGAAACAGAGATGGTTGCATGACACAAGACAAAGAAGGGGTTAGTGATCCTATTACAAAAACATGACCATCTGGTGATCCTTCCCAGGATCCTCCGGCCTACCATGGGTGGACCATGTTCTTGGTAAATGCTCTCCATCTGAAATGGTATCCCTTCTTACAAAGAAGAAGCAACGTTTCCAATCTTTGTCGTTTTTGGTGACTTTGAGAAGAGGATGATCTGCACTGGGTTTTCGTTTGAACAAATAACGGTGGGATCCAAAGGTAGTAAGATCATACAGTTCCGCCAGTTCTGACATTCCTAAATCAACGCCTTCCTGCTCGATGATCCTCTCTAGGGTGTATAAAACCCTCCAAATCATCGGCATGGCTTGAATGTAAGATATGCCGGTAAGGGAAAAGAAGGATTGTGTGAATTCCGGGAAAGGATAGGTGTACCCTATAGCAAATGGAGTAACTGGAAAGGCAACCCATGTTTCTGAAACATAGTCGCTCAGGGCAGTTGGATCGAAAGGTTTGAAAAAGACATTCGCCGGAAAACGGTGACGGATGTTATCTATTTGTGCATCGTTAAAGCAACACCTCTCGTTCACTGAGTCCTTGATGATCTTCTGACTCTTCAAAGGGCTATCCTTTTTGTGATCCTTGGCCGGGGAACTTCGGAGCAACATTTTCGAAGTGATAGAGATAAAGAAAGAAAAACAGAGTAAGAGAGGAAGAAAGAGGAGAAAGAAATACCTGATCGATCGTCGACTGAGAATTTAAAGGGAGTTTCTTTCGAATTTGAATGCATAATGATCCTATCTATATCTCTATTTATAATTATGATTCTGCAGGATTGTCACTTCCGTGACATCATCATCGCAACAGCTAGTTCTATTTTAACGGCTATATATCCGTTAGTTTGTTACGGATAAGATCAAGAAAACATAACTCGCTAATTTTACAATTTCACTCCTTATATTTTGGGGACAATTGTTAGGGGAGGATTTTCTAACAATTAGTGATCCTTATTCGTATCCTAACTGGTAATCCTTACTTCTGTGACAGGTGGTGATCCTCAGAAGAGCTTCAGGATCAGGATCATGGATCACTTTAAGGATCCTCGTACTGACGATTGTTTATTTATGTATTGTACTATCTCGCAGGTATAACGAGCTTGACCAAGTCTTGGCGACATTCCTGGAGAATATTCCTAAACTATTCTGCACGTGCTTGACCAAAAATAGACGTTATGGAGAACGTGGAGGCTTGGCACGAAAGTCGGATAGTTAGTTTAGGTGGTTATTTCTATTTTAAAAAGGGAGTAACGAGCTAGTAGAAAACACTTAGTCATTTCTCAGTTACACACACTCGTACAAACGCTCATACAAGCTCTCGTTCAAACACTTAGCAATTTCATACACTTTTTACACATTTCACCGTAGTGATCCTTGTACCTAGCTCGTTACTATCCGAAGTTGTAAACATCTAATCATTTATTAGAGCTTGGTGATCGGTAGTTTCCATCACCCGGGGTTTTTTGTGCCGGAGATCAACTCTTGATCAAGGGCTTTTTCCCCGTATAAATCCTTGTGTTGTTTGTGCAAATCTATATTGAAGTGATCCTCATCGCTATTACATAATCAGCATCATACCCCCATAACATAGAGTTTGGTTGCAATATCCTCAACAGATTTTTTGACCAAAACATTAACGATGCACAAGTAGATAAAATTCGTCACTGTTTTCCGACGAGTGCCTTCTTCAAACCCTTTGATCCCACTGTTCTTAGCGACTATGTTTCTGAAACATGGGTTGCCTTTCCAGCTACTCCATTCACTATAGGGTACACCTATCCTTTCCCAGAATTCACACAATCTTTCTTTTCCCTGACCGGCATATCTTACATCCAAGCCATGCCGATGATTTGGAGGGTTTTATATACCCTAGAGAGGATCATCGAGCAGGAAGGCGTTGATTTAGGAATGTCGGAATTGGCAGAACTGTATGATCTTACTACCTTTGGTTCCCATCGTTATTTGTTCAGGAAAAAACCCGGTGCAGAACATCCCCTTCTCAAAGTCACTAAGAACGACAAAGATTGGAAACGTCGCTTCTTCTTTGTCAGGAGGAATTCCATTCTAAACGGAGAGGATCTACCAAAAACATGGTCCACCAATGGTAGGCCGGAGGATCATGAGAAGGATCACCAGGTAGTCTTGTTCATGTGATAGGATCACTAACCCCTTTTGTCTTGTGTCATGCAGCTATCTCTGTTTCGCATCTCATCACAACATCCGCAACCAGGGAAAGGCTTGCTGCTTTCTGGAAACTTGATCCTGAAACTAGAACTTTCAAGACTACAACCCAAGACTCTCAGGAGGTATCCTCAGGCTCTGTCACAATGTCAAGTAAGTATCCTTGTTTAAAATTTAAATAAATAGTAAAATGTAAATTAAGAAAAGATACTTATCTTGTTTTGGTTGTGTAGGTGCTGGAAAATCTGCCAAAGCTGCTTCAAGGTTCAGTGTCACCGATCTCACCACTGTCAAATCCTCCAAAAGAAAGGTTCCTGCCAGCCCGACAGCCTCAATCCCCAAAGCACCCCTCAAAGGAAAGGGAATCAAGAGGAGAAAGGCCTCCGAGGCTGAGGATTTGCAGGGTCTGCCTCTAATCCGCCACCAATTCCTCGAGTACTTCAATGAGGTAAGGATCATTGTCTCTGCTCATATATCCTGTCGACATATCCTGCTGATATATCCTGCTGATTTGAGGATCACTTAATCATGACCTTATCCTTTATCCTTTTTGCAGAAATTCTCTGAGATCGAGGATTATGTTGGCCACGATGAGGATTAGGATAAGAAGATTGCCGACCTCCAGCAGGTTGCCGTGCTCAAGGATCTTGCACTTGCTGATCTTCGGAAGGAACTCCAGGATACCAAACAGGAGATGGCCAAGGTGCTGGTTAATTTTGACTATGAAAGGCAGGAGATCACAGATGATGCCAAAGTCTCTACCGCCATAGCAATGTACAAAACCAAGCTGCAAATGGCCTTGGAGGCTCAGGATCCTGCCTTCGACAAAAGCAGCTGGGAAATTGAAGAATGGAAGGCAAGGCTGGCTGAATTGGGTGATGAAGAGGAGGCTGAAGAGATCCTGACAATTGAGGCTGGAAGCAAGGGTGAAGCTGGTGAAGCAAGTGGAGCCGGAGGTGGTGATGCAGCAAAGGTTTAGGCTGCTTGATTGGGCAATGATGGACATTCTTAGACGCAGCCGGAGCCCAATTTTTAAATCTGGTGGTAGTTTTTTTTTTTTTGTGGTTGTGATGTTTTAAACAATGATGGTCTGTACTGAACAATAGGTTTTAGGATTAAGGATCATGTATGATCCTTTGGACAATGGGCAGGATTGCAATTGGTGGAGGGATCCTCTGTTTGGGGGATGAAGCCATTGTGATCCTGCCGCCTTTATATTCCTGCACTACTTTTGAACTTATTATCATGGACACCCTTTACCTACCCCAGCGGACGGGCCACGTTTTGCTGGTAGAAGCTCGGGTAGGTAATTTTGACAACCTTTTAAGGGTTAGTCTTTTGTTAATAAATAAAAACTTAACCTTTTGTCGCTTATCTTGTGTTGTTATCCTTTTTAATATCTTACTTTCCAACTGTTGTAATGTTCATTCTGTTTATACTTATCAAGCCTCGAAAAATATCCAAAAAGCTTAGGATATGATCAGGATCACATATCCCATAACCGATAAGTTCTAAAAAGTGATACGATTTAAGAATCACAAGTTCAGTTGTCAAGTATAAGGGTTACTCAAATAAATAATGAATAGAATTAAAAATAGTTAAGGATCATACCTGAGGGTCCAAGTTAGGATCCTAACCATAATAAGGATAACTATAAGATAAACCTTAGAATAAAGTAAGGATCAAGGATCCTTAGTTGCCTATCTTCAAGAACCTGAAATAGAGCATAACTTGGGACTAAGCCAACATAAGAAAAGAGTTAGCAACTGGGGGCAAGCCCAAGGATAACTGGGGACAAGCCCAAGGATAACTGGGGACAAGCCCAAGGATAACTGGGGATAAGCCCAAGGATCGTATGTAAACTGGAGTATGGCCCTAACTGGCGACTATCCAAACTTAGTGACATGAAAATGCCAAAACCTTAGCTAACGTGAAAACGTTAGAAACCTTAGCTAACGTGAAAACGTTAGAAACCTTAGGAACGGATGTATGGTACGTCTACCATTATACGTAGGATCCTAAGCATAGCCGGTACAATGGAATTATCAGCCCCTAAAACGAGTACTGGTCCCACTGCCTTGAACTATACCAGGATCATCATGCGCTACAGGCGAAACTGGGGTCAAGCCCAAATAACTGGGGTTAAACCCAAGGAACGAATTGCTTCAGCGGATAACCAATGTTATGCTAAGGATACCTGAACTTTCAAAACTTAAACTCACGTGAGAGATGGATAAAGGATACATGATCCTTATCCTTATATGAGAAAATGAAGAAATGAAATAGTTTAAGTTTAGGATATTACCTAAGTAAGGATCACCGATACTTTGAGGATCCTTTAAGGATACCCCTATCCTGAGGATCATCTGTGCCATGAGGATCCTGCTCTCATAAAATATTTCTTCAAGTGGAGAGCATTCCAAGCTCTTGGTAGCAAATCACCTTCCATGGTTAGCAATCTATATGCCCCCTTTCCTGCTTTAGCTTCAATCAAATAAGGGCCTTCCCATTTTGGAGCCAATTTTCCATCAGCAGGATTGGTGGTATTCTGAAATGCTTTCCTTAATACCATATCTCCAACTTGAAACCTCCTGATCCTGACATTTTTGTTGTAAGCACCAGCCATTCTTTGTTGATAACTGGCCATCCTTATCCTAGCGAGATCCCTGATTTCTTCAATAGTATCCAGGTCTTGAACCAAGTTCTCATCATTTTCCTTAGGATCACGGGTACTTGTTCTTGCAGTTGGAACCACCATTTCTGTTGGGATCACTGATTCTGGCCCAAATACCAAAGAGAATGGCGTTTGACCAGTAGCATTCTTAGGGGTTGTCCTATCAGCCCAAAGCACATAGGGTAGTTCTTCTGCCCATTTCCCTTTCTTGGATCCAAGCTTCTTCTTCAAATTGTTGATGACGATCTTGTTGGATGATTCAGCCTGACCATTAGCTTGTGGGTGGACTGGTGTTGATGTTATCATCTTAATCCCCCAGCTGTCACAAAAGTTAGTGGTTCTGCCCCCAATAAATTAGGAACCATTATCACATATAATTTCAGAAGGAATTCCAAATCTAGTGATAATATTTCTTTTAATGAAGGATATAACTTCCTTTTCTCTGACTTGGGCAAAAGCTTCAACTTCTATCCACTTGGAGAAGTAATCAGTCATAGCTAGCATGAATACTTTTCCACCAGGTGCCTTAGGGAGCTTTCCAACTATATCCATACCCCATCTCATAAATGGCCAAGAGGAGGATATAGGATGCAATAATTCAGCTGGTTGATGAAGGATATTGTTGTGTCTCTGACAAGGATCACATCTTTTAGCATACTCCACAGCATCTCTCTTCATGGTTGGCCAGTAGTATCCTGTTCTCAGGATCCTTGAGAATAATGCCCTGCCCCCAGTGTGGTTTCCACAATCTCCTTCATGGAAGTCTTTTAAAACCTCTTGGATTTCAGGATCCTCAATGCATCTCAAGTATGGTCCTGCAAGAGATCGTCTATACAACATATTATTTAAAATTGTGAATTGAGATACCTTAGATTTGAAAGCCCTAGGGTTTTCTCCTGTAGGAATCTCTCCATGTTGTAGGTATCTCATAATTGGTGAGAACCATGATCCTGATCCTGAATGGGATTGAGTATCCTCACTGGGGATAATTGCAGAATCATTTCCTATCTCCATAGCCTGGTGATCCTCGATAGCCGGGGTCAGGATATGGATAATAGGGATCTTGATATCCTATGGGATCTTCAAGGATGATCCTAAGTTAGCCAATGCATCAGCCTCTGTATTTTCTTCCCTTAGTACCTGCGTCAAACTAAAGGAAACAAAAGAGAGTGCCAAACTTTTGACTATCTCAAGATATTTGGTTAGCTTTTCACCTTTAACAGCATAGGATCCATTAAAGTGGTTTGTAATTAGCAATGAATCCACATGTACCTCAAGATACCTGATCCCCATATGCTTTGCAATTTGCAAACCAGCAATTAAGGCTTCATATTCAACCTCATTATTAGTGGTTTAGAACTCACAAGCTATAGAGTGGGGTATTATGTCCCCCTGTGGCGATTTTAGTAGTATTCCAAGCCCTGTGCCTTTAACATTTGAGGATCCATCAGTATAGAGTATCCAAGGATCCTTAGTCTCCTCTAACTGCTGGACTTCTAACTCAGCTTCTTTTTGTAAATCACTACTGAAATCAGCCACAAAGTCGGCTAATGCTTGGGATTTGATGGCTGTCCTAGGCTCATATCTTATATCATATGCACTTAGCTTCACTGCCCACTTAGCCATCCTTCCTGACATCTCTGGTTTCCTGAGGACATTCTTAATTGGAAAATTAGTTTTAACAACAATAACATGAGTTTCAAAATAATTTCTCAACTTAGTAGATGCCATAATCAATGCAAGAATAAGCTTTTCAAGGTGTGAATACCTGGATTCGGCATCAAGTAAACTTTTACTTACATAATAGACAGGATGTTGTGTACCTTCATGATCCTTAACAAGGACCGCACTTACTGCTTTTGAGGATACTGCAAGATACAAGGATAGCACATCGCCTTTTTCTGGTTTCATCAAAGCCAGGGCTGAGGATAGGTAATCTTTGAGGGCTCTTAAAGCATTTTCATGCTTCTCAGTCCACTCAAATTTCTTGTTCTTCCTTAGGATATCATAGAACTCTTTGCACTTCTCTGAGGATTTGGATATAAATCTGTTCAAAGCTGCTATCCTGCCTGTTAGCCTCTGAACATCCTTAGCATTGGCCGGAGATTTGATGTTCACTATTGCTTTGATTTGTTCCGGGCTAGCTTCAATGCCTCTCTTGGTTACCATATATCCTAAGAATTTGCTTGCTTTAACACCAAAGTGACATTTTGAATGATTAAGTTTCATGTTATATTTGTCAAGGATATCGAATGCTTCCTCCAAGTCCCTTAGGTGATCCTCAGCTTTTATGGATTTTACCACCATATCATCTATGTAAACCTCCATGGTTTGTCCAATCTGATCCTTGAACATCATATTCACCAGCCTTAGATATGTTGCACCTGCATTTCTTAATCCGAATGGCATAGCAATATAGCAGTATATACCAGTTGGAGTCATGAAGGCTGTATCCTCTTGGTCGGATGGTTCCATTTGGATTTGTTGGAATCCAGATGAAGCATCCATAAAAGTTAACAGTTCATGACCCGCAGTTGCATCCACCATGGAGTCAATGTGGGGTAATGGGAAAGGATCCTTGGGACATGCCTTATTTAAGTCGATAAAATCGACACATACCCTCCACTTTCCGTTTTTCTTTTGAACAACAACCACATTGGCCAACCATCTTGGATACTTGACCTCTCTAATCATACCTGCCCGGAGCAATTTCTCTACCTCTTCTTGGATAATGGCATTCCTTTCCGGTGCAAACTTTCTTCTCCTTTGATGGATTGGTTTGAAGGATCTGTCAATGCCGAGTTTGTGAGTGATTACATCTTTGGATATACCAGTCATGTCTTCGTGTTTCCATGCAAAGGTAGTCTTTCTTCTTTTGAGGAAGGATACGAGGTCTTCTTTCATTTCGCCAAGGATCCCTGATCCGATATAGATTTTGGATTCAGGATCATCGGGATCCATGAGGATTTCTACCACATCCTGCTCCCTTGCCTCCAATATATCCCTTGGAGGATACCTTGATTGCTATTGCTCCCTCGACTTCGAGGCTGGTTTCATCGATGAAGTGTAGCAATTCTTAGCCTCCTGCTGATCACTATCAATCTTCACTATTCCCCAAGGACTAGGGAGCTTCACACATTGATGGTAGGTAGATGGGACTGCTTTCATATCGTGTATCCAGGGCCTGCCAAGGATAACATTACAACAAGATAAACAGTCAATAACACAAAACTTTTGATAAGAGTGTAAGCCTTCGATATATATTGGGAGTTTAATGTCCCCCAGGGTATTCTTAGTTTCGCCACTAAATCCCACGAGCACGGAGGATCTTGGTATGATATCCAATTCAGGGATACCCATCTTCTTTAGAACATCAAGCTGGATAATGTTCACTGAACTTCCTCCGTCTATAAGGATCCTGCGGACAAAATGGTTAGAAATGAAAAGAGTAATAACTAAACCATCGTGATGAGGATCCTGGATATCCACACGATCCTCTTCATCAAAGGTTATGACTCTTCCTTCGGAGACACTTGATGTTCGAACAGGTCTTTCTCCATTATCCATTTTAGTCTCCTTTGCATGCCTTTTAGCTGCTGAGAAGGATGTGCCGCAAATGTCTGATCCTCCAGAAATGAAGTTTATCACTTGTGCATCTGCTGGAGGGGCTGGAGCCTTCTCAGGGATCCTTTCAGGATCCTGAGTCTTTGACTTTTTCCTTCCCAACAATTCTTTTAGATGCCCCTTGCTCAACAAGTATCCAATTTCCTTTCTTAGTGCAATGCATTCTTCTGTGAGATGCCCAAAATCTTCATGGTATGCACACCACTTTGATTTATCCTTAGTTGCAGCTGGCCTATCATTTTTTCTTGGCCATCTAGCTTTATCACCTAGGTTCTGCATCGCAAGGATTAGTTCGTTGTTATTAACACAAAAACAATATTCAGAAATTGGAGGATAATCCTCATCATCCTCTTCTTGATCAATAGAATGCACGTTCTGGTTATCAGATCTGTTGTAGGATCTGAACTTGTTGTTCCTGAATGAGGATCCTTGCTTATCCTGCTTTGAGGATCCTGCTAACCTCTCCTGGATCCTCTTGTCATCTTCTAGCCGAATGAACCTAAGTGCTCGGGTTCTTACCTCATCTAAGTTCCTGCATGGTGTCATAACAAGATCATCATAGAAAGACGAATCCCTAAGCAATCCCATTTTAAAGGCCTCAACAGCCGTGGCTATATCTAAGTTGGGAATGTCTAAGAATTCTTTACTGAATTTGGTAATGTAATCCCTTAATGATTCATTATGACCCTGGGTTATCCTATATAGATCACTAGTTAATCGTTCAAATTTCCTACTACAAGAAAACTGATTATTAAATAGATTAACTAGATTAGCAAATGAGGTAATAGAGTAGGGGGAAGACTTAGCAGCCATTTGAGAGCTGATCCAGTAAGAGTGGATCCGAATCCTTTGCACAGGCATGCTTCCTTTAACCTTTCTGGGATTGGATTGATCTCCATCCTCTCCCTGTATTGTGCTATGTGTTCTTCAGGATCCGTCGAACCATTATACAGCTTCATTGTAGGCACATGGAACCTCTTGGGTATCTCAGCATCACAGATTGGTGGTGCAAAACGAGATATCTTGTGGCTTCCATCTGCAATCTCTGGGATAGGTTTGACCACTCCCGGAACACTTGATATCATATCCTTTAGCTTTTGCAATTCTCTGGCCATGGCATGATTGATACCTGGATCCTGCATAAGACCATGGTTAGTAGTATGAGAATTATTAAAAGTGTTACCTCCCATTGGATTCAAGTTAGGAAGAATGGATGTTAATCCATATTGTTGGGGCTCTGGAATGATCGAGGGACCAGTAGAAGCATTGGTCTGCATTGGAATAAAATCTCCCTGATGGACATCTGAACTTCCTGTTTGCAAATTCCTCAAGGATCCTGGCATCTGGAAGGATCCCTGAAATTGGGACGATCCTGGAACGAAGGAGGATCCTTGAACCTGGGATGATCCTGGAACGAAGGAGGATCCTTGAACCTGGGATGATCCTGGAACGAAGGAGGATCCTTGAACCTGGGATGATCCTGGAACGAAGGAGGATCCTTGAACCTGGGATGATCCTGGAACGAAGGAGGATCCTTGAACCTGCTGCATTCCTGAATATCCTCCTGAACTCGTGAGGGATCCCATAGGCTGAGGATAGGATCCCGCTGGCTGGAAATATGAACCTGATGCCTGGGCCACTGTTGTTGTTCCGTAGTGCACTCCTTTTGGTCCACCCACATATTGAACGTCTGGAACCATTGATGGCTGAGAAGTAATCACCGGAGTATCAAAATTCAAGGATTTCGGCACCAGTGGGGAATGATCCTCTGCCGTTGTCTTTTGTTTCTTGAGATCTCCGATTTCTTTGAGAATCCTCTCATTGGTCTTATCCTGTTGCCGTATCTGATCCTTCATCTGCAAAATTAAAGTAAACATATCACTAGTAGTGGGAGTGTAAGAAGCAGAAGAAGTTGGAGGTTTTGAAAAAATGGGAGTTGGTTTCTTCGCAGCATTCTCAGCATTCTTCTGGGATCCAGAAGGTGGTGGAGGCAAAGGGGGAACGCCTTGTGAAGAAGTGAATGAGGGCATCAAATTTGAAGCATTCTTCGCTGAGGAAGCCATTTGCTTAGTTGTAGTGAACCGGAATGAGCACAGAAATGCGTATTTTTCTAAGGACGAAGAACCAATTGCCCCACGGTGGGCGCCAAACTGTTTTGGTCAAAAAATCTGGTGAGGAAATTGCAACCAAACTCTCTGTTATGGGGTATGATGCTTGAAATGTATAACAATGACAAGGATCACTTCAACGGAAATTGCACAAACAACACAAGGATTTATACGGGGAAAAAGCCCTTGATCAAGAGTTGATCTCCGGCACAAAAAACCCCGGGTGATGGAAACTACCGATCACCAAGTTCAAATAAATGAATAAATGTTTACAACTTCGGATAGTAACGAGCTAGGTACAAGGATCAATATCGTGAAATGTGTAAAAGTGAGTGAAAATGAATGTATGTTCGTCGAGAGCTTCAAGTGTGCGAGTATATGAGAGAGTGTAGCTGAGAAATGACTAAGTGTTTTTCTACTAGCTCGTTACCCCTTTTTAAAATAGAAATAACTACTAAAACTAACTATCCGACTTTCGTGCCATGCCTCCACGTTCTCCACAATGTCTATTTTTGGTCAAGCATGTGCGGGATAGTCTGGGAATATTCTCCAGGAATGTCGCCAAGACCAAGTCAAGCTTGTTACTCCTGCAAAGTAACACAAAACACAAATAAACAATCGTCAGTACGAGGATCCTTAAAGTGATCCATGATCCTGATCCTGAAGCTCTTCTGAGGATCACTATCTGCCACAGAAGTAAGGATCATTAATTAGGATAACGAATAAGGATCACTAATTGTTAGAAAATCCTCCCCTAACAGATATAAATTCACGTTTCGACATATTTTTTTATTAAACGAGTTTGGTCAAATATAATACGTTTTCGTACTTATTTTTGTGTACCTTTCGGTTGGCCTACGTTTTTTTTTACTTAAATTGTTCTCGGAAACGAGTGGGGTCAAATAAAATACGTTTTCATTCGACGGTATAAATTCGAGTTAGTGTACATTTTGACGGTGCTAGGTCTTGATACAAAGATAAGGGTGTTGTAGTGGTTAAGTGGAACTCTCATTAAATAAACCACCCTGGGTTCGATTCCGTTTCTTTTGTAACCACAATGCTTATATAGGTTACACTGAGTTAGATCGGATACGTCGAAATACGTGTTTTCATATAATTAACGCATCACATAACGTGTCGTCAGCTATAAACAACTAAGGTGTCGCCGACGTAATGCGCTAATTTTAATTTACATGTCGTTTTAAAATTCACGTTTCAACGTAAATGACTCACGTTTTGACATAAACTTTTTTCTCAAGCGAGTCTGGTAAAAAATAATATGTTTTATACTTATTTTGTGTACGTTCGTAAACTGTATTTGAAGCAAGTCGGGTCAAATATAATACGTTTTCATTCGATGGCGATGTAATTTTTTTAAGTAAAGAGTCGGGTCAAATATACAGTATAAATACGAGTTACTTTAACTTTCGACGCCGCCGCAACGCGCGGTGGGTCAAAATCCTAGTATACTCTTAAAGAGAAAGGTCGATGATTTTTTTCACTTCTAATCCCTCAAACTTTTGACACGAAACACTATTGACCCTTATGTTTAAGTTCTACATTCACTTTTAACTTTCGGTAATTGACAACTTTGACCCTCCAACCTTTTTACCAATAACTTGACACCTCTTAACTTTTAGTAATTGACAGCTTTAACCCTCGAACCTTTTCTACTTAATAACTTGGCACCTCTTTTTGTTTAAATTACTTTTATGACTTTACACCGCAACGTGCAACACATTCTTATACGTTTTTTTATCCATGCCTAAGCACGTTAATCTCTAAATTACTTTTACGACTTTACACCGTAACGTCCGGGACATAAGTCTTTTTTTATTCTAATGACGTTAATATCAAGAACGTAACGTGTATAACAAAGTAAAAACGCATAATGTCACATGCACGCACCACACGTTAATGTCATCATCGTTAGGCGTGTAACGAAGTCACAAACGCGATGTTGCCGTTACAGCCTGCAGCATGGGTCAAAATTCTAGTTGAGCAAAAATTCAGTCAGGAAAAGAGGGTCAAACCCCAAGCTGCATATAAGATAAACAAAGCCTGAAGCCTCAAAAGCCAGCAATTATAAAACTCACACAACTGGCTGTATAAATCATTTTCACAATTCAATTCATCCTGTAATCAAAACAAGTCTACTCAATAACAACAAAACATGTTTTTCTTGTTACACGCGTAACATCTAAGGCTGATGGTAGGAGCCACTTGTTTGTTCCTGTTGTGTATCGTTTGGCTGTAATAAGACAGGTATATCCAAACTATTTCCTTCGGTATCAGGCGCAATTTCCCTAACATCAGCTATTCTTGCTTCTGTTGCTTCTATATCATTCCATTCACCGTCGTTAACTGGACGGATTCCTGTTTGATCTACAGATGGAATGTTTCTAGAATCACTAAGGCATGCTTTATCCACGTTATCTTCAGATGGATGCATGTGTTTGGTTAGCGGTTGAGTGTGGCCAGCAGAGCAAGATTCTCCTCTCTCCTCCATCACTTGCTTGGTATTCTCCTCCTGCCTGCAAACATAACAAACGCATCACATCAGCAACTAACACAGGGCTACAAATACAATATAGGTGTCAATTTTGATTCGTTTACTAATGAATTATGTTTAAAAAATAGCTAGAAACAAAATGGGTATGAGCTGAAAGGGTTCAAAGTCAGTCAACCTGTGTTTTTAATGCATAAAACCTCCTAAATCATTTTGGTAACCAAAATCTAGACTAGGGGTGCTAAACGGTTACGGGTCGTGTTCCCGGGTTCAACCCGACCCGAACCCGAAAATTTTAGACGAACCTGAACATGATCTGTACCCGAAAATCGTGTCATATATATGAACCCGAACACGGCCCGAATATTTGCAGGTTGACCCGAACATGACCTATTCAACCCGAATTTTGTTATTTTTTTCGCAAATTTATTTATTTTAATTAAAATTTACTACAAAAAAAACAAATGTATATAATACAATTACATTTAAATTATAAAATCTTATATCAATTTCTCTTTTTGAGTTATAATTATGGCATAAAATACGCACCCAATTTAATTTATAATATAAATGGGTCAGCCCGCCAACCCGACCGGGTTGACCCGAACCGTTTATCTAAACGGGTCCGCGGGTTCAACCTGAAACTGACCCGAACCCGTTTAGACTAAACCTAAACCCGTGAATTTCGTGTTAGGTTCGTGTCAGAAATTCACATCCCTAACATAGACTATCATAAAAACAATATATTTTTGTAATCATATTTGACACACTAATTGTTTATTTAAAAACCTAGACTACTATTTCTTGTTATCAGATTTGACACCATCGGGTTCGACCCAACCGGCCCGACGTAAAAAAGACCTGTTTTGACCCAAACCCGTTTCGAACATTTAAGCAGGGTAGTGAGATGTAGTAAATTTAGCTACATGGTCCACGGACCTTTGAAGTTGTAATTGTAAAATATTAATATATGCCAAAAGCTCTTCATTTTCCTTTCTTGCAGCGCTTTCTTTCTCTGTTGCTTCCTTTATTGCAGCTTCGGCCTCTGCATCTTTAGCCCTAACTTTCTCCTCAGCCCTGACAACAGCTCCTTCTAAAATGACCACACGTTCTCTAGCTTTTGCCAGCTCAGATCGCCATAAAAGTGCTTCTTGATGAGATGAGTCGCGTTGCTTCGTAAGTTGCTCTATTTCTTTACTTAACGCCATCACCTTTTCTTCAAATTCTCTTAGCTATAAAAGAAAACCAGTCATGTATTTGCAAATATAATCACATGTTTGTATGTTCTGTGTATAATTTGTTGCTTCTACTATGGAAAGCAAAAGATTAAATAATAATAATAATAATATGAGAATGAGAGGTGGCAAAGAGAGAGAGAGAGTGTGTATAAATATATATATATAGAGAGAGAGACCGGTTAACGTACAAAACCACCTTATCATGCGACGGTACGCGACCACCATACAACGTGCGTAATTATGAAAATGACGTGCGTAATTATGGTAAACCCAACCCATGCATAATTATGTGTAATTATGCAAATAACGTGCGTAATTAGGGTTTAACCCAACCCATGCGTAATTACGCAAATAATGTGTGTAATTATGCGTTGTAGCGTGCGTGATCATGCACGGTTAATTACTATTATGCCACTTCGTTCAATTGAAGGCCTGGATTGAGATCAGATGTGTGGTTGAGATGCTCGCGTACGCATCGCACGGTAAGGTGGTCTTGCATTTTAATCTTTCTATATATACACACACACACACATATACACTAACCATTATACTGTAGGACCCGGCTTGTTTTTCCAACTCTTTCCTAAAGTGGTCAACTTCAGAGGTTGCGATCCTCCGTTGCTCATCCAGCATATGAGCTGCAGATGCAGCACTCTCTGCTGCTTCAGCTGTCTCAGTTAACTTTTCGGCTATCTCTTTTATTGTTGAATCCCTAGCACGAATATCTCTTGCTAAATTTTGCAGCTCTTCGTCTTTTACTCTTAATGTTTCCTGTAACAATATCAAACTATCGATCATATTGCCCTTTTACCTAAATATTCATTTATTTTTTGGTATGGGTAAGGTGTTACGTACCTTCATGATTGTAAAATCATCCAATGGGGCATCGGGTGTTTTGTTCAGCACTGAACCTAAAGCATTCCTCCTTGAAATCTGCATTGCTGCTTCAATTTCTTTGGAAGATTCTAGAGCAGTTGAATTTGCAGCAGTAACGACAGCGGAAACTGTCCCTAATTTTGCGTTACTGTTTCCAGCTAATGAGTTCACTGCCTCTTTATGAGCCCTTAATACCAACTGTGCTGCACTGTTGTTTTGTGTACAGGATAAAAACATATATCAGCAACCTAATTATTCATAATGATAGGATATTTGACCGTAAAGATAATTTATAAGCAATCAGATTAAAAAAAATAGTTTTAAAAATGCAAAAAAACAATAAATAACTCACTGCAACGTTGCCACCCAAGCTCTAGCTGCACCTGGAGTTTCTGCGCACAGAAAATATTCTTTTTTCTGTGGTGTTGCAATATCTAATAAATCAAGTTAGGGGCATACATTCCACGGTTCTCCCATATTATTTTAAAAAAGTAAATGACAATATGTAAGTAAACGCAAAAAATAACTGTGGATACAAATAATACAGTTATCATACTTCGGCAGTCCACTGAAAAAAATACGTATAATTAGATCAGATATCATCAAATATCCGACACGTTATAGTGATGATCAGTGATCTTACTGAAAGTTAAAGGGCGATGTCATGATTGTGCTATTTGAATCAAACACAATCGTTCCTTTGATATTCGGGTCATTTCTCCTGATTCTGCAGAGGCTTATAACTGTTAGAAATGGGGACACTTGAATAATATTAATAATGCCGGATCTTAAAACGAAAAAAAAGTAATTGGTGCATAGCATAGCATCTTACTTGTATTCCATTTTTCCTGTTGTCGGGTCTAGGATGACCCATCTTTCGTTCCATTTCCTTAGCTATTACAATACAACAGTTGAAGTTAGATGTCAGAATAAACAGCTGAACAACACTCTGTTGTTTATAATACTATCCATCTTAAACCCGTCAACTAGTCCGTTTTTCGATTTTTCTTGATTGTTAATTGAGCTAATTTACATAAAAAATATATATAGCTTTGATCCAATATTCAGGAATTTAGGTTTCTACTGTTCTCAGATTAGAATTAGGGTTTCATTCATCTGTCAGTAAAGTCATAATCCACAAAGCTTTATAACTCAGTTTCCATAAAATAACTGGATTGATCATCTAACTAAAAACTGATTTTTTTTCTTCTCAAATTCTATATTAAATAAAAATAAAATACATTAAGAAAAGTAAAATGAATTCCAGACTGTGAACCAAAACCCTAATTAAAAAAAAAAAAAAAAAAAAAACCCTCACTCAGATATGATCCACCAGAGGTAAATTAATAAAATAAATCAAACAAGCTTCATTGTCAAATTAAATTAATTAGATTTCAAACAAAACAGTAGGTACAAATAAACAATGGATTACCGTTTCAGATCGCTTAAGAAGAGGACCCTGCAAGAGGTGTCGACCCGACCCGGATGCCAATTGTCGTTTAATCTTATCCAAACTGGCTTCTGTAGTATTAACCCCATCTCCATCTCTCTAAGTATATGAAGTTACAACATCAAATTTAGTTTAACTGGAAATCAAAGAATCTTGAAAAAGAGTGCAAGAAAAGAAACTGACCACCGATGAAGCCCCATTGGTAGCCATGGTGGAAGAACACAATGATCAGCAGCTGGTCCTGATGAGAATTAAGATTCAAAATTGAAAGATGATCAAGGGTTTGAAGGGTGTGTTAGGTTTTGTGATACATGTTTGTTAGTTTGAATAGTAAGTTGACTTATTCGATAATGAATAGAAAATTATAATTTGCCATGGATAAAAAAAATTTAGAAATAGCATATTTTAATAATTCAAACTATTCTCCATTGGTCTTTCAACTTCAAAAATAACCATTTATAGTCCCAACTATTAACATATTTGCCTCCAATGGACCCTGACTAACAAAACTTTAACGCCGTTAGTCATCGATCGCCGGAAAAACGTTTTTGGCCAGCAAAGCCTCCTAAAGGTCTGATCTAAGGTTACAAAGAGGTTTGAGACAAAAATGTTGAGTTTTCCGGTGACCTAAATAATTCGGGCTTTTACTAGAAAAATGTTTATAAAGGTCAGGAATCAGATTACACATAGGTTTAGGACGAAAAGCTTGAGTTTTCCGGCCAAAAAGTAGTTTTCCGGTCAAAAACGTTTTTCTGGCGAACGAAGACCAACGGCGTTAGGGTTCTGTTAATCAGGTTCCAAAGGATGTCAATATGTTAATACTTGAGACTGTCAGTGGTTACTTTTTAAGTTGAGACTGTTGACGGTTAAGGGCGAATAGTTGAGATTATTATAATCAAATATTCCAAAAATTTATAATATTTTTGGTATGTTTGTACATAAGTGTCATGTGAAGTGTCTTTACATGTAAAAATCTTTGTATTTATTTCTATGAGAAACTTTTATCTGTATTTTTTTCATGTGTTAAAAATGTGGGTCAAATTATACTTTTGAACATTTATGATGATAACACAAACATAAGGGCGGGCGGTATGGCTTCGGTGACCCCATTCGGGGAGTGCTTTCACCGAGTGGTGATTCATACCGGGTTTATCGGTGATCAAGATTCGGTGAGTGGGGAGGGTTGATTTTGGTGTATAGTCACTCACCGATGAGAGATACAACCAATCAAGTTTTTTTTTTTTAAATTGAGGGGTGTTTGAACCATACCTAGTGATTGAGTGTAAAATGGGGAGTAGAATGAGGTGTTGACATGGCATGCTATTATTGGGTAGAGAATGATTCAAACACCCTAGAGTGATTGAACCATACCCTCCACCCTAAAGCACATATGCCAAAGTTGGCAAATTTCATGTCGATGGTGACAGAACTCAAGTTATACCCACGGATCATCGCATTCTAATTTTCTAAGTTTCTGCAAGGAATGTAGCTAAAAACAACGTGGAATGTAAGATCGTACACATTTAAAACAAGATTGAAAACGTTATACAATTGGGTTTTAAGCATGTGATCATAAAATTAGTTAGAGACTAAGGTTTAAACTTGATCTACATCCACAACCTAATAAGATGTTGATAATTTGATTTTCCATGATATAATATCACTCTACTCCATTGTTTGGGAAACCTTACAAGCATGATTATTGACAGAAATATTAAATCATAGATCTTTTAAATACTTCACTAATGTGATCGTAAATTCCAAACTGTCACACCCCGATTTCCACGTGTCACCGGTGGGCCCGGTGGGGGAGTATCGTGACGTGGTTGGCAACATAATAGTCAAACAACACAATATTTAATATGCACAGCGGAATCAATTTAAAAGATATAATACAACCGAATTTAATATTGTAATATCAAATGTCACAATATTCGGAAGTTTATCCACAGATGGATCGGAAACAAAATATGAAACAATAGTTCAACAGACTTCAGGCATCTTAAGCTTGCGAGACTTCTAATGATGCTAAGGAGAAATCCCAGCCAATTACGCTTAGTACCTGCATTTAATCTTTTTGGGAAAATACGTCAGTTTACACTGGTAAATACAATCAACTGACTCATTTTGGAAAATGATTGAAAATTTGTTTGGATGCACGTGGCATAAACATTTTTATTTAACTTGGGAGAATTATTTAAATATATAATCTTGTGAACGAATTACATGTTCCTTGTGCGTTCAGTAGCCCGGATCTTGTCCGGGTTAAAGATCAATAGACACACCACATTATTCCTTTTGTGCACTGACAGGTGTACGCCTACACCCCGCGCTTAAGTCGTGGCCATTTCGTAAAATGATGCCAAGGATATCCGGGACATGGTCATTAACCCCCCAAAGGCTTTAAGTAACAAGACTGTTTAAACGAGCCGATCAAATTATTTAATTACCCACCTAACGGTGGAGGATTTGATGCCCGATCAAGCGGTATGCTATATACCGTAACCCAAGCCCGTATAGGGAAAATAAGTTAAAAGTATTTACCTGAGCAAAGTATATATCACAATAAGCAAATTGCAAGTAGCTTTTACTGGTCCTCCTAATCTGGAACGAAGGTTTATAATAACCTATTAGAATCCTAACGGGTCTTTAATTAAGCTTAAGCTTAGACCGGCTAGTTTCAAATATACGGTTCGTACGCACGATTAAGCGAAGACCGGATATAATGTGATTTAGACCCGACAAGTTCAGAGACTTGTTTAATATGGGAATTTCATACACATTCTGGATTTTGAGATAAAACTGATAAGGTTTGACCCGTTTAGGCTAGTTTATGTAAACTAGTTACATAAACCGAACCGAACGCGTAAAAAGCGTAACGAGTATTCATGAGAGCTATTTACAGGTTTCCTAAGTTAATATGCTTCATATATGTTGTGACATCAGTAGGATATCATTTATTATGCCCGAAACGAGTTTAAACACAAACTATGCCCCGTAGGGGTAGTTGGTCATTTACAAGGTTATAAAAGAGTTTAAGTGTTTAACTGAGTTACAGGTCTGATGTAATCAGTAAACATACTCAAATTAATGAGTTATAACAGTAGGTTAAGGTATATATGTGAAATTTATCAATTATAACCAAACTATGCCCCGTAGGGGTATTTTGGTAATTTCACATAAGCCGAAAAGCTCAAAACTGAAGTCTGAGTTTAACCACTTTTGCTTACTGTTAAAATATTATAATTTGCCTCAAATATCAGTAGGTATCACCCTTGTATGTTTAAAAATACTTTTAGTACATACTATGCGCTAAAAACGCTTAATAAGGCGATTAAAAGCCATTTTCGGGTTTGATACATAAATCTGATATTTTTATATTTCCAGAAGGCTTAAAATAATTTATTTATCATTTGTGATCAGTAGCAAAAGGTTTGGAGTCGTTTAGATATGTAAAACTCATTTTATGGCCCGTAAGGGCAAAACCGACAATTACCGGATTAAGCCTACGACTATGAGTTATGCTCAGCCTAAAATTAATTAAAAATCTTCAAAAATCCCAAAATAATATATTACATCAGAGGGTAATAAGTTTGATATCAAAAATTATGTTTAAGTAGGCTATACGCTAAATACGCGTTTAATTAACACAAAGCTTTAATTTTACGCTAACGAGCATAACTCTTAATCTACACCTCAAACTGATGTCAAATTTTTTATACAAGTTTATATATCAGTAATTAAGGTTTCTACTATTTTACATTTCCAAAAATCACGTGTTAAGGTGAAAAGGGCATAATGGTCAACATATGAGCAATTAACGGAATCATGCATATTAATTGGATAACTAATGATCCGAGGTGTATAATCACAGAGGGTTATACTAGCATCTAACCTGGTCCAAATAAAGCTCTTAGGTATTTCTAAAACATACCATAACGGGTCAGAACTGAAAGTCAAAGTATAAGTCAAACTATGCGACTTTCGGTTCCGAACCGGGTCTAAATAGGAAATTGTCGGGTTGAACATGTTTAGACATGTCCTTACACTAATTACCAAGTTATATCAATGATCAAACAGGTTGTATGTGTTCTACATTGCTAATCATGCATAAATTAGAAACTAAGTATCCTGTTGACTTTTTATTAATTAGTTTGACCCGACATTTGACATAGTTAGGATGGGAATCAGGGGGAACCCTTTTGAGAGTTTATTACCCACATAATTACCAACTTATAACAACTTTTGATTCGACTAATCACTGGACCATTAGTGATTAATCTTAAAGTCAACCGTTAATTACGACGGTTTGACTTTTAAGCTAATACTAAGCTAAAACTTAATTAAGAAAGGATTAGCAAACTTACTGAAGTCTTAAGCTTGATTAGTGATCACTTGAGAGAAGGTTTGAGCTCCAGGAATGATCAGAAAGCTGAAGGAAATGGTGTGATGAATTGTTTGCAACTCAAGACCCTTTTATAGTGAATTCAATCACCACAATGTGTTGACAAACAACTCTCCTACAGACCATAAGTTACCAACATGTGTCCTATATGTTTAGGGATTGTTTAGGGGCCAAGGGATATGAGGAAAATCGGATAAAATTCGAAATTTGCGTTTAAACAGCAAACAGCAAGTTTTCAGTCGCTGGCACCCCCTTACGGACCGTAAGGGGGTGGCTTACATCTTTTCCGAAGCATAAAACTTTTGTTCTTTTAGGATTTCGAAAGGGCAAACATCTTTTCCGAATTTGGGGCCCCAATTATCAGTTAGGGACCTCCCAAAATGGCCTTGAACAGTTACATACCCTACCATTTTGAATTGTTTGCTTGAATTCTTATTTGAAAGTGCCGAACAATGAGGTTTATCGAGCTTTTCTTCGTAGGAGTCCACCATTTCAATTATTGTCAAGAATTTCTGGATTTAGATGTTTAATATATATATACTTGGGTCTTGGGATTTATAATTGAGGTCGTTCAGAGGTAAAAATTAACATGACGCCACTTTTAAATCCTGCCAAAACATATTTATTACATCCGGGTTTACAACGCGTTTTGTCTTTCATGACACGTGTCGTTATTTCATTGAACACGAATTTTTGAGGTGTTACATCCTCATCCCCTTAAAATAAATCTCGACCCGAGATTTACTGAAATAAATAAGGGTACTTTTCTTTCATGGTGGATTCAACCTCCCACGTGTATTCGGGACTTCTACGGGCATCCCATTTGACCTTTACAATAGGTACATGCTTCCTTCGAAGCTTCTTTACCTGTCGATCTTCAATCGACAAAGGTTTTTCCACAAACTTCAAGCTCTCATCTATATGCACATCTGTATGTGGTATAACCAGTGATTCATCAGCGAAGCACTTCTTCAGATTGCAGATGTGGAACACATTGTGAATTCCACTGAGCTCTTCAGGTAAGTTTAACTTATAGGCAACTGACCCGACACGTTCGATAACCTCGAAAGGTCCTATGTACCTCGGGCTTAGCTTGCCTTTCTTACCAAATCGCATCACTCCTTTCCAGGGTGATACTTTGAGCAACACTTTATCGCCTACTTCGAAGTGAAAAGCTTTACGCTTTGGATCTGCGTAACTCTTCTGCCTATCTCGGGCAGCCTTGAGATGGTCACGAATCTGGACAATCTTGTCCGTCGTTTCAAAGACTATCTCTGGTCCTGATAATTGGACATCTCCAACTTCCGCCCAACAAACGGGCGATCTACACTTTCTACCGTATAATGCCTCAAAAGGCGCAACCTTAATGCTGGTATGGTAGCTATTGTTGTAGGAAAATTCGATTAACGGTAGGTTCTTATCCCAACTACCACCCAAATCGATCGCATATGCACGTAGCATGTCTTCCAACGTTTGAATAGTACGCTCACTCTGACCGTCAGTCTGAGGATGATAAGCCGTACTAAAATTCAAACGCGTGCCCAAAGATTGTTGGAAACTCTTCCAAAAATGTGACGTGTATCTAGTATCTCTGTCAGAGATAATAGACACAGGTATGCCATGTAAGGCTACAATCTTATCAACGTATAACTGGGCTAACATGTCGGAGCTATAAGTCTATCAACTATAACCCATATTACCATTTCCCACTTCCACGTAGGAAGTTCAGGCTGTTGTAGCAAGCCTGACGGCTTTTGATGCTCGGCTTTGACTTGCACACATGTCAAGCATTTAGCTACATGAGTGGCTACAGACTTCTTCAAGCCTATCCACCAATAGTTTGCCTTCAGATCCTGGTACATCTTATCAGCTCCAGGATGAACGGAGTATTTGGAACTATGGGCTTCCTGGAGGATGACATCTCGAAGTCCTCCATAAATTGGAACCCATATTCGTCCGTTTAATCTTAGAATTCCGTCCTTGCTAAGAGTTAAC
Organism: Helianthus tuberosus; assembly: GCA_030545235.1. Classification (NCBI taxonomy): domain Eukaryota; kingdom Viridiplantae; phylum Streptophyta; class Magnoliopsida; order Asterales; family Asteraceae; genus Helianthus; species Helianthus tuberosus. The sequence goes on along the minus strand of CM060386.1, from coordinate 29,313,204 downwards.
TGCTCCTCAGTTACTCCTAACTTTTCATTAGGATAGTTAGCTTCCAACACAGCTTCCTTCTGTGTAGCCAACAACCTTTCAATTAAATTATTCTTTATCTCCACGCGCTTGGCATTGATTCGGATGGGTTTCACCCTCTCCTTTCGACTCAAGGCATCGGCGACTACATTCGCCTTGCCGGGATGGTATCTGATTTCACAATCATAATCATTTAAAGTTTCCATCCAACGGCGTTGCCTCATGTTTAATTCCTTCTGATTAAACAGATGCTGGAGGCTCTTGTGATCAGAATAGATCACACACTTGATTCCATAAAGATAATGCCTCCACAGTTTTAGTGCGAATACAACGGCACCCAATTCCAAGTCGTGGGTGGTGTAATTCTTTTCATGCACTTTTAACTGTCGTGATGCATAGGCAATAACCTTGCATTTCTGCATAAGCACACACCCCATGCCAGTGTGAGATGCATCGCAGTAAACCACAAAATCTTCTATTCCATCTGGCAATGTCAAAACAGGGGCGTTACTCAACTTTTGTTTTAAAATATAAAAGGACTCTTGCTGCTTAGGGCCCCAAACGAACTTTACTTTCTTCTTAGTCAAGGAAGTTAGGGGTGCAGCAATCCTTGAAAAATTTTCAATGAAACGCCTGTAATATCCTGCCAATCCCAGGAAGCTACGAATCTCTGTAGGCGTCTTTGGTTCTTGCCAGTTCATACCTGCTTCAACCTTAGCGGGATCCACTTGGATACCACGCTCACTCACCACATGTCCAAGGAATTGGACTTCTCGAAGCCAAAATTCACATTTAGAGAATTTGGCATAGAGTTTCTCATGATGCAGGAGTTTGAGAATACATCGAAGATGTTTCTCATGGTCAGCTTGATTCTTCGAATAGATAAGAATGCCGTCGATGAAAACGATGACGAATTTATCTAAGTAAGGCTTGCAAACGCGATTCATGAGATCCATGAACGCGGCCGGTGCATTGGTGAGCCCAAAAGGCATCTCTAGGAACTCGTAATGACCATAACGAGTCCTAAATGCTGTTTTATGCACGTCTTCATCTCTGACCTTCAATTGATGGTAGCCTGACCTCAAATCAATCTTCGAAAAATAACTTGCTCCTTGCAATTGATCGAACAAATCGTCGATCCTAGGCAAAGGATACCTATTCTTGATCGTGACCTTATTAAGCTCACGATAATCGATGCACAGACGCATCGATCCGTCCTTCTTCTTGACAAACAGGACTGGCGCTCCCCAATGAGACGAACTAGGTTTAATGAAACCCTTGGCTAGCAATTCGTCTAGCTGTGTCCTCAATTCTTTCATCTCCGTTGGAGCCAACCTATAGGGTGCTCTGGAAACTGGTGCTGCTCCGGGGATGATATCAATCCTGAATTCCACTTGCCTATCTGGTGGCAAACCAGGTAGTTCTTCCGGAAAAACTTCTGGGTATTCATAAATGATAGGGATGTCTTCAATCTTCGGTTTAGGCTCATCAATAATCACTTGTGCCATGTAGATGACACAACCCTTCTTTAAACATTTTGAAGCCTTGAGCATAGTCACTTGCTCAGGCAGCCCATACTGGGTATCTCCCCGAATGGTAAGTGATTCACCAAACGGAGTCTTTATCACCACTTGTTTCTTGTTACAGACAATTTGGGCCTGGTTATGAGATAACCAGTCCATACCCAGAACTATGTCAAAACTAGCTAACTTAAATGGAAGTAGAGACAGAGGAAAAGAATGGTTCTTAATGGATATAACACATCCATCTAACACAGTTGAGACGGTTTCTAGGGTGCCATCTGCTAACTCTACCTCATAATTTATACTCAAGGTTTTGACAGGTAAATTCAGCAATTTGCAAAATTTATGATCTACGAAAGATTTATCTGCGCCCGAATCAAATAGTACTCTAGCATAGACGTCATTTACAAGGAAAGTACCTGTAATAACGTTGTCGTCTAGCACTGCTTCTTTGGCGTCCATCCTAAAGACTCTGGCATTGGTCTTCTTGGCCTCTTCAGGCTTCTTGGCATATTTAGGGCATTTGGTTTTAATGTGCCCCTTTTCATTGCAACGGTAGCACGTTGCGTCTTTCATCTTCTTGCAATCCAAGGTTTTGTGATCCGTGGACTTGCATATACCACAAGCAAAGGTTTTTGAATGAGTCTACGAGTTCGACTCGAGTCTGCACTTTCCAAAGTGCTGTTTCTTGCAAATCTTGCATTTGGGCTTCTCACCAGACTGATGCCCATCTTTCCTTGACTCAGGTCCTTTCTTGTTGTCACCGTTCCCACGGTGCTTCTTGTTCGACCTTCGTGAACCATCATCTTCACGTTTTCTCTTCTCAGCCTCCTTATTCCTCAGCGATCTCTGCCTGACCGCATCCAGAGTGAGGGACAAGGAAATGTCAGCTACGGATCTAAAAGTAGCTGGCCGAGAAGCTTTTACGCTTGCCTTGATCTCGAGGGCTAAACCACCGATAAAACGAGCTATTCGTTTTGGTTCCGGGGTTACCAGATATGGAACCAACCGGGACATAGTGTTGAAGCTCGTTAGGTAAGCTTGACAGTCAAGGTTTGTCATCACTAATGATAGAAAATCAGCCTCTATCTTCTCCACCTCATGCTGAGGGCAGTAATTTTCCCTGATAAGGGCAACAAATTGATCCCATGACATATTGTACAATGGGATTTTCCCGGTGGCTTGAATCAGAGATCTCCACCATGCTAAAGCTTCACCCTTAAAAGACTGCGACACAAACTTGACCACGTCTCTCTCAGCGCATCCGCTGATATCCACAACCGTATCCATCTCATCCAGCCACGTCATACAGTCAATGGCTCCTTTCTCCCCAGTGAAATCCCGGGGTTTGCAGGAAACGAAATATTTATAAGAGCAACCCTTGTCACGGGGTCCCTGGTTTAGTATAACCTGCTGAGATGCTGCACTGTGGTTCGAGGAGCGTCGATCATCATCTTTCTTCGAGTCGTCCTTCTTGGACGGTGGCTTTGAAGGTTGCGTAGATAGGGTCCTACTACGAGTCCCACTATACTCTTCGTACTGCCTTTCCAATGCCTTAGTAACTGCGTCGTCGACCAACGCTTTCAATTCCGCACCCGTTAAATTAACCCGGGCGTTATCAATGTTCTCCACTGGATGGCTATTTATTTCATCTGAGTCAACCATTTTAATTGAACTGTTGCAGATTACAAGGATAATATTTTATTTGGGAGTTTATTATGGAATTGCCCCTTAGGGAAATTCATTAACCATGGTAAACAGAGACCATATTTGGCTAACTTATTAATCTGATTTATTTAGGATTTCTATAAAAATTTATCCTAATTATAAAACAATAACAGTTTTATTTGTGGCACAAAAGGCCTAGTCACGTGGACATTTTTAATCTATAAGCTATGATTTCAGAGAATCAAAACCTGAAGGTATGTTGGCACAATAGGCCTAGTCACAAGGACGTTTATAAATTATAAGCTATGATTTCAGAGAATCAAAGCATGAAGGTTTGAACCTAGTTCATTACTTTTATCTGACAGGGAGTCATCGCTACCTCTGCCTTTTGGCTCATATGGAAATGAGCAGGGCCCATAGGCATGTATTACCACGTATGGTAAAAATATGATCATCTTAATTGATGATTTAACCCATGATTCAGAGATCATTAAGTTGGGCTTGGAATCTTTAGAAAGATCCTTATATAATAATAACGTGTGTGATTTCAAATGAATCACGTCTGCCAGGAGCGTTAACATGTATACAGATGTTAACAGGGATTTGAATCTTTTGAACATGTCTTACCATCTTGGCCCGGCCTTAAAATGACCCGAAGGCTAGGTTTCACTCTTTAAGATTCTTATTAAAAATTTAAAGTAGGCAGATTATTTTTAAAAGGAATGTTTTTAATTTATTTATTTCATATATAATTTATCTATGCACATAATGGCAAACATGAAATTTATAAAACAAACATTCCATTAATTTATTACAATATTACACGCTGCCCTAAACGGGTCTTTTCAAATAACAAACTTACCCACGCAGGGGTTTAAATAAATACTTACCCTCGCAGGGGCTTAATAACACACATACCCACGCAGGGGCTTAATAATAAACATAATAGTCCACGCAGGGACCTACACAAATAAAATACCCTCGTAGGGGTTTACAGAAAGATAGACCCACGCAGGGGTCAAAATAAACAACATACATACCCACGTAGGGGTTTATACAACAAAATATGCCCACGCGGGGGCTCAACAACAATTGGAAGGATTCAATGATCCTTCTTGTTCTTCCCTTTGATCAAGCTTGCCAATCCTTGGAAGAAGCTCTGTCTCTCCTTACGGTCACGATGGAAGCCTCGCTCTACTTCATCCAACCTTTGTAGGATTTCCTCCCTTTCTGAGGGAGAAAACCGTGGCAGCTGCGATTGCGTCCGGATAATAGGCCTAGGAGGTATCTAGTACCCCTGAGTTGGGTAACCTACTCCCCGTGGAGCTCCGTATGGTCCCTCCGGGTGAAGAGCGTTATAATTAGCCGCTACCATGTAAGGATCGGCCTCCGCGTAACCATAGTTGTGGTGAGCCGGTGGTTCAAACGGGTTGTATGCCATGGAACACGTGTATGCTGGAATTGGGTTATCAAAACCCATCGGTAGCGGCTGCGGTACAGCTGGGTTAGAGGGTCCACCCATTTGTGGGTCCTCCTGATGTGGCGGATAGTAACTGCCACTGGATTGACGAGGAGAGCTAAAATGGAAGTCTCCTCCCCGTGTAGACATACGCGGTCCAGATCTCCTACGCCTTGGCGGTTGTGGAGGTGCCGACTGCACTGGCGGCGGTGGAGGCGGTGGCGTGACTGCCACGAATCAGGAATCCAAAGAGGGATCCTGTTGTTGCTGCGGCTGCTGCTGCTGAGGCGACGAATGGTGAGGAGATGTATAGTACCATTCGTCCCGGGTAAACATAGCTTGGAAGCTATTTGGACCAACATAGGGTGATCCGTGGAAAGAAGATCCATCCGAAATCTCGATCGGATGGTTCGGTGTACCACTGGCGGGTTCGACGGGATCCGTGTCCTCGTCCATATCCTCCGCGTTGTCTCCCGAGAAGTGGTCTTCCGGGCCCAATGGGTTAAAACCCACTGGTTCTTGTATATAATTGGCCGGGTTAAACCGGCCCCGAAAAACTGGTGTATGGTCACCAAAAGAGTTGTGCGATAAAGATCGCTGTAAGGGTATATATGAAGGTTGAGGGTTGTTGGGCTCATTTTCCGAGTATGGACCATATGAGTTATGCACGGGAGGTGTCGAACTTGTGAGACCGACCGTCTAGCCGGCTCGAAGAGGTTTTGTAACACCCCGTGTTTTCACAAGTGAAAGTCAAAGTCAAGGTCAAAGTCAACAACCGATTTCGCGCGACTTGGCTCGTAGAAATGTTTTTATTTTATTTATATTATGTGGAGTAAGTGTCGTTCATTACAATAATCGAATCATGCTGACCGTATCTCAATCGACCTACGACTGTGAATGATAGGAAGTAACAATGCGATAAAGTTAATCAAGCTATGCTAATCGAATCGACATCGAACCGTAACTCGAACTGTGTATTTTACTTGTTGTTTATACGTGTGTGTGTGTGTGCCTTACGTGTTACCTGTGCATGTTTATTTATGTTTTGTGGTGGTAATCAAGCGAACTCAATCAAACTCGAAGTCTAACTCGAATGTAAACGAACTCGAACCCGAATTATACGAAGTAGTTGGGACCGAAAGTAATTTGACTAGGAAACCCTATCGAATCGCTCGAAAACCGAATCCGAAGCATCGTCGCATCGGACGCACCAAATCAGGCGACATCCGAACGGATGGTCAATCCGGACGGATAGCCTATCCGGGTTACGTGCCATCCGCACGGCTCACCCTTTCCCCTTTTAGCATCCTATAAATACACGGGTCACTCTCTAACTTTTCCACTTTTGGCAAGTGACGTCCGAACCGCACGCATTCTTCACCTTTTTCTCAGATTTCTCTCGATCTAGGTAAGATCTTGCACTAATTCTTGTACATTCTTGATCACTACACAATTCTACACCTTTCCATCTTTCAAATCTCAACTTTTAACCATGAAATCATCAGGATTCGAGGTATTCTCGGGTGACGTCATCATGAAGTTCTTATGAACTTCAAGCTTGACCTCGTTTCACCAAGAATAACTCAGATCTGAACGATTTCCATAAGATTTCAAAACAACTTCACCTAAATCTAAACTTTTCTAAGGATAAAAGAGTTGAAAGAAATAAACCTAAGTTCTCTCCTTCTTTTACCCTTAAGATCGGTACGAATCTAATCGGTTCTAGTCCCTACTCGTTAATAGTAATGCACTAGTCCTAGATCTGGATTCTACCCACCAGACACCAAATTTCGGGGTCAACCGGAATGACCGTTCTGAGTCGCCGACAGACCAAGTTAGGGTGGTTCCTGACCGGTCTAGTCATGCGGGTGGGAATACAATTCCAAGTGGTTACCACGTAATCAGAACGTCTCGATAAACGACAACAGAAACCAAGAGTAGACGAACGGAACAATCAGACCAGGGACTGTCCGCACGGACCAGTTGTCCGCACGGACAAGCTGTGCGCACGGACAGGCTATCCGGACGGGTTGTCACCCGTACGAGCTACCCTTGGGACCCACTTTCCAAATAAGATTTGAGTATCGACGAATGAGCAATCCGAACAGACGACCTCTGAATGGATTACTCTTCGGATCATGAGATACTAAGGCCTTAAAACAAATTCCAACATGTTCACCCGCCGGACAGGTTGCCCGTACGGACAGACCATCCGGACAGATTGTCACTGTCCGCACGAGCAAGCTATCCGGACGGATTGTCACAATCCGCACGAGTTACCATCCGGGCGGATTACCTAATCCACTTGAGGCCTTAAAGACGTTGTCCGCACGGACTGCCATCCGGACGGATTGCTGTCCGCGCGACTGGCTTGAAGGGTAGTGATACTTAAGTGTTTTCTAAATGCTACAACGAAAACTTCAAAGCACAAGCCATCATGCACAAACACATCCTTAGGAAGAAACAATCCACTTGAACGTTTATCCGCATGAACAACTTGTCCGTACGGATAAGCAATCCGCACGCGCGACTAATCCGCACGGATTACCATCCGCACGGATAGCTCGCTCGCACGGATAGTTTATCCGGATGGGTCACCATCCGCACGGATTACCATCCGCACGGATAGTTCACTCGCACGGATAACTTCCTCTCACGGATAGTTGATCCGCACGATCAGCCATCCTACCCACTCTCACTTGTACTGTTTTACGTGCCACTTACCTTTACGCTATCGATTCTATTCAGGCTAATGTACTCGTTGAAAAGCGCTCCCTTCAATCCATAATCGCTGTGAGTATACTCGAACCCTTTTTGCTTTAGCACTTTTGGGTGTTACATACGTTACGAATATTCAAACTACAAATTATCACACTACTCAAGCTATTTTTAACGCTAAACCATTAATGCATGTTATACGTGGCTTATGAATGCTTGTTTGTTATGTTTACACATGGAATGCTGTCTACCTGCCTTAGCAACGATAGTACTATAGTTTGGACTCAGCACCCGTTCACGCGGGGGTTGTTAAGGATCTTTTACTTGCATGGATTACGGTGGTAATCATGTATTGCGAACTGCCTCGGGCAGTCAACCCGCAGTCATTGGTATCGATGGATCTATGTCGATAACTAACGTGCTTCATTTCACTATGTGTACGTGCTGGTTATGCGTAAACGAATTCGAACTCTATTATGTTATAATCAAACTTGTATGCTCACCTTTACATTAAATGTATTGACTTTATTTTAACGTATGTGACAGGTGCCTAGGTTGTTTATATGCTTCTCGGGCTGTGATGAAATTGAAGCTAGGAACTGGAGTCCTAGAAACCAACGAATAAATTGATATGTTTAAATCTGAGTTGTCGGAACAGAATATATGTTTAGTTTTTGCCTGTAATAACTTGTTTGCTATTTGAGACATGGTATGGGACATGTTAACTTAAATTGAATGGTAATGATAGTTGTTATGGAAACTTCTGGACAATCTGTTTCGCTCAGTCCGCGCCCCGATGATTCCGCCATCGGTTGGGGTGTGACAGGTTTCTCCGGTTCTGCCGGGGATCATCACTCTCTGTAGTCGAAGGAGCTCGTACATTCGAGGGTCCTGCCTCGTTGTCATGGGGGGCGGTGATTGGCCCATTTCCACGTCATCTTCTCCTGAAGAATCTTGGCGGCATTTTGTTAACCCTGTCAATATAGCATGAGATAACAATAACAATATATAAAAATTAAAGGACAAAACAAACAAAGTGGAATTTGTCCTATGTTATATGTCTAGACTCGAAAGTTTAGAATTGTGCAATTGTGTAACTGAGATTAAACACAAAAGGCTAGTGTTTAATTCACTCAGTGTTGGCTCTGATACCAACCTGTCACACCCCGATTTCCACGTGTCACCGGTGGGCCCGGTGGGGGAGTATCGTGACGTGGTTGGCAACATAATAGTCAAACAACACAATATTTAATATGCACAACGGAAGCAATTTAAAAGATATAATACAACCGAATTTAATATTGTAATATCAAATGTCACAATATTCGGAAGTTTATCCACAAATGGATCGGAAACAAAATATGAAACAATCGTTCAACAGACTTCAGGCATCTTAATCTTGCGAGACTTCTAATGATGCTAAGGAGAAATCCCAGCCAATAACGCTTAGTACCTGCATTTAATCTTTTTGGGAAAATACGTCAGTTTACACTGGTAAATACAATCAGCTGACTCATTTTGGAAAATGATTGAAAATTTGTTTGGATGCACATGGCATAAACATTTTTATTTAACTTGGGAGAATTATTTAAATATATAATCTTGTGAACGAATTACATGTTCCTTGTGCGTTCAGTAGCCCGGATCTTGTCCGGGTTAAAGATCAATAGACACACCACATTATTCCTTTTGTGCACTGACGGGTGTACGCCTACACCCCGTGCTTAAGTCGTGGCCATTTCGTAAAATGATGCCAAGGATATCCGGGACATGGTCATTAACCCCCCAAAGGCTTTAAGTAACAAGACTGTTTAAACAAGCTGATTAAATTATTCAATTACCCACCTAACGGTGGAGGATTTGATGCCCGATCAAGCGGTATGCTATATACCGTAACCCAAGCCCGTATAGGGAAAATAAGTTAAAAGTATTTACCTGAGCAAAGTATATATCACAATAAGCAAATTGCAAGTAGCTTTTACTGGTCCTCCTAATCTGGAACGAAGGTTTATAATAACCTATTAGAATCCTAACGGGTCTTTAATTAAGCTTAAGCTTAGACCAGCTAGTTTCAAATATACGGTTCGTACGCAAGATTAAGCGAAGGGGGTACATGCACCAATTGGCGTTTGTCTCAATTGCTGAGTGTTATGTGCCTTATGCCCGTATAGGCCCGCTTGCGGTATGCACATATAATGTATATATGTGTGGGCGCTCGGGGGGCAAAAGCAAAAGTGCACTAATTTTAACGTTATTTTACTAATTTCGTGAAAATAACGTTAAAAGAGGGGATGGTTAATCATGCATCATGTGGTGGCGTTGATAGCCGAAAGACAAGGGGGTACATGCACCAATTGGCGTTTGTCTCAATTGCTGAGTGTTATGTGCCTTATGTCCAAGGCTTGATGCAAAACCACAATCGAGCCGGGGGTCTCATTGGAAGCAGCCTCTCTATTCCTACGGGGTAGAGGTAAGGCTGTCTACATCCCACCCTCCTCAGACCCTACCTTAGCTTTTGCTATTGGTGGGATATACTGAGTATGATGATGATGATGATGACGCACGATTAAGCGAAGACCGGATAGAATGTGATTTAGACCCGACAAGTTCAGGGACTTGTTTAATATGGGAATTTCATACACATTCTGGATTTTGAGATAAAACCGATAAGGTTTGACCCGTTTAGGCTAGTTTATGTAAACTAGTTACATAAACCGAACCGAACGCGTAAAAAGCGTAACGAGTATTCATGAGAGCTATTTACAGGTTTCCTAAGTTAATATGCTTCATATATGTTGTGAAATCAGTAGGATATCATTTATTATGCCCGAAACGAGTTTAAACACAAACTATGCCCCGTAGGGGTAGTTTGGTCATTTACAAGGTTATAAAAGAGTTTAAGTGTTTAACTGAGTTACAGGTCTGATGTAATCAGCAAACATACTCAAATTAATGAGTTATAACAGTAGGTTAAGGTATATATGTGAAATTTATCAATTATAACCAAACTATGCCCCGTAGGGGTATTTTGGTAATTTCACATAAGCCGAAAAGCTCAAAACTGAAGTCTGAGTTTAACCACTTTTGCTTACTGTTAAAATATTATAATTTGCCTCAAATATCAGTAGGTATCACCCTTGTATGTTTAAAAATACTTTTAGTACATACTATGCGCTAAAAACGCTTAATAAGGCGATTAAAAGCCATTTTCGGGTTTGATACATAAATCTGATATTTTTATATTTCCAGAAGGCTTAAAATAATTTATTTATCATTTGTGATCAGTAGCAAAAGGTTTGGAGTCGTTTAGATATGTAAAACTCATTTTATGGCCCGTAAGGGCAAAACCGACAATTACCGGATTAAGCCTACGACTATGAGTTATGCTCAGCCTAAAATTAATTAAAAATATTCAAAAATCCCAAAATAATATATTACATCAGTGGGTAATAAGTTTGATATAAAAAGTATGTTTAAGTAGGCAATACGCTAAATACGCCGTTTAATTAACATAAAGCTTTAATTTTACGCTAACGAGCATAACTCTTAATCTACACCTCAAACTGATGTCAAATTTTGCATACAAGTTTATATATCAGTAATTAAGGTTTCTACTCTTTTACATTTCCAAAAATCACGTGTTAAGGTGAAAAGAGCATAATGGTCAACATATGAGCAATTAACGGAATCATGCATATTAATTGGATAACTAATGATCCGAGGTGTATAATCACAGAGGGTTATACTAGCATGTAACCTGGTCCAAATAAAGCTCTTATGTATTTCTAAAACATACCATAACGGGTCAGAACTGAAAGTCAAAGTATAAGTCAAACTATGCGACTTTCGGTTCCGAACCGGGTCTAAACAGGAAATTGTCGGGTTGAACATGTTTAGACATGTCCTTACACTAATTACCAAGTTATATCAATGATCAAACAGGTTGTATGTGTTCTACATTGCTAATCATGCATAAATTAGAAACTAAGTATCATGTTGACTTTTTATTAATTAGTTTGACCCGACATTTGACATAGTTAGGATGGGAATCAGGGGGAACCCTTTTGAGAGTTTATTACCCACATAATTACCAACTTATAACAACTTTTGATTCGACTAATCACTGGACCATTAGTGATTAATCTTAAAGTCAACCGTTAATTACGATGGTTTGACTTTTAAGCTAATACTAAGCTAAAACTTAATTAAAAAAGGATTAGCAAACTTACTGAAGTCCTAAGCTTGATTAGTGATCACTTGAGAGAAGGTTTGAGCTCCAGGAATGATCAGAAAGCTGAAGGAAATGGTGTGATGAATTGTTTGCAACTCAAGACCCTTTTATAGTGAATTCAATCACCACAATGTGTTGACAAACAAGTCTACTACAGACCATAAGTTACCAACATGTGTCCTATATGTTTAGGGATTGTTTAGGGGCAAAGGGATATGAGGAAAATCGGATAAAAGTCGAAATTTGCGTTTAAACAGCAAACAACAAGTTTTCAGTCGCTGGCACCTCCTTACGGACCGTAAGGGGGTGGCTTACGGTCCGCAAGCCTATGGTCGGAAGCATAAAACTTTTGTTCTTTCAGGATTTCGAAAGGGCAACCATCTTTTCCGAATTTGGGGCCTCAATTATCAGTTAGGGACCTCCCAAAATGGCCTTGAACAGTTACATACCCTACCATTTTGAATTGTTTGCTTGAATTCTTATTTGAAAGTGCCGAACAATGAGGTTTATCGAGCTTTTCTTCGTAGGAGTCCACCATTTCAATTATTTTCAAGAATTTCTGGATTTAGATGTTTAATATATATATACTTGGGTCTTGGGATTTATAATTGAGGTCGTTCAGAGGTAAAAATTAACATGACGCCACTTTTAAATCCTGCCAAAACATCTTTATTACATCCGGGTTTACAACGCGTTTTGTCTTTCATGACACGTGTCGTTATTTCATTGAACACGAATTTTCGAGGTGTTACACAAACAACAATTGATCACATGTAATAGAGCTAAGAATAAAGCTTTCTGGATTGATAAAGGTGATTTTGAACATGTGAGTGAAAAGTTTGACGCACCATTATAGTAGAATCAACGCAACATTACCATGTTACACATCCAAATCCAAACCTACTACAACTACTGGTCTAACCTTTAAAGTTTGACGCACTGTTGTAATGAGTTATACAGACAGTTATATAATGATACATAAAAACTTACTACAACAACGAATAAAGATTTTAAAGTGTACAAACCTTTGTAATGAGTAGACACTGTTATATACATGTTAAACCTTTGAAATAACTCATCTATACTATTATATAAAACATTTCCTCAAGGGCTTCTTAAAAATTAAGAGGTATAACTTGAAATGCTTATTGTACAACACCTAATGCATACATTAATCTATTTTGAAGGGTAAATTAGACTTTAAAGTCGCCACCCTATTCCTTTGTTCCGACTATCCATGTATCTATTATGTAGGGAATTAAATATTGCAAGGGAATTAAATCATGCAATTGACTCCATTCAGCGTACGTTATAAATTTTGTCCTTCCCATCAATTAATTGAGGCTGTTCGTTTGTTAATTAAATTCAGCGTAAGTTAAAAATTTTGAGCTTCCCATCATTTAATGATTAATTGATTCACCCTCTTTCTTTGTTCATTAAACCATGCAGGAGGATAGTATAGGTTACGACATTCCCCCAATCATAAACAACCTTCCACGATTCATCTACATCCTCGTCGGAGCTCGTAGCCGTCACCGACGCTAACCGGAGACATCGACGGCACCATTCGAATCTCATTGTACAACCCTTTTTCTCCCCTCTCGATCACACCTAGAACAAGGATCGGAGACTTCAAAAGACACCATTCGAATCTCATTCGGTATACGTCGGAGAAACTCCCCGCAGCAAGTCCAGGTCCTTACACCATTCGGTATACGTCTTATTTACTTACGTCTTATTTACTTATTGTCGTTCGGTATCGTATGTGTTTCATTTTGCAAACTCTATGGCGTGATCTAAAAGTTTTAGTTGTATGATTCAGGTTTGTTGCTTTCCACGATTCATCTACATCCTCGTCGGACCTCGTAGCCGTCACCGACGCTAACCGGAGACATCGACGGCAGCATTCGAATCTCATTGTACGACCCTTTTTCTCCCCTCTCGATCACACCTACTGAAGGAAACAAGGATCGGAGACTTCAAAAGCGTCGCCGGAGATCAGAGAAACTCCCCGCAGCAAGTCGAGGTCCTTACACCATTCGGTATACGTCTTATTTACTTATTGCCGTTCGGTATCTTATGTGTTTCATTTTGCAAACTCTATGGCTAGATCTAAGAGTTTTAGTTGTATGATTCAGGTTTGTTGCTTCAGCTCCTAAGTTGGCGAAAGCCACTGGTAAATGATTTGGGATATGTACCGTGTCTTCAGGTAATAAATACTCTTCTTTATTTAAGGTCAAATTTGTAGATACAATCACACTTCATTTTCTATTTTCATCACTTTCTGTCTATTTACATTGTCATGACTGCACTTGATGTCAATCCACATCCTAATAGAGTATGATACTGTATCATATTTTAGGGGTGGATATAATGATGTAATCATGACATATGCCCATTGTGGGATTTAAAGTTAAAATATGCTTGTTAGCAATTCCAGTGTGTCAAGTAGTTTATGGTTATGATGATTATTATCTTTATTATTTGATCACATATCTGTAAGGTTGATTTTCATGGGTAAAAATTCACAAGCTTATCTTAACTCCATAAAACAACAGGACCTTTAAATGATCAGAATAATATTATACACTATATATTTGTTAATATAGTATTTTTACTTTTCCAATAACTAAATAATGAGTGATGGTGCATAAATCTAAAAGTTAAATAAACCATAACTATGGTGAAAAAGATTTATATTAAGATACCTTATAACCCATAAAAAGGTCATAAAGATATACAACAAAACAAAAATATAAATTTAAAATGGTTAAGAAAACTGTATTTACATTTTGCAGAAGTTACTTCTAAATTAGTAAGACAATAATTTGAAAGATTATTATTGTCGTCTTATAAATAAACAATTACTTTAGGTCACTAAATGACATCACTATATTTGTTTGCTTTGATGACATTAGATTGTGGTCTCTGACGGAGATAATATGGTGGTAAAATATTTTCTTCATATTTAGGAGGTGAAGAGTCCAAATTCTTTAAAGGATTCTTTTATACATGCTGATCGGTATATATTTGGTTCAACTCAATACAAATCTTGTAAGCCTTTTAAGGTACGAATTTCACGGTCTCTTAATTTTGGCATTATTGTATTTTTATTTGTTCCCGTATACCGAAACTATGCTGTTTTTATTATTGTTTCATTATTTTACTTTTTCCGTATACCGAAACTAGATTATTTCCATGTTGAGTTTAATTATTGTGATCATACAACTATCATAAAAAAAGTTTTCAAGTGAACAAACGAAATGACGAATTTCAATTAATTTACTTTAATCGAACTTTCTTGTCTATTTTAGAACTACTCAACCTTGACTTTGAAAACATCTAAAGCAATTTAATAATGATATAAAATAACTTTTCTTATTTTAATGTATCATATAGTTCTATTAATAAAAATATTTTAAAATAGTTTATCAAATTTAAAAGGAAAACAACCGGGACACCTAACTCAAACCATCCATTTTACATTTTACATCTACTAAACTTAACTTTTGCTGTAGATTTTTCCCATACAATTCATTAAAAAGTAATGTTGACCAATTTTTTTTCTATCCATATTATCGTATTTATAATCGAAAGATTTTAGTCACTTTGATATGTTAATTTAAAATGTTAGTCAAACCTGATAATGCCTAATGATATCGTGAATGTTATTATTCAATATACAAGGTACTAATCAATTTACGATGACTACCGGACACCCAAAATATCCTAAAGATGTATCTACCTCAACAGCATCCACATCGGCTGAAAAACGAAAAGAGTATAATAGACGATATTACGCTTCACGCAAAGCTAATAAGAAAGTTGCAAACGTTTTTGTTGATGATGTCTCTCAAACTGCTTCATTTATACCTTCTCGAGTTCGAGCTCCCACACCTCTCCCTGTGATGGACGAACTCACCAAAAAATCACAAGGTTCTTTTTTATTAAAGTTGTTTTCTTTATTAAATCTTACATCTTTTATGTTGTTACTAAATACAACGAGTTTCTTAGGTATGCAATTTACAATGACTACAGGAGAACTAAAAGATCGTAATGATGTATCTACCTCAACTACATGTACATCTTCTGCAAAACGAAAAGAGTATAATAGACGATATTATCTTAAACGCAAAGACAGTAACAAAGTATCAAAACTTTGTTCGGGTGATGTCTCTCAAATCGATTCATTAACACCTTCCCAAATTCAACGGTCTACACTACTACCTCAATTTTGTGGCGTATCTAATCAATTATCCATCCCAGTTCAAAACATAGAAGAGGATCCGTAAAGTTTTGTTTATGGTGGGATGCCTAGAGAGCATCGTGTCTTAGAGGAACAAAGTTCATGTCCTCATTGTGGAGCAAAACGATTTGCATTTGAATTTCCCACCTTTTGTTGTATGAGTGGGAAAACGGTGTTAGCAAATTCTACAATTCCAGATGATTTGTATCAACTTTTCACGTCGCAAGATGAAATTGGAAAAATGTTTAGGCAAAACATACGTGCTTATAACACCAATTTTTCTTTCACCTCAATGGGTGTCACATTGGATGATACGATGGCCAATATGAGAGATGGTGTATATACGTTTCGTGCACACAAAGGAATATATCACAGAATCGACCAATTGGTTCCTAGGGATGGAACACCTAGGTACTTACAGTTATATTTTTATGACCCTGATACTGAATTAGATCATAGACTCCGATGGCCAAATCTTGATCGAAATATTACTGAGGTGTTGGCACGTGTTCTTTCTACAAATCCTTATGTGAAGACATTTCGAAGTCTTGCAGAGCTAGGTCCTCTAGACACCTATAGAGTCACTCTTAACGCTTCCGTTGAACTTGACCAAAGGGTGTACAACCGACCAACCACATCTGAGGTTTAATTAACATTATCTTTTTTTCCAAATAACATTAATATAGTAAAGATGATACTTATTTATACTACATATTTATTTAGGTTGCTGGTATTTGGGTCGAAGGGAATGACAATATAACTGCCTACAAAAGAAGTATCGTAGTGTATGGTAGGTCTGAATATAGTCAAACTATTCAGCCATACTTTGGATGTTATGATCCATTATCTTATCCTTTATTTTTTCCTAACGGTGAGTCGGGTTGGCATCCTAATATACCACGTGAAGGAGTATCAATCAATGAAATTCATAATGATCCCGACAACATCGACGGAGATAATGAAGGTACAAAGATTTTACCTATGTTTTCGAGAGGCTAAGCACATCTATAGTATAATGTAATGTAATTATTTATTTTTATTTTATTCAGAGGCTAACCCACGAGGACGTAGGACAACCGTTGCTATGCGAGAGTACTATTGTTATAAATTTCAAATTCGCTCTACCGAGAACGTGCTTTTGCTTGGTGGTAGATTGCTACAACAATTTGTTGTAGATGTTTACATAAAGCTTGAGACATCACGTTTGCAATTTTGTGAACGAAACCAAAGTAAGATAAGAGCGGAATTATACCAAGGTATTGTGGATTGCGTCCATTCTGGTGAGGTTCATCCAAACAGAGTCGGACAACGGATTGTGTTGCCTGCGTCTTTCATTGGAGGGCCTCGCGACATGCGACGCCGGTTTCTAGATGCTATGACTTTAGTTCAAGATGATGGCAAACCTGATGTATTCCTAACTATGACGTGTAATCCTCAATGGCCTGAGATATGCGGTAATTTGAAACCTGGTCAAACCGCACAAGATCGTCCAGAGCTTGTTTCGCGAATATTTCGTGCAAAATTAGAGGATCTTAAGGAACAACTCTTCAAGAAACATTTACTCGGAAAGGTTAAGGCGTATGTATATGTCATCGAGTTTCAGAAGCGCGGTTTACCGCATGCACATTTCCTCCTTATCATGGACTCGGAGCACAAGATAAATAATCCAGACCATTATGATAAGGTCGTGTGTGCTGAAATCCCTAACATGGTTACCCATCCGCAACTGCATGAGGTTGTTGTAAAACACATGATTCATGGTCCGTGCGGAAATCTACGAAAAGATAGTCCTTGCATGCAGGGTGATCCAAAAGTTTGTCGTTTTCATTATCCCAGACAATTCAATGAGCAGACAACACAAGGAGACGATGCATATCCATTATATCGAAGGAGAAACAATGGAGTAACGGTGGACATAAGAGGAAATACTCTTGATAACAGGTGGGTTGTCCCTTATAACCCAAGGCTTTTAATGATGTTCAACTGCCACATGAATGTTGAGGTTTGCTCAAGTATAAAATCTGTGAAATACCTTTTCAAATATGTCTACAAAGGACATGACAAACAGGTTATTCATATCGATCCAGACGAACCCAATGTTGTTATCAATGAGATAAAGAGATTCCAGGATGCACGCTACGTATCGCCCCCAGAGGCAATGTGGCGTATTTTTTCTTTCCCCCTTTCTCAAATCCACCCTGCTGTTTTAGCCTTACAACTTCATCTCCCGAATAAGCATATGGTTAGATTTAGAGAGGATGATATCATGTCTAACATTGTTGATAGGGAAAGAGATAAGAGAACCATGCTAACAGCATTTTTCCTTAAAAATAGAGCGGATGAAACAAAACCGAAATATTTGTATAAAGATTTCCCGAAACACTTCACATGGAATAGAGCCACACGCACTTGGACGCCTCGTATACTTAAGCCACAAAGAGGTCGTATTGTTTCTGCTAATCCAGCTGAAGGAGAACGGTACTACTTACGCCTACTTTTGTCAAATGTCAAAGGACCTACTTCTTTTGAAGATCTTTGCACGGTTAATGGGGTTACATACGCGACATTTCGAAAAGCAGCGCTTGAGATAGGCCTAATAGAGAACGATGATAGTTTGTCACAATGTCTCACAGAAGCTTCTCTATTTCAGTTTCCCAATGCTCTTAGAAGGTTATTCGCAACCATAATGATTTTCTGCGAGCCTGGGGATATTCGTAAATTGTGGAATGAGCACTTTAATGCAATGTCTGAAGATCATCAATTACATTGTCAAAGTGTGGAACGCGTTCAGAATATGGTTCTTACTGACATT
Source organism: Helianthus tuberosus (assembly GCA_030545235.1). Lineage (NCBI taxonomy): Eukaryota > Viridiplantae > Streptophyta > Magnoliopsida > Asterales > Asteraceae > Helianthus > Helianthus tuberosus. Next base: position 29,294,529 of record CM060386.1, on the reverse strand, counting down.
AGGGCCATCCTACAGTCCATGGGTAAAGATCTCACTGATTTTGATCTTCCGAACCTCACAGAAGACAACTTACAATATGGTATTCACCGTGAGGTACAAGAGGAGTACGGGATTGTTGTGGAAGCCGAAGACTTGTGTGCCAAAGATGAGCTTAATTCAGACCAAAAATTAATTTTTGATGAGATCATGACACATGTGGATAATGACCGTCCAGGTGTTTTCTTTATAGACGGTCCAGGTGGAACGGGAAAGACATTTTTGTACAAAGCTTTGCTAGCTCAAGTTCGTTCGCGTGGTCTTATTGCTCTAGCCACCGCTTCATCAGGGGCTGCAACTAATAATATGCCAGGAGGAAGAACGGCTCACTCGAGATTCAAGATTCCCATTTGTGTTGATAATAATTCAATGTGCAACATAAAAAAACAAAGTGGTGTAGCTGAACTAATAAGGTCATCAAAATTAATCATATGGGATGAGGCATCAATGGCAAAACGACAAGCAATAGAAGCGGTCGATCGAACATTGCAAGACATTATAGGCGTTACTCTCCCATTTGGTGGCAAGATAATGGTAATGGGAGGTGATTTTAGACAGGTGTTGCCGGTTATTAAACGGGGAACTAGAGCACAGATTGTAGACTCTAGCCTACGAATGTCACCTCTTTGGTCTATTACGAAAAAAATGTGGTTGACAATAAATATGAGAGCGCTAAATGATCCTTGGTATTGTGGTTTTCTCTTAAGAGTAGGTGATGGAACTGAACAATCGATAGAAGGAAGCTATATCCGCATACCCGACAATATGACAATTCCATGCACTCACAGACAAAACTCTATAACAGAATTGATCAATGCTGTTTTTCCGTCACTTCAAAACAATGTACATTCTTCTGATTATATAATCTCAAGAGCGATATTAACCACTAAAAATGACAGTGTTGACGAGATTAATGATAAAATGATTGACATGTTTCAAGGGGAGGAAAAGGTTTACTACAGTTTTGATGAAGTTGAAGACGACCACCACAACTACTATCCAACTGAGTTCTTAAACTCACTAACTGTTAGTGGTTTGCCGCCTCATAAACTTCGTTTAAAAATCGGTTGCCCCATAATATTGTTAAGGAATATCGATCCGTCCCTTGGTCTATGTAATGGCACAAGATTGATATGTAGAGGTTTCCAACGCAATGTTATTGATGCAGAGATAGCTGTCGGACAACATACGGGGAAGAGAGTGTTTTTGCCAAGAATACCTCTATGTCTTTCTGAGGACGACATGTTCCCGTTCAAGCTGAAAAGAAAACAGTTTCCAATTCGCCTCAGCTTTGCCATGACAATAAACAAAGCTCAGGGCCAAACAATTCCCAATGTTGGTGTTTTTCTCCCAGATTCTGTATTTTCGCATGGTCAACTTTATGTGGCGTTATCAAGAGGAATATCACGGAAAAATACAAAAGTGTTAGTACACCCTGCCAAAGATTTCAAACAACCCGGGGTATACACCTCAAATGTTGTCTATCGGGAGGTGTTACTTGATGGATGAACTCCTTCACAATCAAAACGTAAGGATTTTTAATGCATTTTGTGGTTCAAGAAATTACATTTCAAATAAATTTTTATAACACATTTAATAGTTCACACACTTTCGTCACTTCCACTCACTTGTTCATTATTCCCTTGTACAGAAATTAGGAGGTTCTTATGGATGGCACAAGGAACACAATGGAAGATGTCGTAGGTATCTATACCATACATTTAAAATAGCATGCAACTGCTTGACGCCTAGATTTTTATTTTTAAACTATTATGTTTATAACTGTTACTTTCGTATTATTGTGTGTTTATTGAGATGCAATAATGGTTTTCGTACATACCTCATACTTTTTATCCAAATTATTATTTATTTGACATATGTAAGACTACGATTTAAGTAAACCTTCGAAACCGGTTAAATCTCCCCTCCGGTTATGAAAATATTGCCTAACTTTTTTGTTCCCGCTGCAACGCGCGGGCTCCCCACTAGTTAGGTTTAATGGATTAGATACACTTGTTATAATCGTTAAACACAACCTTACAGGTTAGGGGTTGACTATTTGTTTGATACATTGTTGTAATGGATTAGACTCGTGTCAATTTTGACGCTTACGAATCAATACACATGATGATAATGCATTAAATATGCAAAGTGTAGACCCCGTGTAAGACTAGAAGGTATGGGGCTCGTCCCCAGCCTCGTCCCCTTGCCGCCGCCCCAAAACCTCCACCCCCTTGCTCCGTCGCCGCCCCAGGCTCGTCGCCTCCGTCCGCCCACAGACGCCCAAGCCGGGCCTCACCCCTTCACACACACCTATACATACATACATACACATATATAAAGGGGTTCATCCCCCACCCCCTTGGTCCATCCCCTTTAGGCCCATCCTCACTCCCGGTGATGTGGCGGCCCATTCTCCCCACACCATACCTTTCAGCCTATTGAGTTTGACACGCCATTGGGTACCGCTTATAAGACCGTGGGGTATGGTGGGGCGGGGGTTTGGGGCATGGGTTGACACGTGGCTTGGGGGGGGCTTCGCTGGGCCAACCCACATCGAAGATGGTATGGTGGGGCGGGGGTTTGGGACGTGGCCAGCCCAAATGGCTGTTTTCAATTTTTAAAACAAAAAAATCAAATTTTTTAATGTTTTTTAAATAAAGAAAAGTACATAAATAAAGAAAATTACATAAAAAAATTCCTAACGCTTATATTTTTTCTTTATCTCTTCTCTCGTCTCAAACATTAGTTCCAACTTTTCACCTTCTAGGTGATCAATGGGCTGGGCTAGAAATTTCATATCATCTCGTCTTTGTTTCAGGACATCCCTAGCTTCTTTGTTCTTCCGAATTTCGGCCCTTTGTTGTTGGAATACGTTGAATGTATCTAACTTGCATGCAATGTCATCCAACTGATCGCTGTATACTCACCTACGCGAGCCCGAACTCCCAACTGAAGGCGATGCCGTACCCGATCTTGATTTTTGAGCGCGTCTTTTTGCGGCATCTCTTCCGTATTCGGGTCGGTTTGGCGAATCATCCAAAAGGTCCTCCAACTCTTGATCTCGTGCATCAGATTGGGCTTGGGACGAGACCCTTGACCTTTTGGAAGACGTGTTAGTTTCGCTACCACTGGGGATATTCGCCCACTTTGGATGGAACTTACAAATCTTCCAACAATGCATGAAACGAAAGTCGCTCCCCACATTTGTTTTGAATGTAACCAATGCATTTGTTACACAGTCGGCTTCCGTTTCACCACTTTTTGGGTTTTGCTTTGCTTTATTTAAAAAAACACTAAATTTTGTAAGTTGGTCGCTATCGTTTTCACGATAAGTCTCCCTTCCCAGTTCTTCATGCAATATTTTACTAATCGCTTCCCACAAATGGCTTCGATGTTGAGAATTTCCTATTATAATAAAAACAAAATTTAATATATTACGAAGTTATATAAAAAATAACCATAAATAGTAAAATAAGGCTACAAAATATTTAAAAATACCTAAAGTTGGATGTTGAGATTGTTGAAGTCAAGCCATCGCCAATGCAAGTTCTTCATTAACGACCCATTTTTGTTGTTTTCGTTTGACGGTTTCAAGTGCTTTCTCCGCCTCGATTTTTTTCTTGTGACTTCTCTTTTTGATGGGTTTGGATGCGGAAGGACCATCGTTGGGTGGTTGAGTTTCGGGGACGGTTTCGTTTCGGGAAAGGTTAATGGAGGTTGGTGAAAGGTTGATGGGCGTTTGTGAAAGGTTCATCGGGGTAGGTATAGAATCGTCGGTATGTGGGAAGTTAGTAAACAAACGATTCCCGATATACGATGCATAACTCGCCATATCGGGCATAGGGGAGTGTATTAAAAAAGGACGAGAAATTGGACGATTGGGTGGTGGGCTAGGATTATTTTCTTGGAATGCAAACGGGTTGTTCGGGTCATAACCACGATTATGAGGATGCATTTTTCGTTTTGTAGAATGAGAATAGAGATGATTATAGAAGATGTGGAGTGTATTGTGGTTGAATGTGGTAAAAAAAGGAATAAAAGTGTGAGTTTTCATAGTGAAAAAATATATATATTTTTTAACATAGTCGTTGGCCAACGGCTAGTTTGGTTTGGCCATTGAGAGCCCGTCATGTCATCTTGCTAGACCCGCCCCACGCCCGGCTTCAAACTCCCGCCCCCAACCCAAGTCTACCCGGAGTGGTGGTGGACGTTTTTAGCCAACCCACGCCCCAACCCAAGCCCCGTACCCCACAGCCTAACACATTATAACATCGGATCATTCCTACAGTTTGGTTACGCTTGTGGGCCTCCTATTGTTATGGAAATATGTTGCAATCCATACTGGCGATCAATTCGAACTTCTTCGTTCAATCAAATGCAGGTGAATTCTATTATATTTTGCGTTTTAAACTTTGTACTTTACATAAGATTTGTGTGAACTTGTGAATTTGGGGTTGAGATGAACAAAAGTGGATTTGTGTGAACTTGTGAATTTGGGGTTGAGATGAACAAAATTAAACCTTAATACATATACATTCTATTGAAATTATGCATGCCACCTGCTCGATAAAATGTCTGTGTGATCTTGCCTGCTAGGTAGTGTCATTTCGTTGCCAAACCAGTTGGCAGTTTCATGTAGCATCTGAGTGCGATAGTTAAGGGGAGGAACAAGATTGTTGTTGTATGTTATTCAAATACTAATTACAAAATGGTTCGAGATTAAAATATCATTTGTTGTACCTGGCAATTTCATTGTGATACGGTTGAGTAAATAACTTCTACAGTTAAATAGTGTTTTATGACTTTATCAACCCCTTTGAATGTGATGTTTTTTTTTGAGTTCTGATTCACTTAACAATTTGTAAACAAATGTCCTTTATAATACCATCTCCAAGTAATTGTTCATTGACCAGAAGAATAATCAATTACACAAATGCAGAACTGCTAGAATGAAGTTTAGGGGAGTGGCGGATCCAGGAATTTTCTCCACCAGGTTCCTTTTGTTAGATTTTCACTAATTCTCACTATTTTTTTAAATCATACAAAATTTCTACTATTTTTTTCATTTTTTTCCAAACTAAGGGGGTTCCCGGGAACCCCCAAAACACCTCTGAATCCGCCACTGGGAGGTAGTCTATTTGAAATCAGAATTCTTGTTGAATGAATTAGGAATCAGAATTGTTTGTTGTTTGTTAATGCAGTTGTGTAATTTTTTTCAATAGAATAAGTTATGTTTTGCAACTCTTATTGTCGTGTGATGGATAGCACCGCTGGGCTAGATCAATCGGTTGGTCAAACTAATGTGGCCCATGAAAAAAATAGAAATCGGGTTTAATCGGGCATGGTCGGTTTTCTGCGGTCTATGCCTGAGACTGAGAATCTTGAATAGGCTGGACCGAGGACCAAGCGACAAAACACTATTTTGGTTTGGGTTTCCTGCATTATCAGGTCGGGTAGTCGGGTAGTCGGGTTTGTCAGGTAGCCCAATTTCTGCAGAGTTACGGGTCATGGATATGCTGCTTTTCATCAAATTTGCTGATAATTATGGGTTATATTCGTACCCAAATTAAACCTTCATAATTAAACGGGTTGAAATTGCCGTCTCTATTAATGTGTATATTCCCCAACCTATTCTCATCAGTTCTATCTAGGCAAATAAAAATCATCATCAAGATCCAATGCCATTTAGATTCTTATTGATCACAGTTATTGACAAAAAAAAAACACATGTTCTCATAAATTATGCCTGAATCAAGCCCAAACATAAACATCAAAACCGATTAACACCACTCCTTCTCCAAAGGTACCTCAAAACGAAGAGCTATCCACCCAAAGAGAGATAAAAAAATAGAAACAAAAGCACAACTTAATATCGTTTACCAAGAACTAGACCGATGATCGCTGATACCAATGCTACGCCCATTATGAACTTAATGCTTGTGACAATTGAACCATCAGGGGCTTGATTTTGTGTGTTTGAAGAGGACGAGGGTGTGGGTGCAGCTGCATGTGCGGTTGAGGATTCCACGTTTTTCTTGCTTTTGCGCTTTGATGCTGTTGTTGTTGTTGTCAGTGTTGATCCTATGTCCCGTGATTTTACCTCGCTTGCATTATCCCCATGAACCTACAATTACAATTTACAATGTCAATATACCCTTCTGCTAGTGTCATTATATCATATGTGATGCGAGTTCAGATGTAAAGTATTACCTGTTCTTTGACCTTAGCATTTTCCGTAAGATCTTTGACTTGTTTCTCCAAATGCGAAAGTGATTCCTTCTTTGCTTCAAGGTCCTTCAATGCAGCCTTTAGCTCCAACTCCTTTTGTGAAAGTATCTCTTTCTGTTTCATAAATATCAACAAACCATTTACACAAGATTACTTGTATTATTGTGATGGCAATGTCATATAAATAGTTATCGCATATAAACAGCTACTGACCTGTTCAACAATGGTATTTCGGGCTTCTGCTAGATTTTCTTCAAGATTCTTTAGACTGATCTTCAATGCAGTCTTCTCTTCAATCTCCGCCTTGAGATTTTCTAGCTCAAGTTTTAGAGACGTTTCATTAGACGTGTGTTCTTTAACTTGCGCTTCAAGTGTATTTATGGCTGTCTGAAACTCCTTTTTAGCATTTTCATGTGTTTCATTTAGCGTGTTGTTCTCTTCCATCAGTGATGATATCTGTAATTTGAACAATTATTTTAGAACAACTATGATTACAAAACTAACTATTTAATAAGAAAGATTTAGGACGTTTTATGTATTTAAAATGTACTTTACCTGAGACTGCAACTTTTGCCCATCAGAAGAAAGCTGTTCTTTCAGATCTTCGATTTCTTTCGTGGACGTAACGAGCTGATTTAGCATCTGATCTTTTTCGGTCAAAGCTGCGGTCAAACTGGTCTGCAGATCATTCAGTTTAGACTCATAAGTAGCAAGTTCTTGAGTAAGTTTCAAATTTGTTTCTTCAAGCTGACTGGACTTGCTTTGCGTATCATCCACTATACTCTCCAGACCACTTAGTTTCAACAAAGCTTGTTCCAGTTCATGCTTGTGGTTGTCTGCCAGCTCAGCAGCTCTAGAATGCTGCTCAGTTAAATCGGCAATTGTTTTTTCATGTGAATCAATTGTTTGACACGTGGATTCCTTCTCACTTTCGAGTTCATTGACCTTGTCTTTGAGCTGAATAATGGTTGCTACCAACGTTTCATTTTCAGCAGCTAACTCATTAGCCTTATTTTCTGTTTCTGATATCTTTGTTTTGAGGCTTTCGATCTCACTTTCTAAATTAGCTTTTATTAGCAAAAGCTGATCTAATTCGTCTTTTAGCGTAACAGTTTTTTCAGTTGCTTCAACTAACTGTTTCTCGAGAGACGTTGACTTCTCAAGCAATGATTTGGCCTCAGTGTCTCTGCTAGTGAAGTTTGCAACGGATTCTTGTAATTTAATGTCAAAATCTCTAGTGCGGGTTTCGTGTAGCGTTTCATACTCTGTATGTTTTGCCCTTGCTTCATCTAGTTGTTCCCCAGCTACCTTAAGCCTGTTGATGACTTCCGCTTCTCTGATTCCGGAAGCTTCTAGATCACCCACGATGGTTTCCACCTTCTGCTGAGAGACTTTCAGTTCGTTTCTTAATACTTCTAGAAGGTTTTCTGCTTCCACAAGTTGCTCTGATGATTTATTCGAGACATCTTCTAACTGCTTTTTCTCAGTTGTTGCTAAATCTAAAGATTCAGTTAATTCTTGCTCCTTTTTAACGGCGGTTTCCATTGCACCCTCGAGAACCGTTGCTTTTGATCTCAATGCTTCAATTTCTGCTTCGAGTTCAGATACTTTTTGTGAATAGTTTCTAGAATCTTCTTCTGTGTCACTACATTTCTTCTCCAGTGTCGTTATTTGTTCTTCAAGCTCTTGAATTCTTTTGTTTTCCGCTTCTAGAAGCAACTCCATTTCACTTGACTTTTTACCTGCATTCTCGGCTTTCGAATTCAAATTCTGAATTATATCTTCGAGCTCCATGCTACGTTGGTGGCTCGCATTGGCTCGTTCTTCGTGATTCGTTGACTTTTCATGAACAGTTTTAAGCTCTAATTCAAGCTCTGTGTGGCGCGAGGATGATTGAGTCAACTCAGTTTCCAGCTGAGTTACCTTGTCTGTAGAGTCTTGCAGTTGCTGGTTCAGATGTATCTTTTCTTCTTCAAGAGTGGCTATTGTTGACGTAAGCTCGGTTATCTTAACAGAAAACTGTGTGAGTTCTTCTTCCAGTTTCGCGACCAGTGATTTTGATTCTTCTAAATCGGCCTTTAGTGATTTTAACTCGTGTTCATATTCTGCCTGAGATTTCTGAGATTCAGACAAAAGAGTGTCGTAATCACTTGACAGCTGGCAGAAACGATCCTCCTTCTGTGCTAATTCGCTTTTTGATTCAACCAAAATTGCATCAAGAGCTTCCTTTTCCTTTCTTGTTTCGGCTAGTTCTTCTTGAATCTCGTGAAGCTTCAGTTTGACTTCTTCCAGTTCAGATTCTTTCGCTTGAAGATCTTCTTTGGTTGATGATTCAGAAGCCTTTTTCAGATTCAGTTCTTCGGTCAGTTCACTTATTTTAGCCTCTTGTGAATCGTATTTTTGTTGGATTTCCAAAACTTGTGATTTCGAAGCATCTAATTCTTCTTGGACTACAGATAAGTCAACGGTGGTCTTATTGAGTGCTTCTTCAACCTTTTCATTCTCTTTTTTGAGGCTTTCATTCTCGCTTTCTAAATTAGTTCGTATCTGCAAAAGCTGATCTAATTCGTCTTTTAGCGAAACAGCTTTTTCAGTTGCTTCAGCTAACTGGGTCTCGAGAGTCGTTGATTTCTCAAGCAACGATTTGGCCTCCGCGTCTCTGCTAGTGAAGTTTGCAACTGATTCTTGTAATTTCAGATCAAAATCTCTAGTGTGGGTTTCGTGTAGCGTTTCATACTCTACATGCTTTGCCCTTGCTTCATCTAGTTGTTCCTCAGCTAACTTAAGCTTGTTCATGACTTCTGTTTCTCTGATTCCTGAAGCTTCTAGATCACTAACGACGGTTTCCAGTTTCTGCTGAGAGACTTTCAGTTCGTTTCTTAATACTTCTAGAAGGTTTTCTGCTTCCACAAGTTGCTCTGATGATGTCTTTGAGACGTCTTCTAACTGTTTTTTCTCGGTCGTTGCTAACTCCAAAGATTCCGTCAACTCTTGCTCCTTTTTAGTGGCGGTTTCCAGTGCACCCGCCAAAGATTCAGTCAATTCTTGCTCCTTTTTAGTGGCGGTTTCCAGTGCACCCTCGAGAACCGTTGCTTTTGATCTCAAAGCTTCTATTTCTGCTTCGAGTTCGGTAGCTTTTTGAGAATGGTTTCTAGAACTTTCTTCCGTGTCACCGCATTTCTTCTCCAGTGTGCTTATTTGTTCTTCAAGCTCCTTGATTCTTTCCTTTTCTGCTTCTAGAAGCAACTCCAAATCACTTGCCTTTTTATCTGCATTCTCGGCTTTTGAATTCAAATTCTGAATTATATCTTCGAGCTCAATACTACGTTGGTGGCTCGTGTTGGCTCTTTCTTCATGATCAGTTGACTTTTCGAGAACAGTTTTAAGCTCCGATTCAAGCTCTGAGTTGCGTGAGGATGATTGAGTCAACTCAGTTTCCAGCTGAGTTACTTTATCTATGGAGTCTTGCATTTGCTGACTTAGATGTTTCTTTTCTTCTTCAAGAGTCGCTATTGTTGAGGTAAGTTGTGCAAGCTCTTTTTCTATTTTCTCCCCTATTGATTTTGATTCGGTCAACTCTTGCTCCTTTTTAGTGGCAGTTTCTAGTGCACCCTCCAACGACAGTGTCAATTCTTGCTCCTTTTTAGTGGCGGTTTCAAGTGCACCCTCGAGAACCGTTGCTTTTGATCTCAACGCTTCAATTTCTGCTTCGAGTTCAGATGCTTTTTGAGAGTGGTTTCTAGAACTTTCTTCCGTGTCACTGCATTTCTTCTCCAGTGTGGTTATTTGTTCTTCAAGCTCCTTGATTCTTTCCTTTTCTGCTTCTAGAAGAAACTCCAGATCACTTGCCTTTTTATCGGCATTCTCGGTTTTCGAATTCAAATTCTGAATTATGTCTTCCAGCTCAATGCTACGTTTGTGGCTCGTGTTGGCTCGTTCTTCATGATCAGTTGACTTTTCAAGAACTGTTTTAAGCTCCAATTCAAGCTCGGTGTTACGTTTGGACGATTGAGTCAACTCAGATTCCAGCTGAGTTACCTTGTCTGTTGAGTCTTGCATTTGCTGGCTCAGATGTTTCTTTTCTTCTTCAAGAGCGGCAATTGTTGATGTAAGCTGTGCAAGTTCCTTTTCCATTTTCTCACCCAGTGATTTTGATTCTTCTAAATCGGCCTTTAGTGATTTTGACTCGTGTTCATGTTCTGCCTGAGATTTCTGAGATTCGGACAAAAGAGTGTCGTAATCATTTGACAGCTTATCGACACGTTCCTCATTTTCGGCTAATTCACCTTTTGTTTTAACTAAAACTGCATCAAGATCTTCCTTTTCCTTTCTTGTTTCTGCGAGTTCGTCTTTAATCTCATGAAGCTTCCGTTTGACTTCTTCCAATTCAGATTCTTTCGCTTGAAGATCTTCTTTGGTTGATGATTCAGAAGCCTTTTTCAGATTCAGTTCTTCGGTCAGTTCACTTATTTTCACCTCTTGCGAATCGTATTTTTGCTGGATTTCCAAAACTTGTGATTTTGAAGCCTCCAACTCTTCTTGGACCGCAGATAAGTCAACAGTGGTCTTCTTGAGTGCTTCTTCAACCTTTTCATGATCCGCAATTTTTTCACGCAAACCCTTGAGTTCTTCTTGGACTAAAGCCATCTGATCTTCCATCTCTTTTGCGCTAAGTTGAGCCGATTGAAGCAATCTTTCGAACTCTAATGCTCTGTTGGTCTCGGATTCTGCATGTAATCCACTCTGTTTGTGCAGTTCTTCAAACTTTTTAGCATCACTTGCAGAAAGATCCAGTTCTTGCTCTAAATCAATCATCCGTTTTCTTGAACTCTCTAACTCGATGTTTAGAGTTTCAAACGATTCCTTTACTTTGACTAGCTCCTTTTGGTTTGACTCTTGAGCTTGTAGTTCCTCTTGCAAAGCAGTAATCTGTGAATTGTATCTCTCCTCGGTTTCTTTAAGAAGATCTTGTAACTTCTTGTGTTCAGTTTCAAGATCTTCATGTTTCTTTTCCTGTTGCTCGAGTTTTTCATTTGTAAGCGAGACTTGGTTCTTGAGTTCAGCATTCTCAGACTCTGAGAGCTTGAATTTTGTGGTTATTTTTTCTAGCTCAAGCTCGAGTTCGTTTGTCTTCTCATTCGCCTCAAGGACTTCTCTGCTTTTTTCAGCGATGGGTTGTTCGTTATTTTCAACAGGCAATGCTGGAGATGTGTGGGATCCACCATTGGGTACATCTACAGTTTCCTTTTCGACTTTTACAAATTCTTCATCTAAGGGTGCTTCTTCTTCTTCTTCTTTCTTGGCATCCTTAGTTATGTCCTTGGTAGTTTCCTATTAAAAATAGAGCACATACATTACAATGAACTTATAAGGAATTTGACCCGAATGGGTCAATTCAGGTTATGTTTTTATCTCTAACACGTCAAACAATCCGACCCGTTCTTAATTACACAAAGGAAAAACAAATTACCAGCGAAATTATACAATTTTTAAATCATAATGATTATAATGATTGTTTGTGAATATACTTAGTTGATCACATCTTTTGACCCAACCAAGCAGTTAGATGATTGTTATTACTTTTTATTTTATTTTTTGTTTGTTTTATTTTCTGGATCATCCACAAACTAAATACGAGTAAAGATCCCGTACAAAGTATCTTATCGTACAAAACGTACTAATGCATGGAAAAGTAAAAAAACGCGGTGGCATTTTCGTAATTATTTTACTCGTAATTACCCTACAAGATTGTTTGTAGAGTAATTACGCTACTCTACAAAATTACCCTACAAGATCATTTTACAAAATTACCCTACAAGATCGTTTATAGAGTAATTTTGATAATTAGCATACAAGTAAAATAATTAAGAAAATGGCACTGTGGCTTTTTTTTTACTTTTCCACTCCATTCGTACGTTTTGTACGATAAGATACTTCGTATTTGATCTTTTGTCAACTAAATAGAGATATTATTATTTGAACAACTAACCTCAATAACCTTGGTGACTGGTACCTCTGAACTTGCTACAGTCTCCTCTTCCATGGCAGGCTGAATGTTGAATGTTAAGATTTGTTATAAAGGCCCTGAAAACATAAGTTAAAGAAAAGTAAGATGCAATGTACCAAATTCCGGCCTCTGTTATTTTGTATGTTTAAATTTCTATGTATGATAATTTATTGACAAAAGATCAAATACAAATAAATTTAACGTACAAAACGTACGAACTGAAGGTTTTGCTGAAAAAACACGGTGGCATTTTGGTAATTATCAGTAATTATCAAAATTACTCTACAAATGATCCTGTAGAGTAATTTTGATCTTTGTAGAGTAATTTTGTAAAATGTTCTTGTAGAGTAATTTTGATCTTGTAGGGTAGTTATCAAAATTACTCTGCATCAAAATTACTTTTATAAATGAATCAAAATTACTCTGCAAGTTTATCAAACAACATACAATTCAAAATTACTCTACAAATGATACTGTAAAGTAATTTTGATCTTATAGAGTAATTTTGTAAAATGATCCTGTAGAGTAATTTTGATCTTGTAGAGTAATTCTGTAAAATGATCCTGTAGGGTAATTTTGATCTTGTGGAGTAATTTTTTTTAGCATTTAGTTATGGGGTTTAGCTTTATGGTTCAGGTTTTAGCATTTAGTTTGTGTGTGTGTGTGTGTTGGGGGGGGGGGGGGGGTAGGTTTTTTGGGGTTTTTTTTGAGGTATAGTTTTTTTGATCAAAATTACTCTACAAGATCAAAATTATTCTATAAGAACATTTTACAAAATTACTCTACAGGATCAAAATTACTCTACAGTATCATTTGTAAAATAATTTTGATAATTACCCTACAAGCAGATAATTACAAAAATGCCACCGCGTGTTTTTTGTCTTTTTCATGCTATTCGTACTTTTAGTACGTTAAGGGTATCCGGGGCACTCCCCTAAGAGGGGAGTCCCCTCTCTTACGCATAACCAATCCTCGTGTGCCACGTCAACTCCCCTCTTAAACTCCCCTAACACCCCAATTTGATGGCGGCACTCCCCTATTAGGTGACTTGTTTTTTTATTCAAAAAAAAAAGTAAAAGTTTTGATTGGTTGAAATTGCGGCTGGCCCCACCATCTCATCTCTCCCTCTTCGGTGACTTCACCCCGACCCACCTCCCCGATTTGGGTCACCGCAGGGATGGCGGCGGTGTTCCCGCGGGGGGGATTGGGTCACCGCGGCCACTCCCCGCTGGTGCCCCGGATACCCTAACTTTATTTGTACAGGAACTTTACTCACAATTTATTAAAGTGATGGCTAGTTAAGTTATCTTTTGAGTATGTATATATCGGAATCCAGTTATATATGTTGTAGCATTAACGATTTTTTATATTTGGTTGTAAAAAAAGAAACATTTTTATATACCTTCTGTATTTGTATATGATTGAGATGAATTGTATATATTTGATCCGTGTCAAATGAAGCAAAATATGTTAATGGTACAATACCGTTAATGGTACAATACCAATAAAAATATATGAGCACAAGTTATTATATTACAAAGAGAAACATAGTAATAAGTGAAACCACAATTACGTAGATGTTTAGTATATTTATACGACAATATCAATGGAATAGAAAAGTTTACCAAGTGATGAAGTACACAAGCAAGTTTTTAGTATTCACTTTATATTAATTAATCCCTATAAAACGTCTAAAATGTATAAAGGTAAGTAGGTAACCGCTATGTATTTATGTATCTTTATAAAATGTAGTATAAATTTTAAACGCCTATTATCTTTTTTATTATTTTTTGTTATTGCGCTTTTTTTTGTCTTTATTTTATTTTATTTTTTGTTATTGCGTTTTTTTTTTCTTTATTGTGCATTAAATTTGAGTTTTGCACCTTAGTGACGCATGAGCCCTTTGCGTCTTGCTTCTTGCACTTTTGACTACCTGACCAGTTACTAAATGCATATACTAACCTTTTGAAAACTTTTACATTCAATGTAAAAGTGTTCACGTTTGCCCTTTATTTAGACGGTGTACAAGCTTCAAGATTTTCTACTTCTATCATGTTTATATAGGTATGCGCTTCGCATCCTAATGTGTTTCATAACTCAACTTACCTCTTTGGTCTTGTTTATAAATCCAATTTGGTAAAAAATGATGCTACTAAAACCACCAACTTTGGTGTAAAACTATTAATGATTAATCACAAAAGTACCAACATCACAATTGATAAATTTAGACTGCAACTACTTATTAGAGTTAAAGAGCATCCACAATAGTCGGTTTTGGGGTGTTTTTGAGAAAAGGGGGATGACGTGGATGAGAGAAGGCATGGCGGGTGTTCTTGTGCAAAGATACTCGAACAGTTTTTAAGTGAAAGAGGAGAGAGACATGACACGGAAGAGTAGATGCTTACATTGAGCCAGTTTTAAAGCCTCATTATTGAAGAGTTAAATACCATTATGTTTCCATATTTAAATTATTTTATGCTAAGTATCAAACTTCAAATGCTTAAAAAACTAACCACTTTAACTTTATGACGATCATAGCTACATTATTGTATCAAAGCTTTACCACCAAAAACCGCCGCTAATGACAGCCTTAAGGCTAAAAGTGATGAATATTTTATAAACCTAAAGTAAAGTAATGATCTCTCCAGCTTGTGAAAAATTGTCATTTTCTAGTGTATTTCATGTCATTATATTATTCCTTATTACATTAGATAAAAAAATAGATATATATTTTTAACTTCTTTCTAGAGCGAAAAGGATGCAAGAGTTCAATGATTAGATGTACATCTTGAAAGACAAAAACATCATCGAAATTTGTATCATGAAACAGGTGTCAACACTTATTGGTTGATAAAATGATTAACAAACTATATAGGGAAAGTAGCACCACCTGAGGCAACATCATTGGCAGACGTTAAAGATATGTTTATCGTGGCCTAGGAAATGCAAGACAAAAACTCGGTTACCTATCAAAGCTGACTATGTATAGTGGAATAACTAAACTATTAAAAGGTGTTGTCACGTCAGCGTCGTTGATAATGAGCAATAACTAAACCACCCAATAACTATGTGCAACAAGCAAACGAACTTTAATAAGTTAAAGGAGGACATCGAGGCTTACGGTTTTCTTTGGGTTAAAAATAGGGCGAAATGTTTAGCCTTAACGTGGAACGATTGCTTTAATTTTGAGTTGTCTTGTATTGGACTCGTGTAATATTGTAATATTGCCGGGTTAACAATTGGTTGATGGTAGTGCTTTAATAAAATTCTTGTCATTCAAAAAAAAAAAAAAAAAAAACTATGTGTGCTACAATTTAAATTAAAGAAAAACTAAAAAGAAAGAAAAAAGTGTGATCTGTTGAAGAGTTAATGGCCCCACAACCATTTCTCCAATGCCTATTAGGCTGGAGGGTGTGGTTAGGGTCTTTATCACGCCATCTTACCGTCACGTCACACAAGGGCTTTAAAGCCCACTCCTTTAACTTGTAGGGTGTGATATAAAACCCCCTTACCACTATAGCGTCCCCCTTTAAAGCCAATCAACTTCGAAAATCTCCAACTTTGCTCGTTAACATGCTTGCGGAAGGATGATGGCGCCCCCCCCCCCCCCTCTCTCTAATTGCGATGGTGTGGACGATGGAGCCCCGGGGGCGTGATGGAGGCTGGGGCGGTGGGGTGGCGCCCCCCACACCCACCAGCCTTAATGTGGTGGCGGAAGCTTCGTTGGCGCCCTTTAACGGCGGAACGGCGTGGAGTTTATCGTCGCCTATGCTGATTTGGCATAAGGGGCATTAATTAAATAGGTCTTATAGAGTTATATTTTAAGAATCTTGATATCAAATAAACAAATAAATATATAGTTAAAATGAATTGGGAGATATATACTTTTTTCATAGAATTTCATAGAAAAATTACTTTAAATGTTAGATAACATAATAAATATATAATGTATATATAGACACACGTTCTTTTCAAAACAAACTATTTGTTGAGAACTCGAGAACCATATAAAATATATACATAATCGTTTCAATAAAAGAAATTGAAAAATACGCATTAACTAAAGAATTAAAGCTTGTTCAAATCGAGCTGGCCTCATTCAAAGAATCTCTGTTTAGTGCTCAGCAGCTCATATTGAGATAATACAAAAAGTAGAGTTAAATGCTTGGTTGGTCCCTGTGGTTTACAAAAATTGCACACTTGGTCCCAAAACTTTACTAATTACACTCGTGGTCCCTGTGGTTTTCAAAAATGCACTCGGTTGGTCCCTAGCCCTAACATCAGTTAAATTTCTTAGTTAACTATGTGTGAAATGACTATATTACCCCTGAACAATCACCATCAGTAAAAACCCACCACCCACCTTCATATTCAACAATCACCATCAGTTGTGATCTTGGAGTCTTGAATCAATCAAATCAAATGGTATTAGTCGCAAGAAGAAAGAGCACCGGAGACGAGGGAATGCAACTGCAATTGGAGTCTTGAACAATCACCATCAGTAAAAACCCACCCCCAATTTTTCCACTGTGATCTTTAATAAAAATTCAGCTCATTTTATACAAATTAAACTAAATAAATTGATGAAAATCCCCAAATCAATCACACTCAGATCAGAAAGTATTAATCTAAAGTGCATTGAAAACAGAGCACATAGTAATCCATACAATTTACCTCATAACAAGACTGAAATCCAACAAATCAAGAGCTTGAAAAGGATGCAGAAGAATTGGATATTGTGGAAGAGAAATGTTGTGAAATTATTGATCAATCAAGATTGGTTCTTGTTGGAATGAACAGAGCACAGAGAGAGAGAGAAAACAGAGTGTATAGATACAGACATACACACACTAAATGCTTACCAACTGCCATTGGAAACGACCTGCAAATGAATAAGACACACGCACACTGTGTACGGTCAATCACACACAATCTTGCTTTTGGGTTTACCGGTTATTACCGGTTTCATTCTTTTGGTTATTCACCGGAGTTATAAAACGAGATGGAGAGATGGGGTTGCAGGTTGTTGTGGGCGACAATTTCAGGAGAAAAACCTGCATCAACCCTAACCCTAACCACCCCAAATCCTCCTGCTCCGCAACCCACTGCCGCACCGCCAATTGAATCCGGATTCGATCGATTAGAGGCGGTGGGTCAAAGGTGACGACGGTGAGGGTGCTTGTGACAGTGGTTGTGGTGGGTTTAAGGTGGTGGTTTTACGGTGAAGGTGGAGGCGGTGGGTTGAAGGTGACGGCGGAGGTGGTGGGTTGAAGGTGACGGCGGTGGTGGTGGGTCGAAGGGAAGGTGGAGGCGGTGGGTTGCAGGATGTGTGGATGAAGATGAAACCCTAAATTGCAGGTTTGTTTGGGGAAGATGATGTGGTGAAAGGGAGTATTTAAATTATAAAGAGAGTTAATAAGCAAGGGTATTTTGGTCATTTAACATGGACTTAACTGAGAAATTTAACTGATGTTAGGGCTAGGGACCAACCGAGTGCATTTTTGAAAACCACAGGGACCAACCAAGCATTTAACTCCAAAAAGTAATATCGAACTTTAAATTAAAATATTCCAAAAAACAGAAACAAATTTAATTTAAAAAATTAAAATAAATGTTAATAAAACGAGGATACCATCTTTCGTAAAGGAGTCGTAGAAAAAAGACTTCAAATTATTCAAAGTGGTTTTAGCCAACTAGACAAAAGTGGTTTATGAGTTATAAAAATGATATAAAACATTACAATGTTCTCAGTTTGTCTTTTTAAACAAACTTAACAAAATTAAATTGTATAAACTTTAGTATTGTTCTTATTCAAGCTTTAAGTAACATGAATTTTTTGCTCTGTTTTTATAGATTTGGCTAGTGTATCTATATAAAGTATTTAAATCGTAACCGATATTCAATAAAAAAAATTGTGACAGAATTTGATATTCTAACTACAATAACGTGGTATATTTAAATTCAAATACTAGTCTTCCAATCCTAATGGTTTTCTTTCTAAGCTATTTATAGCAAAAGATACTATTTAAAGAAATTTGCTAAATTTACTATTAATTTTGTTCAAGTAAATAAGCTAAATCAACAATAATGTAGGTGAAAAAAATATGGTACAATGTCTTTGTCGGAAAGTAACATGGATGTAACTTGGCCACTCTTAGCATTTTCATTAATATGATAGACATATTTCTTGAAATTTAATTAAAATCGTTGTCCGTTGAATCGAATGTTGGTCCAAAAATTAAAAGTATCGGCTCGGAATTCTATAATTCTACATGCCGATCATCCCGCTAGAAGAAATCAAATAGTTTATAGGAAAGAGTCCAAATCATATCACCAGAGAGAGGAATTGCGTATTTGTTGACTCACGATTTTTTTTTTTTCATAGGGACGATTGAGGGGTTAACTAAACTTTTATTCCAAGCGATCTGGATTTTAGCGAGTAAAAACACTAAAAAAATTCATGGGTCCATTATTGATTGAATAAAAAGCCTGATTTAAACTAAACGAAACGTGATTCAAAGAGGTTATACAATTTAATCATGTACTTTTTTTTAACAGCAAATTTAGATCATTGACGGACAACTGAAGTATCAATCAAATCGTGTACTAACCAGAAGTAATCGATCTTAATATATCTACAAAATTTAGCTATTACAGAGTAAATGAATGATCCATACTATAAAAGCATCAAAATATAAATTCTAAACGTAATACATCAACCAAAAATCCTACGTAAGTTGTATTCAATATTTTGTATTCAGATAAACTTGATACGAAAATGTATCTTTCAGATCAAAAGTTAGATTCACAATAACACTATTTGATTCCAAAATTTCTGATACTTTGTTCGAAGTTTAAGCTTCCAGAAAACAAAACTAACAACAGAATATAATAATTCGAAATTTGAAGTAACCAAAATTTAAATTCAGGAAATAAAATAAAGCAGAGTTAGTTAAGGAATCGAGTAAACTAACCTTAGATCGCGTAAAACGTTTGTTGATTTGGAGCGTTATTGAAGGTCGTATAATTGGTTTAGAAACGCAGTGTGATAGAGGAAGGAAGGGGTGGTGGTATGTATTATGGTGGTTTTGAATATTAATGAAATGGGGTGGGTCCTACTACAGTCATGGCCAGCCAATGAGGAATAGGAAATGGTGTCCTTTCCACCACTATGACTGCCTGACGTGTACATTGGCCCCTAGATTGCTCATTCTTTTACAACCATACCCCTACCTAGCTTCTCGATCTCCATTACCATTTATGGTTTACCAACCCATACAGGAGCGGATCCAGCCCATATTTGTGGGTTCTCAAAAACCCAGTGCGTTTGGAAAAAATGAAAAAGTTAGTGAGAACTTTGTAAAATTTAGAAAAAAAATAGTGAGAATTAAAGAGAATTTACCAAAGGGAACCCATTTCAATAAAATATTGCATCCGCCACTGAACCCATATCATCTTTTCACTAGTTAATCATCATATTATGGGTGTGAGTCGTGTTGGGTTGATGGATTTTCGGCTAATTGTTAAACCGAAACATGGCTCGTGTGTTTCTTGGAGATGTGTCAAACCATAAATAGTTAAAATAGTGTGACTGGGAAATGACTCATTTAACTTATTTATCTAAACGAGTTGTAAATGAGTTGTATTCGAGTTGTAAAACGTGTTAAACACATTGGTATGTTTGAATAGTCGTGTTAAATAGGTCAATCTGAATATGATCTATATATTTAATGGTTTAAATATGACATACAAATCTATTTATTTTTGTGTCGTATTTGTTAAATTTCGTAATTTGTCATTGTATATCAACATAGCCACTTTCAGTAATTAATTATATAACTATTATTTGAATGGTCTGTTTGTATGATATGTCTAGAGTAAAGTTATTCTATAAAGGCCTGTAAATTAAAAAAAAAGGTACACATACACAATGAATCGCAAAATATAACACAATGTCGAGCAAAATATAACACAATGCCGAAAACATAACGCAATGTCAAAGAAAAAAGACACAATGAGTCACAAAAAGACACAATGACACAAATATAGAAAAGACACAATGATAAATAAAAAGACACAATGATTTAAACAAAAAAAGTGTAAATTCTACAAGCTAAACGTCTAAAAACAAAAACAAAAACCTAAAGTCTCACATCGCAGAGTTCGATGAGATGGTTCCAGTGCCACTTGAATGAGGTCAATCGGAGTCCGTTTGATACCCTTCTTACGACTTCTTATTTTTAGAAGATTTTGTATTTGATCCTAATATTACAAGTTTAGTCTTTGCTTTTTTAAAATTACATATATACCCCCACACACTATATATATCAATACATTTGTTGTTTTCACCAACCCCATTAAGCAGTTTGGTCTTTGAACAATAAAGATTGTGGCAAGTCTCTTATAGACAATCAGTTTTGGCAACTCTACTAGAGACATATGTGGTCACCATAGGTACACTGTACTAAAGCAACACCCACATTCTCTTGTTATTATCTCACCTCTTGTTGCTACTTACTTGAGTGTCATTGAGGATACCCATCCTTTGTTGATTGGATGCAAGTTGTTTATCATAGTTTGAGACAGACCCTATGTTTACTTCGTGATAGTCTTAGCTCGAGTGCTCGACATTGTCAAGCCATACCAAAAGTTGCTTTTTTCAAACATTCTATCCATTATATCGAAGATATAAGGTTTGAATGTCCGCTTCTGGTAATCGAACATGGTAACAAACCTCTTTCCCGGCAAGAAGATAAAAGATTTCCTTTGGCCAAGCTCTACATTAATACTATGACTCTTAATTAGTTGTAGGAGGAAAAAAATAGTTGTGGGAGGAAAAAAAATGTTTTTTTTTTAACAGAAAGAATCTCACGTGTAAACATACCTTGTCCAAGGCTATGTCCAATGTCGATTCCTCAAATGCCATGAGACCGTTCCCCCTGATGCACAGGAACCGGATTGAATCTGTAAACCCTATCCCCTCTAAACTGTTTTGTAACATTCTATCCGTATTCTTTTTTCTTTTTTTACATAGCATGCGTCACGAGTTGATGTCTGTTGTATGAACTTCGCCCAACCTATGGTACCCAATGGTTGTAGCATCGGGTTGAATGATGTAGGCGTGTCATAGTTCGATTTAAACTTGGGATCATTTCCATCCCTACTATGTTGTTGATTAAAACCATATGCAAATTTGATTTCCCATTAAAATTTATGCACTAGTTATATAGAGTTACTCCATGTTATAAATAGCTTTTCTCCATC
Source organism: Helianthus tuberosus (assembly GCA_030545235.1). Taxonomy (NCBI): domain Eukaryota; kingdom Viridiplantae; phylum Streptophyta; class Magnoliopsida; order Asterales; family Asteraceae; genus Helianthus; species Helianthus tuberosus. The sequence goes on along the minus strand of CM060386.1, from coordinate 29,272,991 downwards.
AACACATATGTGAATGTGCGTTACCATCACAAGTCATTAGCTATTAGAAAGGATAATTATTTTTTTTGTTGATATTGATATAAAAATATGCCTAATATATGAATTTCTTTAATTATATAGAGTGACATACCTAAGATTTTTTTTACTCGTGCCAAATTTTTAAAAATATTCATTGAATTGGTGTCACCCAACCAAATAGTGTTTAATATCATAAAAGCACATACAAATTACTTGTGCGTTGTGCCACCAATGTTTAATACGTGGATTCGTCCTTACTACATGTATATACACACATATAGGATACAAATGATACAATAATAGCAATAACAATCGTATCCAATAAATTGCACAAATAGTAAAATTATTGATAGAGTCTGACCCTCAACTTAAGAACAAACAAATGTGATAATTAATAGTCCTAAATCTGTAATTCTGATACACAATTTATATCTAAATGTATTTAAAGTATTATTAACCAAAGTTATAATTTATATATTTTTCATATTTATATATGAGTGTTATATTTATATACATGTATATTGACGGTTCCCATAGAAAGTGATTTTTCGTGTGAATCTCACGAAGTGGGGGAGTGATCACGCTATCTTACTGAAGGGGTATGGTCCCAAAAAGCCGCGCAACACCCTGTAAGGTCGCGCGGGACCATACTCCTTAATCACCAGTTTTCTTGATCGCCAACCTCGCGCGAGCTACAACACACCTATGTAACACGGCGCGAGGTCCACAGAAGAGTAAACTCCAGTTAGCAACACTTAGCATTCTAAAAGGGACATCTGGAAGCCCATGTCGCGCACATGATAATAACGTGCTCAGCAAGAATCGTGAGTGACTACGGCGCAAGGCCTTTCCAGATAGTACACAAGGTACAAGTGGCAGAATAAAAGAGCCAATCAGGGTCCTTCTGTTCCTGCGCAATCGTGCTCCACGATCGTCTGACATGCAGGAGACAAAAAGTACTAAAGGGCGCCTATGTGGCACCAATCATAGGGCAGAGACAACTGCCCCACGATCTCCACTTACCTGCTGATGGCAGAAGGGCGACCAGGCCGACAACAGTGACACGTGGCTCCAATCACGTTGCGCCAACTCCACAAAGCTCCTAGAAGCCACTAACGGTCGACACCAGTGAGACAAGGAGCATATCCTCCATGTTGTCGCCTTCCGGCCCAAGGCCCATCAGCCCACACCCTCTTACACCTCTCCGGCTATAAATAGAGACCTTCACTTCACAGGTTAATTCATTTCATTCCCTCTACTCTCACTTAATACTTAATTATCTCCTAAGCACGGTCGCTTATTCTCACGCCGGAGCCCGGTTAAGAGGGAAACCCCCACATTCCCCTCTTAACGAGTAACGGTGTTTTGTTTTGCAGTTAACCACGGTCATTAAGGAGCTCAGGAATCCAAGAGAAGATTAACCACTATGCAAGGAACATAAACCAAACTGATTATCCTCTAATTAGTTCCGTGTTTCTTCATTGGCGCCCACCGATTTTTTCTACAAACCACTCTCATCTTCGTTCCTGAGTTTTTCGTTGTTTTTCTTCCTTCGATCCATGGCTGGTCAAGGAATCGTACCTGAGTTCGTGGGTTTCGGTGAAAACCCAAATGCAGCGTTGGGGGAAGGTAATCAAAATGGCCAACCCCAACACTTTGAAGAAGTTGGTGAAGTCGAAGTAGCCAACACCGGGGGTCCACGCGGGAGCTTCACCCGCATCACTCAAAACACCCCAGGAAACAACGGTGCTGGACCTTCAAACCCAGCTCCACCTCAGAACATATCGGCGCTATTAGGGCTACCAGAAGGCGAAACCCCAGCCTCATGGTACGCCAAGCAACTGGCCACTATTAACGAAGCGTATCAGTACTTGAGCGCTCAGCAAGCAGTTTTAACGGCAGAACCGTCCTTGGTCACACCAACCGGCCCCAGCCACGGGCCGCGCCAGATGCCGGTCCCGCAATACATTCCAAGAAGAATTAACAGACCTCCCCCCACCCGAAGGTTAAGCGTGCAGGACACGCGAGATACACGGGGGGAAACAGAAAGCTACTATGACGAACCGTCAAATTCCCGAAGAGGCCCAGTTCATAGCCGGCTCACGCCGCGCAACATGAACGATGAGTGGGAAGAAACTGACCCGAACGATCCAACCTGGGAAAACGATGACGAATCTTCGGTCTTCAATCGTTTGCAAAGAAATCACGAGTATTACAAGCCAAGGCAACATGTTGGTTATACCGAGGAGGCGGAGCGCGACTTTCGCCTCGCCTATCGACCAGAAGAAGCCATAGAGCACTCAAAGTTCATCCCAAAGATAGCACTAGCGCCGCTCGAGAGAGAAAAGTTGCCTCCGACCGTCGGAAAGTTCAACGGATTGACTGATCCAGACGATCTCGTCAGAGTGTTTACTAGCGTGGGCTGCATGGGAGGTTGGAACATGCCCATGTGGTGTCATTTGTTTATCCAAACATTAACGGGGGCTGCTCGCGCCTGGTTCGACAGCCTTCCTCCGGGAAAAATAAAATCATGGGTAGATTTCAGGACCCAGTTTCTGAGTCACTTCAGTCAGCAAAGGCGATACCAGCGCGACACAGCCGAAGTTGAAGATATATGGCGAAGAGATAATGAGGGTCTGGAAGATTTCATTACGCGCTTTAACAAAGAATGTTTGGAGATTGGTGGCGTAAGTGAACAACTCATGCGCTGCCATTTCAAGAAAGCAATCCGTTGTGATAGCCTGATTAGAACCATCACTGGGAAAGATGGAATGCCAAAGGAGTGGGACAAACTCATGGAAGCCGCGAAGATAGTCGCGCAAACGGAAGAATCTCTCGCACGAAACAACAACTATCGTTCTGAAGATAGATTTTCCAAAGGGGGTCACCCGCGCGATGACAACAGGCGCAACAAAGGCAAAATCCCTGGGTGGAAGGCCAACCACTCCAGCGGTTATAGCGATCAACCCCGTTACGAAGAACGATCCCGTTATAAAGAAGACACGCGTGACACCATTGACCGCATCGGTTATAGAAAGACAGTCCGAGACGATAATCGTGAAAAGCATTGGACTCCGCTCATAAAAACACCAAAAGAGGTGCTAATGACGGAGAACCATGACTTTAAGGCTCCCAGGCCTATGACGAACAAAAAGGGACAAGACCCCAATCTGTATTGTGATTTCCACAAGGATACAGGCCATTTGACAGATGATTGCTACAGCTTGCGACAAGAGATCGAGAGAGCACTAAAGAGTGGAAAGCTGAGCCACTTAGTGAAGAATGTGCGCAAAGAAACGCGACAGCTCCATCGCCACGATGAAGGAAATCACAAGAAGGTTCGACGCCTGGAAACACACATGGTCAATGGACCAAGGTACAGCGCAAGAGAAAAAGGCAAGAGACCTTATGAGCCTTCATGGCAAGAACATCAAGTTATTTTCCCGGTGGTGCGCGGGGGTCCCCGAGCCACGCGACCCATCGTCATCACCGGTATCATCGGACATTATGAAACTGAATACGTCTTCATCGACCCGGGGAGTACAGCAGACATCATCTATGAACAATGCTTTAACCAGTTCGACGAAGAAGACAAAGCGAGACTCGAACCAGTTGACTACCCACTGTCTGGGTTCTGTAATGAAATGGTCTTCCCGTTAGGCCAAATTAGCTTCCCCGTCACACTCTCTGACGGGAAGCATTCGAGGACAACAAACGTCAACTTCATGGTAATGCCTGTTAAGTCAAGACATGACGTGCTGATCGGGAGAGAGACGCAAGGTGAGCTGAATATGATTACTTCCACCCCCCACTCAGCGATTGGTTTCCCAACCAAGACGGGGGTGGCAATCGTTTATGCAAAGAAAGAAGTGATGTCAACTGAAGAGATGCGCCCAACAAAAGCGGCGAAGGTTTCAGCAACCGAGCCCGAAAAATGGGTTTTAAATCGCAAATATCCGGAGCAAACGGTGACGATAGGCCACGCTATCTCACCTAATATCAGAACTCGCCTCAAGCAGCTCCTATTCAAGAACATGGATATTTTCGCCTGGACTCCGGCCGACATGACCGGAGTCCCGCGCGACATCACAGAGCACTGTTTAAACACCTACCCCTCGGTTGAGCCGAAGGTCCAAAGAAGGCGCAGCCTAGGGGCAGACAAGACAAAAGCAATGAATGAGAAGTAAGTTATCAGAGTTGGGTTGCGAACCCCGTAATGGTAGAGAAGTCTAGTGGCGGATGGCGAATGTGCGTCGACTATACCGATCTCAACAAGGCATGCCCTAAGGATTGCTATTCCTTGCCTGAGATCGACAAAAAGATAGACTCTCTCGCGCCATACAGATGGAAGTGCTTCTTGGATTGCTACAAGGGGTACCATCAAGTACAAATGAAGCTTGAGGATGAAGACAAGACGGCTTTTCGCACGGATCTGGGGATTTTTTGTTATACGAAGATGCCATTCGGCCTAAAAAATGCTGGCGCCACATACCAGCGATTGATGGACAAGACCTTCGCGGACGACATCGGAAAGCATATTGAAGTTTACATCGATGATCTAGTGGTTAAAAGTCCCAAAGAGGACCAAATGTTGAAGGACGTCGAGAAAACGTTCAACTCATTGCGCAGTGTAAACATGAAGTTGAATCCAGCCAAGTGTTCTTTTGGCATGGAAGAAGGGAAGTTTCTAGGCTTCATAGTCACCAACGGCGGCTTTAAAGTAAACCCAGAGAAAGTCCAGGCAATAGAGCGGATGCCATCGCCGCGGACAATCAAGGAAATGCAACGGTTGGCCGGCCGCCTCGCCGCGCTTAATCGCTTTTTGTCAAATCACGCCGCGAAATCGTACCCTTTTATCACCACATTGCGCAATTGTGTTAAGAAGCAAGAGTTCAGGTGGACCCCTGAAGCAGAAAAGGCTTTTCAACAAATGAAAGAGTGTTTGATCGAGCTCCCCACCCTGACTGCACCATTTGAAAAAGAACCACTCATACTGTACTTATCTTCTTCAGATAAGGCAGTAGGATCGGTATTACTAGTAGAAAGAAATGGAGTCCAAACTCCAATTTATTACGTCAGCAGGGTACTCACTGACCCGGAAACAAGATATTCCACGATGGAAAAACTGGTACTAGCGTTGTTACACGCCTCCAGAAGGCTGCGCAGGTATTTCACAGGACATGTGATCACTGTGCTTACCAACTTCCATATCGGCACGATACTTCAAAAACCAGAAACGTCCGGGCGGTTAGCAAAATGGGCCATTGAGCTGGGGGGCCACAATATTCTGTATCGGCCGCGCCCAGCCATCAAGGGTCAGATTCTTGCGGACTTCATCACAGAAGTCCCAGTTGATAAGATTAAAGATTGTGAGCTGGTGGAAACTCCTGAAAAAGACACGACAAATGAGACTTGGATGCTTTATACTGATGGGGCCTCAAACGAGGATGGCGCGGGAGCTGGATTGCGCCTAGTAAGCCCCGAAAACCACGAATTCACTTACGCCATCAAGTTGGATTTCAAAAACACCAACAACGAGGCGGAGTACGAGGCATTTCTGGCAGGCTTGCGCCTCGCCATCAAAATGGGAGCTAGAAATCTTCAAGCACATGTTGATTCACTCTTGATAGCCAGCCAAGTCAACGGTATATACGATGCAAGGGGTGAAGTCATGGCCCTATATCTGGAACAAGCAAAAGAGTTGCTTCAACAGTTCAAGTCTCACAAGGTCATCCACATCAACCGCTCCGAAAACAAACCGGCTGACGCCTTGAGCAAGCTCGCTTCAACGTCCTTCCAACATCTCGCCAAAGATGTAAGGATTGAGATACTCAAGAACCCGTCAGTTTTGTTGCGACAAGTCAATGTGATCGAGATAGGGCAGCCATCCTGGATGACCCCTATCATTCAGTACTTGAAAGAGGGAATACTCCCAGAGAATAAGGCAGAGGCGAGAAAAATTCAGAACAAAGCTCTGCAGTACGAAATGAATGGCGGTATCTTATACCGCAAGTCCTTCTTGGGACCACTCCTGCGCTGTGTGGACCCTCAAGACGCGAACTATCTGATAAGGGAGATCCATGAAGGAATTTGCGGCATCCATGCGGGACCACGCATGGTTGTTGCGAAGATCATGAACGCCGGGTATTACTGGCCAGGGATGCACGTTGATGCCCTGAAGGAGCTGCGCAAGTGCGACTCCTGTCAGCGGCACTCTCCAAAAACCCTGCGCCCCAAGAACGATCTAATCCCCGTATCAACTGCCTGGCCTTTTCAGCAGTGGGGAATCGACATGGTAGGACCCTTCCCAGACGCCCCCGGCGCCGTCAAGTTCATAATAGTGGCCGTCGATTACTTCACAAAATGGGTGGAGGCCAAAGCCCTTGCTTCAACTACAGCCATGATGGTGCGCAAGTTCATTTGGGAACACATCATCTGCAGATTCGGCCTCCCACTCAAGATTGTAACAGACAACGGCACCAATTTCGCGTCAGATGAGCTCCAGAACTGGATGAAGGAGATGAAAATCGAACACACTTTCTCCTCCGTTGCGCATCCTCAAGGCAACGGGCAGGTTGAAAGTGTGAACAAGTGTATCGTCGATGGGATTAAGGCCCGACTGGGTACTAAACGAAGAGGCTGGGTAGATGAGCTCCCAAGTATCTTGTGGGCTCACCGAACCATGCCAAAAACAAGTACCGGCGAAACCCCTTTTAGCCTAGTCTATGGCTCAGAAGCGGTTATCCCGGCGGAAGTTGGCCTGCCCTCTCCACGTTTGACAGCAGTCAACGCAATCGACAACGAGGCAGAGCGTCGTCTGGACTTGGATTTGCTGGAAGAAAGGCGCGAAATCGCGCGTATCAAAGAAGCCAAGTACAAAACACAACTGGAGAGGTACTACAACGCGCGAGTCCGCATCTGTACCTTCACTCCAGGGGAATATGTCTTTCGAGACAACGAGGCCTCAAACGCCGAACGCCCAGGAAAGCTAGCACCTAAATGGGAAGGCCCATACTTGGTGCACGAGGTGCTAGGAAAAGGGGCTTACAAATTACGCACCCTGGACGGACACATCATTCCGCGCACGTGGAATGCGCAACAACTGCGCAAGTGCTATATATAACTACTATCGGCCTTGCGCCATTACCCACCCATGTTGGCCACGCGCCTTTGTAATTAATCATGTTGGCCAAGCGCCTATTTTGCTACTTACGCAATGTATCTTGGCCTAAGCGCCTACTTAATCAATGAAAGCATACGACATGCTCTTTTATCATGACTGACTTCTTTCGTTACAAATGCATGTTAAACTTCTGATTAACAAGAAAACACTCCAGCCATGCCTCCAAGGTCCTCCGCGAACGTAGCGCGAGACCGGGCAGTTACTCACTCAAGAGCCATGCTTACATTTATTCTCGCTAATTTAACCTAAGTTTCTAACAACAATGCAACAATTGTAACGAAACGGAAAAAATTCATGTTCAAACAAAATCGCATCAATGGCATAAAGGCAAACGTCATCCATTAAAAGGCGCGACTGCGCAATAAGTTACATCAGAAACTTACAGAAATTCACAAGGCACGAAGCCATACAAACCTATCTACTCGAAACAATCTCAAACATCATCACCATCATGCTTGTCGCCACCATCGCCTTCATCATCGTCATCATTCCCAGCTGCCTCCTCATCTGATAACTCAACCGTTATAGGTGGATCAAGAATGCCCTTAAGGCGCTGGCACCAGTCATCATGTTCCAAAGCCTTGGCAACTAAATCCATCACAGGCAGTGACAAGTGGTCATAAGCATGTTCAGCGCGTGTCAGCGCGGCACTAGCCTGGTCAGTAACTGAACAATGACTGACGTCAAACTCCTGTCCAAGTGCTTCTTCAACGTGTTGTGCGCATTCTAGGTACCCTCCTCGGTGACCAACAGCGCGCGCAGCATCGGTCAAAGCAGCGACAGCACGATCCAGCTCCCCAGCATTGAGAATGGAGTTGGCAATCTACAGCAGAGTTTGCGCATTAAAAATAACTTCTAACAATATACCCTTTGGAAGGGAAAAAGGATAACATACCAGCACTACTCCACGGCCGCGCACCCATTCGGCCTCAGAAACGAGAGTGTCAACAATGCCCTGAGCTTCAGCATAATTAGTTTGTGCTACATTGAGGGCAGAAGTGCTAACATCACGCGCTTCATCAGCTCGTTGCTTGGCCTCTTCAGCAGTTGCGGCCTTAACCTTCTCAGCCTCCAGATCAATCTCCAAGGACTCGCATTTATCAACTTGATCATTCAGGCGGCGTTTCAATTCCGCAATCTCGACATCCTTGGCATGCAAGTCCTTATCTCTGCTTGACAACTGAGCCTTCACCTCAGCCAACTCAACCTAAAAGGAATAAAGGGACTTAGGCTATTTTATAAAACAAAGTACAGAAGAAAGGTATAAGTTGCACAAACCTCAACCTGCTCCTTAGCAACCTGTGCAGCTTGCGCATCCTCGACCTTGCCGGTCAATTCAACAACCTTGGCTTCAAGGTTGACAATCTTGGTACGATCCGCAGCCGCCCGCTCGTTATCTTTCGCACATATGCGCTTGAACTCGGTTTTCTCCTTAGCCAGTTGCTGTTCAGCAGTATGAAGTTTATTTTTCAGGGCCTCGCGCCCCCACTCTTCAGACTTTCGGTCGGCCTCGAACTTCGCCTTCTGCTCATCAAATGTGACAACCCGCACTAAACCAGGTATCCGTACAACTTAATTAATGATTAATTACTGCTTAATTACTGTGCTTGTTTGAAACTAGCTGATAAACTGCTACCTGCATACTGATACATGCACTTACTTGCATCATACTTTATATGCTGTCACTACATTATTTACATACGGCACCTTAGTGACAAACATGATGCACAAAAAGCACAGTAGCACTAAACGGATACACAGTGAACATGCTGATATAACCAGCATCAGGCAGATACTGCCTCTAAGGCCTGTTAAGAGCCTCATATATTTTTGCTACACTGGTAGTGAGTGTAGGGATATAAGGATTGTGGTACCGCGTCTCTAGGAATAAGATACACTGATTCGGATGTGCCTGAAACGTACTTTAAGTACCAAACACAGCACTTTAATAAACAAACCAGCTTCTAGCTGACTAGTAGAGTGCCAAAATATGAGAAAATAACACTAGACACTTTCTAAAGTGTTGGAAACAAAATGTGTCACTAAAAATAACAATAACGACACTTTAAAGCTTTTGTACCGCTTTAACGGATTACTATCCAACCGGACACCCGGACTTTACCCGGAACATGAAAATATTAATATTTTCACTAATTATATTTTTTTCTGAGCCAGTTAGGGTCTCTGATTACCCTAACACCCGTCATAACGCATAACATACAACTAACTAAGTTAAATACTTAGTTAACCTAAATAACTAAACTAAACTCCCTAACCATTTAGTTACCATCGAACCAACCCCCCACCCCTTTCATAACCGTCCCCTAGTGGGGGACATACTTGTACCTTGCATGATCTTGTAATCTTGGGTGTTGGTTATCTTGATGACACATTATCCATGGGATAATAACACCTAGAGTTTGCCTATAAAATAACACTTGAACACATGAGCATTATCACCAAAACACCACTCACCAAAAACTCTCTCTTTCTCTCTATGAAAGTCACGGCCAAACACCCCTTGTTCATACATCCACCTTTCGATTTCCATCATCACATTTCAAGAACATAAAAGTGTTAAGGGTCACGTATTAGGAGTCTTGGAGCAAGCGGAACCCGAAGGACCTCTTTCGTTAGCTTTTATCCACGCGTTTTTCATCAAGATTCTTCCCTAGCCTTGAGCTAGAGGTATATTGTTTAAAACTCACTCTTGAACACATCTAACATGGTTAAAAGGAATATTGTCGGTTGAATCTCGTTAAAATGAAAGATGATGATTAAAAGTCTACTAAAAATACTTAAAATGGTGGTTAAAGACATATAACTTGTGTAAAAGTTGTAGGACTTGAAAATTGTTATTTTTGAGACCCGATCTATGATGTGGTAGCTCGGATCTCCGTTTAACCCGACTTTGTAAGATCATGTATCTTCACATAAGCTCGTTTTTAGTTAACACAAGGGTTAAAAGGTGAAACTCTACCACACACGAGATATGAACTTGTGTAAAAATATTTTATTGTGTAAAAGTGTTTTAACTTATATAAAAGTTGTTTTCTTGTTTAACTCGCTAATCGGACACTTATAACACGATTTAATAACATCAAAACCACAAAACAGCAAGCTGAGTCACTATTTCAGCCGCCTTCATCAGGCTGTAAACGGACTTTAAAAACTCGAAAAACGGAATTTCAAAAGCCTAAATCGTGTCATTTCGAAAAACGAAGAAAACGGCGCTGGAATCGTATTTTTCTGATGTCGGTTACTATTTTAAAAACCTGTTTTCGTGACAGCAGCTAAGGCTGTTCGTTACTGCAGTAAATTGGGCTGTGCGTTTTCGATCACAACTTAAAACCCGAACCGAACCAGCCCCTGAAACTTTTATCTAAGGTAGTCACAGATGTATTTGTAACCCTCGAACTGGAATTTCGATAAACGGACTTACGAGGAATTTCTGACGAATTTTTCCGTAAACTGTGATCAGAATGTAACAAATCTGATCACAGTTCAGTAAACGATTTTCTCTAAATTATTGATAAGGAACTGGACCCCGATATTTTTATACAATCATTTTTGGGTCGATTAGGACGACCCGTAAAAATTTGGGAATTTTTGGAAAGGGTTAAGTATTTTATTTAGTCGTCCGAAAACAGTCCAGTTTCCACATATTGAAACTGAAACGCCAAGGGTAGCGTTTCGCGTGTTAAAACGTAAGGGTTGATTGTTGATAATCATGGGTTGTTTTCAAAAAGAAAATGATACGCTTGGAAGCGTGGCCACCTCCAGTTACAGAGGAAACTCTGGCGAAATTTTCTAAAAACCTAACACTTAGGCTTATTTACACAACAAGTGTTAGAACTATTTTCGACATATTTTTGAAACATAAATTTCGCCAGAACTATGTTTTACTAAATATTCGGAGGTGGGATTTTCACAAGAGTTAACGTGATAAATATATTTTGTCACCACACTGTTTATGATTATTTTGTGAAAATACATAAATATTATTTTAGAGTAAAAATAATATTTACAAGCGTTAATGATTCCAAAACTTTACGAACGCTTCCACATTAACATATAAGTTACACCGGTAATTATATTACCACTCGATTATTAAAACGTAACTTACGCACATGTATTGTATCCCCCATCCTTGGGAAGAAGTATAACTACCAAGTGTATACAGAACATAAACACGAAATAGTTGTCTAACTATTTCCCAAAGACTTAAACTATAAAGCTAAAGCACGGCCGTCCGTCTAATAGAATTAGCACTTGTAGGTCGTTGCACAGCTTACTGTATTGGAGACACTTGGTAGAGACGCGCATTCACTGTGAGTTCATGTCCCCCTTTTCTCTAACTGTTTTCAGTTTTCTTAACTGCGGGGGTGAAATACATGTTACTTTGTTTACAAGTACTATTATACACGGTATGATTAACGTAAGGAGGTTTTAGATCATGTGAATGGGTAGTTAGAACACCGAGGGACTTAAGCGGTAGATCTATCTGGGTGTAGCGAGCCCAACCCCTGAGCCCGCATAATGGACCAGGTGGTGACTTTGTGCCCAACGCCAAATACGCTAGGTTTGTATCTTTCTACTTGCATCTCACAACATGCTAATGGCCTTGCAAACCATTGGTGATCACAAGTCCTCTTACACTGCTACATACCAGGGAACTTTTATACTTACAAGTGTTTTACTTACTCACTTGCACATGAACTCGCTCAACATTATTGTTGATTTTTCAACTTACATGTATTTCAGGAAATTAACGAGATCTGGCACGGTATGGCATGTTTTCCGCTGCACTAGTTTCCAAGGTCATCCGGGGTTTAGGGGATGTGTCTCTTTCCTGGACAAGACACAGTCCTTAAACCATGTTTATGATATGTTTCAAGTTGTAACGTCTGTTGAACAAGGTTATGGTTGTTGGTTAAAACAATGGTATTGTGTTTGGTTTTCAAAACTTAATGGATGATCTTGCATGTTTTTAACTCATATAGCTTTGGTATGATTAAGCTATGGTATTAAGAAGTCACACCAAAATTAACCACGCTTCCGCAAAGCCAGGGTGTGACATCAAACGCAGCTCTAGACTTCTCCAAGTCAGCAGCACGCCTCATTATGCGATCGCGATATTTCTCCCAATCATCCCTCTCCCTAACCATGGTTCGCCATTCCCGGACAATTTCTTGGTTAGCGGCGCGGGTGTTGGCTTCACCAACAACATAGGCATGATAGAGCCCACTGTGAGTCCGCGCCCGTTGACGATCCATCTCCCCCGGAGGAATCGAATTCACCATCCAGTCATGGCAAGGCGCGAACTCGAGAAAAGTATCCTTCTGCTTCAAACCCCAAGGCGGATTGTGCGGAGCGTCACCGCGACTCTCTTCAGTGTAAGACTTGTAATAGATATCCCCCACTGTATCCCGGGGGCCTATAGGAGAGCGCGGCGGCGCGTCAGCTTTCACACCACCCCGACCGGCAGATGAACCTGAGCCCGTGCCTCTGGTAATAGAAATACCAACAGGCCTTTCAGCAGCAGATTTCTCCTTCTCCAGGTTTCTTTCCTTTCCCTTCTCCTTCTCAGCATCAACAAGAGCCTTCTCAGCAGCTTTTCTCTCCTGCTCAGCCTTTTTCTTCTCATCATCGGCTTTCTTCCTTTCCTGCTCTGCCTTCTTCCTCTTTTCTTCAGCAGCTCTGTTCTTGCGCGCCTCTTCAGCCTGGCGCTGGTCTTCCTCAGTTTTCTTCTTCGCCTCAGCTTCCTTCCTCCTGTCTTCATCAATTTTCTTCCTGCGCTCTTCATCAGCCCTCTTCTTCTCTTCGGCAGCCTTTGCCTTATCGACCTCAGCCACATGTTTGCCCTTGTCATGCTCAGCCCCAGCAGTCTCGGAAGATTTGATGATAATCTTAGGCCTTTTTGGCTCTGGCTCCGTAAAAACGACACCCTTCTCAGGGGTCTTCTTCTTGCCCTCTGCATAAATCAAAGGGTCAAGACAAGGAAAGCCACAAAAAAAGGAATTAAGAACTAAAAGCAAACTTTACCAGGAGAGAATTGATAGAGTGAGCGCAAATTGCTCTGTTTACCAAGCACCAGAGCTCCTCCAGCCTTCGACGCCACAGTCACACCAGCGGTCGCCCCGCTCCTGGTCCTTTTTCTGCTGATCAACTTTCCAGCAGCTTCTTCTTCTTCCTCCTCTTCTTCCTCTTCCGCATGCTCAGCAGAGGAAGGAGTAGCGCCAGCATCCGGGTTGCGAGAACCCGCGTCACCTTCATCTTTTGAGCGATCTTCCACAACTTTTTACAAACAAATGTTGAGCACATTTTATTTATAGGCTCAGCTTGGAGGGCTGAGGATCGATCTGGAGGATCGAAGTGATCGAGGTAGTTGAGCACGTTGGTTTGTTATAGGATCGATCTGGAGGATCGAGGTTTGGTTTAAGTGAAGGATAGAGCAGTCTTGTAGACTGGATGAAATTGGCTAGTAAGACTAGGAGAAGTATGTGATACCTTACTTGGTGACTTATGTGATTAACTGATTATATGATTATTATACGTATATGTGTTTGTGTTACAAATGTTATGCTTTCATCAAGTACTAGAAAGATGGGCACTACGAACCCCATGACCATAGTATCAGACGACGTAGTTCAACAAAGCACGAGGTGTACATTTCTGATACTACCGGCACAGACAATGACGACTTTCAGCCCTTTGTGCACTGCCTGAAGTCGTAGCAGAGCCTACTGATGGCCATCTTGATGGGAATTTACCACTGGCGGTGATCCCTGCTCCTGTGCCCCTTGCCGCTTATCTTGTTGTTGATATGCCCCCGACGTTGTCTCTGAAGACGATGTCGAACGATTAAGAGGAGAACCCACTTGAGGGCAAGGCCCTCTCGCTGCTAGCATTAGACTACTGCATGCGGACGCTCCTGTAGGGGAAACTCCTTCCCCTACCCCAGACTCATTTAAGTCTCTGACATCCGCATCTTCGCACATACAGGGAATGCTGCACTACTTACACGACGCCGACCCTGATATGGCATCACCAGCTGCACCGGATCCCGCACACAGATTTGAGTTTGATCGCGATTATGAGGACAATTCTGTTTTTCCGCCTGGTGTTGATCCAGACCATGACATTGAGTTCATGCACTTAGACCAGCCCTTGGGGGACCCTGTAACCCCTGTGATTGTTGATCCAGCTGATTTTGAGATGGAGTTTTTGATTCGAAGCTAGCCGTGGCCCCTGAGCCAGGCATTGCTCCTGACCCCACATTGGAGTATGACCCTGTTCATGCCAATGCACCGGCTGTTGCTCCTTGATTGATCATCTGCTTGGATGAGAGAAAATTTGGGGTAACTGTGCAAGACAATTTATTATTACGGGGGCCCACGTAATAACGATTTGTAGTGCACAGAAATCCTGGTGGACTCTGCAGGTCAAGCTGATGATAACCAATGCAGCAGGAAATAACTTAAACACAAATGACCTAGGCGATGTAGCCTCGAGTTCATTCTATTACAAGCAACAAGCCAAATTGACAAGCCTATGTGAAGGCTCAGGAATTTATTTCCCCACTGATACAGTGAGTACACCTACGTGTGAAATGGGGTGATTACATGATGGCTTACGTTGCTATATATATACCCCATAGACAATTGAAACATTGTCCAACCCGCTTCACACTATTTCGACAAAAAGGGAGTGTCACCCAGACGTGACACAAGCACCGGTACGTTACTGAGGACAGAAGACGAGCTGCAAGAACGCATCTCACAGATAAATGCACGACATGAAGCCCTCCACTCTAAGTACAACGATGGCATTACTGGAGATAACCCTCCAACTGGCTGCACCTATAAACAGTTCCTGAACTGCAAGCCTTTGAACTTTGTCGGAACAGGAGGCACCGTTGCATTTGTTCGTTGGTCCGAAAAGACCGACTCCACTCTAAGAATGAGTAACTGTTCGCCCCAACAGAGTATTACCTACATCTCAGGGATATTTCTAGATGGCACACTCTCTTAATGGAACCTCCAGGTTCAGACCCTTGGCACAGACGCTGCTTATACACTGAGCTGGGACGAAACGATTGAGAAGAAATGTTGTTTTAGGACAGAAATTCAGAAACTTGACGTGGAGTCCTGAAATCGGAGAAAGGACGAACCAGAGACTCCTGAACATGACCAGCGATCACACGACTTGTCTAGGGTCGTCCCCTACTAAGTCATTGATGTAGTATGATATAATGGTGTACTTGTGAGCTTTACATTGTGGTCTCAAATTGTGGCAATACAATCGCAGTATTCTCACCACATGCGATGTTCAATCAATTGTTTATGTCCTATAGCATAAGAGGTTATGTGATTGACTTGTTGATAACATGAGATGTTATGTGTTGGTATTGTTGAATGCATACGTACACTTCACTTGCTATGACCTAACCTATGTGAAACATCTTTTAGAAGATGCCGCCAAGACGCGAAATGCGCATGCCCACTTCTGAGGCAGAACTTAAAGAGATAATTGCTGCAGCTATAGCACAGCACGAGGCCCTACGCTCCGAACCAATCAAAGGTACCTCAGAAAATAACGGTTGTTCCTACTGGCACTTCCTCAACTACAAGCCTCCGAAGTTCGACGGCACTGGGGGTGCCATAACTTTTGTAAAATGGATTGAAAGTATGGAATCCATCTTTCGAATGAGTGGCTGTACGCCAGAACAACAGGTCCCATACGTTTCTGAGTTGTTTCAAGATGGAGCTCGATTATGGTGGAATCTTCAGGTTCGAATAATGGGCCTAACTACAGCATACGCGTTAACTTGGGATGAGTTGAAAGGAATGATGCATAAGAAGTATTGCCCCCACACGGAAACCCAGAAGTGGGAAGATGAATTTCGGAGCCTAATGATGGAAGGTCCGAAGGTGTTGGAGTACGTGCAACGACTCCATGATCTGTCCCAAATTGTTCCATACCTGGTAAAACCAGAACTGAAGAAATTGGAACAATTCATTTGGGAACTGGCGCCTCAAGTCTTGAGCTTGATGACAGCATCTACGCCACCAACAACCATTGTTGCAAGTAAGATGGGTTTGGCACTCGTTACGGAAGCAAATAGACTAGAAAAACTTGCAAACCCTGACAAGAAAACTCAGGTAGAGTCGTCTGGAAAGAACAAAAGGAAGCTTACCGAAGATACCCAAATGAACAACGATGAACAAAGATCTATTCGAGGTTGCTTTGACTGCGGGGACAAAGGGCATTTCAAGAAAGATTGCCCTAACAACAAACAGGCCAATGATAAGATTTACTTAGAAACCAAACCAAGATGTGCTGAGTGCAAGTGTCACCGTGATGGTGGATGTCAGAAGCCTTGGTACGGGAGGAAAGGACACAACAAGGAAGGTTGCGGGATGAAGGGTTCCATACAAGGAGAAAACAGTAACAACACTCTAGGTGGAAATGGGAAAGGAAATGGCCGAATGATAGGATGCTACCATTGTAAGGAAGTTGGACATTTTAAGAGGGAATGCCTGAAGTTGAAACAAGACCGTGAAAGAAAATCCAACATCAGAGCTTGTGAGGCATGCCAGGATCCAGGTGTGATTTCTGGTACGTTCTCTAACAACCAAAACTTTTGCACCTATTTTGTTTGATGCTGGTGCCGATTATAGCTTCGTGTCATTAGAATTTAAGAATATACTTGGTATAACCGCTAGTAAGTTAGATATCCCCTACTCGATCGAATTAGCTAATGGAAAGTTAGTTGAAGCCAACAAAGTAATCAGAGGCTGTGTGATAGAACTGGGAGAACGTGAGTTTACTTTGGATCTACTACCAGTCGAATTGGGAAGCTTCGACGTGGTGGTAGGAATGGATTGGTTATCCGGAAACAAGGCTGAGATAGTATGTCATGAGAAAGCTGTTCGTATTCCAACTGATGATGGTGAGACAATTGTGGTTCACGGAGAGAAGCGTGACACACCGCTAGGATTTATCAGCTGCTTGGAAGCAAGGAAGTGTTTACAGAAAAGATGTGTTGCTTTTCTAGCACACATCGTGGATAAAAAGGCTGCCGAGCCAAGAATCGAAGACATCCCTGTCGTAAGGGAGTATCCAGAAGTCTTCCCAGAAGACTTGCCTGGATTACCGCCTCTAAGGCAAGTAGAGTTTCACGACGATTCAATTCCAGGCACTGCACCCGTAGTCAATGCATCATAAGCGACTTACATTTTCGGGGGTGCAAGGATTGACAGAGAAGTGTTGGTAACGGATGGAGAAGGAAGACAACAGAACAAAAATTCCTTTTTGGGGTAATTCCATTGTTACCCATCAAAAAGGAGGATGATGATTTTCAAATAAGCATCAACTACAGAGAATTGAACAAGCTGGCGATCAAGAACAGGTATCCTCTGCCAAGAATCGACGACCTGTTTGATCAACTGCAAGGCTCGAACTATTATTCAAAGATCGATCTTCGATCTGGATACCACCAATTAAGGATACAGGAGGAAAGTATCACGAAAACAGCCTTCCGAACTCGTTATGGACACTACGAGTTCCTCGTTATGCCATTTGGTTTGACAAACGCACCTGCGATATTCATGGATCTAATGAATAGAGTTTGCAAGCCATACTTGGACAAGTTCGTGATTGTGTTTATCGACGACATCTTGATTTATTCAAGGACAAAGGCTGAACAGGAACAGCATCTAAGAACTATTCTGGAGCTGCTAAAGGAGGAACAGTTGCATGCCGAGTTCTCTAAGTGCGAGTTTTGGCTACGCGAAGTCCAGTTTCTTGGACATGTGGTTAATGGGGATGGAATTCATGTTGATCCCACAAAGATCGAGGCAATCAAGAATTGGGAAACGCCTACAACGCCAACCGAGATTCGACAATTCTTGGGTTTGGCTGGCTACTATCGAAGGTTCATCGAGGATTTCTCGAAAATCGCTCAACCTTTGACGCTCCTCACCCAGAAGGATAAGATGTTTGATTGGGGAATCAAACAGGACGAAGCGTTTCAGATATTGAAGGACAAGCTTTGTAACGCGCCAATCTTAGCCCTACCAGAAGGTACCGACGATTTTGCGGTATACTGCGACGCATCGCGTCAAGGATTGGGTTGTGTGTTGATGCAACGCCGAAAGGTCATTGCTTACGCATCACGCCAACTGAAAGTGCACGAAAAGAACTATACCACACACGATTTAGAGCTTGGCGCAGTGGTTTTCGCTTTAAAGATCTGGAGACACTACCTGTATGGTACAAAGTGCACAATCTTCACAGATCACAAGAGCCTACAACATATATTTAACCAGAAGGAGTTAAATATGAGGCCAAGACGATGGGATGAGTTATTGAACGATTACGACTGCGAGATAAAGTATCACCCAGGGAAGGCGAATGTAGTCGCCGATGCCCTAGGTCGTAAAGAAAGAATCAAGCCCATAAGGGTTAGGACTTTGGAAATGATCATACGAACCGATCTTTCCCTGCGCATTCGTGCTGCACAAAAGGAAGCTCTCAAGGAGGGAAACCTTGAGGAAGAATATCTCCGTGGAATGGAGAAGCTTTTGGTACCAAACAAGGAAGGAACATTATGTTTTGAGAAAAGGATTTGGGTTCCGATGTTTGGTGGATTAAGGGAAGTTATTTTCAATGAAGCGCACAAGTCACGGTACTCTATCCACCCTGGATCGGATAAGATGTACCAGGAGCTCAAAAATTACTATTGGTGGCCTAGGATGAAAGGCGACGTTGCTGTTTACGTGAGCAAATGTTTAACATGCGCTAAGGTCAAGGCAGAATACCAGAAGCCTTCGGGACTTCTGCAACAACCTGAGATTCCCAAGTGGAAATGGGAACAAATCTCAATGGATTTTGTTACAAAATTACCAAGAACGCCAAGAGGCCATGATATGATTTGGGTGATTGTTGACCGCCTAACAAAATCCGCACACTTTCTGCCAATCAAGGAGAAAGACAGTACTAGTAAACTTGCGGAAATTTACTTGAGAGAAATCGTAGCACGTCATGGAGTACCCCTCTCGATCATCTCTGATAGAGACGGAAGGTTTGTGTCAAGGATATGGCGATCCTTCCAAGAATCTTTTGGCTCACAATTGAATCTGAGCACTGCGTTCCATCCGCAAACTGACGGCCAGAGCGAGCGAACGATACAAACTTTGGAAGACATGCTAAGGGCATGTGTTATGGATTTAGGCGGTAGCTGGGATAAACACTTACCCTTGGTCAAATTTTCATACAACAACAGCTACCACACTAGTATTGATGTCGCGCCATTTGAGGCCCTATACGGACGCAAGTGCTGATCACCACTCTGTTGATCTGACGCCGGTGATAGGCAGCTTGCTGGTCCCGAAATCGTCCAAGAGACGACAGACAAGATTGCGCAAATACTTAAACGCATCGAAGCCGCTCGCCACAGGCAAAAGGCCTACGCGGATCCAAATCGGAAGCATGTGGACTTCCAAGTCGGAGAAATGGTGTTATTGAAAGTTTCACCCTGGAAGGGGGTGGCACGCTTTGGTAAGCATGAAAAGTTAAATCCGCGCTACATTGGTCCCTTCAGAATTCTGGAAAGAATTGGGACAGTAGCATACAAGTTGGACCTACCTACTGAACTGAATGGTGTTCACGATACATTTCATGTATCCAATTTAAAGAAAAGTCCAACTCAAGTTAACGTTGCCATTCCTACCGACGAGATTCATGTTGACGACACGCTCCACTTCGTAGAAGAACCTGTCGAGGTCACAGATTGGAAAGTTAACAAGACCCGCCGGAGCAGTGTCAAACTCGTCAAAGTTCGTTGGAATGCCAGACATGGTCCTGAATTCACGTGGGAACGTGAGGACCGGATGAAAGAGAAATACCCCCACTTATTTCCTAGGAACCCTGCTTCTACAAGCAGAACTTAAATTTCGGGACGAAATTTATTTAACGGGGGGAGAATGTGACAACCCGCACTAAACCAGGTATCCGTACAACTTAATTAATGATTAATTACTGCTTAATTACTGTGCTTGTTTGAAACTAGCTGATAAACTGCTACCTGCATACTGATACATGCACTTACTTGCATCATACTTTATATGCTGTCACTACATTATTTACATACGGCACCTTAGTGACAAACATGATGCACAAAAAGCACAGTAGCACTAAACGGATACACAGTGAACATGCTGATATAACCAGCATCAGGCAGATACTGCCTCTAAGGCCTGTTAAGAGCCTCATATATTTTTGCTACACTGGTAGTGAGTGTAGGGATATAAGGATTGTGGTACCGCGTCTCTAGGAATAAGATACACTGATTCGGATGTGCCTGAAACGTACTTTAAGTACCAAACACAGCACTTTAATAAACAAACCAGCTTCTAGCTGACTAGTAGAGTGCCAAAATATGAGAAAATAACACTAGACACTTTCTAAAGTGTTGGAAACAAAATGTGTCACTAAAAATAACAATAACGACACTTTAAAGCTTTTGTACCGCTTTAACGGATTACTATCCAACCGGACACCCGGACTTTACCCGGAACATGAAAATATTAATATTTTCACTAATTATATTTTTTTCTGAGCCAGTTAGGGTCTCTGATTACCCTAACACCCGTCATAACGCATAACATACAACTAACTAAGTTAAATACTTAGTTAACCTAAATAACTAAACTAAACTCCCTAACCATTTAGTTACCATCGAACCAACCCCCCACCCCTTTCATAACCGTCCCCTAGTGGGGGACATACTTGTACCTTGCATGATCTTGTAATCTTGGGTGTTGGTTATCTTGATGACACATTATCCATGGGATAATAACACCTAGAGTTTGCCTATAAAATAACACTTGAACACATGAGCATTATCACCAAAACACCACTCACCAAAAACTCTCTCTTTCTCTCTATGAAAGTCACGGCCAAACACCCCTTGTTCATACATCCACCTTTCGATTTCCATCATCACATTTCAAGAACATAAAAGTGTTAAGGGTCACGTATTAGGAGTCTTGGAGCAAGCGGAACCCGAAGGACCTCTTTCGTTAGCTTTTATCCACGCGTTTTTCATCAAGATTCTTCCCTAGCCTTGAGCTAGAGGTATATTGTTTAAAACTCACTCTTGAACACATCTAACATGGTTAAAAGGAATATTGTCGGTTGAATCTCGTTAAAATGAAAGATGATGATTAAAAGTCTACTAAAAATACTTAAAATGGTGGTTAAAGACATATAACTTGTGTAAAAGTTGTAGGACTTGAAAATTGTTATTTTTGAGACCCGATCTATGATGTGGTAGCTCGGATCTCCGTTTAACCCGACTTTGTAAGATCATGTATCTTCACATAAGCTCGTTTTTAGTTAACACAAGGGTTAAAAGGTGAAACTCTACCACACACGAGATATGAACTTGTGTAAAAATATTTTATTGTGTAAAAGTGTTTTAACTTATATAAAAGTTGTTTTCTTGTTTAACTCGCTAATCGGACACTTATAACACGATTTAATAACATCAAAACCACAAAACAGCAAGCTGAGTCACTATTTCAGCCGCCTTCATCAGGCTGTAAACGGACTTTAAAAACTCGAAAAACGGAATTTCAAAAGCCTAAATCGTGTCATTTCGAAAAACGAAGAAAACGGCGCTGGAATCGTATTTTTCTGATGTCGGTTACTATTTTAAAAACCTGTTTTCGTGACAGCAGCTAAGGCTGTTCGTTACTGCAGTAAATTGGGCTGTGCGTTTTCGATCACAACTTAAAACCCGAACCGAACCAGCCCCTGAAACTTTTATCTAAGGTAGTCACAGATGTATTTGTAACCCTCGAACTGGAATTTCGATAAACGGACTTACGAGGAATTTCTGACGAATTTTTCCGTAAACTGTGATCAGAATGTAACAAATCTGATCACAGTTCAGTAAACGATTTTCTCTAAATTATTGATAAGGAACTGGACCCCGATATTTTTATACAATCATTTTTGGGTCGATTAGGACGACCCGTAAAAATTTGGGAATTTTTGGAAAGGGTTAAGTATTTTATTTAGTCGTCCGAAAACAGTCCAGTTTCCACATATTGAAACTGAAACGCCAAGGGTAGCGTTTCGCGTGTTAAAACGTAAGGGTTGATTGTTGATAATCATGGGTTGTTTTCAAAAAGAAAATGATACGCTTGGAAGCGTGGCCACCTCCAGTTACAGAGGAAACTCTGGCGAAATTTTCTAAAAACCTAACACTTAGGCTTATTTACACAACAAGTGTTAGAACTATTTTCGACATATTTTTGAAACATAAATTTCGCCAGAACTATGTTTTACTAAATATTCGGAGGTGGGATTTTCACAAGAGTTAACGTGATAAATATATTTTGTCACCACACTGTTTATGATTATTTTGTGAAAATACATAAATATTATTTTAGAGTAAAAATAATATTTACAAGCGTTAATGATTCCAAAACTTTACGAACGCTTCCACATTAACATATAAGTTACACCGGTAATTATATTACCACTCGATTATTAAAACGTAACTTACGCACATGTATTGTATCCCCCATCCTTGGGAAGAAGTATAACTACCAAGTGTATACAGAACATAAACACGAAATAGTTGTCTAACTATTTCCCAAAGACTTAAACTATAAAGCTAAAGCATGGCCGTCCGTCTAATAGAATTAGCACTTATAGGTCGTTGCACAGCTTACTGTATTGGAGACACTTGGTAGAGACGCGCATTCACTGTGAGTTCATGTCCCCCTTTTCTCTAACTGTTTTCAGTTTTCTTAACTGCGGGGGTGAAATACATGTTACTTTGTTTACAAGTACTATTATACACGGTATGATTAACGTAAGGAGGTTTTAGATCATGTGAATGGGTAGTTAGAACACCGAGGGACTTAAGCGGTAGATCTATCTGGGTGTAGCGAGCCCAACCCCTGAGCCCGCATAATGGACCAGGTGGTGACTTTGTGCCCAACGCCAAATACGCTAGGTTTGTATCTTTCTACTTGCATCTCACAACATGCTAATGGCCTTGCAAACCATTGGTGATCACAAGTCCTCTTACACTGCTACATACCAGGGAACTTTTATACTTACAAGTGTTTTACTTACTCACTTGCACATGAACTCGCTCAACATTATTGTTGATTTTTCAACTTACATGTATTTCAGGAAATTAACGAGATCTGGCACGGTATGGCATGTTTTCCGCTGCACTAGTTTCCAAGGTCATCCGGGGTTTAGGGGATGTGTCTCTTTCCTGGACAAGACACAGTCCTTAAACCATGTTTATGATATGTTTCAAGTTGTAACGTCTGTTGAACAAGGTTATGGTTGTTGGTTAAAACAATGGTATTGTGTTTGGTTTTCAAAACTTAATGGATGATCTTGCATGTTTTTAACTCATATAGCTTTGGTATGATTAAGCTATGGTATTAAGAAGTCACACCAAAATTAACCACGCTTCCGCAAAGCCAGGGTGTGACATCAAACGCAGCTCTAGACTTCTCCAAGTCAGCAGCACGCCTCATTATGCGATCGCGATATTTCTCCCAGTCATCCCTCTCCCTAACCATGGTTCGCCATTCCCGGACAATTTCTTGGTTAGCGGCGCGGGTGTTGGCTTCACCAACAACATAGGCATGATAGAGCCC
This sequence comes from Helianthus tuberosus, assembly GCA_030545235.1. NCBI lineage: Eukaryota > Viridiplantae > Streptophyta > Magnoliopsida > Asterales > Asteraceae > Helianthus > Helianthus tuberosus. The sequence continues at coordinate 29,249,090 of CM060386.1, read as the reverse complement.
ACTGTGAGTCCGCGCCCGTTGACGATCCATCTCCCCCGGAGGAATCGAATTCACCATCCAGTCATGGCAAGGCGCGAACTCGAGAAAAGTATCCTTCTGCTTCAAACCCCAAGGCGGATTGTGCGGAGCGTCACCGCGACTCTCTTCAGTGTAAGACTTGTAATAGATATCCCCCACTGTATCCCGGGGGCCTATAGGAGAGCGCGGCGGCGCGTCAGCTTTCACACCACCCCGACCGGCAGATGAACCTGAGCCCGCGCCTCTGGTAATAGAAATACCAACAGGCCTTTCAGCAGCAGATTTCTCCTTCTCCAGGTTTCTTTCCTTTCCCTTCTCCTTCTCAGCATCAACAAGAGCCTTCTCAGCAGCTTTTCTCTCCTGCTCAGCCTTTTTCTTCTCATCATCGGCTTTCTTCCTTTCCTGCTCTGCCTTCTTCCTCTTTTCTTCAGCAGCTCTGTTCTTGCGCGCCTCTTCAGCCTGGCGCTGGTCTTCCTCAGTTTTCTTCTTCGCCTCAGCTTCCTTCCTCCTGTCTTCATCAATTTTCTTCCTGCGCTCTTCATCAGCCCTCTTCTTCTCTTCGGCAGCCTTTGCCTTATCGACCTCAGCCACATGTTTGCCCTTGTCATGCTCAGCCCCAGCAGTCTCGGAAGATTTGATGATAATCTTAGGCCTTTTTGGCTCTGGCTCCGTAAAAACGACACCCTTCTCAGGGGTCTTCTTCTTGCCCTCTGCATAAATCAAAGGGTCAAGACAAGGAAAGCCACAAAAAAAAGGAATTAAGAACTAAAAGCAAACTTTACCAGGAGAGAATTGATAGAGTGAGCGCAAATTGCTCTGTTTACCAAGCACCAGAGCTCCTCCAGCCTTCGACGCCACAGTCACACCAGCGGTCGCCCCGCTCCTGGTCCTTTTTCTGCTGATCAACTTTCCAGCAGCTTCTTCTTCTTCCTCCTCTTCTTCCTCTTCCGCATGCTCAGCAGAGGAAGGAGTAGCGCCAGCATCCGGGTTGCGAGAACCCGCGTCACCTTCATCTTTTGAGCGACCTGCTCCGCCTTTACCTTCGCCTACGCGCGACAAACCCTCTAATGAGTCACTAATTATCACATAATCTTTTAAGTCACTTTGACGAAGACGAAGACTACCTTTACCAGCAGCTGCGCGGCTACTCCCGCCCTTCTTGCTTGTCACTTCGGTCTCACCCGTCTTCTTCTTCTTTGGGGGTTTCTTCTTCTTCTCTTCAGGGTCGATACCCAGGTCGCGCAACACACCTGCAAAGATGTTAGACCACGAACTTAACTCCCCGTTCGAAGATCCTACAGACTCCCCGCTGGAAAGATAGACAACCTCTTTCCCAGCAGAAGTCACAGAGCGCAGAGGACGAGGTTTAGGTATATGCGCACCTTCAGTTGCAGTAGGCGGCGAGGCGAATGCATCAGCAACAGGATACATAAAATTATCCCTTATTTGGTCATACCAATATTGTTCTCCGTCTTGAAGCGGGCGTACACCCATCCTACCGCTGAAAGCGGCGAAGGCAGCTTGATACAAACGCACCTCTACAAGATAAATCGTACAATAAGGAAAAACGCAAGCCCCGAAAGGTAATTAAAAATAAGAATTCCTAACCTTGGTCACCAAGCATCAAGACAGGAACCTCCTTGCTATCAGGCTGCCACTGATCGCTCATCCGCGCCGCGACCAAGACATTCTCCCCAAACACTCGGTTTGGGGTGGCAGTAAGTTCCCGGTACCAACCCTCAGTCTTGGGGATCGCCAAGTCTTCCTTCACGATTGGTTCAGTCCAGGCGCGAAACGTCATGGGTATCGGAACTACCTCCTCCCGAATATAGAAAAATTTTGGTTTCCAGTCGTGGAAACTCTTGGGAGGGTTTAACAGTATCTTCTTCGCCACGCCTCGGCTGGCGAAGGAATAAAAACCCATGTTTCTCTGAAGTGTGTAGAAAACCCGGAATTTGTCAACCGTTGGTTCAATGCCATGAGCCCAGCACAGGAACTCGAAATGTCGAACCCGAACCATTCCGGGTGGGCTCATTTGAGATATATGGAACCCATAATACTGAAGAATATGGGCCATGAAATTCGTCGCCGGCAACCGGAAATTACCTTGATGGAAGAAGTCTTCGAACAAGGTAATGTACCCCGGCGGTGCATCAGCAGCCGTCTGGTTCTGGCCGGGATACCGGGCATCCCACTCCGGTGGGAACCGGAAACTTCGCGAAAGCTGTTCAAAGAGCCCTAGATCCCACCGGAGAACAGGTAAAGGACCTTCTTCTCCGGGATTATCTTCATGGTGTCCTTCAGCCATCGATAATCAGCAAAAGGATCTCGTATATACTGGAAACCACCTCGACAATCTGTTACAACGTTCTTCAAAGACTTGAAGATCTGCTGCAACCGTGTTCTTCAAAAACTTGAAGATTCAAAGAAGCTTTGAGAGAGAAGAATAGGAGAAAAAGTGGGGAGCCTCAAATCTCTCCGGATATATATACCCATCTCATTTAATGCGATGGGTAACCGTGCCGAAATCGCCGCAAGCAAGGCCAACCAGAAAGCGCCACGTAGGGCGCGTTTCCCGGAGTGACGGTTGCCACGCGCGCGTGGGCCTCACTCTCCTGACGAAAATCTGAACCGTCAGCGACAAGTTGATGACAACCGTCAGGGGTCAACTCAAACGTCACCAACCGCGACTTTTTCACCAACCTGTCAGAAAATTCAAACTTCGAGGTTTCTCCCGCCCAAAATCATTAGAAACTTCATGTAAAATCCAACAACAAGCCTGGTAGCCGCGCCGTAGTAATTAACAACTTACACGCGCGACGTCTACCAAAGCAAAAAGCATCATTCTACTTTATTTTTCTTAAGTCCAGAGCTCCAACCACTTGCCTTGCGCATGGTGCAGCACTGGACTGGGGGACTTGAAGGGGTATGGTCCCAAAAAGCCGCGCAACACCCTGTAAGGTCGCGCGGGACCATACTCCTTAATCACCAGTTTTCTTGATCGCCAACCTCGCGCGAGCTACAACACACCTATGTAACACGGTGCGAGGTCCACAGAAGAGTAAACTCCAGTTAGCAACACTTAGCATTCTAAAAGGGACATCTGGAAGCCCATGCCGCGCGCATGATAATAACGTGCTCAGCAAGAATCGTGAGTGACTACGGCGCAAGGCCTTTCCAGATAGTACACAAGGTACAAGTGGCAGAATAAAAGAGCCAATCAGGGTCCTTCTGTTCCTGCGCAATCGTGCTCCACGATCGTCTGACATGCAGGAGACAAAAAGTACTAAAGGACGCCTATGTGGCACCAATCATAGGGCAGAGACAACTGCCCCACGATCTCCACTTACCTGCTGATGGCAGAAGGGCGACCAGGCCGACAACAGTGACACGTGGCTCCAATCACGTTGCACCAACTCCACAAAGCTCCTAGAAGCCACTAACGGTCGACACCAGTGAGACAAGGAGCATATCCTCCATGTTGTCGCCTTCCGGCCCAAGGCCCATCAGCCCACACCCTCTTACACCTCTCCGGCTATAAATAGAGACCTTCACTTCACAGGTTAATTCATTCCATTCCCTCTACTCTCACTTAATACTTAATTATCTCCTAAGCACAGTCGCTTATTCTCACGCCGGAGCCCGGTTAAGAGGGAAACCCCCACATTCCCCTCTTAACGAGTAACGGTGTTTTGTTTTGCAGTTAACCACGGTCATTAAGGAGCTCAGGAATCCAAGAGAAGATTAACCACTATGCAAGGAACATAAACCAAACTGATTATCCTCTAATTAGTTCCGTGTTTCTTCACTTACTTACATAATCACGTAAATAAAATGGCAGCCTAAATGCATAATAACGCAACATATACACAACCAAACAACTTTATATACCTAATCACGCAACCTTTACATACAACATAACAAAAATTTAAGAAAAAATATTTTACATATAACAATACTGTAATCAAAATTAACATACTAAAATTCTTGATTTTATGTATAACTTTTAAAAAATAATAAATATATAAAAGTTATATGCATTTGAAAACATTAAAACTAAATAAAAATCAACAATTTTAACCTTTCACTTAAATTTCCATAATTGCTGCCCCTTCTGTATTAGTCATTGATTTTGATCAACGATCTAGACTAGCACTTCTTAGACCATGCGTAGTCGTTGGGGTGAATATGTCCCACCCTTGGTCGTTTTGCGTCATGTGACAGCCCAGTCAGCAATGGGGTGTTTTTCTAAAATGAGTGTAAAGAATTAAAAAAATAAAAAAAAAAACTCATGAAAAAAATTGATTGGCTAAACAAGCAAAGGGTTAGATGTGATTGGCCCATCAAATGGGGCTTGGACATGCTTTTAAAAACGCCTGGGAACCAAAATCAACAAAACACGCCCATGAGGGCGGCCTTGCCGGCGTTTTGAGGCGGGATTGAGAGCAAAAAACGCCCATTACACTTGGTCTTAGGGAAGGCGGGGCACCCTTGCGGGTTCCACGCGGTAACACCGCAACCAACACACACGAGTAAGCCTTGCGTGAAATTGAAATTTCAGTTAAATAATGTCATCTACGACTCTTACACTAGAGTAGCTATAATGGCGTATGGCTTTTTCTTAAATACAAATATTACCATTTCCAGGTTGTGGGTGACAAAAAAGTACTAGGCATCTAAAAACGAAAAAGAAATAAAAATACTTTACAAGGGCAAGTTTGGTATCTCAGGTGATATAAAACCTTTTAAGACAAAAGGGTGGGCCACACCATATGACCGACCAAACCGGCCTAAAATTCGACTCTGGAAAAGGTGACGGGCCGATGTCTTGAACGAAAGAGACATATAGTCCTATATGCTTTCCGATCTACCTTCATTTATTTATTTTCTCACTTACAATATTATCTTTCATACAATAAAAATAGTAAATGAAGAAGGAAATCCCTAATGGATGTTTAGATATAAGAATGTCTTGTGCTCAACTTCTAGCCCAAAATCACCTATCAGACAGCCCGTAGTGGGATTTTTTATAAAAAAAATTGAAAAAACACGCCCCAAGACCATTACGGCCCGGCTTTTTCGGGCATTTTCCGAGGCAAATTTTGTTTTGGCGTTTTTGAAATCACGCCAAATTTCGAATGGGAACTTGAATTGACCGTTGCCAAACGGTCATTTGTTTATTATTATTATTTTTTTAATTCCAACATTAACCCACCATATATAGTACCCACTTTTCCATCATTTTTTATAAAAACTCACAAACTTTCTCTCTACTACTTCTATATTTTATAAAAAGATGCATCCATTCCGACCCCCATTTGGTGTCCCCTCGAGACCCATGAACCCGAACACAACCCAACCGCAACACCCGTTTAACCTTCAAGACATGGACCCGAACATGTTAACGTACGCGGCTTACTTGAGTGGCGCTACTCCATTCGTGCAACCCACTTTCGGCTTTGGTCAAGCTGGCGGGTCGCAACCTTCACAACAACAAGCCGAACCCGATGTCAATGTCGTGCCGGAGACGCAACCCGAACCGGAGCCAGAGAAATCGAAACGCGGGCAGAAGGTCGCATAAGAAGAAGGAAGCGAACGAACCTCGACGTAGGCATTCTTACCTTAGTTGGATGAAGGAGGAGGAATACACGTTGGCTCGGTCATGGCTCGATGTTTCGGAGGACCCCGAAATTGGTAACTTTCATATTTTTTTTACTTATTTTTTAGTTATATTTTTACTTTTATTTTTAACATACAACTTATATTTTACTTTTATTTTTTCAATTTGTAGCAAACTTTCAAACGGGCCCCGTTTTTTGGGATAGGGTTCGTGCACTCTTTTATAGCACGTGGTGTAAAGGCGAGCATCGGGACAAAGATTCCATTTCTAGCAAATGGACCGACATCAACAACAAGTGTCACTCCTTCCAAGAAGTGTACCAACGTAACTACGATAATCGCCCGAGCGGAGAAGGTGACGTCGGGGTTTTAACAAAGTCTTTGGAAGAGTACGAGAGAACGAAATGCCCTTTTCCCGTACTATAAGTGTTGGGATCTACTACGAAAAAGTCCAAAGTGGGCGGACGTAGTGACCATGACGTCTAGTAGTAGACGTCGAGCTAAACGGTCAAAAACATCATCCTCCGTTTACCCTGAAACACCGACATCAGATGCCCGCAATGTCGATCTAAATGAGGTGGTGGACGTTGACGAGCAACTTGAAGAAGAGTTGGCCCGACCGCCAGGTAGAAGAAAGGATAAGCGAACCGGGAAAAAAACGGTGGAGTCGTCTTCCGATCTCGAGTTGAAGGAAGATTTCGAGGAGATGAACCGTCGTCTCCAAGACATTCGCGACCTCGGCCACCAACGTTGTGAGATTATGAAAGAACGAGTCGCCGAAACCAAAAAGTTTAACGAGATGCAAGAGGCGAGGCAAATGGAAAAGGACATTGAGTTTTTGTCCAAACCGATCGACCACCTCCAAGGCGACGCGTTGATCCTTGCGGAAATGCATCGCCAAAAAATTCGGGAAAAATATGGACTCTAGATCATCATCCTTTTTTTTAACTTAATTTTTTTCCGTTTTTTTTATATTCGCCAAAAAATTCGGGAAAAATAACCATGTGTTTCATACACAGGGGATACTATATGAACCACCATGAGCTTAACCAGATACGGTCTGGCTGAAGACTATAAACTTAGCGCTCTCGGGAGGCAGCCCGAGGATGTAGAGTAGTGTATTTTTTATTTTTTATTTTTTGTTTTGCGTGATTATTGTTGCAGGTTACCAGGTTATTAATCTCTACGGATGCAATGGTCCAAGTGTGGGGATGTTCGGTGAAGTCCCCGTACGTCCAAGTTTCAATTGCGGACAATGCATGGATTAGAGTTCAGTCAGAACTGTCCATACTCAATCTCCATTTGGACGGGGATGATTTGAACACTAATTGTAGAGATTGACCCGAGTACTTGTGGACACGGCCGCGAAGGAAATGCTATACGGTCGTGGTGGAACATGACGCATGAGGATTCTACGCTTTTAACCAGGGGAGTCTGTTCCACTTTTTATTATTGCATTTCTATTCGTGTTTTTGGTGGTGTTAAACTCTATGTGTTAGGGAATGTGTTTTATTTATTTGTGTTAGGGATTGGCCGCTTATGGGATGGTTTGGTTGTTATTCCCGGGTTCTGTTTTTTGAAAAGCACTATACATTGGGGACAATGTCACCCAAGTGTGGGGATATGGGAACCCGGGAAGGGAAAGGCTTGGGACAGAGTTTGAAAGAGGTTGAAAAATGATTGAAAACGATGAAAAGCGAAAAAAATTGAAAATTTCGAAAATTTTAAAGAATTTCATCGCCTTAAGTGAAATAAATGGATACGAAAATCGAACGTTTCAATCACTAATGGGTTCCTTGCCGGTAGTAAATTAACATAGTCTCTTGTCATGGTCGTTCCTTTAAGTTTCATGAGAGTAGGTCCGACAGGTTTTTTTTAGGATAAAAGCATTGAGAAGAGATGTCTATTTAGGGGTAACATGCTTTAGATTGCATATGCTACGTGTCGGCAGCCTTTTTACCCTTTCTTGGTGAGAATTTTGAGCCTGTAGAACTGATAGAATGATTTACATTATGAATTCATTTGTTGAGAGCAGGCCATATGTTATTCTGTGTTAGAACTTGTATGATTTGATACATGCTGAGACTGTGGTTTGATATGTGCATGTACATGATAAAGGCATTAGGATACCCCTTACACCCGTTGTGTTTGTTTTATGTTTACTGGACCATCATCCTTAGCAACCCTGTTGAGCCTATTTACCTTTCGTTTGTTCACCCGATGTGAATTGTTTGATACCGACCATGAATGACAGATTACGAATAATTGAAAAGAAAAAAAAAAGAGAAAACAAAGAAAAGAAAAAAAATTAATAAAAAATAGAAGCGTTGTGAATATTATTTATAGTCTTGGGTAGAAACCAACCCAAAAGTATGTTATGTTTTGCGAATAAGTTGTTGCGGTTTGGTCGTTTGTTTGTTCGCCACATAAAAATATAAATATAAACCGAAAAAAAAATTCCAACCCTTAGCCTAAGCCCAAAACCGAAAGTCCTTTTGATGCGTGCCGTGTTAAATGATACAGTGGAGGTATGATTGTTATACAAGCCTATGATTACAGGATTTCATGTTTGGTTTTGAGTGTTATAATTGCTAGCACATTAGACGCTAGTTCAGTTTTAAACCGAGATGAGAGTTTATTGTGAGGGGCGTGTAGCATGCGTATAATCCTAAGCATGTTAGGGGTTATTTGGTAGCCTCTGAATGGTCATTAAGATGCTATCTCTTAATAGAACCATTAAGAATTTTACCAATGAGAAGGTAGAAGAATGTGACATGTGATGATTTACCATTCAGAGGTTACCTCTTAACCATTCAGATTTGAGGTTACCTCTTATTCATTCAGATGTTTTAAACCATTAAGAGATAGCATCTGAATGGTCATTAAGAGGCTACCAAACAGCCCCTTAGTTTTGAATAGACAAGTCTTGAGTTTAGAAATTGCACCAATTGTTTGTCGGACTGTCAATCTTGATTGTGTCAGTCTATGGAACGGGTATGACTTGGGACTTAATTGTTGCATCGGTTAAGGGGTTTAGAGGTGTTGTCACTATGGTGAGTAGTTCTGTATCGGTTTGCTTGAGGACAACCAAAGGTAAGTGTGGGGATGTGATGGAGAGTGTGAAACATGGGGGGGTCATCTTACATGTTTTGTGAGATTTTATATGATTATATGCTTAGAATTGGTTTATTGTGAGTGTTTAAATGTTTGCAGGTTAAACACGCGAATTTGGTGAAGTTACGGAGTTTAACGATGAAACGGAACATGTGATATTAATAAAGGCGGCAACTGGAAGCACTCGGGAATGTTTCGGATCAAATAAATAGCTTGCGAGATTGATAAATGCAGCAAACGGTGATGTTTGGGATGTGTTTCGGATCATAACCCATCTTTAATGTGCAAGAGATATAAATTATTAAAGTCAAGAGGGCTAAAGTGTTAAGAGATGAAAGTTATATGTGAGACATGGCTTGGGGCTTTGGATGCGACGTAGGTTACGGTTGTTTAACCGTAACTTATGGTTGGGTTATTGAAAAAGAGGAAGTAAACAGTAGGTTGGAACCGTAGCACACGCTTTTGAATCGTAGCCTACGGTTAGGGAATAAGGGCCGCAAACACAATATCATCATTGTTTTGACTCTTGGACATGCAACCATATTGAGAGACAAGAAACAAAGAGATCATCATTATTTTATACACACTCAACAACATGGCATCCAAATAAACAATAATTAGATTATTAGGTGTTTACAGAATCTGAATCCCGGAGTGGTCACATTCCTATCATTGTTTTCTCATTTTCACAATACTTATTCATAAAAATTAAAAAAAAATAGATAAACTAGCAAATTTCATAAAGTAAGTTTAGATTAGTTAAATGGTATTACACTGACCACATGCTCCTCTGGATTCGATACCTGACTTACCCTGTCTATAGGTAATTTTAGGTTTTTGCATAGACCCGACGACAGTCTATCAAAATGGCGCCGCTGCCGGGGAGCTAGTGCGCTTAGTGTTATATCGTTTATTTGATTTTTTTATTTATTCTTTTTCAGTACTACTTTTAGTTTGTTACTTGTGCAGCAACTATGGAATGGGATTATGATGTTGAACCATGCTCATGTTGCGGGAGTCACAATCACTGGGCTCAAGATTGTCCACGTTCTTACCACCCGGATCATGGCTCCAGAGGATATCAAAATTACAATCAATCCGATAAAGGTGGTAACGAGCAGAATCGAAACGCAATTGAGGAAGATAAGATTTTAGAGTTATTCAAAACCCTCCTCAAGCATGTAGAGGAACTCACCCAGTCTCTCAAGGAACAGCAAAATATTAATGAATCACTTAACCAGCGAATTGAACAACTAACTAATCATTTTGACAATTTTGCAGAAAGAAAAGCTACAGTTAGCCTGGTTGAGGATGCTGGATCAGAGACAGATAGAGATCCAGGGGAACCGCTCATCCCAATTCAACTTGGGGATCTCAAGACAGATAACACTTCATTGAATTTTGGAGTTAGTATGAGTGTTCTTCCCGGGTATATTTATGACAGGTATGATTTGGGCCCATTGCAACAGGTTAATGATCCTATGGTTTTAGCTGAATACTCACGAGGAAGGCCCCGAGGGATTTTGAAGGGATTGACTGTAAAGGTAGGCGACTTTTATTATCCTGAAGATTTTGTTGTCTTAGATCCATATACAGAGAAGGAACAACTGAGGGTGATACTTGGCAGACCATTCTTGGCCACTGCAGATGCTCAGATCTGTTGCTGGAAAGGTACAGTTGATATGACATACGGGAGCCGTAAGCTTTCTATTGACTTCCTTTCACATTCTTTTGATTATTCATTTATAAATACTTGTTCATGGGATTTTGTTACTAACACGAGTTATTCTCGAGTGTGTGACGATGGCCCGAAAGAGAGTGTTGCTATGATTGACAGGTCTAAAGATGACAAGATCGTGAAGGATAAAGAGGCCAAGTCACCTTGGTGGCTCAAATTGAGAATTAAAAAGCAATTAGCCAAGCGAAAAAAGAAGCCACCAAAGGAAGCAACCAAATCCAAGAAGAATCCCATAGAGACACATACGGACGAGTTATTATATTCTTTCGATGATGCAGATCCAGATAACCCGGATCATTGGGATGCCATAAGAGATGATGGATGGATGTGGGATGATAACCATGTGTTTCATACACAGGGGATACTATATGAACCACCATGAGCTTAACCAGATACGGTCTGGCTGAAGACTATAAACTTAGCGCTCTCGGGAGGCAGCCCGAGGATGTAGAGTAGTGTATTTTTTATTTTTTATTTTTTGTTTTGCGTGATTATTGTTGCAGGTTACCAGGTTATTAATCTCTACGGATGCAATGGTCCAAGTGTGGGGATGTTCGGTGAAGTCCCCGTACGTCCAAGTTTCAATTGCGGACAATGCATGGATTAGAGTTCAGTCAGAACTGTCCATACTCAATCTCCATTTGGACGGGGATGATTTGAACACTAATTGTAGAGATTGACCCGAGTACTTGTGATATCGTAATTTTGAACCGAGGGGAAATTCGAAAATTTTAGCTGGGGGCAAAATCATAAATTTATTTTTAACTGGGGGCAAATATGTAATTTAAACTGTGGGCAAAACCGTAATTTTATGGTAGGTAAAAAATAATGAACTGGTGTAAATTCGTAATTTTGAGCCGAGGGGAAAAACAAAATTTTATTTTGAACAGGGGCGAAAACGTAATTTTGGCTGAGGGTAAAAGGGTAACTTTTTACCGAGGGCGACGTATTTTTTAGCTCGGGGCAAAAGGGTAAACGTATTTTGAAGTTGAGGCAAAACCGTATTTTTTAACTGGGGGGCAAAAACGTAATTTGAAAATGAATATAAAATAATAAACTGGTTGGTCCAATGGGTATTACTCGCCGCCCATTTGAACCAATGGCAGGGTGATACTTCCCGCCCGCGTTGCAGGGCGATGGCCGAATAGTTTTCAATCAATTAAAAAAACACTACTATAATTTTCCTAGGAAAAAAAAACTAAAACGATGATAAGACCGTAATTTTGAGCTCAGGGCAAAACTATAATTTTTCAGGACTAATGAGCGAGTGTTAGACAGCTACTTTAGACGAAAAAAAAATTAAATCGAGTCAACCAATTAAAACAAAAAACTTTTATAGTTTTGCTTGAAAAATTAAAACGATGGGAAAAACGTAACTTTGAACTGAGGAGAAAATCATAATTTTTTTTATGGATAAAATCATAAATTAAATGGACCAATGGGGTTGAAGGCAAAATCGTAACTTGGTTGTGTGACAAAAAAACTAAGGGCAAAACTGTAAAGTTAAACGGGGCAAAATCGTAATTTTGAACCGGGGGCAAAATCGTAATTTTGAACCGAGAACAAAATTAAAATTTTTAGCTAGGAGCAAAAGCGTAAATTTATTTTTTAATGATGGTAAAAACATAATTTTGAATAGATGGCAAGATCGTTATTATAAGAAAAAAAAAACTAATGGCAAAACTGTAAATTTAAACGGGGTAAAATCGTAATTTGGCAAAAAAAATATATATGGGTGGAATGTGGCCGCCCAAACTCAACCAATACAATGAAACTACTATTGCCGCCGAAACTTAGTTTTGTTGTAGTTAGAAAATGTTTAAATAATGAGATTTTTGTTGGAGGATTATTTACCTTGATGCCACTCTTTTCCTCTTAATTCTCACCAGACAAAACCCCTTGACATGCAATTTGGTTCTCCACTTCTCCTATAAAAAAAAGGAAAATAAACAACACTTACTGGAATCGAACTCGGAACCTTAACCTTAGCAGCCACGCGTTTTACCAATAGACCAATACACGGATTTGTTTATGGGTTCCCCAACAAAATATTAAAGGGTTCCTTCAGTATTTTATATATGATTTTACACTATAAATTGCGAACCGAACGGGTTTCTATGAACCCCCCTTATTTGCTATAGATCCGCCCTTGCTAGTTGTAAATAATGAATTGAATGCATTACCTCATCATTGAGTATTTGTATTGGAGCTGACTTCAATGCTCAAGTCCGTACATGTTGAGATTGTGGACGATGGACGTCCTCCCAATTCTCACACATGCAAGCGATGAACTAGGTATGTGAGGCATATAATTAATATGTATGTGATTGTTTTCTCCTCGTCAGACGCGTCTTTAAAAATTCACGTACGTACCGTGTTCGAGTTCGAAAAAATGTATCATTCTGTAATGTTTTATTATTATTTAAAAAAATCAAATTAGTATTGTGTAACACCTCGTAAAATCACGTCCAATGAAGTGTTGACACGTGTAATAAACCCTAATGAAGTCAAACATTAAATTCAAGGGACTAATTTTTCGAAAAATCGAAAAACTTTGATTATGAAAGAACTGGAAGTATTATCATACCAAAAATAAGTTTCTAATTAACCTTTTACGGTTTTATATTCACAATTGAGCCACTTGTTAATCAAGTGTAGCCGTTTATATGATTAATTGAAAGTTTGCGCAATAAAGGGTTAAAAGCGTCAACATGTTAATTCTTACCTCTGAGTGACCTTTTAACAAACCGAGAGCCTCATGATATTTGATTATACTCTCGGGAATGCAAATCATTGGCAATCCAAGGCTTTTATGCCTAAAAGTGAAGTTACGCGCAACTTTGCAAGTATAAGGGACTAGAAGTGTCAATATGTTTAATTATACCTCTGAATGACCTTTTATCGAGCCCGAAGCATTATGATGTTTAATAATACTTTCAAGAATGCCTAATATGAATTAGATAAGGCTTCAATGCTATTAAATGATAAGTTACGCAAGTTTGCGCATTAGAAGGACCTAAAGCGTCAAACTGCTAAAGTATGTCGATTCGTATGTAATCGGACCTCCCGGAATATGACCATGAGTTATACATACCTTAATTATCCTTCTCATAGCTTAGATATAGGCTTTGAGGTGATTAGTGCGCAAAAAATAAACTTTTAAGTCATGCAGGGACTAAAAGTGTCAAAAAGCGCACAAGTTTGCGTTTACGCGCATATCTCACATTATGAATATCCCCGGACACCCAAAAATTTATGTTAACACTAAAATATGTTATTTTAGTGTTTGGATTGATAAAATTACATTCGTCGCGTCAATTGGTTCGTTTTTCGCGTCCGTCCGTGTTTCGTCGTAATTAACCGAACAACGTAACCGTACGACCAAACGAACCGACATCCGGCATATTTTTGAGAATGTTTCATGTTCCCCGTACTTAGGCATCATAGTAGAGCCTTAAAAATGGTTTAACGGGCCTTGGATGTGTCGGAAATGACATTTAGAGGTGCAGGGGTCAAAGCTGTCAACATTTGAAAAATCCTTTGTGCTGGTGAAGCCTTGCGCACCTCAACACTCAGACCCTTACGGTGCGCAAGCAACTACCAGATGCAGAAACTCGTTTTCTGTTGCCTGTTCAGCCTTTCAAACGACATGTATTGCCTTTTTCACTTCATGGGCGACCCCTAACTGACTCCTAGGCTCTAGGGACATATGTTGATGATTCATGGTCCATAATAGCTTGAGTTGTCAACAATCTATGGATCAAAAATCACTATAAAAGGCCATTGTTTGCAAACATTTTTGATCATCCATTCCATCTGCAATTGTGGGACTTTCTGGAGCTCAAGAGCAGACATCAAGCATCCCTAATCGTGATTAGGACTTTGGTAAGCACCCTTGACCTTCCTTGATTAAGTTTTGCTTAGTAATTAGCTTAAAAGTCAAACCGTCGTAATTAACGGTTGACTTAGCGATTAATCACTAATGGTCCAGTGATTAGTCGAATTGAAAGTAGTTATAAGTTGGTAATTATGTGGGTAATAAACCCTTAAAAGGGTTCCCCCTGATTCCCACTCTAACTAGATCAAATGTCGGGTCAAACTTGTTATTAAAAAGTCAACAGGATACTTAAATTCTAATTTATGCATAATTAGCATTGTAGAACACATACAACCTGTTTGATCATTAATATAACTTGGTAATTAGTATAAGAACATGTCTAAACATGTTCAACCCGACAATTTTATGTTTAGACCCGGTTCGGAACCGAAAGTCGCAAAGCTTTGACTTTTGCTTTGACTTCAGTTCTGACCCGTTGTGGTATGTTTTAAAAATACCTTAGAGCTTCATTTGGACCAGGTTACATGCTAGTATAACCCTCTGTGATTATACACCTCGGATCATTAGTTATCCAATTAATACGCATGAATCCGTTAATTGCTCATATGTTGACCATTATGCCCTTATTACCTTAAAACGTGATTTTTAAAAATGTAAAAGAGTAGAAACCTTAGTCACTGATATATAAACTTGTACCCAAAGTTTGACATCAGTTTGAGGTGTAGTTTGAGAGTTATGCTCATTAGCGTAAATTGAAAGCTCTATGTTAATTAAACGACATAATTAGCGTATGGACTATCTAAGCCTACTTTTTGATATCAAACTTATTACCCACTGATGTAATATATTATTTTGGGATTTTTGAAGATTTTTAATTAATTTTAGGCAGAGCATAACTTATAGTCGTAGGCTTAATCCGGTAATTGTCGGTTTTGCCCTTACGGGCTATAAAATGAGTTTTACATATCTAATCGACCCCAAACCTTTTTCTATTGCTTAGATATGATAAATAAATTATTTTAAGCCTTCTGGAATAATAAAAATATCAGCTTTATGTATCGAACCCGGAAATGGCTTCTAATCGCCTTTTTAAGCGTTTTTAACGCATAGTATGTACTAAAACTATTTTAAACATACAAGGGTTTATACCTACTGATATTTGAGGCAAATTATAATATCTTAACAGTAAGCAAAAGTTGTTTAACTCAGACTTTGGTTTTGAGCTTTACGGCTTATGTGAAATTACCAAAATGCCCCTACGGTGCATAGTTTGGTTATAATTGATAAATTTCACATATATAATTTACCCTACTGTTATAACTTAGTAAAATAAGTATTTTTGCTGATTACATCAGACCTGTAGCTCAGGTAAATACTTAAACTCTTTTATAACCTTTTAAATGACCAAACTACCCCTACGGGGCATAGTTTGTGTTTAAATTCGTTTCGGGCATAATAAAAGACATCTTACTGATGTCATAACATATATGAAGCATATTAACTTAGTAAACCTGTAAATGGCTCATATGTATACCCGTTACGCTTATTACGCGTTCGGTTTGGTTTATGTAACTAGTTTACATAAATTAGCCTAAACGGGTCAAACCTTATCGGTTTTATCTCAAAATCCAGAATGTGTATGAAATACCCATATTAAGCAAGTCTCTGAACTTGTCGGGTCTAAATCACATTCTATCCGGTCTTCGCTTAATCATGCGTTTGAACCGTATCTTTCAGTAAGACTAACCGGTCTAAGCTTATGCTTAATTAAAGACCCGTTAGCATTCTAATTGGTTATTTATACCATCATTCCAGACCAGAGCCTTCCGGTAAATTGTACCTACGCTTACTTAAGTGAATACGGCTGAGTTATTGTAATTCTTGCTATTTAAGACAGGAGCTAGCTCAGGTAAATACTCTTAACTTATGTTCCCTATTACGAGCTTGGGATACGATAATATATATACCGCATGGTCAGGTATGGGATTCAAAGACCAATAAGTCGGGAAATCCAAATAACTTGTTTTAATTCATATTGCTTGACTGAAACATTGGGGATTAATGCGACCGTGTCCTGGATATCCTTGACTCATTAAATGCAATGGCCACGACCTAAGCACGGGGTGTAGGCATACACCTGACAGATGCCATATGCTTATTAATTAATTATACCCAATAAAGGATTCCCAATAAGGGAATAGTGGTGTGTCGGTTAATCATGAACCGGCATAGAACCGGGCCCCGTATGTAGAGCAAGTTATGTAAAACTGATAACATGAAATATAGTTTGTCCCAAGTATAAAATATTAACCTTGCCTCTGTGCGTTTTAATCAAGTTATAAAAGATTAATTTTGCCTCTGTGCATTTTAATCAAGTATAAAAGATTAATTTTGCCTTGTGCATTTTAATCAATGTGTCTACATATTTTGTGCCGAAGTGCATTCAAACCAATTTACAAACTCTTTTCAAATGAGTCGGTTGAGTGTATTTACCAGTGAAAACTGACGTATTTTCAAAAGTCTAAGTGGCAGGTACAAGTACGTAATAGGCTGGAAGCTGCTCAGGACGTTAATAAGGAATCTTGCAAGTTCTAGGCGTCTAAAGTCTGTTGAACAATATTTATGTTTTAAGATCCGCATGTGGATCCTTTACTTTCCGTTGTAATATTGGATATTACTTTATATTCGGATTGTAATATATTTTATCTTTTGCTTCCGCTGTGCATTTATATATTGTGTTGTTTGACTATGATGATATCAACTATTCCCCACCGGGCCCACCGGTGACACGTGGAAAGTCGGGGTGTGACATATTGGGCTCAATAAACTAATGCCAAGTGGGCTAAATTCTAAACCATAAAACATATTTGTAAATGAGACTATTTTGAAAAAAGAGTAAACTGCAATGTTACCCCCTGAGGTTAGGGGTGATTGGCACTCTTACCCCCCCTAAGGAAATAATTGCAATTTTACCCCCCACTGTTCACTGTTATGTCGCAATTCTACCCCCCGGCTTCAATTTTACCCCCAACGTTTGCTGTTATGTTGCAACCATACCCCCCGGCTTCAAATTTGTTGACTAATCTGTTGACTATAATTTGAAATAACTATAATGCCCCTTTCATATTTACCCCCTGTGTTTTGTGCACTTTGGGATATTACCCCCTGCCACCACTGCCACCGCCATTCACCACCACAACCACCACTGCCACCTCCAGCCACTCACCCCTTTCTCTCACACCCACCATAGCAACAACCAGCCACCATTTGCCACCACATCACCACCATTATCATCGTCACTGTACACCACCGTTACTGTCGCCGCTACACATTAGCACCACCATCATGCCGACCACGGACAACGGGAACCACCATTATGCCGACCACAATAACCGTTTATGACAGTTGTAGAACTTGGAGGCTGGTTTGACAGTTAAACGCGGTCGTTTCGACGTTGAAATGTGGCTCACGATTTAACTCTTCTTTGCTGAAGGTTCATAAACATTTTTCATTTTTTGAAAAAAAAGAAGTTTGAATTCTGGTATTGGGTTTCACCCAATAGTATCTTGATGTTTCAATTATTTTACAAACTCTTGAAATTAGTGGGTTAATCAGTTTTTCTACATATCGACGCTTCAAATGTTTGGGGTTTTTTTTTCAGTTTGGGGCTTTCTTTATGGTTTTGTAGAAATTGTAGCTTGATCTGAAATTGGTTGTGGTGTTGGTGAACAGGTGGTTATGGTGGTCGGGTGGTGGCGGTATCCGGCTGGTGGTGGTTGGATGAACCGGTACAGGAGGGTGAAATGGAGATGAGAGAGAGAAAGAGTGTGCGGGTGTAAAGTTATGGTGGTGGCTGGAGGTGGCAATGGCAAATGGTGGCTGGTTGTTGCTATGGTGGGTGTGAGAGAAAGGGGTGGGTGGCTGGAGGTGGCAGTGGTGGTTGTGGTGGTGAATGGCGGTGGCAGTGGTGGCAGGGGGTAATATCCCAAAGTGCACAAAAAACAGGGGGTAAATATGAAAGGGCATTATAGTCATTTCAAATTATAGTCAACAGATTAGTCAACAAACTTGAAGCCGGGGGTTAGGTTGCAACATAACAGCAAACGTTGGGGGGTAAAATTGAAGCCGGGGGGTAGAATTGCGACATAACAGTGAACAGTAGGGGGTAAAATTGCAATTATTTCCTTAGGGGGGTAAGAGTGCCAATCACCCCTAACCTCAGGGGGTAAAATTGCAGTTTACTCTTAAAAAAATAATATATATATATATCGGACCCGTGTTAAAAATGCGTGCCCCTCAAAATCACGAGCCTAGTGTGGAGGTCATTCCCACACACCATCATAGCCGCCACTGCTCCTCGTAGAAACACATCACAAACTCTTGGCCCGCCGCACTGATGAAAACTTTTATGTGTCACCCAAAATGAAAAAAATAAAAAATAAAATAAAAGTGTTTAATATTATGAAACTAGGTTAAAACCCCGTGTATTACACGGGTTGAATAAAATAAATATAGTTAATAATAAAGATTAAAATATTATAAAATAAATTTTGTGACAACATATTGTTGATTTTTTTAATAAAAGTTATAAAATTGAATAATAAAATCTGAAAGAGAGTGAAATAAGAGGGAAAATAAATCTTCGGCTAACTAAATTATAACATATGACGCAAAATAATAATAATAATAACAACAACAACAAAAACATTGTAAATAAAATAAAGAGTAAATTACAAGTTTTGTCCTTTATGTATGTCCAAAATTACAGGCGCTGCCCTTTGTCTTTAAAATTGATGTGTTTTGTCCTTAATGTATGCAAATCTTGCACGTTATGTCCTTTAGGCCAAACCCAGTTAGATTTTTTGGTTAAATCTGGTCATGTGCAAGGCACATGAGGGTATTTTTGTAATTTCACCATTATAGGGACAAAACTCTGTTTCTCTCTCTAAATTCCCACTTTCTCTCTCTTCTCTCCTCTCTCTCTCTCTCTCTAACCTACAAAAGACCACCATCACCACCTGGTTACCACCACCATCGAATTACCACCACCACTAATCTCAATCAAATCAACCAAATTAAAACTTTTCGACAACCTAATACTTCAAAATCAAACCAATTTCATATCAGGTTACGAGTGTCATGAACACAGACCAAGCCCACCAACAATTTTAATCTAATCTCTATAAAAATACCCAACATCACCTGCTGCAATTGCTTCAAACTTGCTTCAAACCTGCTGCAATTGAAGTAAATCTGCTGCAATCGCTTCAAAGCTGCTGCAATTGCTTCAAACCTGCTTCAATGCCCTTCAAACCTTCGATTAAAAGCCCAACATCACCTAACCCACCAACAACAAGCCATTAAAATCCCTTCAAACCTGCTGCAATCGCCATTAAAAGCCCTTCAAACCTTCGATTAATACCCCTTCGATTAAGCCCTTCAAACCTGCTGCAATCGCCATTAAAAGCCCTTCAAACCTTCGATTAATACCCCTTCGATTAAGCCCTTCAAACCTGCTGCAGTCGCGGAGGTTGTGGTGGATTTTGGTCTGCAGCGGCGGAGGAGCACGGCGGCGGTTGTGGCGGTGATGGTGGTGGTGTGAAGGGGATGGTGGTGATGATTGTGGCAGTGATGTTGGTGGAGGTGGAGTTGAAGGGGATGGCGGCGGTGGTGGTGGGGAGTGAAGGTGGAGGTGAAGGGTATGGCGGCGGTGGTGGAGGTGAAGGGTATGGCGGCGGTGGTGGTGCATCTCTGTAGATGGAGAGAGAAGAGAGAGAGAAGAGAGAGAGAAGAGAGCGAGAGAGAGAGTGAGGAAGGAAGAGAGACTTTTTAGGTTAATATATATTTTGATTTTCAGTTTTTTATTAAATAATAGAGATAAAAAGACTATTATACCCTCATGTGCCTTGCACATGATCAGTTTTAACCAAAAAATCTAACTGAGTTTGGCCTAAAGGACATAACGTGCAAGATTTGCATACATTAAGGACAAAACACATCAATTTTAAAGACAAAGGGCAGCGCCTGCAATTTTGGACATACATAAAGGACAAAACTTGTAATTTACTCTAAAATAAATTACCTCTGGAATATAAAAGAAAACCGTCACCTTAAGAATTTTCATAAAATTATTATGAAATTTATAAATTAATAAAATAAATTCAGTTAGGAAATATCTAATATAACTTCTAATAAGTTAATGCCACATGTCAACACATCATTTAGTTTATTTATTTCTTTTTAATATTTGAGGGTGTGTCACCGAAATAATATATGGAATTTGTGTGAAATATATATAAACAAAACAAAATATTTTTGTGTTACACGGGAATAGGTATTATACAAAATCGTAGCCATCCTTTAATTTTTGTGTAATATATCTGTAAAAACACATTTTTAAATTATGTTAAATTCATCGCATAAGATATCTCACCTATGCAACGCATCCTCTCAGTTTCAGAAGATTACAAATTCAATGTCATGATTTTATATCATCATCTTTCTTAAATCCAAATTTATATGTAAAGAATGCATAAAAAAAAACTTATCTATAATTATATGTAAAGAATGCATAAAAAAAAACTTATCTATAATTATAATTTATCACTTATCAATTACAAAACATATAAATAATATTTAAAATAAAAAATCTGTAAAACATAAAATAAAACTTACCTATAATTATGGCTCATTTTGTGGGGAAAAAGTTACATATTTATTAATTAGAGATAAATAAATCAGTGGGAAAACAAATCTGAGGATGCGTAGGAATGCGACACGTGTCCCAAAACAGGTTTATTTTATTATATAGTATAGATGAGTATGAATCATGATTATAAAGCTGTGATGCTTGGAAGTGAAAAGTTAATTTAAGGTGGTTCGTCATTGCCAAT
Source organism: Helianthus tuberosus (assembly GCA_030545235.1). Taxonomy (NCBI): domain Eukaryota; kingdom Viridiplantae; phylum Streptophyta; class Magnoliopsida; order Asterales; family Asteraceae; genus Helianthus; species Helianthus tuberosus. The sequence continues at coordinate 29,227,870 of CM060386.1, read as the reverse complement.
GACCTTCTGATGTATTGGAATTCTCGTGATCTTTCAAAGTGAAGGTTATAGATTTAAGTCTTGCTTGGAATAAAATTGCTCTAGGTTGAAGCAAGGGTTTTACCACGGTGAAACTTCGGATGGTGGGTTTCCTTTAGATTGGTGGCGGGTTAGGCCACCAACGTTGTCTGTATTCACAGTGGTGGTTTGCCTTTTGCCATTGAGTTATACCCGGGTGATCTAGCTTTTGTTGGTCATTAAAAAGGGTGATTAGCCGTTCGGGTGGAAACAACTAGGTGAAAAATAGAGATAGTGTGAGTTGATATCTAGTAATAAATAACCAAGGGCGTAGCATAGTGGGGGCGGGAGGGGACGACCGACCCCCCAAACTTTTCACTCAGTAGTGGAGAGTATGTGATTTTTGTATAATTTTTTTTGGGTATATACGTTTTCGACCCCCCATTTTATATAAATTTTTGGGTATATACGTTTTTGACCTCCCGATCGAAAATCTCAAGCTTCGTCACCGTAAATAACCACTTCATGCTTAGACTGTGAGTTGAAAGTATAGATTTTAAGCGATTAAGGTGTAGCTTTAGAGCGTATTTGAATTCACGTTATTATAATGGATTCATCAATGATTCAAGAAGCTAAATTCAAAGTGGCATTATAGATTAGAAAAATGTTAATTCGTAGTGTAAAAAAGGTATTCAAATTTTAATCAATGAAAATCTAGAAATTAAGGGGTTCCTTATTTCGGCTTCATTTCAAAAAAAGGAAGTGTACGTTGTTATTATAATTGTGTTGTTCTTGTTTCAAAATTATTATTTCTATCACTAATTATTATATTTGTCACTATTTTAGTTAGGATTGTCACTAATTTTATAACTACCATCTATATAATATAATATTAAACCAAGGTTGGTTTCTATCCTCTTTAAACCAAAACCTTATTTTCTTTCTATTTAACATGCATTTTAACCAAGTTAATTAAAGCTAGTTAAATTAATTCATCCAATAAAACAAATAAACACAAAAATTAGAAAGCTTTGGATTTCGGAGTGTTATAGTGGCACTGGCAGTGGTGGTTTTTTAATTTAGGGGAGAGAGAGTTTTTAGAGAGACAAGGGTGTTTATATCTTTTAATTTTTTATTCTTTTTTTTTATGTTTTATTTTTAATATATTTTATTAAATATATAGATAAAATGACTAAATTTTCCAAACTTAACTATAAATTTAATTAGATTAAGATCAAATGACATACGGTGCAAGGTTTTAAAATGTAAAGGATGATTCTTGTAATTTTGAAAGGAAAAGGTATCCATTATTGTAATTCTGGATATAAACATAAATGACGAAAAATATAATTTACCCTAATTGAAATTAATAATATTCTGCATCACTAATTAAATTTACTTGAACTATAATTAATTTTTTTTGTAAAGTAAATGTGATGTCATTATTATTTTATTATATATATGAAAAAATATACATGATATGTACTATATATAGAGAGAGTTTCTGGCTAAATTTGTGATTATGCAAGTATAAACTACTATACTAGACATAATATAATCAAGAGAGTTTTCTTATAGAAAAACTAGAAGTAAGAAATATACACAAACATATTTATATACGTACCACATAAAGCATTATGTAAAATATTTCATTACAATAGGACTACCATAGGACTGACTAGACGTAACATAAAAATATAAAAATATTAGGTTATTTGAACTACCAATACGTGTTAGGGATTGTTTGTTTACCTTTTAATGAGACTCTTAATGGTTCAGACCTTTTACTGGTTCAGCACTTAATGGTTCAGACTATTTGTTTTGTGAGCAGATGTCTGAATTGTTCAAACATTTGCCTCTAAATGGTTAAGTATTATACAGAGTCTAAATGATTAAGACCTCTAATCTGAATTGGTCAAACATTTGTCTCTGAAGACCTAAGCATTATATAGACTCTTAATGGTTCAACACTTAATGGTTTAGACCTCTTACTGATTCAGCACTTAACCATTCAGAAATTGCCAAACAGTCCCTTAGTCCAACAATATCCTAATAATGTATTGTTTTTTATTTTACTATTTGGGAGGCTCTATTTTCATTTGATGTATCCAATTTGGCCTCTTAAACTTGGAGAAAATCTTTGAACATGAAAATGAAAAACAAAACACGTTTTAGTTGTATTTTTAATAATTTTTATTATACTCCAAGGTCCCAGGTTGACCATTTGTAAATAGCAACCCTTTTGAATTTTTAATCCTGATATTTGTGACCCACTGATGTAGTTTCTTGACTCGTCTAGAGGCTCACTCGTGCTAAACGCATAAGATTCTGGTAAGTTGTAATAACAAAAGTTATTTATCAAAATTTTAAGAGTGAAGTTTCAAAAGAAGTTGGTATCATGTCTTGTGTAAATGTTTAATATATATAACATGGTTAATCTATATCTAATAAATAAGTAACTGGTTTGTCAGTTGTCACGTGCCATATTTTTTTAGTTCAAGACTATTTTTTCTGTTATTTAATAGAAAATGATTATTATTTCCGCTTATCATATTTCAAACTCCCGTATACTATTTCTTAATTTAAAAAAAAAACATTCTTTAATCATGTCTTGTCTCAAAATATTGTTTTATAAGTCATAAATCTTCACTATTAACTATTTAATATTTTTTTATTCAATTCGTGTAACACAAGGAATTCTCACCTTGTAGTGAATAAAGGAGTCAACATCGTATCTAAGAACCTCACTTCTTTGTTTCATCTCACAGCACGATCGCTCATGCTCATGTTAAACGATAAAGGATTTTAATACTACAAAAACAAATTCATATTCTATATTCAAATTATATATTACTCGATATATTATTATAAGGATTTTAAACTAAATGGTATGTTGCGAGAGATTTATAGTAAGTTTTTATTATTATCGTTATACATTCTTAACTTTCACTGCAATTTTTTTTTCCTAAATGGATATATAAATCGCAATGATATCACTTGTTTATAGAAGTTTTAAGGATATACATACAATATTATGGGCTAACTCTTATAATATAAAGTTTTTAAGTGCATAACCCAATTACACCACACATGATATAACAAAAGCTAATTTTCAAGAGTATCATAGGTAACGGTGGCTGAATAGGATCCTTAGTTCATGGCCTTTTCAGATGGACTTGTTCTTGCTCCACGAGTTTCTAGACCTACGTGAGTGGGTGAATGTAGAAAGTGAATGCATTGTTATGGCTCATATCTTTGTTACTGTGTGAATCCAACCATTATGATCGGGCTAAACTTCTTGATTTCGCTTAGTTCCCTTATAACAAGTAAAAAGTGAAGCCATAAGGAAGAGTCCATTTTAACTCGTGACGAAACGATAACCTTTGACCTCGAATGCCTTAACCATGGCTAAACTATTCAAACATTGGAAGACATGCTACGTGCAGGTGCAATCGATTTGGGTGGTAGTTAGGATAAGAACCTACCGTTAATCGAATTCTCCTACAACAATAGCTATCATACCAGCATTAAGGCTGCGCCTTTTGAGGCCTTATACGGTAGAAAGTGTAGATCGCCAGTTTGTTGGGCGGAAGTTGGAGAAGTCCAGTTATCAGGACCATAGATCGTGTTCGAAACAACGGACAAGATTGTCCAGATTCGTAACAATCTCCAAGCTGCCCGGAATAGGCAGAAGAGTTACGCTGATCCAAATCGCAAGGATTTTCACTTCGAAGTAGGTGACAAAGTCCTACTTAAAGTGTCACCCTGGAAAGGAGTGATGCGGTTTGGTAAGAAAGGCAAACTAAGCCCGAAATACATAGGACCTTTCGAGGTTATCGAACGTGTCGGGTCAGTTGCCTATAAGTTGAACTTACCAGAAGAGCTCAGTGGAATTCACAATGTGTTCCACATCTGCAATCTGAAGAAGTGTTTCGCTGACGAATCACTGGTTATACCACATACAGATGTGCATATAGACGCGAGCTTAAAATTTGTTGAAAAACCTTTGTCGATTGAAGATCGACAGGTAAGGAAGCTTCGAAGGAAGCATATACCTTTTGTAAAGGTCAAATGGGATGCCCGTAGAGGTCCCGAATTCACGTGGGAGGTTGAATCCACGATGAAAGAAAAGTACCCTTACTTGTTTCAGTAAATCTCGGGTCGAGATTTATTTTAAGGGGGAGCGGTGTAACACCTCGAAAATTTTGGGTTCAATAATAAAACGACACGTGTCATGTCAGACAAAACGCGTTGTAAACCCGGATTTAATAAAGATGATTCGGCAGGATTTAAAGTGGCGTCATGTTAAACTGTTACCTCTGAACGACCTCAATTATAAATCCCAAGACCCGATTAAATGTTATACACATCTTTTATGCCCTCAATACAGAGAATTTTTGTTAATAATGGAATTGATAATGCATGACTTGATCCCACGAATAAATTGAGTGGTAAACCGATGTTTTCGGGTCTTGAAAATGCATTCATTGAAACAAAGGGTCATGGTAGGGTATTGTACAGGATGAGACACTTATTAGAGACCCCTCCATGTAAAAGAATGTCTAAAAATCGTGCAAGCTGATTGCCCTTTCAAACTTCAACAAACAGCAACAAATTTGCCTCAGAAGGGGGCTAGCGCACCGCTACATTGTTAGCGTAACGGTGCGCTACCACTCAAAGTTAAACGGCCCAAAGTAGCGGGCTAGCGCACCGCTACAATTGTAGCGTAACGGTGCGCTAGCTGGTGCCCAGCATCAGAAAACGGGGTTGTTGTCTCCTAAAGCCTATATGCGCGACCTTTACCCGTTTTTCCACTTCTCCTGGCCCCTAAAACACCCCCTAAGCCTCTAGGACACCTGTTGATCGATTGTGGGAGCTTGTAGACTTGTTTGTCAAGCACTTATGGTGAGTGAAACCACTATATAAGGCACTTCAATGTCACATTCATTCTCACACCTTCTCCTGCATTTGTGGATCATTTTTGGAGCTATCAAGCAGCCTCAAGTGATCAATCTCGTGCATAGGACTCTTGTAAGTCTGCTAGTTCTTGTTTGTTTGAGTTTAGCTTAGTTAATTAGCTAAAAGTCAAACCGTCGTAATTACGGTTTGACTTCGAGATTAGTCACTGATGGCTCAGTCATATCTCGAATTAAAAGTAGTTATAGGATGGTATTTATGTGGGTAATAAAACCCCAAAAGGGTTTCCCTTGATCACCATCCTAACCAGGTCAAATGTCGGGTCAAACCTTTAATTAAAAAGTCAACATAATGCTTAAAATGTCATTTATGCATAATTAGCTATCTAGAACATATATAACCTGTTTAATCATTGTTATAACCTAGTAATTAGTGTAATAACATGTTCAAACCTGTTCAACCCGACTATTTCCTGTTTAGACCCGGTTCGGAACCGAAAGTCACATAGTTTGACTTTCACGTTGACTTTCAGTTCTGACCCGTTTGGGCATGTTTTAGAAATGCCTCAGAGCTTTAATTAGATTAGGATACATTGTAGAACAACCCTCTGTGATTATACACCTTGGTTCACTAGTTATCCAATTAATATGCATGTTTCCGTTAATTGCTCATACGTTGACCGTTATGCCCTCATTACCTTAAAACGTGATTTATGAAAATGTAAAAGTGTAGAAACCTTAGTTACTGATATATAAACTTGTATGCAAAGTTTGATATCAGTTTGACTTATAGATTAAGGTTATGCTCAATATCGCTAAATTTATGCTTTTTGTTAATAAAATGGCGTAATTAGCATATAGCCTAGTTAAACATACCTTTGATATCAAATATTTTACCCACTGAGGAAATATATTATTTTGGGATTTTTAAAGATTTTTAATTAATTTTAGGCTGAGCATAACTCATAGTCGTAGGCTTAATCCGGTAATTATCGGTTTTGCCCTAACGGGCCATAAAATGAGTTTTACTTATCTAAACGACTCCAAACCTTTTGCTACCGATCACATATGTATAATAAATTATTTTAAGCCTTCTGGAAATATAAAAAATATCAGATTTAAGTATAGAACCCGGAAATGGCCTTTAATCGCCAAAATTAGCGTTTTTAACGCATAGTATGTCTTAAAATCATATTGGACATACCCGGGTTGATACCTACTGATATATGAGGAAAATTATGATATTTTAACAGTAAGCAAAGGTTGATAAACTCAGACTTCGTTTTTGAGCTTTTCGGCTTATGTGAAATTACCAAAATACCCCTACGGGGCATAGTTTGGTTAAAGATGATAAATTTCACATATATGCTTTAGCCTACTGATATAAATTATCAATTTAAGTATGTTTGCTGTTTACATCCGACCTGTAACTCAGTTGAACATATAAACGCTTTTACAAACTTTAAAATGACCAAACTACCCCTACGGGGCATAGTTTGTGTATAAATTCATTTCGGGCATAACGAAAGACATCCTACTGATGTTACAACATATTTGAAGCATATTAACTTAGGAAACCTGTATATGGCTCTTACGGATACCCGTTACGCATATTACGCGTTCGGCTCAGTTTATGTAACAAGTTTACATAAATTAGCCGAAACGGGTCAAACCTTATCGGTTTTATCTCAAAATCCAGAATGTGAATAATAAACCCATATTAAACAAGTCTTCAAACTTGTCGGGTCTAATTCACATTCTATCCGGTCTTCGCTTAATCGTGCGTACGAACCGTATCTTCGAAACTAGTCGGTCTAAGCTTAAGCTTAATTAAATACCCGCTAGTATTCTAATAGGTTATATTTAACCTTCGTTCCAGATTAGGAGAACCAGTAAAAGCTACTTGCTATTTGCTTATTGTGACTATACTTTGCATCAGGTAAATACTTTTAACTTATTTTCCCTATACGGGCTTGGGTTACGGTATATAGCATACCGCTTGATCGAGCATCAAATCTCCACGCTTAGTGGGTAGTTGAATAATTTGATCGGCTCGTTTTAAACAGTCTTGTTTACTTTACAACCTTTGGGGGGTTAATGATCATGTCCTGGATATCCCTGGCATCATCTTACGAGATGGCCACGACCAGAGCACGGGGTGTAGGCGTACACCCGTGTATAACTCTTTGATGTGGTGTGTTTATTGATCTTTAACCCGGACTAGATCCGGGCTACTGAACGCATAAGTAACATGTAATTCGTTCACAAGATTATGATATTAAATAATTCTCCCAAGTTAAAAAGATTAATTTTGCCTCTGTGCATTTTAACCAAATTATAAAAGGTATTTTGTGCCACGTGCATCCAAATCACTTTTCTTAAAACCATTTTCAAAATGAGTCAGTTGAATGTATTTACCAGTGTAAACTGACGTATTTTCCAAAAAGGCTAAATGCAGGTACTATACGAAATTGGCTGGATATGTCTCCTTAGCATCAATAGAAGTCTCGCAAGCTTAAGATGCCTAAAAGTCTGTTGAACTATTGTTCCATTTTATGTTCGATCCTTCTGTGGATAAACTTCCGAATATTGTAACAGTTGATATTACAATAATAAATTCGGATGTATTATATTTTAAATTTGCTTCCGCTGTGCATTATTATATTGTGTTGTTTGACTATTACGTTGCCAACCACGTCACGATACTCCCCCACCGGGCCCACCGGTGACACGTGGAAATCGGGGTGTGACAGGTTGGTATCAGAGCCAACACTGAGTGAATTAAACACTAGCCTTTTGTGTTTAATCTCAGTTACACAATTGCACATATCTAAACTTCTGAGTCCAGACTTTACATAGGAATAATCATAATCCTAATATGGAAATTTTTACTTCCAAATTTTTAATGGATACGTCGCCAAGCGAAGAAGCCGTAATAGGAGTTCTCCACACCCGGAGCCCTGAGATGCTGAACTTCGTACCGCGGCTAGAATGAAACGAACACCCGAGGAGAAGGCATTCAAAAATAAAAATGAAGAAGAAACTCCTTTTACTGAAGATCGTTTCCTTATTAGTCCTTATAAGGACATAATTATTTTTCAGTCCCTCCGAGGACACATTATTCCTTTTAAGTCCCGCTTAGGGCAACTTTATACTTTTATTTTTATATAATGGAATGATTAAGTTTAAACTTTCATTCTAAACAATAATTTTTAAATAAATGTAAAATAACATTTCTTTTATAAGATCTACCATTATAATAAAATGGCAAAGTCTAAAAAGGACGGGACCTAGCCACGTGTCATTTTAAGACCGGGCCAAGATGGTAGTTCCATAATTAGATTTAGATCCATATGAACACCTCAATTTAAAATTGTTCTGCTTTAATTATTAATTAAGAATCTTAAGTGTGAAACCTAGCCTGCGGGTCAATTATAAGACCGGGCCAAGATGGTAAGACCTGTTTAAAAGATTTAAATTCCCTGTTAACATCTTAAAACATGTTAACACTCCTGGCAGATGTGATTCATTTAAAATCACACACGCCATTTTTATATAGGATTCTTCAAAAGATTCCTAACCCAGTTTAATGATCCCTGAATCCTGGGTTTACGTCATCAATTAAGATGATCATATTTTAACCATACGTGGTAATATAGTGCCTACGGGCCTTGCTCAATTCTACATGAGCCAAAATACAGTGGTAGCTATGACTCCCTGTCAGATAAAGGTAATGAACTAGGTTCAAACCTCAAATGCTTTGATTCTCTGAAATCCTAGCATATAATTTAAAATTGTCCTTGTGACTAGGCCTATTGTGCCAATATACCTTCATGCTTTGATTCTCTGAAATCATAGCTTATAAATTATATATGTCCTTGTGACTAGGCCTATTGTGCCAAGATACTGTCATGCTTTGATTCTCTGAAATCATAAGCTTATAATTTATAAATGTCCATGTGACCAGGCCATTGGGTGCCACTGATAAAACTGTTAATGTTTTATAATTAGGATAAATTATAATAGAAATCCTAAATATATATGATTAATAAATTAACCAAATATGGTCTCTGTTTACCATGGTTAATGAATTTTCCCTAAGGGGCAATTCTGTAATAAACATCCCTTAGAAGGGAAGTGCCTACGGGCTATAGTTAATGTCCTCTGAGACTGAAGACAGTGGCAGCCTACAGCTCCCTGTCAGGAAAAAGTAATGAACTTCGATTCAAACCTTAATGCCGCGATTCTCTGAAATCATGGCTTATAAATTTAACTTGTCTACGCGACTAGGCCTTTTGTGCTATTATTATTAACTTATGAATTAGGATTTATGATAAAAATCCTGAATAAAATAAATATCTTTCCTTCTCTGTCAGTATGCAATTGAAGGGAATCTTAAAGGTGAAACGTAGCCTACACGGCCAAGATGGTGAAACCTACTCAAGGGATTCAGATCCTTGTTAACACCTAGGAATGTGTTAGCACTCTTGACAAATGTGATTCGGGAAAATCACAACAGTCATCCTTATATTGGATTCTTCCAATTTTCAAATCTAGCCCAGTGATCTAGGAATCATGGTTTATATCATCCTATAAGATGATCATATTATAAACATACGTTAGTGATAAAGTGCCTACGGACTAAACTTGTTGTCCGATAAGACAACGACAGTGATGGTCTTTGACCTCCTGTCTAAAATATTGGACTAGGTCCAAACATAATAGTCTATATGATCAATGCGATCATGACTAATATCATCTAATATGATGATCATATTATTTAACATCCTTTAGTGATGTCTGGCCTACGGGCTATAATATATTGTCCATTTGAGACATTGACATTATTATCTTTATGATTCCTTGTCTAAGGTGGTGAGCTATGCTCAAGCCAAATAGTCAATATGATTAATGCAATCATGACTTATAGCATCTAATAGGATGAACCAATTATAAACATCCATGAGTGATATTTTCGCCTATAGGCCAAATTATATTGTCCATGTGTGACAAAGGCATGTGATCTTTACAATTCCCTGTCCAAGGTGGTGAGCTATGCTCAAGCCTAATAGTTCATATGATCAATACGATCATGACAAAAATCATCAATACGATGATTAAAAATTTTAACATTCGTAATGATGTTTTGCCTAAGGGCTATATTATATCGTCCAACTGAGACAAGGCAATTGTAATTTTTGTGATTCTTTGCCAAGGGGGTGAACTATACTCAATTCCCATAGTCTATACTATCAGTGCGATCCTGACTAGTATCCTCAGTATGATGATCATAATATTAACATCCCTCGTGATGAAATGCCTACGGGCTATACTTTATTCTAGTGTCGGTAAGACAAAGATAGTAGTGATCTTTATGATCCCCTGTTCAAAATGGTGTGATTATACCCAAACCTAATAGTCAATATGATCGATGTGATCATGACTAATATCATTAGATACGATGGTTATATATAAACATCCATTAGTGATGTTGATTGGCTTATTTTTCTGCCAAAAGAATCGTCTTTCAAGACGATGACACAGTTGTAGTCTATGACTCCCTGTCCAAAGGTGAAGAACCACGTTCAAACCTTGAAGCCCTAATCTAATAAGATTACGGCTTATAAATTAAGGTCCTTGAAAAATAGACCATCGAGTTATGTTTTAAAGTCATTCAGGACAAGCCTATGTGCTATAATTGGTCATTCGTGACAAGTTAACATATTAAATGTTAACATTTCTGGTGACATGCCTTTGTACCAAATTTGATGAATGTCCTTATAACAAGGCCGTTTGTGCCATATCTAAACGTCATCACGACAAGGCCTTCGCGCCATATGATTACTTATGTCCTTCATGACTGTGCTTTATGCCATATTTTCTACGTCCATCGCGGCAGGCTTTTATGCCATATATGTATATATATAATAAAAGTATTGTAAGGCTAGCCTTTGAGCTATCCATGATCGTCCTTGTGACAAAGACAGCTATGACATTATGGTCCCCTGTCAAACAAGTATTGGACTCGCTCCAAACTTTGAATGCCATTGATGGTCCTGTTGTGACCTAGGCTAAATATAATGGAATACATTCAAAAATAACATTCACTATGAATGTTCGGAACAGAATATCCCATACGGTTTATGAATGCCATGACTAATTTAAGTCAGGTCATCAGGATGATGATTAATAATGGTTAAATCTTGGTGATTGGTACCAAGTTTCGAGTATGGAAAACTCGGATGAGGTAGACGACAGTCTCAACACTATTAAAGCAACGAAAGTTAATAAAACTACAAACGTAAACCTCAATATTAATGGAGTTAATCTTCAGGCTGTGGTTGACGCAGCAAATGGAAGGACCATAGAAAGGTCATGAGACAATCCAAAGAGCCGAATTCTTCTCGCTCTAAATCTCATTCAAAACCATGTTTAAATTGCTCATGAGGAGATCTTGTTCACACTTCGTATATGAAGGATGAACCAAAAGAAGGAGAATAACTCCCAGAAAATCTGAGAAAGAGAGTGAGTACAGGCTTAATAAAAAGCAACGAAAGTTCGGTAAGAAGCCTGTATACCTCTGAGACTGCTTCAGCATTTTTAGATGGATGTTTTATATCCATAAGGAATCATTTTTCCGATGTCCTAGTTCCGTTAAATATAAGGACTCATTAAAGTGATAAAAATCTATTGATTGCCTCGAAAAATCAAGCCCATATCGTGGGTGATAAGAAGCAATTAATTATCAAGACTCCTTATGAGACAACTCTCATAATTACACGTATCCGTACGATTAATTAATATTAAACATAAAAAAATGGTGGAACTGGCCGTCCCCGGAATCGAACCTGGGTCTAGGCCGGCCACACCCTTTCGCGCGCCTAGCCAACTGAGCTAGGTGCCTAGTTTGTGAAACTTCCATTATTGATTTAATATAAGCACTTGCACAATAAACTTCCTTATCATTTATCAATGATAAACATCTGCTAAGTGTCCTGTTTTTAATACAGGCAATAATAAATCTTCATGAACCATAAACTTAGCAAAATTTTTATTATCATCCACAAGGTATAACTTACCAAGGAAACCATAGTAACCGATTCTTCTAGCATCGGCAAGGAATCCTTCTGAAAAATCTAAGAGTACTCTTTCTTCACATAGAGTACGACAACATATGTTATTTTAATTATTTTCTCATTGTTTTTCTATCGCCTGCGAATGCCAAACTATGTTTGATAAAAGTGTCATATGAGGATTGGCGTATCCCATAGATTATTTCCATGTCTGATCAGCATGGAGGTTTAATACATGGAACCCCTAAGATATCCCAATGATCATATTGTACTAAAGACGACTAGTAATATTCAAAGAAGATATCCAAAAATGGAATTTTTTTTCCAAGTAAATGTTCCCGATTAAGGAATTCGTGGACTTATAACATAAAGGTGTCACTCATTTGACACGAACAATGATGGATGAACTGAAGCCTGAGATATGGAAAATCTCTATAGCCTCCTTGTATCTTAATTATCTTCTCATAAGTTTTCCCTACTTACCTCCGGGAAGGCAGGTAGAATTTAGATTGTATCCCGCTGTGGGCTGGAGTATTGTGAAAACTCCATATTGATTATGGAATAATCGAAACCTTGATTAAGTAGGTTTTAAGACATAGGCTCATATAGCCTGACTCAATATTCTGAGGGTTTGATGTTGTTAAATAAGAAAGACAGTTCATATTGCTTATGCATACATGCCGCAACCCTAAATAGGCAACGATTAAGAATTGCCATCAGCTACCCATGATCTAAGGGCAAACTATTGGGGGATAGGCTTGAAGAAGTCTGTAGCCACCTATGTAGTTAAATTCTTGACATGTGCTCAAGTCAAAGCCGAGCCTCAAAAGCTGTCAGGCTTGCTACAACAGCCTGAACTTCCTACGTGGAAGTGGGAAATGGTAACTATGGATTTTATTACCAAGTTACCCAAGACAAGGAAAGGAAATGATACGATATGAGTTATAGTTGACAGACTGACTAAGTCAGCACATTTCCTACCCATCAAGGAGACTTATAGCTCCGACATGCTAGCCCAGTTATATGTAGATAAGATTGTAGCCTTACATGGCATACCTGTAGCTATTATCTCTTATAGAGATACTAGGTACACGTCACATTTTTGGAAGAGTTTCCAACAATCTTTGGGCACACGTTTGAACTTTAGTACGGCTTACCATCCTCAGACGGACGGTCAGAGTGAGCGTACTATTCAAACATTGGAAGACATGCTACGTGCAGGTGCAATCGATTTGGGTGGTAGTTAGGATAAGAACCTACCGTTAATCGAATTCTCCTACAACAATAGCTATCATACCAGCATTAAGGTTGCGCCTTTTGAGGCCTTATACGGTAGAAAGTGTAGATCGCCAGTTTGTTGGGCGGAAGTTGGAGAAGTCCAGTTATCAGGACCAGAGATCATGTTCGAAACAACGGACAAGATTGTCCAGATTCGTAACAATCTCCAAGTTGCCCGGAATAGGCAGAAGAGTTACGCTGATCCAAATCGCAAGGATTTTCACTTCGAAGTAGGTGACAAAGTCCTACTTAAAGTGTCACCCTGGAAAGGAGTGATGCGGTTTGGTAAGAAAGGCAAACTAAGCCCGAAATACATAGGACCTTTCGAGGTTATCGAACGTGTCGGGTCAGTTGCCTATAAGTTGAACTTACCAGAAGAGCTCAGTGGAATTCATAATGTGTTCCACATCTGCAATCTGAAGAAGTGTTTCGCTGACGAATCACTGGTTATACCACATACAGATGTGTATATAGACGCGAGCTTAAAATTTGTTGAAAAACCTTTGTCGATTGAAGATCGACAGGTAAGGAAGCTTCGAAGGAAGCATATACCTTTTGTAAAGGTCAAATGGGATGCCCGTAGAGGTCCCGAATTCACGTGGGAGGTTGAATCCACGATGAAAGAAAAGTACCCTTACTTGTTTCAGTAAATCTCGGGTCGAGATTTATTTTAAGGGGGTGAGGATGTAACACCTCGAAAATTTCGGGTTCAATAATAAAACGACACGTGTCATGTCAGACAAAACGCGTTGTAAACCCGGATTTAATAAAGATGATTCGGCAGGATTTAAAGTGGCGTCATGTTAAACTGTTACCTCTGAACGACCTCAATTATAAATCCCAAGACCCGATTAAATGTTATACACATCTTTTATGCCCTCAATACAGAGAATTTTTGTTAATAATGGAATTGATAATGCATGACTTGATCCCACGAATAAATTGAGTGGTAAACCGATGTTTTCGGGTCTTGAAAATGCATTCATTGAAACAAAGGGTCATGGTAGGGTATTGTACAGGATGAGACACTTATTAGAGACCCCTCCATGTAAAAGAATGTCTAAAAATCGTGCAAGCTGATTGCCCTTTCAAACTTCAACAAACAGCAACAAATTTGCCTCAGAAGGGGGCTAGCGCACCGCTACATTGTTAGCGTAACGGTGCGCTACCACTCAAAGTCAAACGACCCAAAGTAGCGGGCTAGCGCACCGCTACAATTGTAGCGTAACGGTGCGCTAGCTGGTGCCCAGCATCAGAAAACGGGGCTGTTGTCTCCTAAAGCCTATATGCGCGACCTTTACCCGTTTTTCCACTTCTCCTGGCCCCTAAAACACCCCCTAAGCCTCTAGGACACCTGTTGATCGATTGTGGGAGCTTGTAGACTTGTTTGTCAAGCACTTATGGTGAGTGAAACCACTATATAAGGCACTTCAATGTCACATTCATTCTCACACCTTCTCCTGCATTTGTGGATCATTTCTGGAGCTATCAAGCAGCCTCAAGTGATCAATCTCGTGCATAGGACTCTTGTAAGTCTACTAGTTCTTGTTTGTTTGAGTTTAGCTTAGTTAATTAGCTAAAAGTCAAACCGTCGTAATTACGGTTTGACTTCGAGATTAGTCACTGATGGCTCAGTCATATCTCGAATTAAAAGTAGTTATAGGATGGTATTTATGTGGGTAATAAAACCCCAAAAGGGTTTCCCCTGATCACCATCCTAACCAGGTCAAATGTCGGGTCAAACCTTTAATTAAAAAGTCAACAAAATGCTTAAAATGTCATTTATGCATAATTAGCTATCTAGAACATATATAACCTGTTTAATCATTGTTATAACCTAGTAATTAGTGTAATAACATGTTCAAACCTGTTCAACCCGACTATTTCCTGTTTAGACCCGGTTCGGAACCGAAAGTCACATAGTTTGACTTTCACGTTGACTTTCAGTTCTGACCCGTTTGGGCATGTTTTAGAAATGCCTCAGAGCTTTAATTAGATTAGGATACATGTTAGAACAACCCTCTGTGATTATACACCTTGGTTCACTAGTTATCCAATTAATATGCATGTTTCCGTTAATTGCTCATGTGTTGACCGTTATGCCCTCATTACCTTAAAACGTGATTTATGAAAATGTAAAAGTGTAGAAACCTTAGTTACTGATATATAAACTTGTATGCAAAGTTTGATATCAGTTTGACTTATAGATTAAGGTTATGCTCAATATCGCTAAATTTATGTTTTATGTTAATAAAATGGCGTAATTAGCATATAGCCTAGTTAAACATACCTTTTGATATCAAATATTTTACCCACTGAGGAAATATATTATTTTGGGATTTTTAAAAATTTTTAATTAATTTTAGGCTGAGCATAACTCATAGTCGTAGGCTTAATCCGGTAATTGTCGGTTTTGCCCTTACGGGCCATAAAATGAGTTTTACTTATCTAAACGACTCCAAACCTTTTGCTACCGATCACATATGTATAATAAATTATTTTAAGCCTTCTGGAAATGTAAAAAATATCAGATTTAAGTATAGAACCCGGAAATGGCCTTTAATCGCCAAAATTAGCGTTTTTAACGCATAATATGTCTTAAAATCATATTGGACATACCCGGATTGATACCTACTGATATATGAGGCAAATTATGATATTTTAACAGTAAGCAAAGGTTGATAAACTCAGACTTCGTTTTTGAGCTTTTCGGCTTATGTGAAATTACCAAAATACCCCTACGGGGCATAGTTTGGTTAAAGATGATAAATTTCACATATATGCTTTAGCCTACTGATATAAATTATCAATTTAAGTATGTTTGCTGTTTACATCCGACCTGTAACTCAGTTGAACATATAAACGCTTTTATAAACTTTAAAATGACCAAACTACCCCTACGGGGCATAGTTTGTGTTTAAATTCATTTCGGGCATAACGAAAGACATCCTACTGATGTTACAACATATTTGAAGCATATTAACTTAGGAAACCTGTATATGGCTCTTACGGATACCCGTTACGCATATTACGCGTTCAGCTCGGTTTATGTAACAAGTTTACATAAATTAGCCGAAACGGGTCAAACCTTATCGGTTTTATCTCAAAATCCAGAATGTGAATAATAAACCCATATTAAACAAGTCTTCAAACTTGTCGGGTCTAATTCACATTCTATCCGGTCTTCGCTTAATCGTGCGTACGAACCGTATCTTCGAAACTAGTCGGTCTAAGCTTAAGCTTAATTAAAGACCCGCTAGGATTCTAATAGGTTATATTTAACCTTCGTTCCAGATTAGGAGAACCAGTAAAAGCTACTTGCTATTTGCTTATTGTGACTATACTTTGCATCAGGTAAATACTTTTAACTTATTTTCCCTATACGGGCTTGGGTTACGGTATATAGCATACCGCTTGATCGAGCATCAAATCTCCACGCTTAGTGGGTAGTTGAATAATTTGATCGGCTCGTTTTAAACAGTCTTGTTTACTTTACAGCCTTTGGGGGGTTAATGACCATGTCCCGGATATCCCTGGCATCATCTTACGAGATGGCCACGACCAGAGCACGGGGTGTAGGCGTACACCCGTGTATAACTCTTTGATGTGGTGTGTTTATTGATCTTTAACCTGGACTAGATCCTGGCTACTGAACGCATAAGTAACATGTAATTCGTTCACAAGATTATGATATTAAATAATTCTCCCAAGTTAAAAAGATTAATTTTGCCTCTGTGCATTTTAACCAAATTATAAAAGGTATTTTGTGCCACGTGCATCCAAATCACTTTTCTTAAAACCATTTTCAAAATGAGTCAGTTGAATGTATTTACCAGTGTAAACTGACGTATTTTCCAAAAAGGCTAAATGCAGGTACTATACGAAATTGGCTGGATATGTCTCCTTAGCATCAATAGAAGTCTCGCAAGCTTAAGATGCCTAAAAGTCTGTTGAACTATTGTTCCATTTTATGTTCGATCCGTCTGTGGATAAACTTCCGAATATTGTAACAGTTGATATTACAATAATAAATTCGGATGTATTATATTTTAAATTTGCTTCCGCTGTGCATTATTATATTGTGTTGTTTGACTATTACGTTGCCAACCACGTCACGATACTCCCCCACCGGGCCCACCGGTGACACGTGGAAATCGGGGTGTGACACGCGGCCCGCCTCAACTCCAAAATTTTCATTTTTAATTTATTTTAATAATATGTAAGGTATTCGGGGCCCGTTTTCACGTATGGGGTGTATTTTAGGGCATATAGGGGTATTTAAAATATTTTTAGGGTGTCGGAAAATAATTCGAGGGTGTCGGTTTAAATTTAGGGTTGTTATATCATCCCCACCTTGTTTTAGAGCTCGTCCTCGAGATATACTGGAATAGGTGTGGATATTTCCTTTACATTTCTGATTCAAGCTCCCGTGTGTACTCTGGTCCTCTTTTGGAGTCCTATTTCACTTTGAAAAGAACTAATCTCTTATGCTTGAGGTTCTTAACTTTCCTGTCTTCAATCTATAGAGGCCTTTCTACAAACTTGAGATGTTTATTTACCTCTATATCCTTAAGAGGCACCACAAGTGATTCATCAACTAAGCATTTCTTGAGATTAGATACATGAAATACATCATGTATTCCTGCCATTTCTTCTGGCAGTTGTAGCTGATAGGCTACAGGTCCTATTCTTCTAATAATTTCAAAAGGTCCAACATACCTGGGACTTAGCTTTCCTCTTTTGATGAATCTTACCACTCCTTTCCAAGGAGAGACTTTTAATAATACTTTATCTCCTACTTGAAATTCCAACGGTTTTCGCCTGTTGTCCTGTATATCCCAAAACGAATCCGGATCATAGTGGTTGGTTGTTTTAACCCATAACACCTATTGATTAGGTGTTTGAGATATGAAAAGTTAAGAAAGATCAAAGATGAAGGTGAAGCTAATGGATTAATGAATACAACAAGGGTTGTATTGAAACCAAACAATAAGATATAACAATAAAACACCTTGGATATCAGATTTGAGCACAAGATCAACACAAGAATGTAACAACACCAATATTCATTCAAGAGCCAAAAGCTTGAGTAGGTTACAATGTATGGGCTATATATAGTGTTCCTGATTAGCCAGCAAATTTATAAATTTGCTGGAATCTTATCTACACTAAGTCAGGAAACTATCTTCTAGAGAATTACAAAATAAGCCCTTGTACATTCAAAATAGCTACAAACTATGACTAAACTAATCCAGCACAAGTATCAACGATCTCAAAAGTTCTAACAATATCCCCCCTAGATCGTTGCTTACTTGTCTTTTCATTCTTCAGTTGTGGCCGCTGGATTCTCTGTCGCTTGCTTCTCAGGCTCTGTTGGTTTTTCTTTGCTTGTTGTCGTTTCTGTTGGTGCTTCGGTCTCGATTGGCACAGTTTGAGTTTCTTGAATTGCTGCAGCTTCACTAATAGGTTGATCCTCCTTAGTGGCCTCATATGTGGATGAGGCCGGAGGTGGTGATGTTGTGGTGGGTTCAGTTGTGGAAGCAGAGGTTCCTTCTTTCTCTCGTTCGTGTTTCTTCTTCTTTCTTGCTTCCCTTTTCTTTTCTTCTTTTTCTTTCTTCTTCTCAATTTTATCTACCAGATCCAGCATATCTCTTTTCAACTTCCAGGCTCGCTCCACCGCTCTCTGAAATAACGCTGCCTCCTCCATGTTTGCATTACCAGCTCCCACATTTATACAGCTAGCGTTCAATACTGTTAAATCTGAGAGCCCAAACATAAAAACATCCATCGGATCCAGAATACGAATATCCACATTTTCATTAGATCTTATTACAGCTTCACCAGTCCTGCTGTCGTAAAACCATTTCTTAAAATCATTGAGGGCGACAGGTACTTCTTCCGGAAGCTTGATCCTTGTGACAACTTTGGCAGGGTTGATCACCCACGTCACTTTCCCCTTTCCGGTTACTGGATCAATAGTTGTTTTTGAAACTCTGCGTCTTGGACGCTGTGGAGCATGATTGGGGAAACCCTTGTTGCTTTCTTTGGCAATAATCCGCTCGAAGTCCCTCCCGATTCCTCTTTCTTCTGGGTTTAATATGTCTAGGTGACCAAGTTCCCGCAGATCCCACCTATGAAGTGTGAAAAGATCAAATCCGGTCTGGAAATACTGGATTACTCCACCGCGTCTCTTTACCACAAACATTCCTCGAAGATTGTCGTACATCCAGCTGATGATCTTGTCAGTGGCTTCACTCTTTTCTACTGTAATTACTTGATAAAAGTCTGGGAGTCGTTCTCTCTCTTTCTTGAACCATTCAGGATGTTCAGGAGAGAAGGTTTTTCCATTTTCTTGTTCGTAGAGAACTTCTTCTTCAAGACCCCATTCGAAGAATTTGGCCGGCATATCATCTCGATCCACTTCCTCTTCATCACTTTCGTTTCCCTCAGTTACTTTTTCGACCGTTTCCAAACGCTTTTTCTTGGCTTCAGCCTCCTTTTCATTTCGAACATTTTCTTCTTCCACGAAAGATTCAAAGTCGAAGATTTCATCAAAGGAGAACATGGGCTTTATTTTCATCTGCTCGCACATTTTTCTCATCATTCTATACAATTTCTCTAACCCCATCTGCTGGAACCTGATAAACTTTGATTGCTTGGCCATGTAGGCATTCATCTCCTTATTCTTCTTACGCTGATCTTTAATCTCCTCTCTCAGAATGTTTGTGTCGTTGACTTGATTTTTGAGAAGACAGATCTCCTTTGCCACAAATGGACTGGTGTTCTCAACAAGTTTATCGTAAAGCTCTTGAAAGGGACGAATCCTTTGTGGCGGGACTGGTGGCTTTGAAAACCTCGTCGGCTTTACAGGAGATACTTTGAAAGATCTTTCATCTGTCTTTTTCTTGCTCGCTGAAGCTTCATCCGGATCTATTATCAAAGTATCAACGAAGTCATTTAACGATTGAACTTCCTCAGTCACAATCTCTGGTCTTTCTGTGGGTGATATCTCGTTTCGCTTCAACCTCTTTTCTCTTTTCTCCTTTTCTTGCAAGGCGTGAATCGCTTTCAAATCTTCAATGTGCTGGCGGTGTTCTTCTGACTCGGCCGCCCTTATGCCTGCATCCATAAATCGTTCAGTGCTTTCCGATGCCCTTTTCTTTTTGGGTGGTTCATCTTTAGCAGCTTCCTTTCCTTTTCTTTTACCTTTCGCTCGTTCTGCCTTTTCAGCAGCTTCAGCTTGTGCATTCCTTTGCTGCTTTTCTCGGAGTGCCTCTCTATATTTTCTGTAAGCTTCTCTGACTAAAGGCAATCTCTCGGCTGCATACATCCAATCGTGTAACATCACCCATTCATTAGTCTTAATTTCCGTATATTGACGACTGGTTGGCACATGGAAGGTGTACTGATTTCCATCATTTGGTGGGTTTTCATACTGATCGTTTATCAGCATCTGGATGAAACGAGGAAACATTGCCCAAGTTTTCCCGGTCACATTCTCTAGCAAGTAGCTGAAAATTAGACCAGAGATGTTGAATTTTTGATTCAGACACAGGTTTAACATGGCCACCGACCACTCTAGGTTCAGTCCATCAACCCCCCCCCCCCTTTCTATGAGCTAGGCACATAGCAATAACGTGAACTATAAATCCCCAGTCCCTTGTGAGCCCATTTCTCTTAATCTCCCTCTTTAGACGAAAGTCTCCTATGTATCCCATTCCACGAAATCCGTCCAACACATCATCCTTGCTTAAGGAGATTGGATCTTGCTCGTTGTCTTTCAGTTTCAACACATTGCGAATCCTATCTTCAGTAACTTCTATACGTTTGTTACGAACAGTTGAAGAAATCCCTCTCTTGTTGTTTATATTTTCAGGCTTCGCATGTTCCCAGAACTCTTGAATGTGAAGGCGATAAACGGGAACTACTGCTTCAACTGCGAAACCGATTCTGCTAGATCGAATCCATCTTGCTGCATCCTGAAAATCCTGTGGTGTTTGATCGAGATTGATACTCTGGTTGTGCTTTGACGTAGTATCCCAATCAATAATTTTCACCATCTTGCTTCTGAAACACCAAACGAGCCAAGTGAGATAAATGTTGAGATATAAACAGATATTTACAAGAAAAATAATTTATAATTAAAAGCACTATTTACAAAGATATTTACAAAAAAATAAATAAAATTAAAGGGATAAAATCGCTGCCAGGTCGGTGGTGGTCTTCGCTGCCGGGCCGGATATCGACAGCGAACTCAGCGATGACAGAGTCTCGTACACGGAACGAACCACCGACGATGAAAGGATTTTATCCTCGGAGCGATCTACCAGCGATGACCTTTTTCCGAGATAAATTCGCCAGCGAACTTAGCGAAGACAAGGCTTTGTTTCCGGAAATGATTTAGCAGCGAAGACACTAGTCTGGGCCGCTTTACCGGCGAAATAAGAATATGTCACCGGTTGCTCGAACTCGCGTTTGAGACTTTTGAAATTCCATGTTATCTTCGCTGAGTTCGCTATATTCAAAGCTAATTCGCTGGAATCATCTTTTTCTTACTAAACCCTTCTAAAACCCTAACATTTCGACACCGATTAGACAACCAATCACAGAGGTAAGACAAATCTAAACGAAAGCAGACATATCAAAAACATAGAATAATTTAAGCATGAAGTGCATTTCGAAATCTTGGTTCATTCGGTTCAAATCAGTCACAACAAACCCTAGAGATTACAGATATGATTCTAAGTCTATGAACACAGAGAACAATGATGAAGATTCAAACAGTACAGTTAATCGAAAATGCGAACCGATGACCGTGATGATTGTAGATGATGATTAGTTCGATGAATTACCTGATGATCTTTGAAAGAAAATGAATCTTGTGTTGGTTTTAGAGAGTATGTCCGGAGATTTAGCGAAGAAGATGAGCGAATGATTTGAAAAATTTTGAAAAGTGACGGTTTGAAGATATTTATGCGTGGATTTCCGTACCGGGCGAAATAGCTATTTCGCTGGTATCTTAATTTCGCCCCCTTTGATAAGTTTTCAAAACAGTTTTAATTTCGCTCGTAAATTTCAAACTTTCTCGAAAAACGTGCCCATTTTGTTAAAAATGCTAAAATTTACTAAATATTTACACAACAGATAAAATTTGGGCCAATTAGACTCCGAACTTCGAATTTTCAGCTCTGGGGGGGTTCCATTTGATGCGGAACTTCTTGAAACATTCGACGCTCGATGACTTACCTGCAGAAGATCATATCGCCAACACTTGCCAATTCCTTATTTATTATTATTATTATTATTAATAAGTACTAACCAGGGCACAAGAAAAACTGCCAGTATGTTTGTCCGCTTAAATCCATGCATCCTTCTTTTAACATGCCTTCGGAGAGCGCTTTTATCATGTTTTCGGTCATATTGACAAGACTTCTATGGCCCCCACACAAGCTATTGAGAATAGAAACATTACGCCCGTGAGTCCCACGTCAGGACATACCCCCGTGATCAAGGTATGCACAAAGGTTCTTCATAACAGGTGAGTATATTGGATCCATTCATTTCAACGATAGAACGGAGATCAGGTCTGTACTTTCGTACAACTGAGATTCCAAGAACTATCGAGGGCGAGACAGATAGTTCGGTGAACAGGTCAGTACTTTCGTACAGCAGAGAGACCGAAACTAATCCATCAAAAGGTTTCTGGCCACAAAAGGCACTTATTATAAAAAGGTTTGGCCTTTTTTTAAGGCGCTTATTATGAAGGGATATCATAGAAGTTCTAGGTCAGCATGTATCTGGATGCACCAGAAGACCAACTATGATACCCCCCGAATGAAAACCAATATAAAGACCCGAGATTTCAGACTTTGGCAATCTATCAACACAAGATTTAAGACCATTAAGCCATATGCCGCAACGTGTTACCCACAAGATGCGTAATGCCTGAGATAAGCCAGAATCCTTGTGTAGATGTTTTGTTTTGCTCCCTAACAGCAGTTTACTCATCGGTGTTGCTGAATCTACCGACACGTCGTTGCTTGGTACCCTGATTTCTTTTTGTATGCTTTTCTGTTTTTCAAGAAATGGCAAAGTGTTAGCAATTTTCTATCATTTCCTCTAACATGAGTCAGAAACAAGCATCTCATTTTGATTTTCTGGAATATCCCCCCTAAAATCTTTATTTTCGAAAGTCCATTTGCCCGAAAATAAAATTTTAAGAATCAGAAAATCTTTTTGGTGGACAACGCTGTACGATACTTGTTTTACTTTCAACAAACGTTTTTTTTTAATGTAAACTATAGACAAAGGATAGTGTATTTACGAAAGCTTTTGGACATAAGATTCATTTCCATTCAAGGAAATTAACCATTTCCAACCAGGTTACCAGCTGGTTGAATCGCGTTTTATCGAAAGCTTTGGTGAAAATGTCGACCTGTTGCTGGGTTGTATCCACTGGTACCACTTGAATATATCCTTTCTCGTACGCATCTCAAATTGCGTGAATACAAATTTCGATATGCTTCGTTCTGGAGTGGTGGATGGGATTCTTCACAATTCCCAGACATGCCTCATTGTCGATGAATATAGGAGTCTTGTGAACAGCAACTGATTTTGATTCCATAATCCAACAACTGATTTTGTATCCAGAGAACTTGTGAACAGCAACTGTAGGCCGCGGTGTATTCTGCTTGAGCGGTGGAGGTGGACACAGTTGTCTGTTTCTTGCTTTGCCATGAGATCAGACGATTTCCCAAGAATTGACATCCTCCTGAGACAGACCTGCGATCTACTTTACAACCTGCATGATCATTGTCAGAATAAGCAATAAGATCAAAATTGCTATCTTTAGGATACCAAAGACCTAGTTTCGGAGTTCCTTTAAGATAGCGGAAGATGCGCTTCACAGTGGTTTCATGAGATTCCTTGGGATTAGTCTGAAAGCGAGCACAGAGACAGACAACCCACATGATGTCAGGCCTGCTAGCCGTTAAGTACATCAGAGATCCGATCATCGAGCGATAGAATGACTTGTTTACAAGTTTTCCTTGAGGATCTAGAGTAAGCTCTGTCTGAGATGCAAATGGAGTACTTGCAACTTTGCAGTCATTCAAGTTGTATTTTGTGAGAATATCCCGAATGTACTTGGCCTGATGAATAAGAATCACGTCTTCCTTTTGCTTCACTTCTAGCCCCAAGAAGAACGTCAGCTCTCCCATCATGCTCATTTCAAATTGTGCCTTCATGACAGACTCGAATTCTCTACATAGTTCTTCGTTGGTCGACCCGAAGATGATATCGTCCACATAAATCTGAACCAGCATTACGTCTTCCCCGACTCTTTTGGTGAAGAGAGTCATGTCGATCGTTCCTCTGGTGTATCCACACTTCAAAAGATAAGTTGACAAAGTCTTGTACCAAGCACGTGGAGCTTGGTGAAGACCATAGAGGGCTTTGTCCAACTTGTAGTAGCGTCCTGGAAAATGAGGATCTTCGAAACCCGGAGGCTGGCACACGTAGACTTCTTCCTTTACCTTCCCATACAGAAAAGCGCTCTTTACGTCCATCTGAAAAACTTTGAAATTTCTGTATGACGCGTAAGCTAGGAATATTCTAATGGCTTCCAATCTTGCAACTGGAGCGAAAACCTATTCGTAATCGATTCCTTCCTCCTGACGAAAACCCTGCACCACTAATCTGGCCTTGTTCTTGATTACTACTCCACGATCATCCATCTTGTTTCGAAAGACCCATTTGGTACCAATCGGAAACTTTCCTTCAGGTAGATCAACTAACTCCCAGACCTTGAGTTTGCGAAATTGAGATAATTCTTCCTGCATGGCCTGAACCCAGCTGGAGTCTAGAATTGCATCTTCAATGTCCCGTGGCACCGATTGTGAGAGAAAGGCTGCATAAAGACCTTTGTTGATGCTTGAGGACTGACCTCGTGTACGCACTCCTTCTTCGA
Source organism: Helianthus tuberosus (assembly GCA_030545235.1). Taxonomy (NCBI): domain Eukaryota; kingdom Viridiplantae; phylum Streptophyta; class Magnoliopsida; order Asterales; family Asteraceae; genus Helianthus; species Helianthus tuberosus. The sequence continues at coordinate 29,202,638 of CM060386.1, read as the reverse complement.
CTGCACCTATGACATTTTCTAGAGGATGATTTCGATTTGTCTTATACCCTGCATTTGTCTGAGACTCAATCTGCTGCGGAAGGTTGGTGAAGTGTTCGTCCACGTAAATAACTGGAGGGTCATCTTCTTGTGTTGGTTCATCCACGTTCACCTGTGAAGAAGAAGCACCGTTTTCTGGGGTGTTCTCAGGCGAAGTGTCACCAGTCGCTTCATCCACAGAGAGAAGTGGATTAGCAGAGAATGGAGTGAAACGGGTAGTGAACGGAGTAAGACCAATATCTGAAGTATCAAACAGAGGTTCAACTTGAGCGACTTCTGCAGGTTCTGTTTTTGGAACATCTTCTGGAATTTCAAAAGTGTTGAAGATCACACCCACATCATAAAACCAGTTGGGAGTACTTCCAGTGTTAGTGTAATTTCCTTCTTGAAAATCAACGTAGTACGACTCATTCACCATCTTTGTTTTTTTGTTGTAGACTCTGTAAGCTTTCTGAGTGGATGAATATCCCATGAAGTAGCAGACATCACCCACTGCTTCGAACTTGATGAGATTCTCTTGAGTGTTTAGAAGAGTGCAAGAGCATCCAAATGGTCTGAATATGTAACAACCCTCATTAAAAGTCCTATTTATTTTATTATTTTATCCAATAAGAAACCCTAATTGAGATACCCAAGTGATTCTGCACAAACCCTACAAATTTCAGAACAATCAGAATCAGGACCAGGGCCCCTAAAACTCAGGGGGGTATTTTCTACTTAACGATTATCCAAATAAAACGCTGTCTAAATTGAAATTTCTCGTTTCGTCGACTCAGCAAGCCTACACCCACGCGTGGCAAGCCTATAAAAAAATAGGTGTCCCTTACGGACCGTAAGGGATAAGGCTTACGGTCCGTAAGCCAAGTCATTTTCATGTATAAATAGCAGAGTCTGGGACTTGATTTCTGATATTTGAGCGACGATCAAATTCAAAACATACACTGAGATATAGTCGAAACAGTCTCAAAATCACTAATTAGTATAGCGGGGTGTTGCAACGATATAGGGTATTAACTCGATCGCTGCTACGATTCAATGTCCGATCGATTGAAACCATCCGACAGGATGTTTAAGCGCTATCCTTTGTCATTAGTTGTGATTCCGACAGGATGTTTGAGTACCACCCGAACTCGGGGAATACTCTGTCATTCGTTGTGAATCCGATGGATGTTTAAGTGATTGCACTTTGTCATTCGTTGTGAGGGTTTTAATCTCGTGAGTTATCGTAAATGTTGTATTAAGTTACCTACCTAGTTCGTGTGCACTAGGTTACAAAAGCTAAATCAATATGCTAAGCTCTGCCTGTATAAATCTGCAATATATCAAGGCTTATCTGTAGACTAAACTTTGGCCGTATGAATCTGCATTATTATAAAGTGAGTCATTCTCTTTTTATCAAATTACTTTTGAAATCATGTTTATTTTCAAAAGTTATAATTACAGTGATTAAGTTTATGTAATCACCAAGTTACAGCCGGTATGTGGGGTATTGTGCACATTACTACTGTTGTTATCACTTTAGGTGGGCGAACCTAATTAGTGATATTCGTCATTCATTGGGGCAGCCAATGGTAATATGACCACAGTCACCGAAATGAGTCGAGTGACAAATACTGTGGGTAGTTGGTTTGATATCAGAAACATTGTAATCTCTCTTAATACTGTAAATTATAATAAATGAGTCGTTTTTATAAAAGAATGATTCACTCAGTATTTCCCGCTGACAAAACCTTTTTAAAACGCGTTTAAGGTAATTACAGTATATTGGAGTAAAAGATGGATACGGCACAAAAAGGCATCAAGAAGTGGCTTATTTTATTAATTAAATTAAATTAAGAAATATTGTTTTATGTAATCAAATTTATCTTTATTAAAGCTACCTTTGTAAAACATGGATTTATTCCATCTAATTAATAAATAAAATCTGGTGTTTCTAAACTCTGACATTTTTCCTAACTCACGGTCCTGATGAAATTTCCGCTGCAACGTTTTCAAATTAATCACCGGTACCACTGGTCTGTTCGCAGCTCCCGATTCCGTCCAGGGTGGGTCGGGGGCCGTGACAGAAGAAATCAATAAGCGGCTTTCTTTTGAAAAGAAGTTCATACGCCGTTTTTCCGTGTGGTTTTACAATGAGAACCCTGTTCAGAACGTAGCATGCTATGTTGACTGCTTCTGCCCAGAAGATAATTGGAAGCTTTGAATCCACCAGCATGGTCCTTGCGGCTTCAATCAATGTTCTGTTCTTGCGTTCAGCAACCCCATTTTGTTGAGGAGTTCTGGCTGCACTGTATTGAAGATGAATTCCCTTTTCTGCACAGAAGGATATGTAAGTTTGATTTTTGAATTCGGAGCCATTATCACTTCTGATTGACTTCACTTTTAATTTGGTCACGTTCTCAATCAAGGGAATGAATGCCTTGAGAATTTCCGCTGTCTCACTTTTTGCCTCAAGAAAATAAACCCATGAAAAACGAGAGAAATCATCAGTAATCACCAAACAATAAGAACTTTTAGCAAGACTTTTAACACTAATTGGACCAAAAAGATCCATATGCAACAACTGAAGAGGTGCCGTAATCGTGTTCACTGCTTTGGACTTGTGCGGTTTCTTATGTTGTTTTCCCTGGGCGCATGCAATTCATTTTTCAGAAAACGGAAATTCTTTAATTGGAAGACCTCTAACTAAGTTTAACTTAGAGAGTTTGTTCATATTTTTGAAATTAACATGCCCCAGTCGCCTATGCCAAAGCAGTGATTCCGATTCTGAAGCCTTAGAGATCAAGCAGGTTAAGTTGTCATTTGTCTTGGCGTTTTTCATGTTGAGCACGTATGTGTTGTTTTGTCTTGGAGCAGTGAGCATGATCATTTCAGCAGGAACAACATATCCGGGCTTCAGGAACAGGCATTCCATGTCATTGAAAAGCACTGAAATTCCTTTATCACAAACTTGTGAGACACTCATGAGATTGTAGTACAGCTCCGGCACATAATTAACATTCTCCAGAGTGAGGGCTTCAGACACCACATCTCCTACTCCAACAATCTTTCCTCCCTTCTCGTCTCCAGCGAAAGATACGAAATCACCATCGATGAAGCGAAAATTCTTCAGGAGTTCCTTCAGTCCTGTCATGTGTCTTGAACATCCGCTGTCTACGTGCCAGATGTATTCCATGAGCATGCGGAGCCATTTCTGGAGTTTATTCTGATATACACAAATATACAAATTAGTTGTTTTGGGAATCCAGATTTGCTTCATTTCGAATCTATCGTGGTTTTGACCCACTTTGGCCTCTTTTTGTTTCCAAAAATAGGCAGTTGATTCAACCATATTTTTAACAGACTTCTTAAGATAATTTAATTGATATGTGACATTTGTAAGAAAATCATGCTCTGGTTTAGAAAACTTCATGGTTTTACAATGTTTCGCTGTATGTCCTAAATGACCACAGCGAAAGCATCTTTTATGTCTGGGTCTTTTGGTGTTAGAAGATGATGTATGTGATGAGAGTCTTGAGCTTTCTGCTTTCTTCATTTTCTTGTCTACTCTGCTTTCATCTTCTGAGTGTTCTTCATCACTGTCTGAATCGAATGAACTTTCAGACATGTTGTCCTTGCTTGAGCTTTGCTCTTCACTTGCTTCGTAACTTGACTAATTGTGGCTTCGATCTTGGTTTGGACTTTTTGAGTCCTGGTCTTCAAAGGTTTCAGAACTTGAACTTTCTGATCCTTGCTCGTCTTCTGAGGTAGTGATGCTTGAGTCTTCGTTGTCTTGGTCTTCAGTGACACTCTTTTCTGAATCTGTCAGACCTGTTCTGGAAGGAATAAATTCGGGAATTTCCTCTGTGAGGAATTTTCCAAAACTATTCCTTTTTAATTCTGGCATAAATACAGGAGATTCACAAGCAACTTTATCATCACAACACGCATAATTTAAATCATGACATTCAGACACACAATGTTCACGATCACGGGTCTCAAATGTAGGCACATGGCCCTTACAGTCATCCGAAGATTTAAATTTAGGCACTCGGCCATTACAGTCATCCATCCTACTTAAATTATTACATTCATCCTTAACATTGTTTTTCCTAGAACAGTTCCAGGCGAACCAGTTAACGGTGGAATAACTGTCGCCTGAATATCCGATTCCTATTTTTGACCCGCCGCAGTCTCCATCCTCATCGCACACATCTTCTTTACACACAATGGGATCTGCATTGCTTTTAGAACAGTTAGCGGTTGTCTCATTTTCACAAAAATCAGTCTGTTCAACAGAGGCCTTTTCATTGATAAGATCGTTTTCGGGTTGAGGAGTCGGCATAGGCACATAGTTTTTGCTATGTGGAGGAAAGAAAAGTTTTCTTTCATTTCCGTGCCTATCCTTATACCCAATCCCGTCCTTTACGAACGTTGGTCGTTGGCAGTTTTTAATGTCAGTAAAGGCCTTTTGACTGACATTCCATTTATCTATTATAATTTGTAATTTATTCTTTTCGTTCAAAGCTTTTTCTAATCTCTCTGTAAGATCGTTAATGATAAAATCTTTTCTAAACACAAATTCTTTAAGAGTTTGCATTTCAGCTAAAGTTGAGTTCAACTTTTTCTGATATGCAGCCTCGTTCTGTTTAAGCTCGTTGTTAAATTTTAAAGCTTTGTTTTTTTGTCTTTCAAATTCTAGATTTAAGAATTTGTAATGTGCCACAACATCAACGCATGCAGGTGTGCATAACTTTTCCTTGAAACTAAGTGGAATACTGTTTACCAAGTCCTTGTCTGCCTTCTCCTTTGATGAATCTGCTTTCATCACGGCTGCTGGGACCCTTTCCTTGGCCTTCTCAGATGCCTCTTTCGAAACATGCTCCTCTGCTTGACCACACTTCTCTTCTTTTTCAGGCTCCACTGAAGTCAGAATGCTTTTCAAACCTTTGTCAGCAGTATTGTCTCCTTTTGGAATTCCAGCTGTCTGCTTCTCAAACTGCCTTGATGAGGATTCACCTGAGATCTTGGCCATCAGGGCTTTGTTAACTTGCTCCTTTGCTTCAGTAATTTCTTCACTCCAATCATAGTCTTCGACGACTAAAGCTTTTGGCGTGCTAGGAGACGCGTTGTTCTTGTTCTCTTCAACTGTGATTTGCTTTACAGCAGGAGTGGTTTCACTGTTTCCTTCTTTCAATAGAGGACAATCACGCTTGAAGTGTCCTAGATTCTTACAGTTGTAGCACCTAAGTTTAGATTTGTCAAAGCCAGTTTTTCCAAGACCCAAACGCTTTCCTGTCTTGTCTTGAAATTTCTTTAGCCTCAAAGTGATCATGGCCATTTGCCATTTCAGATCCATTTCCTCCATATCATCTGGATCAACCTGATACATGTCTTCAGCAGTGAACATCTCCTTTTTCAGCTCCCCCGACATCAGGGCTTCATAGCTGCTCAGAAATGCGTTGAAGAGTGCCACGTTTTCAGTGGACACTTTCAATGCTTGAGTGTCAACAGTGATAGTCTTCTCAACAAGTTGTGGTGCTTTTGATGCGCTTGCGGAATCGTTCGCGTAGATTAAGTCAGAAGCTTGTGGAGTAATGCCCCCTGAAGCAAGAAATGCCACATTTTTCAATCCAGCTGAGGTTTGAGTTGACTTTGGTTGGTAACCGGCAGTGTTCATCTCTCTTTTGTTGACATCCATTTCAAAAGCTCTTAGGGTATTGATCAGATCGGACAAAGTGACAGGATTTGGATTGTTGAGGAAATCCTTCTTGATAATCATGCATTGTAGACTCCATTCCTTGGGAAGTGAATCTAGCAGCTTCTTTATTGCAGCACGATTTGTGACAGGATTTCCCGCCTTCTTCATTTTGGTCATCATATTCAGAAAACGACTGATGTGGTCAGAAAGACTTTCTCCACGAACTCCACAAAACATGTCATATTGTTTCTGCACCATATCTCTCTTGCTTTCGATCAACTCTTCATTTCCTTCATAGTACTCAATCAATGCATTCCAGAGTGCATTGGCAGTTCGGTGTTCTTCAAACATGTTGCAGTCGTTGGTTGATAGCGCCATGGTTAAGGCAGCATGAGCACGACGATCGCGTTGGATAAGAGCCTTGTCTTCATCAGTAAAGGTTGTTGCATCATTGTTGGCAACTACTGCATCTCCTCGAACGACCGTTGGAATGTGGGGTCCAGCGGTGACAGAGAGCCATAGATTGTAGTTCGTGTACTCGAAGAACGATTGAATGCGAGTTTTCCAAGTGCTAAAGTCTTCAGCACCTTTCAACTTTGGTGGTCGAGTGGTGGTTCCAGTCTCAAGTTTCGCTTGAGCAATTGGACTTAGTTGATTCAACGACATCTTTGCTTGTTTTAGACAAAATGGAGCTGATCAGAAGTTAATTTCGCTGACAAGTCACAGAAAACCGGTGATAAAATTAAATTCGCCGATGACCAAAGAAGCCTGATCAACTTCGCGGACAGATCTTCAACCTTCGCTGGTGCTATAAGGAGTCCTGCACGAGCGAACACGATAATTCCGCTGACAAAACACAACACAGACAATAGTTAGGTTAAGTCCACCGATTACCGTGATAAGAACGCTGTGGTTCGGTATCACGGTTCTCGAAGTCGCCTTCGATAATTTCGCTCAAGGGTCACTGGACACTATTTCGCTGGTGATCAGTAATTTCGCTCGAATGATAATCGTCGAAATTAGTGATTCTGCGATGAGTTTCTCAACGATTTGATTAATTTCGCTATATTCAATGCTAAGTTCGCTGTATTCAAAGATTTATTTCGTTGTATTCAAAAGTTGTTTGCTGTCTTCAAGATAATTTCGCTGGACAGAGGGTTTAACACGAACTAAAACCCTCTAATCACTCAAAAACAACTCAAAAACCATGTTTTGATGCATCAAGATGTCCAAAATGACTCCCTAATCATGTATTAACAACAACCTATCGATTAAAAACACCAAATCAATCCATTTTAAGTCCAAAAATTTGAAAACTTTGAAACTCTTGAAAAACCTTCAAAACTATGAAAAATCTCAACAAGAACACAACAACCAAGAGCACTAAGGCTCTGATACCAAATTGTATATCCCAAAACGAATCCGGATCACAGTGGTTGGCTGTTTTAACCCATAACACCTATTGATTAGGTGTTTGAGATATGAAAAGTTAAGAAAGATCAAAGATGAAGGCGAAGCTAATGGATTAATGAATACAACAAGTGTTGTATTGAAACCAAACAATAAGATATAACAATAAAACACCTTAGATATCAGATTTGAGCACAAGATCAACACAAGAATGTAACAACACCAATATTCATTCAAGAGCCAAAAGCTTGAGTAGGTTACAATGTATGGGCTATATATAGTGTTCCTGATTAGCCAGCAAATTTATAAATTTGCTGGAATCTTATCTACACTAAGTCAGGAAACTATCTTCTAGAGAATTACAAAATAAGCCCTTGTACATTCAAAATAGCTACAAACTATGACTAAACTAATCCAGCACAAGTATCAACGATCTCAAAAGTTCTAACATGTCCGCATAGCTTTTTTCTCGATCACGTGCTGCTTTCAGTCGTTCCTTTACTTGAATAATCTTGTCGGTTGTTTCTTGCACTATCTCAGGTCCAGATAGTTGCTTTTCCCCAATTTTTTGCCCAACAGACTGGGGTTCGGCACTTTCGTCCATAAAGTGCTTCGAATGGTGCATCATTTATACTTGTGTGATAACTATTATTATAAGAAAATTCTATCAATGGTAAGTGATCGTCCCAATTACCTCCGAAATCAATTACACAAGCTCTAAGCATGTCTTCCATTGTCTGAATTGTTGGTGCAGTTGTCTGTCGACTTCATCTTCGTTCGAGTCTTAGATTAGTATTGACAGATCTGGGCACGAAAAACGAGAAATGAGATTTTAGGTAATTCCGTTTGAAATAACACAGAGTCTTTTCAAACGAAATCAAGTTGGTAATTCAAACGAAATCAAGCAGTTAATTCCGTTTGAATGTAATTCCGCTTGAAATGTAATTCCGCTTGAGCATGTTCAAGCGGAATCACATGCCTATAAATACCATTCATGCGAAATCAGTTGTAACCTTCTTGTTTCCGAAGGCGAAGCTCTGTCGAAGTGTCTACGTGCTGTAAATTGTTACCGGATTAATAAACAAGACAGTTAATAGTGATTCTAGTGTTATACAATCTAAACGAAGACCGAATCAATGAATTCCGCCTCTGATTCTGTCTGAGTACTCTTCTGATCGACTCATTTCGGGTCCATACACGATCCTACATGAATTGTCCTTTCGCTTTGTCCGTCCGTTTGAGGATGATAAGTTGTGCTTAGATTTAGCTTGGTTCCCATGGTTTTTTGAAAACTTGACCAAAAATGAGAGGTAAAACGGCTATCCCTATCAGAAACAATTGATAAAGGAATTCCATGTAAAGAAACTATTTCATTTACATATAATTTGACTAATTGTTCCATACTGAAAGTTTCCTTCATTGGTAGGAAATGAGCTGACTTGGTTAGCCTATCTATAATCACCCAGATTGTATCATTACCTTTTCTTGTTTTGGGTAATTTGGTAACAAAGTCCATTGTTATCAATTCCCATTTCCACACTGACATTTCTAGCTGTTGCAACAAACCTGAAGGTTTTTGGTGTTCATCTTTAACGTGTGAACAGGTTAAACATTTAGAAACATAAGTTGCTATGTCCTTTTTCATTCCTATCCACCAGAAATTCTTTCTTAAATCCTGGTACATTTTATCACTTCCAGGATGCATTGTATACTTAGACTTATGGGCTTTTTCTAATATGCGATGACGTAGGTTTCCTAATTTAGGTATCCACACTCTCTTTTCATGGAATCTCCAAATTCCATCTGTTCCTTGTTGTAATTCCTTAATCATACCTTTTAGTTTTTCAGTATCATCCTTGATTACTGATTTTTGTGCTTTTCTAATTTGCTCATTTAAATCTACTTGTAGATTTAATTTAAGAGAACGTACCCTTTTTGGCTTTTCATGATACTTTCGACTTAAAGCATCTGCCACTACATTTGCTTTTCCTTCATGATACTGGATATCACAATCATAATCACTAAGCATTTCCATCCAGCGTCTTTGTCTCATATTCAACTCCTTTTGCCCGAAAACATACCTTAAACTTTTATGATCAGTGAATATGGTAAACTTACTACCATAAAGGTAATGTCTCCAAATCTTAAGGGCAAAAATTATGGCTCCTAATTCTAGATCATGGGTTGAATAATTCTCTTCATGATTCTTAAGTTGCCTAGATGCATAAGCTATAACCTTTTTGCGTTGCATTAATACACATCCATAACCTAGTTTGGAAGCGTCACAATAGACTACAAAGTCTTCAGTTCCTTCTGGTAACGCTAGTATGGGTGTATTAGTTAATCTTTGTTTAAGAATTCTAAATGCTTCTTCTTGTTTTGGTCCCCATTCAAACTTAATAGATTTACATGTTAACTTAGTTAAAGGAATGACTATTCTAGAAAAATCCCGAATAAATCTTCTATAATAACCTGCCAATCCTAAGAAACTTCTAACCTCGGTTGATGCTTCAGGGGTTTTCCATTTGGCAATCTCTTCGATCTTGGTTGGATCTACATGAATTCCTTCATGGTTAACTAAGTGTCCAAGAAACTGTACATGCTCTAACCAAAACTCGCACTTTGAAAATTTAGCGTAAAGCTTTTCCTTTCTTAATAGACTTAGAAGTGCGTGTAAATGCTTTGCATGATCTTCTTTACTTTTAGAGTAAATTAGAATATCATCTATAAAGACAATTATGAATTTATCCAAATATGGCTTACATATTCGGTTCATCATGTCGATAAATGCGGCTGGGGCATTGGTTAAACCAAATGGCATGACAGTAAATTCATAATGACCATACCTTGTTCTGAAGGCGGTCTTAGGAATGTCATCTTCCTGTACCTTTAATTGATGATATCCCGATCTTAAATCGATTTTAGAGAAAATCGTGCTCCTTGCAATTGGTCGAACATATCATCGATTCTCGGTAATGGGTACCGATTCTTAATCGTGACCTTGTTCAATTCACGGTAGTCAATGCACATACGCATTGATCCGTCCTTCTTTTTAACGAATAAAATCGGGGCTCCCCAAGGTGATGAGCTTGGTTGTATGAATCCTTTTTCCAATAATTCGTCTAATTGCTTCTTTAGTTCCTGCATTTATGCGGGTGCCAAACGGTAAGGTGCTTTAGCAATTGGTGCCGTTCCTGGTAGCAAGTGGATTCTGAATTCAACTTCCCTATTAGGAGGTAGTCCTGATAATTCTTCTGGGAATATATCTGAAAACTGAGATACTACTGGACTATCTCTTAATTCTTTTCCTTTAGTGTTAGTGATTATAGAAATCAAATACACTATAGACCCTTTTCTTATATAGATTGCAATTTTCATCACAGAGATGAATTTCGTGGATCTAGAGGGTTTATTTCCTTTAATTGTGATATTTTCACCTTTTGGTGAATTTACTTGAATTGACTTTTGATCACATAAAATACTGGTTTTATTGGCTATTAACCAATCCATTCCTAAAACGACATCAAATCCAGCCAGATTCATTGGGTAAAGGTTTGCAATAAACTTTTGATTCAAAAATTCTATTCTTGCTCCGTGCAAGATTTCAGAAATTCTAACAGTTTCTCCATTTGTTGTCTCTACTAGACATTCTTATGGTAGTTTAGTTAATGACTGATTTAGAAGTTTGCAAAATGAAGTATTAATAAAACTTTGGTTTGCACCAGAGTCAAATAATACTTTAGCAAAAACATCATTAACTAAAAACGTATCGGTTATTACATCTGGAATCATTTTGGCTTCATCTGCTGTCAGAACAAATGCTCTAGCATTTTTAGTGGTCTTGTTGTTTGTAGCTGGAGCTAATTTCGGACAGTTTGACGTGATATGACCTTGTTCCCCACAATGGTAGCATATCCTGTTGTTGGCTTTCCTCCTGCAGTTTTCTTCCTTGTGTCCTGATATTTTGCAGAAATTGCAATATATGGAGCATCTTCCAGAATGCTTCCTTTTGCAATACTTGCAATAAGGTGCAGATGTGGAACCTACATTTTTCCCACGGTTGGAATTTCTAGATCGGAATTCCTGGGTAAGTCTTTGAGCTAGGTTTCTCCTCTGATCTTCTTCTCTAGTACGGATTAATTCATCTGTCAAGGTGTTTGCTAGTTCTACAGCTTCTTCTATAGTTTGAGGTCTAGCTGCCTTGACTACATGTCTAATTTCTCCAATTAATCCCCAGATATAGCGAGAGATTAATACTGGTTCAGGTGATGCAAGGGTTGGTACTATTCTGGCATATTCAAAGAATGTAGTAGTATAACCCTTACTATCTACCCCGGTCATCCTGAGGTTCAGAAACTTATTTGCTATCTGTTCCTTTTCATTGGGAGGGCATAATTTCCTTTCTACCATATTCTTAAATTCCTCCCATCCCATGTTGTATACCCTATCACTTCCTCTTGACTAGAGGATAGTGTTCCACCATTATAAGGCTGAGTTTTTAAATAAATTAGAAGCAAACATTATTTTGTCTTCTTCAGCACACTTGCTTATTTTTAAAACAGCCTCAGTCTTTTCTATCCAACGCAAAGCTGCAATGGGTTCTTCAGTGCCCGAGAATTCTATCGGTTTGCAGGACCAGAATTCTTTATAAGAACAACCATAAGGCATGGTTCTTCTTCTTTTGGGAATGGGCACTTGAAGTACGGGTCCATTGTTTACGCTGTGTTCTGGTTCAGTTGGTCGCTTACTGCTATGCTTACTTTTATAATCAGCTTCTTTAACAGTTTGGATAATAAATGGCATTGCATCTATAATTCCTTGTGCCACTATGTGTTGGATGGCACTATTATCCACTTGGTTTCCATTGTTATTGATGCTCGGATTCTCATTAACCAAGTTAATGTTACTCTGGTTATCGTTATTCAGATTTTATTGATTTCCTCCGTCGGCCATCTGAATTTTAAACAATTACCACGTATTAATATCACAAAATAATATTTAATATAGTCAATCACATGACACGCACTTTGGTCAAAAGCGTCGATCATTGCGACTTTACTCTATTCATATAATATGCATCTATTACACACCAGTACTGAAATTAAAATTACAATACCGACTGAAATTTAAAGTTACACTACTAATAATAGGCATCCGTAGTTTTTTTTTTCATACACATACACACATATTATATTATTTTATTATAAATATTACTATTACTACCGTTTCCACCCTCACATTCATGGATATGGATTCATCCAGAAATCCATATTGCGCTCATCGTACTTCCAGACGAGTCGCTCTCCCACCTGTCTCATCCTTTCACTACTTTCTAAAATTTCCTCACCAAATGTCCTAAGTTCTTATACATTGTCTGCACTCATTGGGGGTACAGGTTCAGGACTGGGTTCGGAATCTGGGGTGCGGGTTCCTGGTATGGAGGTATAGGGGCTTGGTATGGGTAAGGATTTTCTAGAATCTCCCTAATGTATACAACATTGTCGTAATAGGGATCTAGAGGGTCCAAACCTGGGTAGGCTCCTAAGTTTGGCATGGGTGTGTCTTCATGTATCGGGTAGCGTTGCACATAGTCCCTAACATCATCCCACCACGGTCGTAATTTGGGTCTAAGGGATTTGGTGCTGGTACCCTAGGTATTTCATCCGGATTAAAATCATGCATTTCTACTTGATTTTCAAGGTTTTCTATCTCCATTGGTTGGTCAGGAATTGGTGATTGGGGTGCTATTATTTGTTCCAGAATAGGGTCAGCTGAAGTGGTTGCTAGGATGTGGATATTGGCTATACTCCTATTAATCATTTCCTGGGCATAGGCATCGGTTTCTCTTTTGGCTGCGGCTAGTACTCTCTGGTCTTGTAACTTTTTCATACGCTTTCTACACTCAAGTGCCCCTCGACTGAACCATCCTCTCTTTTTATGAGGGAATGACTCTTCAGACTGAGCCTTAAACACGAATATTCCTTCTTCCGTATTAGCAGAGTAACCTGAGAGGGCAGGCTGAGAAGAGGCACCTTCGCTTCTAGGCGAGCCAGACAATTGACGGTACGCGTCAGATGGTCCTTGGTCGCTCATATTGTAAACTAACAAATAGTCAAATAACACATAACAAGAAAATATAATTATGCACGTATTCCCGTAATTTAGTTCCTAACAATTTGAACTTTGATGTCAGCAGAACGCTTCTGTAGCTGAATCAGTGGCTTAGCTCTGATACCACCTTCGGTGGTATCGGTGTTTATTAATTTGGCAGCGGAATTTACATTAGGACCGTAGTTAGGAAATATTTTATCAGAGTAAAATACCACATTTTATATAAATAAACCTATTGGGGTAAATCCCAACTTTTCATTACAAACTGATTTATAGGGATAAATTTCATTTTATTTGAAATAAAACGCCTTCTTTATTTAGGTAACTTTTATAGCCACTTTTTCAAGCCTTCAGTAATATCCAGTTGGCTTCTAATTGGCTTTCACATTGTGTTACATGAAACGCGTTTTAAAAACATTTGTCAGTGGAAAATACCGGTGAGTGAATCCCAGTTTAATCAAGAAACATTAATTTAATTTAAACAGTATTGAGAGCGATTACAATGTTTATATCTACCCAATTACTCATTCAGTATTGTCAATCCTGACTGGTGGGTCATATTACACATTGGCTAACTCTTCGTCCAATGGTAACGTGTTTCACATTTTGTATACAAAACCCGAACATACCGGCAGTAATCGTAGAATTACAAAGACTCAATCACTGCTAAATTGCATTGTAAAATAGTTAAGGTTTTGTAAAAACTGTTTACAAAAAGGAGATTACTCACATTGTTGTCTTAAGTTTTCAGTAAGGGTTCCCTGGGAATTATCTATAAATTACACAAATACACACGCGTTAGTATAATAACCCATTTTAACATTAGTAATACCCTCCTCGAGACGACATTCCAACGGCTACGTCGGACAGAACCACGACAGCCGTTACGGAACCCTAAATCAATCGGGCAGAGTATCTAATACGCATCCGGGGGTTATAATACTTACAACGGAGCAGAACTTCGCTATTTAGGGGGTATAATACCCGAGATTATGCCTACACTTTAAGAAATTCGAGATTTGAGAAAGAAATGAACGAGCAGACTGAAGATCCAAGGCCATCAACTTATAGGGCCTGATTTTCACTTTTACGCAGCCCGCGTAAAGTGTAACAAAGGGCTACGCGACCCACGTCAACGCTGGTCAACAGCGTAGCTGATCCGGGTCAGCTTCCTAGCCTCGACGTGTGTCTGCCACGTGGCAGCACCAGGCTGTGCCATCTTTTACCTTGCCGCGGCCCGCCTAAGGGTTAAGGGTGGCTTACGCGGCCCGCCTCAACTCCAAAATTTCCATTTTTAATTTATTTTAATAATATTTAAGGTATTCGGGGCCCGTTTTCACGTATGAGGTGTATTTTAGGGCATATAGGGGTATTTAAAATATTTTTAGGGTGTCGGTTTAAATTTAGGGTTGTTATAGTTTGATTTGTAGATGTGGAGGCCTTCCTTGATGATGAAACTCAACTATCGGCCAAGCTAAAAATCAGCACGGTCTTTTACATTAACTTTCTTAAAGCCTTATCATGTCGATGAGAAAGATAAAGTATGGGGGTAGATTATGGTAACCTAGAATCATGAAATCATCAAACCTAAGTAATTACATTTGATATAACATATATATATCACATCAAAGTATTCTGGCAAGCAAAAAATCAATTTATTAAAATTTGAATCGTATAACTTTATTACAACTTTAATGATTCGGTAAATTATACATAATACTATGAGGGTGTTTGGGGTTCCTTATTTTGAGGGTAAAAGGACTTTTGAAGGGCAAAAGTCCTTTTGAAAGTGTTTGGCTTTTCTTCTTATGTGAGAGGGATTTGTCAAAAGTCAGAAGTTCCTGACTTATTTTGGCCAAAAGGACTTTTCAAAAGTTGAAAATAAGCTAAGCCAAACATGCCCTATAAACCAAGGTAAGTGGGAAATTTTCCCAATCACTTTTGGTTCCTCAACTTCCACTTAAACATCCCTAACTTTTAAAAACTTTGTAAAATGTCTTTAGACCCACTTAGTTTCTAAAGTTTCAAGTTTACCTCATACATTCATTATTTAACTTAATAAACACTATTTTCTATTTTCTTACGTGCTTATTTTTATGTAAATGTCGATATAAATTCAAGCTAACTTACATTTCGATGTAATTTTTTAGGAAACGAGTCGGGTCAATATACTATGTTTTTATTTTATTATGTACGTTTTCAATTGGTCTACATTTTGATGTAAAATTTGTTCAGAAACAAATCTAGATATATAATATAATACGTTTTCATATTCGACAATAGTGTTGTTCCAACTTCCAACCCGACCCACGACCCATTGCTGTTGAACATTGTAGCAAAACCAAAGACGCATCTCGCAACTCATCGTCCTCTTCGGATTCGTCACCGGTCAAATCCTCCAGTCTTTGATTTCTGCGTGTTCTTTGGTTGGATCACTGCACCGTATCTTCTTCACCTTCTCTTCGTCCTTTAAGGTCACCTCATATTTCTTCTCTTCTATCCTATAATCATAGATTGATTAATTACATAATTAATAATTGTGCTGTTGAAATTGAAATATTGTGCGTTCATTAATAGAACCCTCTAAACGATATTGATAATTTCTGTTAGGTTTTGACTGTTTTAAGCCGGATTGCACGATGGTTGTTTTTCAGTTTAATTTTGAAGAATGATTGTTTAATTATTGTAAAAATCACAGGTGTGTGTGAAGTTTTTTTGTAAAGATTATTATATACATCATGGGTATGAAGCAAGTTATAAAGAATCTGGATGCGTTTCCGCGTGCAGAAGATCATTTGTTACAGAAAACACAATCTGGTGCTGTTGGTAAGTTTTTATTTGACACTAAGAATCCCTTGCTTGATCTTTGTATGAACTTGTGTTAGTGAGTGTGGCTTCACATAGATGACTGCCATAAAGGTTCAAGCTTTTCAAAGTAAATGTGATTATTTTAAGAAAGTTAAATGAATTTTAGTTTTGTTAGCAATCGGAAAGAATGCTGTCAAATTCACATGAACTCACTCCCCAATGAGATGCATTATGTTGTAGCAAGTCGCTTCGTTGCTGTAGTTTTTGCAACTAAAAAAGCAATTACACAACTTATTAATAGGATAGTTAGGGATGCCTTGAATGCACAAAAAAATAACCTGAATTTTTTTTGGGTTTAACTACCTTCCTCTCAGACCACAACTCTCGCAGGTCTCGGTCTCTTGATTTTTCTGATGGAATTGTGTGATTTTGTGCCTCTTAGAAATCGAATACAAAAAACGTGTGTCATCATATTCCCATGTGTTAGGATCTTGCAAAAAAAATAGTTTTTTTAACAAAAAGGACCCTGGTTTTAGAATCGGCTTTTTTAGGCCCTTAAAAAGGTTGAGCCGGCCCTAAGGATAGTATGGATTGAATTTGGTCTTGGTATATATTCTTGGTATTATAATCAATTCAATGATTTATCTTAGTAATTGGAGTCTCTGTTTATCTCTTACCATTTTGTTTTTTTGGTTTAGTTTCAATTGTAGGTTTGTTTATAATGGCAACGTTATTCTTGCATGAGCTAACATACTACATTTCTACATATGAAGTCCACGAGGTTTGTGGTCACAACTTTACATTTACTAGAGGATGTGCCTTATATATTATTATATATGTTCTAAATATTAACATGTTGGCAGATGGCTGTTGACCTGAAACGTGGAGAAACATTACCAATCCATATAAATATGTCATTCCCTTCTTTACCCTGTCAAGGTTATTAACTGTGTAGTAAATTTAACTCCCTTGGTTAGTTTAAATAGTTAGATTTTAGAAGTTACCTGTGTTTTTCACATTTGTTTTTTGGACAGTTTTGAGTGTAGATGCTATTGATATGTCTGGCAAACATGAAGTGGATTTAGATACAAATATATGGAAGGTATGGTTTATGCTATGTTGTTACAGTTTAACATGCACTTTATGTAGATGAATAAGATTTTTTATATTTGTGTAGACATGCAAGACCTTGACATTTACTGTAGCAATATGTTTTAACTATTCAAGTAGTGATTTGCTCGTTCAGTTGCTAAACTTCAAGTTTAAGAATCACATAAAAAAAATTATCGTCTCACTATGGAATATGGATCTCCTACTTTATTGTACATTAATTACCAAAGTGCGTTGACATTAATATTAGGTATACACATTTCTAGAAACGGTATATGGAATTAGATGAATACTTTTTTTTATTATAAATTATCAGGAACTGCTTGTTCCTGATAAGTGATATGATTCTTGAGGATACTATTAAGAGTGTGATATAATCTTGCAGTGTCCCCCTTTTCTAGTTTTCTGAACTCTATACCTCTGTTTTGTTTGGAATGATCAACACCTATTATTCCATCTGAGGAGTCAGGAGATAGAATCATGCTGGCTTAATGGTTATAGAGTTTCTACTGTTCTTTTCTCACTTCAAACCCATTTAATATTTAGATGTACTGTACAATCACGTTAATACGCATATGCTATTTTTAAATAGAATGATACATAACTTTAGAACCATGAAATCCATATCTAGGGTCCTTCCAAGTAAAGTACACACATATTTAACATACAGTTGTGGCAGAATAGCTGAATTTAAGGCAAAGTAAACTATTAGACCATGCGGTGTGGAAGCCTCAACCACGCCGGGACACCACCCCGTCGTTGGCGTTTATGATGGCGTGGGGGAGGGGGCGGCAAGGATTCGACCGGCATTGTGGAGGTGATGGTGATGACGTGGCCGAGTTTTGTTGG
Source organism: Helianthus tuberosus (assembly GCA_030545235.1). Lineage (NCBI taxonomy): Eukaryota > Viridiplantae > Streptophyta > Magnoliopsida > Asterales > Asteraceae > Helianthus > Helianthus tuberosus. The sequence continues at coordinate 29,184,631 of CM060386.1, read as the reverse complement.
TCGGCCGAATATTAATGTTTTTTTTTTAATTTTATTAGTTTTGTTTATTTTTTGAATATAAAATAATAATAAAAAGTGAATGCCACGTGTCACACCACGCCACCTTTCCACGCCCCATCTCACCCCGCACTTTTTGGCACCACACTACTTTTCTGACAGGTGCTGACGTGGCTGCCACATGGCACTTCATGCCCTCTTTTCATGCCCTCCCACACCGTATAGTCTTAGACAGTTAGACCCATGCATGGGCCTCAGCCCAAGCTAGTTTTTACGTCTAGGGTTAATTAGTTAAAAGGGCAACATATGTATTTATTGATTAAGAAACTCTAGGGATAAGGATCAGTAGAATGTAGGTATTGGTAATATGCTTGCTTTGGTACAGATTCTAGGGTTCAGTTAAGCATCTTTGAGAAACGGCCACCTCTTGAAAGCGGGATGATTTTCTTTTTTGTTTCTTGTTATTTGAAAAATATTTATTGCTTCCTATGTTGGTCATCTTTCCGGATTTATTCAGCTTATTCTTGCTAGTTTAAGATAAAGGCTTCGTTTAATTGAGTTTCATTATTTATTTCACTTGTCCTTCTTTATGCATTATTGTTCCTTTAATGGCTAAGAGTTACTGCAGCTTCGATTGAGTAGAGAAGGGGTGATTATTGGGACAGAGTATCTATCTGATCTAGTGGAAAAGGGGCATACATCTCATAATCATGGTAATCGCCTCTGGTTTAACTGTGAATCTGTGATCTTTTTTTTACGTTACTTATGTTTGTACTTGTTAAATTCATTTAATGATTTTTAATACCATTCTCATAGTACGCCTATTGCGTGTAAGTCTTTTAACGTATGTTTAGTTGTCGTTGGGATAATAAATGATTCTTTCCTAGAAAAGACATGACCGACCCAATTGCATTTTTAAACCTCTCTATGGTAGTGGATGATTCTTAACAAATTACTTTGAGCAGAAAATGAGACCGATCTTCATGACAAAAAAGTTCATCTGGATAAATTTGATGACGAGGCAGAAAATATGATTAAGACTGTCAAGAAAGCATTGGCTAACGGAGAAGGGTGCCGGGTATGCGCTCCTCAATTTTGTAAACATTATTGATACAAAGGCATTAATAATAAAAACACGTTAATCTGGATAAATGTTGTTCATGATATTAAAGTATCAGTATTCTTCTTAACTGAATTAGGTTTATGGAGTGTTGGATGTTCAAAGAGTTGCTGGAAACTTCCATATATCAGTTCATGGTTTGAACATATTTGTTGCACAGATGGTAAGTAAAACATGACATTTGGTCTGGTTTATAAATCATCATATAGTACTTACCAGGTGCTTTTTTTGCAGATTTTTGAAGGAGCTACACATGTTAATGTCAGCCATGTGATTCATGATTTGTCGTTTGGGCCTAAGTATCCAGGGCTCCATAATCCTCTTGATGAGACAAACCGAATTCTCCATGGTTCCAGTGGAACATTCAAATATTACATAAAGGTTAATTAAATCATTTGACAGTTAAAAGTAAAAGCAAGCTCCTACTTTTGGCATCATAACATCATATACTTTTATGGTATTGTAGATTGTTCCAACCGAGTATAAATACATATCGAAAGAAGTCTTACCCACAAATCAATTCTCTGTTACCGAGTACTTCTCCCCGATGAATGAATATGACAGGACATGGCCAGGTTTGTTACTGAAATAAATTATTGTTTATTTATTATTAGTTAATACCATGATTAAAATTCTGTTTTTATGTGAGGGTTTACTCAATTTTTTTACGTGATTCAGCGGTTTACTTTTTATATGATCTTTCACCTATTACTGTTACCATCAAAGAAGAGCGACGGAGTTTTCTCCACTTCATAACTCGGTTATGTGCGGTGCTAGGTGGTACATTTGCTTTGACAGGTTTGTCCTAACTCTTCTGCTCGAGCTTTAGAACCTCTAATTAACATCATAGGTAAATGGACTATAAAACTAGGGGTGGCAAATTGAGTGTGTTCAGGTCAAGATAAGTAATTTATATTATGGTTGAAAATGGGTTGGGTCGGCATGCAAATACTTTTTGTTCATTTTTATATCTTTAATAAATAAATATTTGTGCTCATTTTATTGGACTAGCTGAACTCCACAGTACTTAATTGTAACTTAGACTCTATATACACAAAATTAATAAACCCTATTATTCATGTATGCAGATACATTAGTTATACGGCTCTCTAAATACGATTGCTAAAACTATGTTAAAGTAACGCCATTTAGGAGCTTTTGTGCATTTGAATACTTTTTAGATGACTTTTGACCCGCTCGACCCGTCATGTTTATAGCTAGATCTTGGCTTGACCCGAATCGATGCATTTGTATGCAAATGGGTCGAAATAGCCACCTCTGTATAGGACAATTTAGGTCAAGACTAGGAAATATATGTTCAAATATATCCTTAATCTTTTGCGAAACAATCTTTCAATAGTTCGAGCTTTGGGTAAATTGTATGTTGTGAATTGAACCAACACCAGATATAGGAGAATTTATAAGTTAAAGAAAGAGTTTGATTTACTCACATGATAGAATTTTTGGACTTCAAGTTTATGTCTAAAACATCTGACATCATCAGTAATCTCTAATGAAAATAATTGGTTAATTTGTAATTTTAGCTTGAAAATTGATTAAGAAAGGGTAAATTACAAGTTATATACTTATATGGTACATGAGTTTGCCACTCAAAATTGGAGACAAAACACCTTACTTGGTGGCTATGTAGTTAATAAGCTGATATATCAACCCATATATCGGTGATTCAGTGATATATCGGTTATCGGTCCCCTGCAGAGATATCGGTACAAAATATCGGTCAGAATATCGGTACCGATAATATCAGCGATATTGACCGATATTTGACTGAGATTTGACCAATATATCACCGATTTTCCCGATATCAGTACCTTTCTTCTTAGTTCTACTATCTGCCTTTTTTTCTTATTGTTGCTATTAGTGTTTTAAGTCGTAATTGTTAGTTGTTATTGTTAAATGTTAGTGTTTTAAGTCTTAGTAAGTTCCTACTTACTACAATTGTTATGTTTTGCAAGTTGCAAAAGGTTAATTTGTTAATGGTAGGAGAGTATACTGAATTGTTATTGTTAAATTGCTATATATATAAATTTAGCATGTTATTAAAATTACCGATATCCCACCGGTATCCTACCGCGATAACCGATATCTCAAATATCGGTCCTTGACCGATATCTGATATTTTACCGCATTAACTACTTAGCTTGGTGGTGTATTTCTTTGTAATCATCGTATGTGATATTATGATTCAAAGTACTATCGTATATGGAATATTACGAAAGAAAAAACTCTACTTTAATATTAGATAAATTATCCTAGTTAAGATAAGATATAATATATTAGTTAATATATACTGCTGCAGATAAGATTTACTCTTTAACCGCATGAATGATATTCTCTGAATTGGAACTTTTGCTATTAAATTTGCTAATAAAAAAACGTTTGATTTGCACACTTTTAATAGAAACACTTGATTATTAATCACATATGGTTGAAACCCCTCTTGACAATTACAAAGTAATATGAAAACTTGTGGACAACAATCAATGTTATTGAAGTAGGATCAACATCTTACCCTAAACAAAAACTTTGCATTCTTTGTGCAAGACATAAAAAGGGTAGATGCACATGCACGGTACCCTCGACCGCGGAAGGGATCCCCCTTCCCAAGCTAGCGACCCGACAACGCTGCCTGGCGGTGAAACCCTTGCCAACCCGAGGGGCTGAAACATGTTTCGAACCCGTGACCTCGAGTGTCCTCGGGCCGGTTTAAGGTGGGGGTCGGTGGCCACTGGGCTGACACCCAATAGTTTTGTGCAAGACATAAAGGGTAACCGTATATTGATTTTGTATATTAGGGTTACATAGGGGATCTATATATTGAGTTTGATATTACACAGATACCTTGTGGACTAGACTATGATACTTACAGTTAAATACATAACTAGTCTAAAAAATCAAAGTAAAAATATGTTCCATCTTTTTAAGACATGTGAAATACTTATTATTCTTGGCATCATCTTTGACAGGAATGCTTGACCGATGGATGTTTAGATTCCTGGAGGCAGTGACAAAACCTAACCCAAGGCGTTCAATGCGGTAAACTTTGTTACAAACTTGATGAAGTAAGTTCCATATCACAGAAAGAGGTGTTTGTTATTTTTGTTATCTTTAGTATTTGGTATTTTCTTTGTCAAGCTATATTTTCTCTAGTAAGTGTATAATTTAACTACATATCTGTTGGTGTAACCAAACCAACATTTTTTCGCTTGTGGTCAATCATAGTCTCGAGTTAACAACAATAGGGGTAGCTTATATGACCCAATCTAGCGATGTAAACATAAGAAAAGTTTGATATAACTCCAGGCTTCACTTTGGCTCTCATGATTATAGGGGGCCAAATTTCACCCTCGGTTTGAGATGCGGGTTATAATGGGTTGTAGTGCAAAAGATTGGATTTGTAACGGGTTAAAGGTGTAAAACTAGATACATTGTCGGGGCGGGTCAAACCGGGTTAAAATCCTGGACAATATCCATCCTTCCTCTGTACAATAGTCAAGTCATTCATCATTAATTGATGGAAATAATGCATGAGTGGCGGAACTATGTTCTTAATTTCTTACTATGGCATTTGTATGGGACTTGGGTCAAAGTCACGCCTAACATAATCTCCAACTTTTCTATGTATTTGGCTCATGCACGGTTGACGGTTCTATACTTATGCTAGTTTTGAAATTAGTTTCTTTTAAATTTCTATTTGTAAATTATATTAGAGTAAAATGCTAAAATCGTCCCTGATGTTTAGTCATATTTGTTTGTTCCATCCAAAATGACATTTTTGTGCATCTGATTCTGAGTCTTTCATGTTTGCATTTTATTGTCATTTCCATCTAAATCACCAACTAAGTTTATTTTTCTGTTAAGGTGTTAAGGTGAATGACATTTTTGTCCTTTTTGATAAAACAAACAAATATAACTAGATCCCACCCCAAAGATGATTTTGGCATTTTACTCTTATATTTTTGTTTTATCTTTTTTTTTAATTACTTGTTTTCCCTTTATATAGTAAAATGCCAAAATCATTCTCGAGGTTTCATATTTGTTTGTTTCATCCAAAAATAAAAAAATATCTTTCAACTTAACAGAAAAAATAACTGAGTTAGTGGTTTGGATGAAAATGGCAATAAAACGCAAACCTGAAAGACTCGAATGCAAAAAAAAAAAAAAAAAAAAAAATCATTTTGGATGAAACAAACAAATATGACTAAACCTCATGAACGATTTTGACATTTTACTATGTATTAAGAAAATTGCATGGCAGGATAATATAAATATATGTTTATGCATCACAGTTGATAATATAAATATCCGTTTATGCATCACGGTTGATAATATAAATATCCGTTTATGCATCATGGTTAAAATAATTGATATACGGGATTACAGGGGAGGAGGCAATGTGTAAGGAGGGGTTGCCCGGGCTACCTTCAACTACATTTACGTAATGTAATTTTTTTTATTTTTTATACAAAAGATATCTCTAATAAAAAAAAAAATTATTTGTGATACCCCTGAATCTTTGTGCTAGCTCCGCCGCCACTACGGGATTATGTGGTTTTCATGATTCGTTAATTAAAATTGGTTATGAACATTTACTTTTATATTTGTATCTATATTTGGTTGTTTAAGAACCCAAAAGAAATAAACGGGTCAGCCAAACCAATAACTTCTTTAACATGTTTTAAAATTGTTTACACTTTACACACGTCCCTATCCAACCACTCTAATACCTATGTGACTAACTGACTATGAATAATAAGGAGGGGGGGGGGGGGGGGTTGTAAGCGGGGAGAGGGGGTGGGGTGTGTAGTCGCAGGGACGGATCTAGCCCATATTTGTTGGTTCCTAGAAACCCAGTATGTTTGGAAAAAAAAATAGCGAGAACCTTGTAGAATTTAGAAAAAAATAGTGAGAATTAAAGAAAATTTATCAAAAGGAACCCAATAGAATAAAATACTGGATCCGCCATTGTGTAGTCCCTGCGCGGGCACACCATCATCACCTCTTTTTTAAGTGGGGTGATTGAGTGAGATTCGGGGAGTAGTCGATGTGGGGAAGAGAAGAGAGAGAGTTAATGGTGGCCCCACTGTCTTTCAACCAATAACACATTTTTTTTTCTAAGAAGAAATTGTCTACCACTCCCTATGTGTAGAGCACCTCTAGTGTTTGAGTGTAAAATTGGGAGTGCAGAGGGGAGTTGACATGACATGAGATGATTGGCTAGGTGGAGAGTTTACCACTCCCTATATGGGGATCACTCCTTCCACCCTAAGTCAATTTAATGACAATGGAGTAAGTTTATGCATCTTTCAATGAATCGGTATTGCTCATGCTAATTACGATAAAATCTAAAGAATACAGATGATTTCTAAGATTGAACATTAACAACACCCAATATGTTAGCCCAAAATAATAAAATTGAACAAAACAGACCACCGCCATGTCATCAACCATTATTCCATCACTTACAACCTTTTTTAGTGGAAATGCCCATCACTCACAACACCCAACAATAAACCCTTACACCCCCTCACATCCTTTCCTCCATCACGCGTTGATTTTATCACGGAATCCATGTATCACTCGTGAAATTTGATGAGTGGCGGTGATCTGTTTTCATTTTCCACGCGTGGAAAACTTCATCACGCACAAAAAATGGCACCGCCCCTCCTGCCCTTATGGCACTTAGACCATGAGTCGCAACTTCACTCCTCACTACAATTTCCACCACCACATTTGAGGGCGTGGTTCCACTACTCCTTCCAGTTTTCATCGTCAAGTCATTTTTATTTTTTAAATACATAACAGTTTTATGTTTTAATAAATTGTATATAAAAAATAAAGATATGAATTTAACTTAAATAAACGATTTCCATTATTAATTAAAAATGTTACATAATAAGAATTGAAAACTGTCACACCCCAACCGATGGCGGAAATATCGGGGTGTGGCACTGAGCGAAACAGATTGTCCAGAAGTTTCCATAACAACTATAATTACCAATTATTTAAAGCAACATGTCTCATACCATGTCATAAAAGATAACATAATTATTACAGACAATATCTAGTCAAACTGTTCTGTTCCGACAACTCAGATTTCTAATACAGACACTTTATTGTTGATCTAGGTCTTTCCTAGCCTCGATTTCATAGCAAGCAAAGCATGTAAACATCCTAAGCACCTGTCACATACGTTAAAGTAAAAGTCAATACACATAATGTAAAGGTGAGCATACAAGTTTAATAGATATAGTAAAATTCGAAATCGTTTACGCATAACCAGCACGTACACAGAATGAAATGAGGCATGTTAGTTATCGACATGAACCTATCGATACCAATGACTGCGGGTTGACTGCCCAAGGCAGTTCGCGATACACACTCACCACTGTGAGCCATGTAACTAATTGTCCTTAACAACCCCTGAGTGAACAGGTGCTGAGTCCAAACTAATAGTACTACCATTGCTTGTCACACCCCAACCGATGGCGGAATCATCGGGGCGCGACACTAGGCGAATCAGATTGCTCAAGAGAATCCATAACAACTATATTGCGACAATATTTAATGCGTTCATTATCCCATACTAATAAACAATTACAATCACATAAGCTGTCACGAATTTCCTGTTCTCTCAAACAATTCAAATCCGACAACCTAGATTTTAGGTGTGTTTATAGACTTCCTAGCTTGATTTGATGTAGACTGCGACTAAATCTGCAACATACGTTAAAATAATGTCAATACAAAAGTATTGGCGAGTATACAGGTTTGATATGTAATAGTGTAATAGATAAAAGCTGCGAATTTCCACATACATAAACGTAATACACGACATATATACTCACAAAAATGATACTACCAGCTAAGTCCTCGAGCTGCGATTGCTAAACTAGACCCCGTCGGGCGCAATAGTACTATACTAGTCATGGTGGGATGTCGCGAGTATAAGTCCTAGCACATATGTAACTAGCATCACGTATAACTATGCACGTAAGTCATTCGCAAGTGATAAGTAGTTTAAGCATTTGATGTAATTCGATTTGATAGCAACGTATGTTACACCCAAAAGTGCAAAAGCAAAAAGGGTTCAAGTATACTCACTGTCGGTGTTCGGCAAGCAAACACAACTTGATTGGATTGATGGGAGCGTGTATGAGATTAGCCTGATTATAGATTGATAGCGTAAGCATTGAATAGTGCATTAAACAGTGGCGAGTTGTAACAACTCGTATCAAAAAGTCTTAATTATTATTTTAATTAACCAATAGGAAACCCTAATTGAGAAACCCAAGTGATTCTGAACAAACCCTAAAAATTTCAGAACAATCGGAATCAGGATCAGGGCCCCAAAAACTCAGGGGGGGCAAACCCTAGTTAGTATTATCTTAACAGTTTTACGTGTAAAATAAAAATGAACGCAAGACCAACTCAGCAAGGCTACTATTACACGGGGCTACCCTATGATGGGTAGGCACCCCTCGCGCCACGCGACACCCCCTCGCGCCACGCGAGGGGGGAGGTTTTTCATGTATAAATAGGAGTGTTTGGGACTTGATTCTGTGCGTTTGTTCGACGTTCAAACTCAAATTGATCGTTGAGATATTGTAATTTTACTACAATTAACACACACGGATCACTAATCGACGCCGCAATCAGGGTAATAACTCGATCGCTGATACGATTCAATGTCCGATTGATCAATGTACTCAATGGATGTTTAAGTGCTGCCCACATTAGGGTGATGCTTTGTCATTAGTCGTTAATTCGATGGATGTTTAAGCATAGCACTTTGTCATTCGTTGTGAGGGTTGATCTCGTGAGTTATCGTAAATGCTGTATTGATTACTAACCCAGAATTGTGTGCCTGTTATTAAATTAGGTTGAAAAGGCTAAATCAGTAGGCTAGGCTCTGCCCAATTAAATCTGCAATGTGAGTCATTCTCTTTTTATCAACTATTTTACAATACCTCAAATTATTTTCAAAAGTTATAATTACAGGGACTAAGTCGTGGATATCTTGAATCACTGGCTAGTGGGGTATTGTGCACATTACTAATTTTCTCCCAGTTAGGTTCTGTAACACCCCAAAAATGGGTTTGGTAATTTAAGAGGGGTAGACACGTCATGAAATAAATAACTAGGCTACTTAACCTAGTTAAGGGTATGGTCAAAAGTATTAAATGATGAAGGTAGTGTCAGTTATGTTTTAAAAGGTAAACCCGAGGGGCTAAAGTGGAACAAACGAAAGTTTATTTACTAATTAAAAGAAATCAAAACACAAATAAACACACACAACGTGTGTGTTCGAGAAAGAGCCAGGAGCTCCATGAGAGCTCCACAAACCCTAATCATGAAGATCATCAAATCGGAAGGCATGATGAAGCTTAAATCCATAACCGAGCATGGATTAATGATCACCAACACGAGGGGATCATAAGGTATGTCTTAAATCTAAGATTGGTGATCATGTGTGAAGTGGGTTATGTTCAAATCCATGAATTTATATGAAATTAAGCATGTAGAGGTATTAAAAACACCAAATAGAACTTGTGTCATGAATAATTTCAAGTAATTGGGTGATTTAGAATGAAACCCATTTCATGAGTGTGAAGATGATGATCATGATGAACTTGTAGATGTTATAGTGTGATCTTTTGATGTATAAGGTGTTATATGATAGATTGAGATAGATAAACTTGATGTGGAATTTATGATTATGAGATGTTGCTTGAATGTGATAGTTCATAAGATGAAATAGGGAAGAACATGCTTAAAGCACTTGTACCTTATGCTTAGGAAATGATATGCACACCAAGTGTTTGATGAAATGCTTAGGAGAAAATGATAAGTGAGATTGTATGCTAATCATGTTATGATGAATGTGATGACATGTACGGATAGGAGTCATGTCAACATGGACACAAGCATGGAAGGGCAACGGGCCAAGGATAAACACGGAAGCTATGCTTGAACTCGGACGCATGAGGTAAGTGAACTCCTAACTTACCCTTTTGTTTGGTACAGTAGTTATGATATATGGTAATTATTGAATGTAGTGTGAGAAGATATGAATCGATGTTATTACTAAGTTAAGTTTTAGTACAAATGAGTTGAGAGTGGTTAATAAAGAGATTCGATTAACCTTGGGTAAGAAATAGAACTTACATAATGAATTAGGTATAAAGATGATTTAAGGAGTTATACATGTAGGATGTAAATTGTAAATACATGTATAAATAGAAAGTGAATACATGCTTGAGGGAGTATTTAATTATATGCTGAATGAATAAGATGAGTTATAGGTATTCGGGAATATGTTCATATGAAGGGAAGCTAATGATACTAACCGTTTCTATTAAGAATTAATGTAAAGTATAGGCATGTTAACACTGGAAGTGAAGAGTAACTCCGCAATCCGATGCTAGTGATCGAAGGAATGAATGAAGAGGCTGGTATAAGAGAAAGCAGGATATGTTAACGCTTTACTATGCATGTGTTAAGATTTATATTTTGTTTATTATGTCATCTGTTGCTAATGATTTGATTGAATGTGGTGACTGCAGACCATACAGAGTTTTGGATGTCTCATCAAGAAGTGTACGCGGTTGAAGATCGAGTCAAGACATGGATTGTACGTGGGAGGGTGTATGTGGTCACTTAAATTGATATAAGTATATTAGTTTTTGATTAATTTTTAGAAAAGGGATTGATGTACTTAAGAGAAAGAAAGATTATCATAAAAGAAATTTTTAGTATGTATTTTCCGCTGCGTTAAATTTGATTAAAACGATTTAGGGCGTCACAGGTTCATTGACCTACTCGGGATAATCACTGTTAGGTTCATTGACCTACAGGGATAATCATCACTATTTAGGTTCATTGACTTAATAGTGGTATGACCATCGTCACCATTGTGACATGTCACCATTGTGACAAGATGCCAGATAAAAATAAGATAGAAGCCATTGTAATCGCTCTTATGCTGTAATTAATAACTATGCATCATTTTATGTAAATAGAATGATTCACTCAGTATTTCCCGCTGACAAAACCTTTTTCAAACATGTTTCAGGTGATCTGTTATGATCCAGGAAAAGTGCCGTGAAGCACTACAGGCTTAAGAAAGTGGCTCAGGCTAAAATAAAGAAACAGGTTTTGTAGAATAAAAGATTTCTTCATGAAATCAAAAGATTGTAAATTACCGGGTTTTATCCCGAGTTGTGAAATAAAATAATCGGGAAATATTTCAGTTATAAAAAGATCCTGAAGAAACTTCCGCTGTTAATTAAATACCACGGGATTTCTGTCCCGCGGCTCCTGAAACGGGTCAAACCGGGTCGGGGGCCGTGACAGAAAAAGGTGGTATCAGAGCCACTGATCGAGCCACTTATCGAGCCACTGATTTAAGCCAATTAAGTATTTATAAATACTTAATAATTTTTATTAATTGCTATTTTATGATTATGTGTTTTATTATCTGACTAATTTTGTACAGTAGGGACAGATCTTTATATGTTAACCACTGTAGCAATAAATACAAATCTTTAAATAATTTGATTTAAGTTTTAGCACTCTTATTAAATATAAGCCAGAAACCTGATTCAGTAAATAAATAAATTTACAATAAAACCTAGTGTGTTTTAACTTATCAGTTATTTTATAGTTATCTAGTATAAAATAATATTTAAAGGTTTTCTATGAAAATTGATATGATTTTTTTTTAACTTAGTATTTGTGGGTATTTTGTTAAACAGCATGAGTGACTTGTCTGATGCTCTTCAGAATTTAAATCTCTATCCAGTAAGAATAGAAGTTTCCAGAGATTTCAATAAGTATATACCAGACATAGAAGAACCTATAGAATTCAACGCTTTACCTCTCGAGAAACTCAAACCTAAGAAAATGGAAATTGGGGAAAGCTCTAGACAAATTGAGGGGTTACCATCTCAAGAAGAGCTAGATTTTATAATGGCAAGCTATAATATTATTAAACCTGTTAATGAAAATGTTTTTATTCATTCTCTTGAAACACAACTACCAATGAATTTAGAACCAACTATTCCAAATCCTTCCATCCATTCGCAAATAGACGAATGGTTGGCTAATGAAATACAACTCCAAAACAATCCCTATAAGCTTTTTCCTCAGTTCAAACCAGAACCTTTACCAAAACCATCAATAAGTAACGAGAATATGACTGAACTCCGCCACTTTGGCGAAGAATTAATGGATGCTGAGGATAGGATTCAAGAGATTGGGGGACAGATCTCCTGGAAATGCGATGAGAGGAAACGCCATTACTAGAATATCATAGGGGATTTTGGAACTATGATTGTGTAATAGCAATAGTAATAGTAAAATCAGTCTGTGAAATAATTACGAATAAAACTTTGTAAGATAATGGTATGTATTTATGCATATTATTAAATATAAATGGAAATCGAGAAATTGATAGTTTTGGCTATATTGGTGTTATGAACTCTGTATAATTATGTTGTGTAATTGTTATTTATTTAATACTAATAAAATATATGTCAGATGGAAAACGCTAATAATGAACCAGTTAATGAGGTTAATCAATCTGAGCAACAACCGGGGGATCAATATATGACTAGACATGATATAGAAAATATCGTTGCTCAAGGGATAGCCAACGCTATTCCAACAATAGTTGCACAAGGGATAGCCAATGCTATTCCGGCAATAGTCGCTGCTATCCAGAAACCTGCTGAACCTCAACAAATAGTTCCTAGCAAACGTATTTCTGAAAATAACTTCAGTAATAGCGTAAATGGAGGCAATGATCATGTTAATCATGATAATGAACCACGGCAAGCTCCGCTTACTAAGAAAAGGAAAACTGCAACACCTGGTTGCACTTATAAAGAATTTCTTGCTTGTAAACCCGTTGAGTTTGCAGGCAATGAAGGAGCGACTGCAGCACTACGTTGGTTAGAGAAAACGATGCAGTAATTGCCATAAGTAAATGTGTTCAGGATGATCAGGTCATGTATGCGTCAAACCTTTTCAAAGAAGGAGCGCTAGAATGGTGGAATACGGTGTTACAAGCAAAAGGAAGAAGGATGGCGTATGCTATGCAGTGGGAAGAATTTAAGAGCTTTGTAGAAAGAAAATTTTGTCCCGAGTATGAAAAGGAACAAATGACAAATAAGTTTCTAACTCACCGGATGGTGGATGTAGATTGTCGAGGGTATACTTCGACATTCTTCGAGTATGCTCGAGTGGTACCAACTCTGGCTTCGCCAGAGCCGGTACTTATTTCTCGTTATATTTGGGGATTAATTTCCGAAATCCGTAATATCGTCAAAGCTGCGAAACCTCGCACGATTGATAATGCGGTAGATTTAGCCAATACTTTGACTGACGAACTAGTACGGACAAGAGAAGAAAATAGAAGGAAGGAAGTAGCCCAAAAGATTACTTAAGGATTCCGTCCGGGTAACCATAACAATTTCAGGAAAGGAGGGAATGGGCAATCTTCCACTAGTCCATTTTGTAATATTTGCAAAAGGAATCATTTTGGAAGATGCAAGGGATATTGCAATTTTTGCAAAATTCCGGGGCATCAAGAAGAAGACTGCAGGAGGAAGAAATTTACAGTCTGCTACAACTGTGGAGAAGCTGGACATCTTAGGCCAGATTGTCCAAAATTGAACAAACTATCTGACAATAAAGCCAAACCTGCAGAAGGAGCAAAAAGGAATGGAAGAGCCTTCCAACTGACTGCTAAGGAAGCAGAGCTTATTCCAGATGTGATAGCCGGTACGTTCTTAGTTAACAACGTTTACACAAAAGTATTATTTAACTCTGGTGCAAACCAAAGTTTTATAAATACTTCATTTTGCCAAACTCTTAACTTACCTTTAGCCAGCATTAGGCAAATTTCTACAGTAGAAACGGCAGATGGGAATTCAGTTAAAATAAATAAGGTTATGCAAAACATAGAAATAGAACTTTTAAGTTATAAATTTTCTGCAATCTTATTATCTATGAAAATTAGTTGAATTCAATATTATGTTAGGAATGAATTGGTTAGTAAACAACCATGCTCGAATTATATGTGATAAGAATTCCATAGAAATTTGTGCACCCACTGGAGAAGTAATAATGATTACAAGAGATAAGCCATGTAAACCCATAAAGTTCATATCAGTAATGAAAGTTGCTAATTATGAACGAAAGCAAGGAACAATATATATGATTTCAGTAATCATTAATACTAAAGAGAAAGAACTTAAGGAAATTTCTGTAGTTTCAGAATACCCAGATGTATTCCCAGAAGAGTTACCAGGATTACCACTAGATAGGGAAGTAGGATTCATCTAATTCTAGGAACTATACCGATAGCCAAGGCATCTTATCGGTTAGCACTCACAGAAATATTAAAACTGAAAAAAAAAACAATTAGATGAATTACTAAGTAAAGGTTTCATACAACCTAGCTCATCCCTTTGGGGAGCGCCAGTGATTGTTTGTAAAGAAGAAGGATGGTTCGATGAGAATGTGTATTGATTATAGAGAATTGAATAAGGTTACAATTAAGAATCGATACCCATTACCTAGAATTGATGATTTATTCGATCAATTCCAGGGAGATAGATATTTTTCTAAAATCGACTTATGTTCCGGATATCAACAATTGAAAGTACAAAAGGAAGACATACCTAAAACTGCTTTCAGGACTAGGTATGGTCATTACGAGTTTACAATCATGCCCTTCGGATTAACGAATGCACCTGCAGCATTCATGGACATGATGAATAAGATCTGTAAACCATATTTGGATAAATTTGTAATTGTCTTCATCGACGATATACTTATTTATTCCAAAAGTCAGAAAGAACATTGTCAACACTTGCATGCACTCTTAACTTTGTTAAGAAAAGAGAAGCTTTACGCCAAATTCTCGAAGTGTGAATTTTAGCTGCCCAAAAGTGCAATTTCTAGGTAATATGGTGAATCATGAAGGTATTCACATAGATCCTAATAAGATATCAGCAATTACCACATGGAAAATTCCACAATCCGCAATGGAAATTAGGATTTTTTGTAGGTTTAGCCGGATACTATAGACGGTTTATTTTTCCAAGATAGCTATATCATTAACTAAGCTATAAAACAGTTAAAGTTTAAATAGAGACATTATCTGTATGAAAGTAAGTCTACGGATCATAAGAATTTAAGGTATATATTTGGGCAAAAAGAATTAAAAATGAGGCGAAGGAGATGGATAAAAATCCTAAGTAACTACGACTGTGATATTCAGTATCACGAAGGAAAGGCTAAAGACGGCTAGAGATCACCAGAAGAGTTATACAGATAAAAGACAAAAGCCGTTGGAGTTTCAAATTGGAGATAAAATGCTATTAAAAGTATCTCCTTGGAAAAGAAGTTGTTAGATTCGGTAAGAAAGGAAAGCTAAGTCCAAGGTACGTAGGACCATTTCCAGTGATCCAACGTATAGGACTAGTTGCTTATTGTTTACAACTACCAATAGGAAACCCTAATTGAGAAACCCAAGTGATTCTGAACAAACCCTAAAAATTTCAGAACAATCGGAATCAGGATCAGGGCCCCAAAAACTCAGGGGGGGGGGGGCAAACCCTAGTTAGTATTATCTTAACAGTTTTACGTGTAAAATAAAAATGAACGCAAGACCAACTCAGCAAGGCTACTATTACACGGGGCTACCCTATGATGGGTAGGCACCCCTCGCGCCACGCGACACCCCCTCGCGCCACGCGAGGGGGGAGGTTTTTCATGTATAAATAGGAGTGTTTGGGACTTGATTCTGTGCGTTTGTTCGACGTTCAAACTCAAATTGATCGTTGAGATATTGTAATTTTACTACAATTAACACACACGGATCACTAATCGACGCCGCAATCAGGGTAATAACTCGATCGCTGATACGATTCAATGTCCGATTGATCAATGTACTCAATGGATGTTTAAGTGCTGCCCACATTAGGGTGATGCTTTGTCATTAGTCGTTAATTCGATGGATGTTTAAGCATAGCACTTTGTCATTCGTTGTGAGGGTTGATCTCGTGAGTTATCGTAAATGCTGTATTGATTACTAACCCAGAATTGTGTGCCTGTTATTAAATTAGGTTGAAAAGGCTAAATCAGTAGGCTAGGCTCTGCCCAATTAAATCTGCAATGTGAGTCATTCTCTTTTTATCAACTATTTTACAATACCTCAAATTATTTTCAAAAGTTATAATTACAGGGACTAAGTCGTGGATATCTTGAATCACTGGCTAGTGGGGTATTGTGCACATTACTAATTTTCTCCCAGTTAGGTTCATTGACCTACTCGGGATAATCACTGTTAGGTTCATTGACCTACAGGGATAATCATCACTATTTAGGTTCATTGACTTAATAGTGGTATGACCATCGTCACCATTGTGACATGTCACCATTGTGACAAGATGCCAGATAAAAATAAGATAGAAGCCATTGTAATCGCTCTTATGCTGTAATTAATAACTATGCATCATTTTATGTAAATAGAATGATTCACTCAGTATTTCCCGCTGACAAAACCTTTTTCAAACATGTTTCAGGTGATCTGTTATGATCCAGGAAAAGTGCCGTGAAGCACTACAGGCTTAAGAAAGTGGCTCAGGCTAAAATAAAGAAACATGTTTTGTAGAATAAAAGATTTCTTCATGAAATCAAAAGATTGTAAATTACCGGGTTTTATCCCGAGTTGTGAAATAAAATAATCGGGAAATATTTCAGTTATAAAAAGATCCTGAAGAAACTTCCGCTGTTAATTAAATACCACGGGATTTCTGTCCCGCGGCTCCTGAAACGGGCCAAACCGGGTCGGGGGCCGTGACACGAGTGAACCAAGTGTCTAATGGTAATCCGATCGGATGGCAATCCGATCGGATAGCCAGTCGATCGGGTGGCAATCCGTTCGGATGGTCATCCGATCGGATGACCATTCGATTGGATTGTCACTTTGTTTGGTGAAGAGGTGTTTGTGTATAATGGTTTGCCTTTTGAAGTTTTCGTTGTAGCATTTGAAAACAGCGAAGTATCTCTACCCTTCAGGTCGGTCGGTCGATCGGACGGCGGTTCGATCGGGCGACGATCCGATTGGTAGGACACTTTAGTGAGAACAAGTTCACTGCAGTTTGTCACTCGATCGGATTACAATCCGATCAGGTGGCAATCCGTTTGGAATTGTCTAAGTGTTGAACATGTTGAAAATTGTTTAAGTGAGGGACCAAGTGCAAGCCGATCGGACAGCTGTGTAACAACTCTCATCAAAAGTCATAATTATTAAATTAATTAATCCAATAGGAAACCCTAATTGAGACACCCAAGTGATTCTGAACAAACCCTAAAATTTTCAGAATTTTCAGAATCAGGATTAGGGCCCCTAAAACTCAGGGGGGGTTAAACCCTATTGACGATTATCCAAATTGTGAGCTGTAGAAATCAAATTTTCGAAATCCACCAACTCAGCAAGCCTACCCATGCACGTAGCTACCCTATGAATATAGGTTGGCAGTCGCGTAGCGCGACGACTAAGGGGGTAGGCAGTCGCGCTACGCGACGGGGTAAAATTTTCAGTATAAATAGGTTGGTTTGGGACTTGAATTCTGGTACTGAAACGACGGAAAAATTCGAAGTATACTCTAAGTTATAGCAGGAATACTCTAAATAACACACACGAGTCTCGAAATTCTGCTGCAAAACAGGGTATTAGCACAATCGCTGCTACGATTCATTTATCCGACGATCAATATATCCAATGAATGTTTAAGTGCCGCCCACATTAGGATTATACTTTATTATTCGTCATTAATTTGACGGATCATCGTTAATTCGATAGATAAAGTATTATACTTTGTCGTTCGTTGTTAATTCAACGGATCATCGTTAATTCGATGGATGAAGTATTGCATTTTGTCATTCATTGTGAGAATTTGATCTCGTGAATTATCGTAATTGCTGGATTGATTACTAACCCAGTTTTGTGTGCATTGTTAATTATATTAGGTTAACAAGGCTAAATCATATATTAGACTCTGTCCGTATTAAATCAGCAATGTGAGTCATTCTCTCTTTTTATCAAATCTATTTACAAAAGTATGTTATTTTCAAAGTTATAATTACGGGGATTAAGTCTTTGTAATCACCAAGTTACAGCCGGTATGTGGGGTTTTGTATACATTACTTGATAATCGTCACCATTGGGGCAGCCAATGGGGGATATGACCATAGTCACAGACACCATTGGACGAATGGGCCAATGGGTCGAGTGACAAATACCGTGGGTAGTTGGTTTGATATCAGAAACATTGTAATCGCTCTTAATACTGTATATTATAACAAATGTGTCATTTTAGCAAAATGAATGAACTCACTCAGTATTTCCCGCTGACAAAACCTTTTTCAAACATGTTTCAGGTAATTACAGTAGAGATGGATACGGCACTGAAATGCGTCAAGAAGTGGCTTATTTTATTAATTAAATCAAATTAAGAAATATTGTTTTATGTAATAAAATTTATCTTTATTAAAGCTACCTTTGTAAAACATGGATTTATTCCATCTATTTAATAAATAAAAATCCGGTGTTTCTAAACTCTGATATTTTTCCTAACTCACGGTCCTGATGAAATTTCCGCTGCAACGTTTTTAAAATAATCACCGGTACCACTGGGCTGTTCGCGACTCCCGATTTCGTCCAGGGTGGGTCGGGGGTCGTGACAGAATGAGGCCAAGACTTGGAGTTCATAAGAACTCCATGACGACATCATCCTAGAACACCTCAAATCCACCGATTTCACGGTTAAAAGTTAAGATTCAAATGTGAAGATGATGAAAGAGTATGTGTAGATCATAGAAGTACAAGATTTGAGGTAGAAACTTACAAGAATCGCGAGAAATCGAGAGGAAATAAGCGAGAATAGTGAGAAATAAGCTCGTACATAATCCCTACTGGATGTACTCAAGTTGGTCTGTTGGTTCCTAACTATAGTCTAGGTATCTAAGACATCGACCTGGACTAGGTCGTGTCTCGCCTAATTCCCTATAGTTATGGCTCTGATACCAACCTGTCACACCCCAACCGATGGCGGAATCATCGGGGCATGGCACTGAGCGAAACAGATTGTCCAGAAGTTTCCATAACAATTATCATTACTATTCAATTTAAAATAACATGTCCCATACCATGTCTCAAACAGTAAACAAATTATTACAGATAAAATCTAGGCAAATAATTCTGTTCCGACAACTCAGATTTAAATAGAGCAATTGTTTATCTGCTTCTAGAGACCCTTGATTCAATTACTACAGACAACTATTTGTTGGGCTCTAAAGCTTTATTCTAGCATCGATTTCCTACCCGATGTGCATCCTAAGCACCTATCACATACGTTAAAATAAAGTCAATAAATAAAATGTAAAGGTGTGCATACAAGTTTGATAGTAGCATATAGAGTTCGAATTCGTTTACGCATAACCAACACGTACACATAGAGAAATGAAGCACGTTAGTTATCGACATAGATCCATCGATACCAATGACTGTGGGTTAACTGCCCGAGGCAGTTTGCAATACATGATTACCACCGTAATCCATGCAAGTAATTGTCCTTAACAACCCCCGTGTGAACGGGTGCTGAGTCCAAACTATCGTTGCTAAGGCAGGTAGACAGCGTTCCATGTGTAAACATAACAAACAAGCATTCATAAGCCACGTATAACATGCATTAACGGTTAGCGTTCAAATAGTATTGAGTAGTGTGTTTGATGTGATTTGAATAGTTATAACGTATGTAACACCCAAAAGTGCATAAAGCAAAAAGGGATCGAGTATACTCACAGCGGTTGATGGATTGAAGGGAGCGCTTAGCGAGTAAAGTTAGCCTGAATGGATTGATAGCATAACGATAAGTGACGTGTAAAACGATACAAAGTGTGAATGGGTCGGATAGCAGTTCGGTCGGATGGTAATCCGATCGGACGGCTTGTCTTGTGCGGATGGCAATCCGTTCGGATGGTCATCCGGTCGGACGGTAATCCGGTCGGGTGACTATTCGAGTGGATTGTTTCTTTCTATGAGAAGGATGTGTTTGTGTATGATGGCTTGCCTTTTGAAGTTTTCGTTGTAGCATTTGAAAAACATTGAAGTATCTCTATCCTTCAAGTCGGTCGATCGGACGGTCAATCGTGCGGATGACAATCCGTTCGGATGGCAATCCGGTCGGACGGTAATTCGGTCGGACGACGACTCTAGTGATAGGGTTACTTTGTGGGAACAAATTCACAGCAGAAGAGTCACTCGGTCGGATGTCCATTCGACCGGGTGGCAACCCTGTTAGTGAATATGTTGAAAATTGTTTAAGTCTTTAAAGTCTTAGTATCTCATGATCCGAAGAGTAATCCGGTCGGATGGTAATCCGGTCGGACAGCAATTCGTTCAATACTCAAACTTAGACAAAACTGATTAAGTTGTGGGACCCAAGGTGTGATCCGTTCG
The DNA here is from genome assembly GCA_030545235.1 of Helianthus tuberosus. Taxonomy (NCBI): domain Eukaryota; kingdom Viridiplantae; phylum Streptophyta; class Magnoliopsida; order Asterales; family Asteraceae; genus Helianthus; species Helianthus tuberosus. The sequence continues at coordinate 29,163,956 of CM060386.1, read as the reverse complement.
GACAACATTCCGTCCTGGTTGCTCCGGCCGTCTTACACTTGGTCGTTTTGTTTATTTGTAGTTTTATCGAGACTTTTTGACAATGTGTTAACCAATAGAACCCCATCTTGACCCCAGCGACCTAATCGACAGGAATCACCCTAGTTCGGCCAGTTAACCGATTCAAGACGGTTGTTCTTGTTTAACCCGAAATCGGTGGTCTCGTGAGTAGAACCCAGATCTTGAGCTAGCACAACACTAAAAATGAGCGGAGGACTAGATCTAGATCCGTTTCTATCGGTTTCAAGCGTATTGAGTGCAAAAGAGTTGAAAGAAAGTTAGAAACCAACTTTCAATCCTTTTTCACTGTGTTTATGTTTAGATCTAGTATAGATCCCTGTTCATTTGTGTGTAAATCGGTTAGATCCGAGTTGTTCTCGGTGGATTGAAGCCAAATCATGAAGTTCCTCAAGAACTCATGATGACATCATCCTAAAACACCTCGATTCTAGCGATTTTACGGTTAAAAGTTAAGATTCAAAAGATAGAAAGGTGTAGGAGTGCGTGTAGGTCAAGAAAGTACAAGATTTAGGACGAGATCTTACCGGGATTGAGAGAAATCGAAGAAAAGGTGAGCTGAGCGTGCTGGTCGGACAGAGGTTTCCAAAAGTAGAAAGTTTGAGAGTGACATGGGTATTTATAGGATTCCAAAAAGGGAAAAGGGTGGGTCGGTCGGATGGCATCCCGCCCGAATGACTATCCGGTCGGATGTCATCTCGGTCGGATGACATCTTGACGCCATGGCCAAGTGGCAGCCCGGTCGGATGGCTATCCGGCCGGATGGCACTTGGTTCGTGCGTTTGACGCGATGATTTTTACTGATTCGATTTTGATTGCGAGCGATGCGGTACGATTGAGTTTTCTAGTCAAATTACTTTTAATCCCAACCACTCATATCTCACGCTATCTCTTCTCCACTAATTATCATAGTTCGATTTCGATTGAGTTCGATTGCGTTTCGATTGATTACCACACATAACATAAAGGAACATGCACAAGTAACACATAAGGCAAACATACACGTATAATAGTAACTAAAATGCGCAGTTCGAGTTACGATTTGATATCGATTCGATTTGGATAGTTTGATTATCGTTTCGTTAACTTTATCGCATTGTTACTTCCTTTAGTTCACAGTCGTAGGTTGATCGAATAACGAAAATCATACGTCGATTATTGTAATTATAGACACTTACTCCACATAATAGCTAAAATAAAAGAAATCTATTATTAGTCGGTTGCGCGAAATCGGTCGTTGACTTTGACTTCCCGAAAACACGGGGTGTTACAGATAGAGTTCCCTCTTCAAATTACTTTTGATCCCAACTACTATATCTAACATACAATCATCCTACATATCTTGCGTTTAGCGTTTGCGATTCGATGGCGATAGTGTTGTGATTGCGTTTTCGATTGATCACCACAACATAACATAAATAATAAACATGCACAAGTAACACATAAAAGCACACACACATAAAATCATAACCAAAGTGCGTAAGTTCGAGTTGCGAGTGCGATGCGATAAGCGATAAACATGCGATAAATAGCGATAAAACCTTGATTATTAATAAGTACTCCACATAATATAGCTAAAGCAATAAAATAGATAGATTCTCTATAAGTCAAAGAAGTCAAAACAGTCAAACTTGACTTTGACTTTGACTTTCGAAACACGGGGTGTTACAAAAACCATAGTCAAATATTAAAAAAGAAACTACAGTTCGAGTTGTTTGAGAGTCTTTGCCTTTAAAATTTCGATCTCTTCACCATTCGAGATGTTGACCTAAGCGCGAGTCAACGCCTCTTCCTCGGCGACAATCCATTTTTGAGGGGGTTGGATGCGCTGAATTTCTTCAAGCATTACCCTTTTTGGACAGTTTGAGTTTGGTCTCGGTACGATGTCGGGTTGTGTCTTAGAAAGGGTATCTAGTTCGGCTTCGGGTTGCGTTTGAGTTTCATAGTTCCAAAAACCATATTGTGGTGTTTGTGGTTGTGGTTGGTAGTATTGTTGGTTTGAATTGTATTATGAAGTAGGCGGAGGCGACATCCACCACTACTATTGCGGTTGCTCAGGTTGTTACGGTCCATTTAAAAAAAAAACAAAAATGTTAGCACTTTTTATTTATGAATGTCATTTACTTTATTTGACATGTTTTTAACCAAATGTAATAAAACAGAAATTGAAAAGTTTAAGGGTTTGGACGAATGGGGAAGATTCATTTGAGAACAAATTTAATGTGAGAAGAAAAAGAAGAAAGGGCATATTAGTAAAATGCTATTTCATTTATAACTCATATCATTAATTTTTCTCTATTTAATTAATTAGTCAACTAATCATTAATTATCCTACATATAATCTACAAAACCTACACATATCAAAATTTTCCTACATATACCCTACACATTATAGAATTTTATCCTACACAGTCGAAATTTATCCTACACACCTCGAAATATATCCTACACAACTGGTAATTTATCCTACACAACTAGTAATTTATTCTACACTTTAAATTAAGTTGTTTTTTTTTTTAATTTGGAAAAATATATATTTTGAAAAGGAGTTACAAATTTAATTTAGCTAGTTATTAAAGTGGAAGAATACAAATTAATGATTTATGTAAGTTTACCAATATACCCTTGTATTAAAATTAACTACAAATATTAAATGAACTAAAATGAAGCATTCTTATTGGTTGAAACTTCTTCTTTTTTCTTCTTACAAAAAAATTCTTCTCATTTGAACCCTCCACTTGGACGAATATAGTGCTACCAGAAAAGTGATAAGACACTTTTTATTTTTGTTAGTGCATTTTATTCAAATATTTTTTTTATATTGTTACCACTTTTGTTATTTTATAACACTTTTAGTGTTTTGAATATTACAATTTTTTATAATATTCTGAACACTTTATTTTTGTAATATTCTAAACACTTTATTATTAAATTCAGTATAAATGTAGTCAAATATATCTTTTAATTAACATATAAAATAATTTAATATATCATCTAATTTAATAAAAAGTAACATAAAAAATAATTTAAAATATCATCTAATTTAATAAAAAGCAACTAATAAAAACCAAAAGTGTTTGAATGTTGATTATACTTTTCATATATTAAACTTTCCTAAAACTTTAACTACAATTCTTTATTTTAACAACACTTTCTTAAATAAAAAAGTGCTACCACTTTACACAAAAGAAACCCAAAAAAGCCATGTAATAAAAAGAAGGTGTCCCAGCTCCTAAAACGACACCGTTTAATTAAGAACTAGAACCCAAATCGGGTTGTGAAGTCTAAACTCTAAAATCCAGTTTCTGAATACGATGGATTGACAGATTACACTACATATTAATTACCTAACTCCACTCCACTGACACCTATCGAATGACGAACCTTTAAGCATCCTCCCACTCAACATTCCAGCTACTTTCTACTATTAATCACACACTTCCTTCATGTTGTTTGCAGATTTCAACCGCTTTCCACTTCCAGAACTTTCTTCAACAGATCTGGCCACTTGAAGAGTGAAAACTCACTTCAATTCGCACTCATTCGCCTGTTCTGAGGTCAGTAATCTCACTTTCTATCTGTTTATGCGACTGCATTATTTGAATGACGTACAGATCCAACGCTGCATTGAAAACCTAATTTGAGATGAATTTGAATTTGAATTTGAATGTTGAAGTTAGTTGTAATTGACGATGTTAGATTGATGTTTGACCTTGTTTCTGCTGCTTATTGTAGTTATAAGTTAGTTAGAACAAACGGTTGTGATTTGAATGGATTCGTTTGGTTTACTGTGAATCCGTTAGAGGAATACGGTAGCTTGATTGGAGTTTTGTGTTTATGTGATGAATAAGTAGTTGCATTAAGTTGAGATTAGGTTTAATGCGTTTTCTGAATGACGTACAGATTCAACGCTACATTGAAAACCTAATTTGAGATGAATTTGAATTTGAATGTTGAAGTCAGTTGTAATTGACGATGTTAGACTGGTGTTTGACCTTGTTTCTGCTGCTTATTGTAGTTATAAGTTAGTTAGAACAAACGGTTGTGATTTGAATGGATTCGTTTGGTTTACTGTGAATCCGTTAGAGGAATACGGTAGTTTGATTGGAGTTTTGTGTTTATGTGATGAATAAGTAGTTTTATTAAGTTGAGATTAGGTTTAATGCGTTTTCTGAATGACGTACAGATTCAACGCCACATTGAAAACCTAATTTGAGATGAATTTGAATTTGAATGTTGAAGTCAGTTGTAATTGACGATGTTAGACTGGTGTTTGACCTTGTTTCTGCTGCTTATTGTAGTTATAAGTTAGTTAGAACAAACGGTTGTGATTTGAATGGATTCGTTTGGTTTACTGTGAATCCGTTAGAGGAATACGGTAGTTTGATTGGAGTTTTGTGTTTATGTGATGAATAAGTAGTTTTATTAAGTTGAGATTAGGTTTAATGCGTTTTCTGAATGACGTACAGATTCAACGCCACATTGAAAACCTAATTTGAGATGAATTTGAATTTGAATTTGAATGTTGAAGTTAGTTGTAATTGACGGTGTTGGACTGATGTTTGACCTTGTTTCTGCTGCTTATTGTAGTTATAAGTTGGTTAGAACAAACGGTTGTGATTTGAATGGATTCGTTTGGTTTACTGTGAATCCGTTAGAGGAATATGGTAGTTTGATTGGAGTTTTGTGTTTATGTGATGAATAAGTAGTTGCATTAAGTTGAGATTAGGTTTAATGCGTTTTCTGAATGACGTACAGATCCAACGCTATATTGAAAACCTAATTTGAGATGAATTTGAATTTGAATGTTGAAGTTAGTTGTAATTGACGATGTTGGACTGATGTTTGACCTTGTTTCTGCTGCTTATTGTAGTTATAAGTTAGAACAAACGGTTGTGATTTGAATGGATTCGTTTGGTTTACTGTGAATCTGTTAGAGGAATACGGTAGTTTGGTTGGAGATGTTGATGATTTGTTATGTTGTTGACTAGTTTTGTGTTTATGTGATGAATAAGTAGCTGCATTAAGTTGAAATTAGGTTTAATGCGTGTTCTGAATGACGTACATTGAAAACCTAATTTGAGAAGAATTTGAATGTAGACGGTTGAAATTAGTTGTAATTGACGATGTTAGACCGATATTTGACTTTGTTTCTGCTGATTATTTTAGTTAGAAGTTAGAACAAACGGTTGTAATTTTGATGGATTCGTTTGGTTTACAGTGAATTTGTTAGAGGAATGTGGTAGTTTGATTGGAGATGTTGATGATTTGTGTAGCTGTTAACTAGTTTTGTGTTTATGTGATGAGTTATAAGTAAGTAGTTGCATTAAGTTGAGATTAGGTTTAATGCATTTTTTTTAGGGTTTTGGTGGGATGAGGATTGAGGAATATATGTGTTAGCTTCATTGCTTGAGGTGCAATTCATTGTAGTATAGTTGCTCTGGATGCTTGAACTTGATTAATATGGTGTGCCTAGATATAAAATTTTTGCATTATCGCGGAGGAATTTGGGTGCCTAGTGAGTTTATTTATGTATGCTTATGCCTTATGGACCTGATGTAGCATGGCTTTAATTCTATACCAACTATACCAGAAATGAAATATGATTGCGGCTATGATGTTATTAATGGAGTACTTATGAGAAATAAAAGCACAGAAACTATGGGAACGTATATCCGTTCTCTTATTTAATGATGATTCAGTTTGTAGAATTTAAGTGAGATCGCGTTTTTTGTTTGGTAGGTTTTGACATGGAAAATATTTTATGACATTATAATATTGTATAGTGATGTAGTCCACTATTCCCGATTTCCCTCATGATAACTGGATGTAAGAGTAATTTATTATTTAATTATGTGTTAAAGCTTTGTTCTAGTGAGCGTATATGGAGATCCGTGTTCTCTTTCTCACTCGTTGCATCATTGTTTGCTTTTATCATCAAATCTGTTACCCTTTTTATTTCATGTCATACCTTCATCATGTGGAATTTGTAAGGTTCATTAGTATTTTGGCCTTTTTAAGAGCAAAAGCCATAACAATAAGAATAACCATGTCATTTTTTTTTGTGTGTTCTCATTTCAGGCCAGAGAACATGTCATCTAATGGCCATTACTTTAGAAGAAAGCCCCGCCAGCCAGTTGCTGCAAACTTGCATATTGACTCACTGGTATGCTGTGTTTTTCAATCTTGTGTTACATATTCTGATATTCATACTGAAGGATGTTAAGGTGGCTTGTGGTTCTAGATTGAAACTCAACAACCAACATTTCTTACTATACCATACAAACCCCTGTTATTCTCAATAGGAAATTGCATGACTGTTGCCAGAATGCTTGACATGAACAGGTAATTTATAGATGCACAAAAACTATACACTCATAGAAAATATGGTTATTTGCAGCTTGATGAAAATCTAGAGCAGTTTCCACATCTAAATGAACTTGTTCAGTGCTACCAAAGTGATTGGATAAAGGATGAAAACAAGTATGGGCACTATGAAAGTGTTGGCAGTATATCCTTCCAGAACCAAATATTTGAAGGGCCTGATACTGATATTGAAACAGGTAATGCAGTAACATATGAAAACATATAGATTTAAATTTAAAATTACTTTTGTTTTAAAACAGTTGAAATGTCATGTGAATGTACCGAGAAACTCTCAAAAACATGCCCCAATCAGCTTTCATGCACTTAATATGGGCAGACAGAGTAGAGTATTGTATATAATACAACAGTTTTTTTTATCAACTACTTTTACATGATTCCTGCTTTTGAATTACACAGAAATGCATCTTGCTAATGCTAGGCAAGATAAGATTGAAGACAACTCTGATGATGATGATGATGTACCTAGTACCTCTGGTCGACAACTTACAGAGGTTATTTTCCCATTTTATTATTTGTATGCATATGCAGGAATTAGGATAACTTTGCTTATTGAATTTATATCTTTATGCAGCATTATGGTGAATCCCCCCTGCCTGCTTATGAACCTGTATTTGACTGCGAAAATGAGAGGTCAATGATATTTGGGCAAAGAATTCCAGAGTCTAATATGCCACAGTCTCCGAGGTCTAAATATTTTATAAATTTTAGAAACATGCTCCCAATTTGTGGTTTATTATTCTCCTTGTTACTTGTATTTTTTTTTTCTGACATATTTTTTTTTGTATATGCAGTGGATTGAAGATTTCTGTAAAAGTTCTTTCCCTGTCGTTTCAAGCTGGATTAGTTGGTGAGATCATGACCATCAAATTCATTACAAATTATTCTAATCTGCATCTTGTTTTCTGATATCAATAAATTTTCTCTTGTAGAGCCGTTTTATGGTACCATATCATTGTATAATAAAGATAAAAGAGAAAAGCTGTCGGAGGATTTCATTTTTCGTGTTCTTCCATCTGAAATGCAGGATGTAAGCACCAATAACATTTTCGTTCAATTATAATATATTTGTACAAATGATAATCGTATCAAGAGCTGAAATATTTGATCAACTTTTCCAGGCTGGCAGTTCATCAGAATCTCGTGGACTTTTTAATCTAGACGCTCCATCTTCATCTGTTTGCTTGCTTATACAATTAGAAAAGTGTGCTACTGAAGAAGGCGGAGTAACTCCATCTGTTTATTCACGCAAAGAACCAGTATGTAATAACATTAACAACATTAGTAACCATTACTTATGATTAATAAACATGATTAAAATGGTTATTGATGCTACAATTATGAAATAGGTTCATCTGACTGAGAGAGAAAAGCAAAAACTACAGGTTTGGTCTAGGATGATGCCTTACAGAGAGTCGTTTTCTTGGGCAGTTATTCCATTATTTGATACCAACACTGGTTCGGTTTCCGGTGGTTCTGCTTCCCCTAGCAGCCCACTTGCTCATAGTTTATCAGGAGCTAGTTTGCAGGAGGGTGTTTCTGAGCCAATTACAAAGGTCTCGTTAGATGGACACATGGGTTACTCGAATGGAAATTCTGTCGTGGTTGAAGTGTCAAACCTAAATAAAGTCAAAGAGAGCTATACTGAAGATTCACTTCAGGTACACTAACATCATTTATTTGGAATCTTTTTCACTTTGTGTTTATTACTAGAGCAGATTTTGCATAAAAAAGGTAACATACTAGAGACAGATCTCCATTTCAGAAACAAAAGGCAAAATACTTTAACTTTGTTGATTTGATGTGCAACTTTTGAAAGTTTATATTTAGGGTAATCTGACCGGATTACCTGATCAAAAGATGATGTGGCAGCTGATGTGTCTGTACTTGACCATTTTGATGTTTTCTGACATGGCACTAATATGACATCTGAAAACCAGTTAACTTACAAGACTACTGTCACTTGTTTTTAGCCACTTAGCCTGTTATATGTAAATATAAATCCCCTATTATTAATGTGTATAATTCCTAAACATGTTTTTGCTTGTAAACCTCTAATTTTGAATATTTTTATGTTCATGTATTATTTCCTTGGAGGGTTTGGCCATGGGGGCATCCAGGACTATGTAAAAAAACTGTTTTTTTTTATAATATCACACTAAGGATACATAGGGCTAATGTGCTGTGCAACAAGTTGGTTTATGAAAATACATCTTCCCAACTGATTGTTTTCAGGATCCCAAACGGAAGGTTCATAAGCCTGTGAAAGGTGTGTTGCGGTTGGAAATAGAAAAGCTTCAAGCTGCTAACACCGAATACGACAATGCTTCAGATGGCAGTATAACCAATGAAAATGACCATGGAGATCGACTAACTGATTCCTCAGTCGGTGAGTGGAGAAACATTCATTCGAACAGACATAAAGAACAACCTTTAAATGGATCAGTTGCAGATGCGACTACTAATGATGTAAGTTTGACATATTCTATTGTTAAAACAATATGTCATTTAGTTATTATGCTGTTTTATGTTTACTACTTTACCCTTCAGTCCGTCACTTCTCAAGAATCATTAACAGGAACCCTTTTATCACACGGGGATTTCTGTCAGTAATGTGGCATTTTTAGTTTATTAAGTTGTTGCACTAGAAAGGAAAAGGAAACAGGGACATAAAAACCCTAATTAATGCGCTAAACTGTAATTTTTTTGAAGATATCTTGATGACCAAAAGTGCAGTATGTGTTCCGCAGTGATCCGTTACTTCATACCAATGTTGTAGAAGGCGCTAGGCGCTAGTCGGGCGGTGAGGTACAGCCTAGGGATTAATCGGGATTAATCGGAATGGGATTTTTATATGTATTTTTTCAAAATTATATATATATACCCAATAATATAAAAATAATACTTCAAAATTCACATAAATACTTCAAGTTTCAGATAGTATGGTTCGATTTTGACCGATTTTGACCAATTTTGACCGCCTAGAACCGCCTAGGACCGATTAGTGGTCAAAAAATGGGTTTAATGGGCTGCAAAAGAGTGGACCGATTAGTCCGATTAATTCCGACTAAGACCGATTTTCACCGATTACGACCGACTTTGACTAAAACCGATTAATGGGACCGACTAGGTTAAAATTAGTCGGTAGACTACCGACTAGCGCCTAGGCGGCGATTAATCGGCCGCCTAGGCCGATTTCTACAACCATGCTTCATACTTTATTTAATATGATTTTTTTAATCCCGAAATGTTATGGGTCCATTGGATATTATTAAGCTGAAAAAGGACATATTTGAACAGGCCCATTTTTAATCCTTCTTCCACATGAGGTTTCTTAATTTATGATAGGGTTAGAACAGATTAGAGGAGAAGAAGCTAAAGAGAAAGATAATTTCACCAAATCTGCTGCTATTATTACTTCATACGTTTAACATAAATAGATATGCAAGTTACAATCATACCCCTTGCATAATAGAAAATAACAAAAATACCCTCAAACTAGAAATCAAAGTTAAAATACTAAAAAACATAAATAAATAACGTAACAATACTCCCTCCTTAACCCACTTTTTGTCCTCAAAAAGTGATTCAAGGAACTTTGTTTCCATCATCTTCAACCAGCTCATTCGGTGCCGGATCATCATCATCTATCACCTTTAGTATGTAAAGTTGTTTGTTCTTACACTTGTGGCCCGGAACAAACCTTTCGGTACACCAAAAACATTCCCCCTTTGCCCTTTTTAATTCAAGTTCATCGCTCGTCAAACGCCTCGAGCTAAGCGTTCCTGGTTTACTTGGCGACACGTTTGGAGTTGGTAGCAATGGAAGTTTTGAAGCGTTAACCGGAGGTGTTATTTTGACATCTTCGGGTTGCAGCCCATCCTCCACAGCGTTGAAACGCTTCATCAAGCATGTGTTGTTGATAGTTTGAATTCTTGCTAACCCATACGCCTCACGTGGTGTTTGAGGCTTGAACATCTTTACCGGCCCTTTTATTTCCGGCTTCAAACCCTTCAAATATAGGCTAACAGCATAAGGTTCGCTAACGGTAACCTTGTTAAGCAAGCGATCGAAACCTGCATTATATTCTTGTAGACCCTTGGCGTCATCAGTAAGTTGAACGAGAGATGCAATCTCTTCCATAGGGTCTTCAAACATTGCATCAGAAAAACGGACAGAGATCGAACGAACATAGTCCGCCCATGGGACCTCGGCAACAGTGGCATTACGGGTCTTCAGATAGGCACGGTGCCATTGGAGGGCATCGCCTTCCAAGTGAACCGCAACACAACGTAATTTCGAGTCATCGGGAGTGTCATCCATCGAAAAAAAATGTTCGCAGCGATAGACCCATCCCTCAACATCGTCCCCCGAAAATTTAGGGAAGTCGATCTTACCGATACGGAATGGTTTGGATGTTCGTGAGTCACCATCTGGGCCGGAGAAGGACCCGAAGGAACTGCCTGACGATTGAACTCCTTTGTCATGGATAGCCTTCAAGATTTCTTCCTGTTGCTTCGATGATTGCTCCTGTTGTTTCATCAAAGCGGCTAAGGCGGTTTGGAAATCAAAACCAACTCCCTCCACCCTGTGTACTCTGTCACCAACATCCAGACCAAGATTCGAATTCTTGATGGAACCAAGGTCACCTATACATCATGGGTGAAACTTTTTAAACTTCACACCATGGCGTATAAGGTTCTGGACCACATCGATGATACACCAGCCCCTGACTCTGCAGATCCGCAATATCCGTCTTGGAAAGAATTGGACGCGTTGGTTTCTCAGTGGATTTACAGCACAATTTCAGACGACCTCCTCACGCGTGTTCTTGACACCGACGCTACGGCTCGCACCACCTGGTTGAAGTTAGAAAAGATTTTCCTCAGCAATAAACAAGCTAAGGCCGCTGCCCTTGAATCTCGGTTTGTTAACCTCACCCTGGAACAGTGTAACTCTGTCGATGATTATTGTCAGCAATTAAAGAGTTTGGCTGATCAACTTCAAGATGTTGATCAGCCGGTTACTGAGTCCCGGCTCGTACTCAAGTTGGTCCGTGGCTTATCGCCCGAATTTGACACTACAGCAGCCTTGATCAATAATCAAAAGGCTGATTGGGATTTGGCTCGATCAATGCTACACGATGAAGTTATACGTCAAGAAGCCCGTCCTCAGAAGACATCTTCCGTCTTGGCCGCCCCTGCTGCTCCGAACACGCACTCCTCCGCAACATCAGCAACTCAACCATCGGATTCATCTCAGCCACAAAATTCTCGCGGTCAATCGAACAGGGGACGCGGTGGCCGATCCCAATCCTACAGGGGCCGCGGTGGCCACGGCCGCGGAAACCGACCTCCCGGACCCAACAGTAACCATTGGGCTTTTCAACAAAATTCTTACCCGCAATGGGCCTGGTGGTCAACACCACCATGTCCATACCCAACACAATCCCAATGGCGGCCCAACACTGCTGCGGCACCTCCGGCTCCTGCGGCCCACTTCACCGGCTACAGCCAACCACAGCCACCGTTGGGTTACGGCCCATTCGGCCCAATTCAGCATGGTTTCGATGCTCTCAACTCATCTGATTTAAGTGCAGCATACAACACGTCACAGCTTGCCTACACGGACCCGTCATCTTATTTTGACACCGGAGCGGAGCGGACCGTCTCCAACAACAAAGGTATGATCACTCACCATGATTCTTTTCCTGTTTCCACGAAAATTTTGGTCGGTAATGGCAATGTTTTACCAATCGAGGGCTCGGGCACTGGCTTTCTCCCTATACATAATCGCACCTATATCCTTCCCAATATCCTGTTTAGCCCTCAAATTATTAAAAATTTAATATCTGTTCGTCGATTCACACGTGATAATCATGTTTCAATTGAATTTGATCCTTTTGGTTTTTCTTTGAAGGACCTCAAGACGGGCCGCCTCCTGTCGCGCCACAATAGCACGGGAGATCTCTATCCTATCACCCCACCAACACTACCGCCTCAAGCTTGCTCTCTTTCAACAGCAACTCTTCCCTGGCATGATAGACTTGGACATCCTGGATCTCAAGTCTTAGATATTCTTAGGCGCAATTCTGGTTTTTTATGTAATAAGCAAACTTCTAGTTTTTGCAACTCTTGTCATTTATCTAATAGCAAACGTCTTCCTTTTTATGAATCTAGTTCGTTTACTTTTTCACCTTTTGATATAGTACACTGTGATTTGTGGACCTCTCCAATAACTAGTAAAACCGGTTACAAATATTACATGGTCCTAATTGATAACTTCTCGCACTTTATTTGGGTATACCCCTTTAAATATAAATCCGAAACCTTCCCAACTTTTGTCAAATTTCACAACCTTATTACTACCCAATTTCAACGCAAAATCAAAACCTTTCAGTGTGATTTGGGTGGCGAATTCGACAATAATGCTTTTAAAACTTTCGCCACCCAACAGGGCCTCTTGTTCCGTTTTTCTTGTCCGCAAACTTCATCGCAAAATGGTCGTGCGGAAAGAATGATTCGACGCTTAAACGATATCATTCGTGCCCTTCTTATCCACTCCCATCTCCCACCCACCTTTTGGGTTGAGGCTCTCCACACAGCAACCTACCTCCACAACATTCTTCCTACTAAACGCTTAAATTTCTTCACTCCCACTTTCGCCCTCTACCTTCGCCACCCCACATACGACCACCTTCGTGTGTTCGGCTGTGCTTGCTATCCAAACCATTCCGCCACCCAGCCTCATAAACTACACAGCCGGTCAGTCCGGTGCATTTTTCTCGGATATCCACCGGATTTTCGTGGTTATCGGTGTTTCGATCCGACAACTGGGAAGGTTCACATTTCCCGTCATGTCACCTTTGATGAACATACTTTTCCATATACCATTCCCACCACACCTAATGCCTATACCTTCCTTGATGACACTACCCCCCCCCCCCCCCCCCCCCCCCCCCGGGTTCTCTTTCGCTCGTCCACCACAACCAATGCCACTCTTCACACCCGCTGCTACCAATACCGGCCCCTCCTCCCATTCGGTAACACCATTCCCTATAACCTATTCCCGTCGCCCACGACCTCCACCTACAGCCCCTCCACTTTCCGCCCAAACCCAACTCAACTCCACGGCCCCACCATCCCACACCCATACCTCGGCCCAATCTAACCAACCCCCACCCTCGGCTACGGCCCAAACCACTACTAACACCCACCCCATGACCACCCGTTCTAAAGCCAAAATCCTACATACCTCTACTCTCATCTCTCCGGTTCCTAATACCTATGCAAAAGCCTTTGCCGACCCTCATTGGTTGCATGCCATGCAAACCGAATTTAGTGCGTTACAGGAAAACGAAACATGGGAACTCGTTCCCCGTCCTCATGATCGTCCAGTTATCAGGTGCATGTGGCTTTTCAGACATAAATTTAAATCGGACGGTTCTCTTGAACGATACGAAGCCCGGTTGGTCGTCAATGGTAAATCGCAGACTGTTGGTATAGATTGTGAAGATACTTTTAGCCCGGTTGTTAAACCAGCTGCCATCAGGACGGTACTTTCCATTGCTGTCTCTCGTTCATGGCCGATTCATCAGTTGGATGTCAAGAACGCCTTTTTACATGGCCATTTGAACGAAACAGTCTTTATGCATCAACCGCCCGGGTTTGTTGATAGGCGGTATCCTAACTATGTTTGCAGATTGAAGAAGTCCCTTTATGGACTTAAACAGGCACCGAGAGCATGGTATATGCGGTTCGCAAATTTTCTTCTAGCTCATGGGTTTCGAAGTAGTACATGCGATAATTCGCTTTTCATTTACAAAGACGGGGATCACATATGTTACTTGCTTTTATATGTGGACGACATTGTTCTTACGGCATCCTCCACGTCGTTACTCACCCATATTATTTCCACACTTTCCAGGGAATTTGCAATGACCGACCTGGGTCAGCTACATCATTTTTTGGGCATCAAGGTTACTCGGGATGAAAGAGGTTTATTTTTAGATTAGGCTCAATACGCCAAGGATATTATTTCGTGCGCTCATACGATGGAATGTAAACCATGTTCTACACCGGTTGATCTCTCTTCGAAACTAAGTGCATCTGATGGTCCTTTATTTCACGATCCTACGTTGTATCGTAGCTTTGTCGGTGCTCTTCAGTATCTCACTTTTACTCGCCCTGATATTTCATATGCGGTTCAGCAAGTTTGTCTTTTTATGCACGAACCACGGGATCCCCATTATGCTTTCTTGAAACGCATCCTCCGATACTTACAGGGGACGGTTACTTATGGGATTCGACTAACTAAGTCCACATCGCATTCTTTGGTCGCGTATTTTGATGCAGATTGGGGCGGATGTCCTGACTCACGACGGTCTACAAGTGGGTACTGTGTGTTCCTTGGTGATAATTTGGTTTCTTGGTCGTCTAAACGTCAACCCACTATTTCGCGTTCTAGTGCTGAGGCTGAGTACCGTGGCGTCGCCAATGCTGTAGCTGAAGCTACTTGGATTCGTAATTTACTTCTTGAGTTGCATCTTCCACTTCGGCATGCCTCGGTCGTTTACTGCGACAATGTGTTTGCTGTTTATCTTTCAGATAACCCCGTCCAACATCAACGAACGAAACATATTGAGATTGACATACATTTCGTGTGGGAAAAAGTTCGGGTTGGCCAAATACGGGTACTTCATGTTCCATCTTCATTGCAATACGCTGATATTTTTACTAAAGGGATTTCACGGCAGCTGTTTCAATCTTTTCGTTCCAGTTTGAGCGTCTGTCCTACGCCCGCTCGAACTGCGGGGGAGTCTTAGCCGATAATATGTTTTATATTTATTTAAAATAGATTTGTAATTATTTTGTAATTAGGAATGTTTATCATCTCCTAAAATAGTGGTTAGGGTTTTATTGTATTTCTCCCTATTTAAAGGGCTCCTTGTATTATTGTTGAGGCAATCAAAGAAAGAGGTTCAGGACGTGCTTTTAAATTTCACCAAATCTGCTGCAATTATTCCTTCATACGTTTAACATAAATAGATATGCAAGTTACAATCATACCCCTTGCATAATAGAAAATAACAAAAATACCCTCAAACTAGAAATCAAAGTTAAAATACTAAAAAACATAAATAAATAACGTAACAATTTCGCACACCCTTGAGAAATTGAGTGTTGTTTTTTTTCCTTGCAGCTGCATGGAATGTTCACTTCTGTCTAGTATTACACACTTCAGATATATTACTGGGTTTCTGTATAGCATAGTCGATTTGTTAGGAAAAAAGGCATGCGGTATGGGTTTTTATAGGAAAATTATTAAAATTTTGTCGAGGAGAAGTCTCTCTTACCTAAGTTTCTGCTGTTTAATTCAACATATGATTTGCCTTGTGTCACAAACGTTCTTATACTATACGTGTCCATAATTGAAGTTTGGTTGGGATTACAGGTTCAAGCTTTTGACTTCCGCACAATGATAAGAAATGAGCCTTTTTTACAGCTTTTTCACTGTCTTTATGTCTACCCACTGACTGTCAGTTTGAGCCGAAAAAGGAATTTATTTATTAGAACTGAACTCAGAGAGGATGATGCTGATATCAGAAAACAGCCACTAGAGGTTGGTGAAAATAAACATATATTACAACCTTGGTTTTAAAAAGCGCGCCTTAGGCGCGCCTAGGCGCAAGGCGACATAAGGCGCAGGTCTTGGGGCTTTTCGCTCTCTCGCCTTGTGTTTTTACAGGAAGCGCCAGAAAAGCGCAGATTTTGATGATTTTTTGTGGGCTTTTTGGCCAAAAAAGCGCGCCTCATGGACCCTAAGCATTTTACTGCATAAAAATGGTGTACCTTGGCTGTTTTGACTTGTACATGTAATATAAAAATGCTTAAAACCAACAGCAGCAAAAAAAAGCTTAATTAAATGGTGCAAAAACTGCCGCACGCGGGCCCGGGTTTTTGGAGCTGCATTCGTGTGGGCAAGCACGAGTTCAAGCAAATCCCAGCTGAGAAAATCATTTTTTGCACCCCCCCCTGCGCGCGGGTAGGACTTGTGGTAAAACATGTCATAAAGCTACAATGGAGTAGTAAATGCTTTACCTTATAAACAACCACTCACTTTGTCCCCACACCGATGTGGGACAAAGTATTTATAAAAAAAAAATTATATGGGCTCTAGATATGAATATAAATATATATATATATATATGCATGATATTATAAATTAACTGCATAGATGGGATATATAAAAAAAATTATTTAAACATCTTGCGCTTCGGGTACGAAAAGCCCACCGCTTTTGCGCTTTGCGCTTCGCGCCTCAATTTTAGACCTCGTCGCTTTTGTGCGCCTCTCGCTTTTTAAAACCAAGATTACAACCACATGTCCTTTATATCATGTAAACGATATTAAAATCTGGTATAATTTTAACAGGCAATGTATTCGAGGGAGCCAGGTGCATCTCTACAAAAATGGGCCCATACACAAGTGGCTCCTGGAAGTAGGGTGGCTTGTTACCATGATGAAATGAAAGTTTCACTTCCTTCTATGTGGACCCCACAACATCACCTTTTGTTCACTTTTTTCCATATAGACCTTCAAACAAAGTTGGAAGCTCCAAAACCAGTAGTTATTGGATATGCAGCTCTTCCATTATCAACACATGCGCAGTACGTGTTTTGTGTGTATAGAACTAATGTTATTATAGTAACAAGCATATTCATCCTGTTACTTGTAAAACTCTAAGCCAACTTGATCATACTTACTTTTTTTCCTAGGTTAAGATCCGACATTAACCTACCAATCATGAAAGAGCTGGTTCCACACTATCTTCAAGACAGTAGCAAGGTACACTACTTTTTATCTGTAATATATTGTATATTTTATCATTATTGATTTATTGTTATTTATAGTGTATCGTCTATACCTTTTTATAGGAGAGGCTAGATTACTTGGAAGATGGGAAAAGTGTTTTTCGCTTACGGTTACGACTTTGTTCGTCTTTATACCCTATTAGTGAGCGTATTAGAGATTTCTTTCTTGAATATGATAGACACACTCTTCGTACAAGCCCACCTTGGGGTTCTGAACTCCTTGAGGTACTCTTTTTTCTTTTATATTTTTTAATGTAACGCAATTCTTTATTTCTGTTTTTACTACCAACTGAAATAGGGTAATATTACATCATGGAGTTTTAAACCTTCTCTTATCTAGATATAGTGGAGAATGCCTGTCATAGAATAGATGAGTGTATAATCCTCTATAGAGGTGGCAAAATGGGTAATCTTGTGTGACATGATAAAAAAAGTTATACAATGACACTAATAGTCTATTTTTTACTTTATAACATGTAATCTCATGTATATGTAAATGTTGAAAATATTGTATATTGAGTTAGCTATAATCAGTTTTCCTCTTCAAATCATTTTTATTTTTAAAAATTGTTATTTCAGCTGTCTGTTTTTATTTTAAAAAATTGTCATTTCAGCTGTCTGTTTTGTAATTGGTTAGCTGTAAAGTTATTATGTCTGTTACTCAAGCATAAGTTCATCATGATATGCGTATGGATTAGTGGTTATTATACAATTAAAGTTTGTAGCCTTAATACAACTTATCTTCATCTTCAGTCTTTTACATTTAGTAAAACCAACAGTGAATTGTGTGAAAAAGTAAAACTTAAACATGTTTTGTGCTCAAAGAACATTACTTTCTCTTGTGTAAGCATGTTATTGAGATATTTATGTTGCAGTTTTTTAATGCAAGTTTGTAACTAATAGATAGCTAACATGCTTTGTAAATTTGTAACTCTTTTTCAGGCAATAAACAGTTTGAAAAATGTTGATTCAACTGCGTTGCTGCAGTTTCTTCACCCAATATTGAATATGCTTCTCCATCTTATCGGCAACGGTGGAGAAACTCTTCAGGTCAGCCAATTTACTTTTCCCAATATATTAATGAATCATCACCAATTTCTGAAGCATGGTTTCTCCGTTGCATGTTAACTGAGTGAAATCATGTTTGCCATTGGATTTGATTTGATCTAGGTCTATTATTTTTCTTCTCACAGGTTGCTGCTTTCAGAGCTATGGTTAATATTTTGACACGGTATGCAATTCTGAAGATTATCACACATTTGAGATATTTTTAATTGTTTATTAACACAAATATGCTTCACATCTTTTTTTTCTTTAGAGTACAGCAGGAGTCGGTTGATGAAGCTGAAAGAAATATATTTTTGGTAAATTACGTGGATTATGCTTTTGATGATTTTGGCGGTCGACAAGCTCCAGTATATCCTGGTTTGTCAACTGTGTGGGGAAGTCTGGCTCGTAGCAAGGTAAATATTGTGTTTATTTATTTACTATCATAGGTTTCTTGGAGCCAAGGATCTTTTATTTATTTTTGTATTTATTTACATTGCAGGCCAAAGGCTACCGGGTTGGACCAGTATACGATGATGTATTGTCAATGGCTTGGTTTTTCCTTGAATTAATAGTAAAGTCAATGGCACTAGAACAGACCCGACTGATGTATCACAATCTGCCTCTAGGTATCTCATTTATTTTATTGAGAACCGTATATAGTAATATTCTTTAATAGATATAAAAATGAATATGAGAATCGGCTCTATAATCAGTTGAAACTTACTGCAGGTGAAGATATCCCACCAATGCAGTTAAAAGAGGGTGTATTTAGGTGCATCATGCAATTATATGACTGCCTTTTGACAGAAGTGCATGAACGTTGTAAAAGGGGGTTAATTTTAGCAAAACGCTTAAACAGTAGTTTGGCTTTCTTTTGTTATGATCTTTTGTCAACCATTGAACCCCGCCAAGTTTTTGAATTGGTAGGTTTATGTACCTTCATACATCTTAATTAGGGATAGTTTAAGTATGTGTTATTATATAATACAACAATTGGCACCCATAAACATTTTAGTTTATACATCGAGTCTTCTCATTGCAGGTATCCTTGTACCTGGATAAGTTCTCTGGTGTTTGTCAATCAGTGTTGCATGATTGCAAGCTTACCTTTTTACAAATAATCTGTGATCATGATTTGTTTGTTGAAATGCCTGGACGGGATCCTTCTGATAGGTATATATATATATATATATATTTATGTGTTAGTTATATTTCTTCAGTTGTTTAAGCTCTTTTTAATCTCTCTGTTCCCACCGGTTTACACAAGATGTGTTTTTTTATTACAGGAACTACCTTTCATCTGTGTTAATTCAAGAGCTGTTTCTAACTTGGGATCATGATGATTTATCTCAGCGAGCAAAAGTGAGTATAATAATACTTCATTTTTGTATGAACGTATCCTTTCCAATAAGCTAGTGCCGTCTCATATTGTTTTCCATTTTTCTGTGTCTAGGCAGCGAGGATTTTGGTAGTCCTCTTATGCAAGCATGATTTCGATTCTCGTTACCAGAAGCCAGAGGATAAGTTGTATATTGCCCAATTATATTTTCCACTTGTGGGGCAGGTAATTTAGATACATCTTTTCTATTGCAAATAAATTTCGCAAATTGCTGTTCAAGCGATAAATTCTCATTTTCACCGTACGATGCACACATATACATTGTTAATGTCTGTAATCACTTCACAAGTCAAAATGTAAGTGGCATGCATATGGTGTAGATTTTATTACACTGAACGCTTAATGTAGCAATCTTGTTTCCTCTCCTGTGCAGATACTTGATGAAATGCCTGTTTTTTATAACCTGACTGCTGTTGAAAAACGTGAAGTGCTGATTGTAGTTTTGCAAATATTACGAAATCTGGATGATGCATCACTTGTGAAGGCTTGGCAGTTGAATATTGCTCGAACAAGACTATTTTTTAAACTACTTGAGGATTGCCTAGTTCTTTTTGAGGTTTTTCTCCATTACCAAAACTTATGTTTCAATTTTAATATGTTTATATTAACCATTTAAGATGCAAAATTTGATTGATGCTAATCTAAGAGGAATAGTTGTATCATATTGATCAACATTTGTGATACTTTTGCGATATGCTACACTGTGTCCTGTTTCCTGTTTACTTTTCTAAAAGAATTTTAATACACAAATGCAGCACAAGAAAAGCGTTGATAGCATGCTTATAGGCGGCAGTTCTAGGAGCCCAGTTGCTGATGCACCTA
The DNA here is from genome assembly GCA_030545235.1 of Helianthus tuberosus. Taxonomy (NCBI): domain Eukaryota; kingdom Viridiplantae; phylum Streptophyta; class Magnoliopsida; order Asterales; family Asteraceae; genus Helianthus; species Helianthus tuberosus. Next base: position 29,143,371 of record CM060386.1, on the reverse strand, counting down.
TGTCTCCGAAGTACTCTGATAGGCTTTCTCCTGCCATTAATCAGTATCTATCTGAGGCATCTCGTCAGGAAGTTCGGGTATACATAGCTCTATTGCCTTTTATTTGTATAATCATTTTTTTGAGTAATTGAGTGATTGCTAAATTCTTGTTTATAATATGGATAATGTATGTGAGCGCAGTCCATGTATTCAACCTTTTCAATTAAGGCTGCCATATATTAAAACAAATGTATAGGCCATCGAGGTATATATTTGGTTTTGTTTTCCAGATACAGCCAAAAACATGCCTAACGGTGAAAAAGTTTCAGTAGCTATGGAAAGACATGTACCCTTGTATTAACTATCAAGAAGCGGCTGTTTGACGTAAAAATACTTCGGTGTTTTTGTCATTTTACAATATTCCAGCATGTTTTTGACCAGATTTGGTATACGTGAAACCAGGATACATACTTTGGTGGCCTATAAGATAATTTTAATAGATGGGTAGCCTTAATGATAATAGTTGAATGCTTGGGTGGCCTCCACCTACATTACCTCAATAACATTAATAGGTAAAATGACCAAGACTTACGTTTTTGTGAAATGTGAGACGGTATGGTCAAACTTGATTATTTGACCTGTAGATAAATCAGTGTTGTCAATAGCGAAGACAGCGTTCACTATCGCGCGCTTCATAGCGTATCACCGATTCACCGATATCTCGCAATCTGTTGATTAGAAACTCCATAGTGTGAATATAGCGGGATTTCAGGGTTTTTTTAAAATATAAATAGCGAGATTTTAGGCTTTTTTTCATGTTTTAATAGAACTACTTAATATAAATTGCGTGTTCAGATGAAATAATGCGTATTTTGATAAAATATACCTAATAAAATATTTCTAAAATTTTCTTCTAGTGTATCGCTAAGCATAAAATAGTGCCCGCTATTTCATCGCTATCGCTGCATAGCGTATAGGTAGCTTGTCACTAGCGTCCACTATCCGCTATTGACAACTATGAGATAAATGAAAGCGGTTAATTTTACTTTACCCTTAATTAATCAGTTTTGTTGTAGCCAGTATGAAACTGACCATCCAAAATTGATTATTTGACCTTTGAATTATCAAAAGCAGAATCTGTTTATTTACATATTACAAATTTGATTATTGTGATTTTAAGTTGCAATAGTTAGTCAAATACTCAAATTATACTATTCATCATTGTGGTTATTAAGTTTCTAATTTGTTGAAATTGACTCAGCCACAGGGTGCATCTGAGAACGGGTATTTATGGCAGCGGGTGAACTCGCAGCTAAGCTCTCCTAGCCAACCGTTTTCCTTGAGAGAAGCTCTTGCGCAAGCACAATCTTCTAGAATCGGAGCTTCAAGCCAAGCACTCAGGGAAACTTTGCATCCCGTTTTAAGGCAAAAACTTGTATGTTACGTAAAACGAGCGTGGTACTCAACTGATTTTTGAAGTATGGTTACGCCACTTATAGGTAATGAATGATATTATTTTGTTTCAGGAACTTTGGGAAGAAAACCTCAGTGCTGCTATCAGTATTCAAATCCTGGAAATAACTGAGAAATTTTCTAAAGCTGCTGCATCACATAGTATTGTGACCGATTATGGAAAATTGGATTGCATAACATCCATATTTACCAGTATATTCTCACGCAGTCAATCATTGGCATTCTGGAAATCACTATTCCCAGTGTTCAACAGTGTATTTCAGCTTCACGGGTCAACATTAATGGCAAGGGAAAATGATCGTTTCTTAAAGCAAATTGCTTTCCATCTTCTTAGACTTGCTGTTTTTCGTAATGAAAATAACAGGAAAAGAGCTGTGATAGGTTTGCAGATCCTCGTTAGGGTATGTGTACACAGTTTGTTTTGTTACTTCAAATATTAGGGGTAGAAATTATGTGTTGATTTATCCGAAAATGGGTCAAGTAGGTCAAATCAAAAGGTTTAGCTGAAAGGAAACGGGTCAAACTCCAAAGATTTTGATCATTAATGTGACAATACTCTTGTGGAGTATATAACTATTATTGACACATTAGTTATATATATGAAATATAGACAATAAGGTATTTTGTGTGTCAACACAATCCAGTTTGACCGTTCTCTGCATATTTCTGTTCCGTCCTTCAGTTATGACTTACTATCATTTACCTTCAACTGTATGCTTTCATTTTGGCAGAGTTCATTCTCTCACTTTACACAAACAGCAAGATTAAGGGCCATGCTTACAATTACATTATCAGAACTGATGTCAGATGTTCAAGTAACTCAAATGAAGTCAGATGGAACACTTGAAGAAAGCGGTGAAGCACGTCGTCTTAGAAAATCACTAGAAGAAATGGCAGATGAAAGCAAAAGTCAGAACTTGTTAAAGGAATGTGGGCTTCCGGAAACTTCACTTGTTGACATTCCAGAAGGGTCAACAGAAAGTCGTTGGTCATGGCCAGATGTCAAATTTTTATCCAATAGTCTCCTTCTGGCTCTTGATGCCAGCCTGGAACATGCTCTTTTGGTAATTCTCAAGATTCTTTACACTATTTCTTATGAATGAGTTGTTTCCGGATACGTTTAATATGTAATGGGTCAAATAGGTATTATAGAAGTAGGGTAGGGATCCTGTACATTAATCCAGAAGTGTGTGAAGTGTGAGAAGTGTATTATAACACTATATAACACCATATAAACACCGTATAACATTATGTAACACCATATAACACCATATAACACTACGTAACACTATATAACACTATACGTCTATCATAGACATACTATCAGACAAAATATAGTGTTATATTTGTTATATAGTGTTATATGGTGTTATATGGTGTTACATAGTGTTACCCGGTGTTTATATGGTGTTATATAGTGTTACATATAGTGTTATAATACACTTCTCACACTTCTGGATTAATGTACAGGATCCTCTATCTATAGAAGTATATCTAAAAAGAAAATGCGTCAAAAGACACCTAAAGTGTATTTTCAACGCCTAATTAAATGCTCAATCTTTTTTACTTGAAATATAGTTTATTTTTTGTAATCACATTTGAGACTACTTAATTATTAGTTTTTTTTTTTTGGAAAGTGTTTTGGGTCAATCGATCCATCTCGTACCAAAAACTAGGCCTATAAATGAACCGAACGTTCATGAACTGTTTGTGAACTTGTTCGGCGGGAAGTTCTTTATGTTCGTTTATTAAATAAACAAACATACATGACAAAATTATTTGTTCATTTAAATAAATGAACGAGATGAACACACGTGTTGTTCGTTCATTTATGTTCATGAAAGTCCGTTTATGTTCATTAGTATTTTAATAAATACATATGGAGTTATATTTATATAAATATAAACATAAGGTTTTTGAATTACTTATATACATATAACTAATTGATAATTGGGATTTCCAGTAATAAAGAGGTTTTTGAACGAACATATACAAACATGAACATGCCCATTTTCTTAATGAACGGACAAAAACAAAAAAAATGTGTTTGATTATAAGTTTGTGTTGGTGCTCGGTAGAGTTAAATGATCGAACATGAACATGCCTCTGTTTGTGTTCATTCGGTTCGTTTATAGGCCTACCAAAAATTATCCATTTTGACCCGTTACCCAACCTGTTCATTTTGGTAATATTATTTCTTGGTTTATACTGCAGGGATCACTTATGAACACAGACAGATATGCTGCTGCAGAAAGTTTTTACAAACTTGCAATGGCATTTGCTCCGGTGCCTGATCTTCATATAATGTGGTTACTGCATTTGTGCGATGCACATCAAGAGATGCAATCATGGGCTGAAGCTGCACAGTGTGCTGTTGCTGTTGCTGGTGTCGTTATGCAGGTCAATAGCAGCCAAACTCCTAAAGCAGAAAAAAAAAATATTTTTGAAGTTAAGTTATTTAATATAAAAGTTTCTTTTCTTTTGTAGGCTCTTGTGAGCAGAAACGATGGAGTCTGGAGCAATAATCATGTGACTGCACTGCGCAAAATATGTCCTATGGTCAGCACTGAGATCACATCCGAGACCTCAGCAGCAGAAGTTGAAGGATACGGTGCTTCGAAATTGACAGTTGATTCAGCTGTAAAGTATTTACAGCTGGCAAATAAGCTGTTCTCTCAAGCCGAATTATATCATTTCTGTGGGTCCATTTTAGAACTTGTGATTCCAGTTTATAAAAGCAGAAGATCTTACGGACAACTAGCTAAATGCCACAGTATGCTAACTAACATCTATGAATCAATCTTAGAACAAGAATCAAGTCCAATTCCATTTATAGATGCCACGTATTATCGCGTGGGATTTTATGGTGAAAAATTCGGAAAACTTAATAAAAAAGAATATGTATACCGAGAGCCTCGTGATGTAAGATTAGGTGACATAATGGAAAAACTTAGTCATATATATGAACTAAGAATGGACGGTGATCACACGTTACATATAATTCCCGACTCCCGACAAGTAAAAGCTGATGAATTACAGCCTGGTGTTTGCTATCTGCAAATCACAGCCGTTGATCCAGTATTGGAAGATGAGGATCTTGGAAGTAGAAGGGAGAGGATTTTTTCTCTTTCTACTGGTTCAGTTCGGGCTCGTGTTTTTGATCGGTTCTTGTTTGATACTCCCTTTACTAAAAATGGCAAGACTCAAGGTGGGTTGGAAGACCAATGGAAAAGACGAACTGTGGTTCAAACTGAGGGTTCGTTTCCTGCTTTAGTGAACCGGCTTTTGGTTACTAAATCTGAATCACTTGAGTTTTCACCTGTGGAGAATGCTATTGGTATGATTGAAACTCGAACTGCTGCACTAAGAAACGAGCTTGAAGAGCCACGTAGCTCTGACGGTGATCAGCTTCCGCGGCTACAGAGTTTACAGAGGATACTTCAGGGGTCCGTTGCAGTTCAAGTGAGTTTTCATTACTTTAAACATTCTATTTTAGAACTGGATTAATTTCATATATATCCTTACAAACTTGAAAATTTTCATATATACCCAACCAAAACTAACAAAACTAAAAATATCATTTACGCCCTTACAAATAAGTTAAAATCTAAAAAATATACCCAATTTATTAAAAACAATCTAATAAATAATCATTTTACCCTTCATATATAATATTTAAGCTAAATTAAGCTAGAAATGAGTAAATATAATATTTGAAGTTAAAAGTCATATATGAGATCTCAAAGTTTTAGAAAAATAAGGTTAAAATTGTCATTTATTAAATTGTTTTTAATGAATTAGGCATATTTTTGGTATTTCAACTACTTTTGCAAGTTTGTTGGGGTGTTATGAAATTGCATTCCACTTATTAGTTTTGCTTGTATAGCAAAATGTAGGTGCCAAAATGGCCTGGTGGGCAAGTCGTGTAATGTGTCAAAACATGCTTAGGTTAATTAAAAGGGTCATTATATATCTGTAAATCTGTAATGAATGTGTTAGCTATAGTTACGGTCTACTTTCAGCCCGTTTGATCTATTTGACTCATTCCCCTTTGAGTTAGTTTTAATCATTTGACCCATTTGGAATAAACGTGTCAAAATAACGCTAACTAATGACTAATTTATGTGTGTAGGTGAACAGTGGAGTACTTAGTGTGTGCACAGCTTTCTTATCAGGGGAGCCTGCAACACGACTTAGGTCACAGGAATTACAGCAACTGATTGCTGCGCTTCTTGAATTCATGGCTGTTTGCAAGCGTGCAATACGAGTGCATTTTAGACTTATTGGGGACGAAGATCAAGATTTTCACACACAACTGGTCAACGGTTTTCAGTCACTCACTGCTGAGTTGTCACATTACATCCCTGCAATTCTTTCAGAGCTTTGATTGTATTGTATGCGTGACCACACGCCCCACAGCTGTTTGGTGGTTTACCTGTCTACATTTTTAGTCATTTGTTCATCTATCATAGTTGATAAAGAGATAAGGTTTGGTTTCTTAGGCTTCTTGGATTTTGTTGAATAGAATGTGTAATTGTATATTTTTTTTCTTACAAACTTGGCTTGCCTCATCTGTGCTTAGTTTCATGGGGAATCTTGAATCATTCATTGGTTTTATTTCTAGTTTATTATGTTTGTATGAAAAGTCATAGAAGTGTTGTCTGATGACATTAGCAGTGAGCTGAATACAAGAACAACATTATTGTTCTCATTAATGCAAATTATTTAAAGTTACTCTGATCATCCACCAACATCATGGAGCTGATATTAGGGTAAGTTAGAATAATGATGCTCATCAATATGTTAGAATGTTGTTGATTAGGGCTTGAATCGTTTTTTAACGATCAAGGCGAAAAGTCTAGGGTTTAGAGGCCGTTAAGAGATGTGGTTGTAAGCAGTGGACCGTTGCAGTGTTATATGGTTGCCAACTTGCCATTGATGACTTGTTGATCAAGGCGAAAAGTCTAGGGTTTAGAGGCCGTTTAAGAGATGTGGTTGTAAGCAGTGGACCGTTGCAGTGTTATATGGTTGCCAACTTGCCATTGATGACTTGTTGCTTGTTGGCCATCTTCACTGCAAATTTTGTCATCAGTATTAGACCATCCGTAGTGGGCTAGATTTAGGCGTTTTCTCCCCCCAATAACGCCCAATCACGCCCGGCAACCACTATACATGGGCGTTATTTAGCGTTTTTTGGCAAAAAAATTCCCTTGGTGTGTTTTAAATCACGCCATCAACATTTGTGTTTGGCCAATAGCATTTAATATTCCCTTTTTTAATCCAATAGATTTTTTTGTTGATTTTTTTTATTTTTATTTAATTATTTACACCTTTTAACATAATGCCCACATCCCCACTACACCCATTTTAGAAAAACGCCCAATAATGCCCCTTGCTGACTGTACTGGCACATGGCGGAAAACGCCCTAGGGTAAGGGCATTATTCACCTAAACCATTACACATGGTCTTATAGGTGTGAGGCAAGTTTTTGTATGCTGTAATAATACACTCGTATTCCACATGTCACCAAAATTAAAAGATGTGTGATTTATTTTTTTCTATCATACAGCTTGAATCTACTTTCATCAATAAAATAATGTGTGATTATATGTGTAGATACAAAAACTTACATCATTTGGTGTTTATCATAAACATGAACTTTCAAAATAATCAAAGAGAGAAACTGCCACCATCACTATCATACCCATCACCAGTGATGGACTCAGAAATTTTTCTATGGGGGTACAGAATATTTTTAAAGATTTCAGGCCCCTAGGTATATAAAAAAATCCGGTTCATATCCGGTGGGATCGGGTCATGTAAAACAAAAGAGCGTCAAACTAAAATTTATATAACCATCTAAAACTGTAAAACACGTCAAACGTCATTACATACATGTTTAAAATTGTGCCTACGGGTTTTTATTTTTTGAAATCTATGCAAAACATCACATATAGCTACTTTACTAATGGTTCCTCTTGAGAGATCTCGTCAAAACTTCCCTACTCATGGTTCTTATCACATATAAATCAATCCATAAGTTCATAAAAAACACTAAACACTTGAACAAAATAAACAATCATGTTCAACCATAGTTCATAATTTTCAAGCCCTAGTAAAGTCTAGAACCACAAAAAAAAAAAAAAACATCAAAACAACAAAATAATGCTACTAAAGTCGACAAAAAAAAACATCAAAACACATAAAATTTCAAACCCTTTTAACACGTTTATAACTCTATTTCTCCTAAAAAAAACCACATAAAACAACAGAAAAACATAAAAAAAAAACGAAGGTACCTTGTTAAATTTGGATTCCGGGTGATGGGGTGGCCGAAATCAAGCTTTTCCGGTGAGAATACAATCGCTGCCGTCGTGCCTGTTGACGAGCAGGAGAAAGAATTGGAAGGGGCAGTTGGGTTGGTTTATTTTATTTAACTTCAAATATAATTGCGTTCGGTTAATTGGGGTTGGGTTACAATGAAATTTTTATTGGGCTAATGGATAAATTGTTAACCGAAGGTTATTGGGTTAAATTGTTAAGTAAAGTGGTTAAAGAATAATTATATAAACTAGGTTATATTTTAATAAAAATTAGTGTTTACAAGTTTTTTTTATTAAATTCATAAGATTTTTTTTTCTAAGGGGGCGATTGAAAATTTTCAAGGGATGCGGTTAGGATTTTGTGTGAAATTTAACCCTAATTTTTTTTCAAAGGGTGCGGCCGCCCACCCACACCAGTGGGTAGGTCCGCCCCTGGCAGAAATCTAGATAAACCAATGAAACCGAACCGTATCAAAAACTAGTGGGTCGGTCTAATGGTTTTTTGAAGCCTGACAATAGTGGGTCAGCATCGGTAATGGTCAACAAGGTTTCCATACCTTCCAAAACGGAACCAATTATATGTGTTTTTTCATGGTACGTAATATATCCATATATAACAGCAGGTTATTCCATATTGCCATGGTTAAGTCCAAACTTTCGAAACCAAATGATACGCAATTATATTGTTGTGAACTGTTTCTAGCTAGGCCTAAATTCACGGTTAATTGGCCCATAACTGTCTCACGATAACCTTCCAAATCGTTCAACTGAAACTGTTATAACCGATTGGTTATGATTATCTACTAACCGACATTTTGGTTATGGTTTTAGGTAACGATCCAAACCGTCCTATGCACACCCATATTCCACGCTTAGATTTTGACTACCATATCTCTACACCCACACCGCATTGCATGGTCTTATTGATAAGTGGTAACGTAACTACCGACCAAATTTGTCAGTGATCAATAGTAACTTACTATTTTTTTTTTGATAGATGAACACATAATATAAAAATAAAAGGCAAATTACAAATCATGGGTTGGTAGACGGGCAACAAGCTGCGCCGCCACCCCCTTTTGAATTGCAAATCCTACTCGGCTAAACACATAACTATGGCCTACAGACACTGTCGCATGCGCAAGTGCTGCCTTTTGAACCCGCTTCAAGAAACCGGACGCCACAGGGGCCAGACAACCAAATTGCTACTAATAACCCAAATTGCAATTAATCTTGTTTACCATTAATAATAATTTTCATATAAATTTTGACCGGTCTTGCAGATGTTAAGTAACTTTTGAGGTACTTCAATTTCATTTGTCAAAACATGTGACATTTTTAACTTACAAATTTTACTAAAACATTCAATTAATCGTAAGACATTCTAAAATACAATAACCAATTAATGTAACTTGCGTTCATGTGCTTTTCGGGTGGGGTCACATCGAGTCCCCGCAACGAGTATTTGGAAATTTGAGTCCCCCACATATCAAAAGCGCTAATACTTGAGTCCCTCAAGCTAACTTGTTTAGTTATTTTTCCGGATGGGGTAAAACAATAATTTTCACCACACCACCTTCGTCTTCTTTCTCTTTCTTCCACCAAGCTCCCAACCCGACACCACCGTACACTCGTCTCCTTTCTCCTTCTTCCACCAAGCTCTAGCAACCCCCCCCCCCCCCCCCTTCTTCTTCCCCAACCTGACACACCATACACCAAACCCAAACCCCCCGACACCACCGTATAACCCACCTTCGCCTCCGTCTAAAAAAACGCACCACCGTACAACCCACCTCCGCCTCAAACAAATCTACCCAAACTCGATCCATACCACCACCGTACAACCTGTTGATCAGTTATGTTCTAAACATAATGGAAAACATGAAAACATACCTGTTACAGCAGACAGTGCAGTGGAGAATCCAGTGAGGGAAGAAGCCATAGAGTTCGACATCTTAGTCATGGTGATCTGGTTCCTCCTTAGGGTGCAGACTGATGATGGTGATGATGAAACCGAATAGGGAGTTCGGTTATGGAGAGGGAGGTCGATTCTTGATGTTATAATTATTAGGTTATGTGTCTAACCTTAGAACCTCTACCTAAGTCTCCTTATATAAGCACCCAAGAGGAAACCTAATTAGTTAATAAGGGTAATATGGTCCATCAACAATTACCAACTAATTATTTAATAGGTTATTATATGTTTTGATCTATATTATGTAAATGATTATGATGGCTACTAGATTAAATATTAAAACATAATATATTTAATCTTACATTCTCCCACTTAGCCGAGTAATCATTTACTATGAGTATTAGATAAGCCTGATCAGATAAGCCTGATCAGGAATTAACACTCATTTTAGCCTTAAACAAGAACTATAGCAGAGAAATACAGCCGTTGAATCATCATGCGACTTAGGACCCCCATTAGTCATACTATAGCCTTAATTTAAAACCTAATCGTTATGATCAAAATACGCATAAGCCCTTTGTTTGATTTGTAACTTTATTTGTCTATATGCCATTATACCGGTTGAACATATTCTAAAAGACATAGAAAATCAAACTGAGGAAATTTCATTAATCATAAAACATAAGCTAGTACAATATGCTAAACAAGGTCTTTAGTAAATCCCATATTCCGAACATGTTCTTCGTAAACCTTAGGAGGGAGACCTTTAGTCATCAGATCCGCAAGCATATCTTTAGTACTAATATACTCAATACAAAGATTATTTTCCTCAACTCGTTCACGTACGAACATATATTTTGTATCGAGATATAAACCAGCTCCAGTCGAACTGTTACTGTTCGAGAAACTAACGGCAGCTAAATTATCACAGTAAAGCTTCAATGGTCTAGAAATGGAATTGACGATTTTGAGTCCAGTGATCAGATTTCTAAGCAACATTCCAGACAGGTTGCGTTATAAACTGCAATGTACTCTGCCATCATTGTGGAAGTTGTGGTCAACTGTTATTTATGACTCTTCCATGAGATAGGTCCGCCTGCTAACATAAAGATATAGCCCGAAGTGGATTTCTTGTCATCTTTGCATTTGGCAAAGTCAGAATCAGAATAGCCTACCACTTCTAAATGATCACTTCTTCTATAAGTCAGTTTATAGTCTTTCGTCCCTTGCAGATATCGAAGTACCTTCTTAGCTGCTTTCCAGTGATCTAGGCCAGGATTAGTCTGATAACGACCTAACATTCCAGCAATATAAGCGATATCTGGGCGAGTACAGACTTGAGCATACATCAGGCTCCCGACTACTGACGCGTAAGGTATCTGGCTCATTTGCTCCTTCTCAACCTCTATTGTCGGACACTGGAATGAACCGAAAACATCTCCCTTAACTACTGGAGTGACGGAAGGTTTGCACTGTTGCATGTTGTAACGTGTAAGGACACGATCTATGTAAGCCTTTTGAGACAATCCTAAGATCCCTTTGTGTCTATCTCGGTGAATTTCGATGTCAATGACGTAAGAAGCATCTCCGAGATCCTTCATGTCGAAGTTATGCGAGAGTAACCGCTTCGACTCATGCAACATGTCTAAACTATTACTTGCCAATAGAATATCATCTACGTAAAGGACAAATATAGTAAAGTTGCTCCCACTCATCTTGAGGTAGGTGCATTGATCCACTTGATTATTTATGAAACCTTGTTTCTTCATGACTTCATCAAACTTGAGGTACCATTGACGTGATGCTTGTTTTAACCTATAAATGGATTTCTTCAACTTACAGACTAGATGCTCCTGACCTTCAGGTTTAAATCCTTCAGGTTGTTTCATGTAAACATCTTCGTCTAAGTCTCCGTTAAGGAAAGCGGTTTTAACGTCCATCTGATGCAACTCTAAATCAAAATGAGCTACTAGGGCCATGACAATCTTTAATGAATCTTTACGAGAGACAGGTGAAAACGTCTCTTGATAATCAATTCCCTATTTCTGAGTGTAGCCATTTGCAACCAATCTCGCTTTGTAGCGTTCAACGTTCCCATTCGGATCCAGTTTTGTTTTGAACACCCATTTACATCCTACTGGTTTGACACCGTTGGGTAATTCTACCAAATCCCAAACGTCATTTTTCTTTATGGATTCAAGCTCATCGATCATTGCTTTATTCCATTCAAAAGACTGATCACTGCTAATGGCTTCATTGTAAGAGATAGGATCATTGAGCTTTCCGGGATCCATTCCAGTCAGGTAGGTAACATAATCATCCCAATTAGTAGGCCTTCTTTGCCTAGATGATCTCCTGAGTGGATTATCGGGTTCAGCGTTGTCTTGGTTTTGAGCGTTTGATGTACCTTCGTCATGAGGTATAATGGGTTCTGATTGTGGAGTTAAATTTGGAGTTGGTGCAGTAGCTTCAGGTGCAGTAGTTGCATTGGGTACAAGAGGAGTAATCGGAGTAATGGTAAGCGACAAGTCTCTCCCCCCCGCTTCTTGTACTTCTTGCAATTCTTCGTAAGGGTTGGTACTGCTCCCACTGACCTTGAAATCCTCCAGGAACGCAGCACGCTTGGTTTCAACAATACGGGTGACATGAGAAGGACAATAGAAACGATAACCCTTTGAATTATCAGGATACCCGATAAAGAAACAGGTAACTGTTTAGGGTCAAGTTTCCTTAGGAAAGGATTGTAAAGTTTTGCTTCAGCAATGCAGCCCCATACTTTCATATATTTAAGACTCGGTTTCCTTCCTGTCCAAAATTCATAAGGAGTTTTAGGGACAGACTTAGAAAAAACTCTATTGAGTATATGAACAGCCGCTTTTAACGCTTCAGTCCAGAGGAATAATGGTAAATTAGTGTTGGCTAACATACTGTGCACCATGTTCATAAGGGTACGGTTTCTTCTTTCAGCGACACCATTCTGCTGAGGTGTACCAGGCATGGTGTGTTGGTTCACAATCCCCTGGCCCTTACAAAACTCATAAAATGGACCAGGAGCTTGACCTACATCAGTATGTCTTCCATAATATTCACCGCCTCTATCTGATCTCACAACTTTAATCTGACGATCTAATTGCTTTTCAACTTCAGCCTTATAATCTTTAAAAGTTGTAAGGGATTCAGATTTCTCCTTAATAAGATACAAGTACATGTAACGAGAATAACTGTCAATGAAAGTGATAAATGAAGTATGTCCTGTTATGCCAGCGATTTGGTAGGGACCACTAATGTCAGTGTGAATGAGTTGTAATAAATTAGATGTAACACCCCAATCGCGTAATACAACAACAACACGCGGCGGAAATATCGGGGAGTCACGTTACAAATTGCTCACAACTACTGGTACTAAATTGTTTCAATATTATTAACATCGTTTTACAAACAAAGAATACATGTAATTTTCTTTTGATTTAGATGTCTAAGGCCCGAATGCAGTCCTATGCGTTGCATGCTTGAATAGTTGAAAACCTGAAACATATGTGAAAAATAGTCAGCATAAAAATGCCGGCGAATACATAGGTTTTGTTAGCCAAATAAATGGCAAAACATTGGTATTGCAATACTTTGGCAACTACGAGAGTTGTCGATTGAGAATAAATTTTTGAAGCCAGAGAATGACAAAAGTTTAGCATTGCAATACCTAATCTTGATTGTGAAAACTTGTGGCAAATAGTTTGAATATGGCAATATGATTATTACTAAGAAATTTTTATGCCATTTGAAATTGTACATTGTAATCTCGTTGAAATCTTCTTAAAACTCGTTAAATGTGTTATTAGAAATCCAATCAAAGGTTATTAAAAACTGTTTTGAAATTAATCGGATAAGTAGTATATTTAAATATACTTTAGTTATGAAATAGTTAACGATACAGAAGACGTGTAACCTGTTTTATCAGTTATATAATCTGAAAATAAGTATGAAAACTTGTCTAGGCTTGTTTGTTTCGACAACTCTCAGTTTTGAACCGATTCGGAGCCGAAAGTCGCATAGTTTGACTTTCTGCTTTGACCTCGATTCTGACCCGGTTTTGATAGGTTTAGACATGCCTTAAAGTTCCATTAGGACCTTGATACATGTTAGTATAATCCTCTGCGTTTATACTACCCGAATCCTTAACTATCCGACGTTTCCGTTAAATGCCTAAACAATGACCATAATGCCCTTATGTTTATAAAACGAGATTTTTGAAGATGTGAAAGTATAAAAGTCTTTGTTACTGATTATTGAACATGTCTGTAAATTTTCACGTCAATCGGAAGTCTAGATTAGGAGTTACGCTTAATGACGTAATTATAAACACTTTTATTAATTAAACGGCGTCATTAGCGTAAAGCCTATCTAAACCCAATTTTTGACACCAAAACTTTTACCCACTGATGTTAAATAATATTTTGGGATTTTTGAATATTTTTAATTATTTTTTTTAAACTGATCATAAGCTAGGATTATCGCCTTAATTCTGGTAAATACCAAATATGCCCTTTTCGGCCATAAAATGAGTTTTACAAATCCTTTTGATGCCAATCCAATTGCTACTGATTTTAAATATTAAATGGAGTGTTTTGAACCTATTTAACTGATCAGGAAACTCAGAATCCTATTTTAACCGTACGTCGCTTAAAACGGCTTTATACGCGTATTATACGCATAGTTAGGGTTTAAAACTATTTTGGCATATAAGACTTATAACCAAATGTTATAACCTGTTAAAATAAACCATTTTGCTGATTTAATCAGACCCAGATCACAGAAGATAAATTAATTCCTTTTATAAACTTTAAAATGACCAAAATACCCCTGCGGGGCTTAATTATAGATTAAACTCGTTTTGGGCATAACGGAAGGTATCCTACTGATATCACAACATATTTAAGGCATATTAACTTAGGAAACCTGTTTTGGACTCTTATGGTTACCCGTTACGCGTCATACGCGTTCGGTTTGGTTTATGTAACTAGTTTACATAAATTAGCCGAAACGGGTCAAGACTTATCAGTTTCGTCTCAAAATCCAGAATGTGTATGAAATACCCATATTAAGCAAGTCTTTAAACTTGTCGGGTCTAAATCACATTCTATCCGGTCTTCGCTTAATCATGCGTTTGAACAGTATCTCCCTCTTGAAAACTAACCGGTCTAAGTCAAGGCTTAATTAAAGACCCGTTAGGATTCTAATAGGTTATTAAAAACCTTCGTTCCAGATTTAGGAGCCCAGTAAAAGCTATCTGTACTTGCTGATTTGATACGGCTGGGATTGAATTTATATTTAGCTCAGGTAAATACTCTTAACTTATTTTCCCTATACGGGCTTGGGGTACGGTATATAAAATACCGCTTGGTCGGGCATTGAATCTTTAATCGTATGGTGGTTAAAGTATTGAGATGTTCCGTTTAATTTGTTTTGTTTGCTTAAAGCCTTTGGGGGTTAATGACCGTTGTCCCGGATATCCCTGGCATCATTTTACGAAATGGCCACGACCTTAGCACACAGGTGTAGGCGTACACCTGTCAGTGTCTCATAATTAAGTGGTGTGTCCATTAATCTTTAACCCGGCTCGATCCGGGCTACTGAACGCATAAGAAACATGTAAATCCTGTACAAGTTTATATATTTAAATAAGTAACCCAAGTTATAAAAGATTAATTTTGCCTCTGTGCATTTTAATCAAATTATAAAGATATTTTGTGCCATGTGCATTCAAATCAATCATTTTTAAAACCTTTTCAAAATGAGTTGGTTGATTGTATTTACCAGTGTAAACTGACGTATTTTCCCAAAAAGGCTAAGTGCAGGTACTAATCGGAATTGGCTGGCTACTCCTAGCATCAATAAAGAGTCTCGCAAGCTTAGATGCCTAAAGTCTGTTGAACAGTGTTATTTATTTTCGATCCGCCTGTGGATCCTTTACTTCCGTTGTAATACTTGGATGTTACATTATTTCGGATTGTAATATATTTATCCTTTTGCTTCCGCTGTGCATTTATATATTGTGTTGTTTGACTATGATGTTGCCAACCACGTCACGTTACTCCCCTACCAGGCCCACCGGTAACACGTGGAAATTTGGGGTGTGACAGAAGTATAGGTGTGTATGTAAGTCTTATGGTACGATCAAGTGTTTACGTTGTTTATTTGCATACATGGAGTTATAAGAGAAATGCAGGAATGGCAAAGAAGTCTCACCACGGATGGTATGACAGGATGGAAAAGCTAGAATGTAAAGAGTAAATGAAACGAGAAGTAAACGTGAACAAATCTTGTATGTTTATAATGTGTACTAATGTATGAATTTTATGTGGTGAGCGCATGTAGTACCAGTCATGAGGATAACCAAGGTTTGGAGGTCGAGGATCGAGTCACAAGACAGATTGTACGGAAATGTTTAAATATGTAATTTAGTGTTGATAAGTCATGTTCTTATATTAGAAAATGAATTTTTAGAATGTCGAGATGTATGTCATGAAATAAATTTTCAGACTCGAAATTCCGCTGCGTCGTTTTAAGGTTAAATAATTTAGGGTCTTACAAGTTGGTATCAGAGCCCTGGTTTGAGGGAATCAAGTACGAGAAGGTAAGTACTTGAACTCAAACTTGTGTGCTCTTGAGATAAGAAGTCCGTACAATCTAAGACTCGATCAAGATCCAAGGGTAAAGGCTAATGAAAGTATGTACTTATGTATACGCATAAAGAAACTGACGGTTTGTATGTGCAAGGTAAGCATAAGTGTTGGAAGAGGAAGAACCGTGAATGCGGTCTAGGATGAATACTAAGGCATGCAAAGAGGTAATAAGATAAATAGGCAAATGAGCCCAGGTACGTAAATGTAATATGTGGATGTATGTAATGGAAAAGTTCATTCAGGGAAGGAGAATTTTAAGATGAAAGACAATGATAGTATAGTAATGAAGTATTGGAAGCAATACACGCGCCGAAGCCTAAGTCTACGAACATAAGGTGACAATTACATGAAGGCACGAAACTACTATGTGGATTGTGTACCTGGCCAGTACACGAGAAACGTATGACGTTCGTGAGGTCATGATAATTGTTACAGGTATGTCCGGTAGAGTTGGGTAGCAGGCGGGCGTGTGGGTGAAATGGGAAGTAAGACTCTCGGGAAATTGAGAGTACTATGTAAGAATGAAAAACATGCCTGATAAGAATGAAGAATGTTTGAATCCGTGATATGGATTCAAGGATGAAAGGCATGAATGATATGTTTGAATCCGTGATATGGATTCAAGGATGAAAGGCATGAATGATATGTTTGAATCCGTGATATGGATTCAAGGATGAAAGGCATGAACGATATGTTTGAATCCGTGAGACGGATTCAAGGATGAAAGGTAAGAATGAATGTTTGAATCCGCGAGACGGATTCAAGGAGGAAAAGTATGAATGTAATGATTGAATCCGCGAGACGGATTCAAGGAGGAAAGGTATGAATGTAATGTTTGAATCCGCGAGGCGGGTTCAAGGATAAGAGGCATGAATGTAATGTTTGAATCCGTAAGGCGGATTCAATGAATGAAAAAGCATGAATGATGCGTCTGAATCCGTGAGACGGATTCAAAAATATAAGAAGATGAAATTAATCCGCCTAAGAAGATGTCGACAGTTTGACCATGATTGAGTCGAACGGGTCATAGAAATAAGTATAAGGTAAAAAGTGATAATATAATAAACGAAGTTTTGTATAAGTTACATGCTAGATGTGTTAGTAATTGACTCTTAGAAGTCGGAATGATGACGGGCTGTGACCCGGACAATAACTTGAGTATGGGCGGAAATGGTAAGCTCAGTAAGAAATATTGAAACGATGTAATAAGGTCTTTGCAAGTAAGTACGAATGGAAGGAAGTACGAGCGTGTACTTCCGTTGGCAAAATGATTAATTGAATGAAAAGATTGCATGTAAGAAATAGAATGTGCGGTATGTATAGCAGGTACGTAGGAAATTGTAGAAAAGTTATAGGTGGGTAATCACCTAGTTTAATGAATGATTAAATGATATATGCTAACCGCCGATGATGTTGATAATAATGTTATAATTATTGATGTGATGAAACCAATCGTATTGGGGAAATGATGTGCACGAGTGGAAACTCATGACACGGATGAATGAAATCTGGCCTATTATGGCTAGTACTCGAGGAAAAGATGAATCGATCTGGGTTGCAGATCGTGGTTTGGGAAATGGAAAAGAGGTTAGTAAGAATATTTAACTCATGATTGGATAGATATGAACTAGTATGACACCTGTATACATGTCAATTAAGTAATGCATGAAGTGAAAGCAATAGTAAAGTGAAATGAACGGAATGATATAAAGATAAAATAAAGGTATGCAAGGTATACGTAACTGTAGAAAATGTAGAATGAGGTTAACGTTAGAATTAAGCACGTAGGCGTGATTATGTAATAATAGTTTTGTTGTGATAACAAAACAAAAGTTAAATGTTAGGCAGAGTATGTAGAGAATGTAAATTTTTAGGGGTGAGGTGGAGATATTAGATCCATTAAGAAAGGATCATATCAAAGGACGGAAGAGTATGTGTATTGACCAGCTATTGACAGGTCAAGTAAATGAAAATGAGAATGATATAAGAAAGAATGATCAGGAAAGTATGGGCTAGTAGTCGTATGAATGGACTAGAAGAAAAGATAATGTGTGTTTGATGAAAGTGAGAAAGGTTTCGGGGACGAAACCTTGTTTAAGGGTGGTAGACTTGTAACGCCCCAAAAATCTGAATGTTAATAATTGTCGTATGTTCTTATGTGACACGTCATGAAATAAATAACTAGGCTATTTAACCTAGTTAAGGGTATGGTCAAAAGTATTAAATGACGAAGGTAGTGTCAGTTATGTTTTAAAGGTAAACCCGAGGGGCTAAAGTGGAACAAATGAAAGTAAGTTATAAAATAACTTGACACGCACAAACACACACATACGTGTGTTCTGGAAAGATCGAGCAGGGGCTCTCAAGAGCCCCAAAACCCTAGTTCTTCAAAAGCTTTAATTTGAAGGATGAATCAAGGCCCAAATCCATAACCGAGCATGGATTAATGATCACCAACACGAGAGGATCATAAGGTATGTTTTAAATCTAAGATTGGTGATCATGGGTGAAGTGGGTTATGTTCTAATCCGTGAGTAAATGTGAAATTGATCATGTACAAGGGTTAGAGTTCTCGTGTAGAACATGGGTTATGAATGGTTTGCGTTAATTTGATGTTTAGAGGTGACACCCGTTAGTTAGGGTGAAGATGATGACTAGTATCACCTCCTATGTTCAAGTCTTGTTGAATGATTGATGTATTATGTGGGTATGATGAATTATTGTTAGATGAAAGTATAGTAATATGATGATGTTATGTTTAATGTTCATTTGGAATGATACATGATGATTAGTAGATGGTTTTGATGGGTTATGTATGAGTTTAGAAGGATTGTGCATGAAGTAGTTGTACGTTATGCTTAAAAGGTAGTACTCACATCAAGTGTATGATGAAATGTATATAGTGTCGTCCGTATAGTCGATTATGATGTTACGGGTATATGATGATAAGTCGATAGTTAAGTATGGTTAATAGTTGACTTTTGAAAGTCAACTAAGTATAAGAAACATGACTTGACTCGTTGTCGTAAATGTATGTTGATGGGAAGTCGTATGGTACATATTATAGCAATCCGTGTTAAATGTAATGACATGATGAGTTACATGAGTGTAACGTATACGGATATGATTATATGAAGTCGAGTATATGTTTTAATGCTTGTTAGTAATGACTAAGGAAAGTTAAGTGTGAATTATGCGAATGATATGATGGTTACATGTACAAATGAGTATGCTAATAAGGGCGTGGTTTCGATGAAATGAAAGTATAGGAAACACGTCAAGACGGACTCAAGCTTGAGGTGTTAACGGGTCAAGAAGAGGCAAGGAATCGGATACGAGCACGGACGCATAAGGTAAGTGATTTTTGTAATCACTTCGTAGTACAAGTAAGTAATAAAGTGTTGTAATGAATTCAACATGATGTTCGAGGTCAAATATGTGTTTAAGGTCTTTCGTCGTAAATGATGGGTTAATGTTGACCAAAATGCCCTTGATGGGTATTTTGGGGTAAACGATCTTAAAAGTAGCTTAGAAACAAGTTATTCGATTAGTGTAACGTTTTGGACAAGTATGAAAGTGGGGATTACGGTTTGGTTAGTCGTAGACCAATTAATGCACGAATACCCTTAACGGGTCAAAAATAAGCATATGAACAATAAGGTGTTAAGGGGATGCAAGACATCCAAGAATTTGGTAATTTATGATAGACGTCACTCATATTATTATGTTTCTAAGAGGTTTTGGTAAAACGAACAAGTTATGTTGACGTATGCATGAACGGGTCGAAAAGTGGGAAAATGGTAATAAGCCGAAGAGTTAAAAGTCGGAAATTATATTAAGTCGGATGTTGGATTTTAGTTCCCTTAGATGGATAATTAAATTACGGACGCGTAGGAAAAAGAATCGGGTAAAACGGATAAAAAACGAGGGAGTTATGCTCGTTTCCGTGAAACGGAATCGTGCTGAAAGAATGCAGCACAACAGCAACAACATTCTGATGTTTTGAGGGTGTCGCGTAGCGCGACGGCCCGTCGCGTCGCACGACGGGTCAAAATTCTTCGAAACTTGTTTTCGTGCTCCGTTTTAGCTTGGGAACTCGTTTAAACGCGTTTTAAGTCGCGTATGATTAGTTTAACTCATGTTTTATGACCATTAGGGTAAGCATATGTGTGGATAGGTATGTATGGATATTGTATATCTCTATACACGTATGTAGAAATGTATGTAAGCGCGTATGCGCGAATGTATGTAAAATTATGGGGTGTAAGCAAGTACGTAAGGATTTACGAAGATGTATATGACTAGGTAAGTATGAGTGGGGTATGTTAAAGCAGGTGGTTATAAATATATATGTAAGTAAGTATGTAGGCATGTACGTATGTATGTTTTATAAACCTAAGGGTATGTATGTATGGGTGTATGTAGGAAGTATGTATATGTACGAAAGTGAGAATGTACGAATGTAGGCACGTATGTAGGTTTGTATGAAGGCATGACATAAGGTGTATGTATGTATCTACGAATGTATGTATGTGCGAATGTATATAAGTGGGATGACATGATCGTACGTGACGATGTAGGTATGTATATATGTAGATACATATAGGATGATCGATATGTAATTGTATGTAAGTTTGTATGTAGGTTGACATGTATGTGTGTACGTATGTATGTATGGAGATAGTGTGTATGAAGTATAGGTGTGTATGTAAGTCTTATGGTACGATCAAGTGTTTACGTTGTTTATTTGCATACATGGAGTTATAAGAGAAATGCAGGAATGGCAAAGAAGTCTCACCACGGATGGTATGACAGGATGGAAAAGCTGGAATGTAAAGAGTAAATGAAACGAGAAGTAAACGTGAACAAATCTTGTATGTTTATAATGTGTACTAATGTATGAATTTTATGTGGTGAGCGCAGGTAGTACCAGTCATGAGGATAACCAAGGTTTGGAGGTCGAGGATCGAGTCACAAGACAGATTGTACGGAAATGTTTAAATATGTAATTTAGTGTTGATAAGTCATGTTCTTATATTAGAAAATGAATTTTTAGAATGTCGAGATGTATGTCATGAAAGAAATTTTCAGACTCGAAATTCCGCTGCGTCATTTTAAGGTTAAATAATTTAGGGTCTTACAGTTGGACTCCCCTCACCGCGCCTGACTGCAGTCAACACGGTTGATAATGAAGCAGAGCGCCGTCACGATTTGGATTTGCTGGAAGAACGACGCGAGATTGCGCGCATTAAAAAAGCGAAATACAAGACACAACTGGAAAGGTACTACAATGCGAGAGTCCGCATTTGTACCTTCACTCCAGGAGAATACGTCTTTCGAGACAACGAGGCTTCAAACGCCGAGCGCCCAGGAAAGCTAGCACCCAAATGGGAAGGCCCATACTTAGTACATGAAGTGCTAGGAAAAGGGGCATACAAACTGCGCACCCTGGATGGACACATCATCCCATGCACATGGAATGCGCAACAACTGCGTAAATGCTATATGTAATCGCTCTCGGTCTTGCGCACCTACTCATTAACGTTGGCCACACGCCTTTTTACTTTCCTATGTAGGCTAAACGCCCTTTACGTTACAAGCAATGTATGTTGGCCTAAGCGCCTGTTTCCAAGTCAATGAAAGCATACGACATGTTTTCTATATTGCTTCTTGAGTTCCAAATGCATGTTAAACTTTTGATTAGCACGAAAACACTCCAGTGAGTTACAAGCTCACACCTTCGAGGTCCTCCGCGAACAAAGCGCGAGACCAAGCAACTACACTCGGTTAAGAGCCACACTTACATTTATTCGCGCTAACTTAACCAAAGTTTCTAACAATAGTGCAATAATTGTAACATGACAAGAATAAACATGAAAATTATATTTAATAAGCGCGCAACGATTACATAGAAACCAATGATCATTCATCTGATCCAAAACAAGCGCGACCGCGCAAATGTTATAAAAGCCTAAAAATTACAAGGCACAAAGCCTGAAAACACTTATCTATTCGAATCCATCACCACCATCACCATCATCGTGCTTATCGCCTTCAACATCGCCATCATCACCAGCAATTTCCTCTTAATCTGATAATTCAACGGTTTCTGGTGGATCAAGGATGGCCTTTAACCGATGACACCAATCATCATGCTTCAACGCTTCAGTAACCAAGTCCATCACGGGCAGTGATAAGTGATCATAAGCATTTTCAGCACGTGCCAACTCGGCATTAGCCTGGTCAGTCACAGAGCAATGACTAGTGTCAAACTCCTGTCCGAATACCTCTTCAACGTGCTGCGCACATTCTAGATAGCCTCCACGATGACCAACTGCGCGCGCGGCATCTGTCAGAGCAGCAACAGCGCGATCCAGTTCTCCAGCGTTAAGGACAGAGTTAGCAACCTATAGCGAAGACTGTGTATTAAAAACAACTTTTAACAAATAAAGCTTTCAAGGGAAAAGAATAACATACCAGCACTACTCTGCGGCCGCGCATCCACTCGGCCTCAGAGACAAGAGTATCAACGATGCCCTGAGCCTCAGAATAGTTAGTCTGCGCTACATTGAGGGCCGCGGTACTAACATCACGCGCTTCTTCAGCTCTCTGCTTGGCCTCCTCAGCAGTTGCGGCCTTAACTTTCTCTGCCTCAAGATCGATTTCCAAGGATTCGCATTTGTCAACCTGCTCGTTCAGGCGGCGTTTCAGTTCAGCAATCTCGACATCCTTGGCCGTCAGATCCTTGTCTTTGCTTGACAGCCGCACCTTCACCTCAGCCAGCTCAACCTGCAAGGGATAAAAGATTCACTTAACTCTGCTAACAAAAGCATAAATTGAAAAGATAAGTCTCCCGAACCTCAGCTTGCTCCTTAGCAGCACGCACAGCCTGCGCATCCTCAACTTGCGTTGTCAACTCAGCAACCTTGCCTTCGAGCTCAGTAATTTTAGTGCGAGCAGCATAAGCGCGCTGGTTGTCTTTCTCGCAGATCTTCTTCCATTCAGCTTTCTCCTTTGCCAACAGATCCTCGGCAGCTCGAAGCTTGCCCTTCAGGCCCTCGCGCCCCCACTCCTCCGCTTTCCTATCAGCCTCAAACTTGGATCTCTCTTCCTCAAACTTGGCATTAGCCTTCTCAAACTCCTTAACTTGCCGCCCAAGGCGCTCCCGGTATTTCTCCCAATCGAACCGCTCCCTAACCATCGTTCGCCATTCGCGAACGATTTGGTGGTTGGCGGCGCGAGTATTGGCCTCCCCGATCACATAAGTGCGATACAGCCCATCATGAGTCTTAGCCCTCTGCCGATTAACCTCACCAGGAGGGAAGGAATTTAAGAACCAATCGCGGCAAGGGCCGAACTCTTGAAAGGTGTCTTTCTACTTCAAACCCCAGGGAGCTTGGTGGGGGGCATTACCACGTTCCTCTTCAGTATAACTTTTGTAATAGATGTCACCAAGAGTATCTTTCACCCCGATAACTTGTGGGTTGTAACCCCCAGCGCCACCAGAGCTCGCGCCACCAGAAATGTATGGACCTGATCCCCCAGTAGTTCCCTTGGAGCGATGGGAGGCATCAGGCCGCGCAGGGTGGGTAGGCTTATCCACCCCAGGTTCCTTCCTCGTCTCTTCCTGAGCAGTGATAGAGGCAGCACCGGTATACTTCAATGCATTATCAATAGGCTCTTCAGGAGCCTTTTTCTTTTCCTTCTCATTCTCAACATCAGCAATAGGCTTTTCAACAGCCCGTTTCTCTCTCTCCTGCTCAGCCCGCCTCTCCTTCTCCTCATCAGCTCTTTTCTTCTTATCCTCCTCAACTTTCTTCTTGCGCTCCTCAGCAGCCTTCTTCCTCTTGTCTTCCTCGGCTTTCTTTTCCTCAGCCTTCTTCTTCTCTTCAACAACTTTCTCCTTATCCCCCGAAGGCTCCGTCAACACAACACCTTTCTTTTCGGGCGTTCTCTTCTTGGCCTCTGCAGAAGATAAGAAGTGTCAAAAAGAGGAAACAAAGAATGAGAAGCTAAGGAAAACTAACCAGGAGAAAACCGATAAAGGGAGCGCAAGTTGCTCGTTTTCCCGATCAAGGGAACCGCACCAGCTTTCGGCGCAGCAACCACACCAACGGTGGTCTCGCTTCTATTTCTTTTCCTGCTGATCAACTTTTCAGCAGCCTCCTCCTCTTCTTCTTCTTCCTCTTCCTCATGCGCAACAGAGGAAGGAGTAGCACCAGCATCCGGGTTGCGAGAACCCGCGCTTCCGGAGCACTTCGAACCAGCTCCTCCAGGTTTCTTCTCGCCTATACGCGACAAACCTTCAAATGAATCACTGATAATAACGTAATCCTCCAAGTTACTTTGACGAAGGCGGAAAGTACCTTTGTCAGCAGCGCTAGCGGTTGCGCGACTACTCCCAGCTCCCTTGCTGGTCACCTCAGGATCCAAGGTGATAACCTTCTTCTTCCTCACAGGCTTTTTCTTCTTTTCTTCAGGGTCAATCCCCAAGTCGCGCAACACACCTGCAAAGATGTTAGACCACGAACTTAGCTCTCCATTTGATGATCCCACAGACTCCTCGCTGGAAAGATAGACAACCTCTTTCCCAGCAGAAGTCACAGAGCGCAAGGGACGAGAGTTAGGTATATGCGCACCTTCAGTTGCAGTAGGCGGAGCGGCAAATGCATCAGCAACGGGGTACATGAAGTTACCCTTGATCTGGTCATACCAGTATTCTTCTCCAGCCTGGAGCGGGCGCACGCCCATGGAACCACCAAAGGTGGGGAAGGCAGCTTGATAAAGATGCACCTCTACACGATAAATTATAAAATAAACACAAGTACGAAACAGGAAGTGAACGAAGCTAAGAGAATTACTAACCTCTATCATCGATCATCAGAATGGGAACTTCCTCGCTGTCAGGCAGCCATTGATTACTCATCCGCGCCGCCACCAAGACGTTCTCAGCAAACACTCGGTTTGGGGTGGCAGTAAGCGTCCTATACCAAGCCTCAGTCTTGGGGATCGCCAGATCTTCTTTAACAATCGCTTCAGTCCAGGCGCGAAACGTCATGGCGATCGGAATCACCTCCTCGCGAATATAAAAGAATTTCGGTTTCCAGTCATGGAAACTCTTGGGAGGGTTAAGAAGGATCTTCTTTGCAGCTCCTCGGCTGGCAAACGAATAAAACCCCATGTTTCGAATCAACTGATAAAACGCTCTAAATCTCTCCACAGTTGGCTCTATGCCATGGGATCGACAGAGAAACTCGAAGTGCCGAACCCTAACCATCCCAGGAGGACTCAACTGGGAGATGTGAAACCCATAGAACTGCAAAATATGTGCCATAAAATTCGTCGCCGACAACCGGAAATTGCCCTGATGAAAGAAATCTTCGAATAACGTAATATACCCCGGTGGTGCGTTGGCGGCTGTCTGGCCCTGACCGGGGTACCTGGCATCCCATTCCGGTGGGAACCGGAAACCCCGTACTATCTGCTCAAAGAGGCCCAAGTCCCACCTGAGAACGGGAACAGGGCCTTCTTCTCCGGGATTTCCTTCTTGACGTTCTTCAGCCATGGATGTCAAAGAAAGTTTTGAGTATTTCTTCAAGAATTTGAAGATTTGCTACAATGTTCTTCAAAGGTTTGAAGATTCAAAGGAATTTGAGAGCAAATAGGAAAGAGAATACAACAGAAGAAGAGAAGTGGTTTCTTCTCTCCGTCTCATCGGATATATATACCCATCGCATTTAATGCGATGGGTAAACGTGCCGAGATCGCCGCGCACGTGACAAATCAGAGGATGACACGTAAGGCGAGAATCCCGGAGTGACGGTTACCACGCGCGCGTGGAGCTCACTCTCCTGATGGAATGACCAACCGTCAGAGACAACTTGATGACAGCCGTGTAAGTGGTCAACTCAAACGTCACCGTCAATGACATTTCTCACCAACTTGTCAGAATTCAAATTTTGAAGGTTTTCCCGCCAAAAATTACTACAGACTTCATGCAGAAGCTAATAGGGTCGCGCAGTATTAACAATGACTTAATAACCCTGCGCGCTTACACCCAAAGGCAGCAACCCACCTGGAACCAAACCTGGTAGTCGCGCCGTAGTAACCAATAAGAGTTTACACGCGTCCCGTCTACCAACGTCAAGGAAACATTTTCTACAACTTTATTTTTCTAAGTCCAGAGCTCCAACCACTTGCCATGCGCATGGTGCAGCACTGGACTGGGGGGACTTGAAGGGGTATGGTCCCAAAAAAGTCGCGCAAACCTCCGTCAAGGCCGCGCGCGGGACCATACTCCTTATTCAACAAACTTCTTATCAGGATCCTCGCGCGAGCTACATCGTATTCTACCTTACGCGGCGCGAGGGCTGGACGATAGGAAACTCCAATTACAACACTTAGCATTCTGAAAGAGCACCCAGTCATCCAAACCCTGCGCGAGTTAGTTACGTGCCCATCAAGAATCGCGCAGGACAGCAGCGCAAGGCTGTTTCAGATAGTACACAAGGTACAAGTGGCAGAAGAAAAGGGCCAATCAGCGTCCTCCTGGCCCTGCTCAATCGTGCTCCACGATCATCTGACAGGCAGGAGACAAAAAGTACTTAAGGACGCCTACATGGCACCAATCACAGGGCAGAGACAACTGCCTCACGATCTCCACTTACCTGCTGATGGCAGAAGGGCAGCCAGGCCGACAACAGTGACACGTGGCTCCAATCACATTGTGCCAACTCCCAAGAGCTCTTGCTAACCACTAACGGTCGACACCAGTGAGACAAGGAGCATATCCCTTATGTCGTTGCCTTCAGGCCCAAGGCCCATCAGCCCACATCCTCTTACACCTCTCCGGCTATAAATAGAGACCTCATTTCACAGGTTGATCATTCCATTCCCTCTACTCACTCTTAATACTTAATTATCTTCCCAAAGCAGTCGCTTATTCTCACGCCGGAGCCTGGTTAAGAGGGAAACCCCCACATTCCCCTCTTAACGAGTAACGGTGTTCTGTTTTGCAGGTCTTAGACGATCATTACGAAGCTCAAAAAACCATTAGAAGATTAACCACTATGGTAGGAACATAAACCAAACTGATTAGTACCCTAATTAGTTCTGTGTTTCTTCACCATGGGAAACAATAAAACCGTCCATGTCTAACTTTGGTCCTAATACAAGGTTTCGAGTTACCTCAGGAACATATAAGGTATCATAAAGTTTAATACATAAACCAGTTTTCATAAATAATTGTAATGTTCCAATGGCCTTCACTTCTAATTCTCGATCATCCCCAACCTTAAGCGTTCTTTGGTTTCTTTCCAGCTTCCGGATTGTAAGGAATCCCTGAGTTGAATTGGTAACATGAACCATAGAACCAGAATCAAACCAGTAAGAATTAGCAGGAACATTTAAATTATAGGAGTCAAGTATCATAAAATAATTGTTACCTTTCTTAGCCAGCCACTCCTTAAAGTTAGGGCATTCCTTCTGCATATGTCCTGCCTTTTTACAGAACTTGCAGTGGATTTTTCCTAAGGAGTTCTTAGAGCTGGAAGGTGCTCTTGTATTGGGATTGGGCCTTTGGACTTTTGAAGCATCCTTCCTTTGACGATTGTTCTTCCTCTTCTTAGAGTTGGAGGTGGTGAAGTTAGCAACATCAGTAGTGCGATCCATCCTCATACGCTCTTCCTCCTGTACGCATATAGCGACCAGCTCACTCATCGTCCATTTGTCCTTCTGAGTGTTGTAATTGATCTTGAATGCTTCAAAGGACGAAGGAAGCAAAGTAATGATGAAATGAACGTGGAAACCATCACTGATTTCCATTTCTAGCCCTTTCAGCTTATTGGCCATGTCATTCATCATCATGATTGTGCTCGCAAATGCCGCTCCTCCCATCATACTTAGTTGTCACCAGTTTGAGGATAAGAGTACTAGCGTGTGCTTTAGACGTCCCCTTGAATTGTGCCTCCACAGAAGCCAAGTAGGTTTTAGCATCTTCAGAATCAGGAATGGCTCCTCTGATTGCATTGCTGATGGATTGCTTCATAAACATGAGAGACATGCGGTTACACCTAGTCCATTTTTCATGAGTCAACTGCTCAGCAGCAGTACTTTGAGGAGTAAGGTCTGCTGGCTTATTCTCTCTTAGAGTATAATCAAAATCCAGCAGCCCAAGCGTAAGCATGAGGGCATCCTTCCATGCAGCAGAGTTATCACCAGTCAAAGGTGGAATCCCGCAATTTGGTGCTGATAATGGAAATAAGATGAGCAAGTTATGATACTAAGAAAGAAATTCTAATGTGATGTAAGGGCACGTTATACTAAGCCAGGCATAAATAATGACCATTTTAATTATGAAGTTGTGATATTGTCTATTACTAACATCAAAATAATAGACTTAGTTAAAATTCTACTTAAACGAAGACAAATCAGCTTTGGCCAAAAGTGTAATCATTTAAGCATATGTGCAAAGTGATTGTAACAAATCAGCTTTGGCCAGAAATGGGACAATAACTTTAGTTATGCACTTGTTAAGTATGCTGTACATGAAAGAATTAAATCAGCTTTGGCCAGATATTAAGACATTCACGTTCGTAATGCACATTTAACATAGCTTTCGTAATACTTGAACGATAAGTAGATGTATCAAATCAGCTTTGGCCAGAAATGATACATCAGAAGCTCATTCAAGTTAAGCCATTTTGGTTTTGTAAAACATTATCTGATTCTGATTAATTAATTAATTAAGTATTTACAAAACCAATTATTTAATAGCAAACTACCTGTTAGCGCGGATCGAATAAGTCTCGACATGTAATGAAGACTTATGATTTCGGATGAATTATGTCTTGGATTCATCCGTGACGAATGATTTCGGATCATCTCGGACTATCCGAGATGGATGAGTTCGAATGATCTCGGATGTGTCCAAGACGCGTAAGTCAGATGATCTTGGATGTCTCCAATACTCATGATTTCGGATGAATTATGTCTTGGATTCATCCGAGACACTTAGTTCGAGATGGTCCGAGATGATCAAGCAGTTATTGATCAGTGATGGACGAACAGATGTTCATCCGAGATGATCAGTTCGTGATGATCTCGGATTCATCTGAGACGTGTCCCTCAAGCTGCAAAATCCTTAATTTAGGAAGTTAATAATTGATAAGATTGAAAATCCGAAATTTTAGGGATTATGGGATTAAGTTTCATGTTTAAATATTAATTATATTTATCTGTTTATTTCAAAAATTATATCCATTTATAGAAAAACAGATTTTCGAAACTTTTAAGTAGATAAAATAAATCAAAACAGGAACAAACACCCAATAATCCGAATTCATTCCAAAACTAAGGGAATTTTTCGAATTTTCTCATGAACATGTGATGAACCCTAAAATAAAACATTCAAACATTCATCCGAAATCTGGAAATTATTACACATTTAAACATATTTCTGAACATGCTGATTTCAGAACAGTAATAAAAGATGATCATATGATCCGAGTCGTATCTGAGATGCATGATTCAGATCCGGGATGGCATCTCGGATGATAGAAACCGAATTTTATTAGGGTTTTCAAATTCTGTTTTCCAGTTTTATTCCAGATTTACGGATACAAAACAGAATTGACTAATCAACATATGCTCTGATACCACATGTTGATCAGTTATGTTCTAAACATAATGGAAAACATGAAAACATACCTGTTACAGCAGACAGTGCAGTGGAGAATCCAGTGAGGGAAGAAGCCATAAAGTTCGTCATCTTAGTCAAGGTGATCTGCTTCCTCCTTAGGGTGCAGACTGATGATGGTGATGATGAAACCGAATAGGGAGTTCGGTTATGGAGAGGGAGGTCGATTCTTGATGTTATGATTATTAGGTTATGTGTCTAACCTTAGAACCTCTACCTAAGTCTCCTTATATAAGCACCCAAGAGGAAACCTAATTAGTTAATAAGGGTAATATGGTCCATCAACAATTACCAACTAATTATTTAATAGGTTATTATATATTTTGATCTATATTATGTAAATGATTATAATGGCTACTAGATTAGATATTAAAACATTATATATTTAAGAGTAAACTGCAAGTTTACACCCTGAGGTTAGGGGTCATTGGCATGTCTACCCCCCCTAAGGAAATAATTGCAATTTTACCCCCACTGTTTGCCCTTATGTCGCACTTTTACCCCCCGGCGTCAAAATCGCTAACCAGTAAACATTATAACCTGACGGTCAAAGGGTATAATTGTCATTTTGCTATTATGTGAAGCTTCTTTGATACAACACCCCCTATAAGAATCATACCACCGCATAATTACCCCCCAACCTTCCCACCATCGACCTTCAACCTTCTTCTCCGGCGACATAACACACCGACGGCGATCCGTGTCTCTCCGGCGACGGCGACATCTCCTCTTCCGATCATTCTTCTCCTCGTCGGATCACAACAACCACAGCCGCTAGCTTCAGATCAGTGGAAATGCCGGTCTTTTGGATAATCCGCTATATCATCCGCCACACCAAAGGTATAATCGGCCAATGTTAGTTAATCAGGGTCAGATTTAGTCATTATCATGTTATAAACAGGGTTTAGGGTCTGATATGGTTCACTGTTGGTTTTTCTACAGTTGACCTGACGATGAGCTTATCAAGCTCATCTTTGGTGCTCCACCTGGTGGTCTCTGTGTTTGGGAGGCATGTCCTCAACTTCCATCTACCACCGGAGAGTTGAGCGGATGGATGTTTACTCTACTAGTTATTTAGCTTATGTGTAATATGTAGGTTAACTTAACTTAATCGAACCTTTTGTGTAATATGTAGGTTAACCTAACTTAACTTATTTAGCTTTTGTTGACATTATGTTTGAAAGTTTGAAAGTTTGGGCATAATTGTGCATTTGCAGGTTGTAGGCATAAGCACATGCACATGTACTGATAGCACACTCACACACTGGTTGATCACAGTTTCGGCATATTTGTGCTTAATCAGATGCATAGAACACTGGTTGTAGGTTGGTACTTACTATGATAACTTGCTATGCTACTTCAGGTTGATCATATGCATGTGCTTAATCAGTGTGCATAGAACACACCCTGGTTGATCATGTCTACTACAGGTTGATCATGTGCTTAATCAGTGTGCTTAATCATGTGCATTTGCAGGGTGTAAATAACACATAGCAATAGACTGAAATAGCAGCACACTCATTATGTTTTGGAGTCTAGCAACTTATGTGCTGTCAACATGGGATCTAGCAACTTATGTGCTTAATCAGTGTGAATGAAATAGCTGCAAATTGTACCGGCCACATTGAATGCATTTGCAGCTTGTTTGATTGACAGCATTTGCAGCTTGTTTACACTCATTATGTTGTATTAGCAGCACACTCAACAGTGGCTTGGTTGATCACACTGGTTGAACAGGTATGCTTGATTTGTTCACATTGCAGGTATGATTGTATAAATGTAAAATTGTTAGTGCAGGTTCAGAATTAGTAACATATGCATAGAACAGGTTCAGAATTAGTAATTTACCAGTTTTGGAGTCTTTGCTTGTTAGGTTTCAGATTTTTTAACAGGTAGATTGTTACGTTTCAGATTACGTGTTCAAAGAACAGGTATTTGCTTGTTAGGTTTTAGATCAAAGAACAGGTTCAGATTTTTTATTATAGGATCATAGAACAGGTATTTGATTTTGGCGGGAAGGGTTTTGTAAATTTCAGGGGGTAATGTTGTGTCTTAACACAAAGTATAGGGGGTAATAGCAAAGGACAAATTAGTAATTTACTAGTGGGGGGTAATTGTGCGACTTAACAGGAATGTTGGGGGGTAAAATGTAAGGGTAATATAGTCATTTCAACTTAGAGTTAACAGTTCTGTTACCCATTTTGACGCCGTGGGTAAAAGTGCGACATAAGGGCAAACAGTGGGGGGTAAAATTGCAATTATTTTCTTAGCGGGGGTAGACATGCCAATGACCCCTAACCTCAGGCTGTAAAATTGCAGTTTACTCTATATTTAATCTTACACAACCCACCTTTTCCATACATCATAACCACCACCTTAGACCTGCTGTTGACCACCCTTAACAATCATCGTACCCTCAATTCTGATTACATTTCAATTTAGCTTCGATCAAAGTGATGTGGTAAGTAGTGTACTTAATATGGGTTTGATTAGTGTATTTTGTTTGGTTATTTAGTTAATACCAGTTGTTTAGTGTTATGTTTGATGAGTAGTATAATTATTTTTGGTTAATACCCGTTGATTAGTGTAATGTTTGATGAGAGTATAATTATTTTTGGTTAATTTTGTAGCTGGGATCACGCTTGCGCGTGTCACATTTGTAGTCGGGATTACGGTCTCCGGTACTATGGCCCAGTTCAAGGTGCACGTTGGAGTTGTTCTAGCGTGTTGGCCCAACTTTACGTTGAAGTGGACACACGTTTTTTATTTTTGGCGCCAACCCATGCCCACTTATTTCTATGTTTTGATGTTAGAATTATGTTAGGTTTATTTTTTGGTATATAATAGAACTAATTTTAAGACTTTTGGTATGTTATGGTAAGTGTTTATGTTAATCTTATGTCAATATTTGCAAACTACACATTTTAAATATGTTTTATACCTTAGGGACAAATTTGCTATGTATAGATACCTTATGGACGTGAATGAACATTTAGCGGGTAAAAAGATTACCTGAGAGACAAAAAATCTATACTATATAATAAAAGAAACCAATTTTGGGACACATGTCATTCATTAGAGTCATCTATTTTTTAGTTTTCTCATCTTTATCTCCTACTTAATTATAGATAATTAATATTAATTAAAAGATAATTATAAAATTAAATTTAAACAATTCGTATAGGAGATAATATAATCTTTTGAAATATTTATTAGATTTCAAAATTATTTATCTTGACATTAACAAAAGACGTACACTAAATATAAATTAATATAATGTAAATAGTTAAATGTCATTTTAGTTCCTGTGGTTTGGCCATTTTGTCAGTTTAGTCCAAAAGTTTTATAATACACATGGTTTATAAAGATATAAAAGATAATTATAAAATTAAATTTAAACAATTCGTATAGGAGATAATATAATCTTTTGAAATATTTATTAGATTTCAAAATTATTTATCTTGACTTTAACAAAAGACGTACACTAAATATAAATTAATATAATGTAAATAGTTAAATGTCATTTTAGTCCCTGTGGTTTGGCCATTTTGTCAGTTTAGTCCAAAAGTTTTATAATACACAAGGTTTATAAAGATATAATAAGATATAACTTTTTATTGATTGATATATAAAATTACATGTGCTCAACCCATACAATACATGAGGTTCTTAAAAATGTAACTTTTTCATTATTAATATTTAAAATAAAATTTACTCAACCCGTACAATACACAAAGTTCTTAAAGATATAACTTTTTATTATTTAATATATAAAATTACATTTGTTCAACCCATGTAATAAATGATATTTTTAAAGATATTTTTTTTTTATTATTTGGAATGTAAAATTACATTTATTCAACCTGTGTAATAAACGAGGTTTCAAAAATATATTTTTTTATTATTTGATATATAAAATTACATTTATTTAACCATTGTATTACACGGGGTTATAACCTAGTATAAGAATATTACATACTAGGTTATAACCCCGTGTATTACACGGGGTTGAATAAATAAATTTTAAAACTCCGTAAATGTATAAATGATAAATAATATTAGTTAATTTTATTTTAAGTTTCATAAAATCTATTTGATACCAAACTAAACAAAACGTTCAAATATAATTAATTCAAGTAAATAATATTATAAATGAGAAGGAAATTAAACTAAATAATAATTATTCATAAGATATTAAACTAATAATATTTAGTAGGAGGGTTATCTATAATTAATTATCAAATAAATAATATTATAAATGAGAAGGAAATTAAACTAAATAATAATTAGATGGTGTTTGGTGTTGCGTTTTCAAAATAGATTATGCATTTTCAAAATAAATTTTGCGTTTTCAAAACTGCGTTTTGAAAAAGCATGTAGATATATGCTTCTCCAAAACTGCGTTTTGGAGGCAGATAATCATTTTTTCATCCAAACACTTTTTTAGATTATTTATGTTTTAGAAACACAATAATCAAATAATCACTTCAAAACGTAATCCCAAACACCCTCTTAGTAGGAGGGTTATCTATAATATAAGTTATTAAACTAAATACTATTTAGAGTTAAATGCCCGGATAATCCCTGTGGTTTGCCCTTTTTTCACCTTTAGTCCCTAACTTTCTAAAATTACAGCTATAGTCCCCCAACTTTTCAATTTTCGTTTCCGGATAGTACATGTGCCTAACATCAGTTAGTTTTCTCAGTTAAGAGATTGTGAAATGACAAAAATACTCTTTCCTTAAAAAGGGCAAACCACAGGAACTATCTAGGTATTTAATAAATAATAAATGTATGTTTCTTTAGTTTAGAAGAGATTAAATAATCTTATAATAGCAATATTAAACGTATGTTCTTTAATTATTAATAAATAATTATTAGTTTAATATTGATATAGATTATCTAAAGAACATTCGTTTAATAACCCTCCTAATCTATATCTAATAAATATAGCTATTATTAGATTATTAGTTTAATCTTTAATTAATTAGAAGATATTAAACTAAAATAATAATTATCTATAAGAAACGGCTTAATATGATGACATGTGTCCCAAATCAGGTTTCTTTATATAGTATAGATTTTAAAAAGCAGTACGAAGAAAAAATGCTTTCCAACTTGATAAAAGGGTATAATTGTCATAGAAAAATAATTTAGCTCTGGACACAGTATATTTCCACCTGGATTTAGTGTTATTCGAATAAAAGGTTGTCAAAAAACTGCATCCTACATAAGTTGGCAACCCATTTTTTTCCCTTCTGGTTTCTTTGGTCTCCGGCGATTCGGGAACCGCATCAACTTTGCTGGTCTCAACTTGTTCGTTTCTCAGGTAACTTTATCGTATTTACATTCAATTTCCGCCTGTTTTTTTGTAATGTTTCCGTTTATTTTATAAGATTTAGGGTTTCATAGGTTACATTTGAATAATGTGAATTGACGATTAAAATCTGCATGTCAACAACCCGAATCGTTGAATTGAAAACCTACATTGCAGACCAAACCGTTTCGTTTAGGAGATTAAGCATGTCGGTGTTGTACCGTACAACACGGTTAAAGCGAAACGCAATGGAATCACGTTTCGTAACGCGTGTTTACACCTACCTTTTAACTTTGCTTCACGCGTCAAACATCAATGTTTGAATTTTGGTTTTTAAATATTTTTATAGGTTTAAAATTATGGGAAAAACGACAGTTGCTTTAGGAAAATAGACATTCAGATGAACACGACAAGCAATGCTGGGGTGACTTGAATGTGACTAAAAAGTGCACAATTAGTTACAAATCTTATTATGAGCAAACATATTGGTAGGGATGGGTCCCCTTTTTTAAACACAAACAATTATTTAGGTGGTGTTTGTTTTTCTAAAAAAGATCTGCGCAGACATTGCCATCTGCAGCAGAGTGTTTGTTCTGTTTGCTTTTTCGAAGAAGTTTCATTAAAAAACGTCTGCCGGGCTCTTCTTGGTGCAGACTTGACCCAACCACTTTTAAGATCTTGTAACATCTGCAGAGGGTTACCCACTACCACCGTCCGTACACCACCACCAGTTTATTTTAGAAGTTTACATACGTTAAAAAACAAACAGTCTTCTTCTTGCAGACTGCAAAGGTTTGGTCCACCTCTTCTTCTAGAGATGTGGTCCTCAGACTGCAGACATTTTACCTCTTAAAAAACAAACTGCACCTAAGATGGGCGTAACATTGGAGAGAAAATGAGTGTTTAAAATATGAGTGGAAATATAATTTGGCAGCTGATGCGTCGTGATTAAAAGTGGATGCATCGGAGATGCTCACTTCATATATGTATTATTAAAGTAGTTGCTCTATGGATTTTGAGTTTTGGCCAGAAGTATCACAGACGGTGAAAAATGGACAACCCTAAATGTTTTGAGGGTGGTAAAGTGGAATTCTACATAAATACTTTCATACATCAATGGACCATGCTTTGTCCACTTTATCTAATGTTTGTTATCTTCTTCTGGTATTCTTTAATGTTGCTTCAGGACAAAAATGTTTGTGGCTATAAAATGGCCAAATGGTCCTCTGAATCAGGAAATACTTATTCCTCTTTTTGTTTGAATAATATATCCTCAATAGATTCTTTCCCACTTGGGTCAATTAAAAGGTTGCTTTTTATTTAGAACTTACATTGCGTTGATCTAATGCTTCTTAAGAATATTTGTTGTAAATAGGAAGAAGCTTGTCTTGGTCGACCGTGTATATATAAAGACTTCACGTGGGCTGTCAATACACGCGTTTATTGGCAGCCCAAAGTCCAAAAACCCGCTGCAGGTAAGAAATCGTTTTAATCAAGCAGTCAACTTCGGTTTTCTTTTTCTATGTGTTGGTAGGATCTTTGTCTGATGTATATTTCCGCAATTGCTTATTTATGTGTCAGATACTTAAACTTTGCATCGCTTGATTCCAAGATTATGGGATCGTTGTCTGGTATTTTTCAAAGACCGGTCGTTGCAGCCTCTGCTGTTGCGTTAGCATCTGTGTCTGCTGATCTTCGTGACAAAATATGGCCATCCAACCCATCCAACCCATTGGAAGCATGTCTTTCATCAGAACAATCAAGCGGATGTACATCAAATTTAATAAGCGAAACAAAGTGGGCCCGTGTCTCTGATATTAGTTTCTCTGAATCTTTCGCAACAAAAAGCCTGATACCTATTCCAAATTTTCGACATCCAATGAAACATGTTGGCAACAATTGTCTTTCAAACAACATGGCTTGTTATGTTCCATCTTTAGAGTACTTTCTCAACGTATATCAGTCAGCTGAGCTGGCAAAAGCTCCAAAACCAATAGATTATTCTTCTAGCGTACCTACTGTAACGTCTACAGACATTGTGTACAGATGGCATTTACCGCAGCCTAGTGCCGTTGATTTATCCAAAAACTCTAAGATGGTGGTGGTTTTGCTTGGATGGTTAGGTGCTAAACAAAAACATCTTAAGAAATATGCTGATTGGTATACCTCAAAAGGGTTTCATGTAATTACGTTCACGTTCCCAATGTCGGAGATTTTAAGTTATCAAGTTGGAGGGAAAGCCGAAGAGTATGTAGATATGCTCGTGAACCATCTTGCAGAATGGTTGGAAGAAGAGTGTACAAAGAATTTGGTTTTTCACACGTTTAGCAACACCGGTTGGCTAATGTAAAAGCCCTTTTCATCTTGTATTATTATTCTTTCATCCAAGGTTTTTTTTTTTTTTTTTAAATTCAGTCTAATACTTGTTTCTATTTCAGTTATGGAGCGATGCTGGAGAAGTTTCAGAGACAAGACGATACTCTAATGGAAAGGATCA
The DNA here is from genome assembly GCA_030545235.1 of Helianthus tuberosus. Classification (NCBI taxonomy): domain Eukaryota; kingdom Viridiplantae; phylum Streptophyta; class Magnoliopsida; order Asterales; family Asteraceae; genus Helianthus; species Helianthus tuberosus. Next base: position 29,105,490 of record CM060386.1, on the reverse strand, counting down.
AGGGATGTATTGTGGATTCCGCACCCGTTGCAGCCCCGGACCCACAGGTAACATCATCAACACGTTAAGGACTAAGTTTTTGCTCTCCGTTTTAACATTTTACAAAGATTAAAATGCCATTTTCGTCCCTCAGTCCCTGAGGTTTGGCCAGTTTTGCGACTTTCGTTCAAATGTTGGTTTTTTCACATCTGGATTCAAAAGGTTTGAAATCTTGCCATTTTCACCCGGCTCGTCAACTCCATTCATTTTTCTTCGTTAAGTCAGGGGTATTTTCATCTTTTTAACAAATAATATTTTTGTTTTTTATTTAGTAAGGGTATTTTGAATACTTGTACATTATGCTAAATGCTTGTACATAAAGTGAAAAAAAAACCGAATTGCCCTTTAAGTTAACAAAAAAGATGTAAATACCACTTACTTAACGAAAAAATGGATATTAGACTAGTGGTCTAGATATATAGTTAGTTTATAATAGAGGGTATTAGAATGTAATTTAGTCATCTATATAAACTATTGTAATCAGCAATTATAATTGGATACAAAATATTACGGTCTGATTTGGTATCAGAGCCTAATCAAACCCCTCTCCAAATCACGGCCTGAGCTAACCCTACTGCCTCCAATCTACAACAGACATCGCACAATTCAAAAATCCTTCTGCGACCTTCTGGAAAATACAGCAGAAATCGCACAGCAAATACAACAGCAGCAACCAACTCTACAGGTAACCTAACCCTAATGGCTGCCATCACTTTATTTACTAATCAGGAAAAAGCTACCCATCAATCTCACAAGTTTGCGTTCTCTCTTAAACCTACAAATTATGGATATTGGAAGCAAATGCTTGAACCCTTTCTAATTTCTCATAACCTCTTCGGTTATGTAGATGGAACGATACCCTGTCCACCTTCTAAAGTCACCACAGGGACCACTAGCACCGACAATCCAAGTTATAGTCCATGGGTGAAGAATGATGCTCATGTGCGCTTACTGATCACATCTACCATCTCTGAGGAATCGTTTCAGCATGTCCAAGGGCAGACCTCTCGTGAGATATGGCTCTCTTGAACGTGCCTATGCGCCGGTTTCCTCATCTCATGAGTTCACCCTCAAAAATCAACTTCAACATGTTTAGTACGTGCGTGGAATACAGGATTGGCAGAAAGATAGGTTGCACCAAGATTGTCACACCAAAGTGTAGGCGACCGATTCACTATTCCAAGCTCTTGAAGAAGAGATTTCAACCATATTAGTTCTGCCACAGTATCAGCAATTGCTTTGTATTCTGACTCCGTAGAAGATCGAGATACAGTCCGTTGTTTCCGTGCAGTCCATGAAATAAGATTAGATCCCAAGTATACAGCAAATCCCCCCGTGGATCGACGATCGACAGGGCAAACCAGTCACCACTCCTATGGCTACCTCTCATGTTTTACTCCCTGACGATAGTCCTCTTTTTAATGATCCATCACGGTATCGTCAGGTTGTTGGTGCACTTCAATATGCTACTTTATCTCGTCCAGACATTGCCTTTGCGGTTAATAAAGTGTGTCAATTCATGCATGCACCGACCGAAAATCACTGGGCTGCGGTTAAACGTATCTTGCGCTATCTTCATGGCACGGCTCAACTTGGCTTACTTTTCCGTCGCGACTCTAGCACTAGACTACATGCCTTTTCTGACTCCTATTGGCATCAAGATATACAGGCTTACTCAGATTCAGATTGGGCTGGTTGCCCTGTCGATCGTCGATCCACGGGGGGATTTGCTGTATACTTGGGATCTAATCTTATTTCATGGACTGCACGGAAACAACGGACTGTATCTCGATCTTCTACGGAGTCAGAATACAAAGCAATTGCTGATACTGTGGCAGAACTAATATGGTTGAAATCTCTTCTTCAAGAGCTTGGAATAGTGAATCGGTCGCCTACACTTTGGTGTGACAATCTTGGTGCAACCTATCTTTCTGCCAATCCTGTATTCCACGCACGTACTAAACATGTTGAAGTTGATTTTCATTTTGTCCGTGAACAAGTTGCTCAAGGGAAATTAAATGTCAAGTTCATTGCAACTAATGATCAAATTGCTGACGTCTTTACCAAGCCCTTATCTTCTCAGAGGTTTCTATTACTACGGTTCAAGTTGCAAGTCGTTCCCCGCCCTCAACTTGCGGGGGAATATTAGACTAGTGGTCTAGATATATAGTTAGTTTATAATAGAGGGTATTAGAATGTAATTTAGTCATCTATATAAACTATTGTAATCAGCAATTATAATTGGATACAAAATATTACGGTCTGATTGGAGTTAACGAGCCGGATGAAAATGGCAAGCTTTCAAACATTTTGGATTCAGATGCGGAAAAATAAACTTTTGGACGCAAGTCGAAAAACTGGCCAAACCTCAGGGACGAAAATGGCATTTTACTCTTTTACAAATTTATAAACACTGAAACCTTGACAACAAACATTTCGTTCTCAAAAAACTAAAATTGGTTTATAAAATTTTGAAATGATAGTTATTAATTGTGAACGCTCAATTTAGGTTTGGGCTTCGGGATTCTCTGCCGCTTTTCTGAAGAAGAACAGTATTGCAGCGAAAGGAAACAGAAGTACAGAAGATATTTCTGCCAAACCGACAATGAAGGAAGCCGCTTTGCTTGTGGTTTTGGAGAAGTTCTTTCACGTGGTTCTAAATCTGCCTGCAGTTAACAAGTATACTTGGTTTTAAATTGTGCAATTTGAAAGTTGAATTTGAGAGTTTGACAAATTTTGATTATTTAAGGAGTTAATGTTAGATATTGTCGGTTCGTTTTTCAGGAGGCTTTCAAATGTACTAGTGCAACTAAAATCAGGACAGCCAAGCTGTCCACAGTTATACATCTATAGCAGTGCGGATAAAGTCATTCCTGCAGGATCCGTGGAGTCTTTCATAGAGGTGCAGCAGAGAACGGGGCGTGTGGTGAAGTCATGCAACTTTAAATCAACACCACATGTTGATCATTTTAGACATGAACCCGAGTTGTACACTACTCAGCTCTCGCAGTTCCTCAACGACTGTGTGCTTGATTCTTGCAGACGTGATTGAAATACCAATAACGCCTGCTATTTGACTACAACACTGATTCTTTTATTCTACATTGATGACGGTCCGACATATTTTTTGGGGTTGAATATACACGGTGGAGGATAGGTTTCATGTTTTTAACACTTGTGATTCAAATTCTTTATGTTTTTTGGTTACCTGAAATATATGGAATTATGAAGTTAATATGAGTCTGCTTAAACATGCCCAAAATGCATTAATGGTATTTACCGCCAAACATTCATTATAATCCTAAGATTACTATGTCCACACATTCATCTGATATTAATAGAAAAAAACCATGTTTTCATTATTCCATTTAGCATCGAATAATGAAATACGCCTTTTAGTGGTGATCAATTTTACCACCTTTTAAAAAGGGCCGTTACAACGTTTTTGTAGACCCTAAGTGGACTACGAAATGAAGGTCCTTTTGCAAAACATATAGAGATTAATAGAAAAATGATACAAACCAAGTCGTAATCAAATGATCCAAAGAAATTAGACGGAAGCCAGAAAGAACTTTAGAGAGAATTCAGACTCAATTCATAATTTTTCATTCATAATAATCTCAAAACACCTAAAGCCATTATATAGGCTGTACATAAGTTGATGAAACTAGTAAATAATCTAACCACCCACTAACCCATTATCTACTACTAAACTAACAAATAAAAGAAATACATGTAGATATAATTAAACTAAAATAATGTAAATGCATGATGGACTTCGTGGGTTTCATGGCACATGTCAAAAAATTAGCTGCTAAGTTAACCTACGTTTAGTAATTAGCCCTAATTTTGCCCATGAATTTTCCTCCAATTCCGATAGACCCGGCGCCATAAGTGATTACCGTTAGTGATAGCCGATGACCTAGAAAATCGAAAGAGCAGGTTGTGATAGGAGGTAGGAACGATGATTGCGGCTCAATTTTAGGGATTTTTGGCGCTGATTCATGAAATTCGGATGAGGTCGAGTGGTAGATGGTTGCTACAGACTGCAATTATGTCTCTGGTTTAATTTCGAAACTGGGTCTTGAATGTGTGCATTTTTTTCTAAACAATTTTTATCTGTGTAACTTTATTAAAAAAACACGGTTTAGTTTTTTTTAGTTGGGCCTGATACATATACAATATATAAAACTTACTAAAAATTGGAGGCCCTTGATTTTTGATGGCCCTAAACCCATGCCTAGATTGATAAACCTAACGGGCCGGCCCTGCTTTTAAACATGGGTTGTTTTATAAATCTGCTTCAGTTAGGTTTTTGTTAATTTTTAATAGGTTTATTTTATGACCCTGCTTTTAAACATGGGTTGTTTTATAAATTTGCTTCAGTTAGGTTTTTGTTAATTTTAAATAGGTTTATTTTATAATATACTTTATTTATTTATTTTATGCATAATATATATACCTATTTTGACAAGATCACAAAAGTCCGTATTTGTCGATCGTTTTCAGCCTTGACGTCCCCATTGGCATTATCCCCCACACACAAACACATACCAACACACACACTTCCTTCACAACTCTCAATTAGGTTTCCAAATCCCCAAATGGGTGAAATCAACGACGCAACAACAACCATCCAACAACAAAACATTTGCATCAACGACCATTTACGCGACGACGAGCTCCGATCAGTCTTAACCAAACTCGAATCCGACAAAGACAAAAACATATTCAGTCTCGTATGCAAGCGATGGTTACATGTTCAGAGCACCGACCGGAAGAAGCTCTGTGCACGTGCTGGTCCGCACATGCTTCGTAAAATGGCTGCACGCTTCACTCGTGTTATCGATCTTGATCTTTCTCAGTCCCCAGCGCGTTCTTTTGATCCTGGAGTTACTGATTCGGATCTTACTGTTATTGCTACTCACTTTGCAGAGTTGAGAATACTCAAACTGCGAAATTGCAAAGGTTTGTTTGTTTTCTGTTTGGTGTCGTTAGTGTTGTTGGTTTATTCATAGGTTTGGAAAGGGGGGGGGGGGATTGAATCTTGAATCGTCGTTGAGTAATCGCTACACCTGCCTAATTACGCAGAATCGATCAAAGGCGGTCAACCTCAGCCACGATCTTAATAAACTAATAATTTTTTTTTTCAAAAAAAGGTTTTTTTTTTTTTATCTTAAAAATGCTAGATTTACCGCCAAAAATGTAAAAAAAAAGATAAATAAAATTCGGTGTGTTATTTTAGTTGTTTTGGGGAGTTTTCGAGTTCTCGCAGTAAAAGAAGTTTTCTCTTGAACCCTCCCCATATATATATGTATAATTTTCTGAAAATTAGTTTCCTTACAATTTTTCATGTCTGTGTGTGTGCTCCCCGAATACTCTCCGCCTAGGTTGAGTACTCGCAGCTCCCCAGGCGACGACCTGGGAGCGTCTGGCGACATCTTTAACCATGGGTAGCTGGGTAGCTTAAAAGTTGGCTTTTTTTTAACCCAAGAGTCAAAATAGAGAATTTAGGAAATCTTGAGCCGGGTCTGTTAGGTGTAGTGAAGGCTGGTCGCATAGTTGTCAATAGCAAGTGTAGTGATAGCTATAGCGCGCTATGTAGCGTATAGGTCTAGGCTCGCTATTAGGGTTGTAGCGATAGATAGCGGTAGTTTAATTTTTTTTTTTGTTTTTTTTTAATGTAAATATCAATTAAATATAGCTATAAAATAGCTGGATTTTTGGCTTTTGTTAAATATACATGTAAAATAGCATATATACCAGGGTATTTTGATATGATATTTATATATATATTTTTTTTAAAATTTCTTTTCAAGTGTATCGCTATACATAAAATAGCTGCCCGCTATTTATCGCTATTCGCTATGTGGCATAGCGATAAATATGGCTGGTTGGTGTTATTTTCTTGGGGCCTAAGATATAAACCCTAATTGTTATCTTGTATATACCCCTCATGTGTAATTGTAATCTTCGTCAGAGCTTTAATGAAATAACCTAGTTGCAACATGTGGACGTAGGTCCCCCAATGGGACCGAACCTCGTAAAATTCTTGTGTGATCTGTCGTTTTATTATTTTATGTTTATTGCTTGACTATTACATTGTGTGTTTGTGTTTATGCTGTGCCACTTGAAACCTAAGAGGGTCGTGACTGAACTGTTAGTTATAGGGTCATCGAGCTTAATGAAATAGTGATGTTTGTTGTCCAGTCCTATGGCAAAGTTATTATTAATCAACATCATGTTAATTAATATATCGACACATGATAACAATGAACAGCTATGCTTTTGTAGGTATCACCGATGATGGAATGTCTGCCATTGGATCAAGTCTTTCTTCTCTACAGTCATTAGATGTTTCGTACTGTAGAAAGCTAACCGATATGGGATTATCAGCTATCACAGAGGGCTGTCATGACCTAAAGATCTTACACCTTGCCGGTTGCCGCCTTGTTACCGACAAACTTCTAGAATCTCTTTCTAAAAACTGTCATAAGTTAGAAGAACTAGGTTTACATGGTTGCACCAACATCACAGACACAGGACTCACCGCTTTAGTTAACGGATGTAAACGTATAAACCATCTAGACGTAAATAGGTGCGGTAACGTTGGAGATCTCGGAATTTCCACCATTGCAGAAGGGTATTCAACTTCCTTAAAGACGTTAAAGTTGCAGGATTGTTTTAAACTCGGAGACAAATCTATATTCTCAGTGGCTAACTTTTGTAAAAATCTCGAAACCTTAATTATTGCAGGGTGTCGGGATATTTCCAGCGACTCGATAAGATCACTAGCTGCTTCTACTCGAAACCTTAAGATCTTAAAAATGGATTTTTGTTCAAATGTTTCAGACGTTTCATTGAATTCCATTCTTTCAAAATGCACTTGTTTAGAGATTCTTGATATTGGCCGTTGTGAAGAGGTGACAGATGCTGCATTTCAGGGATTAGCGAATTTGAACAACGGAAGCGGTTTGGGTTTGAAGGGTTTAAAAATCACTAGTTGTCCGAAGATTACCGTGTTGGGAATAAGCTTGATTTTAACGGCGTGTAGGTCGTTGGAATACCTTGATGTGCGGTCATGCCCTCGTGTTACAAAAGCTCGTTGTGAGGAAGCTGGATTGAGGTTTCCTGAATCTTGTAAGGTGAACTGTCTTGAAATTTTATTGGAACTTGATTTTTTGCCTTGAATGCAAGACAATGTGTTTTTTTGGGTCTTTTTAAAATGTTTTTGTGTGCAATTATTGTGTTGCATATTATGGGTTTTATATAACTTGTTGATTAAAGTTGTTTCTGTTCTTGGATTTTTTTTTTCGGTTTCAGATTCGAATTCAAGATCGAAACGAACACAGGTGTGTTATTGCTTAGATTTAAAGTTTCTTGTTTGTAAATAATTATTTGGGCGCGGAGGAAGCATTGCAAACCACAATTGTAATACCTTTGCTCTGTCAAGAGCAAATGTTACTTATTTTATAATTTGTATAAAGATGTTTATGAAAACTCTAATATTAAAAATACTGATATACCTTCTTTGTGTGCGCATAAATATGATTTAAGATGTAAGAAATCATGCCAATTTCCATTTTGCTTCTAATTTTAAGATGTTCTACAGTTTTTAACAATTGACTGGTTAAAAAAACCCGAATCAATCAACACTGCATATCACAACTAAGAGTGCTAACTGCTAACTACTGTCTAAATGAGTTTTACACCATTAAAGTGGACTTGTATGGTATTGAAGTTGTTTTGTTATATCTTGTGCTTCTGGTTTTGTACCATAGCAGCGTATAAGTCGACTTTGTTGTTTAAACCTTGGATCATTTGTATGTAGCAGCGTATCAGTCGACTTCCTTGTTTAAACTTTTGTATTAACACACATGTAGGTTTATCCTTACCACTGTCACATATGTCTAAATCTAATGCGATGACAATTATTAGAAGTCATACATTTCTAAGGAGTAAGGACAAACCTATGAATGCATTTGTTGTTGTAATGATCCTTATTATTTGTTTTTAACTCGGATGATCGGACATCCTTTTTTTTTATCAAAGAATTTCTTGTGCACTCCATAAATACGTCCATGCACTCTCGAGTGTTGTCACATCACTGCCACCTAGTATTTTAAAAAGCGATAAGCGTATTAACGAGATAAGCATTGACCATCCGCACGACAGGTAATCAACGACATTGCACCTTTAGTTTCAAATTTCAAATACAAATTATTTTCAAATAGTTATAACTTATAAATAGAGTTAAACGGAAATATATTAAAATAGATCGCATTCATAGAGCATACTATGAATAATCTCGGCTCTGATACTAGATGTTGGGAATAACCGCGATAGTATACCCTCGGCCAGGTAAAAAGTACGAATGACTAGTAAATCACAACATCAATGCTATCACAATTTATCAACCATACCCAAAAATAACTAACTAAAGTATACAATTGTTCTTGTTGTGAAGTCAATAATTTGTCATGTGTTTGTTACTTTTGGTGGTTATTTCAGTTTTATGGTAGATGGATTACCTTCTTCACAAGCATTGTAACTTCACTTTTAATCTCTTTAGATCGATATTATTGTCAACATTCTCTCCTTTTCTAATGAAAAAAGGTGGTCAGTATCTCATATCACACCACTTCTAAGAATGAAGCAACAACATGTCGGTTTTAAGCTTTCAACATTCAGTATAACAGGGGGATCATTGAGAGAAACCCGAGTGCAGTGAGAGCCGATGGTCGGAAGACACCAAAGTAAACAATGCCTTGCACTTTCTAGTGACTAAGGCCTGCATGTTGTAAAAGGTCACGAAGATACCACACCATCGTTGGAAATCATTTCGATACTTTCTTCATATTGGCCTATATAGGTTTTATTTTCCATTCCATTGGTCTTGTAATCAACAGCCATGATACATATATACCTTAAATGTATATATATAAAGCCCCTTAACTTAGATGGAAGTACTAACAATTTAAGTTCCCCATATTGCAAAATCCATGGGCCCAAGAAGGAATGTTTTCAATAGGAAAGTGAGGACATATCTACATGAAATCAGCTGTATTACTTTCTTATTGTGGGCCAATAGTACACCTCTCTTCAAACCATCAGAATTTTGATATTGTTTTTTATTCTCTTTTTCTTTTATAATATGGGACAGAAAAAGGGTATATGCAGAATCATCATGCATGCCATGTGCTGCTTCTACTCATGACATGGCATACATGGTACATTCAATAACCATGAACATGAACCAATCTATCTACAACTTTACATGTCAGTCTGATTAAACAAAATAAAGTAGCAATATTCTAACTCAATCTCAAAGTCAAAAGGAGTGAGTATATATATATATCCTACCCAATCTGGCCTTTCTAGATCTCATATGCTAACCACCAACAAGCATGACACACAGATGACTCATCCAACTAACAGTTGGTAGTTTATGACACCTTTATCAGCTTATAAATATCATGATCCAGAAGACATTAGCCAACAACTTCAGCATCAAGCACAACCAGATCACAACCACCCCAGGTCAAAATATGGATAACAGACTCTCGAGCAGCGCCTTGGCAGCCCCGATTGTATCAAGGGGGCTACTTTTGTCTAAATCTTGTCAAAGTCTATGCGCTCTTCCATCTTCTTCCAAAATAAATGGCATAGAAAGACTACTAGAAATTGTGAAACATAAGTTGAGTTATGGTGCCAAAATCCTTCCACTCGGCCGTGAGGGAAGAATCTTTGGTAAAAATTTCAGTACCCGGGACTCTGAGAAGTTGTTGCATGCTACCCGATGTTCCATATACACTACAGCTGGCCCGATCGCAGGCATCCTCTTTATCACTACCGAAAGGGTTGGATTTTGTAGTGATAGGTCTATCAAAACGTATTCTGCAGCAGGAGAGGTGTTAAAGTTCCAATATAAGGTGTCGATTCCGTTAGAAAAGATTAAAGGAGTAGGAGAGAGCGCGAACATGAAGAGGCCATCGAAAAAGTATATGGAGCTTGTGACGGTGGATGATTTCAGCTTCTGGTTTTTGGGATTTTCTAATTATAAGAAAACTTTAAGATATCTCCTTCGAGAATCAGTCACAATTGCTAGTTTAGCAACAAATGTAGATCATTAGTAATCAACTCTTCATTGTAAATTCAAATTATACAACAGTTACAGTATGTTGTATGTCTATACAAGAAGAAACTGTTATGAATTCAAACTTCAACTATCCGTTGCTGTTTCTATATTTCTATATTTGATATTTACATCTGTTTTCATCATGTGCTATTTGTACTAATAACATGGTGACATGCATGGTATATATACATTGTGTGCTACATATGTAGTAGGAAAGATCTAAAAAAGTATCTCATTTCCTGTAACCAAAAATTAACTAGGAATTCTTAGATAATAAAGCTATCTAATTAACGCATTACTACAAGCGGGTCAATACTAGCCTGCTTATGTATAACATGTAAATACAACCGCGGGCGGGAAACCTATCTGACAATTTAATAGTTCTTGCCTTCTTGGTTTTTCAAGCGGGTTGGATAAATTACAAACATAAAGAGCACTTATATTAAAAAATGTTCTTGCCACAATACTAATGTTTGGAGATAAATTAATACACAAGAGTATACAATCATAAAAATGGTAATATAACTATTAGGATTCATAATATAGAAAATGTTTAGAGAGAAAGATCTCCAAAGAAGCAATTGTAACCTCACAAAAAATAACCATCTATATATATTAGAGTCAAAGTCAATAAAAGGTTGGTAATTAGAAGGTTTAGTAATTTCAATGGAAGCAGTAGTAAGGTAATACAACCCGGTTGTTTACCCAAAACCGGGCATTATAAGCTTTTGGATATTTCATTGGCGCTATATTAGGGTAACAGAGTCCAATTTCATAGTTAAAAACTCGATTATGTTACATTTAAGAAATATAAAAATACCAACCTGACTTTTATCCTAAGCAAGTTGGCTCGTTTACATTTTAGATTATGTGTTATGGGGCTCTATTGGGGCTTTAGGCGAAAAAGAAGGGTTGTCACGTACGTAAGCACCACGTAAGTGCACTTTTTTTCACCCTTCACACCACTAAGGTGTGTTGTAGGGATGTATGGCTTATTGGGGCTTTTATGTGAAATGTGATGTTGGGTTGATATAGCTTTAAATGATTGGTTTATATATTAACTGATAGTAAATAATAATTCGTGCCCAAGCCCTACTAAGGTGGCTTTGGTTGGTTGGCACCAACTACCAAATATAATAGTCCACGTCAGATACCATTCCAACTTTTTAGTTTATGTATAATATTTATACTTAACAAATAAGTAAATGTGGTGCCACGTGACACAATTCTATGACCCAACATTGTTTTTCCTGCTTTTTATTAAGATAGCCTGATCCATGACGTGCGACCCACTTCTTTTGAAATTCCCCAATCATTTCTTTTTTAACTCTGCAATCAACTCACCGTGTAGTCGAATCACCAAAGAATTGTTACTAACTATTTAATATTTTCTTTATTCAACCTATTTCATAACATAGCTTTGTTTGTTGTTTGGCGTCAAATTAGACAATAAAACTTGTTTTCTTTTTAAACCAGCCAAGGGGGAAATATCCATGATCACGTGAATATGATGAAGAAAGATAAAGGATGTCACCACTTATTTCTGTTTGCTTTGTTTGCCCATGTCATCTGCATGTGACATGTTTCCATGTCGATTACAATATGCTTTTATCCAACTTCTACCCGCAACTTGCTATGAAAGGAATACATAGTCAGCATGACCTATATTCCAGATGGGTGTACCTATTGGCACACCAATTTGCCTATATGCACACTATAAAGTGTTTTTTGTCCTATATGCACACCCTGTAGTGTCGAGCTGTGGCTAAAGCGCGACGTTTTGGTCCGGTCAACCAGACAAAGACTAACGAGTGTCTGTTGACCGGACCAAAACGCCGAGCTTTGGCCGCGTTTTGGTCCTGTCAACCAGACAAAAGACTGACTGGGTGTCTGGTTGACAGGACCAAAACGAGGCCAAATCTTGGCGTTTTGGTCCGGTCAACAGACCCGTCAGACACCCGTCAGTCTTTGTCCGGTTGACCGGACCAAAACGTCGCTCTTTGGCCACAGCTCGACACTGTAGGGTGTGCATATAAGACCAAAAAACCCTTTTTGAAGTGGCTATCTACACACCAAGTGTGTAGATAATTTGAGCCTTCCAGATATATAAACCTTATCTGAAGGACCATATATTGGACCAATATCACTCAAGGAAAAGTGCCCGGAAGAAAGTAACTACCAACCTTCTCAACTGTCATGCTAATCAGTCAAAATAGGCAAATTATTTCAAACCACCATTCATGATGACACATACATGAGTCATTCAATTAAAATTCCGATCCTTAACCAATGCCAACTTCTAAACATCATGATCCAGCATACACTGCCTAGTAAATTCAGCATTAAGCGAGCTTGATCAGGGGCGCAACTTTCTTGTGGCCCGGGGTGCCGGCCCCACTGATTTTTCGCATGTAGTGTTAATTTTGATGAATATCCAAACGTTTTGCAGCGGAATTATCATTAAACATTGGTTTCATGATTGATTGTTGATTCGTTAACAATCAAGATGTACAGTAAAACAAGAGTGGACAATTTGGAAGTTGTAAATTGTCTTGGTGCCGGTTATGGTTCCCGCCAAGATCTATATATATATGTTCATATATGAGACAGTTATAAGCAGTTAAAATTGGAGGGAATAACCACCTTTGAATCGGTATCTTCCAACCATCATAACCGCTCAAAGTATTTCGAATATACATACATAAAAGTATAAGTAATATAACCTAAGCTAGGTACATATAATCATACGAATAATTATGTTTATATTGTCTAATACACTCCCCTAAACATAATTATGTTTGTAAGAGTGTATCATTACGCTTCTATTTGCATCATCCACAACCGCCTTTGCTCGATTGAAATCGAACCTCCTTCTATACAGCTTCCTCATTCCTTGCCAATCATTTCCGGCGTAGAATGCATAGTGTTCCGTTTCGTTTCCAGCATCATCATTGCTTTCTTTGTTCTTCTCGGTATGACCTGCAACATGCTCTGTTTCTTTGTCTCCTTCACTCCTGCTACATCTCGGATCCTCCACATTCATCTGTGTCTCTTTCACTTCCGTCACTTCCTTTTCTTGTACTTTTGTTTGAATAATTTTGAACTTATGGTAGTAGACCAGGACATCTAAATACATCGCATACATTAATCGCATGAAATCTCCATCACAGTACTCAAACCCCATATCCTTGGGAACCATGGCCCATAGGTTGTTTTCAGTCACTCGCCGATGCCCTCTTTCTCTTTCAACTACCAAGTACAGTTCTAATAAACTGACTTTCCGATTATCCGAGGCGTAAGCAGGAATTGGCCACGTCATTATTTCCAGTTTCTTGGCCAGAAACCAATCCACCATCTCATCAAACTTTGATTCTAGGATAAACTTATACTTTCGAACATAATCACCGTCATCCATCATGTCAAGTAACGCTTTACAATCCTGGAATTCTTTGAATTGCATTGATTGAAGTATCATTACATTCCAATCAGGTTCATTGGATCAGATTTTTGAAATATTCATTCAAAAAATCAGTTTTATACTTCACAAATTCCGATTCCTTATTCATTACAGATTGCTTTTCTAATATTCCGACTTCTTCTTCCCTAGTCATCCCGGTGATGTTGCTTTTCTTGTTGATTAATGGGACACTAAACGTGGGAAATAACTTACACTTGTCTCCGATGAATTTCACCGTGAAACCTTGTGTAATTAATTGATCTAAACTTAGTACGTTTCTATCTATATCCGGAGTGTAGAACACGCTCTGAATACGTATTTTCTCCGACCCAGATGTAACTTCAGCGACCCCAATGCCCCTTATGAAATAAAAATGATTTTCTCCGGTTTTTGTTTCAACACCGGACATGCCCTTTATTCGTTTAAACATATCTAGATTTCCGGAATAATGATGTTTGAGGGATTTACTTACATACCACATCTTCGACCAAAATCCTCCATCGGTTCCGATTACAAGATACTCCATCCTTTGACTGCTATCATGAACATGATCATCACTTTGTTGTTGCTGTGTTCCTGTATTAATTGCAAGACGGATCAATTGTGTTTCCTCGTCATCTTCCTTCATCTTGCATGTTGAGATTTGATGTCCAGGTTTGTTGCAGTAATAGCATCGCCTCTGCAACCATCTATGTTCCCTCTTCTCGTCGGAACAATGTTTGCATGGTAAAGTAGAAGAACTTGGCCTGAGATCAGAATCGTCTTCGCTAGTTGTAACACCCCGTGTTTTCACAAGTCAAAGTCAAAGTCAAGGTCAAAGTCAACGACCGATTATACGGATTTGACTTGTAGAAATGTATTTATTTTATTTGTATTATGTGGAGTAAGTGTTGTTAAATACAAGCTATCGACGTGTTATTCAAACGACTTACGACTGTGAACTATAGGAAGTAACAATGCGATAAAGTTAATCAACTGATAATCAAGCTATGCTAATCGAATCGACAATGAATCGCAACTCGAGATACGTAATTTACTTGTTATTGAACGTGTGTGTGTGCCTTACGTGTTATCTGTGCATGTTTATTTATGTTGTGTTGTGGTAATCAATCGAACTCAATCGAAATTCGAATGCAATCGAAACTCGAAATCGAACTCGAATCACAATCGAACTATGATATTTAGTAGTTGGGATTAAAAGTAATTTTACTAGGAAACCTTATCAAATCGAACAGCTCGCAATCGAAATCGACTCAGCAAAAATCGTCACGTCAAACACTTGAACCAAGCGCCATCCGATCGGATAGCCATCCGACCGGATAGCCCTTTGGTCACAATTCAAGTGCCATCCGACCGGAATGTCATCCGACCGGATAAGTCATCCGGGCGGTGTGTCACCCGATCAGATAGCCTTTTCCTCTTTTGGAATCCTATAAATACCCCTGTCATTGTCATTCTTTCTACTTTTGGAAACCCTCTGTCCGAACAGCTCGTGCTCCCCTCCTTTTCTTCGATTTCTCTCGATCAAGGTAAGATCTCTTCTTAAATCTTGTACTTTCTTGATCCACACGCACTCCTACACCTTTCTATCTTTTAAATCTTAACTTTTAACCGTGAAATCACTAGATTTCGGGTGTTCTAGGATGATGTCATCATGAGATCTTCAAGAACTTCATGTTTTGGCCTCAATCCACTAAGAACAACTTAGATCTAACCGATTTCCACAAAGATCTTGTAAAGATCTCGACACAAGTGTGGTGAAAGAGGATTGAAAGATGGTTTTTAACTTTCTTTCAACTCTTTTGCACTCAACGTACTCAAAACCGATAGGATCCGACCCTGATATAGTCTTCTACTCTATCGTAGTGATGTACTAGCTCAAGATCTGGATTCCGCCCACGAGACTACCGATTTCGGGTTAATCAAGAACAACCGACTCGAGCCGGTAATCGGCCGGACTAGGGTGATTCCTGGTCGGGTTGGTCATCTGGGCCGAACTAGGGGTTCTGTTGGCTAACACGTTGTCAACGTGTCTCGACAGAGTGACAAACCATCAAAACGACCAAGTGTAGGATGAACGGAACAATCGTAACGGATTGCCATCCGAACGGATCACACTTGGGTCCCACCTTTTAAACAACCTTATCTAAGTTTGAGTATTGAACGAAATGTAATTCGATCGGACGACCATCTGAATGGATTACTCTTCGGATCATGAGATACTAAGACTTTAAAGACTTAAACTATTTTCAACATGTTCATTAACAAGGTTGCCACCCGATCGGATGGGCATCCGATCGAGTGACACTTCTGTTGTGCACTTGCCTTCACAAAGTAATCTCACCAATGAGTTGCCGTCCGACCGGACCACCGTCCGACCGGATGACCATCCGAACAGATTGTCATCCGCACGACCCACCATCCGATCGAACGCCTTGATGGATAGAGATACTTCAATGCTTTCAAAATACTACAACGAAAACTTCAAAAGTCAAGCCATCATACACAAACACATTCTTCTTATAGGAAGAAACAATCCACTCGAATCGTCATCTGATCGGACCACCGCCCGACCGGATGACCACCCGAACGGATTGTTATCCGCACGGATTGCTGTCCGATCAGATTACCATCCGATCGAACCACTATCCGACCCCTTTCATACTTTGTGACATTTTACGCATCACTTATCGATATGCTATCGAATCTATTCAGGCTAACCTTACTCGCTAAGCGCTCCCTTCAATCCATTCATCGCTGTGAGTATACTCGATCCCTTTTTGCTTTACGCACTTTTGGGTGTTACATACGTTACGAATATTCAAACTACAACAATCACACTACTCAATACTATTTGAACGCTAATCGTTAATGCATGTTATACGTGGCTTATGAATGCTTGTTTGTTATGTTTACACATGGAATGCTGTCTACCTGCCTTAGCAACGATAGTACTATAGTTTGGACTCAGCACCCGTTCACACGGGGGTTGTTAAGGACAATTACTTGCATGGATTACGGTGGTAATCATGTATTGCGAACTGCCTTGGGCAGTCAACCCGCAGTCATTGGTATCGATGGATCTATGTCGATAACTAACGTGCTTCATTTCACTATGTGTATTTGCTGGTTATGCGTAAACGAATTCGAACTCTATATGCTATTATCAAACTTGTATGCTCACCTTTACATCTTATGTATTGACTTTATTTTAACGTATGTGACAGGTGCTTAGGGCGCACACTTGGTAGGAAATTGAAGCTTGAATAAAGCTCTAGAGCCCAACAAATAGTTGTCTGTAGAAGTCAAACTAAGGGTCTCCAGAAGCAGATAAACAATTGCTGACAATTTTAAATCGAGTTGTCGGAACAGAATATTTGCCTGGTTTTTGTCTGTAATAATTGATTTACTGTTTGAGATACGGTATGGGACGTATTATTTAAATTGAATAGTATTGATAATTGTTATGGAAACTTCTGGACAATCTGTTTCGCTCAGTGCCATGCCCCGATGATTCCGCCATCGGTTGGGGTGTGACAGATTGGTATCAGAGCCATAACTATAGGGAATTAGGCAAGACTCGACCTAGTCCCGGTAGAAGTCTTAGATACCTAGACTATAGTTAAGAACCAACAGGCCGACTTGTGCATGCCCGGTAGGGGTTATGTACGAGCTTACTTCTCGCTATTCTCGCTTATGCTACACTATAACTACACTCAAATTTTCAACTATAAATAGGCAATAAGGACGAGATTAGGTGTGAAAACCGCAAACTCCCGACTAAATTGCTTAATCAATGCTGTTTTGTCAACTTATCAATGATATCTTCATTCTTTTTCAATAACGAACGCTTGTTCAGCGGGGGAATTATACCAAATCAGGGGTGAAACCCATATTTTGATGAATAATCTCATCCATTTTATCAAAACGGGGACGAAGTTGTTAAGATAGGGGTGAAACCCTAACCTCGACGACTTGTTCCGCACCTTTTTGCAACACTACCACCAAGGTCTCAACGGACTCCAAGTACATGAACGTGACCGAACACACGAGAACGTAATATAATCAATGATTCTATTGACAGATCTGAAATCGTACAAAGCACCTGAATCACGATGTCACTTTCTATCTCTAGCTTCTCTCTCTAACCTTCAAAGCTTCCAAGTCTCAAATGTGATGATTTGTCGATTTTATGTGTTTTATGTGCTTTTACCCATTTATGTGCTTAACTTTGGAAGAATTAATCGATTTATGCCTTCGCTTCGATCAACACACACGACTCGCACTGCAATTCTACCTCAAAACGTTAACAAATCGTTGAATTATGGGCGATTTATACTACGATACACGCTTATACTACGCTATTCTCAAACAATCGCAGACTTTGAATAATAGGTTTCTGTTTTCTGACTGCCTCTAGTGATTAAATGCGTATGTGTTTCCTTGCTTCTTTGCCCTACGTGCTTAGGTGTTATGTGATTATGTGCTCTACATGCTTATGTGATTTCGTGCTCTATGTGTTAAGTGTTCACGTGAATATGCGTGTTCCTGAGCTTTAGTAAGTAGTAGACGTGTGAGGTGAGATTCGAATACAATATGTTGAGTCCCGTGACGATGTCTATTGCAGACAATGTCGTCTGGATCCCGTCACGCACTTTCTCGTCAAGAAAAGAGGGAGAAACGCCTTGCTTCCATCATCGCTAAAAGTGTGGCAAAGGCCGTAAGTGACGTTTACGAGAATGCCAACAAATCATCTGAGGAGTCGAGGACCGAAGCTCCTAAAGCTACCAACAAGCCTTTCAATTTCAAGCAATTCAAGTCGTGTGGGCCAAAAGAATTCACTGGCGAAGGAGGGCCGACTGCACTATTCCAATGGTTTGATTCCATTGAGGTCACTCTACGACAGAGTGGTTGCCCTGATGACCTTCGAACTCTGAATGCTACCGGCGTTTTCCAGTCCCGTGCACTAGACTGGTGGACGGCCGAGAGGAACAAGCGAGGGAACGATGCAGCCTACGGACTGTCGTGGGACGAGCTCAAGGAAGTCATGCTAGAAGAATTCTGCCCTCTCACGAACGTCAAAAGCTAGAAGATGAATTTTGGCACATACAACAGCATGAGGGTGACAATGCTGCTCTCACTGCTCGTTTCAAACAACTCAGCATCATCTGTCCCGATCAAGTCAAGACTCCGGAGATCACAATCAAGAAGTACATCCGAGCTTTGCCCAACTGCGTCGCATATTTCGTGCAAGCGGCTAAGACTAAGACGATCGAAGAGACTTACCTACTGGCTGCCGAAATCAATGACAAAAGGGTCAAGGCTGGTGTCTGGGATAAAACTTCGAAGCACCTGCATCAAGCTACCGCCACCGCATCAACTGCTGAACCCACCTCATCGAGCAACAAGAGAAAGAACAAGAGAAAGAACAAGAGAAAGAACAGCTCCACCAACAAGAACTGTGCGATCACTGCCGCACCGATTCAAGCTGTACCAGCCCAACAGCGTCAAGTAGCGGCGCCTGTGGCTAATGCACCGCCTGCAAAGCGTGCATACACTGGGCCACACCCGCTCTGCCCTACTTGCACCTACCACCACCCAACTGCCATTGCTTGCCGTTTTTGTGCTCATTGCAATGTATACGACCACTTTACTGCCAATTGCCGTATTCGACAAGCTCCTGCTCATCATGCTCTACTCGCCGCCTCTCAGGGTCAACAAGCTCCTCCGGCACCCGCAATCAAAGCCAGAGCCTGCTTCGCATGTGGCGACCCGAACCATTTCGCCAACATGTGCCCAAACAGGGTCGTGAAACAAGAGCCTCAGCAACAGCAGCCTCAGCAGCAACAACAACAGCAGCCTCAGCAGCAACAACAACAGCAGCAGCAACAACAGGCCGCACGCGCCAGAACTTTCAACCTCAACGTGCGTCAAGCCCAGGCCGACAACAACGTGGTCAATGGTACGTTCCTTGTGAATGGTATTTATGCTTCCTGTTTGTTTGATACTGGATCCGATAATTGCTTTGTGTCGTTCGAATTCGAGAAACTCCTTAGTCGTAAACGCTCCCAACTCTCCTCGACATTCGATGTTGAAGTCGCTACCAGAAGAACCGTCGCCGTAAATTATGTTCTTCGTGATTGTACTCTTGAGCTCAACAATCACATCTTCCCAATCGACCTTATTCCGATGCAACTCGGAAGTTTCGACGTCATAGTAGGCATGGACTTCCTTCGAGAAAACCATGCTGAAGTTGTGTGCTTCGACAAGATGATTCGATTTTCGCTCGCGAATGGTGACTTATTGTGTGTATACGGTGATGCTACTTCAAAGGGTCTCAAGCTTATGTCATGCGTGCAAGCTAGCAAGTATCTCCGCAAGGAATACAGGGCTTTCTTGGCTAACATTGTAGTAGCGGAGAAGGAAAAGAAAGAGAAGAAGGAAGTGAAAGACGTTCCTGTGGTTCGAGAATTTCCTAATGTTTTTCCAGAGGATCTTCCCGGGCTACCGCCAAGTCGTGATATCGACTTTCGTATCGACCTCATTCCTGGAGCCAATCCTATTGCCAAAGCTCCTTACCGACTTGAACCGTCCGAAATGCACGAACTCTCAACCCAACTCCAGGAATTACTTGAGAAAGGCTTCATTCGCCCGAGCACCTCTCCTTGGGGCGCGCCAGTCCTTTTCGTCAAAAAAGAAGGACGGGTTGTTCAGGATGTGCATCGACTATCGGGAATTGAATAAGTTAACTATCAAGAACCGCCACCCCCTACCTCGCATCGACGATTTGTTTGATCAACTACAAGGCGCTACGTGTTTCTCAAAGATCGACCTACGTTCAGGTTATCACCAGCTACGTATTCAAGAGGAGGATATACCCAAAACCGCGTTTCGTACTCGTTACGGCCATTACGAATTCGTTGTCATGCCTTTTGGTTTAACCAACGCACCAGCGGTTTTCATGGATCTGATGAATCGCGTGTGTAAACCATATCTCGACCGTTTCGTCATCGTATTCATCGACGATGTCTTGATCTATTCCAAATCGAAAGCCGAACACGCGCAACATCTACGTTTGGTTCTCGAGTTACTCCAGGGGAACCAACTCTATGGCAAGTTCTCCAAGTGCGAATTCTGGTTGGAAGAAGTTCAATTTCTGGGTCACATTGTTAATAGTCAAGGCATTCACGTCGATCCCGCGAAGATTGAAGCTGTTAAGAGCTGGATTACGCCTAAGAACCCGTCTAAAGTCCGCTCTTTTCTCGGACTAGCGGGCTATTATCGACGATTTATCGAGGGATTCTCAAAGATCGCTGTGCTGCTTACCTCTCTCATGCATAAAGACAAGCCTTTTGTTTGGAAAACCGAACAAGAGTCTGCCTTTCAAACCCTCAAGCACATGCTTTGCAACGCTCCTGTTCTCACATTGCCCGACGGAAACAATGATTTCATTGTCTATTGTGATGCTTCCAACCTTGGTCTTGGTTGTGTTCTCATGCAACGGGACAAGGTCATAGCTTACGTATCTCGTCAGCTCAAAGTCCACGAGAAGAACTATACAACCCATGATCTCGAGCTAGGCGCAGTTGTTTTTGCATTAAAGATTTGGCGACACTACCTGTATGGCACCAAGTGTACGATCTTCACCGATCATAGGAGCCTGCAACATATCTTTAATCAGAAGGAACTTAATATGCGTCAACGCCGATGGGTAGAACTTCTCAACGATTACGACTGTGAGATCCGTTATCACCCAGGCAAGGCAAATGTTGTTGCCGACGCACTTAGCAGACGGAGCTATCTGCTTAGCACTCGTAATGTTCAGGCCCAACACGATCTCGAAACCCTCATCCGCGACGCTCAACATGTGTGCTTTAACGAACGCACCCTGAAGAAAGAAATAATCTATCACGATGGAGCCCAGCTTGTGAGCAAATCGAATGGGATATTCCACTTTCTAGACCGAATTTGGATTCCCAAACGGACCAATTTGCGATAGATCTTGATGGACGAAGCCCACAAATCCCGGTATTCTGGTCATCCCGGTGCCGATAAAATATACCAGGACCTTCGTTATAAGTACTGGTGGCCGGGTATGAAGAGGGATATCGCCCTCTACGTCGGAAAATGCCTAACTTGTGCAAGAGTCAAGGCTGAACATCAAAGATCATCTGGCTTACTCGAACAACCACCAATTCCCATGTGGAAGTGGGAAAGTATAGCCATGGACTTTATAACCAAGCTACCGCACACGTCATCAGGTCACGACAGCATTTGGGTTGTGGTCGACCGTTTGACTAAATCAGCTCACTTTCTGCCGATACGAGAAGACTACAAGGTAGAACGATTAGCCCGAATCTACACCGACGAGATCATTTGTAATCATGGGACGCCTCGTGACATCATCTCTGATCGTGACGCTCGGTTTACCTCGCGACTGTGGGAAACGTTTCAAACGGCACTCGGTACATCGCTTAATCTAAGTACCGCTTTCCACCCTCAAACCGACGGTCAGACTGAAAGAACGATTCGTACTCTTGATGGCATGCTCCGTTCGTGTGTCTAAGACTTCGGTGGTAATTGGGATAAATACCTGCCGTTAATCGAATTCTCGTATAACAACAGCTATCATTCTAGCATCCAAATGGCACCATTCGAGGCATTATACGGAAGAAGATGTCGATCGCCTATTGTATGGCACGAGATCGGTCATTCGCAATTAACCGGTCCTGAGTTATTACAAGAAACGACAGACAAAATTTTCCAAATTCGAGACAATCTGGTGAAAGCTCGGAATCGACAGAAAAGTTACGCCGATAAAAAGCGCAAGCCCCGTGAATTTGACGTTGGTGACTACGTACTCCTAAAGGTATCACCTTGGAAGGGTGTAGTCCAATTCGGCAAAAAGGGAAAACTCGCGCCTTGATATGTTGGACCTTTTAAGATTCTGGAAAGGATCGGAAAAGTCACCTACAGACTCGAACTACCGGAGGAACTTAGTAACGTCCACCCGACTTTCCACGTGTCAAACCTTCGAAAGTGCCTAGCCGACCACGACTTACACGTTTCTCTCGATGATCTGCAAGTGAACGAAACATTACACTTCGTGGAAAAGCCTGTCGAAATCATGGATCGCCAAACCAAGCAACTGAGACGCTCTCGCATTCCTATCGTGAAAGTCCGATGGGAAGGCAAGCGAGGCGCAGAGTTCATTTGGGAACTCGAAAGCGACATGAAGGCGAAGTACCCGCAATTGTTTAAAGAGAAAGTCTAGAAGGAGAAAGTTCTCAAACGTGATGCACGGCATTGTAACAGCTTCCAGCCTAATTTCGGGATGAAATTCCCTAAACAAGGGGAGGCTGTAACACCCCGTGTTTTCACAAGTCAAAGTCAAGGTCAAAGTCAACGACCGATTATACGGATTTGACTTGAAGACATTTCTTTATTTTATTTGTATTATGTATAGTAAGTGTTGTTAAATACAAGCTATCGACGTGTTATTCACACGACTTACGACTGTGAACTATAGGAAGTAACAATGCGATAAAGTTAATCAACTGATAATCAAGCTATGCTAATCGAATCGACAATGAATCGCAACTCGAGCTACGTAATTTACTTGTTACTGAACGTGTGTGTGTGCCTTACGTGTTATCTGTGCATGTTTATTTATGTTGTGTTGTGGTAATCAATCGAACTCAATCGAAACTCGAATGCAATCGAAACTCGAAATCGAACTTGAACTCGAATCACAATCGAACTATGATATTTAGTAGTTGGGATTAAAAGTAATTTTACTAGGAAACCTTATCAAATCGAACCGCTCGCAATCGAAATCGACTCAGCAAAAATCGTCACGTCAAACACTTGAACCAAGCGCCATCCGATCGGATAGCCATCCGACCGGATAGCCCTTTGGTCACAATTCAAGTGCCATCTGACCGGAATGTCATCCGACCGGAATGTCATCCGACCGGATAAGTCATCCGGGCGGTGTGTCATCCGATCGGATAGCCATTTCCTCTTTTGGAATCATATAAATACCCCTGTCATTGTCATTCTTTCTACTTTTGGAAACCCTCTGTCCGAATAGCTCGTGCTCCCCTCCTTTTCTTCGATTTCTCTCGATCAAGGTAAGATCTCTTCTTAAATCTTGTACTTTCTTGATCCACACGCACTCCTACACCTTTCTATCTTTTAAATCTTAACTTTTAACCGTGAAATCACTAGATTTCGGGTGTTCTAGGATGATGTCATCATGAGATCTTCAAGAACTTCATGTTTTGGCCTCAATCCACTAAGAACAACTTAGATCTAACCGATTTCCACAAAGATCTTGTAAAGATCTCGACACAAGTGTAGTGAAAGAGGATTAAAAGATGGTTTTTAACTTTCTTTCAACTCTTTTGCACTCAATGTACTCAAAACCGATAGGATCCGACCCTGATATAGTCTTCTACTCTATCGTAGTGATGTACTAGCTCAAGATCTGGATTCTGCCCACGAGACTACCGATTTCGGGTTAATCAAGAACAACCGACTCGAGCCGGTAACCGGCCGGACTAGGGTGATTCCTGGTCGGGTTGGTCATCTGGGCCGAACTAGGGGTTCTGTTGGCTAACACGTTGTCAACGTGTCTCGACAGAATGACAAACCATCAAAACGACCAAGTGTAGGACGAACGGAACAACCGTAACGGATTGCTATCCGAACGGATCACACTTGGGTCCCACCTTTTAAACAACCTTATCTAAGTTTGAGTATTGAACGAAATGTAATCCGATTGGACGGCCATATGAATGGATTACTCTTCGGATCATGAGATACTAAGACTTTAAAGACTTAAACTATTTTCTACATGTTCATTAACAAGGTTGCCACCCGATCGGATGGGCATCCGATCGAGTGACACTTCTGTTGTGCACTTTCCTTCACAAAGTAATCTCACCAATGAGTTGCCGTCCGACCGGACCACCGTCCGGCTGGATGACCATCCGAACGGATTGTCATCCGCACGACCCACCATCCTATCGAACGCCTTGATGGATAGAGATACTTCAATGCTTTCAAAACACTACAACGAAAACTTCAAAAGTTAAGCCATCATACACAAACACATTCTTCTTATAGGAAGAAACAATCCACTCGAATCGTCATCCGATCGGACCACCACCCGACCGGATGACCACCCAAATGGATTGTTATCCGCACGGATTGCTGTCCGATCGGATTACCATCCGATTGAACCACTATCCGACCCCTTTCATACTTTGTGACATTTTACGCATCACTTATCGATATGCTATCGAATCTATTCAGGCTAACCTTACTCGCTAAGCGCTCCCTTCAATCCATTCATCGCTGTGAGTATACTCGATCCCTTTTTGCTTTACGCACTTTTGGGTGTTACATACGTTACGAATATTCAAACTACAATAATCACACTACTCAATACTATTTGAACGCTAACCGTTAATGCATGTTATACGTGGCTTATGAATGCTTGTTTGTTATGTTTACACATGGAATTAGTGGCGGAGCCACACTTTGAACAACGGTGTCGCCTGACACCATTGAATTTTTTGTAGCAAATACAACGTGCAATAGGAAAAATTTGAGCGACACCATTGTTTTTTTACGAGCGACACCATTGTCTTTTTACAAACAACACCATTGTTTTGTTTTCTTCTAAAAGAATTAGATAATAAACAAATTTATAGTTCAAAAATTAAGCCCAGTTACTTGAATTTAATTAGTATACTTTAAATCATTAGAGGTCCATGCTTAATTTTTTTTCTAATCCAGTAAGCATTATAGGCACATGTATAATTGGTTTTGTTTCAATTGTTTAACCTAACCAAAACCAGATGTTTGATGATCATACGAATGATTCTTGCACTTGTTTGTTATCACACAACCTCTAAACTATAATAATTTTTTGATAAACGATTTACATATACCCTTGAACTTTAATAGATTTACCACAGGTAAGTTTAATAATAATTATATTTCATAAGTGATTTATGTTTCGACCCCCAAACTTTAATAGAGTTATCATACGCCCCTTAAAGTTTAATAAAGTTAATAAACTTATTTTTTTCTTTTTTTAACAACTATCTGTTCTTTTATCCTTTTTATAGGTTTAGTTCTTTTTTGTTTTACTTATTATAATTAAAGCTAACTTTTAACTCTAACATGGTTATTTAATCATGTTGCTTGTTAACCCTTCAATATAAAATATACAAGATAACAAATATTATCATTTTTTTATTTACCTTATTATTGTTAAATGGAACTTTTAACTCTAAATTATTTACTTAACTGTGTTGATTGCTTAATTTTACCGTTAAGAAATATATACATCCTCGCCATCAACCTCTACGACCTCGCCGCGAAGCGTGGGCTCCAATCTTCACCATCAGCCTCCTACGACCCGCCGCGAAGCGCATGCTCGAATACTAGTTGAAAACATTATGAATCGTTTTCGAAACATGAAAATGCATACAGAGCAACTATTAAATGAAAATTTTCATATATTTCAAGTGACTTTGTAATTTTATTATGTGTTTTTATTCATTGACATTGTACTTTTACTGTGATATTTGCTTTTATTATGTGATTCGACTCGACTAGATCCAAACCGATCCAAAAAGTTCGACTTAGGGTTACTATAAACCAGGGTATCCATAAAAAATGACACCATAAGAAAAAGTTTCTGGCTCCGCCACTGCATGGAATGCTGTCTACCTGCCTTAGCAACGATAGTACTATAGTTTGGACTCAGCACCCGTTCACACGGGGGTTGTTAAGGACAATTACTTGCATGGATTACGATGGTAATCATGTATTGCGAACTGCCTTGGGCAGTCAACCCGCAGTCATTGGTATCGATGGATCTATGTCGATAACTAACGTGCTTCATTTTACTATGTGTACGTGCTGGTTATGCGTAAACGAATTCGAACTCTATATGCTATTATCAAACTTGTATGCTCACCTTTACATCTTATGTATTGACTTTATTTTAACGTATGTGACAGGTTCTTAGGGCGCACACTTGGTAGGAAATTGAAGCTTGAATAAAGCTCTAGAGCCCAACAAATAGTTGTCTGTAGAAGTCAAACTAAGGGTCTCTAGAAGCAGATAAACAATTGCTGACAATTTTAAATCAGAGTTGTCGGAACAGAATATTTGCCTGGTTTTTGTCTGTAATAATTGATTTACTGTTTGAGATACGGTATGGGACGTATTATTTAAATTGAATAGTATTGATAATTGTTATGAAAACTTCTGGACAATCTGTTTCGCTCAGTGCCATGCCCCGATGATTCCGCCATCGGTTGGGGTGTGACACTAGTGGCTCTGATACCACTATGATGAATATCCAAACGTTTTGCAGCGGAATTATCATTAAACATTGGTTTCATGATTGATTGTTGATTCGTTAACAATCAAGATGTACAGTAAAACAAGAGTGGACAATTTGGAAGTTGTAAATTGTCTTGGTGCCGGTTATGGTTCCCGCCAAGATCTATATATATATATGTTCATATATGAGACAGTTATCAGCAGTTAAAATTGGAGGGAATAACCACCTTTGAATCATCGGTATCTTCCAACCATCATAACCGCTCAAAGTATTTCGAATATACATACATAAAAGTATAAGTAATATAACCTAAGCTAGGTACATATAATCATATGAATAATTATGTTTATATTGTCTAATAAATTTTACTGTAAATTTTCAATTTTTTTTTTGTAGTGTAAAAATATTGAGAGTCCGCCCCCACTGATTTTTTGTTAAAGTTCCGCCACTGAGCTCGATCATATCGCTCTCAAACTATGGGCTTCAAGGTACATTCCATTTTAACAGAACATATGTTGCTGGTCTTAAGTGGGATATATCATATATATGTGGTCGATCATATTAAAGCGCGGTTGTAGACTACATGCTAACATCTCACATATGGAAATCAGCTAACCGGGCTAAGGAATCGGAAATGTAAGTGATGATCATATTAGCTTTATCTTGATTAACCAAATTGGGCTTTAAAGTAAGTGGCAAATGAAGCTTTACACGTCATCAGATTTTATAAAAATGAAAAAAAAAAATCAACTTTTCATAGAATCCCAAATAGGCATAGTCATGTCAGCATTTGAAAAAAAAAAGAGAGACATGGTATACATCATGATGCATGACTAGGTGCCAAAAAAGAATCCCTTTTATATATATATATATTTTTTTTTTGAACGGTATCGATTTACCGGGCCTACTAGGGGCCGGGCCGAGGCCCAACAAGTCCTTTGGAGCCCATTAGAGGTAAATCACCCCACAAGTGGTAAATCCGCGCTCAACCGGAGTCGAACCCCCAACCTCCACTTGACCTCCGCTCTAGCTCCCCCAATTTTCAATATAATCTTCCTTTGTTCTATGTACTGTCTTCTATTCCAGATTTTGAAATCAACCAAAAGTAGTGCATGTTCTTTTACCTTTCTTGCTTTTTGAAGATTAAAAGAAGAATATATGCCATTTAATGCCTATTTCGTGAAGTAGTTCAAAGACACCATTGTAGTTGGGCCAAAAGATTGGGTGTGGCTGCTTAATTGGTGAGTTGTTGATTTCATATGGAGCTAGGAGATTCCCACTTGGACCAACCGATGCAGAAAAAAAGGTCCTATATACAAGAAGGGCTAAACTTGCAGTATGAGTTACGAGGCCTATAAGTAATAGATAGAAAGATCTCAACGAGCAAGATTACGTGGAAGCAAAGATATATAAGAATCCTAATTAGATATTTATTAATGTGTAGTCATTTTAAGAACTTAATTAAGTTTTTAGGATTACAAATTACCAACATTTGTATTCCTTCGCTATTTATAACGACTTAACGGCAATAAACTAGTTAAAGTTATTACTTGCACGGACTTTTTAATTTCCCAAAGTATATATTTTTCTAATTAAACGTCCTAATTCTTTGTAGATGTAATAAAATTAGTCATTTGTATTATCTCCTTTAGGAGGAAGTATATGTAATAGTAAATTGCAGATTTCAATCTTTATGTATGTATATCATTGCATGTTTCAACCTTTATCTTTACAAACTACAATGGACAACCTTATGTAATAAATTTGTTGCAAAGTAGGACCTTAATACTAATGACTTTTAATTTAGCTCGTTAAATACAAAATGTGAAACTCATGTGAGGGTATTTATGTAATTTCTTCCCCCTATTAAATTTAATTGCCCCTTCCCTTGTGGCTAAAACCCGATTACGAACTTTTGAAAAAAAAAAAACCTATACATAACTAACACTATCAATTTAGTTCCCCATATATATTGCAAAGTCCATGGTCCCAAGAAGGAATGTGGGCCAATAGTACACCTCTCTTCAAACCATCAGAATTTTGATATTGTTTTTTATTCTCTTTTTCTTTTATAATATGGGACAGAAAAAGGGTATATGCAGAATCATCATGCATGCCATGTGCTGCTTCTACTCTCATGACATGGCATACATGGAACATTCAATAACCATGAACCTATATTTCTACAACTTTACATGTCAGTCTGATTAAACAAAATAAAGTAGCAATATTCTAACTCAAGCTCAAAGTCAAAAGGACTGAATATATCCTACCCAATCTGGCCTTTGAAGATCTCATATGCAAACCACCAACAAGCATGACACACAGATGACTCATCCAACTAAAAGTTGGTAGTTTATGACACCTTTATCAGCTTATAAATATCATGATCCAGAAGACATTAGCCAACAACTTCAGCATCAAGCACAACCAGATCACAACGATCCGAGATCAAAATATGGATAACAGACTCTCGAGCAGCGCCTTGGCAGCCCCGATTGTATCAAGGGGGCTACTTTTGTCTAAATCTTGTCAAAGTCTATGCGCTCTTCCGTCTTCTTCCAAAATCAACGGCATAGAAAGACTACTAGAAATTGTGAAACATAAGTTGAGTTATGGTGCCAAAATCCTTCCACTCGGCCGTGAGGGAAGAATCTTTGGTAAAAATTTCAGTACCCGGGACTCTGAGAAGTTGTTGCATGCTACCCGATGTTCCATATACACTACAGCTGGCCCGATCGCAGGCATCCTCTTTATCACTACCGAAAGGGTTGGATTTTGTAGTGATAGGTCTATCAAAACGTATTCTGCAGCAGGAGAGGTGTTAAAGTTCCAATATAAGGTGTCGATTCCGTTAGAAAAGATTAAAGGAGTAGGAGAGAGCGCGAACATGAAGAGGCCATCGAAAAAGTATATGGAGCTTGTGACGGTGGATGATTTCAGCTTCTGGTTTTTGGGATTTTCTAATTATAAGAAAACTTTAAGATATCTCCTTCGAGAATCAGTCACAATTGCTAGTTTAGCAACAAATGTAGATCATTAGTAATCAACTCTTCATTGTAAATTCAAATTATACAACAGTTACAGTATGTTGTATGTCTATACAAGAAGAAACTGTTATGAATTCAAACTTCAACTATCCGTTGCTGTTTCTATATTTCTATATTTGATATTTACATCTGTTTTCATCATGTGCTATTTGTACTAATAACATGGTGACATGCATGGTATATATACATTGTGTGCTACATATGTAGTAGGAAAGATCTAAAAAAGTATCTCATTTCCTGTAACCAAAAGTTAACTAGGAATTCTTAGATAATAAAGCTATCTAATTTACGCATTACTACACGCGGGTCTGCTAGGGTTAAATGATAATGGCTTTCTTGCCTCCTCTATTCTCATTCATCAAATATATATAGATATGTACAAAACCCTAGAATAATTACAATTGACATATATATGGAAATACAATTGTGACTCCTATTACACCCCCGCAGTCGAAACGGGAGGTTGCCGAATGTTGAGACTGGAACGAAAATCATCAAACAGTACCCGCGGCAGTCCCTTTGTGAAGATGTCAGCAATTTGGTGACGGGAAGGCACATGAAGAACCCGTACTTGACCTCGTTGAACTTGTTCCCGTACAAAGTGAATGTCAAGCTCGATATGTTTTGTACGCTGATGCTGGACTGGATTACCGGACAAGTAAATAGTGCTGACGTTGTCACAGTACACTAATGTGGCACGAGTGAGAGGTCGACAAAGTTCAAGCAGTAAGTTGCGCAACCAGCAGATTTCGGTGACCACGTTAGCTACGCCACGATATTCAGCTTCGGCACTGGAGCAAGAAATGGTGGGTTGTCGTTTAGACGACCATGAGATTAAGTTATCACCGTAATAGACACAATATCCACTCGTAGACCGTCGAGTGTCTGGGCAACCGACCCAATCCGCATCGGTGTATGCCAAGAGAGAAGGATTGGTAGACGGACCTAGTGTAAGACCGTAGGTAGTGGTGCCTTTGATGTACCGAATGATGCGCTTCAACGCGTTCCAATGACACGTTTTCGGTGTGTGCATGTGCATGCGCATGCAAATTTGTTGAACCGCGTAACTGATGTCGGCCCGTGTAAATGTTAGATACTGAAGTGCCCCAACGAGACTGCGATACAGTGTCGGGTCATGAAAATCCTCACCGGAGTGAGCACTGAGCTTAGATTGCGAGTCGACCAGGGTAGTGACGGGATTGCAAGACTGCATCCCTGCTCGAGCGATGATATCCGCAGCATACGACTGCTGAAAAAGAAACATAGTGTCATGGTGGCGTGTAACGGCGATCTCGAGAAAGAAACTGAGCGGCCCGAGATCTTTCATAGCAAATTCATTGGCTAAGCGAGCCATCAACTGATGTCGAAGATGGTCTGTTGATGTGACGAGGATAATATCATCAACGTATAGAAGTAAGTGGGTGTAACAACTCTCATCAAAAGTCATACTTATTATATTAATTAGTCTAAAAGGAAACCCTAATTGAGAGACCCAAGTGATTCTGAACAAACCCTGAAATTTTCATAATTTTCAGAATCAGGATTAGGGCCCCTAAAACTCAAGGGGGGATAAACCCTAGTGGACGATTATCCACTTAAACCGTTGTCAAGTAACTGAAATTCGAGTATGTCAACTCAGCTAAGCTAGTTTCAGTCGTGGCTACCCTATAGTCTATTTTGATTCCATACGGACCGCAACACTATCAACCTTACGGTCCGTAAGCAGTCATACGGACCGCAACATTGACAAGCTTACGGTCCGTAAGCTAGCCAAATTTCACCTATAAATAGCAGACATTGGCATTCGTTTTCTGAACATTTTACGTCGACATAATTCTCACAAATACACTGTGTTACGAACTGTTATTCCGAAATTATACCCCCGGGTATCGAAATTCTGCTACAAAACAGGGTATTAGCACAATCGCTGCTACGATTCATTTATCCGAAGATCAAGATATCCAATGCATGTTTAAATGCCGCCCACATTAGGGTTATACTTTATCGTTCGTCATTAATTTGACGGATTGTCGTTAATTCGATAGGTAAAGTATTATACCTTGTTGTTCATTGTTAATTCAATGGATCATCGTTAATTCGATGGACAAAGTATTGCATTTTGACATTCATTGTGATAATTTGATTTCGTAAATTATCGTAATTGCTGGATTGATTACTAACCCAGTTTTGTGTGCATTGTTATTTATATTAGGTTAACAAGGCTAAATCATAGATTAGACTCTGACCATATTAAATCAGCAATGTGAGTCATTCTCTCTTTTTATCAAATCTATTTACAAAATTATGTTTATTTTCAAAGTTATAATTACGGGGATTAAGTCTTTGTAATCACCAAGTTACAGCCGGTATGTGGGGTTTTGTATACATTACTTGATAATCGTCACCATTGGGGCAGCCAATGGGGGATATGACCATAGCCACAGACACCATTGGACGAATGGGCCAATGGGCCGAGTGACAAGTACCGTGGGTAGTTGGTTTGATATCAGAAACATTGTAATCGCTCTTAATACTGTAAATTATAACAAATGTGTCATTTTAGTAAATAGAATGATTCACTCAGTATTTCCCGCTGACAAAACCTTTTTCAAACATGTTTCAGGTGATCTATTGTAATTCAGGAAAAGTGCTGGGGAGCATTTCAAGCTTAAGATAGTGGCTCAATATAAAATAAATAAATGCTTTTGTAATATCACGTTTTTATAGTAAAAACATAATATTGTAAATTATCAGGGTTTTATCCCGAATTGTGAAATAAAATAATCGGGGAAAAATTTTAGCTTTAAGCGATCCTGTTTCCGCTGTTAAACTCAATTAAATCAATACCGCAGTATTTTCTGCCGCGGCTCCTGAAACGGGTCAAACCGGGTCTTGGGCCGTGACAGAAAAAGGTGGTATCAGAGCCACTGGGTTAAGCTGATACTCAATTTTTCCTGATTACAGCCACTCGGTTAAGCTGATTAAGTATTTAAAAATACTCAATTTTTCCTGATTACAGCCACTGGGTTAAGCTGACTAAGTATTTAGAATTACTTAATTTTTCCTGATTACTATTATGTGATTATTTGTATTATTAACTGATTATTTGATTATTTGTTAGTTACAGTATGGGTAAGAAAAAGCTGTCAAGCATCTATCTTAAATTAGAGAAATCATCTAATGAAAAAGGAAGTTCATCCCGAACTAAATCCTCGAATCAGACTGAAATTCCTGAAGAAGGAATATTCGTGCGAAAGGCACAATACGAGGAATCACTTTCTCCTCAAAGGAGGGAAATGATTATTAAGAAAAGTAAAGAGAAAATCCGAGAAAAGAGGATTAAACGGGAAACTCAAGAATTAATTGATAAATCACCTTGGGAAGATAAACTAGATGAGAAATGGGCTAATTTATATATGCTAGCCACCGTAGCAGAAAATATAAATCTTTAAAGATTAGCACCCTACTCTCACAATCTAGAAACCTTGTGTGATAAATAAAATTTGAAACTAAGTATGTTTATCAGTATCGTTGTAAACAACTAGTACATTGTGTGGAATAAATTACAAAGTTTATTTGTAAATTTTAACTTAGTATTTTATGCATTTTGCATATATGCTACATCAGCATGAGTGAGATAACCGAAGATTTCCAGAATCTTAATCTTTATCCCGTAACTGTCGAAGCTTCCAAAGAATATACTAGTTACTATCCCGATATTGAACAACCAGTAGAATTCAAGGTTCCACCCCTGAGCAAGCCAAAACAGAAGAAAAGAACTTATGTAGGATGGAGGAAAATCCGTAAGAAGAAGCCAGTTAAGAAACTACCCAAAATAAATAATCCTTTGAAAAAGGGAAAAGAAGTCATAACCGGAGAGAATTCCAAACCACAAGAAATGGAAACTGGAGATAAAAAGAAGGATAAGGAGGTAGAAATACAATTGGAGGAAATTACTAAAGAAGTAATAATGGAAGTTGGGCAAGGGTCTATACCAGCTCAGAGAGAAATCGGGGAGAGTTCCAATCCAACCCAGGAAAGAACTTTTCAAGATGAAATAGATTTTCTGTTGGAAAACTGTGAGACGATTCAGCCTGTTCAAACAAATCTTTTTACCTATCCT
This sequence comes from Helianthus tuberosus, assembly GCA_030545235.1. Lineage (NCBI taxonomy): Eukaryota > Viridiplantae > Streptophyta > Magnoliopsida > Asterales > Asteraceae > Helianthus > Helianthus tuberosus. Next base: position 29,071,314 of record CM060386.1, on the reverse strand, counting down.
ATTGAAAACCAATTCCCTATGAATTGGGAACCAGCAGCAATTCCAGATCCAATAGTCCACTCCCAACCCATAGGAATGGACGAATGGTGGACGAACGATTGGCAATTTCAAAATATTGTCAACGATCCATACACTTTTCTTCCACAATTCGATCCAGAACCATTACCTAATCCACCCATGAGCAATGAAAACATGGCTGAACTTCGCCACTTTGGCGAAGAGTTATTTGATATGGGGAATAGAATGAGGGAGATAGGTGGACAGATTGCTTGGAAGTACGACGAAAGGGAAATGCGTTTTTAACAGCAAGTAACGAAAGTTAGAACAATGATAAAATGGTAGTTGTAAAAATAGTACTAATAAAGTTAGTCTGTAAATAATCAATAAAACTCTGTATGATATCTGTGAGTAATGATGCATAATAGATATATAAATGAAATCGAAAGATCGATTATTTTGACTATATCTGTATTATACCATTTTCTGATTGTTTGTATATAATTATTATTTGTCAGTTACTAATAAAATTTATATATATACATTATCAGATGGCAAACAGTGGTAATGAACCTATTAATGAAGTTAATCATTCTGAACAACATTCAAGAGATCAATATATGACTCGGCAAGATATCGAAAACATTGTGGCTCAAGGGATAGCCAATGCTATTCCAGCATTCGTTGCTGCTATCAAGAATCCACCCGAACCGCAACAAATTGTTCCTAGTAAACAGATTACTGAAGATAATTTCAGTAATCGTGTAAATGGAGGCAATAATCATGTTAACCAGAATAAGGAACCACATCAAGCTCCATTAACCAAGAAAATGAAAACTGCAACGCCTGGTTGCACTTTCAAAGAATTTCTTGCTTGTAAACCCACTGAATTTGCAGGCAATGAAGGAGCAACTGCATCACTGCGTTGGTTAGAGAAAACCGAAGCAGTTATTGCAATAAGTAAATGTGGTAAAGATGATCAGGTTATGTATTCATCCAATCTATTCAAAGAAGGAGCACTAGAGTGGTGGAATACTGTGTTACAATCAAAAGGAAGAGCAATAGCTTATGCTATGACTTGGGAAGAATTTAAAGGTTTGGTGGAAAGAAAATTCTGTCCTGAGTATGAGAAGGAACAGATGGCGAATAAGTTTCTAAATCATCGGATGATGAGTGTGGATTGTCGCGGTTATACCTCGACATTCTTTGAATATGCAAGAGTGGTACCAACATTGGCTTCGCCAGAACCGGTACTTATTTCTCGCTATATTTTGGGGGCTAATTAGCGAAATCCGCAATATTGTTAAAGCTGCGAGACCTCGCACTATTGATGATGCGGTAGAATTAGCCAACACTCTGACCGATGAATTGGTGCGCACAAGAGATGAAGATAGGAAGAAGGCACTAGCTCAGAAAATTACCCAAGGATTTCGTGTGGGTAATAATAACAGCTTCAAGAGAAAAGGGACAGGACAATCTCCAAGTCCGTCATTCTGCAGGAAATGCAAAAAGAAGCATTATGGAAGATGCGATATTACTTGCAATTTTTGCAAAGCTGTAGGACATCGTGAAGAAAACTGCAAAAAGAAAACAGTAATTTGTTTTAATTGTGGTGAAGCGGGGCATTATAAAACAGAATGTCCTAAATTGGTCAAACCAGTAGATAACAAACTCAAAACGACCGAAGGAAATACTAAGAAGAATGCCAGGGCATTTCAGCTGACCACTCAAGAAGCAGAACTTATTCCAGATGTGATAGCGGGTACGTTCTTAGTTCACAACGTATATGCAAAAGTATTATTTGACTCTGGTGCAAACCAAAGTTTTATAAATACTTCATTCTGTCAAGCTCTTAGTTTACCTTTAACCAATACTAGGCAGATTTTTACCGTTGAAACCGCAGACGGAAATTCAGTTAAAATAGATAAAGTGTTGCAAGAAGGAAACATAGAACTTTTAGGACATAAATTCTCTGCAAGACTATTGCCGATGAATTTAACTGAATTTGATGTTGTATTAGGAATGGATTGGTTAATAGCCAACCATGCTAGAATCCTTTGTGATCAGAATTCCATAGAAATTCAATCACCTACCGGAGAAGTGATTAGGATTACAGGAGATAAACCCCGGAAACCCATGAAGTTCATATCAGTAATGAAAGTTGCTAATTATGAACGAAAACAAGGAATAGTGTATATGATTTCAGTAATCATTAGCACTAAAGGAAAAGATCTAAAGGAAATACCAGTAGTATCAGAATATTCTGATCTATTTCCAGAAGATTTACCAGGATTACCTCCAGATAGGGAAGTAGAATTTAGGATTCATTTAATTCCAGGAACTACACCGATAGCCAAATCACCTTATCGGTTAGCACCCACAGAAATGTTAGAATTGAAAAAGCAATTAGATGAATTACTAAGTAAAGGATTCATACAACCTAGCTCATCCCCTTGGGGAGCGCCAGTGTTGTTCGTGAAGAAAAAGGATGGTTCAATGAGAATGTGTATCGATTATAGGGAATTGAATAAGGTTACAATTAAGAATCGATATCCATTACCTAGGATTGATGATCTTTTTGATCAACTACAGGGGGCTAGATATTTTTCTAAGATAGATTTACGCTCTGGATATCATCAATTGAAGGTACAAGAAGAGGACATACCTAAGACTGCCTTCAGAACTAGGTATGGTCATTACGAGTTTACAGTCATGCCCTTCGGGTTAACGAATGCACCTGCAGCATTCATGGACATGATGAATAGAATCTGTAAACCGTATTTGGATAAATTTGTAATTTTTTTTATAGACGATATACTTATTTATTCCAAAAGTCAGACAGAGCATTGTGAACATCTTCATGCCCTCTTAACTTTGTTAAGAAAAGAAAAGTTGTACGCCAAATTCTCGAAGTGCGAATTTTGGCTAAAGGAAGTGCAATTTTTAGGACACATGGTGAATCATGAAGGTATTCATGTAGATCCTGCTAAGATAGAGGCAATTACCAAGTGGAAGGTTCCACAAACAGCAATGGAAATTAGAAGTTTTATAGGTTTAGTTGGGTATTATAGACGGTTTATTAAGGATTTTTCCAAGATAGCCGTACCATTAACTAAGTTAACCTGTAAAGCCACTAAGTTTGAATGGGGATCTAAACAGGAAGAAGCCTTTAGGATTTTGAAACAGAAACTAACCCATGCACCAATCTTAGCTTTACCAGAAGGAACTGAAGATTTTGAAGTATATTGTGATGCTTCAAAATTAGGATATGGATGTGTGCTTATGCAACGCAAGAAGGTAATCGCGTACGCATCAAGGCAGTTGAAAAAGCACGAAGAGAATTATACGACTCATGATTTGGAATTAGGAGCCGTAATTTTTGCCCTTAAGATTTGGAGACATTATCTTTACGGAAGTAAATTTACTATCTACACCGACCACAAAAGTTTAAAATACATATTTGGGCAAAAAGAGTTAAACATGAGGCAAAGGAGATGGATGGAAATCTTAAGTGATTACGACTGTGATATTCAGTATCACGAAGGAAAGGCAAATGTAGTTGCAGATGCCTTAAGTCGTAAGTATTATGAGAAACAACGAAGGGTTCGTGCTCTCAGATTAAATCTACAAATAGATTTAATAGAACAATTGAAGAATGTTCAAATTACAGCAATCAAGGATGATGCTGAAGGGATGAAAGGACGAATCAAGGAATTAGAACAAGGAGCAGATGGAATTTGGAGATTCCATAAAAGTAGAATCTGGGTATCTAAACAGGGTGACTTAAGATCTAAGATTTTAGAAGAAGCTCATAAATCCAGGTACACTATGCATCCAGGGAACAATAAGATGTACCAAGATTTAAGAAAAAATTTCTGGTGGATAGGAATGAAAAGAGACATAGCCAGCTATGTTTCTAGATGTCTTACTTGTTCACAAGTTAAGGCAGAACATCAGAAACCTTCGGGGTTACTACAACAATTAGAAATGCCAGTATGGAAATGGGAGCTTATAACAATGGATTTTGTTACTAAGTTACCTAAAACCAGAAAAGGTAATGATGCGATTTGGGTAATTGTGGATCGATTAACCAAATCAGCTCACTTTCTACCTATGAAAGAAACCTTTAGCATGGAAAGACTGGCTAAATTGTATGTAGATGAAGTTGTATCCTTACATGGAGTTCCACTCTCCATTGTTTCGGATAGAGATAGTCGTTTTACTTCCCATTTCTGGAAAAGTTTCCAGCAAGCTATGGGAACTCGACTAAACCTGAGCACTGCATATCATCCACAAACAGACGGACAAAGTGAAAGGACAATCCAAACTCTAGAAGACATGCTCCGAGCATGTGTAATAGACTTTGGTGGAAGTTGGGATGATCACTTACCATTAATTGAATTCTCCTATAACAATAGTTATCATTCAAGCATTGAAACCGCTCCATTCGAGGCACTGTATGGAAGAAAGTGCAGAACCCCAGTTTGCTGGGCAGAAATAGGAGAAAGTCAGTTATCAGGACCTGAAATAGTGCAAGAAACAACTGATAAGATTACTCAAATCAAGGAAAGATTGAAGACGGCTCGAGATCGCCAGAAGAGTTATGCAGACAATAGATGCAAGCCACTTGAATTCCAAATTGGAGACCGAGTACTGTTGAAAGTTTCTCCTTGGAAAGGAGTAGTCAGATTTGGAAAGAAAGGAAAGCTAAGTCCAAGGTACGTAGGACCATTTTCAGTGATCCAACGTATAGGACCAGTAGCTTATCGTTTACAATTACCAGAAGAATTATCTGGAGTACATAATGTATTTCATGTATCCAATCTCAAGAAATGCTTATCAGATGAATCTCTGGTAGTACCTCTTCGAGATATAGAAGTAAACGAAAAGTTGAAATTTGTTGAGAAACCTCTTTAAATTGAGGATCGAAAGATCAAATTTCTCAAGCACAAACGACTAGTTTTAGTCAAAGTAAAGTGGGATTCAAAGAGAGGAGCTGAATACACTTGGGAACTGGAATCAGAAATGAAGAAGAAGTATCCACACTTATTCCAGTAAATCTCGAGGACGAGATTTTTCTTAAGGTGGGGAGAATGTAACAACTCTCATCAAAAGTCATACTTATTATATTAATTAGTCTAAAAGGAAACCCTAATTGAGAGACCCAAGTGATTCTGAACAAACCCTGAAATTTTCATAATTTTCAGAATCAGGATTAGGGCCCCTAAAACTCAAGGGGGGATAAACCCTAGTGGACGATTATCCACTTAAACCGTTGTCAAGTAACTGAAATTCGAGTATGTCAACTCAGCTAAGCTAGTTTCAGTCGTGGCTACCCTATAGTCTATTTTGATTCCATACGGACCGCAACACTATCAACCTTACGGTCCGTAAGCAGTCATACGGACCGCAACATTGACAAGCTTACGGTCCGTAAGCTAGCCAAATTTCACCTATAAATAGCAGACATTGGCATTCGTTTTCTGAACATTTTACGTCGACATAATTCTCACAAATACACTGTGTTACGAACTGTTATTCCGAAATTATACCCCCGGGTATCGAAATTCTGCTACAAAACAGGGTATTAGCACAATCGCTGCTACGATTCATTTATCCGAAGATCAAGATATCCAATGCATGTTTAAATGCCGCCCACATTAGGGTTATACTTTATCGTTCGTCATTAATTTGACGGATTGTCGTTAATTCGATAGGTAAAGTATTATACCTTGTTGTTCATTGTTAATTCAATGGATCATCGTTAATTCGATGGACAAAGTATTGCATTTTGACATTCATTGTGATAATTTGATTTCGTAAATTATCGTAATTGCTGGATTGATTACTAACCCAGTTTTGTGTGCATTGTTATTTATATTAGGTTAACAAGGCTAAATCATAGATTAGACTCTGACCATATTAAATCAGCAATGTGAGTCATTCTCTCTTTTTATCAAATCTATTTACAAAATTATGTTTATTTTCAAAGTTATAATTACGGGGATTAAGTCTTTGTAATCACCAAGTTACAGCCGGTATGTGGGGTTTTGTATACATTACTTGATAATCGTCACCATTGGGGCAGCCAATGGGGGATATGACCATAGCCACAGACACCATTGGACGAATGGGCCAATGGGCCGAGTGACAAGTACCGTGGGTAGTTGGTTTGATATCAGAAACATTGTAATCGCTCTTAATACTGTAAATTATAACAAATGTGTCATTTTAGTAAATAGAATGATTCACTCAGTATTTCCCGCTGACAAAACCTTTTTCAAACATGTTTCAGGTGATCTATTGTAATTCAGGAAAAGTGCTGGGGAGCATTTCAAGCTTAAGATAGTGGCTCAATATAAAATAAATAAATGCTTTTGTAATATCACGTTTTTATAGTAAAAACATAATATTGTAAATTATCAGGGTTTTATCCCGAATTGTGAAATAAAATAATCGGGGAAAAATTTTAGCTTTAAGCGATCCTGTTTCCGCTGTTAAACTCAATTAAATCAATACCGCAGTATTTTCTGCCGCGGCTCCTGAAACGGGTCAAACCGGGTCTTGGGCCGTGACAGTGGGCGACATTCGTACCATGCTCTTGGAGCCTGTTTTAACCCATATAATGACTTTTTCAAGCGGCACACGTGATCAGGAAAACCTTTATGGCGAAAACCCATCGGCTGATACATATATACCGTTTCATTCAACTTCCCATGAAGAAACGCATTTGAGACGTCTAACTGATGAACTGGCCAGGATTGTGATAACGCATGCAATCGATAAAACTGTACGTATAGTAGATGGTTTTACGACTGGACTAAACGTTCCGCCGCAATCAATACTGTCGCAACCCCCGATCCAAAATCCCCGGTAACGGGCGGCCGCGAGCCAGTTTCGGTGGTATCGTGTATTGTCTAATTTGGCAGCGGAATTTTTCATCAGGACCGTAGTTAGGAAATATTTGATCAGAGTAAAATACCACATTTTCATAGTATTAAACATATGGGATAAAACCCAAGTTTGCATTACACACATTTCCATAGGAATAAATCCTATTTTATTTAAGAAAAACATCTATTTCTTTTTAGGTAACTTTATTGCCACTTTTCCAAGCCTTCAGTGCTGTCCAGCTGGATTCTATTTGGCTTTCACAGTTTGTTACCTGAAACGCGTTTTAAAAACATTTGTCAGTGGGAAATACTGGTGAGTGAATCCCAATTTAATCAAGTTTAAATAAAACCCATTGTACAGTATTGAGGGCGATCTCGCAATTACATTTGTTTCCAAGTTATAACAATTAACATCCATGGTACTGTCAAACCCGACTTGTGGAAATGTTACTCCTTGACCAGGTGGTAACAAATTTTGTAAACAAAACCCCAACATACTCATGATAATTGTATTCTTACAAATACTCAATAACTGTTTAATATATAATTAATTAAGTGAGGTTTTGTAAAAACAGTTAACAAAAAGTGGATCAACTCACATTGCTGTCTTAGATTTTCCGTAAGGGTTTCCTGGTGACAATCTATAATTTACACAAATGCACACGCGTTAGTATAATAACCCATTTTAACAATAGTAATACCCTCCCCGAGACGGCATTCCAATGACTACATCGGGCAGAACCACGACAGCCGTTACGGAACCCTAGAGCAATCGGGCAGCGTATCTAATACGTATCCAGGGGTTATAATACTTACAACGGAGCAGAACTTCGCTATTTAGGGGGTATAACACCCGAGTATTATGCCTATTATCAGAGAATTCGTTGAGAATGAAAAGATTTGAGCGACGGAAAATGAAATCCCGAGGCTTTCTTATATAGGGCCTGAATTTGGGTTCTACGCGGCCAGTGTAAAACAAGAACAGGGCCTACGCGGCCCGCGTTGACCTCAGGTCAACGTGTAGCTGGGCTGGGTCATCGAGTAGGCTTGCCGTGTGTTGGGCCACGTGGCCGCACCGGGCTTTGCCAGGTTTTTAAGTTCACGCGGCCAGCATGAAGGTTGGGGTGGGGTTTACGCGGCCCGCCTCAACTAAAAAAATCAGATTTTTAATTATTTTTATTAATATTTTGGGTATTCGGGGTCCGTTTTCTCATATGGGGTGTTTTTAGGGACATATTGGGATATTTTAAAATATATTAGGGTGTCGGAAAATATTCGGGGGTATTGGTTTTTCTTTGAGGGTTGTTATATCCTTCCCACCCTGTTTTAGAGCTCGTCCTCGAGATCTACTGGAATAGGTGTGGATATTTCCTTTACATTTCAGATTCAAGCTCACATGTGTACTCAGGTCCTCTTTTGGAGTCCCACTTCACTTTGACCAGAACTAATCTCTTATGTTTGAGATTCTTGATTTTCCTATCTTCAATCTGTAGAGGCCTTTCTACAAACTTGAGTTGTTCATTTACCTCTATATCCTTAAGAGGTACTATAGGTGATTCATCAGCTAAGCATTTCTTGAGATTTGATACATGAAATACATCATGTATTCCTGCCATTTTCTCTGGCAGTTGTAGCTGATAGGCTACAGGTCCTATTCTTCTAATAATCTCAAAAGGTCCAATATACCTAGGACTTAGCTTTCCTCGTTCGATGAATCTTACTACTCCTTTCCAAGGAGAGACCTTCAATAATACTTTGTCTCCTACTTGAAATTCCAATGGTTTGCGTCGGTTATCAGCATAACTTTTTTGTCGATCACGTGCTGCTTTCAGTCGTTCCTTGACTTGGGTGATCTTGTCAGTTGTTTCTTGTACTATCTCAGGTCCAGATAGTTGCGTTTCCCCAATTTCTGCCCAACAGACTGGGGTACGCCACTTTCGTCCATAAAGTGCTTCGAATGGTGCAGCGTGGATACTTGTGTGATAACTATTATTATGAGAAAATTCTATTAAAGGTAAGTGATTGTCCCAATTACCTTCGAAATCAATTACACAAGCTCTAAGCATGTCCTCCATTGTTTGAATTGTCCTTTCGCTTTGTCCGTCCATTTGAGGATGATAAGTTGTGCTTAGATTTAACTTGGTTCCCATTGCTTTTTGGAAACTTGACCAAAAATGAGAGGTAAAACGGCTATCTCTATCAGAAACAATTGATAAAGGTATTCCATGTAATGAAACGATTTCATTTACATATAATTTAGCTAATTGTTCCATACTGAAAGTTTCTTTCATTGGTAGGAAATGAGCTGACTTGGTTAGCCTATCTACAATCACCCAGATTGTATCATTACCTTTTCTTGTTTTGAGTAATTTGGTAACAAAATCCATTGTTATTAATTCACATTTCCACACTGGCATTTCTAACTGTTATAACAAACCTGAGGGTTTCTTGTGTTCAGCTTTAACTTGTGAACAAGTTAAACATTTAGAAACATAGGTTGCTATGTCCTTTTTCATTCCTATCCACCATAAGTTCTTTCTTAAATCTTGATACATTTTATCATTTCCAGGATGCATCGTATACTTAGACTTATGGGCTTCTTCTAATATACGATGACGTAGGTTTCCTAATTTGGGTATCCACATTCTCTTCTTATGGAATCTCCAAATTCCATCTGTTTCTTGTTCTAATTCCTTAATCATACCTTTTAATTTTTCAGTATCATCCTTGATTACTGATTCTTGTGCTTTTCTGATTTGATCATTTAAATCTACTTGTAGATTTAATTTAAGAGAACGTACCCTTTTTGGCTTTTCATGATACTTTCGACTTAAAGCATCTGCCACTACATTTTCCTTTCCTTCATGATACTGGATATCACAATCATAATCACTAAGCAATTCCATCCAGTGTCTTTGTCTCATATTCAATTCCTTTTGCCCGAAAACATACCTTAAACTCTTATGATCGGTGAATATGGTAAACTTACTACCATAAAGGTAATGTCTCCAAATTTTAAGGGCAAAAATTATAGCTCCTAATTCTAGATCATGGGTTGAATAATTCTCTTCATGATTCTTAAGTTGTCTAGATGCATAAGCTATAACCTTTTGGCGTTGCATCAATACACATCCATAACCTAGTTTAGAGGCGTCACAATAGACTACAAAGTCTTCAGTTCCTTCTGGTAATGCTAGTATGGGTGTATGGGTTAATCTTCGCTTAAGAATTCTAAATGCTTCTTCTTGTTTTGGTCCCTATTCAAACTTAATGGATTTACAGGTTAACTTAGTTAAAGGAATGGCTATTCTAGAGAAATCTCGAATAAATCTTCTATAATAACCGGCCAATCCTAAGAAACTTCTAACCTCAGTTGGTGATTCAGGGGTTTTCCATTTAGTTATCGCCTCGATTTTTGTGGGATCCACATGAATTCCTTCATGATTGACTAAATGTCCAAGAAACTGTACCTGTTCTAACCAAAATTCACACTTTGAAAACTTAGCATAAAGCTTTTCCTTTCTTAATAAACTTAAAAGTTCATGCAAATGCTTTGTATGATCCTCTTTATTCTTAGAATAAATTAGAATATCATCTATGAAGACAGTTATGAATTTATCCAAATATGGCTTACATATTCGGTTCATCATGTCCATAAATGCAGTTGGGGCATTGGTTAAACCAAATGGCATGACAGTAAATTTATAATGGCCATACCTTTTTCTGAATGCGGTTTTAGGAATGTCCTCTTCCTGTACCTTTAATTGATGATATCCTGACCTTAAATCGATTTTGGAGAAAAATCGAGCTCCTTGCAGTTGGTCGAACAGATCATCGATTCTCGGTAATGGGTACTGATTCTTAATCGTGTCCTTGTTTAATTCACGGTAATCAATGCACATACGCATCGATCCGTCCTTCTTTTTAACGAATAAAATTGGAGTTCCCCATGGCGATGAGCTCGGCTGTATGAATCCTTTTTCCAACAATTCGTCTAATTGTTTCTTCAGTTCTTGCATTTCTGCGGGTGCCAATCGGTAAGGTGCTTTGGCAATCGGGGCCGTTCCTGATAGCAGGTGAATTCTGAATTCAACTTCTCTGTCTGGCGGTAGTCCTGGTAATTCTTCTGAAAATATATCTGAAAACTGAGATACTACTGAAATGTCTTTTTGTTCTTTTCCTTTAGTGTTAGTGATTATGGAAATCAAATACACTAATGATCCTTTTCTTATATAACTTGCAGTTTTTATTACAGAGATGAATTTTGTGGATCTAGAGGGCTTATCTACTTTAATTGTAATCTTTTCACCTTTTGGTGAATTTACTTGAATTGACTTTTGATCACATAAAATACTGGCTTTATTGGCTATTAACCAATCCATTCTTAAAACAACATCAAATCCTGCCAGATTCATTGGGTAAAGGTTTGCAATATACTTTTGGTTTAAAAATTCTATTCTTGCTCCATGCAAAATTTCAGAAATCCTAACAGTTTCTCCATTAGCTGTCTCTACTAGACATTCTTGTGGTAGTTTAGTTAATGACTGATTTAGAAGTTTGCAAAACGAAGTATTAATAAAACTTTGGTTTGCACCAGAGTCAAATAATACTTTAGCAAAAACATCATTAACTAAAAACGTACCAGCTATGACGTCCGGAATCATCTTAGCTTCATCGGCAGTTAGAATGAATGCTCTAGCATTTTTAGTGTTCTTGTTTGTCGCAACCCCCGATCCCCCATCCCCGGGAACGGGCGGCCGCGAGCCAGTTTCGGAGGTATCTCGTATTGTCTAATTTGGCAGCGGAATTTTTCATCAGGACCGTAGTTAGGAAATATTTGATCAGAGTAAAATACCACATTTTCATAGTATTAAACAAATGGGTTAAAACCCAAGTTCATAGTACACACGTTTTCATAGGAATGAATCCTATTTTATTTAATAAAAACATCTATTTTATTTTAGGTAACTTTATTGCCACTTTTCCAAGCCTTCAGTGCTGTCCAGCTGGCTTCTATTTGGCTTTCACAATTTGTTACCTGAAACGCGTTTTAAAAACATTTGTCAGTGGGAAATACTGGTGAGTGAATCCCAGTTTAATCAAGTTTAATAAAAACCCAGTGTACAGTATTGAGGGCGATCCCGCAATTATATTTGTTTCCAAGACATATCAATTAACATCCATGGTACTGTCGAACCCGACTTGTGGAAATGTTACTCCTTGACCAGGTGGTAACAAATTTTGTATACAAAACCCCAGCATACTCATCATAATTGTATTCTTACAAATACTCAATAATTGTTATTCGCATGGAAAAGTATTTAAGGTTTTGTAAAACAGTTAACAAAAGGTTTACAAAAAGTGGATCAACTCACATTGCTGTTTTAGATTTTCCGTAAGGATTTCCTGGTGATAATCTAAAATTTACACAAATGCACACATGTTAGTATAACAACCCATTTTAACATTAGTAATACCCTCCCCGAGACGGCATTCCAACGACTACGTCGGGCATAACCACGACAGCCGTTACGGAACCCTAGATAAATCGGGCAGCGTATCTAATACGTATCTAGGGGTTATAATACTTACAACGGAGCAGAACTTCGTTATTTAGGGGGGTATAATACCCGAGTATAAAGCCTATAATTCAGAAATTGAGATTGAGAAATGAAAGATGGACGAACAGACTGAAGATCCGAGGCCTCCTTTATATAGTTCCTGATCTTGACCTTGTCGCGGCCCGCGTAACACGAGAACAAGGCCTACGCAGGCCGCGTTGACCCCAGTCAACGCTATAGCTTGTCCGGATCGTCGCCTATACCCGCCACGATGATGACACGTGTCATCACCGGGCTGCGCCACCATTTTAACCTCTCGCGGCCCGCGTAAAGGTTGAGTTGAAGCTTACGCGGCCCGCCTCAAGCCCAAACTTTCAATTTTTAATTAAATTTAATAGTATTTAGGTTATTCGGGGCCCTTTTTCACGTATGGGGTGTATTTTGGGACATATTAGGATATTTTAAAATACTAGGGTGTCGGAAATATTATGAGGGTGTCGGTTTTATTGAGGATTGTTACATCCTCCCCACCTTGTTTTAGAGCTCGTCCTCGAGATCTACTGGAACAAGTGTGTATATTTCCTTTGCATTTCTGATTCAAGTTCCCATGTGTACTCAGGTCCTCTTTTGGAGTTCCACTTCACTTTAACCAGAACTAATCTCTTATGTTTGAGATTCTTGACTTTCCTGTCTTCAATCTGTAGAGGCCTTTCTATAAACTTGAGTTGTTCATTTACCTCTATATTCTTAAGAGGTATCATCAGTGATTCATCGGCTAAGCATTTCTTGAGATTTGATACATGAAATACATCATGTATTCCTGCCATTTCCTCTGGCAGTTGTAGCTGATAGGCTACATGTCCTATTCTTCTAATAATCTCAAAAGGTCCAATATACCTGGGACTTAGCTTTCCTCTTTTGATGAATCTTACTTCTCCTTTCCAAGGAGAGACCTTCAACAATACTTTGTCTCCTACTTGAAATTCCAATGGCTTGCGTCGGTTATCGGCATAGCTCTTCTGTCGATCACGTGCTGCTTTTAGTCGTTCCTTGACTTGAATAATCTTATCGGTTGTTTCTTGTACTATCTCAGGTCCAGATAGTTGCTTTTTCCCAATTTCTGCCCAACATACTGGGGTTCGGCACTTTCGTCCATAAGGTGCTTCGAATGGTGCAACATTGATACTTGTGTGATAACTATTAATATAAGAAAATTCTATTAAAGGTAAGTGATCGTCCTAATTACCTCCAAAATCAATTACACAAGCTCTAAGCATGTCCTCCATTGTCTGAATTGTTCTTTCGCTTTGTCCGTCTGTTTGAGGATGATAAGCTGTGCTCAGATTTAATTTAGTTCCCATTGCCTTTTGGAAACTTGACCAAAAATGAGAAGTAAAACGACTATCTCTGTCAGAAACAATTGATAAAGGTATTCCATGTAAAGAAACTATTTCATTTACATATAATTTAGCTAACTGTTCCATACTGAAGGTTCCCTTCATTGGTAGGAAATGAGCTGACTTGGTTAGCCTGTCTACAATCACCCAGATTGTATCATTTCCTTTCTTTGTTTTGGGTAATTTCGTAACAAAATCCATTGTTATTAATTCCCATTTCCACACTGGCATTTCTAACTGTTGCAATAGACCTGAGGGTTTCTGGTGTTCAGCTTTAACTTGTGAGCAAGTTAAACATTTAGAAACATAGGCTGCTATGTCCTTTTTCATTCCTATCCACCAGAAATTTTTCCTTAAATCCTGGTACATTTTATCATTTCCTGGATGCATTGTATATTTAGACTTATGGGCTTCTTCTAATATACGATGGCGTAGGTTTCCTAATTTAGGTATCCACATTCTCTTTTTATGGAATCTCCATATTCCATCTGTTCCTTGTTCTAATTCTTTTAGCATACCTTTTAATTTTTCAGTATCATCCTTGATTACTGATTCTTGTGCTTTTCTGATTTGATCATTTAAATCTACTTGTAGATTTAATTTAAGAGAACGTACCCTTTTTGGTTTTTCATTATACTTTCGGCTTAAAGCATCTGCCACTACATTTGCTTTTCCTTCATGATACTGGATATAACAATCATAGTCACTAAGCATCTCCATCCAACGTCTTTGTCTCATATTCAACTCCTTTTGCCCAAAAACATAACTTAAACTCTTATGATCAGTGAATACGGTAAACTTACTACTATAAAGGTAATGTCTCCAAATCTTAAGGGCAAAAATTATAGCTCCTAATTCCAAGTCATGGGTTGAATAATTCTCTTCATGATTCTTAAGTTGCCTAGATGCATAAGCTATAACCTTTTGGCGTTGCATCAATACACATCCATAACCTAATTTAAAAGCGTCACAATAGACTACAAAGTCTTCAGTTCCTTCTGGTAACGCTAATATGGGTGTATGGGTTAATTTATGCTTAAGAATTCTAAATGCTTCTTCTTTTTTTGGTCCCCATTCAAACTTAATGGATTTACAGGTTAACTTAGTTAAAGGAATGGCTATTCTAGAAAAATCTTGAATAAATCTCCTATAATAACCGGCCAATCCTAAGAAACTTCTAACCTCAGTTGGTGACTCAGGGGTTTTCCATTTGATAATCGCCTCGATCTTTGTTGGATACACATGAATTCCTTCATGGTTCACTAAGTGTCCAAGAAATTGTACCTGTTCTAGCCAAAACTCGCACTTTGAAAATTTAGCATAAAGCTTTTCCTTCCTTAATAGACTTAAAAGTGCGTGCAAATGCTTTGCATGATCTTCCCTATTTTTAGAATAAATGAGAATATCATCTATGAAGATGATTATGAATTTATCCAAATATGGCTTACATATTCGGTTCATCATGTCCATAAATGCGGCTAGGGCATTGGTTAAACCAAATGGCATGACAGTAAATTCATAATGGCCATACCTTGTTCTGAATGCGGTCTTAGGAATGTCCTCTTCCTGTACCTTTAATTGATGATATCCTGACCTTAAATCGATTTTAGAGAAAAATCGAGCTCCTTGCAGTTGATCGAACGGATCATCGATTCATGGTAATGGATACCGATTCTTAATCGTGACTTTGTTCAATTCACGGTAGTCAATGCACATACGCATTGATCCGTCCTTCTTTTTAACGAACAGTATCGGCGCTCCCCATGGCGACGAACTTGGTTGTATGAATCCTTTTTCCAGCAATTCGTCTAATTGTTTCTTTAATTCCTGCATTTCTGCGGGTGACAAACGGTAGGGTGCTTTGGCAATTGGTGCTGTTCCTGGTAGCAGAGGGATTCTGAATTCAACTTCTCTGTCTGGTGGTAGTCCTGGTAATTCTTCTGGAAATACATCTGAAAACTGAGACACTACTAGAATGTCTTTTAGTTCTTTTCCTTTAGTGTTAGTGATTATAGAAATCAAATACACTATAGATCTTTTTCTTATATAGCTTGCAGTTTTCATCACAGAGATGAATTTTGTGGATCTAGATGGTTTATCTCCTTTAATTGTGATCGTTTTACCTTTTGGTGAATTTACTTGAATTGACTTTTGATCACATAAAATACTGGCTTTATTGGCTATTAACCAATCCATTCCTAAAACGACATCAAATCCTGCCAGATTCATAGGATAAAGGTTTGCCATAAACTTTTGATTTAAAATTTCTATTCTTGCTCCCTGCAAGATTTCCGATATCTTAACAGTTCCTCCATTAGCTGTCTCCACTAGGCATTCTTGTGGTAGTTTAGTTAATGACTGATTTAGAAGTTTGCAAAATGAAGTATTAATGAAACTTTGGTTTGCACCAGAGTCAAATAATACCTTAGCAAAGACATCATTAACTAAAAACGTACCAGCTATCACGTCTGGAATCATCTTGGCTTCATCTGCAGTCAGAACAAATGCTCTAGCATTTTTAGTGTTCCTGTTGTTCACAGCTGGAGCCAATTTTGGACAATTCAGCTTGATGTGACCTTTTTCTCCACAGTTGTAGCATAGTCCGTTACTGGATTTCCTCCTACAATCTTCTTCCTCGTGTCCTGGCATTTTGCAAAAATTGCAAAGAGTGGAGCATTTTTCCGAATGCTTTTTCTTGCATACCTTGCAGAATGGTGCAGAGGTAGAACCTATATTCCTACGATTGTAATTCCCAGAACGGAATTCTTGAGTAAGCCTTTGGGTTAGGTTTCTCCTCTGGTCTTCTTCCCTTGTACGGATTAACTCATCTGTCAAGGTATTTGCTAGTTCTACAGCTTCTTCTATAGTTTGAGGTCTAGCTGCCTTGACTACATGTCTAATTTCTCCAATTAATCCCCAGATATAACGGGAGATTAATACCGGTTCAGGTGATGCAAGGGTTGGTACTATTCTAGCATATTCAAAGAATGTGGTAGTATAACCCTTACTATCTACTCCGGTCATTCTTAAGTTTAGGAACTTATTAGCTATCTGTTCGTTTTCATTATGAGGGCAGAACTTCCTTTCTATCGTATTTTTAAATTCCTCCCATTCCATGTTGTATACCCTATCACTTCCTCTTGACTGGAGGATAGTGTTCCACCATTCTAAGGCTGAGTTCTTAAACAGATTAGAAGCAAACATTATTTTATCTTCTTCAGCACATTTGCTTATTTTTAAAACAACCTCAGTTTTCTCTATCCAGCGTAGGGCTGCAATGGGTCCTTCATTGCCTGAGAATTCTATTGGTTTACAGGACTAGAATTCTTTGTAAGAACAACCATAAGGCATGGTTCTTCTTCTTTTGGGAATGGGCACTTGAAGTACGGGTCCATTGTTCACGCTGTTTTCTGGTTCGATTGGTCGCTTACTACTATGCTTACTTTTATTATTCGCTTCTTGAGTCGTTTGAATAATAAATGGCATTGCATCTATGTTTCCTTGTGCCACTATATGTTGAACGACACTATTATCCATTTGGTTTCCATTGTTATTGATGCTCGGATTCTCATTAACCACGTTAATGTTACTCTGGTTATCGTTATTCAGATTTCCTTCGTCGGCCATCTGAATTTTAAACATTTACCCATATTAATATCACAAAATAATATTTAATATAGTCAATCACATGACACGCATTTTTGCCAAAAGCGTCGATCATTGCGACTTTACTCTATTCATCTATATACTAGGCATCTATTACACACTAGTACTGAAATAAAAATTACAATACCAACAGAAAGAAAATTACACTAATAGTAGTAGGCATCCATACACACGTATTTTATTTTATTATTATTATTATTATTATTATTATTATTATTATTATTATTATTATTATTATTATTATTATTAGAGTTAAGTGCCATTTTCGTCCCTGTAGTTTGGTCACTTTGGCCATTTCAGTCCATTTTTCAAAAATGCGTCATTTTCGTCCCCCACGTTCTGGAAAGGTGCCATTTCAGTCCAAAAATCATAACCCAGTTAAGTCTGTTTGTAAATAAGGACTGATTGTGTAAATTTGAAACATAAAGGACCATTTAAGTAAAATGTATAAATATTAATATAATTATAAAATATATAATATATATATATATATATATATATATATATATATATATATATATATAACCTGCATGTATACACACACTCTGGAACCGGAGCTCCGGTGGTCACCACTGCCGCCGGAACCGGAGCTCCGGTGGTCACCACCGCCGCCTCACCGCTGCACCATCACCATAACCATTAACATCACCGTCTCCTCACCGCTGCACCATCACCATAACCCACCACCACTTCACCGTAAACAACCGTTCACCTCTGTCATCACCTCCATTCACCGCTGTAAAACCGACAACCTGCAACTCATCTTCATCAATCATCATCACAGTCGGAGAGAGAGAGAGAGATAACGACGATATGATCGGAGATGCAAATGCAGTCGCAGCAGAAACAGATGCACTCCTCGACCTCCTTCCGCCACCTCTCGACGATCAACCACCTCACCATGGCGACCTCATTGATGCTAACTTCTTCAACTCCTTTGACGACAACTTTGACGATTCAGATATCCTCTAGATTTCGCAAAATTCACCTGTACGTTTCTATGCTTTATGTTGTTCAGTTGCAGTTATTGTTCTATATTCAGATTTTCATCTGATCGATCAAAAACCGTATGCATAAATGATACTCCAATTCATTAGCTGTTTGCATTGCGTCCGTAGATCTGGTTTTTGCTTTACAAAATTACCTGTTTCTATGCTGCATGTTGCTGTAATCAATACTCTAATTGATTAGTTATATACTTTTATACATTGCGTTTATAGATCTGAATTTGTTTTACTTGTTTGATTTTTGAATTGTGAACTGAACTATATGCCGAATTTCGTTCGATGATTCTCGTCATTCGAATTTCGATTCGATTCGATTTGTGTGATTGTATCGTATTACAAATTTACAGTACATCTATTTGCATTAAGATAATGACAATGAAACGACGATTTGCATTAAGAACTGTATGCCGAATTTCGTTCGGTCATCATCGTCATCCGAACACAGCGGTGGTGATGTGCTTGGTGATCGTTGTGATCGTTGACGGAGATGATGACGATGATGAACGGTGACTGTTGATGAACAATGATGAGGATTGGCGGTGGTGGCGGTGGTGGCGACAGTGGTGACAGTGGCTGTGGTGGCGGTGGTGGCGGTGGTGGCTGTGGTGGCTGTGGTGGCTGTGGTGGCGGTGGTGGTGGTGGTGGCAGCGGAGTGGTGGTGGTGGCAGGGCTAGTGGTGGTGGTGTTAACTGCCATTTTAGTCCATTTTTTAAATTTACACAATCAGTCCTTTATGTTACAAATTTACACAATCAGTCCTTATTTACAAACTGACTTAACTGGGTTATGATTTTTGGACTGAAATGGCACATTTCCAGAACGTGGGGGACGAAAATGGCGCATTTTTGAAAAATGGACTGAAATGGCCAAAGTGACCAAACCACAGGGACGAAAATGGCAGTTAACTCTTATTATTATTATTATTATTATTATTATTATTATTATTATTATTATTATTATTATTATTATTATTATTATTATTACTATTACCGTCTCCATATTCACATTCACGGATATGGATTCATCCAAAAATCCATATTGCGCTCATCGTACTTCCAGACGAGTCGCTCTCCCACCTGTCTCATTCTCTCACAGTTCTCTAAAATTTTCTCACCAAATGTCCTAAGTTCTTGTACGTTTTCTGCACTTATTGGGGGTGCAGGTTCTAGGACTGGGTTCGGAATCTGGGGTGCGGGTTCCTGGTATGGGGGTGTAGGTGCCTGGAATCGGTAAGGATCTTCTAAGATCTCCCTAATGTATTCATCATGGTAATAGGGATCTAAAAGGTCCATACCTGGATAGGCTCCTATGTTCTGCATAGGTGTGTCTTCATGTATCGGGTAGCGTTGCACATAGTCCCTAACTTCATCCCAGCAGGGATCATAATTTGGGTCTAGGGGGTTTGGTGCAGGTACCCTAGGGATTTCTTCCGGGTTAAAGTCATGCATCTTTACTTGGTTTTCAGGGTTTTCTATCTCCATCGGTTGGTCAGCGATTGGTGGCTGTGGTTGGGGTGCTATTATTTGCTCCAGATTAGGGTCAGCTGCAGTGGTTGCTAGGATGTGAATATTGGCTATACCCCTATTTATCATGTCCTGGGCATAGGCATCTGTCTCTCTTTTGGCTGCGGCTAGTACCCTCTGATCTTGTAACTTTTTCATACGTTTTCTACGCTCGTGTGCCCCTTGACTGAACCATCCCCTCTTTTTCTGAGGAAATGGCTCTTCTGACTGAGCCTTAAACACAAAGATTCCTTCTTCCGTATCAGCAGAATACCCTGAGAGGGCAGGCTGAGAAGAGGAGGTGCCTTCGCTTCTAGGCGAACCAGACAATTGACGGTACACGTCAGATGGTCCTTGGTCGCTCATACTGTAAACTAACAAATAGTCAAATAACACATAGCAATAAAATACAGTTATGCACGTATTTCCGTAATTTATTTCCTAACAAATTGAATTTTGATGTCAGCAGAACACCTCTTTGGCTGAATCAGTGGCTTAGCTCTGATACCACCTTTTGTCGCAACCCCCGATCCCCCATCCCCGGGAACGGGCGGCCGCGAGCCAGTTTCGGTGGTATCTTGCATTGTCTAATTCGGCAGCGGAATTTTTCATCAGGACCGTAGTTAGGAAATATTTGATCAGAGTAAAATACCACATTTTCATAGTATTAAACAAATGGGTTAAAACCCAAGTTCATAGTACACACGTTTTCATAGGAATAAATCCTATTTTATTTAATAAAAACATCTATTTTATTTTAGGTAACTTTATTACCACTTTTCCAAGCCTTCAGTGCTGTCCAGCTGGCTTCTATTTGGCTTTCACAATTTGTTACCTGAAACGCGTTTTAAAAACATTTGTCAGTGGGAAATACTGGTGAGTGAATCCCAGTTTAATCAAGTTTAATAAAACCCAGTGTACAGTATTGAGGGCGATCCCGCAATTATATTTGTTTCCAAGACATATCAATTAACATCCATGGTACTGTCGAACCCGATTTGTGGAAATGTTACTCCTTGACCAGGTGGTAAGAAATTTTGTATACAAAACCCCAACATACTCATCATAATTGTATTCTTACAAATACTGAATAACTGTTATTCGCATGGAAAAGTATTTAAGGTTTTGTAAAACAGTTAACAAAAGGTTTACAAAAAGTGGATCAACTCACATTGCTGTTTTAGATTTTCCGTAAGGATTTCCTGGTGATAATCTAAAATTTACACAAATGCACACGCGTTAGTATAATAACCCATTTTAACATTAGTAATACCCTCCCCGAGACGACATTCCAACGACTACGTCGGGCAGAACCACGACAGCCGTTACGGAACCCTAGATAAATCGGGCAGCGTATCTAATACGTATCCAGGGGTTATAATACTTACAACGGAGCAGAACTTCGCTATTTAGGGGGGTATAATACCCGGGTATAAAGCCTATAATTCAGAAATTGAGATTGAGAAAAGAAAGATGGACGAACAGACTGAAGATCCGAGGCCTCTTTTATATAGTTGCTGATCTTGACCTTGTCGCTGCCCGCGTAACACGAGAACAAGGCCTACGCGGCCCGCGTTGACCCCAGTCAACGCTATAGCTTGTCCGGATCATCGCCTAGACCCGCAACGATGATGACACGTGTCATCACTGGGCTGCGCCACCATTTTAACCTCTCGCGGCCCACGTAAAGGTTGAGTTGAAGCTTACGCGGCCCGCCTCAAGCCCAAACTTTCAATTTTTAATTAAATTTAATAGTATTTAGGTTATCCGGGGCCCTTTTTCACGTATGGGGTGTATTTTGGGACATATTAGGATATTTTAAAATATACTAGGGTGTCGGAAATATTATGAGGGTGTTGGCTTTATTGAGGATTGTTACATTGTTGTTCACAGCTGGAGCCAATTTCGGACAATTTGGCTTGATATGACCTTTTTCTCCATAGTTGAAGCACAGTCCATTACTGGTTTTTCTCCTGCACTCTTCTTCCTTGTGTCCTGGCATTTTGCAGAAATTGCAAAGAGTGGAGCATTTTCCCGAATGCTTTTTATTGCATACCTTGCAGAATGGTGCAGAGGTAGAACCTATATTCCTACGATTGTAATTCCCAGAACGGAATTCTTGAGTAAGCCTTTAGGTTAGGTTTCTCCTCTGGTCTTCTTCCCTAGTACGGATTAACTCATCTATCAGGGGTTTTCCATTTGATAATCGCCTCGATCTTTGTTGGATACACATGAATTCCTTCATGGTTCACTAAGTGTCCAAGAAATTGTACCTGTTCTAGCCAAAACTCGCACTTTGAAAATTTAGCATAAAGCTTTTCCTTCCTTAATAGACTTAAAAGTGCGTGCAAATGCTTTGCATGATCTTCCCTATTTTTAGAATAAATGAGAATATCATCTATGAAGATGATTATGAATTTATCCAAATATGGCTTACATATTCGGTTCATCATGTCCATAAATGCGGCTAGGGCATTGGTTAAACCAAATGGCATGACAGTAAATTCATAATGGCCATACCTTGTTCTGAATGCGGTCTTAGGAATGTCCTCTTCCTGTACCTTTAATTGATGATATCCTGACCTTAAATCGATTTTAGAGAAAAATCGAGCTCCTTGCAGTTGATCGAACGGATCATCGATTCATGGTAATGGATACCGATTCTTAATCGTGACTTTGTTCAATTCACGGTAGTCAATGCACATACGCATTGATCCGTCCTTCTTTTTAACGAACAGTATCGGCGCTCCCCATGGCGACGAACTTGGTTGTATGAATCCTTTTTCCAGCAATTCGTCTAATTGTTTCTTTAATTCCTGCATTTCTGCGGGTGACAAACGGTAGGGTGCTTTGGCAATTGGTGCTGTTCCTGGTAGCAGAGGGATTCTGAATTCAACTTCTCTGTCTGGTGGTAGTCCTGGTAATTCTTCTGGAAATACATCTGAAAACTGAGACACTACTAGAATGTCTTTTAGTTCTTTTCCTTTAGTGTTAGTGATTATAGAAATCAAATACACTATAGATCTTTTTCTTATATAGCTTGCAGTTTTCATCACAGAGATGAATTTTGTGGATCTAGATGGTTTATCTCCTTTAATTGTGATCGTTTTACCTTTTGGTGAATTTACTTGAATTGACTTTTGATCACATAAAATACTGGCTTTATTGGCTATTAACCAATCCATTCCTAAAACGACATCAAATCCTGCCAGATTCATAGGATAAAGGTTTGCCATAAACTTTTGATTTAAAATTTCTATTCTTGCTCCCTGCGAGATTTCCGATATCTTAACAGTTCCTCCATTAGCTGTCTCCACTAGGCATTCTTGTGGTAGTTTAGTTAATGACTGATTTAGAAGTTTGCAAAATGAAGTATTAATGAAACTTTGGTTTGCACCAGAGTCAAATAATACCTTAGCAAAGACATCATTAACTAAAAACGTACCAGCTATCACGTCTGGAATCATCTTGGCTTCATCTGCAGTCAGAACAAATGCTCTAGCATTTTTAGTGTTCCTGTTGTTCACAGCTGGAGCCAATTTTGGACAATTCAGCTTGATGTGACCTTTTTCTCCACAGTTGTAGCATAGTCCGTTACTGGATTTCCTCCTACAATCTTCTTCCTCGTGTCCTGGCATTTTGCAAAAATTGCAAAGAGTGGAGCATTTTTCCGAATGCTTTTTCTTGCATACCTTGCAGAATGGTGCAGAGGTAGAACCTATATTCCTACGATTGTAATTCCCAGAACGGAATTCTTGAGTAAGCCTTTGGGTTAGGTTTCTCCTCTGGTCTTCTTCCCTTGTACGGATTAACTCATCTGTCAAGGTATTTGCTAGTTCTACAGCTTCTTCTATAGTTTGAGGTCTAGCTGCCTTGACTACATGTCTAATTTCTCCAATTAATCCCCAGATATAACGGGAGATTAATACCGGTTCAGGTGATGCAAGGGTTGGTACTATTCTAGCATATTCAAAGAATGTGGTAGTATAACCCTTACTATCTACTCTGGTCATTCTTAAGTTTAGGAACTTATTAGCTATCTGTTCGTTTTCATTATGAGGGCAGAACTTCCTTTCTATCGTATTTTTAAATTCCTCCCATTCCATGTTGTATACCCTATCACTTCCTCTTGACTGGAGGATAGTGTTCCACCATTCTAAGGCTGAGTTCTTAAACAGATTAGAAGCAAACATTATTTTATCTTCTTCAGCACATTTGCTTATTTTTAAAACAGCCTCAGTTTTCTCTATCCAGCGTAGGGCTGCAATGGGTCCTTCATTGCCTGAGAATTCTATTGGTTTACAGGACTAGAATTCTTTGTAAGAACAACCATAAGGCATGGTTCTTCTTCTTTTGGGAATGGGCACTTGAAGTACGGGTCCATTGTTCACGCTGTTTTCTGGTTCGATTGGTCGCTTACTACTATGCTTACTTTTATTATTCGCTTCTTGAGTCGTTTGAATAATAAATGGCATTGCATCTATGTTTCCTTGTGCCACTATATGTTGAACGACACTATTATCCATTTGGTTTCCATTGTTATTGATGCTCGGATTCTCATTAACCACGTTAATGTTACTCTGGTTATCGTTATTCAGATTTCCTTCGTCGGCCATCTGAATTTTAAACATTTACCCATATTAATATCACAAAATAATATTTAATATAGTCAATCACATGACACGCATTTTTGCCAAAAGCGTCGATCATTGCGACTTTACTCTATTCATCTATATACTAGGCATCTATTACACACTAGTACTGAAATAAAAATTACAATACCAACAGAAAGAAAATTACACTAATAGTAGTAGGCATCCATACACACGTATTTTATTTTATTATTATTATTATTATTATTATTATTATTATTATTATTATTATTATTATTATTATTATTAGAGTTAAGTGCCATTTTCGTCCCTGTAGTTTGGTCACTTTGGCCATTTCAGTCCATTTTTCAAAAATGCGTCATTTTCGTCCCCCACGTTCTGGAAAGGTGCCATTTCAGTCCAAAAATCATAACCCAGTTAAGTCTGTTTGTAAATAAGGACTGATTGTGTAAATTTGAAACATAAAGGACCATTTAAGTAAAATGTATAAATATTAATATAATTATAAAATATATAATATATATATATATATATATAACCTGCATGTATACACACACTCTGGAACCGGAGCTCCGGTGGTCACCACTGCCGCCGGAACCGGAGCTCCGGTGGTCACCACCGCCGCCTCACCGCTGCACCATCACCATAACCATTAACATCACCGTCTCCTCACCGCTGCACCATCACCATAACCCACCACCACTTCACCGTAAACAACCGTTCACCTCTGTCATCACCTCCATTCACCGCTGTAAAACCGACAACCTGCAACTCATCTTCATCAATCATCATCACAGTCGGAGAGAGAGAGAGAGATAACGACGATATGATCGGAGATGCAAATGCAGTCGCAGCAGAAACAGATGCACTCCTCGACCTCCTTCCGCCACCTCTCGACGATCAACCACCTCACCATGGCGACCTCATTGATGCTAACTTCTTCAACTCCTTTGACGACAACTTTGACGATTCAGATATCCTCTAGATTTCGCAAAATTCACCTGTACGTTTCTATGCTTTATGTTGTTCAGTTGCAGTTATTGTTCTATATTCAGATTTTCATCTGATCGATCAAAAACCGTATGCATAAATGATACTCCAATTCATTAGCTGTTTGCATTGCGTCCGTAGATCTGGTTTTTGCTTTACAAAATTACCTGTTTCTATGCTGCATGTTGCTGTAATCAATACTCTAATTGATTAGTTATATACTTTTATACATTGCGTTTATAGATCTGAATTTGTTTTACTTGTTTGATTTTTGAATTGTGAACTGAACTATATGCCGAATTTCGTTCGATGATTCTCGTCATTCGAATTTCGATTCGATTCGATTTGTGTGATTGTATCGTATTACAAATTTACAGTACATCTATTTGCATTAAGATAATGACAATGAAACGACGATTTGCATTAAGAACTGTATGCCGAATTTCGTTCGGTCATCATCGTCATCCGAACACAGCGGTGGTGATGTGCTTGGTGATCGTTGTGATCGTTGACGGAGATGATGACGATGATGAACGGTGACTGTTGATGAACAATGATGAGGATTGGCGGTGGTGGCGGTGGTGGCGACAGTGGTGACAGTGGCGGTGGTGGCGGTGGTGGCTGTGGTGGCTGTGGTGGCTGTGGTGGCGGTGGTGGTGGTGGTGGCAGCGGAGTGGTGGTGGTGGCAGGGCTAGTGGTGGTGGTGTTAACTGCCATTTTAGTCCATTTTTTAAATTTACACAATCAGTCCTTTATGTTACAAATTTACACAATCAGTCCTTATTTACAAACTGACTTAACTGGGTTATGATTTTTGGACTGAAATGGCACCTTTCCAGAACGTGGGGGACGAAAATGGCGCATTTTTGAAAAATGGACTGAAATGGCCAAAGTGACCAAACCACAGGGACGAAAATGGCAGTTAACTCTTATTATTATTATTATTATTATTATTATTATTATTATTATTATTATTATTATTATTATTATTATTATTACTATTACCGTCTCCATATTCACATTCACGGATATGGATTCATCCAAAAATCCATATTGCGCTCATCGTACTTCCAGACGAGTCGCTCTCCCACCTGTCTCATTCTCTCACAGTTCTCTAAAATTTTCTCACCAAATGTCCTAAGTTCTTGTACGTTTTCTGCACTTATTGGGGGTGCAGGTTCTAGGACTGGGTTCGGAATCTGGGGTGCGGGTTCCTGGTATGGGGGTGTAGGTGCCTGGAATCGGTAAGGATCTTCTAAGATCTCCCTAATGTATTCATCATGGTAATAGGGATCTAAAAGGTCCATACCTGGATAGGCTCCTATGTTCTGCATAGGTGTGTCTTCATGTATCGGGTAGCGTTGCACATAGTCCCTAACTTCATCCCAGCAGGGATCATAATTTGGGTCTAGGGGGTTTGGTGCAGGTACCCTAGGGATTTCTTCCGGGTTAAAGTCATGCATCTTTACTTGGTTTTCAGGGTTTTCTATCTCCATCGGTTGGTCAGCGATTGGTGGCTGTGGTTGGGGTGCTATTATTTGCTCCAGATTAGGGTCAGCTGCAGTGGTTGCTAGGATGTGAATATTGGCTATACCCCTATTTATCATGTCCTGGGCATAGGCATCTGTCTCTCTTTTGGCTGCGGCTAGTACCCTCTGATCTTGTAACTTTTTCATACGTTTTCTACGCTCGTGTGCCCCTTGACTGAACCATCCCCTCTTTTTCTGAGGAAATGGCTCTTCTGACTGAGCCTTAAACACAAAGATTCCTTCTTCCGTATCAGCAGAATACCCTGAGAGGGCAGGCTGAGAAGAGGAGGTGCCTTCGCTTCTAGGCGAACCAGACAATTGACGGTACACGTCAGATGGTCCTTGGTCGCTCATACTGTAAACTAACAAATAGTCAAATAACACATAGCAATAAAATACAGTTATGCACGTATTTCCGTAATTTATTTCCTAACAAATTGAATTTTGATGTCAGCAGAACACCTCTTTGGCTGAATCAGTGGCTTAGCTCTGATACCACCTTCTGTCGCAACCCCCGATCCCCCATCCCCGGGAACGGGCGGCCGCGAGCCAGTTTCGGTGGTATCTTGCATTGTCTAATTCGGCAGCGGAATTTTTCATCAGGACCGTAGTTAGGAAATATTTGATCAGAGTAAAATACCACATTTTCATAGTATTAAACAAATGGGTTAAAACCCAAGTTCATAGTACACACGTTTTCATAGGAATAAATCCTATTTTATTTAATAAAAACATCTATTTTATTTTAGGTAACTTTATTACCACTTTTCCAAGCCTTCAGTGCTGTCCAGCTGGCTTCTATTTGGCTTTCACAATTTGTTACCTGAAACGCGTTTTAAAAACATTTGTCAGTGGGAAATACTGGTGAGTGAATCCCAGTTTAATCAAGTTTAATAAAACCCAGTGTACAGTATTGAGGGCGATCCCGCAATTATATTTGTTTCCAAGACATATCAATTAACATCCATGGTACTGTCGAACCCGATTTGTGGAAATGTTACTCCTTGACCAGGTGGTAAGAAATTTTGTATACAAAACCCCAACATACTCATCATAATTGTATTCTTACAAATACTGAATAACTGTTATTCGCATGGAAAAGTATTTAAGGTTTTGTAAAACAGTTAACAAAAGGTTTACAAAAAGTGGATCAACTCACATTGCTGTTTTAGATTTTCCGTAAGGATTTCCTGGTGATAATCTAAAATTTACACAAATGCACACGCGTTAGTATAATAACCCATTTTAACATTAGTAATACCCTCCCCGAGACGACATTCCAACGACTACGTCGGGCAGAACCACGACAGCCGTTACGGAACCCTAGATAAATCGGGCAGCGTATCTAATACGTATCCAGGGGTTATAATACTTACAACGGAGCAGAACTTCGCTATTTAGGGGGGTATAATACCCGGGTATAAAGCCTATAATTCAGAAATTGAGATTGAGAAAAGAAAGATGGACGAACAGACTGAAGATCCAAGGCCTCTTTTATATAGTTGCTGATCTTGACCTTGTCGCTGCCCGCGTAACACGAGAACAAGGCCTACGCGGCCCGCGTTGACCCCAGTCAACGCTATAGCTTGTCCGGATCATCGCCTAGACCCGCAACGATGATGACACGTGTCATCACTGGGCTGCGCCACCATTTTAACCTCTCGCGGCCCACGTAAAGGTTGAGTTGAAGCTTACGCGGCCCGCCTCAAGCCCAAACTTTCAATTTTTAATTAAATTTAATAGTATTTAGGTTATCCGGGGCCCTTTTTCACGTATGGGGTGTATTTTGGGACATATTAGGATATTTTAAAATATACTAGGGTGTCGGAAATATTATGAGGGTGTTGGCTTTATTGAGGATTGTTACATTGTTGTTCACAGCTGGAGCCAATTTCGGACAATTTGGCTTGATATGACCTTTTTCTCCACAGTTGAAGCACAGTCCATTACTGGTTTTTCTCCTGCACTCTTCTTCCTTGTGTCCTGGCATTTTGCAGAAATTGCAAAGAGTGGAGCATTTTCCCGAATGCTTTTTATTGCATACCTTGCAGAATGGTGCAGAGGTAGAACCTATATTCCTACGATTGTAATTCCCAGAACGGAATTCTTGAGTAAGCCTTTAGGTTAGGTTTCTCCTCTGGTCTTCTTCCCTAGTACGGATTAACTCATCTATCAGGGTGTTTGCTAATTCTACAACTTCTTCTATAGTTTGAGGTCTAGCTGCCTTGACTACATATCTAATCTCTCCAATTAATCCCCAGATGTAACGAGAGATTAACACCGGTTCAGGTGATACATGGGTTGGTACGATTCTAGCATATTCAAAGAATGTGGTAGTATAACCCTTACTATCTACCCCGGTCATACTTAAGTTCAAAAACTTATTTGCTATCTGTTCCTTTTCATTGGGAGGACAAAATTTTATTTCTACCATATTCTTAAATTCTTCCCATTCCATGTTATATACCCTATCACTTCCTCTAGACTGAAGGATAGTGTTCCATCATTCTAAGGCTGAATTCTTAAATAGATTAGAAGCAAACATTATCTTGTCTTCTTTAGCACACTTGCTTATTTTCAGAACAGCCTCAGTCTTTTCTATCTAGCGTAGAGCTACAATAGGTTCTTCATTGCCCGAGAATTCTATTGGTTTACAGGACCAGAATTCCTTGTAAGAACAACCATAAGGCATGGTTCTTCTTCTTTTGGGAATGGGCACTTGAAGTACAGGTCCATTGTTTATGCTGTTTTCTGGTTCAGTTGGTCGCTTACTGCTATGCTTACTTTTATTATTCGCTTCTTGAACCATTTGAATAATAAATGGCATTGCATCTATAATTCCTTGTGCTACTATGTGTTGGATAACACTATTATCCACTTGGTTTCCATTGCTATTGACACTTGGATTCTCATTAACCAAGTTAATGTTACTCTGGTTATCGTTATTCAGATTTCCTTGATTTCCTTCGTCGGCCATCTGAATTTTAAACATTTACCCCGTATTAATATCACAAAATAATATTTAATATAGTCAATCACATGACACGCAATTTATCCAAAAGCGTCGATCATTGCGACTTTACTCTATTCATATACTATGCATCTATTACACACCAGTACTGAAATAAAAATTACAATACCGACTGAAATAAAATTACACTAGTAATAGTAGGCATCCGTACACACATATTTTATTATTATTTGTTTTATTATTGTTATTATTATTATTACCGTCTCCATCATCACATCTATGGATATGGATTCATCCAGAAATCCATATTGCGCTCGTCGTACTTCCAGACGAGTCGCTCTCCCACATGTCTCATTCGTTCACTACTCTCTAAAATTTCCTCACCAAATGTCCTAAGTTCTTGTACGTTTTCTGCAGTCATTGGGGGTGCAGGTTCTAGGACTGGGTTTGGAATCTGGGGTGCGGGTTCCTAGTATGGGGGTGTAGGTGCCTGGAATTGGTAAGGATCTTCTAAAATCTCCCTAATATATTCTTCGTGGAAATAGGGATCTAAAGGATCCAAACCTAGGTAGGCTCCTACGTTTGGCATGGGCATGTCTTCATGTATCGGGTAACGTTGCACATAGTCCCTATTGTCGTCCCACCAGGGGTCGTAATTTGGGTCTAGGGGGTTTGGTGCTGGTACCCTAGGGATTTCTTCTAGATTGAAGTCATGCATTTCTACTTGGTTTTCAGGGTTTTCTATCTCCATGGGTTGGTCAGGGTTTGGTGGCTGTGGTTGGGGTGCTATTATTTGTTCCAGATTAGGGTCAGCTGCAGTGGTTGCTAGAATGTGGATGTTGGCTATACCCCTATTTATCATATCCTGGGCATAGGCATCTGTCTCTCTCTTGGCTGCGGCTAGTACCCTCTGTTCTTGTAACTTTTTCATACGTTTTCTACGCTCGTGTGCCCCTCTACTGAACCATCCCCTATTTTTCTGAGGAAATGGCTCTTCTTACTGAGCCTAAACACAAAGATTCCTTCTTCTGTATCAGCAGAGTACCCTGAGAGGGCAGGCTGAGAAGAGGAGGTGCCTTCGCTTCTAGGCGAACCAGACAATTGACGGTACGCGTCAGATGGTCCTTGGTCGCTCATACTGTAAACTAACAAATAATCAAATAACACATAACAATAAATACAGTTATGCATGTATTCTTGTAATTTATTTCCTAACAGATTGAATTTTTGATGTCAGCAGAACACTTCTGTGGCTGAATCAGTGGCTTAGCTCTGATACCACCTTCTGTTGCAACCCCCGATCCCAAATCCCCGGGAACGGGCGGCCGCGAGCCAGTTTCGGTGGTATCGTGTATTGTCTAATTTGGCAGCGGAATTTTTCATCAGGACCGTAGTTAGGAAATATTTGATCAGAGTAAAATACCACATTTTCATAGTGTTAAACATATGGGATAAAACCCAAGTTTGCATTACACACATTTCCATAGGAATAAATCATATTTTATTTAAGAAAAACATCTATTTCTTTTTAGGTAACTTTGTTGCCACTTTTCCAAGCCTTCAGTGCTGTCCAGCTGGCTTCTATTTGGCTTTCACAGTTTGTTACCTGAAACGCGTTTTAAAAACATTTGTCAGTGGGAAATACTGGTGAGTGAATCCCAATTTAATCAAGTTTAAATAAAACCCATTGTACAGTATTGAGGGCGATCTCGCAATTACATTTGTTTCCAAGTTATAACAATTAACATCCATGGTACTGTCAAACCCGACTTGTGGAAATGTTACTCCTTGACCAGGTGGTAACAAATTTTGTATACAAAACCCCAACATACTCATGATAATTGTATTCTTACAAATACTCAATAACTGTTTAATATATAATTAATTAAGTGAGGTTTTGTAAAAACAGTTAACAAAAAGTGGATCAACTCACATTGCCGTCTTAGATTTTCCGTAAGGGTTTCCTGGTGACAATCTATAATTTACACAAATGCACACGCGTTAGTATAATAACCCATTTTAACATTAGTAATACCCTCCCCGAGACAGCATTCCAACGACTACGTCGGGCAGAACCACGACAGCCGTTACGGAACCCTAGATCAATCGGACAACGTATTTAATACGTATCCAGGGGTTATAATACTTACAACGGAGCAAAACTTCACTATTTAGGGGGTATAACACCCGAGTATTATGCCTATTATCAGAGAATTCATTGAGAATGAAAAGATTTGAGCGACGGAAAATGAAATCCCGAGGCTTTCTTATATAGGGCCTGAATTTGGGTTCTACGCGGCCAGCGTAAAACTAGAACAGGACCTACGCGGCCCGCGTTGACCCCAGGTCAACGTGTAGCTGGGCTGGGTCATCGAGTAGGCTTGCCGTGTGTTGGGCCACGTGGCCGCACCGGGCTTTACAAGGTTTTTAAGTTCACGCGGCCCGCGTGAAGGTTGGGGTGGGGTTTACGCGGCCCGCCTCAACTAAAAGAATCAGATTTTTAATTATTTTTATTAATATTTAGGGTATTCGGGGTCCGTTTTCTCGTATGGGGTGTTTTTAGGGACATATTGGGATATTTTAAAATATATTAGGGTGTCGGAAATATTCGGGGGTGTCGGTTTTTCTTTGAGGGTTGTTATAAATACCCACCTGTTGTAATCGCCCGTCGCACACAAGCCGTGCCTTGTATCGCTCTAATGTACCATCTGACTTGAACTTGTGTTTAAATTGCCACATGCTGCGAATAATGTTCATGTTTGGTGTACGCGACATGAGATCCCAAGTGTCATTTTTAATAAGAGCATCGAATTCGTTGATCATGGCCCGATGCCATACCAGTGTGGACAAGGCCTCAGATGGGTTTTTAGGGAGGGGAACGACGGGTAGGGCGGTGGTGGTGTGTAAATTTAGTTGTCGTTTGGGTTTATGTTTGTAGGCTGGGCCGGTATCGAGGTAGGTATAGGTGTGGTTTGGGATATTGGGCTAGACTGGTTAGGTGATGGGGATGTGTGGGCCGAGAGGGGGGGGGGGGACAGGTGAGTGGGCCGAGTGAACAGGTGATTGGGCCGAGATAGGAGTGGGGTGTGATTGGGTCGAGTGGGGCGTTTTAGGTGTTTGGGCCGATGAGGGTTGAGTAGTGGGAAAGTTAACTGATGGCCACAATAGAGGGGACAACCCGGTTTGGAGAAAGTCATAGGAGGGTGTGGGAGAGATATGGTTGGCAAACGGGAATGTGGTTTCGTCGAAGACGACATGGCGGGAGATAATAATTTGTTTTGTCTCTAAGTTGAAGCATTTGTAGCCTCGGTGGGTGGATGGGTAGCCAAGGAAAACTCACGGGTAGGAACGATGTTCGAGTTTGTGGATGGTAGTAGATGGAACAAGGGGATAGCAAAGACACGGAGGTGGTCGTATGTTGGGATACGGTGGTATAAGTTTTCAGTGGGGGTGGTATGATGTTTGTGTTTGGCGGGAAGTATATTAAGAAGGTAGGTGGCGGTGTCGAGGGCGTGATCCCAAAAGTACGATGGTAAGGAGGCATGAGCCAAGAGGGTGTGGAGCATGTTGTTGATGGTGCGGATTTGACGTTCCGCTTGCCATTTTGGGAAGACGTGTGTGGACACGAGAGTCGATATTGTATGCCGTGTTCATGAAAAAATTGTGTGAAAGATGAGTTGACATATTCTCTACCGTTATCACATTGAAGGGTTTTTATTTTCTTCTCAAATTGGGATTCAATGTATTTGTAAAAGTGATAAAATATAGAGTATACCTGGGATTTTCTTGGAGATGGGATATGTCCATCAGAAGTTCGTGTGGTCATCAAGAAAAAGAATATAATATCGATGACCACCCGAGCTTAGTATGGGTGATGTCCAAAGGTCGCTATGTATGATGTCAAATGGTTGAAATATACGAGTATGAGAAGTAACAAAAGATAATCGAACACTCCTTCCAAAAACACAAGATTGACAAATGTTGTTATTTAAAGTACTGAAATTAATAGAACATGAACGTTTTAAAGAGTGCATAGTAGGTTTCCCCGGGTGGCCGAAACGATGGTGCCATAATTGAGAGGAAATAGCTGCAAAGGTGGAGGGATTGGTTGTGCTTCCCGGTCCGAGCAATAACGGGTATAGGTCATCGCTGCTGTTGCATCGTAGGATAGGGATCCGGGTCTTGTAGTCCTTCACAAGAAAAACAAACGGGTCAAATTCAACTGAAACGGAATTATCAGTGGTAAAACGTCTAACGGAAATAAGATTTTTAAGTAGTTTTGGTGCGTATAGGACGTTCTTTAGGACAAAAGGTGGGAAGGGTGGGGGTAGGATTTGAGTGCCATATCCAACAACCGGAATGGTCGAGCCATTACCAACAATTATATCTTGTGGGATGCTATTATTAAAAAATGATGTAAAGTTACCTTGGGTGTTAGTCATGTTGGTCGTGGCGCCAGTGTCCATCACCGGTATCAGATCCTGTTGGTTCAGGGACATGGTATACATTGCCTGTTCAATGTCCGTAGGCGTATAAGCAACATTGATTGCCTGATTGGGCCGAGGGCCAAGGAGACCGTGAGCAGAAGATGAACCTCCAGGAGATGGGTTGATTGTCGGGTACAAGCAGGGGGGCGCGACCCACTGTTGTTGCTGCTGCGGACTGGCCCACGGCTGCTGGGCTTGTGCGGCCCACTGCTGGGAGGCCCATGGAGGAGGGGCGGACCACTGGTTGTTCCATGGGCTTGACCATGCATTCCAAGGCTGCCACGTACTGTTGTTGTTGCCACGGCCGCGACCCCATGAGTTCCGGCCACGTCCTCTGCCCCGCGAGCCTCGTCCACGGTCCCGGCCACCATATTGACCGTCCGTGCGGTAGTCACCCGATCCATTGTTATTGCCGGTCGAACGAGAAGTGTTGGCATTGAGTGCGGTACCGGCTGTTTGAGACGCTTGGAGGGCTTGTTCGGCTTTGCGAGATTCCAACATGATGAGTTTAGAACGTTCATAGCTGGGAAGAGGATCCTGATTTTGTAGGATAGTAGCGATTCCTTCATATTGTTCGTTCAACCCACTGATTAGTTGTAAGACTAAACTCTGGTTATCAACATGTGAACCAACACTTGCAAGTTGATCGGAAAGGACTTTCAGCTGTTGACAGTATGCAGAGACATTCGGGAAGCCGCTGAGACGTGTGTTGGAGAACTTATGAAGAAGGTGAATAGCCCGGGAACTTTTGTTGTCGTGAAAGATATTTTCGAGAGCCACCCATGCTTCATGTGCAGTAGCATTAGGTTTCAGAATAGTGTGTAGAAGATCACTAGATATGGTTGCAAAAATCCACTGCAAGACGATAGCATCCAGTCGATCCCACGAGTCATCGACTGGTTTGGTGGATTTGTCTTTGTCCTTGTCGGTTTCCTTTGACGAAGACGATTCGGTAGTCGGCTTTGGAGAAAGATGCTGTATAACCTGGAACGCGCGACAATGTAGGCTGAAAAGTTCGCTCCATGAAGCGTAAAGGCCGCTGTCCATCTCTAGGGTTACGGGAATAAGGCTTTTGATATTGGTAATAGTGGAGACGGGATGAAGCTTAGTATCCATGGTTGAAGATGAGAAGAGAGGAGACGAGTAGGGGAAGCAGAAGCGACCGGGGGGGGGGGAGGATCGAAGGAGAGACGGTTGCGATTAGAGAGCCTGGTCTCTTGATACCATGCTAGGGTTAAATGATAATGGCTTTCTTGCCTACTCTATTCTCATTCATCAAATATATATAGATATGTACAAAACCCTAGAATAATTACAATTGACATATATATGGAAATACAATCGTGACTCCTATTAGGGTCAATACTAGCCTGGTTATATATAACATGTAAATACAACCGCGGGCGGGAAACCTATCTGACAATTTAATAGTTCTTGCCTTCTTGGTTTTTCAAGCGGGTTGGATAAATTACAAACATAAAGAGCACTTATTATAACTTCATTAAAAAAATGTTCTTGCCACAATACTAATGTTTGGAGATAAATACACAAGAGTATACATTCATAAAAATGGTTATATAACTATTAGGATTCATAATATAGAAAATGTTTAGAGATAAAGATCTCCAAAGAAGCAATTGTAACCTCACAAAAAATACCAAAAACCATCTATATATATTAGAGTCAAAGTCAATAAAAGGTTGGTAATTAGAAGGTTTAGTAATTTCAATGGAAGCAGTAGTAAGGTAATACATCACGGTTGTTTACCCAAAACCGGGCATTATAAGCTTTTGGATATTTCATGGGCGCTATATTAGGGTAATAGAGTCCAATTTCATAGTTAAAAACTCGATTATGTTACATTTAAGAAATATAAAAATACCAACCTGACTTTTATAGCGCTCTATTGGGGCTTTAGGTGAAAAAGAAGGGTGTGTTGTAGGGGTGTATGGCTTATTGGGGCTTTTATGTGAAATGTGATGTTGGGTTGATATAGCTTTAAATGATTGGTTTATATATTAACTAATAGTAAATAATAATTCGCGCCCCAAGCCCTACTGTGGTGGCTTTGGTTGGTTGGCACCCTTAGACCATGCGTAGTCGTTGGGGTGAATAATGCCCCACCCTAGGGCGTTTTGCGCCATGTGGCAGCCCAGTCAGCAATGGGGCATTATTGGACGTTTTTACAAAAGGGGTGTAGTGGGGATGTGAGACATTAAGTTAAATGAGATGTAATATAATTAAATAAAACAAAAATCATCAAAAAATCTTATTGGATAAAAAATAGGAAGATGGAAGGTGATTGGACAAAGAAATGGAAGGCAAGACGTGTTTGAAATCACGCTGGAGAGGTTTTTTTCAAAAATAACGCCCAAACACACCCCGGGGGGTGGGGAACCGGCGTTATTGGGCGTGATTGGTGACAAATTTTGAAAAATCCACGCACACTACGGATGGTCTTAACTACCAAATATAATAGTCCACGTCAGATACCATTCCAACAATTTAGTTTATGTATAATATTTATACTTAACAAATAAGTAAATGTGGTGCCACGTGACACAATTCTATGACCCAACATTGTTTTTCCTGCTTTTTATTAAGATAGCCTGATCCATGACGTGCGACCCACTTCTTTTGAAATTCCCCAATCATTTCTTTTTTAACTCTGCAATCAACTCACCGTGTAGTCGAATCACCAAAGAATTGTTACTAACTATTTAATATTTTCTTTATTCAACCTATTTCATAACATAGCTTTGTTTGTGTGTTTGGCGTCAAATTAGACAATAAAACTTGTTTTCTTTTTAAACCAGCCAAGCCGGGAAATATCTATGATCACGTGAATATGATGAAGAAAGATAAAGGATGTCACCACTTACATTTCTGTTTGCTTTGTTTGCCCATGTCATCTGCATGTGACATGTTTCCATGTCGATTACAATATATATCCAACTTCTACCCGCAACTTGCTATGAAAGGAATACATAGTCAGCATGACCTATATTCCAGATATATAAACCTTATCTGAAGGACCATATATTGGACCAATATCACTCAAGGAAAAGTGCCCGAAAAAAAAG
Source organism: Helianthus tuberosus (assembly GCA_030545235.1). Classification (NCBI taxonomy): domain Eukaryota; kingdom Viridiplantae; phylum Streptophyta; class Magnoliopsida; order Asterales; family Asteraceae; genus Helianthus; species Helianthus tuberosus. Next base: position 29,033,618 of record CM060386.1, on the reverse strand, counting down.
TAACTACCAACCTTCTCAACTGTCATGCTAATCATGTTGAGTGTGAATCCATTAGAGCAAGTGGACATCAGAAAATCCTTTCTGATTAAAACAGGATAAGAAGATAAAGGGATGAGATGATCCAATCTTCTCTGAAACCCATTTTTTACGGATCATGTTTTGGGACATTCTTCTCTGGGGAAGGATCCACTAAAAAGTGGATTTTGCCTAAGTAGCCTAAGAAGGATTGTGATGATGACATGTGACACTCCTAATAAGTAGGAATCAAGGGCATTTTGGTCCTTATAAATAGGAGTGAAAATGACATGTGGCACCCCTTTTGTTTTTTAAAAATACAAAAAAAAAATCTAGTACAAAAAAATCTAGCACAAAAAATCTAGTACAAAAAAATATAGCACGAAAAATATAGTACAAAAAATATAGCACAAAAAATGTAGTACAAAAAAATATAGCACAAAAAAAACTAGTACAAAAAATATAGTACAAAAAAATTCAGGAAAAAAAATGTAGTACAAAAAAATCCAGTACAAAAAATTGAGGAAAAAAAAATTAAGACAAAAAAATTCAGCACAAAAAATTTAGTACAAAAATATAGTATAAAAATATAGTACAAAAATCCAGCACAAAAAAATGTTATACAACATAGAAACACAACACATTTTAGTGGGTTTTTTTAGTCTTCATATTTTATATAGCAATATGGTACTCAAATTAAAGATAAAAAGACGCTCGATTTTATGGTGAAATTTTTATGAAAAAATAATGTCGTATAAAAAAGTTATGAACGTTTAAAAAATGGAGGTGAAATATGCATGTGCCTTGCATGTGGAGAGAGAAAATCCATAAATAGGATTTTCCCAAGATACCCTTGCACTCCTCCTTTCTCCTACACTTTCATCTTAACCATTGATTTGAAAAATGAATGGTTAAGATTCCTTCTTAGGCTACTTAGGCAAAATCCACTTTTTAGTGGATCCTTCCCCTTCTTCTCTTTCCTCAATCTTATATATATGAGATTGTTATGTATCTGTAAAATTGTACCAAGCTTAATAACAAATACTCCTAGTTACCGAGAGTGGATGTAGGTCTGAACCGGACCGAACCACTATAAATCTTTGTGTTCTAAATAGAGTGTGTGTGTGAGTTCTGTGTTGTGATTGTGTTCGTGTTTGACCCATTCGATCCCCAACAACTGGTATCAGAGCTCAGGCTCGTGTTGTTGAACCGAACAGAACGAACAGAAACCGAACAGAAACGAAGGTGTAGAAGAAGAAGATACCTGAAGGTGCAGAAATCTGAACTAGGGTTCCGATTTGCATCAGCTTCTACCGGATTGTTCAGTCAGGCATTTTCTGTTTGAAGCTGCTACCGCCCACACCACCGGGTTCCATCAGAACCGCCTCCAAAGTCATCAGAACCGTCGCCACAACCGTCAGAACCGCCGGCAGAACCGCCGGTCATCTTCCCGCTGCCAGCCGCCACCTAGGGTTTCAAATTAGAGACCATTGTAGCCGAATATCGCATCTAGGGTTTCAAAATCGAAGGTCTAGGGTTTCGATTTTGCTTGGGGTTCGCTGGATTTCAGAAGGAGAAAGAAGTTTTTTTCTTTGTTCTGTGCGTAGGAAGAAGAAGAAGACAGACGTGTTTTATTTCTGGTGGAGAATTGAAGTTTTCAATTTGATCAGAAAGGCCCCTCATCTTTTATTTCTGGTGGTGGAGAAATTAAAGTTCTCAATTTTATCAGAAAGGTCCCTCAACTTTGAACAAGATCTCATTATCCATCAATACTTGTCCCTTGCCATTAAAGCTTGAAACAGATAAGTTATTTGTTTCTGATTATTGCTTCCGCTAGTATAATTATCCTTTAGCAGTACGACCTCGTTTAGTTTGTAGCAAATGATAGTAAAATCAAGATTGATGGCAAGGGACAGTTCGTCAGGCACAATCACAGCTGTTAGTAGTGCATCCTTTTATCATCATTGCTCGACAGTTCGTCAGGCACAGTCACAGCTGTTAGTAGTACGAACTCGTTTACTATCCTTTTATCATCGTTGCCCGACAGTTCGTCAGGCATAGTCACAGCTGTTAGTAGTGCATCCGGCACTACCAAACTCACTTTCGATATTATTCGTGACTTGATTGTAAACGAAGATATCAGACGGAGAAGCAGTGGCGAGACTTCTAATTCTTTATTGCATACAGAAAGTAGAGGAAGAAGAAACGAAAGAGGACATAGTCGAGGCAGGTCCAAGTCCAGAAGAAGGGGACAATCAAAGAGCAGAAAAGACGTTGAATGTTGGAATTGCAAAGAAAAATGTCACTATAGAAGCCAATGTACAAAACCCGCTTCAAAGAAAGAAGTAAACAGTGTATCCTCGGAAGAATTAGGTGATGTTCTCATCTGTTCCATTGAAGATTCAGTTGAATCTTGGATTATGGATTCGGGTGCTTCTTTTCATGCTATCTCATGCCTAGATCTGGTCAAGAATCTACGAACAGGTAACTTTGGTATAGTTCGTTTAGCAGATGATCAAATGCTTGATATCACAGGTATTGGAGATGTAGACTTGAAGACCTCATTAGGAACTATATGGACATTGAAAAATGTCAGGGTTATTCCTAATTTAAGGAGAAAGTTGATTTCAGTTGGTAAATTGGATGATGAAGGGTTTAATGTTCACTTTGGGGGTGGACAATGGAAAGTGATCAAAGGAAATTTAGTGATTGCCAAAGGAAAGAAGCAAGGTACTCTATACGTGGCAGAAGTTTCTGCTGAAGGTATTCATGCAATGACCACCGGTCTGAGTCCATCAAATTTATGGCACAACCGACTCGGACACATGAGCGAAAAGGGATTGAAGATGTTGGCTCAGAAAGGTAAGTTTCCAGACTTCAATAAAGTGGAAACCGAATTCTGTGAACCTTGTGTTCTTGGAAAACAAAAGAGGGTTACTTTTGTGAAGACATGGAGGACACCGAAAGCTCAGAAGTTAAAGCTTGTTCACTCGGATGTATATGGACCAACCTCAGTTTTATCTCTAGGAGGCTTAAGATATTATGTTACTTTCATAGATGATTCAACATGCAAGGTATGGGTATATTTTCTTAAGCATAAATCTGCCGTATTTGATGCTTTTAAGATATGGAAACCGATCGGACAGACATGTCCAACCGATCGGACAGACATACCAACCGATCAGATGGACCAACCGATCGGACAGACATGGTCCAACCGATCGGACAGGCATGTCAGCCGATCGGACTGGCATGTCAACCGATCGGACGGTCATGTCCAACCGATCGGACGGTCATGCCGACCGATCGAACGGGCCGTCCGATCCAGGCCAACCTGCCCTCCTTTCCTTCCTCCTTGCCTATAAATACCCCTCATTCACCCCAAACACACTTGTTTTCACTGTTGCTGCTCGACCAGAAGTTCCAACCCCTTTATCTCTCGATTTCTCGCGATTCTTGTAAGTTTTTAACTCAAATCTTGTACTTCCTTGATCCATAACCAATTCTACACCTTTCTACCTGCTAAATCTCCACTTTTAACCGTGGAATCTCTGGATTTTGGGCATTCTAGGGTGTTGTCACCATGAAGTTCTTATGAACTTCAAGGGTGATGTCATCCCAGGCAAGAACGACTCAGATCTGAGCGATTTCCATGCGTTTTTACATAAATCAAGTCTAAATCTATGTTTTCTAATCAAGAAGTGGTGTGATTCTTAAGGATTCGAGGTGCCTTGAAGATGATGTCACCCTAAGTTCACATGAACTTTAAAGTGTGACCTCATTCTTACCATAAACAGCTCGGATCTAAGTAATTTCATCTGTTTTATAACGAATCTCACCAAACCTAAGTTGCCTAGCCATAGTGTGTGTGATTTCGGGTTAAACTTGAGAAGAGCCATCAAGAACGGCCAAACCTGATGGAACGGGGTGGTTCCCGGCCGTTAGAACGGGTCAGACTTGATGGAATTTCGGTTGTTTAGCCTGAAGGAACACCGTCCCAATCAAAACCGCTGAAAAACCGTCAAAATTAGTCGAATATCAGCTGGATAGGCTGCCAACCAATCGGACAGCAGCCCAGTCGATCGGACAGGCTGCCAGCCGATCGGACAGCACCCCAGCCGATCGGACAGGCTGCCAGCCGATCGGACAGCAGCCCAGCCGATCGGACATGCTGCCATTCGATCGGACAGCAGGCCATCCGATCGGACAGCAGGACATCCGATCGAACCACTGCCATCCGACCGGACCAGCCCATCCGATCCATATGGTCATCCGATCCATGTGACATCCGATCGGATGAGCCCATCCGAACGGATGAGCACCATCCGACCGGATAACTGACTTTTCAATGCTATTCTCGCTTAACCGTGCATCGTTTACTATATCCTTCAATGATTAACACAGACGTACTCGCAACCGACTCAATCAAGTTGTAATCTCGCTAAATACGCATTGTGAGTATACTTGACCCCTTTTTAATCGTATTTTGGGTGTAACATACGTTTCTAACAAATCGAACTTATCAAACGAATTATTCAATCAATCGAATTATCACTTGCGAATAACCGTTATGCATAGATATACGTGATGCTAGTTGCATATGTGCTAGGGCTTATACTCGCGACGTCCCACCATGACTAGTATTGTACTATTGCACCCGACGGGGTCTAGTTTGCCATCGCATATTCGAGCATCGAGGACTTAGTTGGTAGTATCAGCTTTGTGAGTATATATGTCGTGTGTTACGTTTATGCATGTGGAAATTCGCTACACGTTTAATCTATTATGCTACATATCAAACCTGTATACTCGCTAATACTTTTGTATTGACAAATATTTTAACGTATGTTGCAGGTTAGATCGCAGACTATATCAATCAAGCTAGGGAGTCTAGAAACTCAACTAAAATCTAGGTTGTCGGATTTGCATTGTTCGAGAGGACAAGAAATCTGTGATAACTTATGTGATTGTATTATTTGTTAGTATGGGATAACGAATGTATTAAATATTATCGCAATATAGTTGTTATGGATTCTCTTGAGCAATCTGATTCGCCTAGTGCCGCGCCCCGATGATTCCGCCATCGGTTGGGGTGTGACAGATTGGTATCAGAGCCATAACTATAGGGAATTAGGCCAGACTCGACCTAGTCCGGGTCGATGTCTTAGAAATTGACCTAGTCTATAGTCTAAGTACCAACAGGCCGACTCGTACGAGCCCAGTGGGGTTTGTATCGGGCTTACTTGATACTCTCGATTGAAATTGCTAAAAGCTACAACTTTGTGTGAACACCGCGTACTACAGCTTCACACGAATGAGCCTTTCTTAAGGCCGGAATACTACTTAGCCTTTCCTAAGGCTGACACAATACACATGTTTTCGAAAATACTCGCATAACGAAACCGAGCGATCCAGTCGAGATCAGGTGTGAAAACCAAGAACTCACGATAGGATTGCTCACTCAGCGCATTTTTCTAGCACGAGAACCTTTCATCGAGTTAGGAGTGACATCCACATCCCGATGAAAGTCTCTATTTCAAAATCTAGTGGAACTCACGAATTTATTCGAAGAGCATAACCACAATTAGGAACGAAGCTGTTAAGTCAGGGGTGAAACCCGTACCTTAATAAGCCGTTCCACTCCCTATAAATTGGTTATCAAAAAGCTCTCACCAAGGACTCGACTATCACGATAACTCGAACCACGCGGTGACTAGGAGGACGAGTGCCATGAGCTGCATCCCAGTGGAAGCATGAGCCCTCTAGGACAACGCGCACGCTCGAACTTGTCAGATGTAGTTGATTTACCTTGGGTAGTTGACGCCTAAACACCCAAGGCACTCTATCATACGACCCGTCGATCTTACAAATGGTTGGAATTTATTTACGTTTTGAATCTTTACGCTTTATCGATTTCTCGATTTAACGATTTTCACTCCCTACTTTATAAACGCACAATTCGCACAGCCATCGCAATCTAAAACGAAACCCGAATGTTCGCAACAAAACTAATGCATAATCTATCGCCTTCGCTCTCGTTATCTCACCTCAACGCGTCCTCGCATATTCTAAATCGACCTGTATGTGTATGATTACAAATTACAAATATATAAATACATATACGTATAAACAAACAAGTCATTGTGTGAGAACTTAGGAACTTCGTGTCTCCTATATGGCTCCTATGTGACTCGCATTACTATTATACTATCGCATCAAGTTTTGAACGTGCTCAATCGCATCACGAAACTCAAAAATCATTATGATCGAATCTCATTCCAAGTCTCTTCCTGTCTAGATGCCTTCCAACGACTCTACCTCGAGACGAACAGCTAGGAGAAGAGCCAAACGAAGCGCCGATAAGAGGATTGCATCACTTGTGACCAAAGAAGTGGTAAAGCTTATTCCTCAAATTGCCACTCGAGTGCACCCTCTCAGCAACTCTCGAACCTCGGAAGACTCCAAGACGGAAGAGCCGCAATCTGCTTTTCTTTACAAACACTTCAAAGCCTGTGACCCGATGGAGTTCACGGGTGAAGGAGGTGTGACTCAACTACTCCAGTGGTTCGATTCTATCGAAGTTACCCTTCGTCAAAGTGGGTGTCCCGATAGTTTCCGTACTACTTGCGCCACCGGAGTACTTCAATCACGAGCCCTCGACTGGTGGACCACCGAACGTAACAAACGTGGGATCTCTGCGGCATATGCTCTCTCCTGGGATGAGCTGAAAGAGCTCATGAGGAAGGAATATTGCCCTCCCCACGAGATTCAGAAATTGGAGGATGAATTTTGGAAATTCAAGCAAACCAAAGGTGACAATGCTGGCTACACCGCAAGGTTCAAACAGCTTAGCATAATCTGCCCAAGTCAAGTCAACACTTCAGAAAAAGCCATTTCGAAGTACATTCGCGGCTTGCCTGAGTGTGTGGGTGATTTTGTCGAAGCTGCAAGACCTGCTACCATCGAAGAAACCTACCGCTTAGCCGCAGAAATCAACAACAAACGACTCATGGAAGGGTTCTTCTCAAGGAATCCTGTCAAGCAAGCTCATCAAGCAATCGCCATTAACTCTTCAGGGGATCCTGTCAACGATTCTTCTGACGAATCTGCTGACAATACTTCTGACAAATCTGCTGACGATTCCTCGGACAAATCTGCTAGTGATTCTGCCAACGACTCTTCTAACAAATCTGCCGACGGATCTTCCGACGAATCGGCCAAAGATTCTGCAAGTGAGTCCTCAGACGAATCCTCCAACGACGACACCTCTTCGCAAGACACCGACAAACCCAGCCGCAAACGAAAGACTTCAAGCCCGAACTCATAAACCACCGAACTGCCGCAGCCGAAGCCTCTTCAAGCAGTCCCAGTGTTTCCAAAACGAGCTTACACTGGAGCTCATCCTCAGTGTTACTCGTGTACCTATCATCACCCAGTTGGGGCTGACTGTCGCTATTGCAATAACTGCAATCGTTACGGTCACTTCACCCGCAACTGCCGCATCAAACCGCGAACTTGAGTACAACAACAACAGCTCCAGCAAAAGTCTTCAGCATCAAACATCTACCAAGCGTAGGATAAAGTTGTAATGATATGATTTTCGACGTTTATTTCTAAGTTTTGAGCCTACTCTATTACTCGATGTTGCCACTACGCGTAACATTAACTCTCGTTTCCGTTTTCTCTCTCACACTCTAGTCATCACACTTAGACTAGATTCACACACATACTATATACTATATACTATATCACGAAATAATGTGTTTGACCCTCACTGCACTCTTGGAACGAGGTACGATAAACGTGCAAGGAACAACTAATCACGGGTGCACACGGGATTACTTGGGTCAGTGCACGGAGATCGTAGTGAATTCTAAGGTGCCATAATACGTTACGACGAAGTATGACACCAAACCACGGGATCTAAGTAGTAGGGGTCAAGCAAGGTGTGCTTTATCATACTACCGAAGTTCCGTGAAGAAAGTGCCACATGGAGTTGAACGTTATTAGACCTATTATATTATTGTGATTATTTTTAACACACTACACTCAATCGCAAGGTGTAACAACTAAATCGCATCATCGCAAGACTTGTTGTAAGTCTGCAAACGCAATGCAATCGCCACATCGATGGACTCTGGAGAGTCTACCTCGCAGGACAATTGCATCGACGCAAGACTGGTCGTAAGTCTGTAGCAACCAATCTCATCAAGCACATTAACGTACACGATGTTGTTCGAGTGAGGACCTATTCTACCCTCCTCGGTAATCGTGATGCGTCGCAATGTAACGTTAAACTTATTCGAAACAAAACTCGAACTAATCGCAATCGCTTATCATGTGTAACTCGCAATCTCTATCGCTTATTATGTGAATTCTATATCGCTTGCTGTGTATCAGTCTATCGCTATCGTCTACCGTTATCTGTGAAATTTGTGTTAAGTTAGCACACATGACCTCGCTTCACGAGATGAAGCTCATATGATTAAAGCAAGGTGTTTTAGTCATATCAGCGGGCTTTCGTGGAAACAGGCCACGTGGGGTCTGATGTTGGTTAAACTCTGTGGTATAATCAATCGAATTGAACCGCATAAATTGCGCGTACCTCCATCGCTTGCAACGCAACAACTGCCGCTTATCGTAATTCGTTTATCGTCGCCGTCGTTACTAGTGTTGTGCTATGTTATTCGCTTAATCATCTAATCGCTTATCGCTCATCGTGTATAGTCTACCGCTTATTCGCGTATCGCGTACCGCTTATCGCTCGCTTGGTGTTCATTGCAGTCTGTGTGGTATGAATACACATGACACCGCTTCACGAGGCAAAACTAGCCTGGTTAAACGTGGCGTTTCGCCATGTTAGCAAACTCTCGTGGAAACGTGCCATGTGGGTTTAATGTGGAATCTAATCAATATCGCGCTATTCGCTTACCGCTTATCGCTCGTCGCCTAACCGACACGTTACTTCGATGTTTCGTGTCATCAAGCTACTCGCATGCGCTGTCATCACTATAGTCGCAATCAATATCGCCACCTAAACCATTCGATTTCACTTTCGACTTGGTCCGACCTCCTATTGATTAGACCAAGGAAGCGCAATTCTATCCGTGTTATAACGGCACACCTGACACCACCACACAAAACGAAAGTAATACGGGCAAAACATGGTGGATACGCCGCTGGTACTTCCTATATATAAATGTTTTGACCATATTAACGAACTTCCGTGGGAAGGTGCCAAGTGGGGCCCGATGCTAAATTATCTTTTTCAAACGGTTAAAACTGATTTTTATAAAACTTTTTATTAAAAACCAGGGACAAGTGAACTTCCTCACGATGTGGAGGTAACATCGAATCGGTTTAACCCCATGCCCACGGGGAGCTTTCATGAGTCCAAATTTTTCCTTAAAACCTTTTGCAATATCAAAAACAAGACTTTCTTGAGACGTTGGTCCAACATCGAGTTCAGTTGAACCCATGTCGCAAGGGAGTTTTCATAACCCCAGTTTTCATTTTCGAACTCCTTAAAATGTGTGTAAAACCTAAACTTCCTTGCAACATTGGGTGACATCGACTCAGTCGACCTTACGTTAAAAAGGGAAAATTTTCAAGATTTTCATCCAAAATTCCTTTTTGGGATATCTAAAAACGAACGTCTCTTGTGACGTTGGTTAACGATCGACTCAGTTAACCCTACGTCACGAGAAACCTTGCAAGCTCCTTAAAATTCAATCGCATTGAGCTAATGAATTCTATGCAACACAAGGTACTTTGGAACGCCAACTCGTGGGATATTACTTTTGTCTTTTACGTCGCCTTCTCGCTAACGCAATCGATCTCTCTTATTCGAAACGCTCTCGCTTGTCAACTCTCGGTCAAGTCACTCGCTGTATCACTACTTATACAAGGTCAACTCTCAAAGGTCTACCTAATGGATTAATTTCGGGACGAAATTTCCTAAAGTAGGGGAGACTGTAACAACCCGCACTTTTGTGCGTTGTTACTACTCGATATACTCGTTACGCCTAGCACCAGAGATTCGGATCATATTGTAACTATATCGCATACATCACTATTCAAAGGATAAATCGCATATTTTCGCAATACAATTATCACTACATCACATCACAAACACTAACACTCACGATGAAACTGAGTGAGGACCTATTCTACCCTCCTCGGTGGCCGTGATGTGTCGAAACGCAGACAATTAACGCTAACAAAGACTCTCGGGTGAGTGCTATAACTCCAGTCGTCGTGACGATGATGAAAATACGAGTGAATGGTACCCCATCAGTCATTGTGGCACAACTCACAATAACGTTCATGATGACATCGAGAAAGGACCTATGCTACCCTCCTTGATGGGTGTGAAACGTCGCTAATAATCGCATACTCAAACGAAAACCGATTGTTATATCGAAACTTTGGAATATGGATACGTAAATACGACCCTTAGTGATATATATACATATATAATAATAATATAAATTAACTATGAAAAGCGTGTACTTCGAAAACTATCGAAACGATCAAAAGCGGAGAAATCCATCGCGCCGGAGTGGCCATCCGGATGGACAGACATGTCCAACCGATCGGACAGACATGTCCAACCGATTGGACAAACATGCCAACCGATCGGATGGACCAACCGATCGGACAGACATGGTCCAACCGATCGGACAGGCATGTCAGCCGATCGGACTGGCATGTCAACCGATCGGACGGTCATGCCAACCGATCGAACGGGCCGTCCGATCCAGGCCAACCTGCCCTCCTTTCCTTCCTCCTTGCCTATAAATACCCCTCATTCACCCCAAACACACTTGTTTTCACTGTTGCTGCTCGACCAGAAGTTCCAACCCCTTTATCTCTCGATTTCTCGCGATTCTTGTAAGTTTTTAACTCAAATCTTGTACTTCCTTGATCCATAACCAATTCTACACCTTTCTACCTGCTAAATCTCCACCTTTAACCGTGGAATCTCTGGATCTTGGGCATTCTAGGGTGTTGTCACCAAGAAGTTCTTATGAACTTCAAGGGTGATGTCATCCCAGGCAAGAACGACTCAGATCTGAGCGATTTCCATGCGTTTTTACATAAATCAAGTCTAAATCTATGTTTTCTAATCAAGAAGTGGTGTGATTCTTAAGGATTCGAGGTGCCTTGAAGCTGATGTCACCCTAAGTTCACATGAACTTCAAAGTGTGACCTCATTCTTACCATAAACAGCTCGGATCTAAGTAATTTCATCTGTTTTATAACGAATCTTACCAAACCTAAGTTGCCTAGCCATAGTGTATGTGATTTCGGGTTAAACTTGAGAAGAGCCATCAAGAACGGCCAGACCTGATGGAACGGGGTGGTCCCGGCCGTTAGAACGGGTCAGACTTGATGGAATTTCGGTTGTTTAGCCTGAAGGAACACCGTCCCAATCAAAACCGCTGAAAACCGTCAAAATTAGTCGAATATCAGCTGGATAGGCTGCCAGCCGATCGGACAGCAGCCCAGTCGATCGGACAGGCTGCCAGCCGATCGGACAGCAGCCCAGCCGATCGGACAGGCTGCCCTTCGATCGGACAGCAGGCCATCCGATCGGACAGCAGGCCATCCGATCGAACCACTGCTATCCGACCGGACCAGCCCATCCGATCCATATGGTCATCCGATCCATGTGACATCCGATCGGATGAGCCCATCCGAACGGATGAGCACCATCCGACCGGATAACTGACTTTTCAATGCTATTCTCGCTTAACCGTGCATCGTTTACTATATCCTTCAATGATTAACACAGACGTACTCGCAACCGACTCAATCAAGTTGTAATCTCGCTAAATACGCACTGTGAGTATACTTGACCCCTTTTTAATCGTATTTTGGGTGTAACATACGTTTCTAACAAATCGAACTTATCAAACGAATTATTCAATCAATTGAATTATCACTTGCGAATAACCGTTATGCATAGATATACGTGATGCTAGTTGCATATGTGCTAGGGCTTATACTCGCGACGTCCCACCATGACTAGTATTGTACTATTGCGCCCGACGGGGTCTAGTTTGCCATCGCATATTCGAGCATCGAGGACTTAGTTGGTAGTATCAGCTTTGTGAGTATATATGTCGTGTGTTACGTTTATGCATGTGGAAATTCGCTACACGTTTAATCTATTATGCTACATATCAAACCTGTATACTCGCCAATACTTTTGTATTGACAAATATTTTAACGTATGTTGCAGGTTAGATCGCAGACTATATCAATCAAGCTAGGGAGTCTAGAAACTCAACTAAAATCTAGGTTGTCGGATTTGCATTGTTCGAGAGGACAAGAAATGTGTGATAACTTATGTGATTGTATTATTTGTTAGTATGGGATAACGAATGTATTAAATATTATCGCAATATAGTTGTTATGGATTCTCTTGAGCAATCTGATTCGCCTAGTGCCGCGCCCCGATGATTCCGCCATCGGTTGGGGTGTGACACCGACGCCATAAGTGATTACCGTTAGTGATAGCCGATAACCTAGGAACGATGATTGCGGCTCAATTTTAGGGATTTTTGGCGCTGATTCATGGAATTCGGATGAGGTCGAGTGGTAGATGGTTGCTACAGACTGCAATTATGTCTCTGGTTTAATTTCGAAACTGGGTCTTGAATGTGTGCCTTTTTTTCTAAACAATTTTTATCTGTGTAACTTTATTAAAAAAACACAGTTTAGTTTTTTTTTAGTTGAGCCTGATACATATACAATATATGAAACTTACTAAAAATTGGAAGCTCTTGATTTTTGATGGCCCTAGACCCGTGCCTAGATTGATAAACCTAACTGGCCGGCCCTGCTTTTAAACATGGGTTGTTTTATAAATCTGCTTCAGTTAGGTTTTTGTTAATTTTTAATAGGTTTATTTTATGACCCTGCTTTTAAACATGGGTTGTTTTATAAATTTGCTTCAGTTAGGTTTTTGTTAATTTTAAATAGGTTTATTTTATAATATACTTTATTTATTTATTTTATGCATAATATATATACCTATTTTGACAAGATCACAAAAGTCGGTATTTCTCGATCGTTTTCAGCCTTGACGTCCCCATTGGGATTAACCCCCACACACACTTCCTTCACAACTCCAATTAGGTTTCCAAATCCCCAAATGGGTGAAATCAACGACGCAACAACAACCATCCAACAACAAAACATTTGCATCAACGACCATTTACGCGACGACGAGCTCCGATCAGTCTTAACCAAACTCGAATCCGACAAAGACAAAAACATATTCAGTCTCGTATGCAAGCGATGGTTACATGTTCAGAGCACCGAGCGGAAGAAGCTCTGTGCACGTGCTGGTCCGCACATGCTTCGTAAAATGGCTGCACGCTTCACTCGTGTTATCGATCTTGATCTTTCTCAGTCCCCAGTGCGTTCTTTTGATCCTGGAGTTACTGATTCGGATCTTACTGTTATTGCTACTCACTTTGCAGAGTTGAGAATACTCAAACTGCGAAATTGCAAAGGTTTGTTTTCTGTTTGTTCGTTAGTGTTGGTTTATTCATAGCTTTGGAAGGGGGGGGGGGGGGGGATTGAATCTTGAATTGTGGTAGGTAAGGTTGTTAAAGTAGTCTAGGAGGCCGAGTACTCGTCGTTGAGTAATCGCTACACCTGCCTAATTACGCAGAATCGATCAAAGGCGGTCAACCTCAGCCAACCACGATCTTATTGTTGCACATGGTGTGTTGGGTTGGGGGGGGGGGGGGGGGGGGGTGTTAGGTATTTAGTAATGTAGCACATGTGTAAAACTAACAATTTTTTTTTAAAAAAAAAGGCTTTTTTTTATCTTAAAAATGCTAGATTTACCGCCAAAAATGTAAAAAAAAAAGAGAACGAAAAATTCGGTGTGTTTTTTAGTTGTTTTGGGGAGTTTTCGAGTTCTAGCAATAAAAGAAGTTTTCTCTTGAACCCTCCCCATATATATATGTGTATAATTTTCTGAAAATTAGTTTCCTTACAAATTTTCATGTCTGTGTGCTCCCCGAATACTCTCCGCCTAGGTTGAGTACTCGCAGCTCCCCAGCCGACGACCTGGGAGCGTCTAGCGACATCTTTAACCATGGGTAGCTGGGTAGCTTAAAAGTTGGCTTTTATTTTTTTTTTACCCAAGAGTCAAAATAGAGAATTTAGGAAATATTGAGTCGGGTCTGTTAGGTGTAGTGAAGGCTGGTCGCATAGTTGTCAATAGCGAGTGTAGTGATCGCTATAGCGCGCTATGTAGCGTATAGGTCTAGGCTCGCTATTAGGGTTGTAGCGATAGATAGCGGTAGTTTAATTTATTGTTTTGTTTTTTTTAATGTAAATATCAATTAAATATAGCTACAAAATAGCTGGATTTTAGGCTTTTGTTAAATATACATGTAAAATAGCATATATACCAGGGTATTTTGATATGATATTTATATATATATTTTTTTTAAATTTCTTTTCTAGTGTATCGCTATACATAAAATAGCTGCCCGCTATTTATCGCTATTCGCTATGTGGCATAGCGATAAATATGGCTGGTTGGTGTTATTTTCTTGGGGCCTAAGTTATAAACCCTAATTGTTATCTTGTATATACCCCTCATATGTAATTGTAATCTTTGTCAGAACTTTAATGAAATAACCTAGTTGCAGCATGTGGACATAGGTCCCCCAATGGGACCGAACCATAGTCACAGGAAACGCAGATCCCCCTTCGAATCCCGAATCGGTTCGGCCGTACCAGAATCGGGTACAGAATCGAACCATTCGGCCTGGGTTCGCGTACCAGATCGGAAAAAAGGTCGTACCCGATTATCACAATACTCGTTCCGGAACGATTCGATTCGCCGTTTCCGATTGAAAAATTCACCGTTTCGGTACGATTCGATTGAAAATGACGACCCAAACAGAAAAAACAAAGGCTTGATTAGTTTTATTACTTTTATGTTATGAATTATGCTTATGAACTGCTTTTGTTTTATGAATTTTCTGTTATGAACTTATGAATTATGATTATGGTTATGAAATGCTTTTGAATTTTGGATATGATTATCAAATTTGTTTTTTCAGATTAGATTTTTTTTAAACTACATTGTAATAATTGTTTTATATACGATACGACGTACCAAACCATATGGTACGCCGTACCGCGTACCGAATTGACGTTCCGAATGAACCTACCCCCCTCGTACCGAATTTTAAAATTTCACGAACTACGTACCCGTTTTCGTTCCGCGAACCGGAGCGATCCGCGAACCGTGTGACTATGGACCGAACCTCGTAAAATTCTTGTGTGATCTGTCGTTTTATTATTTTCTGTTTATTGCGTGATTATTACATTGTGTGTTTGTGTTTACGCTGCGCCACTTGAAACCTAAGAGGGTCGTGACTGAACTGTTAGTTATAGGGTCATCGAGCTTAATGAAATACTGATGTTTGTTGTCCAGTCCTGTGGCAAAGTTATTATTAATCAACATTATGTTAATTAATATATCGACACATGATAACAATGAACAGCTATGCTTTTGTAGGTATCACCGATGATGGAATGTCTGCCATTGGATCAAGTCTTTCTTCTCTACAGTCATTAGATGTTTCGTACTGTAGAAAGCTAACCGATACGGGATTATCAGCTATCACAGAGGGCTGTCATGACCTAAAGATCTTACACCTTGCCGGTTGCCGCCTTGTTACCGACAAATTTCTAGAATCTCTTTCTAAAAACTGTCATAAGTTAGAAGAACTAGGTTTACATGGTTGCACCAACATCACAGACACAGGACTCACCGCTTTAGTTAACGGATGTAAACGTATAAACCATCTAGACGTAAATAGGTGCGGTAATGTTGGAGATCTCGGAATTTCCACCATTGCAGAAGGGTATTCAACTTCCTTAAAGACGTTAAAGTTGCAGGATTGTTTTAAACTCGGAGACAAATCTATATTCTCAGTGGCTAACTTTTGTAAAAATCTCGAAACCTTAATTATTGCAGGGTGTCGGGATATTTCCAGCGACTCGATAAGATCACTAGCTGCTTCTACTCGAAACCTTAAGATCTTAAAAATGGATTTTTGTTCAAATGTTTCAGACGTTTCATTGAATTCCATTCTTTCAAAATGCACTTGTTTAGAGATTCTTGATATTGGCCGTTGTGAAGAGGTGACAGATGCTGCATTTCAGGGATTAGCGAATTTGAACAACGGAAGCGGTTTGGGTTTGAAGGGTTTAAAAATCACTAGTTGTCCGAAGATTACCGTGTTGGGAATAAGCTTGATTTTAACGGCGTGTAGGTCGTTGGAATACCTTGATGTGCGGTCATGCCCTCGTGTTACAAAAGCTCGTTGTGAGGAAGCTGGATTGAGGTTTCCTGAATCTTGTAAGGTGAACTGTCTTGAAATTTTATTGGAACTTGATTTTTTGCCTTGAATGCAAGACAATGTGTTTTTTTGGGTCTTTTTAAAATGTTTTTGTGTGCAATTACTGTGTTGCATATTATGGGTTTTATATAACTTGTTGATTAAAGTTGTTTCTGTTCTTGGATTTTTTTTTCGGTTTCAGATTCGAATTCAAGATCGAAACGAACACAGGTGTGTTATTGCTTAGATTTTAAAGTTTCTTGTTTGTAAATAATTATTTGGGCGCGGAGGAAGCATTGCAAACCACAATTGTAATACCTTTGCTCTGTCAAGAGCAAATGTTACTTATTTTATAATTTGTATAAAGATGTTTATGAAAACTCTAATATTAAAAATACTGATATACTTTCTGTGTGTGAATAATATGATTTAAGATGTAAGAAATCATGCCAATTTCCATTTTGCTTGTTCTATTTTTAAGATTTTCTATAGTTTTAACATTTGACTGGTTAAAAAAAAAAATAACCGAATCAATCAACACTGCATATTACAACTAAGAGTACTAACTACTGTCTAAATGAGTTTTACACCATTAAAGTGGACTTGTATGGTATTGAAGTTGTTTCGTTATATCTTGTGCTTCTGGTTTTGTACCATAGCAGCGTATAAGTCGACTTCCTTGTTTAAACCTTGGATCATTTGTATGTAGCAGCGTATCAGTCGACTTCCTTGTTTAAACTTTTGTATTAACACACATGTAGGTTTATCCTTACCACTGTCACATATGTCTAATGCGATGACGATTATTAGAAGTCATACATTTCTAAGGAATAAGGACGAATGCATTTGTTGTTGTAATGATCCTTATTATTTGTTTTTAACTCGGATGATCGGACATCCTTTTTTTTTATCAAAGAATTTCTTGTGCGCTCCATAAATCCGTCCATGCGCTCTTGAGTGTTGTCACATCACTGCCACCTAGTATTTTAAAAAGCAATAAGCGTACTAACGAGATAAGCATTGACCATCCGCACGACAGTCGACAGGTAATCAAGGACATTGCACTCTTAGTTTCACATTTCAAATACAAATTATTTTCAAATAGTTATAACTTATAAATAGAGTTAAACGGAAATATATTAAAATAGATCGCATTCATAGAGCATACCATGAATAATCTCGGCTCTGATACTAGATGTTGGGAATAATCGCGACAGTATACCCTCGGCCAGGTAAAAAATATGAAGACTGGTAAATCGCAACATCATTGTTATCACAATTTATCAACCATACCCAAAAATAACTAACTAAAGTATAGGGATGAGCTTGGTACCGAACCGGTACCGGAACCGAAAGTACCGGTACCGAAAATCCTCAAAAGTGGGTACCGGTACCGGTACCGAATATACCCGGTACGGTACGGTTCGGTACCGGTACGGTACCGGTATTTGAGGGTAAAAACCGGTACCGGACCGGTACCGAACCGGTACCGAAAATGTCAAAAGTCGGTACCGAATCGGTACCGAAAAGGTACCCGGTTCGGTAAATTCGGTACCGGTACCGGTTTGGTACCGGTACCGGGTCCATTTTGCTCATCCCTACTAAAGTATACAATTGTTCTTGTTGTGAAGTCAATAATTTGTCATGTGTTTGTTACTTTTGGTGGTTATTTCAGTTTTATGGTAGATGGATTACCTTCTTCACAAGCATTGTAACTTCACTTTTAATCTCTTTAGATCGATATTATTGTCAATATTCTCTACTTTTCTAATGAAAAAAGGTGGTCATTATCTCATATCACACCACTTCTAAGAACGAGGCAACAACATGTCGGTTTTAAGCTTTGAACATGCAGTATAACAGGGGATCATTGAGAGAAACCCGAGTGTAGTGAGAGCCGATGGTCGGAAGACACCAAAGTAGACAATGCCTTGCACTTTCTAGTGACTAAGGCCTGTATGTTGTAAAAGGTCACGAAGATACCACACCATCGTTGGAAATCATTTCGATACTTTCTTCATGTTGGCCTATATAGGTTTTATTTTCCATTCCATTGGTCTTGTAATCAACAGCCATGATACATATATACCTTAAATGTATATATATAAAGCCCCTTAACTTAGATGGAAGTACTAACAATTTAAGTTCCCCATATTGCAAAATCCATGGGCCCAAGAAGGAATGTTTTCAATAGGAAAGTGAGGACATATCTACATGAAATCAGCTGTATTACTTTCTTATTGTGGGCCAATAGTACACCTCTCTTCAAACCATCAGAATTTTGATATTGTTTTTTATTCTCTTTTTCTTTTATAATATGAGACAGAAAAAGGGTATATGCAGAATCATCATGCATGCCATGTGCTGCTTCTACTCATGACATGGCATACATGGTACATTCAATAACCATGAACATGAACCTATATATCTACAACTTTACATGTCAGTCTGATTAAACAAAATAAAGTAGCAATATTCTAACTCAAGCTCAAAGTCAAAAGGAGTGAATATCCTACCCAATCTGGCCTTTCTAGATCTCATATGCTAACCACCAACAAGCATGACACACAGATGACTCATCCAACTAACAGTTGGTAGTTTATGACACCTTTATCAGCTTATAAATATCATGATCCAGAAGACATTAGCCAACAACTTCAGCATCAAGCACAACCAGATCACAACCACCCCAGGTCAAAATATGGATAACAGACTCTCGAGCAGCGCCTTGGCAGCCCCGATTGTATCAAGGGGGTTACTTTTGTCTAAATCTTGTCAAAGTCTATGCGCTCTTCCGTCTTCTTCCAAAATCAATGGCATAGAAAGACTGCTAGAAATTGTGAAACATAAGTTGAGTTATGGTGCCAAAATCCTTCCACTCGGCCGTGAGGGAAGAATCTTTGGTAAAAATTTCAGTACCCTGGACTCTGAGAAGTTGTTGCATGCTACCCGATGTTCCATATACACTACAGCTGGCCCGATCGCAGGCATCCTCTTTATCACTACCGAAAGGGTTGGATTTTGTAGTGATAGGTCTGTCAAAACGTATTCTGCAGCAGGAGAGGTGTTAAAGTTCCAATATAAGGTGTCGATTCCGTTAGAAAAGATTAAAGGAGTAGGAGAGAGCTCGAACATGAAGAGGCCATCGAAAAAGTATATGGAGCTTGTGACTGTGGATGATTTCAGCTTCTGGTTTTTGGGATTTCCTAATTATAAGAAAACTTTAAGATGTCTCCTCCAGAGAACCAGCCACAATTGCTAGTTTAGCAACAAATTGTAAATCATTAGTAGTCAACTCTTTATTGTAAATTCAAATTATACAACAGTATGTTGTATGTCTATACAAGAAGAAACTGTTATGAATTCAAACTTCAACTATCCGTTGTTTCTATATTTCTTTAGTTGATCTTTTCATCTGTTTTCATCATGTGCTATTTGTGCTAATAACATGGTCGCATGCATGGTATATATACATTCTGTGCTACATATGTAGTAGGAGAGATCTAAAAAATTAGTATCTCATTTCCTGTAACCAAAAATTAACTAGGAATTCAAAAAAGATGATAAAGCTATCTAATTTACGCATTACTACACGCGGGTCAATACTAGCCTTGTTATATAAAACATGGAAATACAACCGCGGGAAACCTATCTGACAATTTAATAGTTCTTGCCTTCTTGGTTTTTCAAGCGGGTTGGATAAATTACAAACATAAAGAGCACTTATTATAACTTCATTAAAAAAAATGTTCTTGCCACAATACTAATGTTTGGAGATAAATACACAAGAATATACATTCATAAAAATGGTACTATAACTATTAGGATTCATAATATAGAAAATGTTTAGAGATAAAAATCTCCAAAGAAGCAATTGTAACCAAGGGCGCAACTTCTACGGGGCGGGAGAGGACGGCCGACCCCTGAACTTTTCGCTCAGTAGTAGAGAGTATGTAGTTTTCGTATAGAAATTTTTTGGTATATACATTTTCGACCCCCCCTCGGTCGGAAATCTCAAACTTCGCCATTGATTGTAGCCACACAAAAAATACCAAAAACCATCTATATACATTAGATCAGTCGGAGTCAATAAAAGGTTTAGTAATTTCAATGGAAGCAGTAGTAAGGTGTAACAACTTTCGCCAAAATTATTATTTCTTATTTTATTATGTCTAATAGGAAACCCACCCCCAAGTAATATTACATGACCCCTAAAATTTTCAGAACAATTGGAACTAGGATCAGGGCCCCTAAAACTCAGGGGGGTTATTTCCTAATTGATATTTATCCTCACAGTTTGTTGTACAAAATGAAATTCGTCAAAATTTTGACTCACCTAGGCTAGGAATACACGAGGCTACCCTACCCTAGAAGTGCACCCGTCGCGCCACGCGCAGGGACCAGGTGACCCTGGCGCGTCACGCGAGGGGACCAAATTTTCAGTATAAATGCAGGGGTTTGGCACTTGAAAGGCTGTCTTGTTTCGACGTTAAAATTCAATTCATACGTCACGAAGCTCTGCTGCGACAACAGGGTAATAACTCGATCACTGCTACGATACAATGTCCGATCGATTGAAACCAATACGATGGATGTTTAAGTGCTGCCCGAATACGGGCTGTACTTTGTCATTCGTCGTGAGGGTTTTGATTTCGTGAGCTTATCGTAAATGTTGTATTAAGTTACTGACCTAGTTTCATGTGCATTGTTATTTAAATTAGGTTACAAGGTTAAATCAGTAGGCAAGGTTCTGTCTGATTAAATTTGCAATGTGAGTCATTCTCTTTTTATTAACAATGTTTTACAATACTCAAATTGTTTTCAAAAAGTGATAATTACAGGGATTAAGTCTTGGTTATCTTGAATCACTGGCTAGTGGGGTATTGTGCACATTACTAATTTCTCACGGTTAGGATAATAATCCTAACAGTGATAATCATCACTATTTGGGTGAAAGGACCCAATAGTGGTATGACCATCATCACCAGGGTGTGACACGGCGCCAGATAAAAATAAGATAGTAGCCATTGCAATCGCCCTTATGCTGTAATTTATAACTAATGTGTCATTTTGTTTAACCTCAATGACTCGCCAGTATTTCCCCGCTGATAAAATATTCTTAAACATGTTTCAGGTGACTTACTGTGAATCAAGGAAAAGTGTTACGGAGCACTAACAAGCTTGAAATAGTGGCTCAGTAAAATAAATAAGCATGTTTTGTAAAACAGGGAATTTCCTTGTAAAATTCCTCTATTGTAAATTACGGGGTTTGCACCAAATTATGAAATAAAATAATTGGGTGTTTTCAAGTTTTAAAAGATCCTATTAAACTTCCGCTGTCAACTCAAATAATAAATACCACGGGTTTCTGTCCCGCGACTCCTGGACCGGGTAACACCGGGACGAGGGCCGTGACAGAAAAAAGGTGGTATTAGAGCCACTGATTTAAGCCAATTAAGTATTTAGAAATACTTAATTTTTCTGATTGCCATTCTGTGATTCTATGAAAATTTAATTTACAAAATTTTAACCTAGAATTTTGTGTGTTTCTTCATCTATGCTAACAGCATGAATGAACTATCAGAAGCACTTCAAAACTTTACTATCCATACCACAGATATGGATACCACAGGAAACCCATCTGGCGGATACGGAGAAACCACTGATCTTCCAGGCCCAGAACCAGGAGAGACCAAAGCCGAAAAAGAGAAGAAGACTCGTAGGCTGGAGGCGTATGCGTAGGAAGAAACCAGCGGCACAGAAAGTTATCAAGACTGAGGATCCGAAGGATAAAGTAAAAGGAAAAGAGATCGGGGAAAGTTCCGGGCAAGCCCAGGAAATGCC
Source organism: Helianthus tuberosus (assembly GCA_030545235.1). NCBI lineage: Eukaryota > Viridiplantae > Streptophyta > Magnoliopsida > Asterales > Asteraceae > Helianthus > Helianthus tuberosus. The sequence continues at coordinate 29,011,374 of CM060386.1, read as the reverse complement.
ACTATGGGAGGAGCTGGATCGCAAACTGGCAAATTGTGACCTCATTAGGCCTGCTAATGAAAACCTCTTCAATTATCCCATTGAATCCCAACTCCCAGTTAATTTGAAACCGGCTATCCCAGATCCCATTGTCAACCCTCGACCTCTGGAGAACTGGAAGAATGGTGGACCAACGACTGATAATTTCAGAATCTCTTGAATAACTCTAACACCTTTTTCCCCCAGTTTGACCTCGAACCTGCACTAAACCCACCTATGAGCGCAGAAAACTTGGCTGAACTCCGTCACTACGGCGAGGAACTGGTGGATGCAGGAAATAGAATTAGGGATGTGGAAGAAAAAATCTCATGGAAATACGACGAGAGGGAGCGTCGTTTCTGAGATGCCAGCTGACTATGGTTATGTGGTTGTGGGAATGTGTGTTTAATAATAATATAATAATAAAATAATAATGAATAACTTAAAATAAAACTTTTGTAATATATTTGGTGTGTACGGATGCATATTAAAATATATAAAATATGAAAGTCGCAAAGTCGACAATTTTGGCTATACGTGTTGACGTGATTATGTGCAATTGTTTTATTGTGTTTGATTGTTATTTATTTTGTGCTAATAACTTATATATATTAATTACCAGATGGAACACGCTGGTAATGAACCAGCTAACGAGGTTAACCAATCCGAGCAAAACAATGAAGATCACTTCCTTAACAGACAAGATATAGAAAATATTGTTGCTCAAGGAATAGCCAATGCTATTCCAGCAATCCTTGCTGCTGCCCGAAATCCAGTTGAACCTCCACCCAGCAAACGTACTCGTGATGACAACTTCAGTAATAGTGTAAATGGAGGCGACAACAATAATAATAATGATAATGATGTGATGCAAGCCCCATTTCTTAAGAAAATGAAAGCTGCAACGTCTGGTTGCACTTACAAGGAATTTCTTGCTTGTAAACCAATCGAATTTGCATGCAATGAAGGGGCAACTGCAGCACTGCATTGGTTAGAGAAAACCGAAGCAGTAATTAAAATAAGTAAATGTGCCGAGGAAAACAAGGTCATGTACGCGTCACATCTTTTTAAAGAAGGGGCGCTAGAATGGTGGAATACGGTACTACAAGCCAATGGAAGCGATGTGGCTTATGCCATGAATTGGGAAGAATTTAAGAGACTAGTAGAAAGAAAATTCTGTCCCGAATATGAAAAAGAACAAATGACAAATAAGTTCCTAAACCACCGAATGGTGGATGTTGATTGTCGAGGGTATACTTCGACATTCTTCGAGTATGCTAGAATTATACCTACCCTTGCTTCGCCAGAACCGGTACTTATTTCTCGCTATATTTGGGGTTTGATTAGCGAGATTCGCGATATCGTCAAAGCTGCGAGACCTCGCACAATTGACGATGCTGTGGAGTTAGCCAACACCTTAACCGACGGGTTGGTACGCACAAGAGAAGAAAATCGGAAAAAGGAAGTGGCCCAAAAGATTACCCAAGGATTCCGTGTGGGTAATAGTAATAATTTCAAGAAAAAGGGAACCGGGCAATCTTCCACTGCTCCATTTTGCAGTACCTGTAAAAAAAGCATTTTGAAAGATGCAAAGGGTATTGCAATTTCTGTAAAATTCCAGGGCATCAAGAAGAAGATTGCAGGAGGAAGAAATCAACAATCTGCTTCAACTGTGGAGAAGCTGGACATTTTAGACCAGACTGCCCCAAATTGGTCAAACCAGCTGACAACAAAGCCAAACCTCCAGAAGGAACTACCAAAAAGAATGCAAGAGCATTCCAGTTGACTACCCAAGAAGCAGAACTCATCCCAGATGTGATAGCTGGTACGTTTCTAGTTCATGACGTTTATGCAAAAGTATTATTCGACTCTGGTGCAAATCAAAGTTTTATAAATACTTCATTCTGCTAAACTCTTAAACTACCCTTAACCAACCTTAGACAAATTTTTACCGTCGAAACAGCAGATGGGAATTCTGTTAACATAAATAAGGTCTTGCGAGAAGAAAAGATAGAACTCTTAGGCCACAAATTTTTTGCAAACATGTTACCTATGAATTTAGCTGGATTCGATGTCGTATTAGGAATGGATTGGTTAGTAGCCAACCATGCTCGAATCCTCTGTGATAAGAATTCCATAGAAATCCGTGCACCCACAGGAGAAATAATTATGATTACAGGGGATAAGCCGCGTAAACCAATGAAGTTCATTTCTGTAATGAAAGTTGCTAGTTATGAGCGAAAGCAAGGAATAGTGTATATGATTTCAGTAATCATTAACACTAAGGATAAGGAACTTAAGGAAATTCCTGTAGTATCAGAATACTCGGATGTATTCCCAGAAGAACTACTAAGATTACCACCAGATATGGAAGTAGAATTTAGAATTCATCTGATTCTTGGAACTACACCCGTAGCTAAAGCCCCCTACTGGTTAGCCCCCACCGAAATGCTAGAATTGAAAAAGCAGTTAGATGAATTGCTAGGTAAGGGATTCATACAACCTATTTCATCCCCTTGGGGAGCACCAGTATTGTTTGTGAAAAAGAAAGATGGTTCGATGCGAATGTGTATCGATTACAGGGAATTGAATAAAGTTACAATTAAGAATCGATACCCATTACCTAGGATTGATGATCTTTTTGATCAATTGCAAGGAGCTAGATATTTTTCTAAGATAGATTTACGCTCCGGATACCATCAGTTGAAAGTACAAGAAGAAGACATACTTAAAACTGCTTTCAGAACTAGGTATGGTCATTACGAGTTTACTGTCATGCCATTTGGGTTAACAAATGCTCATGCAACATTTATGGACATGATGAATAGGATCTGTAAACCATACTTGGATAAATTTGTAATTGTTTTTATTGACGATATACTCATTTATTCCAAAAGTCAGGACGAGCATTGTGAGCACCTACGTGCACTCCTAACTTTGTTAAGAAAAGAGAAGCTTTACGCCAAATTCTCGAAGTGTGAATTTTGGCTACAAGAGGTACAATTTTTAGGACACATGGTGAATCACGAAGGTATTCACGTAGATCTCTCCAAAATAGAAGCGATCACCAAATGGAAGGTTCCGCAATCAGCTATGGAAATTAGAAGTTTTCTAGGATTAGCCGGATACTATAGACGGTTTATTAAAGACTTTTATAAGATAGCTGTGCCATTAACTAAGCTAACCTGTAAAGCAGTGAAGTTTGAATGGGGATCTAGACAAGAAGAGGCCTTTAAGATTTTAAAGCAAAGATTAACAAACGCCCCAATTCTTGCCTTACCAGAAGGGACAAAAGATTTTGAAGTTTACTGTGATGCTTCTAAACTAGGATTAGGATGTGTGTTGATGCAACGCAAAAAGGTAATTGCATATGCCTCAAGGCAATTGAAAAAGCACGAAGAAAATTATACGACTCATGACTTAGAATTAGGAGCGATAATTTTTCCCCTTAAGATTTGGAGACATTATCTGTATGGAAGTAAATTTACTGTTTATACAGATCATAAGAGTTTAAGATATATATTTGGGCAAAAAGAATTAAACATGAGACAACGAAGATGGATGGAAATCCTAAGTGACTACGACTGTGAAATTCAATATCACGAAGGAAAGGCAAATGTAGTAGCAGATGCCCTAAGTCGTAAGTATCATGAAAAGCAAAAGCGAGTTCGTGCTCTTAGATTAAATCTACAATTAGATTTAATGGAACAATTGAAGCATATTTAAGAAACAGCAATCAAGGATGATGCTGAAGGAATGAAATGACGAATAAAGGAATTAGAGCAAGGAAGTGATGAAATTTGGAGATTCCATAAGAAAATGATTTGGGTACCTAAGCAAGGAAGCTTAAGAAATAAAATTTTAGAGGAGGCCCATAAATCTAGGTATACCATGCATCCTGTTAATAATAAGATGTATCAAGATTTAAGAAATAATTTCTGGTGGATAGGAATGAAAAAGGACATAGCTAGATATGTATCTAAGTGTTTAACTTGTTCACAAGTTAAGGCAGAACACCAGAAACCTACAGGATTACTCCAACAATTAGAAATGCCAGTTTGGAAGTGGGAACTAATAACCATGGATTTTGTTACTAAGTTGCCTAAAACCAGAAAGGGCAATGACGCGATTGGGTAATCGTGGATCGATTAACCAAATCAGCTCATTTTCTACCCATGAAGGAAACCTTTAGCATGGAAAGATTAGCCAAATTATACGTAGACGAGGTAGTATCCTTACATGGAGTCCCACTCTCCATTGTATCGGATAGGGATAGTCGTTTCACTTCACATTTCTGGACAAGTTTTCAAGAAGCAATGGGGACCCGACTAAATTTAAGTACAGCTTACCCTCCCCAAACAGATGGACAAAGTGAAATGACGATCCAAACCCTAGAAGACATGCTCAGGGCATGTGTAATAGATTTTGGTGGAAATTGGGACGATCATCTTCCTTTAATTGAATTCTCCTATAACAATAGTTATCATTCAAGCATCGAAGCTGCCCCGTTCGAAGCACTGTATGGACGAAAGTGTAGAACTCCAGTTTGTTGGGCAGAAATAGGAGAAAGCCAATTATCAGGTCCTGAAATCGTACAAGAGACCACCGACAAGATAACTCAAATCAAGGAAAGACTAAAGACCGCTCGAGATCGTCAGAAGAGTTATGCAGACAATAGACGCAAACCGCTAGAATTTCAAGTTGGAGACAAGGTACTCTTGAAAGTTTCTCCTTGGAAAGGGGTAGTTCGGTTCGGTAAGAAGGGAAAACTAAGTCCAAGGTACGTAGGACCATTCCCAGTAATCCAATGAATAGGACCAGTTGCCTATCGCCTACAACTACCAGAAGAGCTGGCTGGGGTACATGACGTATTTCATGTATCCAACCTCAAGAAATGTTATTCTGACGAATCCCTGGTAGTACCTCTTCAAGATATAGAGGTAAATGAGAAGTTAAAATTTGTGGAGAAACCACTGCAGATAGAAGACAGAAAGGTCAAGTTTCTCAAGCACAAACGACTAGTGCTGGTCAAAGTCAAGTGAGATTCAAAGAGAGGACCAGAGTACACTTGGGAACTGGAATCAGAAATTAAACGAAAATATCCTTACTTATTCCAGTAAACCTCGAGGACGAGATTTTAATAAGGTGGGGAGGATGTAACAACTCTCGCCAAAATTATTATTTCTTATTTTATTATGTCCAATAGGAAACCCTAATTGAGACCACCAAGTAATATTGCATGACCCCTAAAATTTTCAGAACAATTGGAACTAGGATCAGGGTCCCTAAAACTCAGGGGGGTTATTCCCTAATTGATATTTATCCTCACAGTTTGTTGTACAAAATGAAATTCGTCAAAATTTTGACTCACCTAGGCTAGGAATACACGAGGCTACCCTACCCTAGAAGTGCACCCGTCGCGCCACGCGCAGGGACCAGGTGACTCTGGCGCGCCACGCGAGGGGACCAAATTTTCAGTATAAATGCAGGGGTTTGGCACTTGAAAGGCTGTCTTGTTTCGATGTTAAAATTCAATTCATACGCCAAGATATTCACTGTTTAGTGCAAAAACACACACAAGCACGAAGCTCTGCTGCGATAACAGGGTAATAACTCGATCACTGCTACGATACAATGTCCGATCGATTGAAACCAATCCGATGGATGTTTAAGTGCTGACCGAATACGGGCTGTACTTTGTCATTCGTCGTGAGGATTTTGATTTCGCGAGCTTATCGTAAATGTTGTATTAAGTTACTGACCTAGTTTCGTGTGCATTGTTATTTAAACTAGGTTACAAGGTTAAATCAGTAGGCAAGGTTCTGTCCGATTAAATTTGCAATGTGAGTCATTCTCTTTTTATTAACAATGTTTTACAATACTCAAATTGTTTTCAAAAAGTTATAATTACAAGGATTAAGTCTTGGTTATCTTGAATCACTGGCTGGTGGGGTATTGTGTACATTACTAATTTCTCACGGTTAGGATAATAATCCTAACAGTGATAATCATCACTATTTGGGTGAAAGGACCCAATAGTGGTATGACCATCGTCACCAGGGTGTGACACGGCGCCAGATAAAAATAAGATAGAAGCCATTGTAATCGCCCTTATGCTGTAATTTATAACTAATGTGTCATTTTGTTTAAAATATTTTTAAACATATTTCAGGTGACTTACTGTGAATCAAGGAAAAGTGCTACGGAGCACTAACAAGCTTGAAATAGTGGCTCAGTAAAATAAATAAGCATGTTTTGTAAAACAAGGAATTTCGTTGTAAAATTCCTCTATTGTAAATTATGGGGTTTGTACCAAATTATGAAATAAAATAATTGGGAATTTTCAAGTTTTAAAAGATCCTGTTAAACTTCCGCTGTCAACTCAAATAATAAATACCACGAGTTTCTGTCCCGCGACTCCTGGACCGGGTAACACCGGGACGGGGGCCGTGACATAAGGTAATACATCCCGGTTGTTTACCCAAAATCGGGCATTAATTATACGCTTTTGGATATTTCATGGGCGCTATATCAGGGTATAACAGAGTCAAATTTCATAGTTAAAAACTCGATTATGTTGCATTTAAGAAATGTAAAAATACCAACCTGACTTTTATCCTAAGCAAGTTGGCTCGTTTACATTTTAGATTATGTGTTATGAGGGTTTATTGGGGCTTTAGGCGAAAAATAAGGGTTGTCACGTACCTAGGCACCACGTAAGTGCACTTTTTTTCACCCTTCACACTACTAAGGTGTGTTGTATGGGTGTATGGCTTATTGGGGCTTTTATGTGAAATGTGATGTTTGGTTGATATAGCTTTAAATGATTGGTTTATATATTAACTGATAGTAAATAATAATACGCGCCCCAAGCCCTACTGAGGTGGCTTTGGTTGGTTGGCACCCTTAACTACCAAATATAATAGTCCACGCCAGATACCATTCCAACTTTTTAGTTTATGTATAATATTTATACTTAACAAATAAGTAAATGTGGTGCCACGTGACACAATTCTATGACCCAACATTGTTTTTCCTGCTTTTTATTAAGATAGCCTGATCCATGACGTGCGACCCACTTCTTTTGAAATTCCCCAATCATTTCTTTTCTAACTCTGCAATCGACTCACCGTGTAGTCGAATCACCAGAGAATTGTTACTAACTATTTAATATTTTCTTTATTCAACCTATTTCATAACATAGCTTTGTTTGTGTGTTTGACATCAAATTAGACAATAAAACTTGTTTTCTTTTTAAACCAGCCAAGCGGGGAAATATCCATGATCACGTGAATATGATGAAGAAAGATAAAGGATGTCACCACTTACATTTCTGTTTCCTTTGTTTGCCCATGTCATCTGCATGTGACATGTTTCCATGTCGATTACAATATGCTTTTATCCAACTGCTACCGGCAACTTGCTATGAAAGGAATACATAGTCAGCATGACCTATATTCCAGATATATAAACCTTATCTGAAGGACCAATATCACTCAAGGAAAAGTGCCCGGAAAAAAAAGTAACTACCAACCTTCTCAACTGTCATGCTAATCAGTCAAAATAGGCAAATTATTTCAAACCACCATTCATGATGACACATACATGACTCATTCAAATTAACCAATGCCAACTTCTAAACATCATGATCCAGCATACACTGCCTAGTAAATTCAGCATTAAGCGAGCTCGATCAGGGGCGCAACTTTCTTGTGGCCCGGGGTGCCGGCCCCACTGATTTTTCGCATGTAGTGTTAATTTTACTGTAAAGTTTCGGTTTTTTTTTTTGTAGTGTAAAAATAGTGAGAGTCCGCCCCCTCTGATTTTTTGTTAAAGTTCCGCCGCTGAGTCATATCGCTCTCAAACTATGGGCTTCAAGGTACATTCCATTTTAACAGAACATATGTTGCTGGTCTTAAGTGGGATATATCATATATATGTGGTCGATCATATTAAAGCGCGGTTGTAGACTACATGCTAACATCTCACATATGGAAATCAACTAACCGGGCTAAGGAATCGGAAATGTAAGTGATGATCATATTAGCTTTATCTTGATTAACCAAATTGGGCTCTAAAGTAAGTGGCAAATGAAGCTTTACACGTCATCAGATTTTATAAAAATGAAAAAAAATCAACTTTTCATAGAATCCCAAATAGGCCTAGTCATGTCAGCATTTGAAAAAAAAGAGAGAGACATGTTATACATCATGATGCATGACTTGCTCCCTAGGTGCCAAAAAAGAATCCCTTTTATATATCTAATCTTCCTTTGTTCTATGTACCGTCAGATTTTGAAAGGGTCGTATTATTGGCACACCTGGGGGATTAAATCGACACCCTCAATACGCATCGTATAGACCTATACGATGCATATTGAGGTGAGTTCAAACTTCTATGTCTGTCAAAGGCTGCCAATGTCCCCTACCAAAAAGCAATACGCACCGTATAGGCCTATACGATGTGTATTAAAGGTGTCGATTTAATTTTTTTATTTTTGCAAGGTAGGTTCCTGTCACGCGGTAGCTTTCCGTCACGCGAACGAAGAAGTAGCACTTTGGACATTTGTCGGTCTTCAAACATCTAGGAAACATTATTTGATAATACCCCTGAATTTATCGAAGCTGTAGAATGAGGTCCTCCACTGTTGGGTTATCATCTTTCAACCCCATTTTCCCTAAATTTATCGACTCTGTATTTCAACAGGGATGTAATGTAATGATTCCTCTCAATTGAATGGACCGACACTTGCTTCATAGGACTCACTTGAATCGTCTCGGATTTAATAACAATACGTTTAGCATCCGTGCCTGCAATTGGAATTGATCTGGGAACAACATACTCTTTGTTAACATATGACACATGATAAAAACGCTTCTTTAGACAATCTGGGATTATGTTCAGCAAATTGGGAATCACATATTTGCTTTAAGATTTACGTCTGATGTCCATGTTGGATCACATTTGACTTCATCTACGGCAGTCCACTGATTTCCTTCCCTCGTGTCTGCACCGTGATCTTCATATTCTTGGTTCAATACCAACTCATCTTTAATTAGTAGTGTTTGTTTGAGAACCTGATTCAGATACACAACGGTCCTCCAATTCCAGATCAACAAGCAAATACACAACGGTTCTCCAATTCCTGATCAGCAAGCAAATACACAATGGTTCTCCAATTCCAGATCAGTAATGTAAGGAGAAGCGTTGAGATAACGGACATCCATTAAGCTCAAAAAGAAAACTTATGTTTCCCATAGTCACAAAACGATTGCGGTTTGTAAGATTCGTGGTCGGTCTCGGGTGGGCATAAGATCCGTGGGCCCTATTGTCGTATCTGTGACTCCATGGAAGATGTGATTAAGGTAAGTGTGCCGTATCATGTGTCATAAAACGGAACATAATCCCAGATTGTCTAAAGAAGCGCTTTTATCATGTGTCATATTAGAGTAGTATGAGTCCGAGTCCATTGTGGTTCGTGTCGGGTTTGTATTTCTTCGTGTCTGCACCGTAATCTTCATATTCTTGGTTCAATACCAACTCATCTTCAGTAGTGTTTGTTTGAGAACCTGATTCAGATACACAACGGTCCTCCAATTCTAGATCAGCAAGCAAATACACAACGGTTCTCCAATTCCAGATCAGTAATGTAAGGAGAAGCCTTGAGATAACGGACATCCATTTGGAACCTGATTCAGATACACAACTCATATTCAGTTGTCACACCCCGATATTTCCACGTATTACCGGTGGGTCCGGTGGGGAGTATCGTGACGTAGTTGATATCATCATAGACAATTTATCACAGTTTATATACACAGTGGAAGTCGAAAGATAAAATCATTACAAACCGAATGAAAGTAATATCATTTATTACGAAAACGGTTGTGAAGGATCCACAGGTGGATCAAAGTTAAAAGAAACATTGTTCAGGAGATTTATAAACATCTAAGCTTGCAAGACTCTTTATTGATGCTAGGAGTAGCCAGCATATTCCGATTAGTACCTGCAGTTAACCTTTTTGGAAAATACGTCAGTTTTCACTGGTAAATACAATTAACCGACTCATTTTGAAAATGTTTAAGAAAATTGGTTTGAATGCACAAGGCACAAAATATCTTTTATAACTTGGGATAATTATTTAAATATAAACTTGTAAAAGAATTACATGTTTGTTATACGTTCAGTAGCCCGGGCTGAATACCAGGTTAAAGATTAATCGACACACCACATAATATAATCCCGCGACGATTTATTCTCGAACAGGCGGTTATATCTTTTATATACGCACCGGCAGGTGTAGGCCTACACCCTGTGCTTAGGTCGTGGCCATTTCAATGAATGATGCCAATGATATCCGGGACATGGTCATTAACCCCCCAAAGGCTTTAAGCAAACAAAACAGATTAAACGAGTAATCTCAATAAATTAACCTTCATATGATTAACAATTCAATGCCCGACCAAGCGGTATTTTATATACCGTACCCCAAGCCCGTATAAGGGAAAATAAGTTAAAAGTATTTACATGAGCAAATTATATAAATTTATCCCAGCCGTACAAATAAGCAAGTGCAAGTATCTTTTACTGGGCTCCTAAATCTGGAACGAAGGTTTTAATTAACCTATTAGATTTCCTAACAGTCTTACTTTTGACCGGTTAGTTTTAAAGAAAGGTATACGGTACAAACGCAAGATTAAGCGAAGACCAGATTAGAGTGTGGTTTAGACCCGACAAGTATGAAGACTTGTATAATATGGGTAAACTAAACACATTCTGTATTTTGAAGTGAAAATGATAAGGTTTGACCCGTTTCAGTTAATTTATGCAAACTAGTTACATAAACTGTACCGAACGTGATAAATGCATAACGGGTAACCAAATGAGTCATGAACAAGTTTCCTAAGTTAATATGCCTTAAATATGTTGTGATATCAGTAAGATACCTTCCATTATGCCCAAAATGGTTTTAAACTCAAATTATGCCCCGTAGGGGTATTTTGGTCATTTTAAAGCTTATAAAAGAGTTTAAATATTAATCTGAGTTTCGGGTCTGATATAATCAGTAAAAATATTTATTTTTATAAGTCATAACAGTAGGGTATTGCATATATTTGAAATTTATCTTTTATAACCAAACTATGCACCGTAGGGGCAGTTTGGTAATTTCACTAAGCTTTAAAGGTCAAAATTAGAATTCTGAGTTCAAAAATTTTGCTTACTGTTTATTTATAAAAATTTACTTAAAACATCAGTAGGTATTAAGTTTTATATGCTAAAAATAGTTTTGACCCATACTATGCGCTTAAAACGCGTAAAAGTCGGTTTTAAGCGATTTTCGGTTTAAAATAGGAAATCTGAGTTTTTGATCAGTTTATAAAGTTCAAAATGTTTTATTTATGATATAAAATCAGTATCAAAAAGTTGGGTATCAATATGTTATGTAAAACTCATTGTATCCAAGAAAAGGGTATAACCGACAATTACCGAATTGAAGCAAGTACTCTATGTTATGCTCAGCTTAAAAATAAATAAAAATCTTCAAAAATCCCAAAATATTATTTTACATCAGTGGGTAAAAAGTTTGGTGTCAAAATTTGGGTTTAGATAGGCTTTATGCTAATTACGTCGTTTAATTAATAAAAAGCTTCTTAATTACGATATTGAGCATAACTCCTAATCTAGACCTCAAACTGATGTCAAATTTTTAGGACAAGTTTATCCTCTCATATTTTCAAAAATCTCGTTTTAAGGTCAAAAGGGCATAATGGTAAACATTTAGGCATATAACGGAAACATGCACATTAATCGGATAACTAAGGAACCAAGTTGTGTAACCTCAGAGGGTTACACTATCCTATAACCTGGTCCTAATAGAGCTCTAAGGCATTTATAAAATATGCTATATTGGTTCAGAACTGAAAGTCAAAGCAAAAGTCTACTTTTGCGACTTTCGGTCCCGAACCGAGCCTAAACTGAAAATTGTCGGGTTGAACATGCTTAGACATGTTCTTATATTAATTACCAAGTTATACAAGTGATAAAACAGGTTTCATGGCTTCTACATTGCTAGTTATGCGTTTATTTGAAAATTGGCTTTCTGTTGACTATTTATAATTAAGTTTGACCCGTCAATTGACCTAGTTAGAGTGAGAATCAGAGGGTGCCCTTTTAAGGGTTTATTATCCTCATAATTACCAACTTATAGCTACTTTCAATTCGAGAATTGACTTGACCATTTGTGATTAATCACTAAGTCAAACCTTAATTACGACGGTTTTGACTTTTGGCCATTAAACTAATAAAACACGAATTAGAAAGGTTAAGGAAGCTTACTGAAGTACTAAGCATGACTAATGATCCTTAGGGAATGGTCTTCAGCTCAAGGAGACTCCAGAAAATAAGTTAGAATGATTTTCAAAGTGAATGCACAATGTTGCAACCAAGAGCTCATTATATAGTGATTTTGATTGAACAAGATCATGCCAACAAGGTCTATGGGTGATTCCTGATCATCCCCAAGTGTCCCTATGCATGAAAATCTGTTGGTGAAGCCCCTGGGATCGAATACCATGCATATAAGTCTGTGTAACAGGCTATAACACGCATCTGTCCAAGAAATGGGAGCTGGCAGGTTTTAGGCGGCCCGCGTAAGCTCCAAGAGGAGTCTTACGCGGCCGGTATGAAGCCCAGATCCGGTTAAAAAACTTTCAGCAATTGCACAGTTGGTCCCTGGTCCTTCTAATAGTGGTTTTAACTTGTTTTATTGCACTTTTAACCCTCCAACTTGACTTTTAAGGACTCCAAGTCATAAACCAACTTCGTTAAGTCCCCGGTTAGTTATACGATCACCGAAAAAGTCCTGAATTTCAACGTTGACGCTTTTAACCCTTTACTTAGGAATGTTAGCGTATCTTTCTCATACGATATCGAAACCTTGTAAAACTTTTATCACTTATTATAGTGAGCATAATTAATCGTTACAAAGCTTCGGGTTTGCTAAAAGGTCACCTAGAGGTATAAATTAAACATGTTGACACATTTAACCCTTGCGGTTTGTAAACTTTCACTTTCTTCCACAAACGGCTTCATATGAGTCAACTAATCATGTGTTAATTGGAATATTAAAAATTATCAGACTTAAATATCATTAGGAAATGACTACATAATTAACTTATCCAACTGTTCTTTAGAGTAATGGATAGTCTCGTTGCTTATGCCTAGTCTAAGGACATAATTATGCATTGAGATTTTCCCTTTAAGAACCTTAAAGTTGGAATTTTGTACTTGTATTTTGTCTATGGACCTTAGAACAATCCTCTTTTAAAGTTTTAAATGGTTCTAAGGTGAGTAACAACTTATTTTCCAGCTTCAAACATTTATTTCTTTGTACATATGTTGCTTATCAACACACTCATTATACTTTGGTACTTATGAGTGTTATAGTTGATTTATAATGCATCAAATTGTACAAGTGAAAATTTTAGTATGTAATGTACTGGAAATTGTACTTATTTCCATGCGTAAGCCCTTAACTTTATGGGTCATGGTATTGTACATTATTATGTATTCACATATACCACTTAGCTTTATTATGTATTCACATATACCACTTAGCTTTCGTAATACTTGAACGATAAGTAGACGCATCAAATCAGCTTTGGCCAGAATTGATACATCAGAAGCTCATTCAAGTTAAGCCATTTTGGTTTTGTAAAACATTATTTGATCCTTATTAATTAACTAAGTGATTACAAAACCAATTATTTAATAGCAAACCACCCGTTAGCGCGGATCGAACTGGTTAATGAGGTTTCGAGTCACAGTCTTGTTGTCTCGAGTCGAGACCTTATGGTCTCGAGTCGAGACCTTTGTCTCGAGTCATGATCTAATGGTCTTCGATTCATGATCTAATGGTCTCGAGTCGAGACCTCTGTCTCGAGTTGTGAAGGTTTAATGGCCTGATGATTTCGAGTCGAGACCTTGTTGTCTCGAGTCGAGACTGATGGTCTCGAGTCGTAATCTGATGGTCTCGAAACTTCCTATTAACAGCTGTGAATGTGGAAACATAACTGAAATTCGAAATCTAAGGGATTATGTGATAATGTTTCCTATTTCAGTGCTGATCTAATTTTACCAAATATTTCGAAAATCATAATCTGTTTATCTAATAACAGTTTTCGAAAATTTTTAGAGGACAAAAACAGATCAAAACAGGAAAAAACACTTAATAATCCGAATCATATTCCAAAACATAATAGAATTTTCGAATTTTCCTAAGAACATGATGAACCCTAAAAAAATAAAACATAAATTCTGGAACCCGAAACCTGAATTTTAAAGCTTTTCTTAAACAGATTTCGGTTATAATATTACCCAGTTGATTTCGAACGAACATATAATTGATCTTTTACGAAAACAGTGGTCTCGAGTCGTCCTTTATGACTCGAAAATTGGCTGTTAGTTTAATAAGTTATCAAAATTCCGTTTTCCAGATTTCTATCCCAGAATTGATGGATACGAAAACAGAACTGACTAATCAACATATGATCTGATACCACATGTTGGTTCAATTCTGTTTATACATGAAGGAAAACATGAAACACATACCTGTCACAGCAGAAAGTGCAGTGGAGAATCCAGTAATGGAGTTCGACATGCTTGTCATCGTGATCTGGTTTCTCCTTAGGGTGCTGACTGATGATGGGGACTTAGAAAACCCAAAAGGGTATCGGCTAGGAGAGGAGGTCGAAAATTGATGTTATGCTTATGGGGTGTTTCTAATGTGCAATTGTCTAACCCCTTAACCTCCACATAATTCTCCTTATATAAGCACCCAGGAGGAAACCTAATTAGTTAATAAGGGTAATATGGTCCATCAACAATTACCAACTAATTATTTAATAGGTTATTATATATTTTGATCTATATTATGTAAATGATTATAATGACTATAGATTAAATATTAATACATAATATATTTAATCTTACAATAATGTGTTCACAAACGGTTCATGAACACTTACCGAACAAGATTTTCTGTTCGTGTTCGTTAATTAAGGAAAGGAACGTGTTCACGAACACAAACGGACGACGAACACGACTGTGGCTAGAGGTGGATGGTGAGAGGGAGCAGCACTAGACCTTGAAGCCCTAATTGTTGAACAAAGGTCAATCGTATTTTTCGATGTGAATAATGAGAAGGTAAGTGGGGCAGTGCGTAAACAAGGTGGAGATAAGATTTTCTATTTTATCTGTTTAGGTAATTTGATAATGAAGAATTAACGAATATAAAAGTTTAGATAAATTAAATAAATGCTAAAAGATAGTTAATGAATAACATAAACAAATGAACATGAACGTGCACAAACGCATTATCGAACGTTCACGAACGTAATTAAACGAACAAGACGTCTATTCGTGTTCGTTCATTTAACTAACCGAACATAAGTTCTTGTTCGTATTCGTTCATTAATTAAACGAACGAACGTAAACGAACTTCCCACCAAACGGTTTACAAACTTGCTGAACGTTTGGTTCGTTTACAACCCTACGTCGATTGTTTTATAAATTTGCTTAAATTAGGTTTTTGTTAATTTTTAATAGGTTTATTTTGTAATATACTTTATTTATTTTATTGTATAATCATCATCATCGTACTCAGTAAATCCCACCAATAGCAAAGCAAAGGTAGGGTTTAAGGAGGGTAAGATGTAGACAGCCTTACCTCTACTCATCAGTAGGAATAGAGGGGCTGCTTCCAGTGAGACCCTGAGCTCGATAATAGTTTTGCATCAAGCATTGGACATAAGGCAAATAACACTCGACAATTGGGACAAAGAACGATTAGTGCATGTATCCTTGTCTTTCAGTTATCAACGCCACCACATGATGCATGATTAACCATCCTTAGCATTTAACGTTATTTTCATAAAATTTGTAAAATAACATTAAAATTAGTACACTTTCACTATTGTCTCCGATAACCCACAAATGTATACATTTTATGTATGGGGTTGGCTAAATGCACCCCCTTTTTTACTGGTCATACCCCCTTTCTAAAAATACAGTTTAAAAGTTGTCAAATTTCACCCTCTAAACAATTCAAATATTGTTTTTAAAAACTATTATGTTTCTATAATTTGAAGACACTTTCTCTTACTAGTATTTTATAAACGTAATTAAAATTAATAAAAAAAATATTTTAAACAATAAAAAAGTTTAACTTTTTTTTTTTGAAAAAAAAAACAGATGATTTTGTATTTTTTATTTATTTCGTATTTTAGTTCTCTCATCTTTTTATTAGTATTATTATTATATTAAAATGTTTTTAATATAGTTAACAACTTTTATTTATTAAAAGTAATAAGACGTAAAAAGAAAATAAAACGTTATTTAAGTTGGCTGGCTTTAAAACTTCATTTAAATTTTTGTGTATTATTGTTTATACAAACTGAATTCGAATACCCACTTCAAGCCGCTATGAACAAAAAAAATCCCATTTCAAAATTAAAATGACTCGCTTTAGTTTAAAACGTAAGAAAACGATTATTTTTCAAATAATCAAAAAAAGTTTCTTTTTAAATAAAATAATGTTTTAAAAACAAATACTAGTAATAATAATAATTAAAGATAAAAAATGAAAGAAAACAAAAGGTTTTGAATTATATTAATGTGAGTAAAGTACTTTTTAAGTCCCTATGGTTTGTGCATTTTAAGTATTTGAATCCAAAAACCAAACTTGTCTTGATTTGAGTCCCTGTGGTTTGTACCCTTTGAATCCAACCCTTTTAGTCTATGATTTGGATGAGGTTTGCATTTTGGATTCAAAAGGTTAAAAATACAAACCACAGGGACTCAAATCAAGACAAATTTGGTTTTTGGATTCAAATAGTTAAAATGCACAAACCATAGGTACTCAAAAAGGACTTTACTCTATTAATGTGAAAGTTGAAGGAGGAGGTATGTTCAGTAGAAAATGGGGTACATTTAGCAGCACCCTTTATTTTATGTATAATATATATGCCTATTTTGATGTATAAAATATATCTATTTTGACAACATCACAACAACAACAACCATACCCAGTTTAATCCCACCTATAGTGGAGCTACCGATAGGGTCTGGGGAGGGTAGGATATAGGCAAGCCTTACCTCTATCCCAGGGATAGAGAGGCTGCTTCCAGTGAGACCCTCGGCTCTATAAACCATAACCAAGACATAAGCTTCTGGAACATTATATAAGCACACAACTACTAAAAAAAGGGGGGGGGGGGGAAATAAAAGTAAACACATAAATGAATAAGTACGTGTTAGTAAAACTACGACACCGGGACTAGGTGAGAACTTATAAAAGCTTTATGACACCTCATACAAACTGAAAAATTAAACTCATAAGATGAGAACCTAAACCAAAAACCAGGCCACACTCCTAAAAGTCCTTAACCTTAATCCTACGTCTCCACGAAGTTCTGTCCTCGACTATGTCCTCAGATAGGTGCAAATCTAGCAAATCTTGCCTAATCCGCTCATCCCAAGTCATTTTCGGCCTGCCTCTACTCCTCCTTCCATCTACAGTGAGTGTTTCAACTATTCTACTCGGGTCTGTCGTCTGCCTCATCCTGACATGCCCAAACCATCTCAATCTCCCCTCCCTTATCTTATCTGAAATACTAGCGACTCCTAGTCTTTTCCTAAAACCTCATTTCTTATCTTGTCCAACCTAGTGTGCCTACACATCCATCTTAGCATCCTCATCTCCGCTACCTCTAGCTTTCGAGCATGCATTTTCTTGATGGCCCAACAATCTGTTTCGTATACCATAGAGGGTCTAATTGCAACCCTATAAAATTTCCCTTTTAATTTATCAGGGAACCTCTTATCGCACAATACCCCCGTGGCTGCTCTCCACCTACACCATCCAACCTGGATACGGTGAGCTACGTCGCTGTCTATCTCTCCATTACTCTGAACAAACGATTCTAAATACTTGAACTTAGTTGCCTGTGGAACGACCTGGCCCTCAATGGTAATCTGAGTGTCTTGTTCATCGCCTGCTCCGCTAAAATCACAGTAAAGGTACTCAGTCTTTGAGCGACTTATCCTCAAACCTTTGCATTCTAAGGCTACACGCCATTCTTCCAACCTCGCTTTCAAGCTTTGTTTACTTTCTTATGTCAGAACAATATCGTCTGCAAAAAGCAAGCACCACGGAACGGACTCTTGAATCAACTTTGACAATTCATCTAAGACAATCGCAAATAGAAAATGGCTCAACGCTGACCCTTGGTGGAGTCCTACTTCCACGTAAAAAAAATATCTGTATCCCCTACCGGTGCACAAAAGTCCGTAATTCTCATATCGTTTTCACCTTTATGATCCAAATCAAAATCAACAACCCCCTTCATGTCCCCGTTAACCGCACCTCACACACATACTTCACAACTCTCAATTAGGTTTCCAAAAATCCCCAACCAATCACCCCCAAATGGGCGAAGAAATCAACCACACAACAACAACCATTTGCATCAACGACCATTTACGCGACGACGAGCTCCGATCAGTCTTCACTAAACTCGAAACCGACAAAGACAAAAACATATTCAGTCTCGTATGCAAGCGATGGTTACATCTTCAGAGCACCGAGCGGAAGAAGCTCTGTGCACGTGCTGGTCCGCACATGCTTCGTAAAATGGCTGCACGCTTTACTCGTGTTATCGATCTTGATCTTTCTCAGTCCCCAGCGCGTTCTTTTGATCCCGGAGTTACTGATTCGGATCTTACTGTTATTGCGACTGACTTTACAGAGTTAAGAATACTCAAACTGCGAAATTGCAAAGGTTTGTTTTCTGTTTGTTCGTTAGTGTTGGTTTATTCATAGGTTTGGAAAATACCCGGTTGTTGTTTTGTAGAAAAGTTATGATTTTGGAGTGTAGAGGGGGGGGGGGGGGGGGGGGGGGAGGATTGAATCTTGAATTGTGGTAGGTAATGTTGTTAAAGTAGTCTAGGAGGCCAAGTACTCGTCGTTGAGTAATCGCTACACCTGCCTAATTACGCAGAATCGATCAAAGGCGGTCAACCTCAGCCACGATCTTAATGTTGCACATGTTGTGGTGGTGTGGGGCCGGGGGGGGGGGGGGGGTTACCTTTTTAGTAATGTTGCACATGTGTAAAACTAATAATTTTTTTTCCAAAAAAGTTTTTTATTTTTATTTTTTTTAATCTTAAAAATGCTAGATTTACCGCCAAAAATGTTAAAAAAAAGAGAAAAAAAAACTCGGTGTGTTTTTAAGTTGTTTTGGGGAGTTTTCGAGTTCTCGCAATAAAAGAAGTTTTCTCTTGAACCCTACCCTTATATATATGTATAATTTTCTGAAAATTAGCTTCCTTACAATTTTTCATGTCTGTGTGCTCCCCGAATACTCTCCGCCTAGGTTGAGTACTCACAGCTCCCCAGCCGACAACCTGGGAGCGCCCTGCGACTTCTTTAACCATGGGTAGCTTAAAAGTTGGCTTTTTTTTTTTTACCCAAGAGTCAAAATAGAGAATTTAGGAAATCTTGAGTCGGGTCTGTTAGGTGTAGTGAAGGCTGGTCGCATAGTTGTCAATAGCGAGCGTAGTGATCGCTATAGCGCGCTATGTAGCGTATAGGTCTAGGCTCGCTATTAGGGTTGTAGCGATAGATAGCGGTAGTTTAATTTTTTTTTTTTAATGTAAATAACAATTAAATATAGCTATAAAATAGCTGGATTTTAGGCTTTTGTTAAATATACATGTAAAATAGCATATATACCAGGGTATTTTGATATAATATTCATATATATATTTTTGAAAAATTTCTTTTCTAGTGTATCGCTATACATAAAATAGATGCCCGCTATTTATCGCTATTCGCTATGTGGCATAGCGATAAATATGGCTGGTTGGTGTTATTTTCTTGGGGCCTAAGTTATAAACCCTAATTGTTATCTTGTATATACCCCCATGGCCTCATATGTACTTGTAATCTTTGTCAGAACTTTAATGAAATAACCTAGTTGCAGCATGTGGACGTAGGTCCCCCAATGGGACCGAACCTCGTAAAATTCTTGTGTGATCTGTCGTTTTATTATTTTCTGTTTATTGCGTGATTATTACATTGTGTGTTTGTGTTTACGCTGCGCCACTTGAAACCTAAGAGGGTCGTGACTGAACTGTTAGTTATAGGGTCATTGAGCTTAATGAAATACTGATGTTTGTTGTCCAGTCCTATGGCAAAGTTATTATTAATCAACATTATGTTAATTAATATATCGACACATGATAACAATGAACAGCTATGCTTTTCTAGGTATCACCGATGATGGAATGTCTGCCATTGGATCAAGTCTTTCTTCTCTACAGTCATTAGATGTTTCGTACTGTAGAAAGCTAACCGATACGGGATTATCAGCTATCACAGAGGGCTGTCATGACCTAAAGATCTTACACCTTGCCGGTTGCCGCCTTGTTACCGACAAACTTCTAGAATCTCTTTCTAAAAACTGTCATAAGTTAGAAGAACTAGGTTTACATGGTTGCACCAACATCACAGACACAGGACTCACCTCTTTAGTTAACGGATGTAAACGTATAAACCATCTAGACGTAAATAGGTGCGGTAATGTTGGAGATCTCGGAATTTCCACCATTGCAGAAGGGTATTCAACTTCCTTAAAGACGTTAAAGTTGCAGGATTGTTTTAAACTCGGAGACAAATCTATATTCTCAGTGGCTAACTTTTGTAAAAATCTCGAAACCTTAATTATTGCAGGGTGTCGGGATATTTCCAGCGACTCGATAAGATCACTAGCTGCTTCTACTCGAAACCTTAAGATCTTAAAAATGGATTTTTGTTCAAATGTTTCAGACGTTTCATTGAATTTCATTCTTTCAAAATGCACTTGTTTAGAGATTCTTGATATTGGCCGTTGTGAAGAGGTGACAGATGCTGCATTTCAGGGATTAGCGAATTTGAACAACGGACGCGGTTTGGGTTTGAAGGGTTTAAAAATCACTAGTTGTCCGAAGATTACCGTGTTGGGAATAAGCTTGATTTTAACGGCGTGTAGGTCGTTGGAATACCTTGATGTGCGGTCATGCCCTCGTGTTACAAAAGCTCGTTGTGAGGAAGCTGGATTGAGGTTTCCTGAATCTTGTAAGGTGAACTGTCTTGAAATTTTATTGGAGCTTGATTTTTTGCCTTGAATGCAAGACAATGTGTTTTTTTGGGTCTTTTTAAAATGTTTTTGTGTGCAATTATTGTGTTGCATATTATGGGTTTTATATAACTTGTTGATTAAAGTTGTTTCTGTTCTTGGATTTTTTTTTCGGTTTCAGATTCGAATTCAAGATCGAAACGAACACAGGTGTGTTATTGCTTAGATTTTAAAGTTTCTTGTTTGTAAATAATTATTTGGGCGCGGAGGAAGCATTGCAAACCACAATTGTAATACCTTTGCTCTGTCAAGAGAAAATGTTACTTATTTTATAATTTGTATAAAGATGTTTATGAAAACTCTAATATTAAAAATACTGATATACTTTCTGTGTGTGAATAATATGATTTAAGATGTAAGAAATCATGCCAATTTCCATTTTGCTTGTTCTATTTTTAAGATTTTCCATAGTTTTAACATTTGACTGGTTAAAAAAATAATAATAACCGAATCAATAAACACTGCATATTACAACTAAGAGTACTAACTACTGTCTAAATAAATTGAGTTTTACACCATTAAAGTGGACTTGTATGATAATGAAGTTGTTTTGTTATATCTTATGCTTCTGGTTTTGTAGCATAGCAGCGTATAAGTCGACTTCCTTGTTTAAACCTTGGATCATTTGTATGTAGCAGCGTATCAGTCGACTTCCTTGTTTAAACTTTTGTATTAACACACATGTAGGTTTATCCTTACCGCTGTCACATATGTCTAATGCGATGACGATGATTAGAAGTCATACATTTCTAAGACTGGAAGGTATGGAGGAGGGTAGTCCTCCAATGATGGGCCGCTACGTAGACTGCCACATAAGCGGGTGTGAGGATGGGCCTAAAGGGGATGGACCTAGGGGGGGGGGGGGGGGGCATGAACCCCTTTATATATGTGTATGTATGTATAGGTGTGTGTGAGGGGGTGAGGCCCGACTTGGGCGGCTGTGGGCGGACGAAGAGGACGCCACCTGGACGGCGACGGAGCAAGGGGGTGGCAAGGCTGGGGCGGCGGCAAGGAGATGGGCCTGGGGACGAGCCCCATACTGTCCGGTCTAAGGAGCAAGGACAAACCTATGAATGCATTTGTTGTTGTAATGATCCTTATTATTTGTTTTTAACTTGGATGATCGGACATCCTTTTTTTTATCAAAGAATTTCTTGCGCGCTCCATAAATCCGTCCATGCGCTCTTGAGTGTTGTCACATCACTGCCACCTAGTATTTTAAAAAGCAATAAGCGTACTAACGAGATAAGCATTGATCATCCGCACGACAGTCGACAGGTAATCAAGGACGTTGCACTCTTAGTTTCACATTTCAAATACAAATTATTTTCAAATAGTTACAACTTGTAAATAGAGTTAAACGGAAATATATTAAAATAGATCGCATTCATAGAGCATACCATGAATAATCTCGGCTCTGATACTAGATGTTGGGAATAATCGCGACAGTATACCCTCGGCCAGGTAAAAAATATGAAGACTGGTAAATCACAACATCATTGTTATCACAATTTATCAACCACACCCAAAAATAACTAACTAAAGTATACAATTGTTCTTGTTGTTAAGTCAATAATTTGTCATGTGTTTGTTACTTTTGGTTGTTATTTCAGTTTTATGGTAGATGGATTACCTTCTTCACAAGCATTGTAACTTCACTTCTAATCTCTTTAGATCGATATTATTGTCAACATTCTCTCCTTTTCTAATGAAAAAAGGTGGTCAGTATCTCATATCACACCACTTCTAAGAACGAGGCAACAACATGTCGGTTTTAAGCTTTGAACATGCAGTATAACAGGGGATCATTGAGAGAAACCCGAGTGTAGTGAGAGCCGATGGTCGGAAGACACCAAAGTAGACAATGCCTTGCACTTTCTAGTGACTAAGTCCTGTATGTTGTAAAAGGTCACGAAGATACCACACCATCGTTGGAAATCATTTCGATACTTATTTTCCATTCCATTGGTCTTGTAATCAACAGCCATGATACATATATACCTTAAATGTATATATATAAAGCCCCTTAACTTAGATGGAAGTACTAACAATTTAAGTTCCCCATATTGCAAAATCCATGGGCCCAAGAAGGAATGTTTTCAATAGGAAAGTGAGGACATATCTACATGAAATCAGCTGTATTACTTTCTTATTATGGGCCAATAGTACACCTCTCTTCAAACCATCAGAATTTTGATATTGTATTTTATTCTCTTTTTCTTTTATAATATGGGACAGAAAAATGGTATATGCAGAATCATCATGCATGCCATGTGCTGCTTCTACTCTCATGACATGGCATACCGCATACATGGTACATTCAATAACCATGAACATGAACCTATATTTCTACAACTTTACATGTCAGTCTGATTAAACAAAATAAAGTAGCAATATTCTAACTCAAGCTCAAAGTCAAAAGGAGTGAATATATCCTACTTTCAAGATCTCATATGCTAACCACCAACAAGCATGACACACAGATGACTCATCCAACTAACAGTTGGTAGTTTATGACACCTTTATCAGCTTATAAATATCATGATCCAGAAGACATTAGCCAACAACTTCAGCATCAAGCACAACCAGATCACAACCACCCCAGGTCAAAATATGGATAACAGACTCTCGAGCAGCGCCTTGGCAGCCCCGATTGTATCAAGGGGGTTACTTTTGTCTAAATCTTGTCAAAGTCTATGCGCTCTTCCGTCTTCTTCCAAAATCAATGGCATAGAAAGACTGCTAGAAATTGTGAAACATAAGTTGAGTTATGGTGCCAAAATCCTTCCACTCGGCCGTGAGGGAAGAATCTTTGGTAAAAATTTCAGTACCCTGGACTCTGAGAAGTTGTTGCATGCTACCCGATGTTCCATATACACTACAGCTGGCCCGATCGCAGGCATCCTCTTTATCACTACCGAAAGGGTTGGATTTTGTAGTGATAGGTCTGTCAAAACGTATTCTGCAGCAGGAGAGGTGTTAAAGTTCCAATATAAGGTGTCGATTCCGTTAGAAAAGATTAAAGGAGTAGGAGAGAGCTCGAACATGAAGAGGCCATCGAAAAAGTATATGGAGCTTGTGACTGTGGATGATTTCAGCTTCTGGTTTTTGGGATTTCCTAATTATAAGAAAACTTTAAGATGTCTCCTCCAGAGAACCAGCCACAATTGCTAGTTTAGCAACAAATTGTAAATCATTAGTAGTCAACTCTTTATTGTAAATTCAAATTATACAACAGTATGTTGTATGTCTATACAAGAAGAAACTGTTATGAATTCAAACTTCAACTATCCGTTGTTTCTATATTTCTTTAGTTGATCTTTTCATCTGTTTTCATCATGTGCTATTTGTGCTAATAACATGGTCGCATGCATGGTATATATACATTCTGTGCTACATATGTAGTAGGAGAGATCTAAAAAATTAGTATCTCATTTCCTGTAACCAAAAATTAACTAGGAATTCAAAAAAGATGATAAAGCTATCTAATTTACGCATTACTACACGCGGGTCAATACTAGCCTTGTTATATAAAACATGGAAATACAACCGCGGGAAACCTATCTGACAATTTAATAGTTCTTGCCTTCTTGGTTTTTCAAGCGGGTTGGATAAATTACAAACATAAAGAGCACTTATTATAACTTCATTAAAAAAAATGTTCTTGCCACAATACTAATGTTTGGAGATAAATACACAAGAATATACATTCATAAAAATGGTACTATAACTATTAGGATTCATAATATAGAAAATGTTTAGAGATAAAAATCTCCAAAGAAGCAATTGTAACCAAGGGCGCAACTTCTACGGGGCGGGAGAGGACGGCCGACCCCTGAACTTTTCGCTCAGTAGTAGAGAGTATGTAGTTTTCGTATAGAAATTTTTTGGTATATACATTTTCGACCCCCCCTCGGTCGGAAATCTCAAACTTCGCCATTGATTGTAGCCACACAAAAAATACCAAAAACCATCTATATACATTAGATCAGTCGGAGTCAATAAAAGGTTTAGTAATTTCAATGGAAGCAGTAGTAAGGTGTAACAACTCTCGCCAAAATTATTATTTCTTATTTTATTATGTCCAATAGGAAACCCACCCCCAAGTAATATTACATGACCCCTAAAATTTTCAGAACAATTGGAACTAGGATCAGGGCCCCTAAAACTCAGGGGGGTTATTTCCTAATTGATATTTATCCTCACAGTTTGTTGTACAAAATGAAATTCGTCAAAATTTTGACTCACCTAGGCTAGGAATACACGAGGCTACCCTACCCTAGAAGTGCACCCGTCGCGTCGCGCCACGCGCAGGGACCAGGTGACCCTGGCGCGTCACGCGAGGGGACCAAATTTTCAGTATAAATGCAGGGGTTTGGCACTTGAAAGGCTGTCTTGTTTCGACGTTAAAATTCAATTCATACGTCACGAAGCTCTGCTGCGACAACAGGGTAATAACTCGATCACTGCTACGATACAATGTCCGATCGATTGAAACCAATACGATGGATGTTTAAGTGCTGCCCGAATACGGGCTGTACTTTGTCATTCGTCGTGAGGGTTTTGATTTCGTGAGCTTATCGTAAATGTTGTATTAAGTTACTGACCTAGTTTCATGTGCATTGTTATTTAAATTAGGTTACAAGGTTAAATCAGTAGGCAAGGTTCTGTCTGATTAAATTTGCAATGTGAGTCATTCTCTTTTTATTAACAATGTTTTACAATACTCAAATTGTTTTCAAAAAGTTATAATTACAGGGATTAAGTCTTGGTTATCTTGAATCACTGGCTAGTGGGGTATTGTGCACATTACTAATTTCTCACGGTTAGGATAATAATCCTAACAGTGATAATCATCACTATTTGGGTGAAAGGACCCAATAGTGGTATGACCATCATCACCAGGGTGTGACACGGCGCCAGATAAAAATAAGATAGTAGCCATTGCAATCGCCCTTATGCTGTAATTTATAACTAATGTGTCATTTTGTTTAACCTCAATGACTCGCCAGTATTTCCCCGCTGATAAAATATTCTTAAACATGTTTCAGGTGACTTACTGTGAATCAAGGAAAAGTGTTACGGAGCACTAACAAGCTTGAAATAGTGGCTCAGTAAAATAAATAAGCATGTTTTGTAAAACAGGGAATTTCCTTGTAAAATTCCTCTATTGTAAATTACGGGGTTTGCACCAAATTATGAAATAAAATAATTGGGTGTTTTCAAGTTTTAAAAGATCCTATTAAACTTCCGCTGTCAACTCAAATAATAAATACCACGGGTTTCTGTCCCGCGACTCCTGGACCGGGTAACACCGGGACGAGGGCCGTGACAGAAAAAAGGTGGTATTAGAGCCACTGATTTAAGCCAATTAAGTATTTAGAAATACTTAATTTTTCTGATTGCCATTCTGTGATTCTATGAAAATTTAATTTACAAAATTTTAACCTAGAATTTTGTGTGTTTCTTCATCTATGCTAACAGCATGAATGAACTATCAGAAGCACTTCAAAACTTTACTATCCATACCACAGATATGGATACCACAGGAAACCCATCTGGCGGATACGGAGAAACCACTGATCTTCCAGGCCCAGAACCAGGAGAGACCAAAGCCGAAAAAGAGAAGAAGACTCGTAGGCTGGAGGCGTATGCGTAGGAAGAAACCAGCGGCACAGAAAGTTATCAAGACTGAGGATCCGAAGGATAAAGTAAAAGGAAAAGAGATCGGGGAAAGTTCCGGGCAAGCCCAGGAAATGCCACTATGGGAGGAGCTGGATCGCAAACTGGCAAATTGTGACCTCATTAGGCCTGCTAATGAAAACCTCTTCAATTATCCCATTGAATCCCAACTCCCAGTTAATTTGAAACCGGCTATCCCAGATCCCATTGTCAACCCTCGACCTCTGGAGAACTGGAAGAATGGTGGACCGACGACTGATAATTTCAGAATCTCTTGAATAACTCTAACACCTTTTTCCCCCAGTTTGACCTCGAACCTGCACTAAACCCACCTATGAGCGCAGAAAACTTGGCTGAACTCCGTCACTACGGCGAGGAACTGGTGGATGCAGGAAATAGAATTAGGGATGTGGAAGAAAAAATCTCATGGAAATACGACGAGAGGGAGCGTCGTTTCTGAGATGCCAGCTGACTATGGTTATGTGGTTGTGGGAATGTGTGTTTAATAATAATATAATAATAAAATAATAATGAATAACTTAAAATAAAACTTTTGTAATATATTTGGTGTGTACGGATGCATATTAAAATATATAAAATATGAAAGTCGCAAAGTCGACAATTTTGGCTATACGTGTTGACGTGATTATGTGCAATTGTTTTATTGTGTTTGATTGTTATTTATTTTGTGCTAATAACTTATATATATTAATTACCAGATGGAACTCGCTGGTAATGAACCAGCTAACGAGGTTAACCAATCCGAGCAAAACAATGAAGATCACTTCCTTAACAGACAAGATATAGAAAATATTGTTGCTCAAGGAATAGCCAATGCTATTCCAGCAATCCTTGCTGCTGCCCGAAATCCAGTTGAACCTCCACCCAGCAAACGTACTCGTGATGACAACTTCAGTAATAGTGTAAATGGAGGCAACAACAATAATAATAATGATAATGATGTGATGCAAGCCCCATTTCTTAAGAAAATGAAAGCTGCAACGTCTGGTTGCACTTACAAGGAATTTCTTGCTTGTAAACCAATCGAATTTGCATGCAATGAAGGGGCAACTGCAGCACTGCATTGGTTAGAGAAAACCGAAGCAGTAATTAAAATAAGTAAATGTGCCGAGGAAAACAAGGTCATGTACGCGTCACATCTTTTTAAAGAAGGGGCGCTAGAATGGTGGAATACGGTACTACAAGCCAATGGAAGCGATGTGGCTTATGCCATGAATTGGGAAGAATTTAAGAGACTAGTAGAAAGAAAATTCTGTCCCGAATATGAAAAAGAACAAATGACAAATAAGTTCCTAAACCACCGAATGGTGGATGTTGATTGTCGAGGGTAT
The DNA here is from genome assembly GCA_030545235.1 of Helianthus tuberosus. Classification (NCBI taxonomy): domain Eukaryota; kingdom Viridiplantae; phylum Streptophyta; class Magnoliopsida; order Asterales; family Asteraceae; genus Helianthus; species Helianthus tuberosus. The sequence goes on along the minus strand of CM060386.1, from coordinate 28,983,086 downwards.
ACTTCGACATTCTTCGAGTATGCTAGAATTATACCTACCCTTGCTTCGCCAGAACCGGTACTTATTTCTCGCTATATTTGGGGTTTGATTAGCGAGATTCGCGATATCGTCAAAGCTGCGAGACCTCGCACAATTGACGATGCTGTGGAGTTAGCCAACACCTTAACCGACGGGTTGGTACGCACAAGAGAAGAAAATCGGAAAAAGGAAGTGGCCCAAAAGATTACCCAAGGATTCCGTGTGGGTAATAGTAATAATTTCAAGAAAAAGGGAACCGGGCAATCTTCCACTGCTCCATTTTGCAGTACCTGTAAAAAAAGCATTTTGAAAGATGCAAAGGGTATTGCAATTTCTGTAAAATTCCAGGGCATCAAGAAGAAGATTGCAGGAGGAAGAAATCAACAATCTGCTTCAACTGTGGAGAAGCTGGACATTTTAGACCAGACTGCCCCAAATTGGTCAAACCAGCTGACAACAAAGCCAAACCTCCAGAAGGAACTACCAAAAAGAATGCAAGAGCATTCCAGTTGACTATCCAAGAAGCAGAACTCATCCCAGATGTGATAGCTGGTACGTTTCTAGTTCATGACGTTTATGCAAAAGTATTATTCGACTCTGGTGCAAATCAAAGTTTTATAAATACTTCATTCTGCTAAACTCTTAAACTACCCTTAACCAACCTTAGACAAATTTTTACCGTCGAAACAGCAGATGGGAATTCTGTTAACATAAATAAGGTCTTGCGAGAAGAAAAGATAGAACTCTTAGGCCACAAATTTTTTGCAAACATGTTACCTATGAATTTAGCTGGATTCGATGTCGTATTAGGAATGGATTGGTTAGTAGCCAACCATGCTCGAATCCTCTGTGATAAGAATTCCATAGAAATCCGTGCACCCACAGGAGAAATAATTATGATTACAGGGGATAAGCCGCGTAAACCAATGAAGTTCATTTCTGTAATGAAAGTTGCTAGTTATGAGCGAAAGCAAGGAATAGTGTATATGATTTCAGTAATCATTAACACTAAGGATAAGGAACTTAAGGAAATTCCTGTAGTATCAGAATACTCGGATGTATTCCCAGAAGAACTACTAAGATTACCACCAGATATGGAAGTAGAATTTAGAATTCATCTGATTCTTGGAACTACACCCGTAGCTAAAGCCCCCTACTGGTTAGCCCCCACCGAAATGCTAGAATTGAAAAAGCAGTTAGATGAATTGCTAGGTAAGGGATTCATACAACCTATTTCATCCCCTTGGGGAGCACCAGTGTTGTTTGTGAAAAAGAAAGATGGTTCGATGCGAATGTGTATCGATTACAGGGAATTGAATAAAGTTACAATTAAGAATCGATACCCATTACCTAGGATTGATGATCTTTTTGATCAATTGCAAGGAGCTAGATATTTTTCTAAGATAGATTTACGCTCCGGATACCATCAGTTGAAAGTACAAGAAGAAGACATACTTAAAACTGCTTTCAGAACTAGGTATGGTCATTACGAGTTTACCGTCATGCCATTTGGGTTAACAAATGCTCATGCAACATTTATGGACATGATGAATAGGATCTGTAAACCATACTTGGATAAATTTGTAATTGTTTTTATTGACGATATACTCATTTATTCCAAAAGTCAGGACGAGCATTGTGAGCACCTACGTGCACTCCTAACTTTGTTAAGAAAAGAGAAGCTTTACGCCAAATTCTCGAAGTGTGAATTTTGGCTACAAGAGGTACAATTTTTAGGACACATGGTGAATCACGAAGGTATTCACGTAGATCTCTCCAAAATAGAAGCGATCACCAAATGGAAGGTTCCGCAATCAGCTATGGAAATTAGAAGTTTTCTAGGATTAGCCGGATACTATAGACGGTTTATTAAAGACTTTTATAAGATAGCTGTGCCATTAACTAAGCTAACCTGTAAAGCAGTGAAGTTTGAATGGGGATCTAGACAAGAAGAGGCCTTTAAGATTTTAAAGCAAAGATTAACAAACGCCCCAATTCTTGCCTTACCAGAAGGGACAAAAGATTTTGAAGTTTACTGTGATGCTTCTAAACTAGGATTAGGATGTGTGTTGATGCAACGCAAAAAGGTAATTGCATATGCCTCAAGGCAATTGAAAAAGCACGAAGAAAATTATACGACTCATGACTTAGAATTAGGAGCGATAATTTTTCCCCTTAAGATTTGGAGACATTATCTGTATGGAAGTAAATTTACTGTTTATACAGATCATAAGAGTTTAAGATATATATTTGGGCAAAAAGAATTAAACATGAGACAACGAAGATGGATGGAAATCCTAAGTGACTACGACTGTGAAATTCAATATCACGAAGGAAAGGCAAATGTAGTAGCAGATGCCCTAAGTCGTAAGTATCATGAAAAGCAAAAGCGAGTTCGTGCTCTTAGATTAAATCTACAATTAGATTTAATGGAACAATTGAAGCATATTTAAGAAACAGCAATCAAGGATGATGCTGAAGGAATGAAATGACGAATAAAGGAATTAGAGCAAGGAAGTGATGAAATTTGGAGATTCCATAAGAAAATGATTTGGGTACCTAAGCAAGGAAGCTTAAGAAATAAAATTTTAGAGGAGGCCCATAAATCTAGGTATACCATGCATCCTGTTAATAATAAGATGTATCAAGATTTAAGAAATAATTTCTGGTGGATAGGAATGAAAAAGGACATAGCTAGATATGTATCTAAGTGTTTAACTTGTTCACAAGTTAAGGCAGAACACCAGAAACCTACAGGATTACTCCAACAATTAGAAATGCCAGTTTGGAAGTGGGAACTAATAACCATGGATTTTGTTACTAAGTTGCCCAAAACCAGAAAGGGCAATGACGCGATTGGGTAATCGTGGATCGATTAACCAAATCAGCTCATTTTCTACCCATGAAGGAAACCTTTAGCATGGAAAGATTAGCCAAATTATACGTAGACGAGGTAGTATCCTTACATGGAGTCCCACTCTCCATTGTATCGGATAGGGATAGTCGTTTCACTTCACATTTCTGGACAAGTTTTCAAGAAGCAATGGGGACCCGACTAAATTTAAGTACAGCTTACCCTCCCCAAACAGATGGACAAAGTGAAATGACGATCCAAACCCTAGAAGACATGCTCAGGGCATGTGTAATAGATTTTGGTGGAAATTGGGACGATCATCTTCCTTTAATTGAATTCTCCTATAACAATAGTTATCATTCAAGCATCGAAGCTGCCCCGTTCGAAGCACTGTATGGACGAAAGTGTAGAACTCCAGTTTGTTGGGCAGAAATAGGAGAAAGCCAATTATCAGGTCCTGAAATCGTACAAGAGACCACCGACAAGATAACTCAAATCAAGGAAAGACTAAAGACCGCTCGAGATCGTCAGAAGAGTTATGCAGACAATAGACACAAACCGCTAGAATTTCAAGTTGGAGACAAGGTACTCTTGAAAGTTTCTCCTTGGAAAGGGGTAGTTCGGTTCGGTAAGAAGGGAAAACTAAGTCCAAGGTACGTAGGACCATTCCCAGTAATCCAACGAATAGGACCAGTTGCCTATCGCCTACAACTACCAGAAGAGCTGGCTGGGGTACATGACGTATTTCATGTATCCAACCTCAAGAAATGTTATTCTGACGAATCCCTGGTAGTACCTCTTCAAGATATAGAGGTAAATGAGAAGTTAAAATTTGTGGAGAAACCACTGCAGATAGAAGACAGAAAGGTCAAGTTTCTCAAGCACAAACGACTAGTGCTGGTCAAAGTCAAGTGAGATTCAAAGAGAGGACCAGAGTACACTTGGGAACTGGAATCAGAAATTAAACGAAAATATCCTTACTTATTCCAGTAAACCTCGAGGACGAGATTTTAATAAGGTGGGGAGGATGTAACAACTCTCGCCAAAATTATTATTTCTTATTTTATTATGTCCAATAGGAAACCCTAATTGAGACCACCAAGTAATATTGCATGACCCCTAAAATTTTCAGAACAATTGGAACTAGGATCAGGGTCCCTAAAACTCAGGGGGGTTATTCCCTAATTGATATTTATCCTCACAGTTTGTTGTACAAAATGAAATTCGTCAAAATTTTGACTCACCTAGGCTAGGAATACACGAGGCTACCCTACCCTAGAAGTGCACCCGTCGCGCCACGCGCAGGGACCAGGTGACTCTGGCGCGCCACGCGAGGGGACCAAATTTTCAGTATAAATGCAGGGGTTTGGCACTTGAAAGGCTGTCTTGTTTCGATGTTAAAATTCAATTCATACGCCAAGATATTCACTGTTTAGTGCAAAAACACACACAAGCACGAAGCTCTGCTGCGATAACAGGGTAATAACTCGATCACTGCTACGATACAATGTCCGATCGATTGAAACTAATCCGATGGATGTTTAAGTGCTGACCGAATACGGGCTGTACTTTGTCATTCGTCGTGAGGATTTTGATTTCGCGAGCTTATCGTAAATGTTGTATTAAGTTACTGACCTAGTTTCGTGTGCATTGTTATTTAAACTAGGTTACAAGGTTAAATCAGTAGGCAAGGTTCTGTCCGATTAAATTTGCAATGTGAGTCATTCTCTTTTTATTAACAATGTTTTACAATACTCAAATTGTTTTCAAAAAGTTATAATTACAAGGATTAAGTCTTGGTTATCTTGAATCACTGGCTGGTGGGGTATTGTGTACATTACTAATTTCTCACGGTTAGGATAATAATCCTAACAGTGATAATCATCACTATTTGGGTGAAAGGACCCAATAGTGGTATGACCATCGTCACCAGGGTGTGACACGGCGCCAGATAAAAATAAGATAGAAGCCATTGTAATCGCCCTTATGCTGTAATTTATAACTAATGTGTCATTTTGTTTAAAATATTTTTAAACATATTTCAGGTGACTTACTGTGAATCAAGGAAAAGTGCTACGGAGCACTAACAAGCTTGAAATAGTGGCTCAGTAAAATAAATAAGCATGTTTTGTAAAACAGGGAATTTCGTTGTAAAATTCCTCTATTGTAAATTATGGGGTTTGTACCAAATTATGAAATAAAATAATTGGGAATTTTCAAGTTTTAAAAGATCCTGTTAAACTTCCGCTGTCAACTCAAATAATAAATACCACGAGTTTCTGTCCCGCGACTCCTGGACCGGGTAACACCGGGACGGGGGCCGTGACATAAGGTAATACATCCCGGTTGTTTACCCAAAATCGGGCATTAATTATACGCTTTTGGATATTTCATGGGCGCTATATCAGGGTATAACAGAGTCAAATTTCATAGTTAAAAACTCGATTATGTTGCATTTAAGAAATGTAAAAATACCAACCTGACTTTTATCCTAAGCAAGTTGGCTCGTTTACATTTTAGATTATGTGTTATGAGGGTTTATTGGGGCTTTAGGCGAAAAATAAGGGTTGTCACGTACCTAGGCACCACGTAAGTGCACTTTTTTTCACCCTTCACACTACTAAGGTGTGTTGTATGGGTGTATGGCTTATTGGGGCTTTTATGTGAAATGTGATGTTTGGTTGATATAGCTTTAAATGATTGGTTTATATATTAACTGATAGTAAATAATAATACGCGCCCCAAGCCCTACTGAGGTGGCTTTGGTTGGTTGGCACCCTTAACTACCAAATATAATAGTCCACGCCAGATACCATTCCAACTTTTTAGTTTATGTATAATATTTATACTTAACAAATAAGTAAATGTGGTGCCACGTGACACAATTCTATGACCCAACATTGTTTTTCCTGCTTTTTATTAAGATAGCCTGATCCATGACGTGCGACCCACTTCTTTTGAAATTCCCCAATCATTTCTTTTCTAACTCTGCAATCGACTCACCGTGTAGTCGAATCACCAGAGAATTGTTACTAACTATTTAATATTTTCTTTATTCAACCTATTTCATAACATAGCTTTGTTTGTGTGTTTGACATCAAATTAGACAATAAAACTTGTTTTCTTTTTAAACCAGCCAAGCGGGGAAATATCCATGATCACGTGAATATGATGAAGAAAGATAAAGGATGTCACCACTTACATTTCTGTTTCCTTTGTTTGCCCATGTCATCTGCATGTGACATGTTTCCATGTCGATTACAATATGCTTTTATCCAACTGCTACCGGCAACTTGCTATGAAAGGAATACATAGTCAGCATGACCTATATTCCAGATATATAAACCTTATCTGAAGGACCAATATCACTCAAGGAAAAGTGCCCGGAAAAAAAAGTAACTACCAACCTTCTCAACTGTCATGCTAATCAGTCAAAATAGGCAAATTATTTCAAACCACCATTCATGATGACACATACATGACTCATTCAAATTAACCAATGCCAACTTCTAAACATCATGATCCAGCATACACTGCCTAGTAAATTCAGCATTAAGCGAGCTCGATCAGGGGCGCAACTTTCTTGTGGCCCGGGGTGCCGGCCCCACTGATTTTTCGCATGTAGTGTTAATTTTACTGTAAAGTTTCGGTTTTTTTTTTTGTAGTGTAAAAATAGTGAGAGTCCGCCCCCTCTGATTTTTTGTTAAAGTTCCGCCGCTGAGTCATATCGCTCTCAAACTATGGGCTTCAAGGTACATTCCATTTTAACAGAACATATGTTGCTGGTCTTAAGTGGGATATATCATATATATGTGGTCGATCATATTAAAGCGCGGTTGTAGACTACATGCTAACATCTCACATATGGAAATCAACTAACCGGGCTAAGGAATCGGAAATGTAAGTGATGATCATATTAGCTTTATCTTGATTAACCAAATTGGGCTCTAAAGTAAGTGGCAAATGAAGCTTTACACGTCATCAGATTTTATAAAAATGAAAAAAAATCAACTTTTCATAGAATCCCAAATAGGCCTAGTCATGTCAGCATTTGAAAAAAAAGAGAGAGACATGTCATACATCATGATGCATGACTTGCTCCCTAGGTGCCAAAAAAGAATCCCTTTTATATATCTAATCTTCCTTTGTTCTATGTACCGTCAGATTTTGAAAGGGTCGTATTATTGGCACACCTGGGGGATTAAATCGACACCCTCAATACGCATCGTATAGACCTATACGATGCATATTGAGGTGAGTTCAAACTTCTATGTCTGTCAAAGGCTGCCAATGTCCCCTACCAAAAAGCAATACGCACCGTATAGGCCTATACGATGTGTATTAAAGGTGTCGATTTAATTTTTTTATTTTTGCAAGGTAGGTTCCTGTCACGCGGTAGCTTTCCGTCACGCGAACGAAGAAGTAGCACTTTGGACATTTGTCGGTCTTCAAACATCTAGGAAACATTATTTGATAATACCCCTGAATTTATCGAAGCTGTAGAATGAGGTCCTCCACTGTTGGGTTATCATCTTTCAACCCCATTTTCCCTAAATTTATCGACTCTGTATTTCAACAGGGATGTAATGTAATGATTCCTCTCAATTGAATGGACCGACACTTGCTTCATAGGACTCACTTGAATCGTCTCGGATTTAATAACAATACGTTTAGCATCCGTGCCTGCAATTGGAATTGATCTGGGAACAACATACTCTTTGTTAACATATGACACATGATAAAAACGCTTCTTTAGACAATCTGGGATTATGTTCAGCAAATTGGGAATCACATATTTGCTTTAAGATTTACGTCTGATGTCCATGTTGGATCACATTTGACTTCATCTACGGCAGTCCACTGATTTCCTTCCCTCGTGTCTGCACCGTGATCTTCATATTCTTGGTTCAATACCAACTCATCTTTAATTAGTAGTGTTTGTTTGAGAACCTGATTCAGATACACAACGGTCCTCCAATTCCAGATCAACAAGCAAATACACAACGGTTCTCCAATTCCTGATCAGCAAGCAAATACACAATGGTTCTCCAATTCCAGATCAGTAATGTAAGGAGAAGCGTTGAGATAACGGACATCCATTAAGCTCAAAAAGAAAACTTATGTTTCCCATAGTCACAAAACGATTGCGGTTTGTAAGATTCGTGGTCGGTCTCGGGTGGGCATAAGATCCGTGGGCCCTATTGTCGTATCTGTGACTCCATGGAAGATGTGATTAAGGTAAGTGTGCCGTATCATGTGTCATAAAACGGAACATAATCCCAGATTGTCTAAAGAAGCGCTTTTATCATGTGTCATATTAGAGTAGTATGAGTCCGAGTCCATTGTGGTTCGTGTCGGGTTTGTATTTCTTCGTGTCTGCACCGTAATCTTCATATTCTTGGTTCAATACCAACTCATCTTCAGTAGTGTTTGTTTGAGAACCTGATTCAGATACACAACGGTCCTCCAATTCTAGATCAGCAAGCAAATACACAACGGTTCTCCAATTCCAGATCAGTAATGTAAGGAGAAGCCTTGAGATAACGGACATCCATTTGGAACCTGATTCAGATACACAACTCATATTCAGTTGTCACACCCCGATATTTCCACGTATTACCGGTGGGTCCGGTGGGGAGTATCGTGACGTAGTTGATATCATCATAGACAATTTATCACAGTTTATATACACAGTGGAAGTCGAAAGATAAAATCATTACAAACCGAATGAAAGTAATATCATTTATTACGAAAACGGTTGTGAAGGATCCACAGGTGGATCAAAGTTAAAAGAAACATTGTTCAGGAGATTTATAAACATCTAAGCTTGCAAGACTCTTTATTGATGCTAGGAGTAGCCAGCATATTCCGATTAGTACCTGCAGTTAACCTTTTTGGAAAATACGTCAGTTTTCACTGGTAAATACAATTAACCGACTCATTTTGAAAATGTTTAAGAAAATTGGTTTGAATGCACAAGGCACAAAATATCTTTTATAACTTGGGATAATTATTTAAATATAAACTTGTAAAAGAATTACATGTTTGTTATACGTTCAGTAGCCCGGGCTGAATACCGGGTTAAAGATTAATCGACACACCCACTACAAAAAAAATGATTATTAAGGACTGAAAAATCAGTCTCTAATGCATCAAAATCAGTCCTTGATGGGTATCAGGGACTGATTTGCCAGTCCCTAGCCAGTCTCGGATACCTAGTACTAGATAGTGGTTTTAGTAACTAAAAAACAGTCCCCATTGGATGGCACCAACAGGAACTATCATTCAGTCTCTGAAATACATGTAATTTTGGAACTAAATGTTTACCCTGGTACCACATCATTTCAGTCTCCGAAACATTTTTTCCCTGACTGAAATTCAGTTTCTGGTACTACAATATATCAGTTCCCTACACATTTTTTAGGGACTGAAAATTAGTACTTTAAACCATGTCTAGTCCGTCTCTAATAAGATGTTTTCGAAACTAAGAATTAGTCTCTGAAACCACATCATTTTAGTTCTTATTATGATTCTTTTAAAGACTGAAAATTAATCTCAAATATCATGTCATTTTAGACTCCAGTATGGTTTTAGAGACTAGAAATCAATATCAGGTAACATTTACTTTTAGTATCCAACATGTCTTAATACAAAACGAATGATTTTCACTGAGTTCTATTACAAAAACGTTGCTAAACGTATTTTACAGATATTATATTCATAAAAATTTACAACAATGTATAAGTTCTACAAATATATAGAGCTAAAATTGCATAAACAAAGCTGAATATACAGCTTGACTTTGATCACCACATGTGCTTTTGGGCGCACTAGTCCTAGGTTTGGCACAAGACTCGTTGCAAGGTCCACAACTTTCATGACAAGTTACTTTGATGTCTTTTTCAACACTAAATATTGCTTCTTTTAAGTTTAAAGCCAGAACGCAACCTTGATCTTTGCCTTGTGTAGCTCTCTAAATGAGTTTCTTGCGCCCTTGACGCAACAAATCAAGCAGGTTGCTGATGAACACATTGAAATGAAAATAATGTTAGACTCATGGAGTAAATCATAAGCCATTTGACTACAATTAATTGCTCAAGTCGAACTACTGCAAACGGTCGATTGGTGGTCGCTCGCGGCTAAGCACGGTCAAACAAACATTCTTGACAAGAAAAACCTGGGAGTTCCATCAAATGTCGGACCGCAACTGCAAAATGAGAAGGCGAAAATGAGCAAACAAACATTATGACCGACTTATTAGTTATTACTACTCAACAACACGTATAATGTTTAGATAGCTACCTCCGTTAACATATTTAACCGATTTGAACTCTTCGTTTGAATCAACCGACAAGTCCTCAGATGAATATCCTTCTTTCTTAGAACTCATTGGAGTCACACCTGCAACTTTATGTAAAAATAGTGAATTGCATTAACATAAAAATTATTAAAAAAAACAAATAAAAGGTCACTTAAATAATAACTTGCTGTCTACATATATATACTTGATATCCTTTGTATCATCATCTAGAGATATAATGGACCTTCTTTGAGTCTCGGATTTTGGTTGCACCTTATAAGGTTCAATTTCCTTCACAAACAGAAGAAGTAGATTAGTTATCATATATATTTTTTTTTGAGTAAAATCTCATTTTCGTCCCTGACATTGGTCACTTTTGCGGCTTTTGTCCAAAGGTTTGTTTTTCCGGATTTGGATTCAAAAGATTTGAAATCTTGCCATTTTCATCCGACTCGTTAACTCCATCCATTTTTTTACGTTAAAATAAAAACACTATAAGAAATAAAGACAAAAATACCCCTGACTTAACGTTAAAAAATGAATGGAGTTAACGAGTCGGATGAAAATGTGCAAATTTCAAACCTACAGAATTCTGAAAATACAAACATCCTAAAAGCTTCCCATCGTTAATACAGATGTCACCAAAATTTGACCATCCTAAGTCAATATCATCATGACAAATTACCCTCTCCCATGAATACACCTAGACCTGGCAAACGGGTCGGGTCGAGTCATGGGCCAAAACGGGTTCAGGTCAAAACGGGTCAATTATAAAAAAGGGTTGTTTTGGTTCGGGTCGAAACGGGTCCGGGTCAGAACGGGTTTCGGGTCGGGTCAGGTTTTACTTTACTTTACTTTAAAGTTATCCAACAAGTTACGAGTCAAAGAATTGAAATTTATGACCCATTTCAAGGTGTAGATTGAACCATTTTATTCAAAGAATTGTAGGTTTAGTTCATAAACTAAAACCAAAATGTATTAAACTTGAAGCCGTTTTTCAAAGAATTGTAGTTTAGTGCATAAACTAAAAGCAACATGTATTAAACTTGAAGCCATAGCAGTTAGCACTCAACCTAAAATAGCACTTCGTCCATCTAATCATGTTAATGAAAATACTATTAAGATTCAAGACAAACAATGCATTTGCTTCTTGAACATCTTATAGGCTAACCATAACTCCAACCACGATTTGTATCCAAGTTTCATACACCTAAACACTACAAAACTGACTATCTACAGCTTGAAAACACAATAATGAAATAGTCAAGTTTCATAAAGAAAAGCCAAACAACCCCTTATTAATATAATCTAAAGCATTGGATCTTGCAAGGAAATATTAAAGATTTTATTAATCAAATTAATTAGCCATGCATACACATTCATGTTTCAAACAACAGCATCCGTAAAATCAAAATTTATGCACAAATCTTGTAATTTGCTACTTTCTTCATTGGTCTAGTGTTCATCTGAAAAAATACACACATAATGCTCTTCATTTAGTAGGGATGAGCTCGGTACCGACCGGTACTGGAACCGAAAGTATCGTTACCGAAAATCCCCAAAAGTAGGTACCGGTACCGAATATACCCGGTACGGTACGGTTCAGTACCGGTATTTGAGGGTATCAGGGTAAAAACCGGTAAATACCGATACCGAACCGGTACCGAACCAGCATCGAAAATGTCAAAAGTCGGTACCGAAAATGTACCCCGGTTCGGTAAATTCGGTAATCATTGGGTAATCATTGTTGGGCATTATGGGGCATTATACCACTACACTCTTTTTAAATTCAAGCCCCATAATGCCCTTTTGTTGACTATGACACCACATGTAGGATAATGCCCAAGGAAGGGGCTTGAACTTCAAGCCCCACTACACATGATGTAAAAATGAAACACTTTAATTTGTGGAATTCGTGTATATCATATGACTACTAATCCATGCATTCAATAGGGGGGAATCGGATACAGAAAACACATTCCGATTTCTAAATCCTTAAGTCATCTAGATATGTACGTGAAGTATAAGAACCATTTACCATTATATATATGTTGCTAACACTAATAGGTTAACATACACATACGCATTAGCATACTTGTACTATACAACTATCAACCTCATGTTTCCTGTCCTAAAAGCCTAAATCAGATCTCAACATCATGTTTAGATACCACCGAAATCTAGAGAAAATATAATAATTTATCATAAAAAGTAAACAAAAAAATAATTCAACTAAAATAGTTTTGGGAGATAGAAACAGAAATCGTTTGAACGAACACGAATCATAACTATCATTCCATCAAATTTACTCTCCAATTATAAAACAGCATGTATCCGATCAATTGAACTGTAAACTCATCACATCCTCATACAGATGAGTGATTACAGATCAATGAACATCATCACATCGCAACACTTGACCAATTCATGGATCATATCATATCAATTAACTTCTCCAGTCACATGAAAACAGAAAGCATCTGACGAACATGCATCACAAACATCATTCTGTAAAATTTTACTCTCTGATTAAACAACAGCATGCATCAAATCAATTAAACTTTAAAATCATCATATCCTCATACAGATTACAGATCAACAAACATCAACGCATCAAAAAACTCGATCAATTCATGCTTCACATCATATCAATTAACTTCTTCAATCACATGAAAACCTTACAATCGCAGAAGTTCTAAGCACATTTATCCGATCAATTGAACTCTAAAATCATCATATCCTCATACAGATTACAGATCAACAAACCTCTACGCATCAAAACACTTTATCAACTTACGCTTCATATCATATCAATTAACTTCTCAAATAACATCAAAACCTTACGAACAACAACAATCACAGAAGTTCTAAACATCTAAGACACGTATACAGTTTCCAGTATACAGTATATACTACCTGAGAGAGAGTAGGTTACTTCATCAAGCAAAGTTGATCTGAAATTAAATATAGACTAATACAGTCTTCATATCGACCAATTTGGTCTAACAATGTCTATTTTTTGTAATTTTCACTAAAACTTGTCTTAATTCTAGATCTAGTTACATAAAACTAAACCAATTACACCAATCAATAAAAACAAATCAATCATCATCATCATATAATTAACATTAACAATTAACAATAAACAAAGTAACAAACAAACTTACCTTAGCGGTGTATTCCAAAATCTATACGTTGACCTAATTCGAAGATAATTTGACCTAATTCGAAGATAATTTCGATTCAACTGAAGGTTTGTTCAAATCGTTCATCGAAGCTAATTTCGATTCAGCTGACGGTTTCTGCAAGATCTATACGTTGTGAATGGGAAGAGATGAGAGGACCTTGCGTTTCCATTTGAGAGCTTAGAACAACTGGAGGTATCAGATGGAGGATGAGAAGTTTCATAGGTTTTGGTAACGACGATTACCTATTGCCGGCCCTGGTTTTCAATAAAAAAAAACCCTAAATAATGAGCGGGATATTAACCCGCCTAGTTAAATTTGGGCATAAAATTTCATTTTTCTACCGCCAAGACGGTAGCAATTACAAAAATAAGCATATATTTGGGATAATCTAGGGAAGTTATTTTTTTTCATGAATTTGTCACCAAAAATAGATGGTGGCAAAATTTTACACGACTTTGCTACCAAACGATGTTGAGTACGCTTAATTTACATATCCGTGGAAAATAGGTGGCTAAATTTGCCACCGATTTTTTCGGTAGCAAATTTTGGTGACAATTGCCAAGTTTTCTAGTAGTGTTTAAACGCGTGCCAACACAAGTGGCGCGAGCTATGAACGAAACTCGATCGTTTTAAAGCCTACTACGACAGCGTCCCGGGCGGTGAGATAAGTCACGAAGACCGGGTAGCGGTGGCCAACATCGAGTTTCGGGGCAAGGAGCGGAAGCCGTTTGACAAGCTCGCCATTTTCGAAATCTATCTAACGCTTTAGGTTTTTTTTTTAATTTTGTAATCCTTTTTTTTTGTAGAATTTTGTAATGTTTAGGAAATTTTAATAAAATTTTAGGCTTTTTTTTAAATGTTGTGTGTATTTTTTTAATTTTAGATTTTTTTTATATTAATACATTTACGCCATTTTTCATTACACCGGGAACACATTTGACACTAAAATTCAGTAGCAAATAACTGTCCCTCCAAAAAGTTATATGGTGGGAACATATTTGCGACTGAAATTTAGTCTCAAATAAGGTGTCAAGGTATTAGGGACTGATTTTTTGTTACTAAAATACATGGTGTAGAAATCAGTCCCCGATATTATTAGTGACTGATAAATCAGTCCTAGATATTACGTATCTGAGACTGATATATCAGCTTCTAATAATTTAGTCTCTAATGGTCACTTTTCTTGTAGTGACCACATAATATAATCCCGCGACGATTTATTCTCGAACAGGCGGTTATATCTTTTATATACGCACCGGCAGGTGTAGGCCTACACCCCGTGCTTAGGTCGTGGCCATTTCAATGAATGATGCCAAGGATATCCGGGACATGGTCATTAACCCCCCAAAGGCTTTAAGCAAACAAAACAGATTAAACGAGTAATCTCAATAAATTAACCTTCATATGATTAACAATTCAATGCCCGACCAAGCGGTATTTTATATACCGTACCCCAAGCCCGTATAAGGGAAAATAAGTTAAAAGTATTTACATGAGCAAATTATATAAATTTATCCCAGCCGTACAAATCAGCAAGTGCAAGTATCTTTTACTGGGCTCCTAAATCTGGAACGAAGGTTTTAATTAACCTATTAGATTTCCTAACAGTCTTACTTTTGACCGGTTAGTTTTAAAGAAAGGTATACGGTACAAACGCAAGATTAAGCGAAGACCAGATTAGAGTGTGGTTTAGACCCGACAAGTATGAAGACTTGTATAATATGGGTAAACTAAACACATTCTGTATTTTGAAGTGAAAATGATAAGGTTTGACCCGTTTCAGTTAATTTATGCAAACTAGTTACATAAACTGTACCGAACGTGATAAATGCATAACGGGTAACCAAATGAGTCATGAACAAGTTTCCTAAGTTAATATGCCTTAAATATGTTGTGATATCAGTAAGATACCTTCCATTATGCCCAAAATGGTTTTAAACTCAAATTATGCCCCGTAGGGGTATTTTGGTCATTTTAAAGCTTATAAAAGAGTTTAAATATTAATCTGAGTTTCGGGTCTGATATAATCAGTAAAAATATTTATTTTTATAAGTCATAACAGTAGGGTATTGCATATATTTGAACTTTATCTTTTATAACCAAACTATGCACCGTAGGGGCAGTTTGGTAATTTCACTAAGCTTTAAAGGTCAAAATTAGAATTCTGAGTTCAAAAATTTTGCTTACTGTTTAATTATAAAAATTTACTTAAAACATCAGTAGGTATTAAGTTTTATATGCTAAAAATAGTTTTGACCCATACTATGCGCTTAAAACGCGTAAAAGTCGGTTTTAAGCGATTTTCGGTTTAAAATAGGAAATCTGAGTTTTTGATCAGTTTATAAAGTTCAAAATGTTTTATTTATGATATAAAATCAGTATCAAAAAGTTAGGTATCAATATGTTATGTAAAACTCATTGTATCCAAGAAAAGGGTATAACCGACAATTACCGAATTGAAGCAAGTACTCTATGTTATGCTCAGCTTAAAAATAAATAAAAATCTTCAAAAATCCCAAAATATTATTTTACATCAGTGGGTAAAAAGTTTGGTGTCAAAATTTGGGTTTAGATAGGCTTTATGCTAATTACGTCGTTTAATTAATAAAAAAGCTTCTTAATTACGATATTGAGCATAACTCCTAATCTAGACCTCAAACTGATGTCAAATTTTTAGGACAAGTTTATCCTCTCATATTTTCAAAAATCTCGTTTTAAGGTCAAAAGGGCATAATGGTCAACATTTAGGCATATAACGGAAACATGCACATTAATCGGATAACTAAGGAACCAAGTTGTATAACCTCAGAGGGTTACACTATCCTATAACCTGGTCCTAATAGAGCTCTAAGGCATTTATAAAATATGCTATATTGGTTCAGAACTGAAAGTCAAAGCAAAAGTCTACTTTTGCGACTTTCGGTCCCGAACCGAGCCTAAACTGAAAATTGTCGGGTTGAACATGCTTAGACATGTTCTTATATTAATTACCAAGTTATACAAGTGATAAAACAGGTTTCATGGCTTCTACATTGCTAGTTATGCGTTTATTTGAAAATTGGCTTTCTGTTGACTATTTATAATTAAGTTTGACCCGTCAATTGACCTAGTTAGAGTGAGAATCAGAGGGTGCCCTTTTAAGGGTTTATTATCCTCATAATTACCAACTTATAGCTACTTTCAATTCGAGAATTGACTTGACCATTTGTGATTAATCACTAAGTCAAACCTTAATTACGACGGTTTTGACTTTTGGCCATTAAACTAATAAAACACGAATTAGAAAGGTTAAGGAAGCTTACTGAAGTACTAAGCATGACTAATGATCCTTAGGGAATGGTCTTCAGCTCAAGGAGACTCCAGAAAATAAGTTAGAATGATTTTCAAAGTGAATGCACAATGTTGCAACCAAGAGCTCATTATATAGTGATTTTGATTGAACAAGATCATGCCAACAAGGTCTATGGGTGATTCTTGATCATCCCCAAGTGTCCCTATGCATGAAAATCTGTTGGTGAAGCCCCTGGGATCGAATACCATGCATATAAGTCTGTGTAACAGGCTATAACACGCATCTGTCCAAGAAATGGGAGCTGGCAGGTTTTAGGCGGCCCGCGTAAGCTCCAAGAGGAGTCTTACGCGGCCGGTATGAAGCCCAGATCCGGTTAAAAAACTTTCAGCAATTGCACAGTTGGTCCCTGGTCCTTCTAATAGTGGTTTTAACTTGTTTTATTGCACTTTTAACCCTCCAACTTGACTTTTAAGGACTCCAAGTCATAAACCAACTTCGTTAAGTCCCCGGTTAGTTATACGATCACCGAAAAAGTCCTGAATTTCAACGTTGACGCTTTTAACCCTTTACTTAGGAATGTTAGCGTATCTTTCTCATACGATATCGAAACCTTGTAAAACTTTTATCACTTATTATAGTGAGCATAATTAATCGTTACAAAGCTTCGGGTTTGCTAAAAGGTCACCTAGAGGTATAAATTAAACATGTTGACACATTTAACCCTTGCGGTTTGTAAACTTTCACTTTCTTCCACAAACGGCTTCATATGATTCATAATTGATCCGTTTAAGGTATAAACATCGTGTAGGGTTGTTGAAAGGTATAATTATCCAATGTTGATACTTTAAATCCTTTTACATACATACTTTCTTTGTTTGTCAACTTTAGTTCCTCATATTCAATCCATTACGCGTTTAAAGCTCATGACACGTGTCTTCATTATATTGGTTTTGATTTTACGAGGTTTTACATCCTCACCCCCTTAAAAGAAATCTTGACCTTGAGATTTACTGAAATAAATGAGGGTACTTCTCTTTCATTGTGGACTCTACCTCCCACGTATATTCGGGACCTCTACGGGCATCCCATTTAACCTTTACAATCGGTACATGCTTCTTTCGAAGTTTCTTAACCTGTCGATCCTCGATTGACAAAGGTTTTTCAACAAATTTCAAGCTCTCATCTATATGCACATCCGTATGTGGCATGACTAGTGACTCATCAGCTAGACATTTCTTCAGATTGCAGATGTGGAACACATTATGAATACCACTGAGCTCTTCAGGCAAGTTTAACTTGTAAGCCACTGTTCCGACACATTCGATGATCTCGAATGGTCCTATGTATCTTGGGCTTAACTTGCCTTTCTTGCCAAATCGCATTACCCCTTTCCAGGGTGATACCTTAAGTAATACTTTGTCACCTACCTCGAATTTTAGAGGTTTACGCCTTTTATCTGCGTAGCTTTTCTGCCTATCCCTGGCAGCTTTGAGACGATCTCGTATCTCTACAATATTATCTGTCGTCTCCAGGACTATATCAGGTCCTGTTAGTTGGACATCTCCAACTTCTGCCCAACAAACGGGCATTCTGCACTTTCTTCCATACAGAGCTTCAAAAGGTGCAGCTTGAATACTGGAATGATAGCTATTGTTGTATGAGAATTCAATCAATGGAAGATGATCATCCCAACTTCCTCCTAAGTCAATAACACAAGCTCGTAGCATATTCTCGAGTGTCTATATAGTACGTTCACTTTGACCATCCGTCTGAGGATGATATGCAGTGCTGAAATTTAATCGAGTTCCTAGGGATTGCTGGAAGCTTTTCCAGAAATGCGATGTATACCTCGTATCCCTATCAGAGATGATAGATACTGGCACTCCGTGTAGAGATACAATCTCGTCCACGTACAGCTGAGCTAACTTATCTGAGTTGTGTGTTTCCTTAATAGGTAAGAAGTGGGCTGACTTAGTCAATCTATCCACTATAACCCAAATAGTATCATTTCCTCGTTTTGTTTTTGGTAACTTGGTGATAAAATCCATAGTCACCATTTCCCACTTCCAGGTGGGAAGTTCAGGTTGTTGCAGCAAACCTGACGGCTTCTGGTGCTCTGCCTTAACTTGAGCACATGTCAGACATTTGGCCACATAAGTAGCTACAGACTTTTTCAAACCTATCCACCAATAATTTGCCTTCAAATCCTGGTACATCTTGTCACTTCCAAGATGAACATAATACTTGGAGTTATGGGCTTCTTGAAGAATTACATCCCTAAGTCCTCCATAAATTGGAACCCATATTCGTCCATTCAATCTTAGGATTCCATCCTTGCCATGTGATAACTGTTCTGTAGTGACTCCCAACTTTTCATTAGGATAGTTAGCTTCTAATACAGCTTCCTTCTGAGCGGCTAACAACCTTTCATTCAAACTGTTTTTCAATTCAATGCTCTTGGCATTGATTCTAATGGGCTTAACTCTTTCCTTCCTGCTCAAAGCATCAGCGACTACATTTGCCTTGCCTGGATGGTATCGTATTTCACAATCATAGTCATTTAAAGTCTCCATCCATCGTCGCTGTCTCATGTTCATATCCTTCTGATTAAACAGATGTTGAAGGCTCTTGTGATCAGAATAGATCACACACTTGGTACCATATAAATAATGCCTCCAAAGTTTTAGTGCAAACAAAACTGCACCCAACACCAAGTCGTGGGTGGTATAATTCTTTTCGTGCACTTTTAGTTGTCGGGAAGCATATGCAATAACTTTACCCTTCTGCATTAGCACACATCCCATGCCAGTGTGCGATGCGTCGCAGTAAACCACAAATTCTTCAATTCCTTCAGGCAATGTCAACACAGGAGCATTGCTTAACTTCTGTTTAAGAATATCAAAGGATTCTTGTTGCTTAGGACCCCAATCAAACTTAATATTCTTACGAGTTAAAGAAGTTAGGGGTGCTGCAATTCTTGAGAAGTTTTCAATAAAACGCCTGTAATATCCTGCCAGACCCAAAAAACTACGAATTTCTGTAGGCGTCTTTGGCTCTTGCCAATTCATGATAGCTTCAATCTTAGCGGGATCCACCTGGATACCACGCTCGCTAACCACATGTCCAAGAAATTGGACTTTACGAAGCCAAAACTCACATTTAGAGAACTTAGCATAAAGCTTCTCTTGCTGAAGAAGTTTAAGAATACACTGAAGGTGCTTCTCATGGTCAGCCTGATTCCTTGAATAAATAAGAATGTCGTCAATGAAGACAATGACAAACTTGTCTAAGTAGGGTTTGCAAACGCGATTCATGAGGTCCATGAATGCTGCAGGTGCATTAGTGAGCCCGAACGACATCACTAAGAACTCGTAGTGGCCATAGCGAGTTCTGAATGCGGTTTTATGCACATCTTCATCTCTAACCTTCAGCTGATGGTAACCAGACCTTAAATCAATCTTGGAGAAGTAACTTGCTCCTTGCAATTGATCGAACCGATCATCGATCCTGGGCAATGGATATCTATTCTTGATTGTGACCTTGTTAAGCTCGCGATAGTCGATGCATAGATGCATCGATCCATCCTTCTTCTTCACAAACAGAATCGGTGCTCCCCAAGGAGATGAGCTAGGCCTGATAAATCCTTTTGCCAACAAATCATCCAACTGAGTTCTCAACTCTTTCATCTCAGTTGGGGCCAACCGGTAAGGTGCTCTTGCAATAGGTGCTGCTCCAGGTATAATGTCGATTCTGAACTCCACTTGCCTATCTGGGGGTAAACCAGGTAGTTCTTCAGGGAATACTTCAGGGTATTCAGCGATGATAGGGATGTCTTCAATCTTCGGTTTTGGTTCATCAATAGTCACTTGTGCCATGTAGATGACACAACCCTTCTTCATACACCTTGATGCCTTAAGCATTGACACTTGGTTAGGCAACCCATACTGAGTATCTCCTTGTATTGTGAGTGGCTCACTATACGGAGTCTTGATCACTACTTGCTTTTTATCACAAACGATCTGAGCTTGGTTATGGGATAACCAATCCATGCCTATTACTATGTCGAAACCAGCTAATTTCAAAGGAAGCAAGGACAATGGAAAGGAGTGGTTCCTAATGGATATAAAACATCCATCTAACATGGTTGAAGCGGTTTCTATGGTACCATCGGCCAATTCTACCTCATATTTCATGTTCAGGGTTTTAACAGGCAGATTTAATAACTTGCAAAACTTATTATCTACAAACGACTTATCTGCACCCGAATCAAACAATACCCTCGCATAAACATCATTAATGAGAAAGGTACCTGTTATCACGTTGTCATCCTGAACTGCTTCCTGTGCATTCATTTGAAAGACCCTAGCATTGGTCTTCTTTCCTTCCTCAGCTTTCTTGGCATATTTTGGGCAGTTGGACTTGATGCGCCCTTTCTCATTACAATTGTAGCAAGTAGCATCCTTTATTTTCTTGCAGTCTAATGTCTTATGCTCACTTGACTTGCAAATCCCACAAGCTCTTGGCTGTGGCGGGGACTTTGATTCATATCTGCACTTCCCAAGATGGCGTTTCTTGTAGATCTTGCATTTGGGCTTTTCGCCTGACTGCTGATCATCCTTCTTGAACCCTGAACTCTTTTTGTGGTCAGAGTTCCCCTTGTGCCTCTTGTCTGAACGGTGTGAGTTATCATCTTCACGTTTTCTCTTCCCGGCATCGGAATGCCTAAGCGATCTCTGCCTGACCGTATCAACGGTAAGAGATAATGACAAATCAGCTACAGACCTAAAGGTAGTAGGTCGAGAGGCTTTCACGTTATCTTTGATCTCCGGGGCTAAACCCCCAATGAAACGGGCTATTCGTTTTGGTTCCGGCGTCACCAGGTAAGGAACCAATCGAGACATGGTATTAAAACTCGTAAGATATGCCTGACAGTCCAAATTTTTCATAACTAATGTCAGGAAGTCAATCTCGATCTTCTCAACTTCATGTTGAGGACAGAAGGTATCTTTAATCAACGTAACAAACTGATCCCACGTCATGTTATACAACGGTATCTTCCCAGTAGCTTGGATCAATGACCTCCACCACACTAGAGCTTCTCCTTTAAACGATTGCGACACAAACTTCACTATATCCTTTTCAGCGCAACCACTGATATCAACAACGGTATCCATCTCGTCTAGCCATGTCATGCAATCAATGGCTCCTTTTTCCCTAGTGAAATTCCTAGGCTTGAAGGAGACGAAATACTTATAGGAACAACCCCCAATACGTGGCTCTTGATCAAATACAATCTTCTTAGATGGAACACTATGCTGGTTTGAGGAGTGTTGAGCATCATCCTTCTTTGACTTATGAGGTTTAGAAGGTGGCTTACTATGAGCCTCAGAGTGAACCTTAGGGTGTGATTTTGCGTCTTGTACAGATAGGGTTCTGCTGCAGGTACCACTTGATTCATTATCTCGTATGTCTAGAGCTCAAGTAACGGCATTGTCTATTAATGCCTGCAGCTCTGCACCAGCTATGTTGATTCTGATGGTATCATGATTCTCTCTCGGGTGACTGTTGACTTCACCAGACCCGACCATGTAGGTTGCTTGCTACATAAAATATTAACAAGGATTTATTCAGGAGTCTAATATGGAATTGTCTTTTATGGCAAGTCATTAACCATGGTAACTATAAACCATACTTGGTTAATTTATTAAACGTATTCATTTAGGATTTTCATCATAATTTATCCTAATTATAAAGTATTAAGGGTATTATTAATGGCACATAAGGCCTAGTCACAAGGACAATTTAGATTATAAACCATGATTTCAGAGAATCGAGGTATTAAGGTTTGAAGTAGTTCATTACCTTTTATTTGACAGGGAGTCGTAGACTACAATCTGTCCTTTGTCTTACATGACAATGATTATGGCTCGTAGGCCCTACATCACAAATGGATGTTTAAATAATAAAGAAGGAATCGGAAGAATCCAATATAAGGATGACATGTGTGATTTAACGAATCACATCTGCCAGGAGTGTTAAAATGTTTTCAAATGTTAACAAGGATTTGAATCTTTTTAAACAGGCTTTACCATTATGGCCAGGTCTATAATGACATGCGGGCTAGGTTATACCTTTTAAGATTCTTATTTAATATTTAATAGGCAGATTATTTTAAAAGGAATGAGATTTTTGATTTATTTAGTTCATATATTATATTTATGCATATAAGGACAAAAATTGAAAATTTAACATTCCACTAAAATTAAAAAGAGTACATATTTGCCCTAAACGGGACTTTAACAGAAATAACTTGCCCACGCAGGGGCTAAACTGAAATTACAAGTCCTCGCAGGGACTGGATACAGAAATAGATGTCCACGCAGGGACTTGATTGAAATTAAAGAAATACAAAATAAACAAATAAGGAATTTAATGATCCCTTTTGCTCTTTCCCTTGATTAAGCTCGCCAGACCTTTGAGAAATCCCCGGTGGTTCCTACGTTCCTCTTGAACCTCCCGTTCCACCTGGCTCAACCTCTGTAGAATCTCCTGTTGCTGCTGGGGCTGAATCAACGGCGGCTGTGGCGGCTGCTGATGCGGAGGTTGAGGAGGTGGTGGGTGTTGATACCCATAAGGTGGGTACCCAGTTTGGTAGGAGGATGCGTAAGGCCCTTCAGGATGATGGGCATTGTAGTTGGCTGCTACAAGGTATGGGTCAACATTGGGGGCATTGTAGTAGTTATACCCCGGGTAGGCAGGCTGCTCAAAGGGGTTGTATGCTGCTGTACCGGCGTATGTAGGAATTGGGTTATCATAACCCACTGGTGGCGGTGCGACTGGCGCAGACTCCACCTCAGAAACAGGGTTCAAAGGCCCACCCATATAGTGGCGGGTAATGACTGCCACTTGAATGCTGAGGGGTGCTGATACGGATTCCCCCTCGTACGAACATCCGTGCGGTTGTTCTTCTCCGCCTCGGTGGCTCCGGAGGTAGCTGCTGCTCAAGCGGTGGTGGTGGCGGTGGAGTAACCGCTACAAAACGCGAATCCTCCGAGGGATCCTGCTGCTGCTGCTGCTACTGTGAGTGGTAAATGGGAGTAAACACCCAGTCGTATTGGGCAAACCTTGCCTCATAACTGTCTGGACCACGATAAGGTGATCCATGATATCACGACCCATCCGAAATCTCGATGGGGTGAGTAGGTGTCCGAGATGGCGGCTGGGCAGGTTCCGGATCCTCTTCCATGTCCATGGAGAAGTGGTCGTCCGGTCCCAACAGGTTATAACCCGTTGGCTCATCAATTTGGTTTGCCGGGTTGAACCGGCTTTGAAAGTAGGGTGTTGGGTCGTTGAAGGAATGGTGTGAGTTGGGGCGTTGAAGGGGTATGAAAGAGTGATGTGAGTTGTGGGGCTCGTTCTCCGATTGAGGCCCGAAAGAGTTGAGGTAGGAAGGTGAGGAGCTAAGCGAGACTGAACGCCTCGCGGGTTCTAAAGAGGTCCTCCAGTCTTCTTGAGGACTGGTACTCATGGTAGCAGATGGGGTTCGCCGGTGGGAAGGTCCGGCCTCCTGATCGTTGGGGGCGATGAATGGCCCCTTGCCTCTTCCTCTTCCTCGGAATCTTGGCGGCATTTTTGTTGGTCCTGTCAAAACAAACAAAAGAAACAACAAAAGAAACAATAAAGGACAAAACAAAATAAGTCAGAATTAGTCCTAAGTTCTTTGTCTAGACTCGAAAGTCGAGGAATGTGCAAACTGTGTCATTGAGATTAAACACAAGAGGCTAGTGTTTAATTCACTCAACGTTGGCTCTGATACCAACCTGTCACACCCCGATATTTCCACGTATTATCGGTGGGCCCGGTGGGGAGTATCGTGACGTAGTTGATATCATCATAGACAATTTATCACAGTTTATATATACAACGGATGTCGAAAGATAAAATCATTACAAACCGAACGAAAGTAATATTATTTATTACGAAAACGGTTGTGAAGGATCCATAGGCGGATCAAAGTTAAAAGAAACATTGTTCAGCAGATTTATAAACATCTAAGCTTGCAAGACTCTTTATTGATGCTAGGAGTAGCCAGCCTATTCCGATTAGTACCTGCACTTAACCTTTTTAGAAAATACGTCAGTTTTCACTGGTAAATACAATTAACCGACTCATTTTGAAAATGTTTAAGAAAATTGGTTTGAATGCACAAGGCACAAAATATCTTTTATAACTAGGGATAATTATTTAAATATAAACTTGTAAAAGAATTACATGTTTGTTATACGTTCAGTAGCCCGGCCTGAATACCGGGTTAAAGATTAATTGACACACCACATAATATAATCCCGCGACGAGTTATTCTCGAACAGGCGGTTATATCTTTTATATACGCACCGGCAGGTGTATGCCTACACCCCGTGCTTAGGTCGTGGCCATTTCAATGAATGATGCCAATGATATCCGGGACATGGTCATTAACCCCCCAAAGGCTTTAAGCAAACAAAACAGATTAAACGGCTCATCAAAAATAAATTATCCTTCATATGATTAACAATTCAATGCCCGACCAAGCGGTATTTTATATAACGTACCCTAAGCCCGTATAAGGGAAAATAAGTTTAAAGTATTTACCTGAGCAAATTATATAAATTTATCCCAGCCGTACAAATGAGCAAGTGCAAGTATCTTTTAGTGGGCTCCTAAATCTGGAACGAAGGTTTTAATTAACCTATTAGATTTCCTAACAGTCTTACTTTTGACCGGTTAGTTTTAAAGAAAGGTATACGCTACAAACGCAAGATTAAGCGAAGAACAGATTAGAGTGTGGTTTAGACCCGACAAGTATGAAGACTTGTATAATATGGGTAAACTAAACACATTCTGGATTTTGAAGTGAAAATGATAAGGTTTGACCCGTTTCGGTTAATTTATGCAAACTAGTTACATAAACCGTACCGAACGCGATAAATGCATAACGGGTAACCAAATGAGTCATGAACATGTTTCCTAAGTTAATATGCCTTAAATATGTTGTGATATCAGTAAGATACCTTCCATTATGCCCAAAATGGTTTTAAACTCAAATTATGCCCCGTAGGGGTATTTTGGTCATTTTAAAGCTTATAAAAGAGTTTAAATATTAATCTGAGTTTCGGGTCTGATATAATCAGTAAAAATATTTATTTTTATAAGTCATAACAGTAGGGTATTGCATATATGTGAAATTTATCTTTTATAACCAAACTATGCACCGTAGGGGCATTTTGGTAATTTCACATATGCTTTAAAGGTCAAAATTAGAATTCTGAGTTCAAAAATTTTGCTTACTATTTAATTATAAAAATTTACTTAAAACATCAGTAGGTATTAAGTTTTATATGCTAAAAATAGTTTTGACCCATACTATGCGCTTAAAACGCGTAAAAGTCGGTTTTAAGCGATTTTCGGTTTAAAATAGGAAATCTGAGTTTTTGATCAGTTTATAAAGTTCAAAATGTTTTATTTATGATATAAAATCAGTAGCAAAAAGTTGGGTATCAATATGTTATGTAAAACTCATTGTATCCAAGAAAAGGGTATAACCGACAATTACCGAATTGAAGCAAGTACTCTATGTTATGCTCAGCTTAAAAATAAATAAAAATCTTCAAAAATACCAAAATATTATTTTACATCAGTGGGTAAAAAGTTTGGTGTCAAAATTTGGGTTTAGAGAGGCTTTATGCTAATTACGACGTTTAATTAATAAAAAGCTTCTTAATTACGATATTGAGCATAACTCCTAATCTAGACCTCAAACTGATGTCAAATTTTTAGGACAAGTTTATAAATCAGTAATAAAGGTTTTTGTCCTCTCATATTTTCAAAAATCTCGTTTTAAGGTCAAAAGGGCATAATGGTCAACATTTAGGCA
Source organism: Helianthus tuberosus (assembly GCA_030545235.1). Lineage (NCBI taxonomy): Eukaryota > Viridiplantae > Streptophyta > Magnoliopsida > Asterales > Asteraceae > Helianthus > Helianthus tuberosus. Next base: position 28,956,521 of record CM060386.1, on the reverse strand, counting down.
TATAACGGAAACATGCACATGAATCGGATAACTAAGGAACCAAGTTGTATAACCTCAGAGGGTTACACTATCCTATAATCTGGTCCTAGGGGCTATTTGGCTAAGCTTTTCAAAATGACTTATTTGCTTATTTGCTTTCTGAAAAGCAAATAAGCAAATAAGTCATTTTGAAAAGCTCCATTTTAAAGCTTTTCAAAACAGCTTATTGACTTATTTGCTTTTCAGAAAAGCAAATAAGCAAATAAGTCATTTTGAAAAGCTTAGCCAAACAGCCCCCTAATAGAGCTCTAAGGCATTTATAAAATATGCTATATTGGGTCAGAACTGAAAGTCAAAGCAAAAGTCTACTTTTGCGACTTTTGGTCCCGAACCGAGCCTAAACTGAAAATTGTCGGGTTGAACATGCTTAGACATGTTCTTATATTAATTACCAAGTTATACAAGTGATAAAACAGGTTTCATGGATTCTACATTGCTGATTATGCATTTATTTGAAAATTAGCTTTCTGTTGACTTTTTATAATTAAGTTTGACCCGTCAATTGACCTAGTTAGAGTGGGAATCAGAGGGTGCCCTTTTAAGGGTTTATTACCCTCATAATTACCAACTCATAGCTACTTTCAATTCGAGAATTGACTGGACCATTTGTGATTAATCACTAAGTTAAACTTTAATTACGACGGTTTTGACTTTAGGCCATTAAACTAATAAAACACGAATTAGAAAGGTTAAGGAAGCTTACTGAAGTACTAAGCATGACTAATGATCCTTAGGGAATGGTCTTGAGCTCAAGGAGACTCCAAAAAATAAGTTAGAATGATTTTCAAAGTGAATGCACAATGTTGCAACCAAGAGCTCATTATATAGTGATTTTGATTGAACAAGATCATGCCAACAAGGTCTATGGGTGATTCCTGATCATCCCCAAGTGTCCCTATGCATGAAAATCTGTTGGTGAAGCCCCTGGGATCGAATACCATGCATATAAGTCTGTGTAACAGGCTATAACACGCATCTGTCCAAGAAATGGGAGCTGGCAGGTTTTAGGCGGCCCGCGTAAGCTCCAAGAGGAGTCTTACGCGACCGGTATGAAGCCCAGATCCGGTCAAAAAACTTTTAGCAATTGCGCATTTGGTCCCAAGTCCTTCTAATAGTGGGTTTAACTTGTTTTATTGCACTTTTAACCCTCCAACTTGACTTTTAAGGACTCCAAGTCATAAACCAACTTCGTTAAGTCCCCGGTTAGTTATACGATCACCGAAAAAGTCCTGAATTTCAACGTTGACGCTTTTAACCCCTTACTTACGAATGTTAGCGTATCTTTCTCATACGATATCGAAACCTTGTGAAACTTTTATCACTTATTATAGTGAGCATAATTAATTGTTACAAAGCTTCGGGTTCGCTAAAAGGTCACCCAGAGGTATAAATTAAACATGTTGACACATTTAACCCTTGCAGTTTGTAAACTTTCACTTTCTTCCACAAACGGCTTCATATGATTCATAATTCATTCGTTTAAGGGTATAAACATCGTGTAGGGTTGGTGAAAGGTATAATTATCCAATGTTGACACTTTGAATCCTTTTACATACATACTTTCTTTGTTTGTCAACTTTAGTTCCTCATATTCAATCCATTACGCGTTTAAAGCTCATGACACGTGTCTTCATTATATTGGTCTTGATTTTACGAGGTGTTACATCAGTAGTGTTTATTTGAGAACCTGATTCATATATACAACGGTCCTCCAATTCCATATCAGCAAGCAAATATACAACGGTTCTCCAATTCCAGATCAGCAAGCAAATACACAACGGTTCTCCAATTCCAGATCAGTAATGTAAGGAGAAGCGTTGAGATAACGGACATCCATCAAGCTCAAAAAGAAAACTTGTGTTTCCCATAGTGACAAAACGATTGCGGTTTGTAAGATCCGTGGTCGGTCTCGGTTGGGCATAAGATCCATGGGCCCTATTGTCGGATCTGTGACTCCATGGAAGATGTGATTAAGGTAATCGTGCCGTATCATGTGTCATAAAACTGAACATAATCGTGCGGTCTCTTTGCTTCGTCCACTAAAACTATTTGTGTATGCATTCTTTGCTATACTAGGATGGATGTGACAAACACAAATAGATAATATCTAATTGTTTTAGTTTTTTTCTGACTGTTTTAGTTATGTTTCAATAAATAATATCTGATTGAAAAGATTTGTTGAAATCGAAGAAAAGAGTAAAAAAGATGAATTGAGGCGTCCATTTGGAACAAGAAGTCCAACAATCCGTTCATTATTTAATGTTGTCTAAACTATGAATGCACACAACAAATTTGACAACTGTGACAGCTTATTAAAAGTATAAATCACCTCCAATCATTTCCTGGCCAAATCACACACTATAAAGTTTAAACTTATCGTGTGTTGCAGTTTGGAAAGATGACCGAATAGAGATCTTAATAACAAACTGTGGAGAACTTGTTTACGTTATCCATCAACATAAGCTAAAATACTCTAAAATACGAAAAATACGCTAAAATACGTTAAATTATGAAAAAAGCGTTAAAATACGCTAAATTACGATAAAAAAGTTAAAACACGTTAAAATACGCTAAAATACGTTAAAATACGCTAAAATATGCTAAAATACGTTAAAATACTGTAAAATACGATGAAATACGTTAAAAACCGATAAAATACATGAAAATATGCTGCAATATGTTAATATAAGTCATATTACGAAAAAATACATGAAAATACGTTAAAAATACGCCAAAATACGTAAAAATACCCTAAAATAGGTTAAAATAAGCTAAAATACGTTAGAATACGCTCAAATACGTCAAAAATACTATTAAATACGCAACAATATGCTAGAATACGTCAAAATACGCAAAAATACGTAAAAATACGCGACTAACGGTATTTCCACACACGTATACATATATCACGGCACTATGGAGTACAAGTGGATTTCAAACAAGACTGTACGTAATCATAGAATACGATATTCGCACGCAACCGAACGGCACCGAAACGACTTATGTTGAAGGTATACGTCATAAAACGACAAAATATGCGAAAGTTCGGCAAAAAAAGACACGTATACGTGTTGAACCAAAGGATACACGATAAAACTAAATTTGGAATCATAACATATACGATCGTATAGGCCTATGTCGTATCGTATATCAGCTTAATACGAATCGTATAGGCCTATACGATTCGTATTAAACTTTGAACTTTCTCAAAAATACCCCTAAATTTATCAGAAAAACAGGGGTATTTCAGTAAATTCATCGTCTAATACGCATCGTATAGGCCTATACGATGCGTATTAAATTATAAATTTCTAAAAATGTGTTTCAAATCACGGGTTCCATCATTACAACCACTTGTTTTCAACAGGGATGTAATGCAATGATTCCTCTCAATTGAATAGACAGACACTTGCTTCATAGGACTCACTTGAATCGTCTCGGAAGTACTGAACAACAGAAATAACAGCTTCGGTTTCATCAGCTGCATCATTTACCGGGGAAGATGATGCGTATTAATATATAAATTTCTAAAAAATGTGTTTCAAATCAAGGGTTTCATAATTACAACCACTTGTTTTCAACGGGGATGTAATGCAATGATTCATCTCAATTTAATAGACAGACACTTGCTTCATAGGACTCACTTGAACCATCTCGGAAGTACTGAACAACAGAAATAACAGCTTCGGTTTCATCAGCTGCATCATCGAACGTGGAATGAAGCATATAACGATTCCTCTCAATTGAATAGACAGACACTTGTTTCATAGGACCCACTTGAATCGTCTCTGAAGTACTCAACAACATAAATAACAGCTTCGGCTTCATCAGCTCGAAGAAGTTTCTCTCGATCAGGTGCTCCAATAGATTATCCCTTTTAACAATGTCCTGTTAATTGTTTTATTTTTTTCTACTTTTAGAAAGGTTTGACCACTTCACGACTGTAAGATGTGATTAAGGTAAGCGTGCCGTATCATGTGTCAAAAAACGGAACATAATCCCAGATTGTCTAAAGAAGCGCTTTTATCATGTGTCATATTAGAGTAGTATGAGTCTGAGTCCATTGTGGTTCATGTCGGGTTTGTATTTCCCATAGCCACCGTTTTCGTAGTACAAAACGGTTGCGGTTTGCACATTCAATCTTCATTGCTTCATTATAATTAATAATGTGGTCTCGATTGAAGATGTAATTGAAAGACTGTTTGTCGGGCTTCGAATGCTCACACAGGGGTGCTGGTCTTTTCTCCCACTGTGCAAACAAGTTCTCCGCAGAAGTGATGATCCAAAACATTCCGAACCACTAGCAGAAGAACCCGACACAAACGAGTTCTCCACAGTTTGTTATTAAGATTTCTATTCGGTCATCTTTCCAAACTATAACACACGATATTTTCGGTTTCATCAGTTGCATCGTTTACCGTGGAATGCATCATTATTTCTGTAAAAATCGCACAAAAAAAACATGCCTTGAACGAGTCTAGAACACTCGTAATCCTCAACCGGCTTTGAAACCGGACGTAATCTATGGAATTGATATTGGAACAACATACTCTTGTGTGGCAGCCTGGTTTGATAAGCATAATGCGACTCTTCTACTCTCAAACAAGAATATGCCTTGACTTATTCATGTGACAGTCAACAAGCGTATCGTCGTTGTGGAGAACAACCTCGTTTAATAATAAGATAAGAAGGATGAGATATCGGAAGTTAGCTCGAAGAAGTTTATCTCGATCATTCAACACGTGTAATCCAGAGGTCGGTCTCGGGTGGGCATAAGATCCGTGGGCCCTATTGTCGGATCTGTGACTCCATGGAAGATCTGAATATCCCCTTGGTAGTTGTTACCATATGTCATATGATAAAAGCGCTTCTTTAGACAATCTGGGATTATGTTCCATTACGTTTTATTTGTTACCATATGACACATCAAAAAATAAACTTCATAAAATCAGATGATTCAGATTCAGGGAGCAGATGTGTTGATAACTTTCACTGTTTGATTTGACCAGGAAAGGATTGGAGGTGATTTGTACTTTTAATAAGCTGTCATAGTTGTCAAATTCGTTGCGTGCATTCATAAGTTTTTGAGTTTTCTAGGTCATTTGAATTAACCAACATACATTGATCGACGATTTAACTTGAAACCGGTTTTACCTCATGAAAACGAAAGAAACAAACCAACAAAATCCGAATACTGAAAAACCAACATTCCTTCAACCATTCTAAACCATAGCTGGAAATAAACCAACAAAATCCGAATACTGAAAAACATCAGCAACCATTTTTCCTTTTCCTTCAATTTTGAGAACATTCTCCCTAATATGATAAAAGCGCTTATTTTGCTAGTGGGTTTTATAAGTCAAAGTTAACTTTCAGATTCAGATTCAAGAAGACATGTCGGGTTCTGTACCCATCCCCGCGTTGATAGCTTCCGTTTTATTACAGTCATACGACACAGCGACGGAGAAACTGTTCCTGATTGTCTAGAGAAGCGCTTTTATCATGTGTCATATGATCGTGTCAAGATCTTTATCTATCATGTCATCGACCAACTGCTCGAAATCCATTTCGTTTCTCGGGTTCGCATTCGACACAACACATCAAAAAATAAACTTCAAATAATCAGGGCCTTGATACGCATCGTATAGGCCTATACGATGCGTATCAAGCCCGCCGCTAGACATAACCTGCACCTGTCAGTCTGCCATTTTGGTTGATTTCAAAAGGGATTTTCTAATGGCACACCCCCTATCTATCCGCACACTTTTTCATTTCAATACGCATCACATATGCCTATACGATGCGTATTGAAATGAAAAAGTGTGCGGATAGACAGGGGGGTGTGCCATTAGAAAATCCCTTTTGAAATCAACCAAAAGTAGTGCATGTTCTTTTATCTTTCTTGCTTTTTGAAGATTAAAAGAAGAATATATGCCATTTAATGCCTATTTCGTGAAGTAGTTCAAAGACACCATTGTAGTTGGGACAAAAGATTGGGTGTGGCTGCTTAATTGGTGAGTTGTTGATTTCATATGGAGCTAGGAGAAGGGCTAAACTTGCAGTATGATTTACGAGGCTTATAAGTAATTGACAGAAAGATCTCAACGAGCAAGATTACGTGGAAGCAAAGATATATAAGAATCCTAGTTAGATATTTATTAATGTGTAGTTATTTTAAGAACTTAATTATTTTTTTAGGATTACAAATTACCAGCATTTGTATTCCTTCGTTGTTTATAACGACTTTACGGCAATAAACTAGTTAAAGTTATTACTTGCACGTATTTTTTAATTTCGCAAAGTATATATTTTCTAATTAAACGTCCTATTTCTTTGTAGATGTAATAAAATTAGTCATTTGTATTATCTCCTTTAGGAGGAAAGTATATTGAAGAGTAAATTGCAGATTTCAACCTTTATGTATGTATATCATTGCATGTTTCAACATTTATCTTTACAAACTACAATGGGCAACTTTTATCTAATAAATTTGATGCAAAGTAGGACCTTAATACTAATGACTGTAATTTAGCTCGTTAAATACAAAATGTGAAACTCATGTGAGGGTATTTATGTAATTTCATCCCCGTATTAAATTTAATTGCCCCTTCCCTTGTGGCTAAAACCCGATTATGAACTTTAAAAAAAAAACCTATACATAACTAACACTATCAATTTAGTTCCCCATATTGCAAAGTTCATGGGCCCAAGAAGGAATATTTTCAATAGGAAATTGAGGACATATCTACATGAAATCAGCTTACTTCTTATTGTGGGCCAATAGTACACCTCTCTTCAGACCATCAGAATTTTAATATTGTTTTTTAATTCTCTCTATTTCTTTTATAATATGGGACAGAAAAAGGGTATATCAAGAATCATCATGCATGCCATGTGCTGCTTCTACTCATGACATGGCAAACATGGTACATTCAATAACCATGAACATGAACCTATATTTCTACAACTTTACATGTCAGTCTGATTAAACAAAATAAGGTAGCAATATTCTAACTCAAGCTCAAAGTCAAAAGGAGTGAATATCCTACCCAATCTGGCCTTTCTAGATCTCATATGCTAACCACCAACAAGCATGACACACAGATGACTCATCCAACTAACAGTTGGTAGTTTATGACACCTTTATCAGCTTATAAATATCCTGATCCAGAAGACATTAGCCAACAACTTCAGCATCAAGCACAACCAGATCACAACCACCCCAGGTCAAAATATGGATAACAGACTCTCGAGCAGTGCCTTGGCAGCCCCGATTGTATCAAGGGGGTTACTTTTTGTCTAAATCTTGTCAAAGTCTATGCGCTCTTCCGTCTTCTTCCAAAATCAATGGCTTAGAAAGACTGCTAGAAATTGTGAAACATAAGTTGAGTTATGGTGCCAAAATCCTTCCACTCGGCCGTGAGGGAAGAATCTTTGGTAAAAATTTCAGTACCCGGGACTCTGAGAAGTTGTTGCATGCTACCCGATGTTCCATATACACTACAGCTGGCCCGATCGTAGGAATCCTCTTTATCACTACAGAAAGGGTTGGATTTTGTAGTGATAGGTCTGTCAAAACGTATTCTGCAGCAGGAGAGGTGTTAAAGTTCCAATATAAGGTGTCGATTCCCTTAGAAAAGATTAAAGGAGTAGGAGAGAGCGCGAACATGAAGAGGCCATCGAAAAAGTATATGGAGCTTGTGACTGTGGATGATTTCAGCTTCTGGTTTTTGGGATTTCCTAATTATAAGAAAACTTTAAGATGTCTCCTCCAGAGAACCAGCCACAATTGCTAGCTTAGCAACAAATTGTAAATCATTAGTAGTCAACTCTTCATTGTAAATTCAAATTATACAACAGTATGTTGTATGTCTATACAAGAAGAAACTGTCACAAATTCAATATTTGATCCTTTCAATACTGATATCATTTCTAAATTTGATCCTTTCATCTGTTTTGATCATGTGCTATCTGTACTAATAACATGGTATATATACATTGTGTGCTACATAGGGAGTAGAAAAAATCCAAAGAAAATCTCATTTCCTATAACCAAAAATTAACTAGGAATTCAAAGATAATAAAGCTAACTAATTTACACATTACTCTATGCGCGCAGGTCAGTATAAGCCTGGGTATATTAGCTTATATAACCCAAAAATACAACATGCGGAAAGCTTATATGACAATTGACAACTTCATAGTTCTTGGTTTTTCACGCGGGTTGGATACAATTGATAACTTCATTAGACAAAATGTACTTGCCACAATACTAACATTTGGAGATAAATTGCACAAGAATATACATTAACAAAAATGTTACTAAAAGTACCAGGAATTATTGATATACAAAATGTTTAAAAATCTACGAAGAAGCAATTGCATCCACACAAAAGGAATACAAAAACCTTTCCAATATATTATTAGGGTCGGTGTTGATAAAAGGTTGGTAGTTTGATGGTTTAATAATTTCAATGGATGCCGTTATGAAGTAAAAGGACTCCCCGAGTAATCACTACAAGGTAGGTTGCCAATACGACTTTCTTCAACTCCGACTAATTACTCAGAATTGATCAAACGCGGTGAACCTTGGCCAGAATCGGATCTAATAGGTCAACTCTGGCTGAGGTTGACTTATAGAAAAATAAAACATAATTTCTACGCTTATCATATTTAATATGAATATCATTTTTACGTATTTTGTTATAAATGTTAGTAAATTTATGTTATTTGAGATATATTTAATTTCCGAAAACTAATTTCTCTATAACTCAACATGTGCGAGTATTCTCTCAAATATTCCTCGGTCGACCGACTAGGGAGCGCCTAGCGACTTTTGCAACTATGGTAAAAACTTAGGTTATGTTACATTTAAGCAACGTAAAAATATCAAGCTGACTTTTTTTCCTATGCAAGTTCGTTTCTAGAGAAATTTGAAATATATATATATATATATACATATATACATATATATATATATAGGGTGGGGTTCTAGAGTGAACAAGGGTTAATTTGTGAACAAAGTGAACAAATCCTAGCCATTGGTTTTGTTAGATCTTGAGATTAGATTGAAATCTTATTTATTAATTATGTATTAAAAAAAAGGTGTAATTTAATGGTAGGGATAATTATGTAATATCACAATCTTTTAAATATGGAAACAATAAACAGATTATGAGTATTTGATTGAGAGATATCTTTTCCCCCGTAATCCTAGCTACCTATTCTAACTATAAGGCCTTGAAACTCGTAAATAATCATAATCAAAAAACCAGAAACCCCTCCCCAATATCGAAGATTACTTGTTTTCCCCAAATCGGCTATTAGTAGGAAGAATATGGTTAAGAAATCAGGCGACGCAAGAGAAGTGAAGGTTGAAGACGGTAAGTTTATACTTCAGTGTACTGATTATTCATGGCTATGAGTCTATTATTCGTGTTTTTATGAGAATCAAAAAATTAGGGTTTGTTCAATCGGTTTTTTTTTTTGTAATGAATAAGTTGTTGTGTTATAGGTTTGTTCAATCGGTTTTTTTGTAATGAATAAGTTGTCGTTATGTACACTGATGTACTTGAGGATGTTATTACAGGTGCGTATGATACGCAACGGATGGATGACATGCCTTCATTCGACTTAGGGCTGTCGCAACCTCTTCCAAGTACACAAGAGTTGGTGACGTTAAGAGAAGAACCTGAGAGAAATGTTGAACCGGAATCTGTTGATGGCGGGAAAGGAAAAAGGAAAAAACAAATGTCGAAGTACGGGAAATCTCCATTTATGTTACGAGTTGTGGACATTAAGACATGGATGCAATCAAAAGATAAAGTAATTTGGAGATACTTGGCCTCGTGTGTAGAAGATACACAGTATGTGTTATATTTGGCTGAATTTTTTCTCTATTCATAATATTCATTTTTTTAAAAAACTTTGTTATGATTGAGAATCCTATAATACAAATGTTTTGTTTTTGTAAAATTTCTTGTACAGAGTTGCAACTCCGAAAAAGAAGGGTAAACAGGTTGCGACTAGGCAGAGCAGGGATAAAAAAGAAGTAGCCGAAGTTGCTGGTTCAAAAGGGTAAGCAACCCTTTGACTGGCTTATATCAGTTAATTTTTTTTATGCATTTAATATGTATTCCATGTTATAACCTTTAGGCTTGTGTTTCATTAGTTAAGTTAGTACTGACATAAAAATGTGATATACACTGGTGTATTAAAGTGTCTAAAATGTGTACGTATGAAACTGTTCAGAACGTACGTGTTTTTAACGGATTCTGGCATCGGGCTAATGTACTTTCAATTAAAAGACTTTTGCCCGAGCGTGTGGATGGGAGACGCAGTTATCAACTGTTTCGCAACGGTCCTAAATCACGAAGAAGCTGATCGGCAGAAAACGACCAAGGAGAAAAGAAAGGAGGTTTACAAAAAAGTTGGTGAAACTCGACGTCTTTTCTGCCATACGGCTTGTTTTGTAAGTTATAACCTTTGTTGTTGGTTGTAAATCAGTTTGAAGCTGTGGTTTTGGGAAAAAAATTGAGATGATGATAATTTGTTAATTTTAAAATGTAGAATGATGACGTCTTAACAAACAAACAGTACGATGACAATGGTCGGTTGGAAAAGTTCAGCAGTGCGTTGCTTATGGCGCTGAATAAGGATGAATCACTTATGAATCTGGCGGGTTACACCGTGATTGTTTTCCCGATACTGGAAAATAGTCACTTTTATCTTGTTAGTTTTGACATGGAGAAGTTGGCGATAAGTGTCATTGACAACATGCATCCTAACGAGAGCTTCATCCAGTTTTCAGATGCTGACTGTTTTTTAAAGAAGACGACACCATTCAAAGTGGTAAGTATGAATGTAATATCTATTGCGAACGCAGGTGTATAAATTTGCTAACCTGGTATGTGATTGTTTTAAATGCAGAAAGATGTTTTTGTAAAATACTTGAGAACCGTAAGCCATCCGAAAAGTTCAGAATTTGACAGAGTAATACCGATAAGGCTGGAGATTGAGTGGGCGACTATAGGAAATAGTGTGGACTGTGGTGTTTTTGCTATGCGTCACATGGAGACGTGGTTTGGCGAAACGGATGTAAAATGGGACAGTGGATTTCCTCTCGCGCACACCCAAAAAAAGTCTAGTCTCACTAGATTACGGAAAAAGTACGCTTGCAAGATTGTTTGTTCCGAAGCAAACTTACGGCGTAATGAAGTAATGGGTACAACTGTGGCATGGAACATAGCACAAGGGGTTGAGGTTGAAAAGGGATTGAAAGAGAAATATAAGTGAATGAACTTAGTAGGGAAATAAATTTTTGAAGTAAGGTTGGTTTTAAACTTTATAAATGGTGTAAGTTGACACTGTTGGGACTTTATTTGTTTTATGTATGCACATGGTGTTTTTGTTTTGGGTTTATTTAATTGTTTAGGAGACGTACTTTTTTTTGTCAGCATTAGTCATTAAATTTACTTGTGTACTTATAACTATACTAATTTCTCTGAACAAGATAGATTAGCTTTATGGATATAACGTAAACACAAGTGTACTGTAATCCGTAGGATACACTTGTGTACTCCAACTATAGCCTTTGCCTTATAATATGTGTAATGAAAAAAAAAAACAAACTTTTTTCACAAAAAAATATGTTGTACACAATAAACTGATGAACTTCACTGGTATACTTCTACGTATACTTACTCTTCTGAACAACATATATAAACTTTCCGTGTCTACCATAAACACAAGTGTACCAAACAGTATAAACTACTAATTACGTTGTACACATGCATTCCCCAACCCAGCTCTACCCTAAAAATATATTTTGAAACGAAAATGAAGTGGACTAAAGGGATGAATACATTGTTATGAGGTGGGAAAAAATGAAGATGTACACCAGTGTAAGAAGCTTAATACACAGATGTAACTTGAGTGGAAAACACTTGTGTATATGCAGTTTTACTTAAGATTCCTTGTAGGTAATGATTGGATATGAGTTATGTGTATATTGGCTTCTCATAAGTAAATGAAATGGTGTAAATGAAAATACGGCAGAGTATGAAGTTGAATTTGTGTTATTTAATACATCACAGTAAGAGTGTTTGTAACGGGTAAGTACATATTTTTAAAATAACTGAAAACAATAGTGTGTATGCATTCGTTTTGAAGCTGCTATTTGGTTGAAGATGGATAACATGTTATACTTGGTGTATATGCAGGCTTAATGACACTGCCTTGGTGCATGTTTTGGTTGTTATAGATTAACATATCCAATAAGGATTCAGTAAAAACAATCACCAACGTATGTCTTTAACACAAACAAATTCAACAAAATGATCAAACTTAACAAAAGACAGTGTTTTTTGCACGATTAAGCTAATCATCGCTAGCGTTGCCATCCCTATCAGTTTCGTCCGATTCAATCTCTATGTCTTCTTCATCTTCGTCTTCAGCGGCATCCTCATCTGTAGACGAGTCATCCTTAGATGGCTTTCCTTTTTTTAAAGGGCAATTCCTTTTGTCGTGTGTTCTAACTCGTTTTCCACAATAATTACATTGCCTGCGTTTTTTCTTGCCAGCTTTTATTGCTTTTTCTCGCGGACCAATCGGTCTTTTGTGCTTCCCACAACCCTTGTTACGAATTTTCTTGGGTGCCGTACACGAGATCTCATCCGGCTCAGTGTGGGCAATAACTTCTTGAATTGCTAGACCCTTTCTATGAATTTCTGTATCATAAGGAACTTCAGCAAATATCTTATCTTTAAGTGCCTGAATATGTGAGTCTAGTTCCTCTAGTTTGTCAATGTTGCCCCGTACACGATCTCTACACATGTCCATGTTTTCTAAGATTCGTCGCCATAATACTGCACTCCTAGATTGGTCTACGGATAACCTGTTCTCCAAACTATGCACAACAGCCGGAAGAGCATTTCGTCTCCATCTCGGGTGAATGTATCTGGCTGGGATCTCATGAATATTATGGCTTCTAAAGACACAAAACACGTGGCGACATAGATATCCATCACGAGTGAAACCATTGCAAGCACAAGAAACCGATAGGTCTTCCTTGTTAAAGGTCACCTAATAAAAAGGTGGTTGATATGCTGGTTAGTATGACTTCAGTGAGTGATATACACTGATGTACGTTAAAAAAAACATAACGAATAAAGAAAGCTGAATACGAGATTAGGTAGTAATCATGTTAAGTAGTGCAATTTGGCTAACCTTGAACTCGTTTACAACTTCCTTTTCATGATCTAGATGTGCAACAGTAAAACAATGAATGCCATCAACCAGGGACCGTTCGGCAATGTAACTAAATTCTGTACCATTGAAAATTTGCTTTTGAACCTCGTAGAAAATTTTCCTTGTATAAACAAGGTTCGCGTGACGTTCAATCTTGTAGGTTGTTTTGTATTTTTCTGGGTTGGTAATCTCAGTATGATTGCAAAGTTCCCTTTGCTTGTTTCTTAACCCATCGATGGACGTGTCATAACATAACATGAATTGAACCAGTGTATTATGTGCGCTGGAGTCTGCTTTAAACATGTGGTTCGCACTTTCGCATCTGGATGTGGTTTTCATTAAAGTACTCATGGGTATTTCACGGAAGTAACCTGGAATCCATTGCTCCCGAATTGCGAACATCTCTGTCAACCATTTATGAGACTCTAACCCATATTCTGCGATCAATGAATTCCACCTTTGCTCGAACGTCTCAGGTTTGATATAGACGTTCCAAACAAGCTTGTGAAATTTCTCCTTAATCTCTATATTTGTCAAGTTGTCCCCCTTTATCTATTTTTTGGTAACCAGAAAAGAAAAAGTTATCATAGTCGAAATAAAAACAGGTAAGTGTTGCAAAATAAAGATATGGAAAAATGGACACCAGTGTATGATGCTACGTGTACACTAGTGTACCAAAAAAGGTTATAATCATAAAGTTTGTAAGGAAATACCTTAGATGGTATCTTTTGAACTATATGCCACATACATAGCCGATGATGCGATTGGTTGAATACGTTGCTAACCGCTTGTTTCATGGCACAATCCTGATCGGTTAGAACCAAAAGAGGTTGTCTGCCGTTATGAGCTTGGAGATATTTTTGAAGAAGCCAAGTGTATGACTCGATTGTCTCGTTATGAAGTAGCCCAGCACCAAATATCGTGCATTTTTTGTGATGATCCACACCAGTAAATGGAACAAAAATCATATCGTACCTGTAACAAAAAATAAATTGTAACACGTAAATGTAAATAACTAAAGAATTATAATATGGGAATTTATAACTTACATGTTCGTGTGGTACATTGCATCAAAAGCCAAAACATCCCCAAATGCTTGGTAATTCATTTTCGAAACATTATCACACCAAAAAATCAACTGGAGCTCCGTGTCAACAATTTGGGTATCAAAGGTATAATTTTCTTTGTTCTTGCATCTTGCGTTCATTTTGTCAACTAACATTTGGGCGTCTCTTTCACCAATGAAATCTCGTATATCTCTACCACAATTTTTATAGTCAACAACGGTACCCTGGACGGCATGATGGCCACCTTTTTTGACAACCTGAAGTTTGTGGGATTTCGTGGGACCAATGTTAGCATTACGGCATTTTGCTATAAACTCGGTGGTGGAAAAATCAAGCTTCCTCTTCTTCAGAGATAAATCAAGGTTTTCAGGAGACGTAAAACCATGGTTATGTTGTTCTACCCATTTATATAATTCTATCTCATATGTAGCCTTCACACGTTTAAATTTCACACAGGCTTTACAGTCTGTAACTTTTATGTTTGATCATCTTTAGGGGAAATATTATCAACCTCAGACGTATGACCATCGGTGTCTTTAGGCTTGTTGGCTCTAGAACACAAGACATATCGCAGATTCGTTATTACTTTGTCGCCGATCTTTTCTTTCTTAGAAGTACCCAACCGTGTACAAAAACCCGCAAGTTGTGCATATTCCTCATACATTGCAATAGCAGCTTCAATCGAACTAAATCTCGCTTTGACAACAGGTTTGAAACCCGGCGGAACAACTGGCGTCCAATACCTAGTGCCGTTAGGTGTTTCGTAAACATTGCTAGCAACTGACTCTGATAATTAATATAAAAAACAAGTGTAGTTAATTAAGCATGAGAAAGTGAGTTATACAAATGAATGTATAAAAAAAAGCTAGCAACATCCCATAAGTGATCAGTACATATTGTCTATAAGCTACTGCTGTTCTGATATACACTGATATACATCTGTAAAAAATACATCCAATATCTCAGGAGTGATCAGTACATTAGTGTACATGCACATTGATCTTAACATACAAACAATTCAGTTACAACACGAAATCTGTAAACAGAACACTGAAATCTGTAAAACAAATCATGATAAACCACAAAAAACATAGTAAAGAAAACGGAATAATTATCGTTAAAAGCCATGCAGATAAAATTAACGACAAAGACCTGGAAGAAGCAGTACTACAAACTGTAATTGAAGATTCAGATGCAAAAAAAAAAAAAACGGAGAAACATATAAAAAAAACTGAACCTGGACGATTCATGGTGGTGTAAAAAACTGGATTTAATTCATCTTGTTCGATTGGGTCTCGTCCATTCAAGCCGCTGCTAGAACCACCCTCCATGATCGACGCCGAGTTTGAGGAATTCTCAGGGTTTGAGCGTTTCAAAAATTGGATTACTAAAAGAAATAATTTGAATATAATTATAAAAGATCACGTGTATTATGCTAGAATATAGGATTTGTAACTGAATGTATATTATGGAAAGGAATTTAAAAAAAAATAATTTATATAATTACAATCTTGCCCTAATGATCAATGATTAAAACCAATGGTTGAGATTAGTTCACAAGGTTCACAACCATGGATGTTGTTCACACATGATCCCTATCCTATATATATATACGGTGTTTATATGGTGTTATATAGTGTTATAATACAATTCTCACACTTCTGAATTAATGTACACTATCCCTACCATATATATATGGAGGAGCTCATGCGAGAACCACCCTTATTGTGAGAACCGCGAGAACCAATGTGAACACAACCTAAAATAGCTAAAAAAAACCTAACCCCCCCCCAAAAAACCTAAACCCCCCCACCCCCACCCCCAAAAAAAAAACCTAACCCCCCCCCCCCCCCCCAAGCTAATGCTAAAAACTAAAACCTCAAAAAAACCTAAAAAAAACCCTAACCCCCCACCCCCCCAAGCTAAAATGCTAAAAACTAAACCCCCAAAAAACCTAAAAAATCTAAAAAAAAATCTAAATTTTTTTTAATATTTTTTATGTTAAAATCGCTACTTTTAGAAGCCAAAAAAAATTAAAAAAAGAAATTTTTTTTTTTCGCTTCGAAAAGTAGCGATTTTTTTTTATAAAAAATATTAAAAAAAAATTTTTTGTGTGATTTTTAGCTATTTTTAGGCATTTTTGGTTGTATTCACATTGGTTCTCGCGGTTCTCGCAATAAGAGGTGGTTCTCGCATGATCTTCTCCCTATATATATATATATAACTATCCGCTAAAATAAGAACCACCTCGAGTTGTAAGAACCGCGAGAACTTTTTGATCCGGGGCGAGGTGGACCAAATTTTTTTTCAGAAACGTAGATGCATGTATAAAAACAACATTTGTAAAAAAAAAATGTCGTGGGTGTAGTTTTGAGCACCACAAGTTTGTGTTTACGGGGCCCGTAAATTTTCCGGCCAGATTTACGGGTCCCGTAAACACAAACTTGTGGCGCTCAAAACTACACACACGACATTTTTTTTTTTGAATTTTTTTTACAAATGTTGTTTTTATATATGCATCTACGTTTATGAAAAAAAAAATTTGGTCTACCGCGCCCCCTACGGTGTAGTTCTCACGGTTCTTACAACTCGAGGTGGTTCTCATTTTAGCATTCCCCTATATATATATATATATATATATATATATATATAACGCTCAAATGTGTGAGAACGGTGAGAACGCTTACTGTGCCAACACGTGTCACGCCGCTTAGAAAAGGGCGTAAGGGCTTTTTTGTCCTTTCATCTTCTGCTTTTCCAGTTCCGCCTTTCCCCAATATTATTTTAATGTTTGGTTTTTAAGATTTTTGGCGTTAACCAAATTCAATAATTAATGGCGTTTAATGGTTTCATCGTATTAACATTTTGGCGTTTATTGCGTTTATGGTGTTTATTCAAAACGTATGCCATTTGAACTCAGGGGGTTTGGAAATCTATTTGAATGACGTTTTTCAAGGCGTTTTAAACAAGATGGCCATTGTTTCTATTTTTTTTATAAACATTTTGGCGTTTCTTGTATCTTGGCATTTTACAATTGTTAGATTATATTTCGCCACAATAAAAAAAAATACAATCTAAGAAATTAAATTAAAAATCCTAATCGGATCTTTCTTCACAATCTCCACTGTCATCAGTCTCTCTGTTCTTTAATAGTACAAAAACTGTCACAAAAAATCGGGCGTTTTATGTAAAACTTAACAAACCCATCGGTTTGATTATTTTGCCTGCGCGTCTGTTGAACTGGCTTTTTTGTGGATGTTTGGGAACATAGATCTATGACGTGTGGGTGGGTTTTTTGCTTTTTCTTCATGTTGATCTTCATCTTTATATTCATCCCACTCTTCAGTGTCATTGATCTCTTCTCCTCATCCAAACCTTCTTCAAGAACAAAAAAATACAAAATGCCATATAACTGGCATCAGTATCTTTTTCTTGAATTTTTGTCCATCTCATGCAGCAAAATCTTACTGAGTTACTCGCCTCCGCTAACAATTCATTCAGTGAAACAATACTGAATATCCAATAAAGCATATTAGCCATGTTTGATTTTTTTTGGCGTTTTACAGTGAGTGGTATTTAGTAGTTTTGGCGTTTGTTTGTTTTTTTTTTGATCAAATGGAAGTTGTTTAGACGTATCATTTTATAGCATCTCTTTTTGGCGCCTAAGTTAGGCGGTGCGTTATTATAATAAAGTATTAGTCTTTTCCGTTACTGTTTGTAATTATTGTTTTTGACAAGCTTTATCTCTGAGGTCTGTAACACGTCTCATCTTTCAAGTTTGGCGATTTAGATTCTAATATAATAAATTTTCCCTATCTTTAGTATTACTGATTTGCAGTTACTGTTTCTAGTTTCATTTTCAAGTTTGTTTTTTATTTTTTATTGTTTATTTTTATTTTGGTTTTTTTATAATACTTTTTCGAACTAATTTTATTATAGTTGGGAGTTTTTGGGGCGTTTAACAGGATGATATCGTTTAAGCAAGCATTTTGGCTTTTTTGGCGTTTTTATTATATATGGCGTTTTTAATATACAACAATCAACTGAAAAAGAAAAATAAAAAAATAATACATAAAAAAAGTTTTTTTATAATACTTGTCCAAAGTAATTTTATGATGGTTTGATAAACGCCAAAGGTGTAAGACATTTGCCTTTTTGGCGTTTTTATTAGATATGGCGTTGTTTATTATATAACAATCAACTGAAAAAAAATTAAACAAAATAAATATTGATCTTCTAAATCTTCACTGTCACTAGTCTCTTTCTTCTTTTGAAGCATCTTCACTGGCTGTTTCGACTTTCGTATGAAATCAGCCTCTTTTTCTATAATTTTTGTCCATCTCATGCAGCAAAATGTTATTGAGTTTACACCCTTTCAGCCAGAATGTTATCTTTTTTGGCGTTTTACCGAGAAAAAAACACCATAAAATAAACCATCTTAAAACTGTAAATTTGATCATGTTAAAATCAATAAAGTGTTGCTGTATGGTGATGGATAACATTGTTAATCCTCAGTTAAGAAAGATAACTGACAATGTTGTCCACACCATACAGCTACACTTTATTGACAGCAATATATTTGATGTTTGGGTTTTCTGGCGTTTATCAGTCGAATGGTTTATATTGAATATGGCGTTTGGGGTTTTGTGTGTGCTTTTTAATTGAATGTCTGAGTTGTTGTATATATAGGATTTTTTTGGTGGTTTTTTAGGCCGGATTTTACTATAATTAAGTTTGGCGTTTTATATCTAATGGCGTTTTTAGCAGAATGCTATGTGATTTTGTTTTGGCGTTTTATTTTCATGAGATGGCGTTTTGTTTGGAGTAGTCAAATGACGCTTTTACCCTTAATGAAGCGCGTCCACGTAATAAAATTGATGTTATTTACGAAAACGCCACCGCGCCAATCTAGTCCATAGATTGTTTTGATCGGACGATGGATAAGCGTTTTCACCGTTCTCACACTTTCTATCGTTTTCTCTAAATCCCGACCCTATATATATATATATATATAGGAAAAGTGTAAAATACATTACGGCTTAACATACATCACGTACGACAACGTGCGTGATTATGTGTATAACGTGCGTGATTAATGTTTTCCAACATGCGTGATTTGGGTTTTTTAGTTTATAACGTGCGTGATTTTGAAATGAATGTACGTAATTACCTGTCGTACGTGATGTACGTTAAGCCGTAATGCACGTTAACTGGCCTCTATATATATATAGGAGAAGAATCCGTTAGGAACCACCCTTTATTGCGAGAGCCAATGTGAACACAACCAAAAATACCTAAAAAACACACATTTTTTTTAACATTTTTTATAAAGAAATCGCTAAAAAAATGTTTTTTGGGCTACTTAAAGTAGCAATTTTAATGTAAAAAATATTTAAAAAAAAATGTTTGTGTGTTTTTTTTTTTTTTTATTTTTTTAGGTTTTTTGGGGGTTTAGTTTTTAGCATTTTAGCTTTGGAGGGGTGGGGGAGGGGGGTTTAGGTTTGTTTTTAGGGGTGGGGGGGGTAGGGGAGGGGGGTTTAGGTTTGTTTTTAGGGGTGGGGGTGGGGGTGGGGGGGGGTAGGTTTCTTTTAGGTTTTTTGTGGGGGTTTAGTTTTTAGCATTTAGCTTGGGGGGGGGTGGGGGTTTAGGTTTTTTTTTGGGGGGGGGGGGGTAGGTTTTTTTTAGGTTTTTTTGGGGGGGTTAGTTTTTAGCATTTAGCTTGGGTGTTGATACACTTTGTGTGGACGCGACTCGGTTCGATTCGATTCGACTCGGTTAGGTTCAGCTCAATACCGACGTCGCGACATTCCTCCGTCGTGCGCCACAGAGTTCGACACGCGAAACACGAAGAGCCACGAACTTTCCCGACGCCACATCACCATGACACCACCATGATAATGTCATGATGATGTCCTGAGAAGACTTCTTCATGTGAAGATTACACATATCCACGTGAATTCAGAAAGTTGTTGTCTTTTGTCTTATACATGACGAAGAATCAGATTCATATATGACGAAGAACTGAGTTCCTATATGACGAACAACCTTGCATGCATCATGACGAAGAACCTGATCACTCATGTACGACGAAAAATCTCTTGCAACACACGACGAAGATCAGAAGTTCATCACATGGTGGTTCGTCGAAGGCTTCTGACGAAGAACCCATATTCTTCGTCGGCCATGATCTTTCGTCAACGTGTTTCGTCGCTGCAGGTCTTTCGTCGACCTGCAGCCTATATATATGCACAACAGACTGAAGACAAAAGGCAGAGACACATGAGAGAACACAAGATTAACAGAGAGAGTGTTTGTGAGAACAGAAGTTAGACACGAGAGAACTGAGAAAGTTTGAGAGCTTGTTCTAGTTTAAGCTTTGTACACAAACTTTCTGTTAAGTATTACAATTGACCTTTTTAACGATTGAATCTTGTTGTGTTCGTGTTCTTGATCTCGGTTTGCTTACCCGGTTGGATTCCGCACAAGCGGGTTTGTTCGTATTAGAAGGATTAGGCAACTAGATCCTCCGCTAGTGGACCTACAAGTGGTATCAGAGCCAAGGCTCTCTTCCTTGTTAAAACCGAGTCGTTTTCTTGTGGTTTGAAAGAGTCATATAAAGTTTGTCCAGATCTCTGTTCTTGATTTTGAGTTTAAAAAATCTTATTTTCTGGAAAATCATCTTAAAATTCTTGAAAATCTTGGTATTTTTGCTATTAGTTCATTTTAAAACCTTGTTAAAAGCTTTACATATATATGTTACAATAAGGTTTTTGTTGAAGTTTCGTGCAAAATTGTTGTTAAAATTTTTTTCCGGCACCGGAAAACTCATAAGTTTCACCGGAATCTCCATCAGTTCATAGTGTTCTTCAAAGTGTTCTTGATATCCTCATACATTTGCTGTGTTCTGATCTATTTTTGCTTGAAACATTGAAGTGTTATAGATTAAAATAAAATTGTTTGACATAATTGACACAAGGCATGATGGGTTGGTGAACACTATTCTGATAAGGTGAGGTGTTTGTTTGAAAATTGTGTACACAACCATGATGGAGAGTTGTTGATTTCTGTGGAAAAGTAAGGTGGTTTGGCAAGTTGACATAGAACCATCTTTGTGTCAGGATAAGGTTTGGTTTATTAAAAAAAAGGAAAGGATGGAAAATAATAAATAAATCAAATATCTCAAAGTTGTGTGTGCACATCAAGTCAACGAAAAACCTTTTATTCATTGGATTTGTCTTTGACGAAAAACCCATTTTTCGTCACAATTGGTCTAGACGAAAAACCTTATTTTTCGTCACTTTGTCTTTTACGAAAAGCTAGCATTTCGTCAGTTAAGGTCTTTCGCCAAGAACCAAGTCTTTCTTGGGTCACTCTTGTCAATTTTTAACAGAAGCTTTCAAAAATTGTCTTAACGGATTATTTTAAGTGATTTAAGCAGGTATTCATTATTATATATCCAAAATGAGTTCATATTGGGGGGGGGGGGTATTCCATCCAATACGGAGAGCAAGAATAGAATCACGGGTTTGTCGCCATCATGGGCCGAATCTCCCGCACCCGCATCTTCGTCTATTCCATCACAAGCGAGTCAAATTTCAACTAGTCAATGGGCGTTTGTTTCAAATCAAACTCAAAGTATTCAAAGTATACTTTTAAGCGAAAGTGAAACCGGAAGCATTAACCGTCCACCGAAGCTAATGCACATGAATGAATATCCTGGATGGGAAGAAAGATTCCATATGTATGTCCTTGGGCAAAACATGGAATTGTGGTTATGTTTTACTACAGATTTCGATCAAGCACTTGATGTTGCCGCTTCAACTGCCGCGACATTTGCAGATCTTACGGCAGACGAGAAAAAGGCATATGATTTAGAAAAGAAAGCATATTCTATACTAACTCAAGCGTTGAGCAAGGATATATATCATCAGTTTGTTAGCTTCAAGATGTCAAAGCGGTTATGGGATGCATTGAAAACGAGAGGTCTAGGAAATGAAGCGTCACGTAAATTGCGACATGATCTACTCAAGAAGGAGTTTGATGGCTTCACATGTATGGAAAGGGAATCTTTGGGATATTTGACAAGACGATTTTATCACTTGTTGACTGAATTGAATAGTTATGGAGTAGTAGTGACTCCAGAAGAAGTAGTCATCAAGTTTGCCGACGCATTACCAGCTTAATGGAATGGTTTCTTGGAAATCTTGAAATACAATGGCACTTTGGCTACGAAAAACATCAATGATTTCGTTCAGCTCTTGGAGAACAAAGATCAAGAAGAAATCAGGAAGGCCAAAAGGATTCCAGTGCAACAGAATCCTAATATGTATTATGGAAACTGTGGAAGTTCTAGCACTGCTGCAAGACCTGCTCCACATGCTCAGCTTCAAACGGCCTTTGTATCAAGAGATATGTATGGAAATCTACTACCAGTTTCCTCAACTCAAACGGCTTTTGTCTCAAGCACTGACATGTACGGAAATCCACAACCAGAAGTCCCAAAGCAAAGCTATCAATCTACCGGAGCAAGAGATATGTACGGAAATTCATTACCAGTTCCACAGCAAGCTTGTTATGGAAGCACTTCATCTGCCGGTCAGCCATCTAATCCAAATACAGTTCGGCTCGACACTTCAAATTTCTCGAAAGTAAGTGCTGAAGTAGCTAAGGATCATATGGAGCTATTAAACACATTGGTGAGCGCGTATTGTGGGTTAATAGCAGGTCAGATTGGAAACATCAATCTAACACAAGAAGATTATCAGCAGATTGATAAGGAGGAAATGGATATGATGGACATCAAGTGGGCTTTCGCTAATGCTGTTAGGCGAGCTAAGGACTTCATGGAAAGGACTGGTAGAACCAGCTTGGAAAGCAAGAAAGATACCAAGTATGGGTTCGATAAACAATCAGTCAAGTGCTTCAATTGTGGTGAACGAGGTCACTTTAAGAGAGAATGTACAAAGCTAACTCAGCAAGGGAACCAGAATCCGTTCAGGAATCAAGGCAATCAAGGTAACCAGCAGAATCAGAATCAAAACAGGAATAACGAGCGTACGTTGATACATGTGAACAATCCAAATCAAGCAAGAGCATCAAATGCCAACCAGGCTCTTGTGGTACAAGTCGATGAAGGTTGTGACTGGTCGATTCAGTTGGGAAGTGATGTTCAGGATGGAACAACTTATTTTGCTGAGGTTGTCAAGGATCTGAAACACACCAGTGGTGGAGAATCTTCCGCCAGTGGTGGAGAATCATCTGAAGATGAAGACAGTTCTGGTTATAGTAGAAGCTCAGATGAAGAATACTCAACTTCAGGCGATGATCACTTGCATGAAACGTCAAGCGTGGCAGTCAATGCAGATGTTGATGAATTGTTGGGAGAAGCTGCAGCAGGGAATCATAGAAGATCAATCTTGGTGGATGAAGCTGCTTATTCTTCTTCTTCTAATCATTCAGCCTTTATGGCTAATGTGGGCGGTTCATCAAACCAGGTATGTGTCGATGATCCAACTTCTGATAAATGTGATAAATGTGTTAGTTTAGGTGATAAATTGTCGGACTTGTAAAGCAAATATGATGATTTGCAAAGCAAGTATGACGTGACATATATCCACAATCAAAAGTTGATAGTGGATCTTTCGAAATGCAAAGAAGCTAACATGTTTTATGAAAACCATGAAAAAGAGTTTAAAACAGTGATTGAAAATTTAAGAGAAGATAAAACCGAGCTAACAAAAATGGTTTCAAGAAAACAAACTGACATAAACTGTTATATCAATCGTCTCGAGGTCATGCAAAAAGAGTTAGCCTGTGTAAAGTGTGAAAGTGAGGCGATCTGGCTTAAGCTAGATAGTTATTCAAACTCTAGGTATGTGCTGGATCACATCATTGACATACAAAAAGAGAAAAAGGATGTCACGTGCATTGGATATAAGAAGTGTCCACCACCTGTTAGACAAAATTATGACGCAATGCCTGATGAGGAGAATAGAACTTATTTTGAGCAATCTGTTCCTTTAGACATTGAGGAATTTGCAACCGAACTTGGATAAAAAACGGAAGTATCATCAGATTTGGATGTGTCAGCAGATACAGATGTATCAACTGCTGAACAAAATCAGGATCCTCCAGTCATTATTGAGGATGCTGATTCTTCAGATGATGAATCCGATGATACTGACTCAGCACAGTCTGATACGGTAATCAAAGAAGAGGACATACCTCTCGAGAATCATATTTTATGTGATCCTCCCGCAAAACCTGCTAAGACTGTTCTGGTCGAGTCCACTTCCTCGCAAGAATCTGAGAGTGTGAATTTGCTATACACTCTTGTTGGTGATGATAAAATCTATTCTGACAAAGATTTTCCGATTAAAAATGTAAATCAATCTTTAATCAGTAAAGTTTTTGAAGATTCGACAAGTAGGTTTTTGGGAAAGTCGGGTTCACGAATTGTGGTAACACAATGTCCTCCGATTCCAAAGGCCGAAATTCGAAAACAATATGGCAATCAGAAATTACCAACAGTGAAAAAGCAGCAAAATCATACCAAACCAAAAGGTAAATCAATGACTCAAGGTCGAAAGGAACCAAACCAAAAGAAGAACAAAATGGTGAACTTTGTGAAATCAAAGGGAATGGATAAATTGGAAACTTTTGCAAATAAATCTAACTTAGATCATATTAATCAAGTTAAAATTTTGAAAAGAAATGAACAAAACAGTTCAAAACCAAGTACCTCGGGATCACAAAGTTCATCAACAAGACAGTCACATGATACTTCGGGGTTTGTTGAACGAAGATCATGTTTTGAGTGTGGTGAAATTGGACATATCATTCGAAATTGTCCGTATCTTCATAAGTTAAAGGCTAAAGTTGATGTTCCCCATGAACAAAATTACCGAAAGTGATCTGTTTCTTCAAAACAAGATCCCCGTCTTGTAAAAGAAAGGGAAAAGAAACAGAAACGCCAACAAGTCAAGGTAATTGAGAAGGCAATTAAAACCGACGTGGTTCACAAACAACATGTCTCTGTCAAACCAGAAATTTATAAAACTTCAAACAAACAGGAAGTTAAAATTTTAAACAATCAAACTGGTAAAAATCAACAGACATGGAAACCCAAATTGACCACGAATTCAGGGGGAACATCACAATTTCCAAACCATCAAAAAGTTAAAGTAACCTTTGTCGATGAAAATGGAAGACCCAAGACCACAATGGCTTGGGTCCCCCTCTCCAACTAATCATGTGAGTTCATGTGCAGGATGTTCCAGGAGGAACTTTCAGCAGTCATTGGATTTTTGATAGTGGGGCATCCAGGCACATGACAGGCGACATGAAGCTTCTCTACGACGTTAAATCTATTAGAGGAGGTTATGTTGCTTTTGCTGGAGATAAAGGCGGATATCTTACTGGTGAAGGAATGGTATCCAACGGGGTTGTAAGTTTTGATAAGATCAACTTTGTGCAACAAGTTGATCACAATTTTCTCAGCGTTTCACAAATTTGTGATAAGAAGTTTTCAGTACACTTTGATACAAATGGATGTTATGTGCTGAAACCCGGCTTCAAGATTGCTAAAGATTGGATTCTCTTATCTGCTCCAAGGATTAATGATTTGTATGTCCTTGATATGAGCCAAGCAATTACAACGTCTACACAAGCAACTTGTTTCGTTTCCAAAGCCACATAAAAGGATTCAATCTCTTGGCACAGACGGATGGGACACATTCATTTAAGAAAAATGAATCATTTGGTGTCAAATGAATTAATGACTGGTGTTCCTCTTAAAAATTTCCATCTTCAAGACGTCTGTGTTTCATGCCAGAAAGGGAAGCAAAGAAAGAAGTCGCACCCTACAAAGAAGATCAACACCGTGGCAGTTCTGCTTGAACGTTTGCACATGGATTTGTTCGGTCATGTCAAGCATAAAAGCATCAGGAATGATCAGTACTGCCTCGTGGTGACTGATGATTATTCAAGATTTTCTTGGGTGGCGTTCATGGCACACAAGAGTGAAACTTTCGAAATTATCAAAAACTTGATCACAACGATTGAGAATTTGTATTCCTTGAAATTTAGACGGATACGCAGCGACAATGGAACTGAATTTAAAAATCATGCATTGGCGGAGTTCTGTAGATCCAAAGGTATTCTTCACGAATTTAGTGCAAGTTACACTCCTCAACAGAATGGCGTCGCTGAGCGTAAGAATCGCACATTGATCGAAACTGCTAGGACGATGTTGGTAGAGTCACAATTACCCATTCCATTATGGAGTGAAGCTGTGGCCTCTGCTTGTTATACGATGAACCGAGTCCTTACAGTTAAAAGACACAACAAGACCTGCTTTGAGCTTCTTCATAAACGGAAACCAGATTTACAATATCTTGAACCGTTTGGAGCTCCTTGCACAATGATCGATCCAAATGGAAAGTTTAGGGCAAAAGCAATTGAGGGATACTTTCTTGGGTATGCCACCCCGAACTTAAGAGTCTGGAATCTAGAGATAAAAAGGGTCGAGGAATGGTCTGAAGTCAGAGTACAAAGGCACACATTGCCAGTCAAATGTCCTGGTCAGCCTTGGATGTTTGAGTACGATGACTTTTTTAATTCGATCAATATTCAAGAAGTTGAAGAAAGTGTTGCGGCAAAGATGTTTTTCGAGAGTGACAATGCAACAGATTCACCGTTGGTTCGTCCAATTATTGTCAACAATCAAGAACCATCTTAGTTAAAAATAATGCTCTCGACAATGAGGATTTTCACGATGCTAACGAACTGAACGAATCTTCAGAGGATGATGAATTTCTCGATGCAGACCAAGAAGCTGTTCATGGTACTTGAGAGGCTACACCTCCAGTGAACGCCTTCAAAACAGCTGAAGCTATTGCATCATCCTCTTCGCCAGTTTAGGGTATTGAATTGGTTGTTGATCTCAATCTCAACAATCTAGGTACAAACATTCCAGTTCCAGATAATCCAGAAACAAGAATTCATAATACCCATCCTCAACAAAACATCATCGGTAATGTACAAAGTGGCGTACAAACGAGAAACATGTTGCGAAACAACAACAATGCGGGCTTGTATGCAGCTATTAGAGAATCGGGTTTACAGAATGATTGGTCCTTTGCTTGTTATGTTTCACAAGAAGAACCAAAATATTGGAAAGAAGCTTTGAAAGATAATTCTTGGGTGGAAGCTATGCAAGAAGAACTACATCAATTCCAGAAGCTAGGTGTCTGGAAACTCGTTGATAAACCTGATGATTACAAGAAGATTGGTACCCGTTGGGTGTATAAGTGCAAAAAGGATGATCGCGAAGTAGTCATTTAAAACAAAGCAAGATTAGTCGTTCAAGGTTTTTGTTAGATTAAAAGGATCGACTACAACGGAGTTTAAGCACCTGTTGCACGTCTTGAAGCAATTCGGATTTTTCTAGCCTATGCTTCCTTCAAGGGATTCAAGGTTTACGAGATGGACGTGAAAAGTGCATTCTTACATGGTGTGGTTGAAGAAGATGTGTATGTCGAACACCCTCCAGGTTTTGAAGATCCTATTCACCCTGATCGGGTTTGGTTGCTCAACAAAGCTCTCTACGGATTACATCAGGCACCGAGAGCTTGGTACGCAACCTTATCTAATTATCTGCTGGAGAATGGATTTCAAAGAGGCCTTATCGATTGCACTCTTTTCATCAAAGAACAGGATGGAGATCTTCTGTTGGTACAGGTATACGTTGATGATATCATATTTGGTTCAAGTAACGATGTTTTGTGCAGGGAATTCGAGCGTGTTATGCAGGAGAAATTCGAGATGAGCGCCATGGGGGAAATGACTTTCTTTTTGGGCTTACAAGTGCAACAAACAAAGTCTGGGATATTCATCCATCAGACTAAGTACGTCAGTGACATCCTGAACCGATTTCAGATGTCCGACACATCGCCTATTGGTACCCCACTTCAGCAAAATCACGGAATTAATCCGGACTTGAAGGGTGAAGTTGTTAACTCCTCGTACTACCGCGCAATGATCGGATCTCTTATGTACCTCACAGCATCAAGACCAGACATAATGTATCCTACGTGCCTGCTTGCCCGATATCAAGTCAACCCGAAGGCCTCACATCTTGTAGCTGTAAAAAGGATATTCCGCTATTTGAAGGGATGCCAAGACACCGGTCTATGGTACCCTAGGGATGATAGCTTTGACTTGATCGCGTTCAGTGATTCTGATTTTGGCGGATGCAAAATCGACGGCAAATCCACAACGGTTGGATGTCAGTTTTTAGGAAATCGCCTAGTCACATGGCAGTGCAAGAAGCAGACTTGTGTCGCTACATCAACATGCGAAGCTGAATACATTGCTGCCTCAAGTTGTTGCTCCCAAGTCCTGTGGATCCAACAACAAATGCGCGACTACGGTTTTGAATTCCTAACTACTCCTATTTTTGTTGATAATTCTACTGCCTTACAGATCACTAGAAATCCGGTGCAGCACTCAAAGACCAAACACATCGAAATTAAATATCACTTCATACATGATTGCTTTGATAAAAGGCTTATCGATGTTGTTAAGGTCCACACCGACGACCAACGTGCCGACCTTTTTACCAAAGCATTTGACAAATCACGATTTGACTTTTTATTATTGGTAAACGGCATTAAGGTCAAGCCAGAGTAAAACCAACATCGGAAAATTGTTTTTGTAAATATCTTTGTGTTTTTAATTTATCATAGTTTTTACATTTTAGGGGGAGTAAATCCAAATTTGAAAAATTCAAAAACATCGAAAAATTTCAAAAACACAAAAACAATAGAAAAACAAAAATGAGTTTCCTGGCGAGCAAAAGAGAAAATGATAGTACATCAGTGGTCTGTCGAAACCTCTTTAAACCTTAAATGAAAAACGATAAGCAGCTCTATATATGATGTATCGGTAGGCTCATAATCATTTTAAAGTGTGTAGGGTGATATAAATTTAAATCGACTCGAAAACACTTGACAACCTCCTAGAAGCAGCTTTTCTTGCCACTAGACCTTTCTCCATCAATTAGGAATCTGATGCCGACACTAAACACATTCTCTCTCTACACGAACCGTATATATATATTGAAGGAAAACAAAATCCAATCTTGTTGCAGAAGAATCTTAAGATGAGAGAGAAATATGGTCTTAGTACCGAAATTTCGTTTGATAGATTGCCGAGGTTCTGAGATACGTGGTCTTTATGTTGTTTATCATCTGGGTATCATGGTTGTTTCTTTTACCGAAAAATAACGAAGACGAAGTCTAGATCTTCCATGATACCATACATACGTGTACATATTGCATACGACCTCAATAAGTGATCAACAATCACATGTCCAAACAAAATAGGTGATAATATATCACATTTATCTTGGAGTCAAGTTCATCTCTTTGCTGTACGTTAGTACTGACCTGTTCACGGACTTGCTCCTGTGCCCTCATGCATATGAAAATCAAGTTCCTCATCAATAAGTGATTTTATCACAGAGGGCTTGTTTTCAATAAAAAATAAGTGAGTTTCTCACATCATTTTCATATACGTCAAAACAGATGATAAATGGTATACTCACCAGTAAGATGAACTCTCGTGCATACCTTGATACGGGAATGTGTCGTGTGTGGATGAACACCGGTCGGTAAGTATAAATCATACACTAATTGTATCCCCTTGCCATGATTACATCTGATAAGTTGAGCTTATGTGGATAACAATACCGATAATCGTTATAGGATGTTTATCTAATTGTTAACAAAATGAACAACAAGAGCGTTTTGGCGTGACCGTACACTGATATGATTCTCTTACCCTCAAAACTCCCAAAAAGAATGTCTGTAAATATTTATTTAATGCTTTCAGTTTCTGCATCTCTGTATATGTTTATTTACTGCTTTCCGCCTTTACATTTCAAAAATGCAAAAATACCAAAAAGATTTTAGGTGTGTTTTAATATAAACTTTATAAAAATCAAAAAGATTTTATTTCTATCTTATCTTATCTTTGATAACCCGATGTTGGAACTCGAGTCTTCGTTACCTGAAATCTGATTGAAACCAAAACAGCTGCATCTTCATAAACGGTCAAAATTAACAAGTGTTGAAAGTTAAAATCTAAAATTGATCAATTTGTTAAACTTTCAAACTTTTGGACGGTAGTTGATTGAAAACTGGTCACATGTGTGTCGTTTGTTTATGTTAACTATATTCCAAGCAGTTGCTCTCATTACGTGTTGTGCAGATGCGACATTCAAATCAGCTAAAGGCGAAGAGAACGTGTTGGATAACAAGCTTTGGAATTAAGACACAACATGGAAGCTATCAAGATGATCGAGTTGCCGCTGACCACTCATCAACACCACAAGGATCTAAAGAATTAAAGATCAAAAGATTCACGAGCATAACTCAAGGGAGAGTTTATTTTAAGGGGGAGTTTGTTAACACACTTCCTAAATGAAAGGGGGAGTTTGTTGATACACTTTCTACTTGCGACATGTGAAGACTTTGAAGATCCTACGTCAAGAATGAATGAACCATCACGAGGTGTCGAACCTCACGAGTAGCGTCCAAGTGGGAGTTTGTTGATACACTTTGTGTGGACGCGACTCGGTTCGGTTCGGTTCGACTCGGTTAGGTTCGGTTCAATACCGACGTTGCGACATTCCTCCGTCGTGCGCCCTAGAGTTCGACACGCGAAACACAAAGAGCCGCGAACTTTCCCGACGCCACATCACCATGATGATGTCATGAGAAGACTTCTTCATGTGAAGATTACACATATCCACGTGAATTCAGAAAGTTGTTGTCTTTTGTCTTATACATGACGAAGAATCAGATTCATATATGATGAAGAACTGAGTTCATATATGACGAACAACCTTGCATGCATCATGACAAAGAACCCGATCACTCATGTACGACGAAAAATCTCTTGCAACACACGATGAAGATCAGAAGTTCGTCACATGGTGGTTCGTCGAAGGCTTCCGATGAAGAACCCATATTCTTCGTCGGCCATGATCTTTCGTCAACGTGTTTCATCGTTGCAGGTCTTTCGTCGACCTGCAGCCTATATATATGCACAACAGACTGAAGACAAAAGGCAGAGACACATGAGAGAACACAAGATTAACAGAGAGAGTGTTTGTGAGAACAGAAGTTAGACACGAGAGAACTGAGAAAGTTTGAGAGCTTGTTCTAGTTTAACTTTCTGTTAAGTAATACATTGACCTTTTTAACGATTGAATCTTGTTGTGTTCGTGTTCTTGATCTCGGTTTGCTTACCCGGTTGGATTCCGCACAATCGGGTTTGTTCGTATCACAAGGATTAGGCGACTAGATCCTCCGCTAGTGGACCTACATTGGGGGGGGGGGGATAGGTTTTTTTTTTTTGGGGGGGGGGGGGGGTGGGGGTTAGGTTTTTTTTTAGGTTATTTTAGCTATTTTAGGTTGTGTTCATATTGGTTCTCGTGGTTCTCGCAATAAAGGTGGTTCTCGCATGAACCTAACCCTGTATATATATATAATAGTCCTCTTTAAATACTATTCCAACTCTTTAGAGACTTAATCAATAAGTAAACGCAATGCCCCGTGGCGCAATTCTATGACATCAAGATTGTTTTTCCCGCTTTTTTTATTGATGATCCCATGACCCGTGACTTGCTTCTTTTGAAATTTCTTATTTTCCCCTGCAATCAAATCATTGTTTCCTTATTTTCCACTATAGTCAAATCCGCGAAGAATCGCTGCTAACTATTTAATTTATTCAACCCCGTGTAACACATTGATTTCTAACCTATATATAGAACTCTATTTCATACTATTAACAGACTTTTATTTGTTTGGTTGGCGCCAAATTAGATACTAAGGGTGAACGGGGCGCCCTCGGGGTGGCGTGCGGTGAGTGAGTTCCCCGCTCGGGAACACCGCCGCCGACCCCTCGGGGAGGCTAAGCGGGGTGTGGTCTGCGGCATTGATTCACCGCACAACTTTTCAAAGTTTTTGATTTTTTGAACGTTTGGCAACGGTTATGAACGAAAAAAAAATCCAATTTTAACCTATAAATACACCATTAAATCTAATTTTTTACCACACAAATTTTCAATCTTATTCCTCTAAAATTCTTTCAAATACAACACAAAGCCAAACCGAGCAATAGAGAACCAACCCCGCGAAGCCAAGAAAAAGTCTGTCGGCTCTAACACTAAGGGACGCGGCTCGCAACCGTCTCATGGTGGTTCGAGCGGTGCAAGTGCACAACCACAACCACCTTTCGGATATACTACACAACCCCCGTTTTTTTACCCACAACCTTCACACCCCTCATTTTACAACACCCAACCACAACCCCCTTTCGGCACAAAAAAGAAAGTCTGTTGACACGAACCCTTCCATACCCGATATGAACGAAGACCCCTCGCCACAAAGAACACAACGGCGAGACAAGCGTCAAGCGACATCGTCCGAGGGCTCGGCTGAGTTGGCGGCACAATTCAAAGAGTACACCGCCATGAAAGAAGCGAAGCACGTTAGCTCTATGGAGGCGATTGAATTGAGGAAGAAAAGAGAGTCGGAGGCTCGTGATCTCATAACGGAACAACGCGAGACGATGAGAAACTACGCGCACGATCGAGATATGAAAACATTCCTCAAGCCGCACGACGATGCTCCGCCGGAAATGTTGCCGTTCATCCTCGGCCGAAAGCGCGAGATCGCTAACAAGTACGGGTGGCCGTGCAATTTCTAAAATTTTTATGTAGTATTGCGATGTAATTTTTATTTTATTAAATGAAATGTAATTTTTTATTTTATGTAAATTATGTTTTACTATTTATAAAAATATTTTCTTAATTAAAAAAATAAAAAAACAAGTCCCCCAAGAGAGGAGTGCCGCCATAAAATTGAGGGTGTGGGGGGAGTTAAGTGGGGAGTTGACGTGGTGCGTGCTGATTGGCTGTGGGTAAGAGAGGTCACTCCCCACTTAGAGGAGTGCCGCTTACACCCTAAAACTCGTTTTCTTTTTGAAACCAACCAAATATCCAGGATTTTGTACACGTGAATCTGATGAAGCAAGATAAAGGGTGTCACCACTAACATTTCTGTTTTGTTTGCCCATGTCATCTGCATGTGACATGTTTCCTTGTCAGTTACAATATGCTTTTATCCAACTCCTACCCACAACCAGCTATGAAAGGAATACATAGTCGGCATGATTTCAAAAACATATGTATAAAACCTTATCTAAAGGGCCAGTGGACCAATATCACTCAAGGAAAAATGGCCTAGAAAAAAGTATAATACCAACCTTAATCAGTCAATATAGGCAAATCATATCAAACCACCATTGATGATGAAACATAGATGACTCATCCAACTAAAAGCCATTAACTTATGCCATCTTATTCTTTAGGAACTTCTAAACATCATGATCCAGCGTACATTACCCAGTAAATTCAGCATCAAGCGAGCTCGATCAGATTGGTCTCGAACTATGGGCTTCAAGGTACATTCCATTTTAACAAAGCATATGTTGCTGGTCTCAAGTGACGTATATATGTGGTCGATCGTATTAAGGCGTGGTTATAGTCTACATGCATTCACATGGAAATTTAGCTAACCGGGTTAAGGAACCTGAAAGATATTAGCTTTATCTTGATTAACCAGATTGGGCTCTAAAGTAGTGGCAAATGAGGCTTTACACATCATCAGATTTTAAAAAATTTCAATCTTTTTTATAGAATCCCAAATAGGCCAAGTCATGTCAGGATTTGAAAAAAAAAAAGAGAGACATTGTGAGAATTCAAACCCATTGCCTTCTCATTAATCATCAACAAATATATATAGGTTACAATCAAATCTCCTCATATTGGGGAGAGATTGTTGGATCTGAGTTTG
Source organism: Helianthus tuberosus (assembly GCA_030545235.1). Classification (NCBI taxonomy): domain Eukaryota; kingdom Viridiplantae; phylum Streptophyta; class Magnoliopsida; order Asterales; family Asteraceae; genus Helianthus; species Helianthus tuberosus. The sequence goes on along the minus strand of CM060386.1, from coordinate 28,922,242 downwards.
GTTTTGATTGTATTTTACGTTTGAAATTAAGATGGAAATGGATGAGTTGTGCAGCGGAATTAAGATGGAAACAAACTTTGCATACAACCAAACGAGAGTGTTGCTTTGATCAAACATTTTTCACAATGAACTGAAAGATTGAATTTATTTCAATTACGATTACAATTGCAATGATTGAATACAAACTTCCCCTCAGCCAGAGCTCAGTGTTTGTTTGTGCAGAGAAGACGATTGTTGCAAAGAGCTAATAGAACAGTACAGAGCACTGTTCTATTTATAGGCACTAGCAAACCACTGAGCATCTAAGATGACGTCACCATGAAAGTGACATCTAACCTCCTAACAAACTCTAACCTCTGATCAATACAAACACTGCTATGCTAAACTACTGCTATTACATTACATTATATAAAGACATAATAAACAACTGCTGCATCCCTCCACTGCTGTGAACCCAACAGTACTTGTCCGGATCAGCAGTGCTTGACTCAAGGCAGTAGATTGAACAGCAGAGCTTTAGTCTTTCATCAGGTCTTTACTTGAACAGCAGTTGTGGGTCAGCAGGTTGCATGATCAGTAGATAGGAGGTCAGCAGATGTTGAAAATCACTTTCAAGGGGAGAGACTTGTATGAAACATCTGCTTATTCTGGATCCACTATTCTGATCCAGTTTTGGCTTTTATTATATGTTCCTCTGGTAGGGTTCGATCCTAACAATCTCCCGCTGGAACAGATAATGCCAAAACTCTTCATTATTGTGGAACTTTATTGCCTCATCAACAGTTCCCTTATTTGCCCTTTAAGTTGTAGTTCAAAGGTTAAGGCATCTGTGTCTTCATCATCCCTGCTAAGTGGAAGATCAAGGAGATCCTGCAAATCTTCAAGACTTAGGCCAAGTGCTTGTTCCCTTGATATTTTCTTCACTTCTCCATCAGACCTGAACAGAGTCAATACATGGGTCTGTTTGTCAGTTTCCCACTTTAGTACTTTTGAGCCTGATGGGTTTCTTGGGAGATTTTTATTTGAAGAGGAGTTTGGTGAAGATGGCCTATTGAACACTGTCTGAGCAGTGCTTGCAGGTAGTTCCAATTCAGGATCTTCTTTCATCATTAATCTAATGCCCTCTTTTACAATGGCATTTCCAGCATTTAGATCTTGAACAGTTTCAGCCCCTGATTGGTTTTGGCTCCTTCTTTTGTAGATGGCAGCACCAGTTGGAGCAGTGGCTCTCCTGATTTGCAGCTTTGTTGGTCTTTTTGAAACCTCTGCTTTAGGATAGTCAGGCTTTTGAGGAACTTTGGGATCTTTCTTCCTCAATTTTTCTAACCTTTTGTAGGTAGCCCTGACTACATCTTCTTTCCATCTTGCTATTTGTCGTTTAGACCCATAATCAGCAGCAACCAATTCCTCTTTCATTCTCTTCAACACGAGTGATTTATCAGGCACATTCTTTTTGAATTTTAACCATTCTGGAGGAGTGTGTTTGACCTCATTCTTTATCATTTCTTGAATCCTGGCTGCTTCTTGTTCAAGTTCAGGAATGGTCCACTCCTTGTACATGTGCCTTTCTCCCTTGTATTTCTTTGTTGCCATAATACTTTCAATGTAGTCTTTTCTCAGAGTCTCATCTGCTCTTTCTGAGATTTTCTGACATACATTTTTTGCAAATTCTTCCAGGGACCTGACTTGTGTGAGCAAGTATAGATAGTTCTGCTGTATTTCCCTATCAGATTTTCCTTTTGTGTTTCTTTTTGAGATATCCTCTGCTTGCTTAGCCTTGATTTTCAAATATTCTTCAATATTGTTAGGCCTGGGATATCCTTTTACTGATGGCAGCTTCCTTTTAGCAGGGTCATCCTCATAGTAGAAAGATTTAATTTCTTCTCTGACTGCTATGAGCTCAAGAGGAAATTGAACACCTGCAGGAGCTAAGGGCTGTTGAACTTGTGCTGATGAGAGAGGAATAGGCTTGGGTATTGTAGCAAGTGACAAGGATTTTGAAGATGTTGGTGGTGGTGAATTGTCATCATCTTTAAGAATTAGCCTTCTCCTTTTTGTTTGAGGAGGGACTGATGATGTTTTGGGTGGAACAGTGGTGGTAGATTGGGTGGCAGTGGTTTGTGATTGACTAACAGCTGTTGAAACAACTAGTGTTTCAACCACTGTTGTCATTACAACAGATGTTGTAACATATGCTGTCTTCTGCTTTTTGGCAGGAGATGGTGGTGAATTTGTTTTTGGTGGTGATGGTGGTAAAGCAGTGGATGTGGTGTGTGTTGAAGTGAGAACATATGTTGAAACTACTGAAGTACCAGCAGTAGTTGATACAACAGGAGTTACAACAGCTGTTTTGAATGGTGGTTTAGGAGCAGACTCTGAACGTCTGGTTGGGATGGATTTGGGTTGCCTTACTTTTCTAGTAGGCTTCTTCTTTTCATCAACAGGATTTCCATCATCCTTTGACCCAGAAGTACCCTGATCTGGATAATCCACCCTAGCTTTCTTCTTGGCCTCTCTATCCTTTTTGACACTTGCAACTGCTTCTGCCAGTGCATTTGTGGTCTCATCAAATTTCTTGCTACCATCTGGCAAATGGATATTTTTGGTCATGTTTTCTCTTTCTGGTTCAAGGTAAAGACCATCATCTATTCCCTTCTTCTTCCACTCCTGAATTTTCTCCCCCTTTTTGGCATTATCTGGAGGGAGTTGATCTATAAAGAAGATAGTTGGAGGAGCAGTGCCAGTGGTATGTAGGAGCTGGGCTTTTAGAGCCTTGAGATCAGCCTGGGTGTTCTTGAACCTAGACTCCATTGTATTTCGCAGCTTTAGTACATGTTTTTCATGTTGCTGATCTGCCATTTGTGCTTGTTGATGGAGAAAAGGTTGAAAGAGATTCCAGAGCTCATTTGTAGCAGATGCTTGTGGTGGAGCAGATGCTTGAGATGGAACAACAGTGGATTGCACCTTTTGTACTTGTAACAACTGTTGAAGCATATCTTTGAGTTCTGCAACAGAGTTATCAAGTTTTTCAACACGATCTGTCAATTTCTGGTACTTTAAACCATCACCCAATTTAATGGGATCATCTGATTTCCCACTAGCAGTGGTTTTGTCAGTGGTTGAGGTAGGGAGTTTACTCCAAACATTAACCACTGATGCCCCTTTTTCTTGGTACTGGGGTCTTCTCCCTTCAACACTTGATAGTCTTTTGATGTTGCCAGAGGTCAAGAAAAGTCCACTGGTAGATGTCAGAGGTGCTATGGAAGGAATTTCCTCCAAGGAAGTCTTATTAATGTAACAACTGTCCAACTGCAATCCAATGGATTCAACAGTTGTAGTGGCTGCTTCACTTGGAAAACCACCAAGAGTTACTTGTAACTCAAGGGGTGTAACCTCCTCAGGTTGTGTTGGTGGGTTAGCAAGGATTGATACATCAGACCCAGTCATTTGTTGAGGTATATTCTCATTAATAGGCGATTGAGAAGGACTGGTTAGTGCCTGGTTCAAATCAATTGCATCCAACAGAAGTTTAGTTGGTGGGGGAATTATGGATGTGATGTTTGGTTTGGTTTAGAAACAGAGTATGCCCTGGGAGTTGGGCTTTGGATGATGGAATCAAGTGATTCCAGAGCATCATGATGTGATGTCCCAATTTGTACAACCTGTTCTTTTTGTGAAGAAGCAGGAGGAGCTGTGGTTATGGGTTGAGATATTTGTACCAACTGCTGTGAGGAAGTAGCAGCAGTGGTTTCTTGTGACTTTTGTTTTGTCACTGGCAGTTGCTCTGGTATCTCATCCTCCAGAGTTGCCTTTTTGATGGGTTTGGGGGGTTTTTGACTTTTCTTTTTGTGTGGCTTTTTGTGGATTGTAGGTGTGGGTTTCAAAACAGTTGTTCTGCTGCTTTGATCACCTTGAGCAGTGGGCTCAGTAGCAGATACCTGAGGAGCAGTGGTAGCTGCTAAATTCTGCTCAGGCACCTTTGCTTGTGTTTTGCAAGGTGTTAACATTCTTGTAAAAGTTTCAGCAGTTAAGCTGTTCATTTGAAAATATTCACCTTGGTTTATTGCAGCAATATCATCCTTACTGAATTTCTTTTCAAAATAATAACTTAAAAACCTTGGAAACAGTAAGAATGATTTTGTTTCAACATTGTTAACCAAATCATTAAAGATTTCCCGAGAAAAATTAAAATTTTCTTCTTGAAGAATAGCATATCCCAGATTTTGAATCTTTAATGGTATTTCATTAAACGAAGTGGTTTTGTTTGAAATACACAGTAGGAGGGTATGGAATAAAAACCTTGTTGCAGAAGGAAAGAAACCTTTTTGTAAGGTAGCTTTCTTCATCATTGTGTCTGCATACCCTCTCTCAATGAAGTCGATTTTCAACTCGTTTTTAGGGAAAGAAGTTTTACCTTGCTGATCCTCGAGTTTAAAGACTTCTGATATAGATTGTGGCGTGATTTGAACAGCTTTACCCTTTAAAGTGGAGTAATGGCTATCACAGTTTCACCTTGTTTGTCAAGGGTTGCGTTTTTCCAAAACTCTCTTTGGGTTGCTAAGTAAATTGGTGCATCGGCTATTAACAAAGTTTTGTACTTTGATTTAGCCATTTTGGCGATGATGGAGTCGAAAGCATCTGTGGTGCCGGGTTTTGTGAGAAGACCCAGAAGATTGTGAGATGGTTTGTAAGGAATTTCAGCGATAATGACCTTTTGAGAAGCCGCTTTCGACGATGATTTGGAGGTGGGTTTTGCAGATGGCTTCGATTTTGTCATTTTGAGGATGACGATCGAAGAAATTGGTGAAGAAATGAGATGGAAAAACTGCTTTGAGAAGAGAATTTTTGAGAATTCAATTCGACAGTAAAACCCTGTTTTGGTGGTGAGTGGGGGTTTTATAGAGGAAAAAGCGAATGCTGACGTGGCAGCGGTTACAAAAGGTCTGACCACAATGTACTGCCCACGTGACAACCTCTGATGAAATGAAGGACAGTACTTTTATGAAAGTTACTGGTGAAGGCAGTGGTTATGGAAGCAGTGGATGATTTTCACTATCAATGGATAGCATATCAGTGGATAAGACACTGCTTTTGAACAACAATTTTTATCAAATGAATGAGGGAACAGGGGTTGTCTTTCAGCAGTGGACAGATATTGAAGCAGGGCAGACTTTTGAACAAGCAGTGGTGATGGCAGACTTTTAAGGATTTTAATGAAAATTTCATTTTTAGCTATTTTTAAGGATGGATTTTTGATTTTCTGAAAACATTTTAATGCTTTTATTCATAGAAAAACAAGATGTTGCTTGTTATTCCATGTTTAGCATCCCAATTCTAGAGACCAAGCTTTCAAAGGTGGCTGTATCAAGTGCTTTTGTGAGCACATCTGCCAGCTGGTCTTTAGTTGGGACATGATGCAGAGAAATCAAACCTTTTTCATAGCAATCCCTCACAAAGTGATGTCTGATGTCGATGTGTTTGGTGGTTGAATGGGAAACTGGATTTTTTATGATATTTTCTGCTGCCTGGCTATCCAACATGAGTGGTGTCTTTAAGGCAGTTATACCAAAATCCAGTAACTGATTTTGAAGCCACAGGAGTTGGGCTGTACAGCTTGCAGCAGCAATGTATTCAGCTTCAGCAGTGGATGTTGAAACAGCTGCTTGCTTTTTGCTTTGCCATGAAACTAAGCAATCACCTAGAAACTGGCACCCTCCTGATGTAGACTTCCTTGTGGTGTTACATCCAGCAAAGTCACTGTCTGAAAATCCTGAAAGCTTGATATTCCCATTAGCTGGATACCAGATACCAAGTGTAGGAGCACTTTTTATGTATCTGAATATCCTTTTTACAGCAATAAGATTGGATTTTCTAGGGGCTGATTGACTTCTTGCACAAACACATGTTGCAAACATGATGTCTGGCCTAGATGCAGTTAGGTACAACAACGACCCAATCATGCTTCTATATAGAGTTTGGTCAATCAGCTCATCCTTTTCATCAGACATGACAAGCTTATTTGTTGCCATGGGTGTGCTGCATGGTTTACAATCATTCATATCAAATTTGTTTAAAAGTTCTTTTGCATATTTGCTTTGATGAATGAAAGTACCATTTTGCATTTGCTGAACTTGGAGACCAAGAAAGCATTGCAACTCACCCATTGCACTCATTTCAAACTCAGCTGTCATGAGTTCTCTAAACTCTTCACACATTTTGTTGCATGTGCTTCCAAAAATAATGTCATCCACATAAATTTGGACAATCATTAAATCCTTTCCTCTCCATTTTAGAAACAGTGTTTTATCAATGGTACCTCTTTTGAAACCATTTGAGAGTAGAAAGGTGGAAAGAGTTTCATACCAGGCCCTTGGTGCTTGTTTCAGGCCATACAGTGCTTTGTTCAGCCTGTAGACATGATCTGGATAAAATGGATCCTCAAAACCTAGAGGTTGACAAACATACACCTCTTCTTGAATTGTACCATAGAGGAAAGCACTTTTGATATCCATTTGGAACACCTTCATGTTGTGGTTGACAGCAAAGGCCAGGAACAGTCTGATAGCTTCTAATCTAGCTACAGGGGCAAATGTTTCATCATAATCAATCCCCTCTTCCTGTCTGTAACCTTGAACCACAAGCCTGGCTTTATTTTTGACAACAATGCCCCTTTCATCAGTTTTGTTTTTAAAGACCCACTTTGTGCCGATGGGACTGACATCTTTTGGCAGTGGTACAAGCTCCCATACTTGTTGTCTTTTGAACTGTTGGAGCTCTTCTTGCATGGCTGATGGGGTGATAGAAAACCGGCAAAAGGACAAATGTTTTGGGTTTGGCTTCTTGTGAGCACCCCTTCATTTATGTTGCCAATGATTTGATCAGGTGGATGAGATCTCAAGAAGATTAAATCTCCTTGGTATGGTATGATGGCATTTGTTGGTGAAGGCTGCAAATGTGTATCATCTGAGCTAACCAATGCTGGTGACTTTGATGACCCAGCAGTGGCTTCAAAAGGTGGTGGAATTGGTGGTAATGATGAAGACACATGCTGAATTTTATCCACTGTTTGGGGACTTTTGTCAGCAGTGTTTGTTGAGGTGGAGGCAGTGGTTGATGGGCTACTTTGGTCAACAACTGTTGAGGTAGCAGTGGTTGAGCTTTGACAGCTGTTTTGAACAACTGATGCTTTTCCCATTGTGGCAGACTTTTGAGGGATGATGATTTCATACCCATAGTCTGGTGTTGCATCCACTGATGTACCTGCACTGTTAGTCTTGACAGCAGTATTTTCAAAAGTGAATTTTTCAAGGTCAAACAGATCAGCAGGATTTGCTGGGATTTTCATTGATGAGAGTTCATTGAACTTCACATTCAAGGTCTCCTCCACTGCCTTGGTCCGTGTATTAAACACTTTGTAGGCCTTGGCAGTGGTTGAGTATCCCAGATGATAACCACAATCAATTTTGGTTGCAAATTTTGAAATGGAATCTTTTAAGTTCAAAATAAAGCATGGGCAGCCAAACACCTTGAAATATGAGATCAGTGGTTTGATTTTATACAGAATTTCATAAGCAGTCTTTTTGTGCCTGGGGTTTATTAAAACTCTGTTTTGGACATAGCAAGCAGTATTTACTGCCTCTGCCAAAAAAGTTAATGGCAAACCTGAATCAGCAAGCATGGTTCTGGCAACCTCAATCAAAGTTCTGTTCTTTCTTTCCACTACCCCATTTTGCTCTGGTGTTCTAGGGATACTGTACTGTCTTACAATCCCTTTCTTCACATAGAAGGCATCCAACTCCTTATTTTTGAATTCTGTGCCATTGTCACTCCTGAAGACTTTTACTGGAAGGTCAAATTGCTTTTCAACCTGTATCACAAAGTCTTGCAAAATGCCTGCAGTCTCATCTTTTGAGTGTAAAAAGAAAGTCCATGTAAACCTAGAAAAGTCATCAACAATAACCAAACAATATCTCTTCTTTTTGAGACTCATGACTTGAACTGGGCCAAACAAATCCATGTGCAGCATTTGCAAACACTGGGTTGTTTTGGACTCTTCAATGGACTTATAAGAACTTTTATGCTGTTTTCCTTTTAAACAGGAAATGCAATGTTCAGGACAAGAAAACAATTTTTGTGGTAGGCCTCTTACCAAACCATTTTTTGAAATTTCAGTGATTGTCTTAAGATTTGTGTGCCCTAGTCTTCTGTGCCAAAGTTCTGTCTCTTTGTTAGAGGCAGCTGAGAACAGACATGCATCAGCTCTGGGACACTCTTTTGACATATCAACAACATAAACATTGCCACTTCTTTGAGCAACAAGTTTTGTTTGACCAGTGTTTATTATTGCTTCAATCTTTTTGACCATTTCTGGTCCAACAATCCTACAACACTCCTTTGTGAAGAATGACACATACCCCTTGTCACTCATTTGTGAAACACTCAGGAGGTTGAATTTCAGATTGTCTATCAGATTGACATTTTCAAATTTTACATTGCCAGACTGTACTGTACCAGACCCCAGAACTTTCCCTTTACTGTTATTCCCAAAGGATATATCACCCCCTCCATGAATTTTGAAATCTTTGAGTTGGGCTTTACATCCAGTCATGTGCCTGGAGCCTCCACTATCAATATACCAAAGGCTATCTAAGCAGGCAGAAGCTCCCTGCACATGAAGTAAAAGGATTAGTTCATTAGGGTTTCCAAAGCCAATAAGGCTTTGGATGGGGTCTCAACAGTGTCTGGGATGGATGCACATTGATGGACAGTGGTTAGGTCAGGGGTTTGGACAGTTTTAGGACTGTTTCTTGCTAACTACTGTTGGGGATCTTGACCAATCACCTGTTGGTACCCAAAAGGATGCCTGTTCACTTTAGGTTTAGAGGGCCTTTTGTAGGCCTCATAAACGTGTGGAATCCTTTGGTAAGACTGTTTTTCCTTGCCTTTTCTGAACTGATTGACAGGTGGTGCATCAGTAACCTGAACATCTCTTTTGACAGATGTTTGGTTCAGCTGTTTTGTGACAGCTGTTTGAACTGGCACAAACAGTGGTTGGTTCTTGGTGAATTTGACTGATGATGTTGATGGAATCAAGGATGTTTTAGCAGTGTATTCATTCTTTTTTACATCAAAGTTTTTGAGATACACACATGCTTGAGTTTTGTGGTTTGATTTACCACAGACAATGCAGCTTTCTGCAGAAACAATGACACTTGTTTTGTTTAAATCATATGCTTTTAAATGGAAACAACCTTTTGTTAGATGATTCCTTTTCTCACAAAATTCACAAAACAGGTTATTGATCTTTTCTCTCTTCTTTCTCTTTTCGGATTCCTTTGCAGCAGAGTTTTTAACCTCTGCTGAGATATCCTTGAGAGGAATGACTTTAGCTTTTGGAGCTTTAACACCATCAGTGGTTGTAAAGTCCATAGGCTTGAAATTTTCAAGAATATCACACTCATCAGACCACGTGGGTTTAAACTGATATTTCTCAATCTCCTCAAAAGTAGAGGATCCCATTGGTCTGTCAAGTGTGATTTTGTTACCAAGTTTGTCAGTGATTTTCACTTCTTGGCCCTTCTTGTTTGTTGGAATGTACTCAGTGGTTACATCAGTGGTTTGAACAGATTTTTCAAAGTCAATGTTTTCATCATCATGTTTTCTATAACCAACCCCAAATTTCACATTGCTTTTAATCCGCTTTTCAAGCATAACCTCATACCCTTTGCATGATTCCACCCATTTTTCACAGGTAATCTGGGTGGACTCCAACTCCTTTTTGCAAACTTGGTATTTTTCTACCATAGTTTGGAGTTGAGTTTTGGTTTTGCTCTGCTCTTCTTTCAGACTGCTGATCTCTTTATCTTTTTCAGCCAATTTGTTTCTAAGTTCTTTTAACAACTTTTCAAATTTGACTTCATCAGACAAGACTTTGTTCCTAAGGTTTTCATTTACCTCTTTGATGTTAGCAAAAGCAATAATGCAATTTTCTGAACACAGTTTTTCAAGAACTTGAGGTGATACCTTGGCAGCAGCCATCATTGCACAGTCACATTGATGATCCTCTTCATCATCAGCTCTTGCTTCTTTCTCACCTGCTCTTTTCTCTTCCTCTTCTTCTTTGTCCTCTTTGGACCATGGGTCTGTCAGTGGTTCAATCAGGGTTCCTGAACTTTCTCCCAGCAGTAGTTCACCAGCCACAGTAGTAACCACTGCTTCAGTCACCTCATCCACTGTTTTAGCACTTAGCTGTTCACCTTCAGTTTCAACCCCCTCTGGTATTGACTCTAGTGCCATCAAATAAAATTCATCATTAGAAGGTTCATTAAAGGCATAGAGAGCAAAATTTTCATCACTAAGCTCATCAGGCATAATGCTCCAGTCAATAAAGCCTTGAGTGAAAAAGCTTTGCTGATCTGGTTGTACCACTGCTGGAGCAGCTGTTTGAGGTGCAACAGGTTGCACTTGTGCCTGGGGGACAGGGGTTTGAACATACTGAATTTGTGGAACAGTAGTTTGAACATAATGCACAGGCACAGGGGGTAGCAGCATAGTGAGCAGTGTTAACATGAGCTGCAGGGGTATATTGGGTATAGTGCACAGTGCACAGTGCACAGTGCTTTGGTTTTGTGGTCTAGGGTTTGAGCTGGGATGAGTAATTATAGGACCAGTAGTTTGACTCCTGCATTCCCTACCAAAATGACCTAGCCTATTGCACTTGTAACACTTGATTTTTGATTTATCCAACCCAACCCTTAGATTCCCATGTAGCCCTGGGAATTTTCTCCCTGTTCTTTTGTAGAATTTGCTTGTTCTTACACTAAGCAAAGCCAACTGATGCAGAATGTCCATTTCTTCTAAGTCAGTGGGATCAAAATGTTGTAAATCATTGAGTTCAAAACACAAATTATCTGACATTTGGTTTTCATTAGCAGTAAATGCATAGTTTGCAGAGTGAGGATTAGGGTTGTTAAAATTTGCACCAGCAGTTATATCAATGAAGTGATCATAACCCTGTTCCTTACCACTGCTACCAGATTCTTCCTGACCCAAAAGAGCTGTGCTGCCGAATGAATAATCATCAGCAACTTTGCCAGACTCTTGCAGCTTCCTTTTCTGGTTTAACTCCCTTTCATAGGTCAGGAGTCTACCATGAAGTTGGGTCAGGGTCAGATCTTTGAACTCAGCAGAGTTTCTAGTGACAAAATCTATGGTGTCCCATTTTTCTGGTAGTGACCTAAGGAAACTGCTATTTTGAGTTGAATTTGGAAAAGTTACTTTAACAAGCCTTAGTTCACTGATGAGACAACTGAACCGCTCAAATTGTTGAGTCAGCGATTCACCCTTGATGTGACAAAATGTTTCATACTGCTGGTTCAGTATTTCCCTATTGTTTTCAATGACTTCTTCAGTCCCACCAAACTGTTCCTTCAAAGCATCCCATAGCTCTTTGGCACTGTTACAATGTAACAGTCCAGCATAGATCTCATTTGGTAATGCAGATGCTATGATGCTAAATGCTTTGGCATCGAGTTCGAACTTTTGAAAATCAATTTCAGTATAGTTCTCAGTTGGTTTAGGAACGAACTTCTTTGGATCCTCAGCACTTGGCACCATAGGAACATGGGGACCAAAAACAACAGACCTCCAACATCCAGTGTTCTGTTGAGCAAGGATGTGACCCATCCTTCTCTCCCAGATGTTGTATTCATTATGTTTAAGCATGGGTGGTTTAAAAAGCGAGCCAATGTTATTCTTATCATCTTGTGATTGTGACGTCATCCTGGTTGTTTTACAAGCACTGATTAATCAACTTTAATGGTGATTAAACCTTACTCTGTTTTTCAACAAACCGAACAAACTATTGATATCAACGATTTTGAGCTGAACTGTTTATGTCAAAATGATTGTTAAATCAAATTTGACTGTCCAAGCTCTGATACCAATTGTTGGATCTGAGTTTGGTTTTGATTGTATTTTACGTTTGAAATTAAGATGGAAATGGATGAGTTGTGCAGCGGAATTAAGATGGAAACAAACTTTGCATACAATCAAACGAGAGTGTTGCTTTGATCAAACATTTTTCACAATGAACCGAAAGATTGAATTTATTTCAATTACGATTACAATTGCAATGATTGAATACAAACTCCCCCTCAGCCACAGCTCAGTGTCTGTTCGTGCAGAGAAGACGATTGTTGCAAAGAGCTAATAGAACAGTACAGAGCACTGTTCTATTTATAGGCACTAGCAAACCACTGAGCATCTAAGCTGACGTCACCATGAAAGTGACATCTAACCTCCTAACAAACTCTAACCTCTGATCAATACAAACACTGCTATGCTAAACTACTGCTATTACATTACATTATATAAAGACATAATAAACAACTGCTGCATCCCTCCACTGCTGTGAACCCAGCAGCACTTGTCCGGATCAGCAGTGCTTGACTCAAGGCAGTAGATTGAACAGCAGAGCTTTAGTCTTTCATCAGGTCTTTACTTGAACAGCAGTTGTGGGTCAGCAGGTTGCATGATCAGTAGATAGGAGGTCAACAGATGTTGAAAATCACTTTCAAGGGGAGAGACTTGTGTGAAACATCTGCTTATTCTGGATCCACTGTTCTGATCCAGTTTTGGCTTTTATTATCTGTTATTCTGGTAGGGTTCGATCCTAACAGAGATATACATGACATTAATAACATATAATTTCCTATTATATACAAGTATCTGTTACACCCCCGCAGTCGAAGCTAGAGGCGGCCAAATGCAGAGACTGGATCGAAAATCGTCAAATAATACTTTAGGTAAACCTTTCGTGAAAATGTCAGCGACTTGAAAACGCGTGGGGATGTGTAGGATTCGAACAGAACCACGTTGGACCAGGTCACGCACAAAATGAATATCCAGCTCTATGTGTTTCGTACGTTGATGCTGAACAGGGTTCCCGGATAGATATATCGCACTAATATTGTCACAATACACCAGGCTAGCGGTGGTTAATGGCCTGTGTAATTCCAGCAAAAGATTGCGAAGCCAACAAATTTCCGCAACTACATTAGCGACCCCCCGATATTCTGCCTCCGCACTGGACCGAGAAATAACTGATTGACGTTTAGACAACCAGGTGATAATATTAGGGCCTAAGTATACGCAATAACCTGAAGTAGACCGCCTTGTATCCGGACACCCTGCCCAGTCGGCGTCAGTGTATGCACGTAACGAGAAATCAGTAGAAGCACCGATAGTGAGGCCGTGAGAGGAGGTACCTTGAAGATAACGAATTATTCGTTTAAGAGCATTCCAATGATCCACTTTCGGTGCATGCATGTACATACATACCTGTTGAACTGCATAACAAATATCGGGTCTCGTGAATGTTAGATATTGGAGAGCTCCCGCAAGACTCCGATACAACGTCGGGTCGTCATAATCGGGACTCGAGGTCAACCCAAGTTTGGGCTTGGTATCAACTGGTGTGGCAGCAGGTTTGCACAATGACATGCCAGTCCTGTCTATGATTTCTTTGGTGTATGCCTGTTGGGAAAGAAACATCTTGTTACCTTGCCGGGTCACGTGAAGGCCCAAAAAATGACTTAAAGGCCCGAGATCCTTCATTGCAAATTCAGCTGCTAGACGAGACATTAGCTGAACACGAAGAGAGTGTGTCGATGTCGTGAGTATGATGTCATCAACGTAGATAAGAAGATAGGCAGTATTGCCATTGTGCTGGTATGTGAAAAGTGAATTGTCACATTTACTTTGTTGAAAACCCAAGGAGAGAACAAAATCAGTAAAGCGTTGGTACCATGCACGCGGAGCCTGTTTCAATCCATAAAGTGATTTCTGTAGAAGGCACACATGATCCGGATATTGTCGATGCCGGAACCCCATGGGTTGATACATATAGACAGTCTCGTTGAGGTTACCGTGAAGAAAGGCGTTGGTAACATCTAGTTGATGAATCGGCCATGATTGAGACAAGGCTAGAGATAATACAGTACGTATCATGGTGGGTTTGACAACAGGACTAAATGTCTCACCACAGTCGACCCCAATCTGTTGGTTGCTCCCATCACAAACAAGACGAGCCTTATACCTCTCCAACGTACCGTCCGACCGAAACTTGTGTCGGAATAGCCACACACTACGTAAAACATGCATATGGGGTTACCTCGGAACTAACACCCAGGTCTTATTTTTAATAAGAGCATTAAATTCAGTGGTCATGGCGGTAAGCCATTCCGTGCTGGACAAAGCATCCTTTGGGTTTTTAGGAATGGGGGCAATGCACGAGGAATTAAGGTTAAAAACATGTTTTGGTTTATGTATGCCATCCATAGAACGGGTACGGATAGTACGAGTGGGTGGTGGTGGTGGGGGTGGGGGTGGGGGTGGGGGAGGGGGTGGGGTGGAAGATGAGGCAGTCGATTGAGAAGCTGGGTCAGAGATGGGAGAGTGAACGAAGTCGGAGGAAGAGGTGGGTAACGGGCTGGATGAAGGTGAAGTTGGGTCGAAGGAGTGAGAAACAGATGGGCCGTGGGGGGTGAGTTTGAAGTTGGGTCGAAGGAGTGAGAAACAGATGGGCCGTGGGGGGTGATTTTGGGCCGAGAGCTGAAGTGTGTGGTGAACTGATTGTTGGTAACAGTGGGTTATTAGGGGTGTTTAGTAATGGGTGTATATTAGGTGGGGAGATGAATGGTGGGTCAGGTGAGGTAGGGTGGGTCGAGATGTGGGTAGGGGATGTGGGTTGGGCCGAATGTTGTGTAGGGGAAGAGGGTGTGATGGGGCGGATGTTTTGGTGGGGACCAAAAAGATGTAGTGGGTGAACAAAGTCAGTAAGGAAGTCATATGTGGTTGGAGAAGGTTTAGGATTATTGGCAAAGGGAAAAACAGTTTCCTCAAAAATCACATGTCGGTTAAGAATGATTTTGCGAGTGGCGAGATCAAGGCACTTATAACCACGATGATTAAGGGGGTAGCCAAGGAAGACACATGGCATAGAACGGTATTGAAGTTTATCGATGTTAGTGTGAGGTATTAGGGGGTAGCATAGGCAATCGAAAACACGAAGATGTGAATATGAGGGTATGTGTTTATATAGCTTCTGAGTTGGAGAAATATGAGAAAGAATTTTGCTAGGTAAAATGTTGTGTAGGTAGGTTGCAACTTCCAAGGCATGATGCCAATATGTGTTAGGTAAAGAAGAATGGGCGAGAAGAGTACGGATAATATTATTAATTGACCGAATTTTGCGTTCGGCTTTCCCGTTTTGAGAGGAGGTATATGGGCATGAGAAACGAAATTGCATGCCATTTAAGTTGCAAAATTGGTGAAACGCATTATTATTATATTCCGTTCCATTATCGCATTGAAATTGTTTGATTTTTTGCTCAAATTGAGTATGGATCATGTTGTAAAAGGTAGTGAAGATGGAGAAAACATTCGATTTAGAGGTGAGAGGGTAAGTCCATAGAAAGTTAGAAAAATCATCTAGAAATAGTATGTAGTAACGATGACCCCCCGTACTAAGTACTGGTGAAGTCCAAAGATCACTGTGTATGATATCAAATGGCATGTTTGTAACATTATTAGAATCAAAGAAAGGTAACCGAATATGTTTACCAAAAACACAAGATTGACAAACATTATTTTTCAAATTTCCACAAGAAATAAAACTAGAGTTTTTAAGATAATGTAATAACGAAGATCCCGGATGGCCGAGACGTTGATGCCATGTGTCTTGAGAAATAGCAGTGAGAGCAGTGGGAGAGATGATCTTGGTGACTTGGGATGGATCAAAAGTGTAGAGTCCTTCCGAGCTATTGCATCGTAGGATAGGGGTCCGAGTCTTGAGATCCTTCACCAAAAAACCATACGGGTCAAATTCAATGGATAATTTATTATCGGTAGTAAAACGACGAACGGAAAGTAAATTTTTAATTAGAGATGGGGCATAAAGGACATGGTTTAATTTGAATGGTGGGAGGGGAGGGGGTAGGGTAAGGTTGCCTTGTCCATGCACGGGAATGGTTTGACCATTTCCCACAATAATATTTTTATTAATGCTCTGATACCATAATTGTAACACCCCAACCTGGACTGGCTGACGTGTCACTCATACAGATATCAAAACTAAAACCAATCCATAACGTTGAAAACAAAAGATCCTAATTACATTTTCATTACATTACCGAAATAAAAATAAATCTTTATCTTCACGACACTCTTCATTGAATTCTCACATACATGATATACATCATGATGCATGACTTGCTCCCTAGGTGCCAAAAAAGAACCCCTTTTATATATAATCTTCCTTTGTTCTAGGTATTGTCTTCTATTCCAAATTTTGAAATCAACCTAAAGTGGTGCATGTTCTTTTATCCTTCTTGCTTTCTGAAGATTAAAAAAAGAATATGCCATTTAATGCCTATATATTACATGAAGAAGTTCAAAATCACCATTATTAAGTTGCTTTAAAAATGTGTATTTGGCGAAAAGAGCGGGTGTGGCTGATTGTTGTGTTGTTGATTTGATAACGAGCTGACATATGAACTAGGAGATTCCCCCTTGGACCGACCGGACAAGAGCAACAATGCAGAAAAAGGTCCAATATTGAAAAGGGCTAAACTTGCGCTCTGAGTAACGAGGCCTATAAGTAATAGACTAAAGGATCTCAAAGAGCCGAATCATTTGTAAACAAAGATATATAGAAATCCTAATTAGTTATCTATTAATGCGTGGTTAATTATTTTTAACAATTCAATAAATTCTTTTAGGATTACGAATTACCAGCATTTGTATTCCTTCGCTATTTATACACATCAATAAAATTAAAATTATTCATTTTGTTCAATTTCCCAAAGTATATGTATTTTTGTTGGATCTCAGTTATGTTTGCAGCGGAGTTAACCGATAAACATGATTCAGTATTCATGATAAATAGGAAATCGTTATGCAAGAATGATAAACAAACAGAGAAAACGAAGGAAATGAAATGGACAATTCTGAAGAAACGAGATTGTCTTGGTGCCGAAACAGTTTGCCGAACATTACATATATATATGAGTGATGTTTTGGCGGTTCCATCTTGGCGGGAATAACTGCTTATAGCAGTTTGAATATACCCGCTTATCATCACCATCATAAGCTATCATATCTATCGGAATTATAAGTTATAAACTAATACACACATAATAACATAATTAAGTTTAATTATATGTCTAATAATTTTTAATTCAAAGCCCTACTTCTTTATAGAAGTTGTAAAATTAGTCATTCCTATTATCTCCTTTCTCCGGAAAAGTGTTTATAATCACTTATTGTGTCGTTTCTCAATTTGAACAATGTGCTCATTTTAGGAGTTCTTAATAACGGTTAAAGTGAACCGAAAACAACAATGGAAGCTACAACTTTTTTTTCAAGGCGAGGTTGGCGAACCACCTACCTTTTAAAGTAATTTTGCTCCCACCGTTCAAGAATTTTTTTCTGGTTTAGGTGGTTTAGGATTAAAAAGAGTGTATGTAGGTGGCCTGAAAACTTGTTATCAACATTAGGTAGGTCGCTGTTTCATTCAGATTTCTTCCTTCTCTTTTCTGCAAAAATTCAGAACTTTCTGCAAAAGCTGATTAAGTCGCTGTTTCATACAGCGATCTTCTTAAGATCGCTGTTTGAGACTACGTACAATCTTGAAAAAGGTCGCTGTTTGATACACCCATCTTCAAAAAGGTCGCTATTTGATACACCCGTCTTGAAAAAGGTCGTTGTTTGAGAGTCCCATCTTCAAAAGATCGCCATTTGAATCTGCAATCTTCATTAAGATCGCCATTTGATAAAGAAATCTTATAAAAGATCGCCATTTGAATCTGCAATCTTCATTAAGATCGCCATTTGAATCTGCAATCTTCATTAAGATCGCCATTTCATACAACTATCTTATATAAAATCGCCAAAATGTTGATTAATTGACTTGCAGGAGTCACATGTGAGTTATAATTTGAAATTGTGTCCATTAAAGACTGTTTTGATTGAATTTCGGATCATTTCAATTAGTTGTCGACTGTTTCAATCGATGTTCAATCTGTTTTTAGTTGATTTCAGTTCGTGTTCGGATCATATCAGAGTTCTACGAACTGTTTCAATTAATTTCAGTGAAATCAGTTTGTTTTTTTGATGAATTTCGGGTAGTTACGAACTGATTTTCGGTGTGAATTTCGGATAGTTACGAACTGATTTTCGGTGTGATTATGAACTGTTTTTAAAACTCAATATATTGATTTTAAAGTCATTATACATAAAACAATTACATAGAGATATCATATAAATGATGAAATAACAAGTTACTGTGTATTAACGTCGTTCCTGCATGCACATCATCAGTTCATTTTTATGAGATTGTTCATGTAGCTTCTTAGTGTTGCAAGTTCTTTAATTCGTCATAAGTACGGATCATATTCGTCAAACACTTCACAATTTGTTCATTCACGCGAATAAGAGAACTAGTTCAGATCTTGTGCGCTAGTTCTGAATAGGTTTAACGTTTTGTTTTCGGATCTGAATCTGAGTTGAACTATGTTGCTGCCATATGCAGTACACTACATGCAAAATCAGACTGCCTTATTAAGGTCTTTCTTTGAAACTGCGACCTTAATTAACATGGTTGTTTGAAACAGCGACCTTATTAAGGTCTTTATTTGAAACAGCTATCTTAAATAACATGGCTGTTTGAAACAGCGACCTTATTAAGGTCTTTATTTGAAACTGCGACCTTAATTAAGATGTATGTTTGAAATAGCGATCTTCTTACATCCTGCAGGTTTTGCAGCTTTTGACAGAATTTAACTTGAAGGTCGCTGTTTCAATTAGCAACTTACCTAAATATGAAAACAAAATTGTTGACCACCTAATGGCACTCTTTTAGGGTTCAAACCACCTATTTCTGCAAAAAATTCACCGTTCAATAGAGCAATGTGTTTTAGGTATGTGAAGAATCACTTTATAAGATACAAGTTGCAACAAGTAGTAACAATGTACGGGTGATACGTAATAAGTCACTTAAACTTGGTGAGTTCTTAAGCATTTCGATCAAGTAACTATAAGTTTTTGTTTGATATAGACACAAAGTTTTTGTATGTAAAGAATTTTCTAGACGCTAATGTGGCAAATTTCATTGTAGATATAGATAAAGTAGTGATGCTTGAGCTATATCCCTTCAGTTACAGAGGCGCTTGTTTGTTACAGATTTGCGACGCGTGTTTAAAGTACCAATATTCTAAATTGAGCTCATAAGTCAAAAGGGGTGAATATATCCTACCCAATTCGACTTTTCAAGATCTCACATGCTAACCACCAACAAGCGTGACACACAGATGACTCATCCTACTAACAGTTGGTAGTTTATGACACCTTTATCATCTTATAAATATCATGATCCATAAGACATTAGCCAACAACTTCAGCATTAAGCACAAGCAGATCATAACGATCCGATGTCAAAATATGGATAACAGACTCTCGAGCAGCGCCATGGCAGCCCCGATCGTATCAAGGGGGCTACTTTTGTCTAAATCTTGCCAATCCCTTTGCACTCTTCCGTCGTCTTCTAGATTCAATGGCATAGATACAACAGATAGTCTTGCAGTCTCCATTCAAAATCATGGTAATTGTTTCACTCTGATGATCTGTAACCATTAAACTGTTCTAATTCACTCTTTCAATCTAACACTGTGTTTAACTTTTAACTGCAGTAAGCTTAGGACCCAAACTACTAGAAATTGTGAAACACAAGTTGAGTTATGGTGCAAAAATCCTACCACTTGGCCGCGAAGGAAAAATCTTCAATAAAAATTTCAGTGCAAGGGATACTGAGAAGCTGTTGCATGCGTCCAGTTGTTCCATATACACTACAGCTGGTGCAATCGCAGGCATCCTCTTCGTCACTAACGAAAGAGTTGGATTTTGTAGTGATAGATCTGTCAAAACATATTCTGCAGCAGGAGAGATGTTTAAGTTCCAATATAAGGTAAATTTCCTTTACATACATGCATATTTGCTTATAGGGCTTGGCTAAATAGGAAACTCTATCTTTCTTAGAAAACTTTGCAAACTCATTGTCATCCATTGATTATGTTTCATCCAAGTTGATCAATGGTTCTCATCATTTTAGAAATATTATAATTAAAAGAAAACATTATAATACACAATAAAAAGCCCCGAAGGGTATTTTCGGTAGGGAAATAGAGCCTTGGAAAAACAAATCCCTGCCATGCAGTAGGAGTCAAATCAAAACTGCAAACCAATTCAAAAAAACGTAGAACTTTATCTTTCCCACTAAACTGTTCATATGCAGTTTTGTTCTTCTTTCCCCCAAACGATACACTGTTCAGATTTCCTCATCGTGAAGTCAACATCGATCGGTGCCTTCTAACCCTAAGACAGAAGCCGATAGAGTGGTTCCGGGAAAATGAGGAAATCGTTCGTAATTTTGTCTTCGTCGATCAAAATGAAACGATTACGGAAGATCAAGAGTTCAAGCAAAAGGTTAGTTCTTGTAATTTCATCGGTAAAAAGGGGGTTTTGTTCTATCGAATTCCCCTTCAAAAAATGGCAACTGATTTTGTTTTGTTTTCTATCTATTGCACTAGGAGACCTAAATTAGGGCGGGAAAGGTCTGCCAGCCGTAGTGTTGTTATTATATCCGATGATTCGAAGCAAGATCCTCCCAAACAACAGTCTGACCTCGGTCCGACCCAGCGAGCTTTAGGTTAGTATTGATGTGTGTATAAACGGTTATTGTAATTTTAGGTAATGTATAGTGTGTTGAATGAGGCTATGTTCATAATATACTTGTGTTTGGCTGCATTTGCAGTGTATGAAGATACTGACACTGGGGCAACATCCACTGGGAAACGACGGGTAAATGGAAAGTGCCTTTGGTTACAATAGTTAGTAATTGCGTATCAATGTGAACTTGTATAACATTTGTTAAACTGGTATGGGAAAAAATGTTATAATAGTATCAATGGTAAGTGCCTTTTTGGTTACAATAGTTGGAAATTGCCTATCAATGTGAACTGGTCTAACATGTGTTAAAATGGTTATGAAAAAAAATGTTGCCTTGTATAGTTCTGGCTGTGGAAGTACATTAATTTTTGGGTAGTTAACTTTAGAAGTTTGCATAACATGTGTTAAATAAATTAATGGACGGACCAAAGATCATTGCCTTTGATTTGTTTGACTGCCAAATAATTAATAGTGGGAGTTTGAAGTTTGCCTAACAGTTTGAAAAATTATGTTAAGGTTATTGGATTAATGGTAAAATCAGTAAAGATTATTAGATTAGCTGTTTGAAAGATGTAAAACATATTGTTAGTGTATGAATGTTAACTTCTATAACGTGGTTAGGTAATTTCTGAAGTTTGCCTAACATGTGTTAAACAAGTAATGGACAGACCAAAGATCATTCGGCTTGATTTGTTGGTCTGCCAAAGAATTAATGGTCTGATTACAGTAAACTGCCTAACATGTGTTAATTGGCAGAGAAAAAAAAACATTAAGGTTATTGGATTAATGGTAAAATCAGTTAAGGTTATTAGATTAGGTGTTTGAAAAATGTAAAACATATTGTTAGTGTATGAATGTTAACTTCTATAACGTGGTTAGGTAATTTCCGAAGTTTGCCTAACATGTGTTAAACAAGTAATAGACAGACCAAAGATCATTCTGCTTGATTTGTTGGTCTGCCAAAGAAATAATGGTCTGATTACAGTACACTGCCTAACATGTGTTAATTGGCAGATAAAAAAAACATTGCGGCTGATAATTCTGGCAAAGGAAGGCAAAGAACCCGTGGTAAGTTATTTTTAACTGTAAATTACAGTACACTGCCTAACGTGGTTAGTTATTTTTAACCCGTGGTTACTTTCATTTGTTTGATGTTCAAATGATAAATTGTTCGATGTTTGATCTTATAACTGTAATGTTACCATTTTTGTTAGAAAGATTTGACATAAAGGGGTATAAAGTCGACTAATTATTTTATGGTTGGTTATACCAGTACGTAGGGCAGATGTAACACCTACGCCAAGCGGGAGAACCTTACGGTCAGGGACAAAGAAAGCTTTAGAGGAGAGTGCGAAAGTTAAAAAACGGAAGCAAAAAGAAGTTGTTAACGAGCAAGAAAAAGTTCCCAAAGCCCGTAAGCGGGCAAAGAAGGATGAATTTCTGGGAATAAGGACGCGATCCGCACCACTACAATTTTGTAAGTGTGTAAGAGCATTGACTGACCAACAACGTGCGGCAGTTAGGGAAATGGGCTTTGGTCGTTTACTTACTTTCAACGTTGATGGGTTACCAGCTAAGTTAGCTTATTTTGTTGTCGACAATTTTAATCCCGATGAGATGGTGATATGTACACCTGCTGGTAATATCAATGTAAACACGAATGTGATACATCAGTTACTTGGGATCCCGACCGGTGGGATAAAGTTTAGTTCGATTGATAAGCTGCCTATCTTGGTTGATGCCATTGCGGACTGGAGGGCGAGATACCCGGGTGTAATGGTACCGCCAACTAAGATGGTGAAAATGATAGATGAGTCTGATGGCGAAGACAGTTTTGATTTCCGCATGGATTTTGTAATGTGTTTTGTGGCAGTGCTTGTTGACTGTCATAAACAAAGTTGTTTACGGGAAGAAATCTTAGAGTATCTAGATGATGAAATGGATTTTGCAAAGATAGACTGGTGTGACCTGGTGGTAGAGAAGTTGAAAACTTGCAAGGATAGCTGGGATCGGCTTGACCCACAAAGCATCTTTGTTGGGCCTCTTTCCATTCTGATAGTAAGTGAAATTTATTTTGACGTCCTGAATTAAGATGTGTTAAATATACTTGCTTGTTCTTCGGACTGAACTGATCGCTGTTTCTTGTTGCTGTTGTACGTTGATAGCATTGAGTGCACAGGGATGAAGGTTGACAAGGCGGTGTGTCCTTTGGCTTTCTGGAACTTGAAGAGATTGCGAGAGAGAGAAAGGCTGGAAATACTTGCTGGTGGGTTCGGTCTGGGAGGTTTTAAAGGGTTAACACTTCCAAGTAACTATAACGTGGAACACTGGGCAAGTAAGGAGGTATAGTTATGTACACTACCACTCTTTTTTTAGAATTAGTATATAATTTTTGTATGAAACTGTTGCTTTAACCTTTGTTTACAGGAGAGGATGTTGATGGTACGTCAGCTAATTAATGTGACAAACAAGAACAAAATCAAAATAGAGGGTATGTTGGAATCTTTGTGTGTGGAGAGTCCTGATGACGAGGAAGTACAAACGTTGAAGGCAATGTATGAAAGTTTGTTTGAACAGAGAGCGTATGCAAGTACAACTCACGATGAAGCGGTAGATTTATCGTCGCACCGTATCAATGAGGTGTTGGCAGATTTGAAAAATGATGAAAGTATTCACGTTGACGAGGGACAGAACGCTGGTTAGTCACTGTTATTGTTTGTAAAAATTTGACTTGATTAATGTGGCACGTATTTACTGATGTGCAACGTTTTCGTAGGGGATGGCGAGCTTGACGATTTCTCAGATGATTCGCCAATAGCTAGTTTGTACAGGAAGTCACTTAATCGGCCTCCCAAAAGGATCAGTAAACGGAGATTGAAAGAAGTAGGATCTTCAGCCATAGACTTTGATGTCATAGAAGGTGTGATTATTATGTTTCTGACTTGTACACTGTAACACATGTTAATGTGTTACCTATCTTATTGATTAACATCTGTTGTGGTTACAGGTGATGTTGCCGGGCAATCAAGCGTAGCTGTTGATGGAAAAGAGTTTGCTGAAACGATGGAAGATGGTGGGAAGTCGTTAAAGGTGAGGCGATCGGCTCGGCTGGAGATGTTAAAGGATGATCAAGAGAAAGAAGAAATCTGTGTGACCCCAAAAAGGCGCAAGACAAATATAAAGTGTGATGGGCCGAACACGGAAGGTGGTAACGAAATAGTTAAAGTGTTACATGTGTTACGATTTTTAGTGTACGTTTATAGTTAAGTGAGCCTAGGAAGAAAACATCAGCAACACATTGTTGGTGACGCGTCGATTAGTGCTCGATAAAGTTTATGTCCCTGTAATGTTTATTCGGGACTGAAACGTATGGTGTAACACATGTTAAAGAGTGTAACACATGTTTAACATCTGTTGTCGTTGCAGCTGATGATGCGGACCAAGCAAGCATACCACATGATGGCAAAGAGTGTACTGAGACGCTGCAAGATGTTGAGAAGTCGTTGCCGGTAAGGAGATCTCCTCGACTGAAAAAGTTAAAGGATGCTCCTGAGCCAGAAGTAGGCTGTGTGACGCCAATAAGGGGTAAGACAAATAGGATGTTTGATGGGCCAAGCACGGATGGAGGTAAAGAAACAGGTAAAGTGTTACATGCGTTACCAGATACATTGCACCGTCCCTAGGAATAAAAAATAAGTACACATTGATGGGTGATGCATTGTTTGTACAGGGACAAAAGTTTATGACCCTATAATATGCGTACGTGTCTGAACCCATTTAATATTAATGTGATGTTATAGGGTGCAACGAGACTGAGAAGCAGGACGGTGATAAGAGTGCTCATGAGGCTGGTATTTCAACTGGGGGTGACTGTAGTATGGGTGGGGCGGCACATGTTGAAGGACAATGGAGCGGGGATAAAAGTGATGTTGAACAAGTCCATAAGCCGTTCGGTTTAATGCGTGCGATACTACGTATCAAAGCAGCAGCGGCCCGGAGTGTACCTGGTAGTGCTTCGTACAAAATCAGATTGTTGGTTTTTTATAATGTGCTTATTTGTTTAATTCTGTTTTAACATGTGTGATATTGCTTTGACAGTTGACGGTGGCTCAGGCATGCGTGGTCAAGATGCATATACTGTGGAGGCAGCAGGACATGAACAGCCACCTGAAAAAAATGTGGCTGAGAAGGACAATGATGAGCAGGCACATTTAGACGCCACTGCTGACACAGAGGATAAGATTACTGATCAGGTAGAGAAAAGTGTAGAGATGGGTGTTAAGCTTACTGGTGAGGTTGACGGGAATGACAATGAAGGTAATATTCAGACCGCATCTTATTTGTAGGGGTCGACAAAAATCTATCCCCAACACCTTAAGCCATGTCTAAATTTTTCGAGAATGTTTATGCAACATCAAATACTAAGACTGAGCATGAAGTGGTGGATGCAACTGATGCAAGTACGTTAGAAGCGGCGGTAGAGGAGGGGCAGCCGGACTTTAACGGTAAAAGTTTATTATGCTATAACATGTGTTAGCTATTAGGTACATTTAGTGGGCTTAACGTGTGTTAATCGTAGGAACAGTAGATGGGGTCGATGCGTCGATTGATGAAGGTGGTTTAGATGGGCCTAATTGGAGTCTTGGAATGACACAAATTGGTGGTGAATTGGACGAGCCACAGCAAACCGGTATGTTCAATATAAAAAATGATTAGGATTGCTGGTTTACTTGAGTCATTTCAATATACTTATTTGCATCGAACATGTAGGTTGCAAAAGTTCAAAGGTGGATGACATGGATGGGACCGAAACAGCGCCCGAAGGTTCCGGTAAGGTTGAATATTTTTGTTTACTGTCAAAGTGTTCAAATTGGTTGCAAAGTAACATGAATTGTTTTTTTGAATACGTGTTTAGGCGATGTGGAGACCACACCAAATATGAGTATGGTTATAATGGTAGATCCGGTGAGCTCATATGACCCCACAATTGCTATCCATAAGGAGCAAGCTGGGGTGGAATTATTGGGTGGTGATGCGAATGAGGTGGCGGACAATTTGCCGCTAGCCAACCGTGTACGTATGTTAGCTGAATTGGCGGCCCAGAAAAGGAAGCTGCCTTTTAGAGAGAAAGTCTGTTGACATGGGTCTGTTGACATGGGTCAGCCAATCACTAAGAAAGAGGCAAATCTGTGGGATTACATATACGCTGACGAATCCCCCACGCACTTCCTAAATGGGCATTCGCATAGGAAGCGGGCAATGGAGGCAAACATGTAAGTAGAACTACCACAGGGTTTATTGTTGTATAATAGGGGTGTAAACCATGAACCCAAATGGATCTAGTTAATTGGTTATTTTTTGATTTTTGCCGCAGGAAGGAACAGGGTACGTCGTCAGTTGATGATGTAGATAGCCCGATACACATGGCTGTGTAAGTATGGGGATACTGTTAAAAAATGTGTTACATTACATTAACATGTGTTAAGGTATGGAATGTAATTTTTTTTTGTACGTATGAAACCAGGGAGTTGCTGTTTCGAAGCCCTTCCCATGTAGAAGCATCTCGGGCTATGTTCAAGAGTTTAAACGCTGGCAATGAGGTATCGGATGGTATTATCGACTGTTGGGCGGAGGTGCTAAACTTCCAAGAGAAACGGAAATCAAGGGAGGCTTACAGTAGGCTATTCTTTGGTACTAAAGTTGTGGTGAGTGATTTGAATATTGACATTATTTGTGTAGATTGTTGTTTTGTGTGGAAAAATAGTTACAGTTTGCCAAGTGCTTATCCTTATTAATTTCTCTTTTGTGAAAGTTTCCGTGGATGTTAACAACTGAGAAAGGTGGAGTCGAGGCGCGGATGCACAAGTTCCGGGTTGGAATAAAAGGTGGGGTTAACAGCGCTGAAAAAGATCCTGATTTTAGAAAGCACGACATTGTATTCTTCCCGATCTTGGAGCACAAACATTTTTACTTGCTAGTGTTTGAGTTACGGGACCCAGGAATTTATGTTGTTGATAATGACAAATCCAGACAAGGACAGCCGATAGAAGATAGTGTATACTACCTCCACAAGGACACACCGTATAAGTTTGTAAGTTTTTAAAATTACCCATGTTGTAACGTAAGTGTGATTGTATTCAAGATGTGTTTTTTATATTGACGGTGGATTGTATATGTATATGCAGAAAGATATGTTTGTGCAATACCTTCGGGAAGTTGGGAATCCGCGAGCCGATGACATTGACTACTGCAACATCCAGCGTATGCCGGTTACTTGGGCGACCACAACAAACAAAACTGATTGTGGGGTCTTCTTAATGCGTCACATGGAGTGCTACATGGGGAAAAACAAAAGTTTTAACTGTGGGTTCAGCATGAGTGGGGCGAAGAAGATGGCGGAGGTGCGGAGGTTGAGAAGGAGGTATGCTGCGCACATCTTATGTTCAGAGGTGAACGTGCTGCTGCCTAAAATCCAGCAGGAATGCCGGTTAGAGTAACGTGTGTTAGTGGGTGAATGGTATTTACTGTAGGATAACTGAATGCGTTTAATGTGCCAGCTTTGTTTTGGGAGTGTCATGTACTTTGCTTTTGGGATGTTGCTTTAAACTTATTGTGATAGACTGTCTATGCGATAGACTGTCTATGCGAATTTTGTCGATAGACTGTCTATGCGAAATTTGTCCCACTAAAACTGATGTCTAGTGACTTGGTTATTTTGTACCCTGATACATATTGATGTATTCTTGCATGTGTTGTAATGTTATTTCTTGTAGTTGATAATGTTTTAAATGAGGCTGTTTTAAATTATATATTGGTAGGTGTAACATTTAAGAAAATGTAAAAAATGCTGCTTCTTGTCTCTTCTAGTGGCCAACTATTCTCAAAATGTACTAGGGTTCTTGGAAGTTGGGGAAAGATGGGGAAAGAAGTCTACTAACATAGGGGTTGGTGGCTGCAAAACAACTTTATTGGAACATGAACCATAGCTTTTTTGCCCCATATGGTCACATCAAATTAAAGTCACAACCACTATATTAAATGTAGCAATGATATACCTCTATAAAGTAGTGTAATGTTGAACTAAGTCCTGGATTGTAATACTTCACTACTTCAGTAAACCAAGAAGTTTTAGTGGTTCCAAAGTATGCTAATGTGATGGACACTTGTAAAAATAAGGTAACGTCTACACCACCAGGCATGAAGAAGCTGAATCAAAAGAGGAAGGAAGCATGTGAGGGTCGGTACGGGGTGTGCTACGCAAGAAAAGTGTTTCACAAGAAGCCCGAAGACGTTAAAAGTGGTTCAGCTTCTGGTGACCATGATTCAGGTAGCGGAGTAAACAATGTAGGTGATGTAGCAGGTGTTTCAAAAGAAGCGTCACGCCGTACGGAACACGTTTTACCAGAAGCTGAAATTTTGAAGGGACTACCAGATGAGTTGGTTAGGTTGCTGACGGATCCAGACCATGAATTATGTGGTTGCCCATTGTGTCCATACTCACCCGAAACAATCCAGTCCTGGTGTTACCATGACCCATGGGAGAGTGAGCGCAGCCCCTCTCCTCTGTACTTTCATGATGAGGATGTTGCGACACCATGAAGAAAAGCTTCGTAGAGATGGAGAACAAGGGGTAGTTAGGATGTGGTAAGTGGTTAAAGTTGTGATAACCTTTTGACCCTATGTTTGTAGGCCACATACTAAGGTCGTTTTCTTGTTCTTTTATTGTTAGTACTTTTTTTTGGGAATGGGTTGATGTCACGGCTCCATAGTCGATCCATTGTTTCAGGTGCGGTTGTAACCTAGTGGTAGAATGTGTGCTTAAGTTGGCTAGTTGTGGAGTTTAATTCTATAACCTGATGTGACTTAATATATCAGTTATTGGTGTGGTTAAGAACCTTTTGTGCTGATCCTTTACAATTAAAAAAACCCCAGGTAAAGGGCTAACATGTGTTAAGATCTGTTTTGATGCTGTTGTAAAATATAAACCAAAACCACAATTATCCATGCATATAATAATAAGATAGGCCTGTTAATACCAAACAGAGGACTTTCCACAAAAGTTGGCCCTACAAAACATAAAGTGCCGAAGGCCACAAAGTTTTTACAATACTGGATATGATAACTGGGATAAAAATAGTTCCACCTTCTTACACACGAAACAGAAAAGGGGAGGATGATGTCAAAAGACTGTTACATGTGTGTAAGAAGGCCAAAATGAAGAGAGTCTCCCATAATATATTACTAGTAAACGAAACCACAGATTTTAATCAGAGAGGGATGCACCAGGGGCGGTCTGCCTTTGTTGTTCAGCGGCTGCCTTTGCTGCTTTCATTGCAGCCACCTTAACGCAGTTGCGTGAGTCGTGGTCGTCGACATAAAGACCACAGCGCTTGCATAACCGAAGCTGCTTTGGACGTTTCGGTGGTTTTGTCTTTGCCTTCTCACTGGGTCCGGAAATGCGAGTATGCGTACCACATCCCTTATTGCGTACAACATCTGGATTAGCAACTTCGACTGGAATGTTGATTGCTTGCCCAACTATTTCTTCCATTTCACACTCGTTTGTTTCATTTTGGATTGTACCCAATGGTTGCTTGGAGAGCACATTGATCTTGAAATCCCGGAGTTGGGCAACCAATTTTGACAACGAATCCTCATCGGTTCTAGCCACATCAACACATTCAGTAACGAGATCAAGGATTTCATTACGCATAACGGACGGTGCGTGTGGGTTGACGCCGTATCGGCTGGAAAGTGAAAAAACCTGTTTTGGGAGGGCATCTCGGCGCCACCTGTCGTTTATGTATTGGGGGGTATCTTTGCAACATTTTTCATTCGATATACGCAAAAGACATGGCGACACAGATATCCGATACGTGTGAAATTCCTGCATGAGCAGCTGGCGGAGTGGTCTACAGTGTTATATGTAACCTGTTAGGAACAGAAAGAGCAAAAAAAAAGTTGTTATATCTAACATATGTTAGTGGAGTGGTAATAATGAAGTTGCCTAACATGTGTTACCTGATAGACGTTTATGATGTCGTTCCTTTTGTCCAAATAAGTGACGTCTAGCAAAAGAGTGGTATTGCTGGAATCGCTTTGGTTTGTGATGTAGCATAAAAATTTCCCTTTAATTATCTCCTTTTGTACTTGCGCGAAAACAGCGTTTGTGTAAATGGCGAACGCGTGCTGCTCTATTGCTAAATCAGCCAAGCCCTTGAACACCGTGGATGAGGTTTTGTACTCGGATACACGTTGCCGATAGCGTTGGCTATCTACCCTATTTTCAAAGCACATCATAAATTGTACAAGGGTGTTTGCGCTTGTTGAGTTGACCTTGAAGGAAGCATTAGAGCTTTCGCAGCGTGAAGTGGTCTTCATCAAGCAACACATTGGC
Organism: Helianthus tuberosus; assembly: GCA_030545235.1. NCBI lineage: Eukaryota > Viridiplantae > Streptophyta > Magnoliopsida > Asterales > Asteraceae > Helianthus > Helianthus tuberosus. The sequence goes on along the minus strand of CM060386.1, from coordinate 28,892,061 downwards.
AGTTCCCTGAAGTAGGCTGGTACCCAAAGATGTTTGATGTTGTACATGTCGTTCAACCAAGTGTGGTCTTGTAGGCCAAATGTTTCTAGGAGGTCATCCCAGCGGGACTCAAACGTTTCTGGTTTGATATAAACATTCCAAACCAACCGGTGAATGCAGGACCGAACATTAGTGTTGTCAAGAAGGTCCGCAGAGATCTGGTATATTAAATAGTTACTAACACATGTTAGATTAAACAGTGTAAAAACACATATAAGTCTGTGATGTTGAATAACACATGTTAAAGGCTAACAATTTAACTTAACCTTAGAGGGTAGTTTTTTCATTATATGCCACATGCATAGACGATGGCGTGATTCAGTAAAGACCATAGGAACAGCTTGAAGCATGGATGGGTCTTGATCACTCAGCACGAGAGTTGGTTGAGTACCGTGTGCCTTCAAGAAAGCCTTAAGCAACCACACATAAGATTCAATGGACTCGGTAGATATCAAACCCGCACCAAATGTAACACATTGGAAATGATGATCCACACCCGTGAATGGCACAAAAACCATCTTGTACCTATTAATAAAAATGAATTTGAGGTTAACAAAATCTAACACTTTTTTGGTTTGGTTTGTATACTTGGATATCAGTCCTAACACATGTTAAAGGGGGGGCTAACCTGTTAGTGCTGTAAGTCGCGTCAAAGGCGAGGACATCGCCAAAAGCTTTGTAGTTTAGCTTTGATATCTCATCAGCCCAGAATACAGAAGACAACTTTCCATTTGATACAGTGTAATCAAAAAAGAAGTTGGGTAGGTTGTCAAAGCGCTCACGCAAGCGTTCAAGGAAAACTTGTGCGTCGCGTTCACCAATAAAAATTCGCAACTGGTGGCTAAAATTTTTAAAATCCACCGGAGTCCCATTGACATTGTGATGCCCCCCTTTTAAAGCTACAAGACATCTATAAGCTCTCATGGGTCCGATACGGTTTAGACTCATATTGTGAATGAATTGTTTGGTGGAAAATGACAGCTTCCGTGATATCTTGCTAAGATCACGGTTGTAATTCTCAACAAGTTCATGATTGTGAATATCATTGAAACTCATAACTGTGTATGTACCATTAGAGATTGAGACTAGAATGCTTGCCTTACAGTCACACCATGTGAAGTTGGTTTTCCTAGACTTTACAGAAGATTCATCAAGTGTGTCAAAAGTCCTCTTGCGTTGTGGTTTCCCGTATTTTGAGCATCGAAGATACTTGTGTGTGGGAATTCCATTCCAGACTTTAGTTTGGCCTTTTTTAACAGAAAAACCAGCTTCAAACGCATAAAGTTCATACATGGAAAGAACAGCCTCAAATGTTGGATATGATTTCCCACACACTGGTATGAACTTATCAGCGACGGTAGGAATCCAGTAACGGGTTCCCTGAGGGGTATCAAAAACGAAGTATGGATGCACTGGCCCTGCATCATGAAACGAAAAGGTTAGGAAACTGGTATATAGTTCAAACAAAAGGTTAGAAGTCTGGTATATGAGTATAAAGTGGCCCTGTGATGGTCCAGAACCATCACCCGGCATGTTAGCGTAGCCAGAATCTTGGTATGCTACATATGAACATTATGCAATATGTTTGAACTATGCCATATCTGGGGAAGAAAAATCAAAACGAGTGTATAGAAAAACAAACCTTGATCAGTATCCATAACCTCGTCAGAATGGAAATCGCTGTTCATGAAGTTGTTGGATATCAGAGCATCCGGTGATCTAACAGGGTCTTCATATGATCGAGAACCATCAACAGGCATGTAAGTATATACAGAAGCTTCGAATGGAACAGCTGAACATTGCCATGCAGTATATTTGGATTATTCCATTAAAAAAAATGTCAAATAACACAAAAAAAACATAGATTCGAGATAGTTAAGTTAGATAAAGAGACAAACCTTGAGCATTTACTTCTTCGTCAGTTTGAAAGTCACTGCTAAGGAACCTGTTGGGGAAACTATGGACCGGCGACATTAACTCGGAGGTTGGTGGATTTGTCTCCATTGACATTAATGGAGAAAGCATAATTTGGTGGAGAAGATGATAATGGAGCTTTCTTTTAATGAAGATATTAAATAAAATGAAATACTGTAAATGAAATATGTTGATGGAGAAAGCATAATTTGGTGGCTGATTTTTTCAAATGAGTTGATGGGGGCATTAAATGATCATGTCAGATCAACTTGGGAAAATAACTTGGGTTGGGAAATTACTAATATGACCTTGAAAGCAAAATGGATTATGAAGGGACTATGGCCACGTGGATAAATATAGTCCACAAGTAGAGTTTGCTAAGTTTTTTAAATAAATGGGGTTTCTTATATAGCATTGTCCTTTGCTTATATATATATTTTTTTTCAAAATAGTTTCATGACATAACTGTTTATGACTTTGTGTAGGTTTCAATTCCGTTAGGTAAGATTAAAGGAGTAGGAGAGAGCATGAACAAGAAGCGGCCATCAAACAAGTATGTAGAGCTTGTGACGGTGGATGATTTCAGCTTCTGGTTTTTGGGATTTCCTAATTATAAGAAAACTTTAAGATGTCTCCTTCAGAGAATTAGTCATAACTCCCTAAGCAATTGATGTAGAGCATTAGTAGTCAACTCCATGTAAATTTATATCTATACAACAATTTGTTGTATGGCGGAAAGAAACCGATATGAGTGCTTATGAATTCAAGCTTCAATAAGCCAGTGTTGTATTTTGTTAGACATTAAAACATCATCAAATCTTTTTATATATCGATCTTTTCATCTGTTTTCACCATCTCACCTGAATAGAACAAAATATAAAAAGGATTGTGCTGTTTGTAATATAATGACATGGCACATGCATGGTGTACATTGTGTGCTACATATAACATACGGAATAGGAAAAAGCCAAAAAATTTCTCATTTCCTGTCACCATAAATTAACTAGGATTTCTAAGATATGACAATATAATTGTTAGGAATTATAATATGCAAATTTGTGTGGAAAAATATCTACAAAGAGGCAATTGTATCCACACAGAAAAATACTAACATGTCAAAATATTGAAGTCAGAGCTGATTAGAAGTATAGTAATTATAAGGTTTGATAATCTCAACAAATGCCATATCAGACATATATTAATAAGGTTCGGTAATTAATAGAACCCGACTGTTTAGCCAAAACCAGACATCGGAAGCTTATGAATAATTCATGGGCGTCTAAATGGGTGCACACTCGTTGTCTACTAATTAAATGAGCTCACCGTGTTGGGTAATAGGCTATAGAACCCGATTTCATAGTTAAAACTATGTCCTGTGTTACATGTAAGAAATATTAAACAAACAGGAGGCTATGACATCTTGTTCACTTTAAAAGTGTATTATGGTGGTATTTTCACAAAGGTTCCACGGAGAAGATACATTGACGGAAAGGTTAGCTATGTTGACTACTGCAACATAGATGAGTTTTCTGTGCATGAGATAGATTTTATGGTCAGGGACCTCAAGATTTATATCCCAGATGTTGAAATTTACTACCATTTTCAAATACATGGGCAAGATTTAGACACTGGTTTGACACCTTTAGGAAATGATGGGGATGTTTTGTGTTTAGGCAAATATGTTGCAGCAAACAAGGTTATAAGAATGTTTATAGAACATGGTTTTACTCGGATTCCAGATTACCTTAGCCCTCCAAAATTAACTTATGTGGTTATTGAACAACTAGAAGATGCAGGGCCTAATATACCTAGAAAGAAGTTGAAGGTAGCAAAAAAAAAATTAAGGTTTGGTGAGGGTTCTAGTGAACCAAATAGCAGAGTGGAAGTTAGTAACCAGAATGTAGAGGTCAAACTGAATGGGATTGAAGATATTGACAAAAGAATGCAAGTTCAGGGTAATATGGTTAGTTTACAGGATAATGTGGGTACTTTAGAGGGTAATGTGGCTGCTCATGATGGTGCAGGTGTCAATGATGGGGCTGGTGTCAATGAGGTCAATGTGGGTAGTGCTAAGGGCAATATGGTTAGTGAACAGGGTAATGAGGGTAAAACTGTCAATGAAGGTAACATTTACGAAGAATCATTCAATGGAGGGTTTTCATATGACATTGAAAATGCAGACTTCTCTACTGATTTTCCTGTTGACAATACAGATAATCAGCATGGTCATGAACCTGACAATGAGGTTGAGGCTGAATGTGAGCATGAGGGATCATGTGATGGTGAGTCTGAATGTGAGCATGAGGGATCATGTGATGGTGAGTCTGAATGTGAGGAGGATGAGGACGATGACTCAGAAGATAGTGATTTTAGAGCAGACTTGGACTTTATGATGGAAGATGTTGCTGTTGACATGAGAGAGTACCATGAAAATGTTGACCATGGTGAGGAGTTTATGGGGCCTGTGAATGAATCTGTTGGTAACAATGATGGGAATGATAGTGATGACCCTCTTGCTAGTGAAAATTTAAATTATGATTCATTGGATAGTCTGACAGAAGACTCATAGGGGGAGTTAAGGTGTAGAAGGGGTAAGAAACTTAAAGAACTCAAAAGGAAAAAAGAGGTGAAAACACAACAGCAAAAGTGAGGTTCTATGTGGGTCAGATGTTTGGTACTGCCAAAGAGGCAAAAGACTGCATTAATAAACATGCTATTGAAATAAGGAGGGCAATATCTTTTATTAGAAATGATAAAAAAAAAAGGCTTAGGGTTGTATGTGAAGGCAAGGTGCCTGTATTCACAACTGGGCCAATCAACACTAGGCCAAACAGTGGGCCTGGCAATGGTAATACTAGTGGGCTTAATGAAACAATGATTGACTCAAGTGGCACAAGTGGGAAAAAAAGGGATTGGGTTATGTAATGACAAGAGAAAAGCTAGGTTAGACAGTGTCAGCTGTCCTTGGGTACTTTATCTTTCAAAGTTAGATGAGGATGATGAAACTTGGGTTGTCAAAAGCTACAAACCAGATCACAAGTGCTTGCAATCCAGAAAAATACAACCTTTCACTTCTACTTTTTTAGCTAAGCAACAGTGGGTTCTAAACCAGATAGAGTCAAACCCTAATATTCCTGTTAGAAGTATCCAAGAGGAGCTGGGGAGAAAATACGAACTTGGAGTCTCCAAAAATGAAGGTAAAAGAGTTGGATCTATAAATTAATTTGTATGTTGATTAAGTTTTTCTAATGTATTTTTCTGCTGTAGGCATTTAGGGTAAAACTAAAAGCTACTAAGGCATTGCAAGGGGATTTCAATGAACAATATTCAAGTCTCAGAGATTATGCTATGGAATTGATGAGGACCAATCCAGGTACAACTGTCAAATTTGCTGTTGAGCCTTGTGGTAACCCAAGTGCACCCACTAGGATCTTCAAACGGGTGCACATATGTTTGGGTCCATTAAGTGGGGTGGTGGGACCAAGTATCAGATCAGTAGGAGGGTAACTTCTCAGTATAGTGGTACTAGGCATTCACAGTATGTAGTTGATGTTGTGGAGAGGGTATGTAGTTGTACGGAATGGGAAGTATCAGGAATTCCTTGAAGACATGTTGTTGCTGTAAACTGGGACATGGCTTTGAATGGGCAAGCTGTTGGTCCACCAGAGTCTTGGGTGCTTGATTACTATTGGTTGGACACATGGAAAAGGGTGTACACGCACAAAATTGAACCCATCAATGGTAGAGACTTGTGGCCAAAATCACCTTGTCCAACTACCTTAACCCCACCCTTGCACCACACATCAATTGGCAGACCTAAGAAAAAGAGGAGAAAAGATCAGGTTGAGTTGCAGGATGATGCTGAGAGGGCAGGACAAAGTTCACAAAGGAAGAAGAGGAAAAATGTCTAAGCTGATGCAAATGTTGAAGTGGACAATGGTGGAGAGTTAACAAGGAAGTGGAAAACAGTTACTTTCAAGAAATGCGGGCAGAAGGGTCACAACTCTAGGGGTTGTGGTAAACAGAAGAGAGGGAAACAAGCAAAGCAAGCCAAGAAAGGGAACAAGTCAAAGGAGGGGAACAATGTTTGAAGTCTATGTTAGTTTTTATGGTTTTTAAACTTTTGGCAGTCTTTTGGTTGTAATGGTAGCTTATATGCACTAGACTTTTGGATGTTTGGCAGTATTTTGGTTGTCTTTTGGTTGTAATGGTAGACTTGATGTAACGGATATTATGTTTGACATCCTTTAGACTTGATGACGTTGTTAGTTAAGTGTTATATTTCGCAGTATTTGGCACAATTTGTTTAGTTGATGTTATATTTGCTCATTTAAATGCACACTTGCACAGTTGAATTATTATGGTCATTGATTCGTCCAACTACTAGCCTTTACTGCACATTTAATTTGCATAATTGATGTTATATTTGGTCATTTAAATGCACACCTGCACACCATTCATTTATTCGTCCAACTACTAGCCTTTACTGCACATTTAATTTGACCCATTCGTCATTTATTTGACCCATTTGCTACATGTCAAAATATTTGCACAATTCTTCACCAATTTTGGTCATTTATTTGACCCATTTGAACCATGTCAAAACATTTGCACATTTCTGCACAATTTGGACATTTGTTTGGCCCATTACTTACATGTTAACCATTTGCACACTACGACACAGTTTGGCACTTTGTTTGACCCATTTGTTACATGGTAACCATTTGCACAACATTTTTCAACCAAAACAGTTTTCATTTCATACTAAACAGTTACATCAGTTACATTCAATTACATCAACCAGACATTATAATCAGCCCTAGAATCCCTAAAATGAACAACACAACAATGAGCTTGTTCTTCAACCTATTCTTCCCATGTAGTCGTGCAATCTCAAGTTCAAGTTGGTTTTTGTTTCTTAGTAACCCAGGTATGATACACACTGAACGACTGCACATTGGGGGGTCTACCCACCCAATGAATCGTCTGCATCCAACGTTCTGTAAAATTAAATTGAAGATCAGAGAGATGACAATGATGTAAATACAGATCAATTTCAGAAACTAACCATCTTATGGCATGAGTAGAATCGTCGACCAGGTTTAAATCAGTCCACGAAGTCAGAATCTTTGCTTCTTGTCCACAATTGCACAGCACCATTTTTGTCGATCAGAATCAGGGTGTTGAACTCAGAACTGATTAAGATTCTGTTTGATGTAGGTTAGGGTTGGGGAAAATGATTCAGTGGGCTATAAAAAACAGGTGGAAGGAGGGTTTAATACATTAATGGACGAAATTACCCTCACATGTTCAGCACATGACCACACTTAATGTTGGTAATTAACGTCTGTTACACCCAGGGACTATCCGAGAAACAAAGTCATAAACCACATGGACTATGAGTGTAATTTCCAAAAGTTGGTGACTATAGGTGAAACTTTACAAAACCACAGGGACTATTCGTGCATTTTACTCTAAAAAAACTAGTTTTTTTAAACAAATATTTTGAGGGAAATAATAACCATGATGTTGGGGAGTTTTATGAAATCGGATGATTAGAGAGGCGTGTATTCACTCTCAGATCAAATTATTTCGGTGGTTCTACCAAATAATTCAATCGGATACAACTCTGATTTCGAGAATTAGCACAACAGTATGTGTATTTCTGGAATTCGTATGAACCAGTTTTTGACCAAAAAAAAATAAAATTACAAATTTTGGGGATAATCTCCAAATAACTGCTCCTTGACCCCAGCCAGGGGCTCTGTCCCTTGGACCCTGCCAGGGGCTGCTGCCCCTTGGACCCTGCTCCCGGGGGAACCGCCCCCGGACCCCCGCCAAGGGGGCGTTTCTCCCTTGGAACCCCCATTCGGGGCTCCGCCCGAATGCTTGGAATTATAACAACTCGAACAAGCGTGCACTCCCGCACCTCCTAACTTGTTCGATGTATATCATAATTTCTTTTGGTCACCAAGTTAATCTCAATTACACTAAAATATCTAACATTCCTCCCCCATTTTAGCGTAATACTTGATTAACTTAAACAAATTCACAACAATCAAACTTATGCATAAATGAAATATCGCGACAATTGAATTTCACATTAGTATATTACACATTCCAAATATTCGAATATAGGGGTGTCGCTAAGGACTAAACCCTTTCTATTCAGTTAATACATGAAGATAATATACACACAAGTTTACATGCTCTTATGTTCTTTCTTGACACTATTTTTACTAGCCTGTGTCCTTCAATAAACATATCAAAGCCAAGTCCTAGCTTCTTGAAGTGGCTAAACTTCATGCTCATATTGTTAGCTCTTTTTTCTTGCACCTGCACATGCAATTTTTCAAAGAACTATTAAGAAGAAAAACTTCAACCTCCTTTAACTTGCAGGTTTGAACACATACCTTGGGATGATGTTACTAATGTGTTCCAATTTCTAGACGTTAAGCTTTCCGCATTGAATTCAGCACCTAACATCATATTAGGTGGGAATTGGGTATCTTAATACGAGAAATTCCATATGGACTTTAATCACATCCCTACAGCCGCCTTGTGCACAAGATCTCTACATAACTCTTTGGTTAAATGGTCGGCTAAGTTCTATTGAGTTCTTACAAACTCCACCGATATCACCCCATGCATGATGAGCTCACGAATCATGTTGTGTCTTAACACCTACGTGTCTAGAGTTCCCATTATACACTTGGCTATAGCCTTAGCCAAGGTAGCAGCACTATCACATCTAATATATTGGTGATATAGGTTTAGGCCATAATGGAATCTCATAAATCAAGTTTCTTAGCCACTCAGCTTCTTTGCCTGCTGCGGCTAATGCTACAAACTCAGACTCCATTGTTGAATCACTTATGTAAGTCTGTTTCTTAGGTGCCCAAGATATGGCACCTCCTCCAAGTAGAAAAGTCCATCCACTTGTGGAAGAATGATCTTCCTTGTTGTTAATCCAGCTTTTATCCGAATAACCTTCTAAAACTAAAGGAAATCCAGTGTAAGTCAAACCATATTTCATGGTTCCTTTCAAGTACCTAAATACTCCATTCATAGCTTGCCAATGGCTTGCACTTGGATTGCTAGTATACCTACTAAGCTTTCCAACAGCATAAGCTATATCCGGTCTAGTGCTAATCTGTAACACCTCGGAAAAATCATGTCCAATATTATAAAGACACGTGTCATGATCTTTAAACATGTAATGATTTGAAATCGAGGGACTAAAATTGACAAACAAAGAAAGTATGTGTGTAGAAGGATCCAAAGTGTCAACATGCCAAACTTGTTCCTCTGAATGACCTCACACGAAGTTCGTATTCCTTCATAAATAAATTATCGAACGTGGAAAGTCATTTGTGCTTAAAGATCAAAAGTTTACAAAGCATAAGGGTTAACCGTGTCAACATGTTAATTCTTACCTCTGAGTGACCTTTAATGATCCCGAGACTTTGTAATACTTCATTATACTCTCATGTATAATGGATATGGATTTCGTTAAGTTTCGATGCACTTAAGTACATTTCGGGTGGTCTAGTAACTAACCAGGAGCTTAACGAAGTTAATTTATGACCCAAGGCACTTGAAAGTTAACTATGGGGGTCATTAGTGCAATAAAAGAAAGTTATTTAAACTTAAAATGGACCAGGGACTGAAATTGCAAAATTTAAAAAGTTTTTACCGGAATCAAGGATCCTCGCGGGCCGCGAAGATCTTCTTGATTGTCTACGCGGGCCGCGAGAGGACTGCCAGAGACCAAGAAATGGACAGCTGCATGTTGCAGCCTGTTCCACCGCCATTGCATGCTTGTTTTTGATACAAGGGACTGAGCAACTGGTTTTTGCTGCCCTAGGGAGACTTGTGAACATCTGGTAACCCCCTAGGTACAGCTGCAATGATCCAAGAGCTTCCAATTTCCTATATAAAGGCCTTGGTTTTCACTTGTTCATGCACACTTGAAGTTTTACTTCACAACTCTTTCTCTGAAGCATCCTGGTCTTCTAGGAAGCTTTGTCTAGTTCAAATTTCGTGCTAAGGACTATTGTAAGTGTTCTTAGCTTCCATAGTTAAGTTTTTATTATCTTAATGACCGAAAGTCAAAGTTATCATAATGATGCTTTGACTTTGTGATTAATCACTAACGCTCCAGCCATTATTCGAATTGAAAGTGGCTATGTGTTGGTAATCATGTAGGTAATAAACCCTTAAAAGGGCACCTCCTAATTATCACATTTACTTGGTCAATTGTCGGGTCAAACTACGTAACAAAAAGTCAAACGAGTCAGTTTTTACAAAATAATTCATAACTGACAATGTAGAAGTTATGGAACATATTTTAACACTTAAATAACTTGGTAAATAAAATAAGAACATGTTTAGGCATGTTCAACCCGAAAATTCTGAGTTTAGGCTCGGTTCGCAACCGAAAGTCGCAAAAGTAGACTTTTGCTTTGACTTTCAGTTCTGACCCGATTTAGCTTAGTTTAGTTATGCCTTAGGGTTCCTTTGAGACCATATTATATGTTAGTATAACCCTCTGAAGTTATACTACATGGTTCCTTAGAAATCATAGATTTCATGCATGTTCCGTTATTTGCTTAAAATTGACCATTTTGCCCTTTTGATATAAAAACGAAATTTTTGGAAATGTGAGTGAAAAAAAATCTTCATTACTGATTTATAAGTATGTCCTAAAAATTTTACATCCGTTTCTGGTCTAAAATGAAAGATATGCAAGATATCGTAAAACAAAAGCTTTTCGTTAATTAAATGCCATTTTTGGTATAAATCATATTTAAACCCAATTTTTGGCACCAAAATTGCTACCTACTGTTATGGTATAATATTTAGGGATTTTTGGAAATTTTTGTCAAATTTTATGCTAGTCATAACATAGAGTTCTAGTGGAAATTCGGTATTTACGATAATGCCATTTTCGCTAATAAAATGAGTTTTACATATCATTTTGATACAAAACCTTTTCCTACTGATATCATATGTTAAATAAAATATTTTTAACATTAAAGACTGACCAAAACTCCAGAATTTTATAAACATCTCATATATCGTTAAATACCGACTTTTACGCTTATTAAGCGCATAGTATGGTTTAAAACCATATTTAACGCTTAAGACTTGTTACCTACTGATTTTAAAATAAATTTTTATACCTTAACAGTAAGTATAAGTCTTGAACTCAGATTTCCAAATTTAACCTTAAAAGCATATGTGAAATGACCAAAATGCCCCTACGATGCATAGTTTGGCCATAAATGATTAAAAACACATATGTATGATATCTTGCTGATATAACAACATAAAATAAATATTTTTACAGAATATTTTAGACCAGATCCTCAGTTTATGCTTAAACCTCTTTTATAAACTTTAAAATGACCAAAATACCCTTACGGGGCTTAAATTGGTTTTAATTTCGTTTTGGGCATAATGGAAGATATCCTACTGATATCAAATCATATTTAAAGCATAATAACTTATGGAACTTGTACATGACTCATTCGGTTACCCGTTATGCATATACGCGTTCAGTACGGTTTATGTAACTAGTTTGCATAAATTAGCCGAAACGGGTCAAACCTTATCATTTTTACTTCAAAATCCAGAATGTGATTAGTTTACCCATTTATTACAAGTCTTCATACTTGTCGGGTCAAAGTCACGTTCCGATCCGGTCTTCGCTTAATCTTGTGTTTTGAATCGTAAACCTTTCTTTAAAACTAACAGGTCTAAGTTATAACTTAAATAAGACCCGTTAGGAATCTAATAGGTTATTAAAACCTTCATTCCAGATTAGGAGCCCAGTAAAAGCTCCCTGTACTTGCTGATTAGAAAATACGACTGAGAATAAATTTCATTTAGCTCATGTAAATACTTTTAACTTATTTTCCCTTATACGGGCTTGGGATACGGTATTATAATAATACCGATTGGTCGGGTATGAAATCATTTAATCAGATTGTGATTAATAAATTGCATAACCCGTTTTAATCTGTTTTGTTTGGTACAAAGCCTTTGGGGGGTTAATGACCGTGTCCTGGATATCCTCGGCTCATTCATTTGAAATGGCCACGACTTAAGCATGGGGTGTAGGCATACACCTGACAGTTGCGTATGTAAAACGGTATCTCACTCGTGAGGAAACTTCTTGTGGGCTTATACTAGTGGTGTGTCTATTAATCTTGTCTCGGCTCTTCTAACCGGGCCCCGAACGGACGACAAACATATAAATCTGTATACAAGATTATTTTAATAATTGTCCCAAGTTATAAAAGATTTATGCCTTGTGCATCCAAACTAATTTTATAAACACTTTTCAAAAAAGTCAGTTAATTGTATTTACCAGTGTAAACTGACGTATTTTTCAAAAAGATTAAGTGCAGGTACTATACGAAATGGGCTGGAATCTCCTGAGTATTATTAAAAAGTCTTGCAAGCTTTTAATACTTTAAGTCTGTTGAACAATGTTTACTTTCTGTTTTAGATCCGCATGTGGATCCACTTACAACCGTTGTGTAATATTTTATTATACTTTTGAATTCGGTTTGTAATATTTTTAGACTTCCGCTGTGCATTAAACTGTGATCAATTGTCTATGATGATATCAACTACGTCACGATACTCCCCACCGGTAATACGTGGAAATATCGGGGTGTGACATAATCATAGCATACATGAGAGATCCAATGGCCCTTGAATATTCAAGTTAGCTTACAACTACACCTTTGTTAAGTGAGAGCTTAAAAGCAGGATCCATTGGAGTGCTAACCGGAGAACTATCATGAAAATTAAACTTTTCCAACATCTTCTCAATATAATGAGATTGAGAGATCGATATGCCATTGTTCTCGCGTTTGATCCTTATACCAAGGATCACTTCCGCCCCCTCGTGTCTTTCATGTCAAAACAAGATGACAAAAATTTCTTTGTTTTATCAACTTGATCTTGGTCGGTACCGAAGATCAACATGTTATCTACATATAGACAAATTATGACTCCTTTCCTAGAATCATCAAATTTGCTATATACACACATGTCCGCTTGGTTTAGTACAAAACCATTAAACAAAACCACATCATCAAACTTTTGATGCCACTGTTTGGGTGCTTACTTTAAGCCATACAAGGACTTAACTATCTTACACACCTTATGCTTATTGCCAGGTATAACAAAACCCTCTGGTTGTTTCATATATATCTCCTCATCCAAATCACCATTCAAAAAAGCGGTTTTCACATCCATTTGGTGAATCACAAGATTGTGTATTGTAGCTAAGGCAACCAACAATCTAATAGTAGATATTCTTGCTACAGGAGCATATGTATCAAAGTAGTCTATTCCTTTCTTTTGTCTAAAGCCTTGGATAACCAATCGGGCTTTAAACTTATCAATTGAACCATCTACTTTCATCTTCTTCTTGAAGATCCATTTACAATCAAGTGGTTTACACCCAGGGGGTAGATCAGACAACTTCCAAGTGTTATTGATGTGCGTGAATTATATATATTTTTATAAATGAATTTTCCTTCACATAAATTTAGTTTTAAAATGATTTTCACCTAAGAACAAAACTACACACACAAAAGGGCAAGTGTACCCGTCGAGTGGTAATATAGTTTATCGGTAAGAACCGGATATTAATCCGTGGATGCGGTGTTACAATACTAAACTTTTGTTACTTTAAAGCCTTTTCAATTAGCGGGTTTGGTTTTCCTAATTTTCATGCAGATAATAAATTACTAAATATTCTAGAACTAACAATATCTAAGAAAGGTTGCCTAAACTAAGTATCCACTAACAAACATGTGACAACAAAAGGGGAAGACTAGTGATGATGCAAGCTCTAAGTTCAACTAAGTCCCCAATCAAGGCTTCCTAGTTTTATAATTCTTACAAAAACTTAAAATGAAATAACATTTCAATCACCTAAAAATTATTCTTTTAAGTTCACTTGCTAAGTTGATGTTAATCTTTAATCATGAGTTATTTGTTTGTCAAAACTCCTAACTCTACAAATTAGGGAAAACTACTATGAACAACACACTAATCACCCTAACTTGGTTTCAAGTAAGTAACATCTTCATCTTGTTCTTGATATGAACCACAAGCATGGTCATGCTAGATAACAATCTTGGCCTAAATCATCATACTAACATAACACAAACCATAGAATTCATATAGACATTCTTTTGATCTTTCCAAATCTAAATGCAAGAATCCACACACATGGTCAAATCATCATTCAATTCATGTTAGCAATTACCATTCCTAGTTTCATGCTATGAATCAACCTAATAAGTTAACAAGATTCAACAATCATAATCCTTACATGGGCTTTCCAACACATCATGTAACTACTTATGATCAAACATTCAAGAACAACAACGTTAAACATGCACATGAACTCCAAGAACAAGACTAAATATTACTATGAAGATTAACAAGAACAATCATCACATCTTCTTCCATATTATCACATGCTCATTAGCTTCAACAAAGTTTAAGCAACACAAATGTTTAGCTCATAAGGCTCGTAACTACTAGATTAACTACAAGAAAGCTCAAATTGTTCATAATGTAAAAGTAAGCTAACCAAGTTTAAAGACAAGATTAATATGGTAAATGAGTGAATCTTCAATGATTAAGTCTTCTTCAAGCCTCCTCCTTGGCTTCAACAAGCTTCCAAGGCCAGAATTTTAAGAGAAAACTTCACCAAAATGCTCCAACTCCCCTGCAAATGAGCTTGAGAATCGTATTTAAACTGATGGGCGTTTGGCACGACCATGCCACCTTTTGGCACGGTCGTGCATGGTAAGTGTCAGAGTCATTTTTCGTCTGTCGATCTTGTTTGCTACCATTTCTGGAAAAATCCCGCTCAAAGTTTTCTGAGGTGGCACGACCGTGCCAGCCCATGGCATGATTGTGCGTATCGATGAATTGTCGATGATGACTGGTGCGATCTCGGAAATAAGCTGATCAGAAGCTGATTTTGATCTGGCAAGATCGTGCTTGGTGCTGGCACAGTCGTGCGGATCGTTGATCTTCCAAGGTTGTGCTGGTTGGTTGATAGTGCTGATGAGAGTGCCGATGTTGGTTGGCCTGGCATGGTCGTGCGAGTGGTTGGCACAGTCATGCCATATCTGGCAGTTTGCTGGAATGTTACATTTTTGCTCCATTTTGCTCTAAAAGCCTCTGTTTCAATACCGGGCCGAAGCTCGGACCTGTATTTTCACAAACAACTCAAACAAGTACCAAAATAAATGAAAATAAAAAGAGTTCTCGCATAAACGGGGCATATTTGACGTTTAAAAGATGTATAAATTCTTATACATCAGTTATTCTGCATAATAGAGTCCATCTCATCATTTATAGCTTCTTTCCAGAAAGCTCCATCCCGAGATGCCATGGCTTCACTATAGCTTCTAGGATCTCCCTCAATATTGAAACAATATTGATGTTTAGTTTGAATTTCATCTCTAGATCCTTCAACCATATACAGTTGAAAATCATCACCAAACGATTTAGCTTTTCTTGCTATACCACTCCTCCTAGGTTCTGGAGGAGTATCAATCACTTTGTCACACCCCAACCAATGGCGAAATCATCGGAGTGGGACGAGTTCGAGATTGCAAGAGACTTCATAACAGTATTGGTGACAATATTTAAATCAAACCGTTTTCATTTCATAAATCAAATTGTCAAACATTACATAGAATTTCAAATAACAACAAGTTCAATGGGAATACATAACATCAAGAACAAAATTGATGCAACATTTTAACCTAAGACTTCTAAATGTGTATCTAAGCATCGTTGCTACTTCATTTCATAGCATCGTCATCCTCAACCTGTAACATGTTTAAAATAAAGTTCAATGCAAAAGCAAAGGCGAGTATACAAGTTTAAGTATAAGTATAAGTATGAAAGTTTAAAAACGAATCCACATGGCCACTTAGGCTATTCAAGATCAATGTAACATGGCATGCAATATTTCTAGTCAACCCTCTGTTTACGCAATAAAGAATATAATTTAACATGACCTCTCGTTCACGGGTGGTGCGTTACTCCTATAGCACTATACATGTTAAATGGAGGCTCGTATAAAGCTAATGACTATTGTATCACATAAGAATCACCCAAGTATATGTATCAAGTATAACAATATAGTATTCATGTATTTGGATTTGTTTTGTGCATGCATAAACAGTAGAGTTGAGTGCAGTTTATAGTTTAACATGTTACACCCCAAAAGTGGTAAACGTAAAAGGGGGTTCGAGTATACTCACGGTTTTGCAAGCTTTCCACTTGTGAATCCGTGAGAGAGTTGTTGTTATGGAGGTTGGAACACCAAGTCCTTCTACATGAAGAAACAAAGGCGTATGAGTATTGGAGGATAACGGTAGATTAAAGATTCGGAATTTAAAACATATGAACATAATCATATGAAAAGTAATCATATTACACATAGTGTTTTAGATTATGTAACCAAACACCTTGACAAGTGACCATTAGTTCATCATCAAAGGTTGGGTTACTTAGGTAATATATAGGTTATATATTATATCAATATGTCAAATAGATCAAGCATGAGGTAGGAGGATGAATCCTCTATTTAGGAACCTATTTTGTGTCATAGAAGTCATGTAGGAGGTAGGAAGAATAAGTCTTCCGTTTAGGTAACCACTACACTTGATGTTATGAACATCCAAGGAGGGTCATGAACATACAATGAGAAGGAAATAATTACAACTAATCTATGGAAAACATCAAGTAGTGTGTGGATTTTCAAGTAGGATAGCCAAAGCTTGTCCTATAATCACACAAATATCAAGCTTTAAGCTTGAACACTACTTGTGGGTTAAACCCTAACCAAAACAGAAAGTTTATGAGGTTTACACCTCTGATTTTACATGTCTCAACCTTGTTTTTAAGCCCAACTAACCATAGATGTGGTTATGAGCATAAGGACATAGGTTTGAGATGAGATAACTCAAGTTTAAACAAGAATAACAAAGTTTTGAATCAAAACAGAAAGATCAGTCCACTTTGGAGCCTTTTTGGTGATGTTCCAGACGTTGGTTTTCCATGGAAAACCTGTGGAAACGTTCCTAAGGTCAATCCAAGTAAGTAGGAAAAAGAATCAAAGCAAAAGGTTAATAAATGAGTGAGTTATGCTCACTTTTGTAAGAAGATAGCAATCTGTTCAAGCTCCTGATTTCAGCTGCGATCTTAGTGAGTTGAGAGTGATTAGAGAGTGTTTAGAAAATGAAAAATGCTTGGAGGAGGCTTGGGTTATATAGGGGATGGATTAGGGTTGGGTTGGAGAGGTTTTAAATGCAAAAAACTGTAACACCCCCAAAAATATGTAATCTAATTATTTTCTCTAAAATAGTTCATGAAAGGAAGGTTTGGACTAAAATAAATAAACGTTAGGAACCGAGGGACTAAACATGAAAAATTAAAAGAAAGACTAGTTAAATGAGATAACACACACACTAGACACTTCTAGTGTGTGCGTGATCTTGTCCAGGAGAAAAGAAAAGAACACCCCAAACCCTAGTTCACTAATTCCATCAAATTGAAGGTGATTTCAAGCCGAACGATTGTAGGAACGCAAATCCTTGGTCATCAAGGTGTGAATAACAAAGTGGTAAGTTGAATTTCTTGAAATCATGAACTTTAGGAAATGGGTTTTTACCCAACTATGATTAATGTTGTGATATATACCAATAGAAGTTAAGATTATGAACTAGAACTCGATTGATGTCCGGGTTATGGTGATTTAACTTGTTTAGAGGGATGGAACATAGATGAATGATGTAGGATGAGAGAATCTCATTAACTTGCTTGATTGTTATGAACTTGTAGATTAGTGTGTGAAGATACTTGTAATTAAATACCCTATAAAGGTGAAACCCGCCAAGTGTTTGATAAAATGCCCAAAAGAACAAATAACAAGATGTTGTATGATAAAAGTGTGTAAAAGAATGAAATGTTATGTAGTCGGGCTAAATGAATGAACATGTTGATGTAGGTGTAAAAGAAGAAGGTTCAAGTGCTAGGAGGTCGGACAGCTCACAGGATCGAGGTATGTTGTTTTATGCATACAAGCTTTACTTTCTAATTGTTATTGTTATATTAGAACCGTAATTATGATTATCCGTAATGATGTGTAGTTGATAGCTTAACCGTCATGAACGGGTCGTAAGAGACGAAAATGATGAAAAGTTTATGTTATGGTCGGTTGGTGTTGAACTAGTCGTATATTGGAAGGTTATGAAGGAATGTAATGCCATAGTTAAATCTGTCATGAACGGATTTGGAATGATGTTTATGTTGCGCTTATGATTAATCCGAGATTAACGGATTATTGAAGGTTATGTATTGTCTCGGTTGGAGATGGTAGATAATGACCCGTTCAACGGGTCGATGAAAGTGAAATTATGACATGGTTATGTGATGTCACGAATGGATGTTAGTTGTTATTTATTATTACATTGTAAGAAACTGACTAGTTAAACTTGATTTGCGATGTAGGAAAATCCGTGATTTAGGTGGCGTGGCGAACTTGGAGACGAACACCAACATGCACACCATGGTCTATGCGCTTCCGTAGTAGTGTCGTCCTTTTGAAACAATGTTTTTGTTAAACTTTTACTTCTTAAAAAGTTGTCGTTTTTTATGTAAATGATGGACTAGAAACTTAGTCGGTTGTAACTAGGTATTTTAAACTTGCATTTTGACAGGGTAGTTCGGATTAACACCCATAACTAGACTAGGGAAGGTGTTGATCTCGAACTAGCTACAAGGGTATTTTGGTAATACAATGCTTCTAGTTGCAAACTAAATGTTTTCTATGTATTTCGGTCTTTTCGTAAAAAGGGCGTAACAAATACACACATTAAACCAATCAAAACACAAAAAAACTCGACCAACCAGCGGGTTGTTAAGTCTGATCTTGGATTGGGCTACCTCGCGGCCCACGTAAGCTTGGGCTGGGCGAGTCGCGGCCCGCCAGGCTCGGCCTGGTGCGAATTCATGTTTTAAACTTGTCATTTTTAGCCCCTCAAGTTTCTTATTTAACGTTTTTAGTTGTTTTAAGGGTTGTTTATGATATTTAGGCGTATTATAAGGTTGTAACAAGTATAATTATCATACAACAACATAATGAAGCATGATTAAGCGTATAAATGTCAAGTTTAAGTATCGTATGCATGCAAAAGGCATATTATTCATGTCTTTCACGAATTTACAAGTTTAACACATAGTTTCCAAGAATTCCAAGTATATCATCAGTTGTTTCCCGAATTCGGATGTACGAACATGTATGAAGTATGCATAACACGAATTTAAAGAAATACGAGTTTTATTTATGATTCAAGTCTTGGAATTTACAACGATTCCAACGAAAGAACGATTACAAGATCACAAGACTTCCAAAAATAGAAATACAAACAAGACTTTCTAATTATGGAAGGTACGAAGAAGCAGGGCGTTACACACTTGATCAGCCATTTGAGAGTTACTAGAGCTTGAAACCATGTCCCTAGGCCTAGGTATTGAAGAGAATTTGTTCTCATCATAATCTGCAGTTCTTGCCTCGATTGCCATATGCACAGACACGTAGTCATTTGTATCTATAACATAGAACCTGTGAGCAAATGAATGCTCAGCATACCCAAGGAAAATGCAGTTTATACCTCTTTCCCATATGTTCCTTATCTTAGGATCAGTGAGCCTTACCACGGCTCTACAACCCCGAACTCTCAGTTTATGCAGCTCAGGTGGTTTTTTATACCAATGCCCAAAAGGGGTAGTCTTGTTCCTTTTATTTGGAACCCTATTTAGCAAATAGCAGGCTGTCAACATAGCCTCACCCCAAAAGCCCTCACTTAGGCCCGAATAGGACAACATAGTATTGACCATTTCCTTTAGAGTCCTATTCTTTGTTTTCGCCACACCATTTTGTTCCGGGGTGTAAGGAGCTGTGGTATGGTGTATTATTCCAGCTGATTGGAAATACACCGGATCAAAATACTCACCACCTCGGTCCGCATGTAGAGTTTTGATCAACCCATTCCGATGAAGCTCTACTTGTTTATAGATCTTAAACTTTTCAAGAGCTTCATCCTTAGCATGCAACAAATAAAATAGCAAAATCTAGTAGCATCATCTACAAAACGTTACTACATACTTTTTATTACCTAGTAATGGTATAGCATGAAGTCACACAGATCTCAATGTATCAAATCTAACATTTTTTTTCCCTATGAACATGTTGCATGAAAGGCCTTTTAGTTATCTTATTCACCTTGCAAATATGGCATTTATCATTGTTTATGTTAATAGCCGGAATTAAGCTCATTTTATTTCTTTAATTCTTTTATAAGGTACATGTCCTAGTCTAGCATGCCATAATTCCGAATCAGTCAAGTTGTTACTATTACTAGTTGAAGCTATGTCATTAACATTACTAGTTGAAGCAACACAAACAGATTCCTTCATAAGAGAAACATCAACATTCAACATAAACTTTCCAACACTTGTTTGTAACCACAATTATTCAACACAATGCCACTTAACAGGTTCTTTCGAATTTCGGGCGCATACAAAATATTGTTCAAAAGTAAAGATTTTCCAGAAGTAAAAACAAGATACACGATTCCTATTCCTTTGATTGGTTCAGTTGCAACATTCCCCATCTTGATAATAGATCCGTATTCAATTGGTTGAAAGTCTTTGAACCAACGAAGATCCTTGCATACATGGCTTGTTGCACCCGAATCAACCCACCAAGCAATATCATCATCCTGCACATAAAATGCTTCAGAAATTAGTGATACATAATTTTGAACCGAATTATTAAATTGTACTAAATTCTGACCTTGCTTGCCCGGGTCCTTGGACCCGCTAGGACTAGCCTCATTCTTGTTCTTTGTACCAAACTTGTTGGTATTCTTCATCAATTTACAGTCCCTCTTAAAGTGACCAACCTTACCACACTTCCAGCAAGGGAAATCCGGCTTCTTGTTTGGACCCTAATTGTTGTTCCCTTGAAACCTTACTTTCCCTTTGAACTTACTGGTTTCCTTTGGATGATTCATCCGTCTCAACCATGTTCATAGTAGACGTTCCAGCCTGTTTCTTTTCATCATTGACCAACAATTTTTCTTGTGCTCTCAAGCCTTCTTCAATTCTGAAGTGGCTTCCAAGTTCAATCAAAGTTAACTCTCCTTCTGATGTTTCAAATTATGTTTAAAATCTTTCCATGAGGGTGGTAACTTGTCAATGATACTTGAAACCGAGATGGATTCATCCATCTTCAAGTCATGTTGGGCATACTGCCCCAAAATTCGTAACAATTCATTGTATTGTTCCATGACATGCCTTAAATCAACCATTTTGTAATTGTTAAAATTACTGATAAGAAACTTCTTACTAGAAGAATCTTCTGCCATGTATTTGGCTTTCAAATTGTCTGATAGTAACTTTGCAGTTTCTACCTTTTGATAAACATCAAATAAGGGACCAGACATATCATTCAGAATGTGGCCAAGGCATAGGTAATTGTCATTCTCCCACTTTGACCTCTTCCTGATTTGTTCCAGATTGCCCTCCTCCAGTATCTCCGTGATTGGAGTAGTCAACACGTACACCACTTTCAGCGTTGTGAAAAGAAAGTGCATCTTCTTCTGTCGTCTTCGAAAGTCCTGCCCTTTGAACATCTCCAGTTGTCAAACTCGCTTGTCATATCCTTCATCGATCCGCTTGCCATCTTCACAGGAAATAATTTGATCTTTGTTGGGGAGTTTTATGAAACTGGACAATCAGAGAGGCGTGTATTCACTCTCAGATCAAATTATTTTGGTGGTTCTACCGAATAATTCAATCGGATACAGCTCTAATTTCGAGAATTAGAACAATAATATGTGTATTTCTGGAATTCGTATGAACCAGTTTTTGACCAAAAAAATACAATTATGAATTTTGGGGATAATCTCCAGATAACTGCTCCTATATTTCAAGTTTTGAATTTTAATTAAACTGTCTGTAACTGCCTAAATTTTTTTCTACAAAAATTATGACGAATTTTTTAAAATTATTTTTTTCTAAGGCAGGGGCTCTGCCCCTTGGACCACGCTAGGGGCTGTCGCCCCTTGGACCCTCCTCCCGGGGGCATAGCCCTGGACCCCTGCCAAGGGAGCGTTGCCGCCTTGGAACCCCATTCGGGGCTCCGCCCGAATGTTTGGAATTATAATAACTCGAAAAAGCATGTACTCCCGCACCTCCTAACTTGTTCAATGTATATTATAATTCCTTTTGATTACCAAGTTAATCTCAATTGCACTAAAATATCTAACGTGAATCTGATGAAGAAAATAAAGGCTGTCACGTACCACTTGCATTTCTGTTTGCTTTTTTTGACCATGGCATTTGCATGTGACATGCTTCCATGTCGATTACAATATTCTTTTATCCAACCTTATCTCAAGGACCATTGGACCTATACATATATCACTAAAGGAAAGGAAAGGAAAGTAAAATACCAACCTTCTCAATTTATGCATTTGTGCTAACCAGTTATAATAGGCAAATCAATTCAATCAGGCTTTCTTTTTTACCCAAACATGATACACATAGAAGAGTCGTTTAATTAAAAATCTTTAACTTATACCATCTTTTATTAGCTTCTAAATATCATGATCCAAAATAGATTACCCAGTAAATTCAGCATAATTAAGCGATCCAGCTTTGGTCTCACGTACATTCTTCGCCTATTTTAAAACGTTGGATTTAGCAGTGAAAACTGACAAGTCCCGCAACACATATTCTACAACATTTTGCTATAAGCTTAAGAAGCCTCCATCTCAGAATCAGTCATGATTGTGAGCACTTAGGTGATCAGTCTCGAAGAATGGACTTCATGGTATGGCCGGGTTCCATTTTAACAGCAAATATGTTGCCGGTCTCAAGTGGCATACGAGGTAGATCAAATTAAAGCTACAAGGGGAGAATATAGTTTACATGCCAACAATTCACATGGAAATTAGCTAACCGGACTAAGGAACCTGATGAAAGTTATGATATGGGCTTGATCTTGATTAATCAGATTGTGCTCTAATGTAGTGGCAAAGGAAGCTTTATATGTCACTAAATCTTATGAAACTTTTTCAACTTTTCATAGAATCCCAAGTAGGTCAAGCCATGTCATGATTTGGAAAAAAGAAAAGGAAAAAGAGAGACACATCGCAAGACATGCTCTTTAGGTGCAAAAAAGAATCCCTTTTATACATTATCTTCCTTTGTTCTAGGTATTGTTTTCTATTCCAAAATTTCACATAAACCGAAAGTGATGTTCTACTTTTTGGAATATATATATATATATATATATATATATATATATATATATAGGGGATGGATATATAGGAAACCATTTATTAGTGAGAAAACTAAGGAAACCAACATTTTCACCATTGATCTTGATCATCTAAGGGTTAGGAAAATTTGATGTTTATTGATTTAAATTTAATACATAACATATGTTGATTAGTGGGCCATGAGGGTATTTGTGTCAAAAATACAATAACCCATTCTCTCTCTTCTGTCTTATTGTCACCATCACCATCAAAGCATCATCATTATCTCATCATCATCATCCATTATGTCTCTCTCTCCATGTTTCAAAATAAACACCAAGAACACACACAAGTGTGTGTGAGAGAGTTCAGGAGGTAGAGAGAGATTTAAGAGAGAGAAGAAGACGGTGCCGTCGTCTACAGCGGTGGAGGTTCTCCGACGAACCGTCGGTGCCGACGACGACGGTGTTACAGGCAACCGGAGTGCTGATTTCGGGTGTGTTCATGCTTCATCTCACGTCGTCATCTTCATCTCGGGTGTGATGATGCTTGTTGAAAGTTGATTTCTAGAGTGAGAAACAACAATCTTCATCATATTCATCAAGAACACCAAGAACACATAGAGAGAAGCAAGTTTGAAGATCTTCATCGTGTTCATCACACGGTTTCTAGATTCGGTAAGTGTTTTTAGAGAGAGAAAGTTGCTATTTTAGAGAGAGAAACAACAATCTCTTGAGTATTTTATTTTGAAAAATCATTTCACACTTGATGTTTTAGTTAAAATGGTTGTTTATAGGTTTTTGTGTAATGGATGTTTTAAAGATGAACATGATTCTTTTGTTAAAATGGTTGTAAAAATGGGTAAATGTTTATGTAATTTGCAGGTTTTTATTTTTGTGTTAAAATCATTTTTGTGGTAAAAAGTTGTGTTTGGTTTGGTTGCTTGTTTGAGGCTTTTGATCTGAATAGTAACTGTTTTTTTGTTGGGTTGGTTGCTTGTTTGGGCTTTTGATCTGAATAGTAACTGTTATTGTGTGTTATACTAGGAGGTAACACATGTTACATGTGTTACGATAACGAAAGAAGGTAGATGGAGAAACCGATGAAGAATGGGAACAAGAAGTAGATGAAGGGCAAGTGGTGGGTACCTTTGATGCTGCACATATGTAACATGTGTTACAACAGGTTTTTACCTACTTGCACGTCTCTATTACAAATGGATGAAAACAGTTTTTTTAAAACATCCACGATGTAACACTTGTTTATTTAAAAGTTCTTAAAACAACCGTTGTAACACGTGTTACATCTTTTTACTCAGCTGTGCATTTTCCTTTTTATAATCCCATCCTCAACGTAAAGATACATCCAATGTAACACGTGTTACAAAAGGAAATTACCTACTTACACATCTCTATTACGTTGATTTAAACAGTTATTTAAAAACATCCACTTTGCAACACTTGTTTATTTGAAAGTTCTTAAAACAACCGTTGTAACACGTGTTACATCTTTTTACTCAGCTGTGCATTTTCCTTTTTATAATCCCATCCTCAACGTAAAGAGGGGGGTTGCACATATCCCTTTTTTGCAGGCATAACTAGTTACGTATGTTACATTTCTGCCAGCTACATTTCTGCTAGTTAGATTCTAAACTGTTTGTCCTGTATGTTGTAACATATGTTACACTTTCGGAAAAATATATGGTGCATACATGGTGTTACACATTTTGTAATTGTTGTATCCTCATCTTAGCAAGTACTCTTTTGCTGACTACTAATATTTGTGTTTTTCATTTCTTGGGCAGGACTGGGACTGGGAAGAAACCTAACAAAACATTATGTGTGAAATGATGCAGATAAAAACTCAAAATTTAGGGAGTCTTCAAGTTCAGGGCATAATTGGGTAGAAGGTAACTAGTGTTAGTTATGTTACTACTATTTTTTTAATTAGTAGATTAAAAATACTAGAGTGTAACTTGTGTTATTACGACTTGACCATAGCAGTTGCAACCAAACGAGAAGGGATCTTGGCAGAAAAAAAAGAACTACAATATCAGATACGACAAAAGGTGGCCATAAAGCGAAAGAAGGTAGATGGAGAAACCAGTGAAGAATGGGAACAAGAATTCGATGAAGGGCAGGTGGTGGGTACCTTTGATGTTGCACAGAAGTTACCCTCTAGTGTAACACATGTTACAAACATGTGTTACGCATGTTCAACCCCTTTGTTACCAAAAATCGGGGCTGCACATATGTAAGACATGTTTGTAACTTATGTTACACTAGATGGTAACACATGTATGATCATTTTTGGATCATTGTATATATTTAAGTCTGTATAAACCTACAACATCGAAACCCCCAAAAATGTTACACATGTTATGACAGAATGGGAAATGTGTAGCAGCGTTCAATACTGTTGTTTCACTCTATAGTGTGTAACATGTGTGACATGGCGTTTGTCAGCAAAACATATAACTTATAAGGTGATACGGTTGTATCTTTAAAACATGTTTACCTATAAATACTTACATGTTACAGGTTGTATCTTTAAAACATGTTTAAACTGGAAACTGGAAACACATACAAAATATAAAGCAGAGTTACACAAGATGTAACATGTGTAAACTGGAAACACTTGTGTAACATTTTGGTGCAACACATGTTACTTGTTTGTTCATTGATATGACATTTTGGATGACGTAATGTTGTTACATATGGAATTTTACTAAGTTTAAATTGACACCAAAGGGATGACATATGTAACACATGTTTATAACATATGTTACACTATGGGGCAACAAATGTAACACATGTATAGCCATCTTACACATGTTACATATGGTCTTCACAACAACATCCATCTTCACAACACATAGCAGCCAACCAAAAAACACACCATCGTCACCATGAAAACCTGATGATGCGTTTTAATCCTTCGGCGGGCCTCACTTCTTGATAACCATCTTCATCTTGAACACAAAACATCTTTTCACCTGTGAACAAAACAAGTAAACAAGTGTTACAAAGTTGATGTTTTATAAAAAAACTGTTTTCATCCATTTGTAATAGAGACGTGTAAGTAGGTAAAAACCTGCTGTAACACGTGTTACATTTGATGTATCTTTACGTTGAGGAGGGGATTATAAAAAGAAAA
This sequence comes from Helianthus tuberosus, assembly GCA_030545235.1. NCBI lineage: Eukaryota > Viridiplantae > Streptophyta > Magnoliopsida > Asterales > Asteraceae > Helianthus > Helianthus tuberosus. Next base: position 28,865,563 of record CM060386.1, on the reverse strand, counting down.
TGCACGTCTGAGTAAAAAGTTGTAACACGTGTTACAACGGTTTCCTTAATTTTACTAAGTTTAAATTGACACCAAAGGGCCTGACATATGTAACACATGTTTATAACATATGTTACACTATGGGGCAACAAATGTAACACATGTATAGCCATCTTACACATGTTACATATGGTCTTCACAACAACATCCATCTTCACAACACATAGCAGCCAACCAAAAAACACACCATCGTCACCATGAAAACCTGATGATGCGTTTTAATCCTTCGGCGGGCTTCGCTTCTTGATAACCATCTTCATCTTGAACACAAAACCTGCTGTAACACGTGTTACATTTGATGTATCTTTACGTTGAGGAGGGGATTATAAAAAGAAACGTGTAAGTAGGTAAAAACCTGCTGTAACACGTGTTACATTTGATGTATCTTTATGTAATAGAGACGTGTAAGTAGGTAAAAACCTGCTGTAACACGTGTTACATTTGATGTATCTTTATATTGAGGAGGGGATTATAAAAAGAAAATGCACGTCTGAGTAAAAAGTTGTAACACGTGTTACAACGGTTGTTTACAGAACTTTCAAATAAGTGACAAGCCGGACGATAGCCAGTGGTACAAATGGATGTTTTGAAAAATCTAACACGTGTTGCATTGGATGTATCTTCAAGCTGAAGATGGGATTATAAAAAGGAAAATGCACAACTTTAAAAAAGTTATAACACGTGTTACAACGGTTGTTTTAAGAACTTTCAAATAAACAAGTGTTGCAAAGTGGATGTTTTTGAATAACTGTTTAAATCAACGTAATAGAGACGTGTAAGTAGGTAATTTCCTTTTGTAACACGTTTTACATTGGATGTATCTTTACGTTGAGGAAGGGATTATAAAAAGGAAAATGCACAGCTGAGTAAAAAGATGTAACACGTGTTACAACGGTTGTTTTAAGAACTTTCAAATAAACAAGTGTTACAAAGTGGATGTTTTTAAAAAACTGTTTTCATCCATTTGTAATAGAGACGTGTAAGTAAGTAATTTCCTTTTGTAACACGTGTTACATTTGATGTATCTTTACGTTGAGGAGGTGACTATAAAAAGAAAATGAACGTCTGAGTAAAAAGTTATAACACGTGTTACAACGGTTGTTTACAGAACTTTGCTTCTGCTGAACACTTTGGTTTTCACTTAAACTTGTTGATGGTATTTTTATTAATAACTGAGAACTTTATTTTGAAACATGTACGGGTTCAATGTAATTAGTGGCTAATTGTTGGTACGTCACACGCCTATCAGGGACACTCCCTAGGTGGTATTTTGGGAGTGTGACACATGTAACCACTATATGTAACATGACTGTACAAATGTTACCCTCTAGTGTAACACATGTTACAAAACATGTATTACGTATGTTCAGCCCCTTTGCTACCAAAAAGGGCTATTGTAAATATAAGTAACATGTGTAGCTAATTATGCCAACAAAAAAAACACGGCTTTTTATTTGTTACTCCATATTTTACACTCATCATTCCAACCAAGTGGCCTTTATGATCATTTACACCCAACATTAACAGAAAAAAACCAACTAAAGCATTCAAAACTTCAACAAAAAATTAAAAAGGAATAAAGAAATAAAAAAAGCAAATGCAAAATTTAAAACTACACCTTGATATTCAAATAAAGCATCAACCAACTACATTGGAATCAAAACAGTAATCCCATATACACACATCGATTCTAACCCACTGTGCAACAATTTTTAATAATTGTATTGATAATAAACAAAAAAAATATAACTTGTTTCACCTAAAAACGCACTTTGCTCTTCATCGCCATTTATCGTTCGTCACCATATGATTCTGGTGTTGGGAAAAATCACATCTAGATTCGGAAAAACAGATCTAGAATCGCCATGGACACCTAGTTTCAGACCAAGATTCAGAAAAGAAAAGGAGTTACCATACGAATTTGGTCTTCGGTTGATTCCGATAGAGTTTTGCTGGTTGTTCTTCTTTATGACTCGTCATGGACACCGAGATGCGACAAATAGCTTTCAAATTTGCATGAATTTGTGTTGGGGTTTCAGATCTAAAAGATGAAGAAATAAAGACGAGAGATGAAGGAGAATGGGGTGGAAGAAATATGGAATTGAATTTGCAAAATCAGGTGAAAGATGAAATTTGTATGAATTTGTGTTGGGGTTTTAGATCTAAAAGATGAAGAAATTATAATGAAAGATGAAAGAGAATGAGGTTGAATAAATATGAAATTGAATTTGAAAATGAGGTGAAAGATGATGTGATGGAAATTGGTCAGATCTTGGGGAGTGTTGAAAAGGTAGAGCATGTGCAAATGACCATTTTATCCCCACAATATATCTAATACTATGGTGATGTGGATGAATGTGGTCCACATATTCTAGTTTCCTAAGTTTTCTCAACAAAATGAGTTTTCTCCATATACTTACACTATATATATATATATATATATATATATATATATATATATATAGTGGAGGGTTTAAATGAGAAGAAATTCTTTGTAAGAAGAAAAAAGAAGAAATATCAACCAATAGGAATGCTTCATTGGACTTCATTAAATATTTGTACTTAATGTAACTATAAGGGTATATTAGTAAACTTACATACATCATTAATTGGTAGTTTCATTTTTAATAACTAACTATATTAAATTTGTAACTTATTTTTAAGATATATATTTTTCACAAAAAATAAAAATAAAAATTCATTTAAAGTGTAGGATAGATACGAGGCGTGTAGGATAAATTACGAGTTGTGTAGGATAAATTTCAATATGTGTAGGATAAATTTCGAAATGTGTAGGATAACTTTTGATGTGTGTAGGCAAAAATATTTAGTGTGGAGGATTATAGTCTTAATGACTAATTAATTAGTCATGCATAATAATAAATGAGATGAGAAAAAAAAACTATTTAATGTTTTACAATTATACCCTTTTATTATTTTTCTTCTCAAATGAACCTTCCCCTCTATATATATATATATATATATATATATATCATTTAACATTGTCTATTTAATGAAGGCAAAGTATAGTTCAAACACGATTTGTAAGTTACTCCAAAACGGTATAGCTAGACACGGTTTGGTTCCCCTTGATAACTCGATTGTGTTACACATGCAGGAGCGCACGGGGTCAAAAAAATTCAGTAGTATTATGTCTATTGAAAGTGATTGTTGTCGAGTCCGGTTACCATTTTTTTTTTTTTTTGCTAGGTTGAGTCAGATTACAGAAATATTTTTGTTTTTGTAATGTAGAGCTAGCTGGTGCTTTTTATTTGGTTTGGAACTTTATACAGGGTTTTAAGGTGATTTTAATTTTGTTCTTATGATTTGATTTGTTGTATATGACTTTTGAAGATGACCTTTTACTTGTTGTATAGGTTTTAAAGATGACTTCAATTTTGTTCACTTACATAAGACAGATTTCCACCTTTAATTTTATAATGTCTAAAATTAGCAACAAGTTAGTAGCTAATACTTAATATAAGAGCGGAAATTTATAGATAAAAATAAACACGTCTCGACGATGATTCGGAGCTAGAATTACGAAAAGAGTAAACAACGTCAATTTATAAAAATAAAAAAAGGAACTAAATGTGAGGTAGTTTTGATATGTACGTTTATGCTTCAAACACTTGTGCATTACTACTTGCAACTCGATTGCGAATAAATATATCAAGACGTAGATAAAAATAGTATGTTGCAACGACATATTTGGAATTATATAAAATTGTATTTTAAAAGTTATATGAGAAAAACAAAATATGCTTAAATTTATTATAATAATGCAATAATTTATTTTAACTATTTATTGTGTTTGGTTCAATTGGTAAAGTCATTGGAATTAAGGTGTTCTTCCTTTGAAATCAATGGTTCCTGCCCTCATCAAATACGGATTTAATGTAATTTAAGTCTTTAAAAAAATATAAGTGATATAATATGGTTTCGTAATAAGTGTTTTCTTGACCAATTAAAAAGAAGTGATCAGATGCATACGTGAAAGAGATAGATGCATACGTGAAAGAGATTTCAATACCATGAATGAAAACAATTTGATTTCAACAATTATTGAGTAACTAGTGATGGTTATGTAATATAGAACACTTAGAAATCATCAAATGTTAATGAAAGGTTTCTTTTATAACTGTTTATAAAGATCAAAGTCATAAGTCATTTGTTACTAATAAATGTCCACACTTGAAATATAAAATTAACACTTTATTTCAGTGTAACACCCCGAAAATATTAAACTATATATGTGGGTATACTTGTATAATTAATAATAATTATAATAAAAATACTGAAAATAAAACTAGGGATATTTAACTTAGTTATATATCTATTATAAATAATGAAGAATCAAAGGGTTCTAACCATTTTATAAACTTTAAACCTAGAGGGACCAAATTAAACATAATGGAAACGTGTTTTAAAACAATTGATAAGTTTCAAACACACATTTGTGTGTGTTTTATCCTGGTCGATCAACACAGAGCCAAGAAACAGAGCTCTTGCTCTTAAAACCCTAATTCACTACATACTACTAAAAATCAACATGGTTAAAAATATTCATCATGAACTTGTTAGTATTAGTATACTAATGTCGCCCACAAGATGTTCGACAAAATGCTTAAATGAACTTGAATTAAGTGAGAAATATGAAAGAATCGCTTGATTGATTAGTTAGAAGCATTGTGTGTCAAATATTGAAATATGAGTTCTAAGCAATATGTAATCAAGGCAGAGTGGATAATCGTTTAAAGGGAAAGCTTTGAAAGGTACGTGGCGATACGCTTCGTAGATTTCCGTTACTATTTTAAGTCCATTTTTATTGAATTATAAAGGTATCATTATGAAGTTTGGTTGATGTTAAAACGGTGGATTCCGTATAAACAAACCAAACGGATTAAATAATAGTTTAATGAGATGTTAGAAAATGAAAGTGATGGATTTCACTATAATGGTCAAACGGGTCAACTTTACTCAAATGACAAATGTTTGGTGAAATAAAGCGATGAATGTCGCTAACGAAACCAAACGGGTTAAAACAACCAAAGTAATGAAGCTTTGGTGAAATAAGGCGATGGATGTCGCTAAGAAAGCTAAACGGGTCAAATCAATATTTTCATGTAAACCGAGAAGGTTGCATGATTAAAGACGTCGAGATGATGCCGAATTATGAATTAATATTCATTATAAGCGTTGACCGAGAAATGGAAACATTGAATACAAGTCAAAACTCAGGAGTGAGTATGACTAAAGTTGCGAAATTCCTTATCATGAATTCTAGTTATGTTTGATTAACTATTTATAGTTAAACGGGTCAAATAAATGATATGCATTTAGATAACGGCGCATAAACTTCACAAATAATGCTCCGTAAATATAGATATGCTCATATGTATCATTTTCATAGAAGATTGATAGTGAAATACCAAGTTGATTGATCATAATTCTTAACTGGTCAAAATAACTTGAAATCATTCTAAGCCGAACGCCTAAACTTAGGAAATTTGTTCATTCATATGTTGGATTTTGATTCTATATTATAGAGGATCTAATTACGATCACGTAGGAAGAAACATGACTCAAATCGGATCAATAACGAGCAAGTTATGACTGTTTTCGTAAAAACTAGTTTGCCTGGAATAGTGCAGGTCTGAGAACAAATCTTTCTGTCGAAAGCAGGTCCTCGCATATAACAACCCTCCTAAATATATCCTAAAAATATTTAGAACATCCCTATACATCCTAAAATACACCCCGTATACGAGAAACGGCCTTAAATACCTTAGATTTTATAAAAATTAAATAAAAATAAAAACCTAAGGTCGCTCGCGGGCCGCGACCATATTGGTTGTGTGTCTCGCGGGGCGCGACAGCTCAACCACCAGGCTTAACCCGGTGCTGCCACGTGTTCCCCTTCGTGTCAAAGCTAACCGGCGATTGGTCAAGGCTATGGCCTAGCTAGTCTAGCTCGCGGGCCGCGAAGGCCAGGGTTAACTCTCTCGCGGGGCACGAGAGAGTGTCTGATCAGCCCTATAAATTAGGAAGTCGACGTTCATTTGTTCGTCGCTCAAAATCTGAATTCCTCTCTAAATTTCTGAAGTATAGAAATAATACCGGGCATAATACCCCCCTAGTTAGTGAAGCTCTGCCTCGTTGTAAGTATTATAACCCCCGGTTACGTATTAGATACGCTGCCCGATCGATCTAGTGCTCCGTAACGGCTGTCGAGGCTCTGTACGACGTAGTCGTTAGAGTTCTGTCTCGGGGAGGGTATAACTAATGTAAATTGGGTTATTATACTAACGCGTAGGCATTGTTTAATTAATAGATTATAACCAGGAAGTCACAAGGAAAAATACCTAAATTAGCAATGTGAGTAATCTCCTTTTTTGTGAAACCTTTTTGTGAACTGTTTTTATAAAACCTCAATTGTTTTACATTATGATTAACAGTGATTGAGTATTTGTAATTCTACAATTATCGTCGGTATGTTGGGGTTTTGTATACAAAATTTGTTACTACACTGTGAGTAGTAACATGATCACAAGTCAGGATTGACAGTGCCGTGGGTGGTAATTAAAGTAAGAATTGGAAACAAATATAATTGCGAGATCGCCTTCAATACTGTAAAATGATAAAACCTGTCTTGATTAAACTGGGTTTCACTCATCAGTATTTCCCACTGACAAATGTTTTTAAAACGCGTTTCAGGTAATAAAATGTGAAAGCCAAATAGAAGCCAGGTGTACAGCACTGAAGGCTTGGAAAATGTGGCTATAAAAGTTACCTAAATAAAGAGGATATTTTATTTCAATAAAATAGGGTTTATCCCTATAAACAATGTTGTAATATAAACTTGGGTTTTACCCATGTCTTTATTAGTATACAAATGTGATATTTTACTCTGATAAAATATTTCCTAACTACGGTCCTGATGAAAATTCCGCTGCCAAAATGATAAACACTGATACCACTGATACTGGCTTGCGGCCGCCCATTCCCAAAAGATAGGGGCCGGGGGTTGCGACAGAGAGTGGTATCAGAGCTATAGCCACTGATATGTGCCACAAAAGTGTTCTGCTGACAATGAAATTGTCAATTCTGTTAGGAAATAATCTATGTGACTATGTGCATACATGTATTGTTGTTTTGAGTTATTTGACAATTTGTTAGTTTACAGTATGAGTGATCAAGGACCATCGGATGCCTATCGTCAATTGTCTAGTTCTACTAGAGACGAAGGGACTTCTTCCCAGCCTACCCCCTCGGGGTATTCAGCTGGCACAGAAGAGGGGATCTTTATATTCAAAGCGCAATCCGAAGAGCCATTCCCTACAAAAAAGAGAGGATGGTTCAGTCAGGGAGCTCACGAGCGTAGGAATAGAATGAGAAAATTACAGCAACAGAGATCTTTAGCAGCTGCAAATAGGGAGATGAATGCTCAAGCTCAGGATATAATCAATAGGAGACTGGCCAATTTCCACATATTAGCTACCACTGTCGCCGACCCAAACTTAGAACAAATCATAGCACCCCAGCCACTACCTTTATTCCTAACTCAACCCATGGAAATCGAACCCAACCCAGGAGACCAGATTCCCTTACCTGCTTTCGACCCAAACGAAATCCCTAGAGTCCCAGCCCCAAATCCTCTAGATTATGACCCATGGTTTGACGACCACAGGGATTACCCAGAATTCCAACCACAAGAGGAACCCATGCCAAACCCAGTAGCACCTTATCCAAACCTTGACCCTCTAGATCCATACTGGGATAACGACCATTATATTAGGGAAATCCTAGAGAACCCGTATCCATACGAAGAACCGATACCCCAGTACCCTGACCCGATACCAGCACCCGCACCACCCATGAGTACCGAAAATGTGCAGGAACTTCGCACCTTTGGTGAGGAGTTGTTAGATGAAAGTGAAAAGATAAGGCAAATAGGGGAGAGGCTCGTTTGGAAATACGACGAGCGTAACATGCAGTATTGGATGGACCCTCATTAATAGTAATAATATATATATATATATATGCGTGTAACTTGAAAAAAAATCCACTAAGATAGATAATCCAATAACTACTGATGTATACTAGTATTTTAAATTCCAGTTGTGATTTGTATTAGATGCATAATATATAAAATAGAGTAAATGTCGCAATGCACGACGATTTTGATCAATATGCTTGTTGTGTGATTTTTCGCATTAAACATTGCTCTATGATATTAATACTTGGTAAATTGTTTATAATCCAGATGGACAACGCATCAAATCAGGAAAACCAGAATAACGATAATAATGGCAACCAGATAAATAATAGTGTTATCCAACATATTGTAGCACAAGGAATTATAGATGCTATGCCATATATCATTAAGACTATTAAGGAAGCAGAAAATAAATCTGCAAATGGAAGTAAACATCAACACACTGAACCAAGTCATAATGTGAATGATAATAACAGACCATTACTTCAATTGCCTATTCCAAAAAGAAGAAGAACCATGTCTTATGATTGTTCTTACAAAGAATTCTGGTCCTGTAAACCAATAGAATTCTCGGGCAATGAAGGAGCCATTGTAGCTCTACGCTGGTTAGAAAAAACTGAGACATTCTTAAAAATAAGCAAATGTGCAGAGGAAGACAAAATCATGTTTGCTTACAATGCTACACTGGAATGGTGGAACACTATTCTCCAGTCTAGGGGAAGTGACAGAGTCTACAACATGGAATGGACTGAGTTTAAGGATATGGTTGAAAGGAAATTTTGTCCACCCAATGAAAAAGAACAGATAGCTAATAAGTTCTTAAATCATAGAATGACTAGAGTAGACTGTAAGGGTTACACTACTATATTCTTCGAATATGCTAGAATAGTGCCAACCCTAGCCTCACCAGAACCCGTATTAATCTCCCGTTACATTTAGGGATTAATCAGTGAAATTAGGTATGTAGTCAAGGCAGCTAGACCACAAACTATAGAAGAAGCAGTAGAACTAGCAAATACCTTGACAGATGAACCAGTACTTACGCAAGAAGAGAATCAGAAAAGAACCTAGCTCAGAAACTTACCTAGGAATTCCGTTATGGAAATTCCAACCGTGGGAAAAACGTAGGTTCTACTTCTGCACCCTATTGTAAGGCCTGCAAGAAGAAACATTCAGGAAGAAGCTCTATCTACTGCAACTTCTGCAAAATACCAGGACACAAGGAAGAAGACTGTAGGAAGAAACCCAATAACGGAGTATGCTTCAATTGTGAAGAAAAGGGACATATCAAGCCGAACTGTCCGAAACTAGCTCTAGCCATGAACAACAAGACTACTAAGAATGCTAGGGCATTTGTTCTGACCACCGAAGAAGCAAAGATGATTCTGGATGTGATTGCCGGTACGTTTTTAGTTAATGATATTTTTGCTAAAGTATTATTTGACTTTGGTGCGAACCAAAGTTTTATTAATACTTTATTTTGAAAAATTCTCAACCAACCATTAACTAAACTTCAACAAGAATGTCTAGTAGAGACAACAAATGGAGAATCCATTAAGATCACTGAAATCATGCAGGGAACAAGAATAGATATTCTAAACCAAGATTTTATTGCTAATCTTTACCCTACGAATCTGGCTGGATTTGATATCGTATTAGGAATGGATTGGTTAGTAGCCAATAAAGCCAGTATTCTATGTGATCAAAAGTCAATCCAAATAAGTTCACCAAAGGGTGAAAAGATCACAATTAAAGGAAATAAGCCATCTAGATCCACGAAATTCATCTATGTGATGAAAACTGCAAGTTGTGCAAGGAAATGATCACTAGTATATATGATTTCCATAATCATTAATACTAAAGGAAAAGAATTAAAAGGTATTCCTGTAGTATCTCAATTCTCAGACGTTTTCCCAGAAGAATTACCAGGACTACCGCCAGATAGAGAAGTTGAATTTAGAATTCATCTGCTACCAGGAACCGCACCAATTGCCAAGGCACCTTATCGTTTGGCGCCAGCAGAGATGCAAGAACTGAAGAAACAGCTGGACGAACTTCTGGAGAAAGGATTCATACAGCCAAGTTCATCACCTTGGGGAGCACCAATCTTATTTGTCAAGAAGAAGGACGGGTCAATGCGTATGTGCATTGATTACCGAGAATTAAACAAAGTCACGATTAAAAATCGGTACCCATTACCGAGAATCGATGATCTGTTTGATCAATTACAAGTTTACGCTCAGGATATCATCAATTAAAAGTACAGGAAGAGGACATTCCTAAGACCAACTTCAGAACAAGGTATGGCCATTATGAATTTATAGTCATGCCATTTGGTTTAACCAATGCCCCAGCCGCATTTATGGACATGATAAACAGAATATGTAAACGATATCTGGATAAATTCATAATTGTCTTTATAGATGATATTCTAATTCACTCTAAGAGTAAAGAGGAACATGCAGTGCATCTGCATGCACTTCTAAATTTGCTGAGAAAAGAAAAGCTTTATGCTAAATTTTCAAAATGTGAATTCTGATTAGAAGAAGTGCAATTTCTTGGACATTTAGTTAATCATGAAGGGATTCATGTCGATTCTACAAAGATTGAGGCAATTACCAAATGGAAAGTCCCTGAATCACCAACGGATGTAAGAAGTTTTCTAGGACTAGCAGGTTATTATAGACGGTTTATCCGAGATTTCTCTAGAATAGCCATTCCCTTAACCAAATTAACCTGTAAATCTGTTAAGTTTGAATGGGGACCAAAACAAGAAGAAGCCTTTAGAATTCGTAAGCAAAGATTAACCAACACACCCATATTAGTGTTACCAGAAGGAACTGAAGACTTTGAAGTCTATTGTGACGCTTCTAAGTTAGGGTATGGATGTGTGTTGATGCAACGTCAAAAGGTTATAGCCTATGCCTCTAGACAACTTAAGAATCATGAAGAAAATTACTCAACCCATGATTTAGAGTTAGGAGCTATAATTTTTGCCCTTAAGATTTGGAGACACTATTTATATGGAAATAAATTTGTTGTCTTCACTGATCATAAGAGTTTAAGGTACATTTTTAGGCAAAAAGAGTTAAACATGAGACAAAGACCCTGGATGGAATTTCTAGTGATTATGATTGTAATATCCAGTATCATGCAGGAAAGGCTAATGTAGTAGCTGATGCTTTAAGTCGAAAGTATCATGAAAAGCCAAAAAGAGTACGTTCTCTTAAATTAAATATGCAGATAGATTTAAATGAGCAAATTAGAGAAGCACAAGAATCAGTAATCAAGGACGATACTGAAAAATTGAAAGGAATGATTAAAGAATTAGAATAAGAAACAGATGGAATTTGGAGATTCCATAAGAAAAGGATGTGGATACCCAAACATGGAAACTTACGCCACCGAATTTTAGAAGAAGCCCATAAGTCTAAGTATACGATACATCCTGGAAGTGATAAGATGTATCAAGACTTAAGAAAGAATTTTTGGTGGATAGGAATGAAAAAGGATATAGCAGCTTATGTTGCCAAGTGTCTAACTTGTTCACAGGTAAAAGTTGAACATCAGAAACCCTCAGGCTTGTAGCAGCAGTTAGAAATGCCTGTATGGAAGTGGGAATTGATAACCATGGACTTTGTTACCAAATTACCCAAGACAAGAAAAGGTAATGATACAATCTGGGTGATTGTAGATAGGCTAATCAAGTCTGCTCATTTCTTAGCGATGAAGGAAACTTCTAGTATGGAATAACTAGCCAAGTTATATGTAAATGAAATAGTTTCATTACATGGAATTCATTTATCTATTGTTTCTGATAGAGATAGCCGTTTTACTTCTCATTTTTGGACTAGTTTCCAAAAAGCAATGGGAACCAAGTTAAATCTAACCACCGCTTATCATCCTCAAACGGATGGACAAAGTGAAAGGACCATTCAGACAATGGAAGATATGCTTAGAGCATGTGTAATTGATTTCGGGGGAAATTAGGACGATCATCTACCATTAATAGAATTTTCCTATAATAACAGCTATCACATTAGTATCAATGCCGCACCATTTGAAGCACTTTATGGACGAAAGTGCCGAACCCCAGTCTGTTGGGCAGAAATTGAAGAAAAGCAATTGTCTGGACCGGAAATAGTGCAAGAAACAACAGACAAGATTATCCAAGTCAAGGAACGACTAAAAGCAGCACGCAATCGACAAAAGAGCTATGCTGATAACAGGCGGAAGCCATTAGAATTTCAAGTAGGAGACAAGGTATTATTAAAAGTTTCTCCTTGGAAAGGAGTAGTCAGATTCATCAAAAGGGGAAAGCTGAGCTCCAGGTATGTTGGACCTGTTGAGATTATTAGAAGAATAGGACCTGTAGCTTATCAACTACAACTGCCAGAGGAAATGGCAGGAATACATAATGTATTTCATGTATGTAATCTCAAAAAGTGCTTAGCTGATGAATCATTAGTGGTACCTCTTAAGGACATAGAGGTAAATGATAAACTTAAGTTTGTAGAAAAGCCTCTACAAATTGAAGTCATGAAAGTCAAGAATCTCAAACACAAGAGATTAGTTCTAGTCAAAGTAAGATGGGATTCCAAAAGAGGACCAGAGTATACATGGGAGCTTGAATCAGAGATGCAAATGAAATACCCACACCTGTTCCAGTAGACCTCGAGGACGAGTTCTAAAACAAGGTGGGGAGGATATAACAACCCTCCTAAATATATCCTAAAAATATTTAGAACGTCCCTATACGTTGACGTTCTTGTCGTGGTACACGCAAATTTAATCCCAATAACAACTATAGATGGTGGTAACAGGGTATCGAACTCAGGGAGTATGTGGAAAGTGTGTTGATTTTATAGCTTTGCAATTATACTACAATTAACCTAATTTGCAGAAAATAAAGATCAATGAGTTGGATTGTTGTCTTATAAAACTAATTTAATAACTAATTGTAAATCAAATGTTGGTTGTAAAACAGATTAGGAGAAAGCAATGACCATCTTAGGATTCAGTTTCTTTAAACAATTGTGTGAAATTTCAACTAGAAAGAGTTACATAGACATAACTCGTGCATAAATAATTGAAGTGATAAAAGGGAACAAAGTACTCGGATTATATAAACGCGAGGTTGTTTCCCGATGATCAATTAATCAATAACCAACCCTAACCCTTCCCGTGATATCTCGATTGCCAACGGCACCAAGAACGTATGATTGAGATTAGAAATTGCACTATCAATTAACAAGCTACAAACAATTATGCATACACCATGATAAACAAGCAACACAAGTTATCATTCTAGAAATTCAGAAATAAACACACAAAAGTTCAAGAGAAACCTTCACCTAAGATGATCACCGAAAGTTTTAGCCACACATAGCTTGGTGAATCATCATAACAATAAGTTCAATGTTCATACGAATCAAAATCACAAACCGAATGATAGAAATTGTCTAGAACCAAGCCAAGATAGCCAAAATCGCCCCTAGTGTCTCCAATAACCGACCAATCATGAGAATAGGTGAAAAGACACCATAAAACTTATTTTAATGAGGCAGTTACAAAGTTTTCCGCAGCTTCCACCGTAACTTACGGCTCCACCGTAAGTTACGGTGACCTTCAAATGTTTACGGCACAATCAGTCTGAGTTACGGTGGCAAAATGATGGAATTCAGGTCCACCGTAATTTACGGTGGGACCGTAAATTACGGTGTCAGCTTGAATGTTTCACTTTGTTTCATCTTTCGTTTCTTGCGCGACCCGTTCAACTTCAAACCTTCCAAAGCTGCACTTTTCTTCACTTTAAGCCGCCAAACCACACCTGAGACATAAGCAACAGTAGTTATCTAATTCGAGATAATTACACACTTAAATGAGGGATAAACTTGTCTTTTAACATCATAAAGGGTTGTCCTACAGACCACCCGTCACATCCCCACACTTAACCGTTGCTTGTCTTTTGTATTTCGGCAAACTTTGCAAAGAATTTGTTCTTACTTCAAAGGTTCTCCCTTGGTTGTTGTGAGGGATAACCACCGGTGAAGGGTTTTGAGTAATTATCGGCCTGAAATGTGCTTCTATTCCCCGTGCTTGTTCCCTAAGATGCCTTCTTGGAACACCCAATCGACCCCTTGGACGAATAGGACCCATTGGTCTTGGTATATGCCCTTGTGGTACGAACGGTGGTTGAAATTGTTGTTGTGGCATCTGTGGGTGTTGAATTGGCCTTTGAATTTGTGGTTGTACATTTTGTGGCCGAACTTGTTGCAATGGAATAGGGCGTTGCATTGGTGGCCCTTGTGGCCTTGGCCTAATGTGTTGCGGTATGAGTTGTTGTTGCGGTATTCCACCAACACTTGCCATCCCTTGAGATTGACTTTGCACATAACCGAACTCTCCTTGATCACCATAACCTTCATAAGCATACCCATCTTCATCATAGCCCTCAAAATCTTCGTATCCTTCCTCATATCCATCTCCCCCTATACCCGAAGTTTGCCCAAATGGAAGGGTTGAGTATTGAAATCCCGCTTGGTTCGATGGTCTGAATGTTGAAGTAGTATGGACAATGGTTGTATTTGGTGGTATTGAATAATGGGAAGATGATTGACCGGAAACTGGGAAGAAATGAGTGAGTGGTGGAATCGTAGTAGATGGGCTAAAGGAAAGATTAGGTTCATTTTGAGTAGTAATCGGTTGTGTGGTGTTAGATGGTGTAGTGTCATGAGGTGGAGTAGGAATTGTAGTGGAATTTGGTATGGTTGTGTTTGGTGATGGTTGTGTGGAAGTAGGTATAAAAGATGAGGTCGTTTGACCCGTTGTGGGTGGTACTTGTGTTTCTTCCATGATATTTCTTGGTGTAATGGGTGAAGTGGGTGAACCAATGATTCTGTTTTCGCGTAGTAAAACTGGGTTTTGCCTTAGCGTTCTTTCGATCTCCGGATCAAATGACAATGGTGAAGCTTTGTGAGAGCCTCTAGTATGCATGCACCTGTAGAACCTGCACACTAAACACACCAGTGTAAACCCGAAAATAACAAAGCAAAACTAACAAACTGACACACGTTGCGCACTACTCCCCGGCAACGGCGCCAAAATTTGACGTGCTTGTCGTGGTACACGCAAATTTAATCCCAATAACAACTATAGATGGTGGTAACAGGGTATCGAACTCAGGGAGTATGTGGAAAGTGTGTTGATTTTATAGCTTTGCAATTATACTACAATTAACCTAATTTGCAGAAAATAAAGATCAATGAGTTGGATTGTTGTTTTATAAAACTAATTTAATAACTAATTGTAAATCAAATGTTGGTTGTAAAACAGATTAGGAGAAAGCAATAACCATCTTAGGATTCAGTTTCTTTAAACAATTGTGTGAAATTTCAACTAGAAAGAGTTACATAGACATAACTCGTGCATAAATAATTGAAGTGATAAAAGGGAACAAAGTACTCGGATTATATAAACGCGAGGTTGTTTCCCGATGATCAATTAATCAATAACCAACCCTAACCCTTCCCGTGATATCTCGATTGCCAACGGCACCAAGAACGTACGATTGAGATTAGAAATTGCACTATCAATTAACAAGCTACAAACAATTATGCATACACCATGATAAACAAGCAACACAAGTTATCATTCTAGAAATTCAGAAATAAACACACAAAAGTTCAAGAGAAACCTTCACCTAAGATGATCACCGAAAGTTTTAGCCACACATAGCTTGGTGAATCATCATAACAATAAGTTCAATGTTCATACGAATCAAATCACAAACCGAATGATAGAAATTGTCTAGAACCAAGCCAAGATAGCCAAAATCGCCCCTAGTGTCTCCAATAACCGACCAATCATGAGAATAGGTGAAAAGACACCATAAAACTGATTTTAATGAGGCAGTTACAAAGTTTTCCGCAGCTTCCACCGTAACTTACGGCTCCACCGTAAGTTACGGTGACCTTCAAATGTTTACGGCACAATCAGTCTGAGTTACGGTGGCAAAATGATGGAATTCAGGTCCACCGATTTACGGTGGGACCGTAAATTACGGTGTCAGCTTGAATGTTTCACTTTGTTTCATCTTTCGTTTCTTGCGCGACCCGTTCAACTTCAAACCTTCCAAAGCTGCACTTTTCTTCACTTTAAGCCGCCAAACCACACCTGAGACATAAGCAACAGTAGTTATCTAATTCGAGATAATTACACACTTAAATGAGGGATAAACTTGTCTTTTAACATCATAAAGGGTTGTCCTACGGACCACCCGTCATACGTCCTAAAATACACCCCGTATACGAGAAACGACCTTAAATACCTTTAATTTTATAAAAATTAAATAATAACAAAAACCTAAGGTCGCTCGCAGGCCACGACCATATTGGTTGTGTATCTCACGGGGCGCGACAGCTCAACCACCATGCTTAACCCGGTGCTGCCATGTGTTCCCCCTCGTGTCGAAGCTAGCCGGTGATTGGTCAAGGCTATGGCCTAGCTGGTCTAGCTCGCGGGCCACGAAGGCCAGGGTTAACTCTCTCGCGGGGCGTGAGAGAGTGTCTGATCAGCCCTATAAATTGGGAAGTCAACGTTCATTTGTTCGTCGCTCAAAATATGAATTCCTCTCTAAATTTCTGAAGTGTAGAAATAATACCGGGCATAATACCTCCCTAATTAGTGAAGCTCTGCCTCGTTGTAAGTATTATAACCCCCGGTTACGTATTAGATACGCAGCTCGATCGATCTAGTGCTCTGTAACGGCTGTCGAGGCTCTGCCTGACGTAGTCGTTGGAGTTCTGTCTCGGGGAGGGTATAACTAATGTAAATTGGGTTATTATACTAACGCGTGTGCATTGTTTAATTAATAGATTATAACCAGGAAGTCACAAGGAAAAATACCTAAATTAGCAATGTGAGTAATCTCCTTTTTGTGGAACCTTTTTGTAAACTGTTTTTACAAAACCTCAATTGTTTTATATTATGATTAACAGTGATTGAGTATTTGTAATTCTACAATTATCGTCGGTATGTTGGGGTTTTGTATACAAAATTTGTTACTACACTGTGAGTAGTAACATGACCACAAGTGAAGATTGACAGTGTCGTGGGTGGTAATTAAAGTAAGAATTGGAAACAAATATAATTGCGAGATCGCCCTCAATACTGTAAAATGATAAAACATGTCTTGATTAAACTGGGATTCACTCACCAGTATTTCCCGCTGACAAATGTTTTTAAAACGCGTTTCAGGTAACAAAATGTGAAAGCCAAATAGAAGTCAGCTGGACAGCACTGAAGGCTTGAAAAATGTGGCTATAAAAGTTACCTAAATAAAGAGGATGTTTTATTTCAATAAAATAGGGTTTATCCCTATAAACAATGTTGTAATATAAACTTGGGTTTTACCCATGTCTTTATTAGTATACAAATGTGGTATTTTACTCTGATAAAATATTTCATAACTACGGTTCTGATGAAAATTCCGCTGCCAAAATGATAAACACTGATACCACTGATACTGACTTGCGGCCGCCCGTTCCCAAGAGATAGGGGCCGGGGGTTGCGACATCGCACCACGCGACGGAGTTGAGCAAATGTGGTCGCGGCACGCGACAGGTTTTTGGAATGGTGTCGCGGCCCGCGACAATGTACAAACCTGCCATTTTTGTTGCTGATTGTTGTTTAACTCATATAAATTCATATAAACATGTATTTAGCATTCATAACTAACAAGTTTGAGTGTTTTGGTTTTTAGGTAACTCATACAAACGGTCGGCTGAAGATCAAGCGCACACGAGTACCGAACACACAAATTACAAAGCTTCCGCTAAACTAATAGTTTCTTTTGTAATCAAACTTATATAAACTATTACAATCATCTTTTGGATGTTGTTTTTAAGTTTTGGTATACACTAGTTGAATGTTTTGATAAACATGACATTTTGATATAAATATGCACCAGAATTGATGTAAACTATCAAATGTTTTGTAAGGATCTTACATTTAGTCATAGCTTTTTTGCCTAATTACTGTTTATGTTAGGATTTATTTATTTGTACATAAATGTCCACACTTGAAATATAAAATTAACACTTTATTTCAGTCATGGCTTTTTTACCTAATTACTGTTCATGTTAGGATTTATTTATTGGAAAAATTAAAAGTTTTGTCCTTTATCTATATACCCTTTTTCAAGCAGTGTCCTTTTTAATGAATTTTGACAGATTTTGCCCTTTATAGGGAATTTTGTTGCACGTCTTGTCCTTTAGCCCTAACCCAGTTAGATTTTTTTGTTAAATATGATTATGTGCAAGACTCATGAAGGCATTCTGGTAATTTCATCTTTCTAAGGTATATTATGTAAATACCTTATATTCAATGACTATTTTGTAAAAGAATAAAAAAATATATAAATGAAATATATCTCAAATCTGCAACTCAGATCTATAATTCCTCATTTGTTGTTCATCCACCACCGTGCAACCACCGCCCAACCACCACCACCGTCGTGAAAATCCAGCATCAGTTGTTCATCCATCGCTCAGATCTGCAACTCCACCACCATGCTTCTCTCTCTCCGACTCCGGCACAACGACAACTTCCGCCGCCGCTGCCGGAGCTTCCGGTGCCTCTGTCGGTTCCGGCGCCGTGGTCTTCAACATCTCCTCCACCATGAATTACAAGAATTGTTTGATTGAAAAAGCTAGGGTTTGAAGAAATTTGAAGTGTATGTTTGATGGTGGTTATGTTATGAGAGTGGGGTGAAAGGATATCACAAGTTCGGGTGATCTTCAACAGAAGCCCCACCTCTGCAGCGTTAGCCCCCCCTCTCTTTTTAACTTTGATGTCACAAAATTAGAGTAGATGTAGTGATGGATAAGCGAAGAGGCCATACTTGTCCTGAATAAACAATTCAATGATTTGTGTTCTGCCATTATCATGGTTGAAGAAGATGGATACACTCTGATGCATCAGTAATATCCTATTTTGAACTTGATTCAATGAAGAATTAAAGTATGATGCATGAGGGGTCTATTATTTCTTTCAAATAGTTGAGTTCTTCCATTGTTTTGAACTTGATTCAATGAAGAATTAAATTTCGCATACAGATATGATGCTTCTATCTGCTCTGGACCACTCTGATTGGACAAGAGAGAAAAAGAGACTTTTTATATATATGTAATAATAATTTTAAAAATGTTTTGTTTTGTTTTTTAAATAATATTAAATAAAGGGGTAAAAAGACTAAAATACCCTTGGGTAACCAGATTTAACAAAAAAATCTAACTGGGTTAGGGTTAAAGGACAAGACGTGCAACAAAATTCCCTATAAAGGGAAAAACCTGTCAAAATTCGTTGAAAAAGACACCGCCTGAAAAAAGGTATATAGATAAAGGACAAAACTTGTAATTTTTCCTTATTTATTTGTACATAAATGTCCAAACTTGAAATATAAAATTAACACTTTATTTCGATCATAGCTTTTTTGTTGTTAGATTTAAATAACCTTAGGAATTGTATCACATCACTTTCAACTTTCAATTTATTTTCCTTTAGTATTCTCAAATTTACTGAACCCTGACACAGTTAGTTGACGTCAGATGTTAAAACACTAAACAAGTGACACATCAGATGCCACGTCAGCGAAAGTCACGCCAGCAAAAAGTGCCACATCAGATGCCATGTCAACAAAAATGTCATGTCATATTCCACATCAACAAAAAACTAACTAGGTTAGGGTTAGTTAGTTTGAGAGTAACAGAGGAAAATAAGTTGAAAATTGTGAGTAGCGTGGTATAATTCGTAAGTTTGAAGTATTATCCGCCAACCCAAATGATGAAAGTTAGGGTTATTTAAATCCAATATTCTTTAATTTTATACGAAAGTTTCTCCACCCAAACTTTGACATGTGTTTAGCTTGTGCCACGTAGAAATTGACAAAGGCTCTCACTATCTGCACACCATGTTTGCCTATCTGCACACTTGGGGTTTACATACGCTGCGTAGAGGCCTCTACGCAGCGTATGTAAGGGGCAGCTACACGACCAGACAGTCAAACCTGGTACCATGTCAAATCAGTCTTACATACGCTGCGTATTGATCAATACGCAACGTATAGGGTTAGCCCTATACGCTGCGTATGGATCAATACGCAGCGTATGTAAGACTGATTTGACACTGATGCGATGTTGTCAGGCACGTGAATAAAGTAATACGGGGAGTAGAGAGCTATACGCTGCCTATTTCAGTAAATTTGAAAGTCTCTTTAGTAGTGCTTTCTTTTCATCTTCCATTAAAAACTTATTTAGCACTGCTTTCTTTTCATTTCCATTCGCATTTCATTTGTTCTTCTGTTTTTCATATTCTTCTTCAGTAAACAGTTTACACCCCAAACCAAAATCATTTGTTCTGTTTTTTGCTCAATCTTGTTAAAATGTCATCATTTTGGACCAATAATTATTTCGGTAATCGCTATTCTAACGACACAAGGGGAGCAAATGATGCCAATGAGGAGGAGGAGGTTGTGTCTGGAGTCCCTGTTGATCAAAAAACACAGTTGCCAGACTTGAACAAGACTCCCACTCCACCTGTTGATGAACCAAATTACCCGGCGCATCAAGTGTATCCGGATTACGGATACGGGTATGAATCTCCGTATGTGCAACAAAGTGGATACGGTGCTGAGAATGCACCTGTTGATGAACCATATTACCCGACGCAGCAATCGTATCCGGGTTAACGGGGTATACGGGGGTAAGGTGGATGCGGATGTTACAGTGGATACGGGGGTGAAGGTGGATACGAGGGTGAAGGTGGATACAGTGGATACGGGGATGAAGGTGGATACAGTGGATACGATAGATATGGGGGTGAAGGTGGTTACAGTGGATACGGGGGTGAAGGTGGATACAGTGGATATGATAGATCTGGGGGTGAAGGTGGATACGGTGGATACGGAGGCTACGGTGGATACGAAGAACATGGTGGATATGGTTATGAGCCCCGTAACACATCACTTTATGAACCATCTACCCCGGGCAATCCGTTTCAAATAAATGAGGTATCACATTAAAATAATTATTATTATTATTGTTAAAAATATTATAATTATTATTATTGTTGTTAAAAATATTATAATATTATTATTGTTAAAAATATTATAATTATAATTATTATTATTGTCATTATTGTTAAAATACTATAATTATAATTGTTATTAATATTATTATTATTATTGTTATTATTATTATTATTATTATTATTATTATTGTTGTTGTTGTTGTTAAAAATATTATAATATTATTATTGTTAAAAATATTATAATTATAATTATTATTATTATTGTTATTATTGTTAAAATACTATAATTATAATTGTTATTAATATTATTATTATTATTATTATTATTATTGTAAAAACTATATTTGATTTAATTTATTAAATTCCTAATGTGTATATAAATTTAATATAACTTAGAATAGGTGTTAACCTATACGCTGCGTATAGGTCAATACGCAGCGTATAGGTTCATATTCTAACTAGTGTATATAAGGAATTAAGTTTCATATTCTAACAGCTCCTAGTAGGAGGATAAACTGGTTAAGGCGTTGCGGTTCTAAACGAGAGGTCACGAGTTCGATCCTTGCAAGGGCCGGTTCTTTAAAGAAGACCCCCTTTTTACCCATTTTTGATATATTTACACATTGGTCCCTGAAGTTTTAGTTTTTACAAAAAATGATCCCTGAAGTTTTGAAAATTGACACAAATGGTCCCTGAAGTTTCGTAAATTGACAAAAATGGTCCCTGATGTTTCAAAAATTTACAAAAACGGTCTCTGAAGTTTTGAAAATTGACAAAAATGGTCCCTGTACTGTTCAGTTAAGTATGCTAACTGAGTTAGTGTTTAAAGAAGAAATCTTTATATGAAAGTTAACATGGCTAAACCATTCAGTTAAAATAGTTTCAATAATGACCATATTAGTCCCTGAAGTATGAGTTTCATAAAATGACCAAATGGTCCCTAAACTTTTATTTCAAAAATATATATTTATTTCTTTTATAAAATAAGTTTCAAAAATTACAAAAAGAACCCTAAACTTGTAGTTTGAAATAATTGCATTTTAACCCTTGTATTTATTATTATTATTAACGTAACTTTTTTTAGCGTTTCATGTCTCTAACTGATTTGTAGAATTGGGTACAAAAAACGGGAAAGGAGTCTGTTGGGCCACGCTTTTGTGCGAAGATTTACTGAAGCCGAATACAAGCTAGTGGAGCAGCTAACTGCTCAAAACATGGGGCCACGAATCATATTTCAAACCCTAAGAAAGCAGTTCCCCGACAGCCTGCATGTTCAGAAAGATGTGCAAAATGCGGTACAAAAAATTAGAGCGACCATAGTGGACGGAAAGACTCCTATGCAGGCACTGGAAAGCCTGCTGCATGACCACCGATTCATTTACGAAACCCGACAGGAACCCAAAACAGATGTCGTAACAGAGATTTTCTTTGTTCATCCTTATTCAATCACTATGTGGCGTGCATTCCCGCACGTGATGTTGATCGACGCGACCTACAAAACAAACCTCTACTACATGCCATTTGTCCAGGTTGTGGGTATGACGTCGACTGGGAAGTCTTTTTGTATCGCACATGCCGTTATTTGTAAAGAACGAAGGGGTAACTACGTGTGGGTGCTTGAGCGGATCAAGTCAATATTGCATGAATGTATGATGCCACGTGTGATAGTCACGGATAGGGAGCTTGCCCTAATTAACGCGTGTTCTAAAGTATTCCCGAACGCAACCAGGCTTCTATGCCACTTTCACATCCAACAAAATATAGGTAGAAAGTGCAAGGAAGGGTTCGATAAAGAAGATTGGGGGAAATTTATGTCGTACTGGCGGAGATTGTGCGAATCTTCTTCAAAGCCCATGTACAAGTACAACTTGGAGAAAATGTATAACCGACTCGTGGTTGCCAACCGAGAAAGTAAGTGTTCCTTCAACAAACGACTCACCCAATCTATTATATTTTACACACGCTTTTACATTTCATTATTTTATTTTTGCAGGTGTCTATGATTACGTCTACGAAAACTGGCTCAAAGACTATAAAGAAATGTTCGTTTATGCGTGGACCGATAAGTGTCGCAACTTTGGTCAGCGCACCACCAACAGAGTTGAGAGCCAGCACGCAAATTTAAAAAGATACATTACGCGCGGGAGTTCATTGGAGCGAATAGCAAGATGCGTCATTGATATAGTTGAAACTCAGTACGATGAAATACAAAAAAGTTTCACTGAGAGCATCGAAAAAACGATGAACCACCACAGACACCGACTGTTGGACAACCTACGTGGAAATGTTTCCCATGAAGCACTTGATTTGCTGGCAAAAGAGCTACTGAGGAAGATGGAGGTGTTGCGGAAACTTAACGCATCATGTGGTTGCCATATGTGGCTTAGCTATGGATTGTCGTGTGCTTGTAGGCTGGAAAACTACAAATGTACAGGTAAAAAATATTAAAACCACAAACCTTTTGTTATCTTGTACGATTTAGCTGTTTCTCACACCGTATTAACTTAACTGTACAGGGCGTATGATACAACTCGACGACATAGATGTATTCTGGCGTAAGCTTGACTTGCGCCCGTGTAAACTGGTAGACGAGGAAGTCGATGTTGTAGCAGAGCTAAATAATGTGCGGCAACATTTAGAGGCGCAGTCCCCCGTTCAGCAAAAGAGTTTGCTTTCAAAGATAAAAGCGGTCTTCACCCCGAAATCGTCAACCAAGAAATCACCAATCATCCAGCAAAATACTCGCGGTCGGCCTACATCAAAGAAAGTACAAGAAAGGTTAGATGAAGCTGCGAGGTTAGACGAAGCTGCGAGACACAGCTCCTATGGCGAGGGCAGCAACGTATATACCGCTTCCCCCAAACATAGGTACGATTTACCCTGACACAGCTCATTCGTACCGTCAGAGGGCTCTCATGGAACTGGTTCGGTTGTAAAGTCTGAAAAACCTAAAATGCGATGAAACAGTTCAACGAGTTCTAAAAAGAAGGAGACGCGGGATGATCAGGGTTTTCCATTAATGAAGGGGGACGAGCACTTGTTAAGCATTAAGATGTTTAAGAATCAAATTCCATCAGAGTTTCACTCTTACATATCGCGTATACAAGATGTGACCCCAGACGGTCATTATGGGTACATGTCTGTGGCTGTCGGGTTAGGTTTTATGGAACACGCATGGCACCGTATTCGAAGTGATTTACTACTGGAGATTGACCATAACGAGCCGCGTTGGAAGCATGTATTCGAAACATATAACGAAGGAGACTTTAAACGAATACGTAACAGCATCGAATGGCATTTAGTGAAAGGGTGCGGTCCAAGTCACTGGATGGAAATGCCCCAGGTAGGGCTTCTCGTAGTGCAAAGGTATAATATTGTCCTCCACGTGCTAAGCATCGAATGGAGCACTACCATCTTCCCATTAACGGATGCCCCACTAGATCCACGACCTCAAGCGATAACGCTCGTACATGTTGACGGGGGACACTTCATACATGCTAAGTTGGAAGGAGACTACCCCATGCCTTTAGCGACCCCGTTGTGGTCGACACATTGATCAATAGCTGCAGAACGGTGGGAAGAAATGTATAGACCGCGGTTACAGCACTACTACGAGTTAATCAATCCTAAATCAGACTCAGACAAAGATAGAGAACCGAGTATAAATGTTATCGAAGATTAACCGGAAACTTGTATTTTTGTAAATTGTAGAAATTTTTTAATTTATAAAGTTTGTATCATTTTTAATTTTTATAATTCATAATTTTTGTATTATTTTTAGCTTTTCTAAATTATATTTGTATTATTTATCAAATAATATTGTTTTCTATAAATATAAACAAAGGAAAACACAAAAAAATAAAAATAAAATGGAACTCTGTATACGCCGCGTAGGGATCCCTACGCATCGTATGAGAAGCAAATGACAAAAAAGCCCCTGTTTTTGGCTTCCTTTAGCCTCAGACAAGGGTAAAAAGGTAAAATGACAAATAAAATACGAAGCGTATTGATCCATACGCAGCGTAGGTCAAAGGCGGACAATTTTCCCCCCCAAATCAAAGTTTCAAAATATAAATATGTTAAATTACTTTTTGGCCCTTCTTTTAGGGCTATACGGGGCTGACTACAAGGGCAAAATGGTCATTTTCAGACCTTTATATACGCTGCGTATGGCTCTCTACGACGCGTATATAAAGGTCATGAGAATGACCTTTATACCCTTCTATCCATGCTTCATATAGGCTCAAAAGTAGGGTATAAAGGTCATTCTCCTGACCTGTATATACGATTCGTAGAGAGCCATACATATCGTATATAAAGGTCGGTAAATGACCTTTTTGCCCTTGTTATAAGCCTCATATAGCCCTAGAAAAAGGGCAAAATGGTAATTTCAATAGTCAAACGACCTTTTTGACTTTTGTATACGCTTCGTAGGGACCTCTACGATGCGTATAGGTTCTGATTTAAATCAGGAAAACCCCTACGCAGCTCTGTTCTGTCCCAAATTGCAAACACACACAATACAGAGACATACGAAGGCGACTACGTATTTAGGACCGTATACACGCGAATTCGAAGTATAAACGAGGTATATACTCAACCTATTTAACTAATTTTGATTTTTTTTTAGTATTTTATCCGTAAATCAGGGGTGTATCTTAGGTAAATTAGGGTTTACAGTGAATTAGGGGTGTTTGTTTGATTTGTTTGATTGTTGTGTCTAGTTGCTTTAAATGTCTAGGGTTTACAGTGAATTAGGGGTTTATAGTGAATTAGGGTATACAGTGAATTAGGGGTCGTTTGATTGTTTGTTTGATTGTTGTGTCTAGGTGCTTTACATGTCTAGGAATCTGGTGCTCATTGCTCTCATTGTTTAAAACACCAAATAGTGGTGAACCAAACAGTAGTTTGTTCTTGTTGTTGTTCTTGATATCATGCAGGATATGGGTGTCTTTTAACTCTTTGTTAGTTGTTTCGGTTGCTGCTTTGATTGACACCATGTTGGTTATGGCCTGAACAATTTGGTTATGGAACTCGAGAAACTGATCGAAACAGTCTGTTGGGTCATCAGGGTTAGCAGACTTGGTCAACCTTGATAAAGTCCTGCAACACATGTAAAAATTTGATGTTAGAGAAAGCAAGATAGACGGGTCAGGTTGGTTGCTGACCTGTCAACACTTTTTTGTCCACTTTTTTTTAGTTTTGTAAATAAATAATGCGCCAAACAAGATTATAAAAGTTATTTTGTGAAACAATAATCTTATTTAAAGTGAAATGGATTTGAGCATTTGATAGCACTCTGGCCGTATTTTGACCCATATAGTCTGTTTGACACGTCTGCATTTTAGGCTTTTCGCTGCCGTTTGCGGCCGCGTTTGCAGCCGTAAACGGGCGTTTAAACGGCTGCAAACGCAGCCGTTTAAAGGCAACAAAACTCGAAAACAGCCGTGATCATGAAGGCTTAAAATTTTTTCTGTTTTCCAGATTTTTGATCCCAGAATAATGGATACGAAAACAGAACTGATTTATCAACATATGCTCTGATACCACATGTTGATCAGTTATGTTTAAACATAATGGAAAAACATGAATAACATACCTTTGATTGCATCAGTGGAGAATCCAGTCAGAGACGCAGCCACGGAGTTCGACATAGTTGTCAGTTTGATCTGGTTCCTCCTTAGGGTGTAAAGTGATGAAACCGAAAGTAGGGTTGATTTCGGTTAGGGAGAGAGAGACGAATTTGATGTTATGGGGTTAGGTTGTGTGTCTAACCTTTTACCTCTCTAATAATCTCCTTATATATACACCCAAGAGGAAACCCAATTAGTTAATAAGGGTAATATGGTCCATCAACAATTACCAACTAATTATTAATAGGTTATTAATATATTTTGATCTATATTATATAAATGATAATGATGGCTACTAGATTAAATATAAATAAATAAATATTTAATCTTACATTCTCCCACTTAGCCGAATAATCATTTATCATGAGTATTAGATAAGTCTGATCAGAAGTTAATACTCATTTGAGCCTTAAACAAGTACTATAGCAGAGAAATACAGCCGTTGAATCATTATGCGACTCAGGACCCCCATTAGTCATACTATAGCCTTAATTTAAAACCTAACAGTTATGATCAAAATACTAACAAACCCTTTAGCGTTTGATTTGTATTTATATTTGTCTATATGTCATTACACCGGCAGAACATATGTTAGAGACATACAAAATCAAACTGATGAGGAATATTAAAAGTTAATCATTCATAGTACGATATGCAGTTGTACATGGTCATCAATTAAAACCCGTCTCTTTTATGAGCACTCTTAATAAGACTTATGGGTAATAGACCTTTAGTTATAGGATCCTTAAGCATATCATGAATGCATCCGATACAAAGATTTAGTTTCCTCAATTCGTTCATAAACGAATAATTAATTGCGTATCGAAATTTAATGCAGCACCTCTCGAACTGTTACTGTTTAAGGAGACATGGTAGCTGACTTTATCACAATAAGTCTTCAATATATTAATTATATGGAGTTAATAAACTTATGAGTCCACTGATAAATTTTCAACAACATTTAGTGACTATATTATGTCGTTATAACTTAGGTTGTTGATATCAGTCCATTATGACTCCTCCATGAGATAGATTTTGTCTGTTGACATAAAGATATACCCAAAATTACATTTTGTCATCTTTGAATATTACAAAGTTAGAGTAGTAAACCGGTTTTAATTCTCACTTCTTCTTTAAAATATAGTCTCTCATTTCTTTTAAAGATATTGTAATACTCTATTAAATGTTTCACATTAATCTAGACATATCTAGTGTGTTGCAATGTGAGTAATATATAAAAGAGTATAGACTTAAACTTACATAAGGCTTCTAATTAATGAAGCGTAAGAAATAATCTCATTTATCCTATTATCCTCTAAAGGAGAGCAGTATTGTTTGTTACATATGTAAGGACCAATTTAATGTTAAACTTATGGAACGGAAGTAATGTCCCATTTGGTCTATCTCAACATGTTATGATATCTATTATGTAAGAGATATCTCTGAGATCTATTATATCAAAGTTTGTGTTAACAATGCTTTGACTTATGTAACATCTACTTGTCAAAAGAATATCATCTATATAGACAAGTTTATCTTAGTTGCTCCCACTCTTCTTGAGGTAGGTACATTAATCCACTTGATTGTTGATGAAAATAATTTCCTTAAGATTTCATCACATTATGATGTTTGCATTAACCCATACATGGATATTATTGGCTTATAGACAAACTGTTCTTTAACCTTAAGTTTAGAACTTTCAGGTTGTTTTATGAACATGTAAATATGTCAGCCAGTTGTTAGGGAAAGTTGTTTTGATGTTCATCTAATGTAGCTCAAAACTATTATAAGCTACTAGAACAGTGATGATCCTAAAAGAAATCTTTTGTTAGATATGTAATAAAGATTCTTTAATAATTTATCTCTTCCTGGGTACAACCTTTGACAATCAATCATGCTTCTTTGTGTCTTAACGTTTATATTAGGATTTGGTTTAGTTATGAACACTCTTAGGTTATTCAATCAAATCCCAAACGTTATGCGAACACATAAAACAGTTTTACTAGAAAACAGTTTTATTCTATTTAGAAGATTAATTGACGCTAATGGCTTAATTAGGAGAGATAGGATCAATAAACTTTTCCAAAATCCATTTCAACTTCAGTTAGGGAGGTTATGTAATCATCAAAGTTAGTAGGCTTTTAAACCTAGATGACCTCCTGAGTTGATTATTGGGTTTGTTAGAAGTTTCAGTTTTATGGATTAGCTCTTGATTAGGTTGCTATCATTGTCAGGATTCTAAGTTTGTAAGAGTTGGTGCAGTATGGTGTACAAGAGGTGTAATCGGAGTTAAATTCGAAGTGAAATTTAATGACACTCTTCCCCCCGCCTCTTGTATTCCTTGCAAGTCGTGATAAGAACTTTGACTGCTCCCACTGACCTTAGAAAACTTTAGGAACTCAGCATGCTTAGGGTCAATACTTAATGACCAAACAAATTCTAATAGAGAAAACATATTAGTGACGTTAGTCATTGTAGTTTCTCTTGTTGAGGATTATGTTGGTTTACATAAGAAATCTAAGTGTGCCCACAATTAAGCAACAATGAAACTTTTGTAATAATAGCATTAGATTTTAAGGAGACAAGTTTTGATGGAACAGTGTCGTGATGGAGCGGTGTCTTGTACAAGAGGTGCAAATTGAGGTAATGTGAAATTTTCACTCCCCCACCTCTTGCAACTATTGCAAGTTGTTCTAAAACACTTAATGCTCCCACTGATCTTTTAATATCTCTAGAATGCTACAAGAGAAGTTTCAATTAAGTATGTGACGTGGGAACCTATCATATATATATGTTAGACTTTACTTGATTTCCTTAATGTCCAAATGTCATAAAAACTTAGGGACATATTTAATAGAAAACAAGTTAATCAAATATATGAGTAGATTTCTTTAAGACCATGGGCCATATGCAACAAAATTTTAGATACAAGTTGATAGTCTTTTAAATGATAAATGAATTGTGTCTGAATATTCCATTTGAAATAAGTTCCATGAATGTCAATGAATGACTTATGATGGACCCATACTTATTCCTTAAGCCAAGTAATATTTAGGGCTAACATCACTTAGAATGAGATTAGATAAGAAATCATCCTAATTAACCATGCCATGATTTCTCATGAATTTTGGTTGTAATGGATGAAATTTGTAAGTCTCATTTTCCTTTTGTCAAATTTTTCATTTGCATGATGACAAAAGTTGTGAAAGTGTAAGGTATCATCTAGTTTTATCTTAATAATGTTTCAATCCAGATATTTAGAACAAATAAGATGAGAGTTTAAGATAAGTGTGACTTTATGTTGACTATGCAAACCTCACAACCTTCATAACATTGCTTAATTATGATACTATATTCCGACTAATACTCAGAATATATGTACGGTATCGAAAACCATTGTTAGAAGACTGCTTATTATTGTTCTTATAGCCTTAACATTTAATTTTGTCACTAACTCTCATGTTAGTTATTTGTTAACTTCTGGTAAGAAAACGTTGAAAAACTAGAGTCAACTAATCATGTGTTAATAGGAATATTATAATTAGTAGACTTAAATATCTTTAATAAGTGACTATCTAATTAATTCATCCAACTGTTCTTTAGAATAATGGATAGTCTCGTTGCTTATGTTTAGTCTAATGACATAATTATGCAGTGAGATTTTCCCTTGAAGAACCTTAGAGGTGGAATTAACACTTGTAATTTGTCTATGGACCTTAGAACAATCCTCTTTTAAGGTTTTAAGTGGTTGTAAGGTGAGTAACAACTTATTTTCCAGCTTCAAACATTTATTTCTTTATACATATGTTGCTTATCAACACACTCATTATACTTTGGTATTTTTGAGTGTTATAGTTGATTTATAAGGCATCAAATTGTACAAGTGAAAATCTTAATATGTAATGTACTGGAAAATGTACTTATTTCCATGCGTAAGCCCTTAACTTTATGGGTCATGGTATTGTACATTATTATGTATTCACATATACCACTTAACTTTATAGTTTAGAATTATAAAAGAAGGCATGCATCTTAGGAGTTCTAGTGATTATTCCATATATAAGAGATTAGCCTTAGGAAAGACTTAATCTGAAATAACTTTAGTGATAGCATTATGTTAGAGAGTTCTTGATTATCATAAGAGACATCATGTTCGATTTATCCTAGTCATCATGCTCTAATTTTCTTCTTTATAATCTTTATCAGAAGAGAGCAATAGGATTATCGTGTCTTAAGAAATAATCAAGGATTTAATTTAAGAGCTAATTCTAATAGAAACTTTAAATAAAGCAAACATTTTAGGTTTAGGAATTAGAGTGGATGAGATATATGTAGAAGCAAATTATAGTGAGTAAAATTATGGGTACTAAGAATAAGACAGACGAAATGATCATAAAATTAATTAAGGATCATTAATATAAGGATCATTATGTGAAGAGATTGTGATATGTCTATTACTAACATCAAAATAATAGACTTAGTAAAATTCTACTTAAACAAAGACAAATCAGCTTTGGCCAGAAGTGTAATCATTTAAGTATGTGTGCAAAGTAATCGTGACAAATCAGCTTTGGCCAGAAATGAGACAATCACTTTAGTTATGCACTTGTCAAGCATGCTAAACATAAATGAATTAAATCAGCTTTGGCCAGAATTAAGACATTTCACGTGTGTAATGCATACTCAACATAGCTTTTATAATACTTGAACAATAAATAGATGTATTAAATCAGCTTTGGCCAGAAATGATACATCAGAAGCTCATTCAAGTTAAGCTAGTTTGGTTTTGTAAAACATTATTTGATCCTTATTAATTAACTAAGTATTTACAGAACCAAGTTTTTAATAGCAAACCACCTGTTAGCGCGGATCGAACTTGTGCGATCAGTAATGCCTTGTGCGATCGGTAATGCCTTGTGCGATCGATAAGGCCCAAAACTTGTGCGATGTAAATAAAGCCCAAGTCTTGTGCGATCAGTGAGGCCCAAAATTTGTGCTATCAGTAAGCCCAATAACTTGTGCGATCAGTAAGGCCCAAAACTTGTGCGATGTGTGTAAGGCCCAAGTCTTGTGCGATCCATAAGTTCTTGTGCGATTATGCAGTCTTGTGCGATTTCCCTTGTGTGATCAGTCTTGTGCGATCAGATCATATCTGATCTGATCTTGTGCGACTGAGGGAACTTGTGCGACATGTTGATGATTTCGAATCCTCTCTTTAAGGCTGTTTTTTTTTTTTTTGTGATAATTAACTAAAACTCGAAATTTAAGGGATTGTGGGATAATGTTTCCTATTTTATTTATGATCTAAACTTATCAAATATTTCGAAAATAATAACTGAAATCTATTAACAGTTTTCGAAATTTTAATAGATAAAATTAAGATCAAAATCATGAAAAACACCCACTAATCCAAATTATATTCCAAAATAAGGGAATTTTCGAGTTTTGCTTAGAACAATGTGATGAACTCTAAAATATAAAAAACATAATTCTGGGTTCCAAAATCTAAATTTTAAGACTTTCTTTAATGGATTTCGAATATTAGTTTACCCATTACAATTTCGAGTCAAATTCATTAAACATCAACTTCCGAAAACAGGGATTTCGGCAACAAAACTCGAAAACAGCCGTGATCATGAAGGCTTAAAAATTTTTCTGTTTTCCAGATTTTTGATCCCAGAATAATGGATACGAAAACAGAACTGATTTATCAACATATGCTCTGATACCACATGTTGATCAGTTCTGTTTAAACATAATGGAAAAACATGAATAACATACCTTTGATTGCATCAGTGGAGAATCCAGTCAGAGACGCAGCCACGGAGTTCGACATAGTTGTCAGTTTGATCTGGTTCCTCCTTAGGGTGTAAAGTGATGATGGTGATGAAACCGAAAGTAGGGTTGATTTCGGTTAGGGAGAGAGAGACGAATTTGATGTTATGGGGTTAGGTTGTGTGTCTAACCTTTTACCTCTCTAATAATCTCCTTATATATACACCCAAGAGGAAACCCAATTAGTTAATAAGGGTAATATGGTCCATCAACAATTACCAACTAATTATTAATAAGTTATTAATATATTTTGATCTATATTATATAAATGATAATGATGGCTACTAGATTAAATATAAATAAATAAATATTTAATCTTACATGTCTCATTGTGAGTTCTTTTTCTTCTGCTAAACTGTTTCCTTGAACAAAACTCATTTTTGCCTGATAAATTGGCGTTTCATTTTTGTTTCGATTCTGTTTCTTCTTATAACCCAACCCAGCCTTCATGTTTTTCTTCTTGAAACCAGGTTTGTTATACGAACCTCTATGACTCTTACCAGCAAACTTTGAAATTTCAGACTTCTCAATCTCAACCATTTTGAAAACTTTATCAACCTTTTCTGAAATCACATTCTGAATCGGGAATACAACATCTAAGAACAATTTGTCCGATCCAATCATGGTATAAACCAATCCTTTTGAATCATCATTCAAACTTTTCTCGGATTTTGTGTTTTTCAGATAACCATCATGAAGATTTCCTTCATCTTCATCCTGTGATTCAGATTTACCTGTATCAACCGACTCTTCTTTCAACACACTTTCAACGACTTTACCTACCACCTCTGAATCATGAGAATCATCAGATTTGGAATAGGTTATGTCAATGTTGTCTGGCAATTGGTCTACCATGTTGAAAGCTTTTTCGACCTTTTCCTCATCATAAAATGCAAATTTTTCCGGTGGTGGAACTTGATGAAACTCTGAGCCAATGCCTTTCTTGTTTTGCTCAGACTCACCATCTCCCGGTTTTATGTTAAAAATTCGTTCAAGCACATATGACGACACGTGATAACTCTTTAACTTGTTGTTGTCCTGTTCTAAATCAGCAATCTGTCGCTTTAGCTTAGCAACATCTTCAATATAGGAATTAACAACATCTTGTTTTATTGAATACATTCGTTTAAGTTCTTTAGTTGTTTCAGACAGATAATTCATTCTTGATTGAGCATATTTCATTTCATCTTTCACTTTTTCATATGACTCTTTCGTAATATGATATGCTAATTTCATTGAGTCATATTCTTTCTTCATGTCTTGACAAACAATTTCTTTTTGTGAACATTCTTCTGTCATTTTAGAAACATTTTCTTTCAAAACTTCATTTTCTGTTTCTAACTTTTTACATTTTTCTAAAAGTTTTTCATCGTTTTCTTTTAAAACCTTTTCATTTTCAAACATTTCTTTGCACTTGCTTTTGAAAACTTCTTCAAGTTTTGCTAAATCAAGATTTCTTGTTCTGATCTTTTTGTCTTTTTCAGTACAAGCACTGCACATTTCCATGCATTTCTTGCACTGTTCAACAGTTTCATTCAAGATGTTAGAATCAGATTTTACCTCAGTGATTGGCACTTCGGTGTTTGTTGCAATCTCTGTCTGCTTCTGATCAGCATCATTCTGTTTTTCTTCAATACTAACTTCATCACCAGCTTCCAAATTTTCATTCTTGACTACTTCAACTTGCTGTTCTTCAATAACAGCTTCTTTTTCAACAACCTTTTCTTCTACTTTCTCAACTCCTTCTTTCACTTTTTCTTCAACCTTGACCTCCTTAGCAACCTTCTTCAAATCATCAACTAAATTCTCAATGTTCTTCTTCATTCTTTCTTCATTCCTCTTCCTCAGTTTTGTTGTCATAGCATCCCTGATGATTTTATCCAGCCTTTTCACATATGTCTTGTATTTTGCAACATTGGAGTAATATTCGCCGGATCGAGGAATTACTAGAAGAACATCATCGTGAACTATGTCACTTCTGGGAACAACCGGTTCACCTTGTTTGTTGACATAACATTCTTGCTTTTTATCCCATCGTTTGTTCGCAACAGCATTCTCATATTCTTCCTCCATTTTCTGCATCCTGCATCCCACAATAAATCTCTCTCTCAGTTTTCTCCTTTAAAATCTCTTCCCGAGTTCTCTCTTTGACTTCAACAGTGTCTTTTTCTTCTTTAACATCTTCTTTAATTTCAGCAACAAAAACAAACTTTCTTTCCTCTGTCACAGCTCTGCCATGAGCTGTTTTTCGAACATTTTCCAAACGATCTTCTTCTGGACAAATTGAGCTCCAGTCAAAACCTTCATCATCGTGAATTACTGCACAAGCTCTTGACTTGGGTTTATCTTCAATCATTTTAGGCTCTTCTTTACTTCGATGGTAGATTGCCTTTCGATAATAGTCATCGTTGAAAGGACGTTCATTTCCTCCAGCTTCAGAATTAGTGCATTCTCTCTTGAAATGACCCTTTTGCTTGCATCTGAAACAGGTCACTTTGGATTTGTCAAATCCAAGTTTCGTTGAAGAACCACCCAAAGATTGTTTCCCTGTAATCTCCATATATCTCTGAGCTCTGCGAATGCAACTTGCCAAACACCAGCGAATGTCAATGAGTTCCATCTCTTCCGGATCAATCTGGTCGTAGTCTTCTTTGGTTAATTCGGAGTTTCCAATTTTACCAGCCACTAGACCTTCATACGACTCTAGAACAGATGCAAGAAAACTCATTTGCTGTTTAGCTGCATTGATGCTCATTGCAGGAGAATTCTTTAGTTTAAGAGCAATGTTGCACAGAATCTCCTCAGCTTCATCAGAACTTGATTTTGAAGATGAATGATATCCAGAATGGTAACTTGATGAAGTTGTTTGTGGTTCTTTCATCTTCTCACCACTGAATGATGTCTTTGGTGAACTAACACCTTTCTCCGAAGGTACACTCCCTTTGAAGTACAAGCCAACATTTTGTTGATGAGATGAACCACTCATCTTGTTTTGCTTTTGTAGCTCTAGATCATGACTCTCAATCTTTTCTAACAATGCATCAAGAGAAATTGTATTAAATTTAGCATCATTTTTCAAGATAAAAACAAACGTTTGCCACTGATCAGCTCGTGGTAACGCTTCAATTACTTTGTCAATTATCTCTTCTCTTGTTTTCACAATTTTGAATCTTTCAAGTTCAATTTTTAAATGGCAAAACCTCTCAATCATTTTCCTCACTGTCTCTCCCTTTAAACTGTTAAACAAATCAAATTCTTTTTTCAATAATGCTATTTTGTTTTTCTGAATTTGTTTACCCCCCTTAGCTTTTACTTTCAAAGCTTTCCACACAGACTTTGATGACCCATCATGAACTAATAATGAGAAAATATCATCTCGAACTGATTGCTGAATCAAAGCAATCATCTTCTGTTCATAAGAAAATTTCTTTTTGTCATCTTCTGAATAATATTTGATCAAAATTTCTTCTCCTTTGTCATTTACTGGGCTCTCATAACCAAACTTCAAACAGAACCAACTCTCATGTGCATATGCCTTCGCCCAATTGATGAACCTCTCCTTCCACCAGACATAATCTTCAATGTTATCCAGCTTCGGAGGTTTTGAATAGGTTCCATAAAAATTGTCATGTTTGATGTTATCCTTGATCGTCTTAGTTATAGCTTTGGGTGTAACCTCTGATGATTCTACCGTATCTGATGTAAACGCATTGTAGAACGTGTTGAAAAATTCTTCAGCCATGATTTGCAATTCTTGAATAACCTTGAATCATACAATCAAACAAAACCCAATCAGTACAAACAATACCAAATAACTGAATCAGAATAATACTCGAACTGGTGAATATTCTGTGCAGACTGAAGGTTGACAAACTGTGCGGACTGCTATGACCCGGATCAAATTCAAATGACCTTTTCCAATGACCTGGCTAAACCACACGACCTGTAACGAGTTTGAATTCAAACGGACTGAACCACCTCTTGTGAACTGGGATCAAATTCAAACTGTGTGACACAGAATTCACTTACAAACTACCTGGTTTATTTCAAACCAATCTTGACTACCTTTAACAACAACACATGGGCCGACAACAACAGATTATAATATGATTCTATTGGGCCGAGATATGGATATCAATGCAAACAGACAACTAGAGACAATACAATTTGATTGGCCCGATAAACATATGAAGTCACAAAAAATTTATCTCATCCCAAGTAATGATCAACAACACATGCAATCCAATTGGACCTCTTTATAAAAGTGGCCGACGAAAATTATTACATTCAACTCTTGATTGGGCCGTTCGATTTAGTGGATTCTGATATCAATTCACAAATGCCAAACAATTAACTTTTAATGACCGACAAATTCTCGTGGGCTGACAACTTTAACACTTCACCATTCAATTTCACATGCACTCTTT
Source organism: Helianthus tuberosus (assembly GCA_030545235.1). Taxonomy (NCBI): domain Eukaryota; kingdom Viridiplantae; phylum Streptophyta; class Magnoliopsida; order Asterales; family Asteraceae; genus Helianthus; species Helianthus tuberosus. The sequence goes on along the minus strand of CM060386.1, from coordinate 28,828,541 downwards.
GATGAGACTTATCAAATATGTAGCCGACAACAGTTATTTAATGGAATATGATTTGGCCGCTGAACTTTAATCACGTGATCAACTGAACCAACTTTCAAACGGACAACGTGTTTCAAATGGTACTCTCAAACGGTCACTCCTTCAAACAGTCACACCTTCAAACGGTCACACCCTCAAACTGTCACACCCTCAAACGGTCACACCCTCAAACGGTCAGTCATTTTCAAACGGAAAGGTGCATATTTCAAACGGTCAGGACAGTTTCAAACGGTAAGGGGCAAATTTCAAACGGTCAGTCCAGTTTTCAAACGGTCAGGACAGCTTAAAACGGTCAGGACTGCTTCAAACGGAATGTCGTTGATTCAAACGGACCTAAAAACTCGAATTTCTCCTAAACGGCTAGGAATTTGGATCTGAAACTTGGTAGGGTTGTAAATCAAGTGTTTTCGCACAACATATCAAAAAATCAGATGATTTGGACCGTAAAAACCCGTTCAATTTGACGATTTTCCGTGAAAAACGTGAAAATATGAAAAATATGAAGAAGTAGATGAAATTCGGATCTGAATCTGATGATTTTCTGCGCGGAAATGTGTGATAGATCAGTGCAATCGAGCTCCTGCTCTGATACCACTTGTAGGACCGGTTTTGACTCCGAAACGATTGCGAAACGAACGTATAACGTGCGGAATCCGTACACGAACGTGACCTAAAACACACGATGTAATATAAACGTGATTCTATTAGAAATCTAACAAGAACAAGCACCGTGAATCACTTTCTCTCTCTAGATTCTCTCTCTAGATCTAGAGTTCTCCTAAACACAAATGAGCCAAAAGTCTCTAATCTAAACATAAAGCTCCTATTTATAGGCCTTGGCTTTTAATGAGATTTCTCATTAATTACAATATTGCCACATTGCCTTTTTGTCTAGACATAAATGTACTAACAAGGCGCGTAGGTCCCTAACGAGCGTCGAAACTAAAATCATTGTTAAAATATAAAACTTAGATCTTAGTTTCGACGCTCGTTAGGGACCTACGCGCCTTACGGTTCGACTTCGACTAAATAATAAAAAAAAAATTTAACGACGAACTTAGTTTCGACGCTCGTTAGGCCCGTACGCGCTTTACGGACGACGTCGACTAAATAATAAAAAAAAATTATTTAGTCGACGTCGTCCGTAAGGCGCGTACGGGCCTAACGAGCGTCGAAACTAAGTTCGTCGTTAAAATATATATTTTTTTAATTATTTAGTCGAAGTCGAACCATAAGGCGCGTAGGTCTCTAACGAGCGTCGAAACTAAGTTCGTCGTTTTATATTTTAACGACGAACTTATTTTGACGCTCGTTAGGGACCTACGCGCCTTACGGTTCGACATGGACTAAATAATAAAAAAATATAATTTAAACAGAAAACTGTTTTTTTTTAAACAGTTTTTTTTTTAAACAGAATTTTTTTTAAACAGATTTTTTTTTAAACATAATTTTTTTTTTATTTTTAGTCGAAGTCGAACCGTAAGGCGTGTAGGTTCCTAACGAGCGTCGAAATAAGATCGTCGTTAAAATATATTTTAACGACGATCTTATTTCGACGCTCGTTAGGGACCTTCGCGCCTTACGCTCGTTAGGGACCTACGCGCCTGAATGTGCAGCGATTTCGTCGTAAAGGGCGTTTAAACGGCTGCAAACGCAGCCCCAAACGGCAGCGAAATCGCAGCCGTTTGCGGCTGCGTTTGCAGCCGTTTAAATGCCCTTTACGGCTGCGATTTCTCTGCCGTTTGCGGCTGCGTTTGCAGCCTTAAACGGGCGTTTAAACGACTGCAAACGCAGCCACAACCGGCTGCCAAATCGCTGTCGTTTGGGGCTGCGTTTGCGGCCGTTTAAACGTCGGTTTACGGCTGCGAAATAGGGGCGTTTCTCAAGTATATTTTTTTATTATTTAGTCGAAGTCGTCTGATTATTATTTACTGACTGGTTTCCATTTATGCAGGTATTTGCACAAAATGATTTCCACTTCGATCACTGCTCGAAACAAAAGCCGGGAGTGGTGTACGAGTGGTGACTTGTTTTTCTTATATTGCCTCTTATACAAGAGGCCGTGCGCTCTCGCCTACGAGTTGGCGCAGTACTTCGCCTCCGCGCATCATCGACAGGAGCGCGGAATGCTATTCGGCGGCGCCTACGTGACCAGGATAGCCCTTGCGTTGGGCTATAATCCGGAGAATGACCGCGGCCGTGTAGGCCCGGCGACACAGCCGAAGCGGATGGGGATGAACACAGTAAACGGAATGCAAATTACCAAAGACTTCCCATGCGGGAAGCGGTTAAAGAAACTGGACTGCACGCAATACGAGCTTTCACAGCTGCCGGAACAGTTCCCTCCGGTATATCCCCCGCACGATCCGGAGCCGCGTTAGCCGGCCGTCGTCATTCCGCAGCCACCACCGCCGCGTGGACCACCAGGGGCGCCTCAGTTCCCACGCCATGTTTGGCCCGGTCCTGACCCATCACATCAGCGGCAGCTTCGGTTAGCTGAAATGAACAACTATCTGATGGAGTGGGTGGTTGCGGCACTGCAGCAGCAGCGACAACATGACGGGTTACCTCCACTACCCTTCATTACGGATGCGGAATGGGATAAGCATCAGCAGCAGCAGCAGCAGGAGCAGCAGCAGCAGCAGCAGTATTTTATCATTTTGTTATGTATGCACAAACTTTTCTTATATATATCAAACTCTTGTATATTCTGAAAGGTTATATATATACTATGGTGTACATATAAAATTCTGGCAGGTTATATAAAATTCTGGCAGGTTATATAAAATTCTGATAGGTTATATAAAATTCTGGAAGTTTAACATGTTCTGTTGTAAATAAAAAATTGAGGAAGGTTATATACGCTGCGTATTGACCTATACGCAGCGTATATATACCTGGCATACGCTGCGTATAGGTCAATACGCATCGTATAACCTAACTAGTGTATATAAGAAATTAAGTTTCATATTTTAACAGCTCCTAGTATGAGGATAAACTGGTTAAGGCGTTGCGGTTGTAAACGATAGGTCACGAGTTCGATCCTTGCAAGGGCCGGTTCTTTAAAGAAGACCCCCTTTTTACAGATTTTTGAAATATTTACACTTTGGTCCCTGAAGTTTCAATTTTTACAAAAATGGTCCCTGAAGTTTTGAAAATTGACACAAATGGTCCCTGAAGTTTCATAAATTTACAAAAATGGTCCCTGATGTTTCAAAAATTTACAAAAACGGTCCTTGAAATTTCAAAAATTGACAAAAATGGTCCCTGTACTGTTCAGTTAAGTATGCTAACTGAGTTAGTGTTTAAAGAAGAAATATTTATATGAAAGTTAACCTGGCTAAACCATTCAGTTAAAATAGTTTCAATAATGACCATATTAGTCCATGAAGTATGAGTTTCATAAAATGACCAAATAGGTCAATACGCAGAGTTTATTTTTTGATCGGCGGGTAACAATTACGTAACCATACTTCTTTCCCGTTTCTTGTACCCAATTCTGCAAATCAGTTAGAGACATGAAACGCTAAAAAAAAGTTACGTTAATAATAATAATAATAATTATAAGTATATAAACCTGGAAAAAATTTGACACTTCAAACCTACCAAAATGACCCCAAATTTGCAGTTGTTTTATATACGCTGCGTATTGACCTATACGCAGCGTATATAAACCTGGCAAAAAATTGACACTTCAAACCTACCAAAATGACCCCAAATTTGCAGCTGTTTTATGTACGCTGCGTATTGACCAATACGCAGCGTATATACACCTTGTTTTCTGTGCAATGATTGGTTATCAGGCACTGAGATCTATGGTTTATCTACGCTGCGTATTGGTCAATACGCAGCGTATAGGGTTAACCATATACGCTGCGTATTGACCAATACGCAGCGTAGATAAACCCTAATTTTGCTAGGGTTTGGTGTGCCAACAGGCACACTCTTGACAAAAATCAAACTTCTAAATCAATCTCAATTATTCAAAGATAAAAGTAACCCCGAAAATCCATTTCTTCTTCATAATTAATGTAATCTCAACTTTTTTTCTAAAAATATTAAACATATCGCTATAAGACTTTTTTACATTTAAATATAGCACTTTTACATCCGAACAAGGAGCAACATTCATCATCAATTGCTCAAGCAGACATGATCAGTGATTGCATGACGTAGGTATCTCAATGTTTTCTTATAATTTATAAACCCCATAAACCAGAAGCTGAAGTCATCAACTGTCACTAACTCCATGTAGTTGTTTGATGCTCTCTTCATGTTCCTACTCTCATTTACTCCACTAATCTTTTCTAATGGTATTGAAACCTGCACATTATAATTCACATGTCAAAACACTATTTTAAACCTGGTCAAGTATAGTGTAATATATATAGTGAAAGTGTAAAATACAGTATTTGCTTAACGTACAAGCATACGCTGTGAAATTACGCACATTGTAAAACTCAAAACCCTAATCACACATGTTGAAAAACCATAATCACGCATGTTATACTTATGTAATGTAGCATGTTATACTTATGTAATGAAGCATATTATGGTTTTCAACATGCTTGATTATGTCTTTTCAACATGCGTGATTATGGGTTTTCAACATGCGTGATTAGGGTTTTGAGTTTTACAACGTGCGTAATTTCACAGCATACGTTCGTACGTTAAGGAATATTGTATGTTAACCGGCATATATATGTATATGCACACATAATATAAGAATACTTTCAAGGCCCCTTACTATACCTTATATTGGAACTTTAGCAGTTTGCCTGTTGTAGAATATGTTTTGATGGACTTGTGGCTGCAGAATGCAACCCTTTCTGTAGACACAAAGAGGAATCCTGCAATTGCACCTGCTGTAGTGTATAAGTGGCATTGGGAAGCCTGCAACAGTTTCTCTTTCTCTTTGGTACTGAAGTTTTTCCTGAATAGTTTATCTTGGCTGCCAAACTGAATAATTGTGGCACCATAACTCAACTTGAGTTTCATGATTTCAATTAACTTTGGTCCTAGACTCACTGCATATCACAAAAATAACAACAATATAAGATACAAAAGTAAAATAAACATTTTGTAGTTAGGATATATTAATATAAGACAAAATTAAGATAACTAAATAATTACCATAATTTTTAATCCAGACTGCAAAACTGTCTTCTCGCTCTAACCCGTTGATCTTGGAAGCCGCGGTAGATAGAGTAGTGTAATGAGGTTGATATGGTTTAGACAACAGTAGTCCCTTCGTTGATCGGATCGGGATTCCAGTAACATGTTTTAAGGATCTGGGATCCATGTTTTGACAGATTGTTGATCTGATTGAGTTGCCTAACATGCCTGCCATAGCTTGTTCAAATGTAGTTACTTAAGAAACTAAAATGCTAATTGAGTTGCTGGCATATATGTGTATTGAATAATAGTATATATAGCCATATAAAGATATAGGATGACTCATCAGTCATCACTGTCTCATGATTACTAGTGGTTAGACATGACCTCAAAGAATAAAAGTAAGATAGCACAAATTCTGTCAATGAATTGACTTGAGAGACAATATTAACGGTTGAGCTTTAGTCGGTTTGGCAATGATATGTTGATGGGTGAGAAAAAGATTAGGGTCTACAAGACAATAATTCACATGCAGATTAGCTAACTAGACTAAGGAAACCTGGCATAGAAGTGGTTGATGATCAGATTGACCCACTTTTTTTTCTTGAATAATGATATTGAGCTGTAAAGTGGAGACAATGGAAGCTTTATTTTTTTCTTTTGATTTCTATTACACGGTTTCATTTGATGTTAGGATATTTTTGCTACTGTTTGAAGAATCCCAGATAGGCCATATATGCCTTGTCATGAAGATCAAAAGAAATGAGACATTTCACACATCATGATGCAATGTATGCTACAACTTTCCATTCTTGTTGAGATTGTTCTCTAGCTATATATGTAATATTTTTATATTAAGACAAACTGATGCTCTTTATGTGAGATTCTGTATTAAGGATTTATTAATACAGACACTACAAAAAAAATGAGAAAATGTTGTGCATTATGCAAAGATTAATAAACTTTTATATTATTTATAAGTGCATATAAACATATTACAAACTTTGTAGAGTGAAATGCAATTTGCGTCCCTGTGGTATGTCCCAAACATCAGGTTGAGCCCCTAAAAACAATTTTTTGCATTCTGAGCCCCTGTGGTATTCATTTCATAACAGTATGAGTCCCTGCCGTCAGTCTTCCGTCAGTTTGACCGTTTGCCAGTTGTGAAAAGTCCATAATACCCCCACCCTTTAATATCTACACTTAAAGGAGACCAGTTTCATTATCATCATCAACAGTCGCTCCCAACTCCCAATATCATCATCATCAACAGCTCTCCTCTCCCAACTCCCAAGATCATCATCATCATCTTCATCAAAGAAATCAACAGATCATCCTCATCATCTTCATCGAACATCGAACAGATCATCTTCATCGAACAGATCAGGTTCATCTTCATCCTCATATTGGTCATTCGATGTGTTTATGTGTGTATATTGTGAAAAAACAGAGCGATGATTCTGGGTTTGATTTTGGGTTCCAATCGATGATTTTTGGTTGATTTTGGGTTACATTCGATGATTTGGGTTGATTTTGAAAAAACAGAGGGTTGATTTCATTCGATGTGTTTATGTGTTTATATTGTGAAAAAACAGAGCGTTGATTTTGGGTTTGATTTTGGGTTCCATTCTATGTTTTTGGGTTCCGTTCGACGATTTTGGGTTGATTTTGAAAAACAGAGGGTTGATTTTGGGTTCCTCATTTTGAATGTGTTTGAATGTGTTATTTTGATTGAATGTGTTCCTCATTTTGATTCGATGATAACAGTTATTTGGGTATTTTGGATTTGATTTGATGATTTGAATGTGTTATTTGGGGTTAGGGTTTAGGGTTGAATGGATTTTTTGGTTTGATTCTTGTTCAAAATGCATCAAAACAGAGTGGTATTTGGGATTAGGGTTTAGGGTAGCAATGTGTTTTGGTTTGAATGTGTTTTGTTTTGTTATACAGAATGTGTTTTGGTTTGAATGTGTTTAGGGTTTAGGGTATCAACTGAGTATTAAGAACTGATCGGATGTACAGAATGTGTTTTGGTTTGAATGTGTTTAGGGTTTAGGGTATCAACAGAATGTGTTTTGGTTTGGTTTGTACAGATTCTTGTGGGTTTAGGGTTGAATGGATTTTTGGTTTGATTTTTGTTGTACAGAATGTGTTTTGTTTTGAATGTGTTTTGTTTTGAATGTGTTATTTGCAATGTGTTTTGGTTTTGATTCTTGTGTGTTCATCATATTGATTTTCGGTTTGATTCGAATGTGTTCCTCATTTGAATGTGTTTTGTTGTATTAAGAACTGTTGTATTAAGAACTGATCGGATAAGATTCGAACGTGTTCCTCATTTGAATGTGTTTTGTTGTACAGAATGGCTGCGGATGTAAAGATACGCAAAACACCAACTACGAAGGCGAGAACACTTGACAACCTCCTAGAAGATGCGGTGCACATAAGGAAGTGATTGATATGAATGATTATAACCCCAGTGGAGCTCTTCGATTTTCCTTGAAATTCCAAAGCTCGCTAATTACATATCTACCACTGGGGTTATATTCATTCATATGAATGAATATAACCCAAGTGGCAGATATGTAATTAGATACACTGGGGTTATATTCATTCATATCTGGATCAGCTTCCCGAAGTGCACCCGTCAGTAAAAATTCACAATTGCTTGTGGTCGTATGACGTTTTGTCTCTGTATTGTATGTTATGGTCTTTTGTTATCGAGTCTGTAAGTTCCGTCAACTCTACGAAGTTGGTATGACGTTTTGTCTCTGTATTGTATGTATAAAAAGTTTATTTAATATACAATTTAGGCTTTAATAATTTGTTATATATAGTATAAATTTAATTATTAGATTTCATAACAAAAAACCAAGAAAAGAATTTAGGGGCTCAGGTTGATATTTCACTCATACCATAGGGACGCAAAGTGTTATTAATATATGCAAAAAGACGGTCTTACCCCTGCCTCTAACAGTCAACCTGACGGCAGGGACTCAAAGTGTTATGAAATGAATACCACAGGGGCTCAGAATGCAAAAAATTGTTTTTAGGGGCTCAAGTTGATGTTTGGGACATACCACAGGGACGCAAATTGCATTTTACTCAACTTTGTAAGTGTTAGTAAGTAAAAGAACCCACACATATATATGGTTTTAAAAATAATAATTAAAATACACGCGATCCGTAGAAAATAATGTGAAGGTTAGAAAAAGTTCAAACATAATAGTTTTGGAGCTTACAAACTTTGAGACATAACAAATTTCTTCATGCTCAAAGTGTGAGATTTAAAAAAATAGAGGGGGTTTTAGGGGGTGTTTCGCCTACGTTTTTTAAACAATTTATTGACTTATTAGTATTTTGAAAAAGCCAATAAGTTAAAATAATGTTTGGATAAGTGAAAAGGTCATTTTGAAAAGCTAGAAGAACTTGCCTTTTTGAAAGTCCTTTTAAGTCTACTCGGTATGGGTGAGACTCATCTTTGGAGGATGAACCTCCACGTCAGCGCCATGTAGATCGTGTGTGAAGATGGGGCAAAGAGGATATAGCTAAGTAAATGGGGGATGGCATAAAATATATGTATATGTTGTATGTATATGTGTGTGTGAGAAGAAGATGCAACAACTTTTGTCCTTATGCGAGCGTCCCCAACGTCTGCCCCTTGACGATTGAGACGACGACGGGGCGGGGGAAATGGTGTGCAGGGCGGCGACATGCCTTGACGGGGCGGGGACGGCCCCATACCGTCTAGCCTAACTTGTCATGAAATATTACCTTGTCCTACCTCATAAGCTCATCCAAACACTTTTTTAAAACAACTTATTGACTTGTTGACTTTTCCCACCTCATAAGCTCATTCAAACACTTTTTTAAAAACTCCTTTTGGATAAGTCATAAGTCAATAAGTCCTTTTGGTAAAAAGTCTTTTTTAGTTAAATAAGCAATCCCAAACACCCCCTTAATAGGGTTCACCGGAGTCCGGATTGTGAATATATAGATCTAGTTGTCGAGTTGTGGAGCACTAATGATTGCAAGAGGGGCCTAAATATACAATTGCTACCTTCAAGAATAAGCTACCTTGAATATGATACTTATGTAGTTGTAAACCTGTTTAAATATACAATTCATGAATGGTATGTTAAATCTGGGTACGAGATTAGAAAGATGAACACAAACAGGGTTCACAAATTTTTTTTCTATTAATTTTGTGTGTATGAATAAAGCTACAAGACTCGAGGAATATATATACTAAAAACAATCTAATTCTACTAGGACTTTTATTCTTACTCATACTATCTCTAAACAATTAGACACTAATCAAATCTAATACTAAGATAATTCAAATCTTTCTATTTTTCCTATACTAATAAATGAAAATCCTTGTGTACACGTGTCACTCTCTAATGCCTCCTCACTTTTAATAATAACTAGTTTTTTACTATCGCCGCGTTGCGACGAACGTATTTTGTTGTTTAGTCTGTGTTTACATGTGATTTAAAATCACTACGAGCGCGTTGTGCACGGAAACCGCTGACAAGAATAAAAAGAAAATATAGAAAAAAAAACACTAAAAGATAACCAAAAGAAAATCAACCAAAAAAGTTGTATGGTAATAATGTTGTTCGTATGAAACCTGTGGTCAGAGATGAGCAAATGATACTGGATACATGTACCGAATTTCCCCAACCGAAAAATCTTAAGTACCAATTCGGTACGAATTTTGGCGTTCCTGGTACCGATTCGCTACCGTTTTTTACCTTCATATACAGGTACCGTAATTGGTATTTTCGGTACCAGTACCGATTCGGTATTGGTTGGCACCGAGCTCATCCCTACCCCTGAAACTAAAAAAAGAAATCATTAAAAGTTGAAGAAAATAAAAAAAAAAAGTTGCACGATGCCGTTGTTGTTCATATGACACCCGCGATCAGGGATAAGCAAATGGTATCGGGTAGCTGTACCGAATTTCCAGAACTAAAAGATTTTCAAAAACAATTCGATACCGACTTTTGGTGTTTTCTGTACCAGGCTGGTGTCGATTTTTATCTTTATGTACCGATAACCGTACTGGTATTTTCGATACCAGTACCGGTTGACAAAAGCTTATTTAACTTAAAAGTAAAGAAGATAATAAAACTATTGAAAAAACCATATATATTATTATAACTTTTACTGTTTAAAACATTGTATTATTAATATATAGGAGAATGTAACAAACATTATATAGAAGTAAATAAAACAGAGGAAAAATGAAGCGGTGGTCACGCAAAATCTTTAAATATTTTGGGAGATAAATGTTTTGGGTTCAAGTTCAAAAGAAAAAAGAAATTTGCGGTCAAAAAAAAATTTAGGAAAACCCGATAATTTAACACCTGTCCATCCATCTTTCTGACTTTCTTGCAACTTTTTGTTGACTATCTTCTTTCCCAAGAAGGTTGAGTACCTTCTTAACTAAGGAAAACTCTTGGGGTGAAAACCAAAAACAGAAAACTACACTGGCGCAAATGTACGTTATAAATTGATATATATAATAATATTACATATTAATTTTATTATACACAAAATAAAATCTTCCTATACTAATATATGAAAATCTTTTTTGGACACTTGCCACTTCATGGTGCTTTCTCATCTTATTTTCCTATAAATCTCTTATATTAAGGGCATGTTTGGCTAAGCTTATTATAGTTAAAAAGGACTTTTGGAAAAGGACATTTGGGAAAAGGACTTTTTGTAAAGGAGTTTTTAAAAAAAGTGTTTGGATTAGCTTATTGATGTAAAATGACTAAAATGGGCATTCTTTAAGATATAAGAGGTTAAAGAAGGGGTATATTGGTAATTTGTAGTTTGAAAAGTTAAAAGCTGGCCAAGAAGTCACAATATTGTGACTTCTTGAAACCTCCTTTTTCTTCTTTGCAAAAAGTCATTTCTAAAAGGACTTTTGGCTTAGCCAAACACAAAAACAACTTATTGGCTTTTTGATAAGTCAATAAGCCAATAAGTTGTTTTGAAAAGCTTAGCCAAACATGCCCTAAATAATAATAACTAGGATTGCGACCCGCCGCAATGCGGCGGGGATTCTTTAGTTATAACTAAGTCAATCTAGGACCCGCATGTTATGTTAAACCTGTCAAACGGGGAAAAAATAGATGATGTAAAAACGTTCACCCACACACGCACGTTGCGTCGTGTTAACTCGCAAAATTTAGAACGAAACGTAAAAACGTTAAAACAAAGACGCACATTGCGATTTGTTATGTCACAAAATTTAGAACTAAGCATAAAGCAAAAAAAAATTGAGGAAAATGAAAACTATAAAGGACCAAAGTTGAAAGTAAAAAAAGTTATGAGGATAGATTGCAAAAGATAAAAAGTTTTGGGTTAAAAGTAAAAAAAAACAAATAGTTTTGAGTTAAAAGTAATTTATGAAATACTTTTGGGCGAAAAGTAAAAAAAAATCATTTTTTTTGGCAAACCCCTAAAGCCAACGTTACGACAACCATATGCATAACCATTTTTTCTTTGAAAACCCCTCAAAGCACACCCCGCGTTGCGTCGGGGCGTAAAACGGTGTCAATTAGTACTAATGTCACACAACCGTCATCGACCACCAATACTGACTCGACCTAGGATATGCGTGTTGCGACGAACCTTTCAAACATGGAAAAATAGAGGTAAAAACGTTGAACCACACATGCACGTTGCATCGTATTAACTCGAAAAATTTAGAACTATACGTAAAACGAAAATTTGCGATAGATGAAAAGTATAAGTAACAAAAGTTGTGAAGTTAAATTGCAAATAATGAAAAGTTTAGGTTAAAGTTAAAAAAACAAATTATGTAAGGTTAAAATTGTAAAAAGTAAAATTCTTTAGGTTAAAAATAAAAAAATCTAACTTTTTTTTTTAAAGTCACCCAAAGCACAATGTACAAGTACTAATGCACAAAAAAGTTACAAACTTATATATGGAATAATAATAATAATAATAATAATAATAATAATAATAATAATTTTAAACAAAATATTAGATAAGAATAAATAATTAGATAAGGATAAACGTTTGTTTTTGTTATAATCATACTAAATAATAATAATAATTTTAAACAAAAAATTTGGATAAGAATACAAACGTATGTTTTTATTATGGTGGAGAGTTAAAATGAGAAAAAAAAATTTAGTAAGAAAAAAAAAGAAATTTCAACTAATAAGAATATTTTATTTTACTTTATTTAATATAAGTATTTAATGTTACTATAAGGGTACATTGGTAAATCTACATAGGTCATTAATTTGTAGTATTTCTCTTTAATAGGTGACTATATTAAATTTTTTGTAACTTATCTTCAAAATATATATTTTTTTCAAAAAAATAAAATAAAATAGTTTAAAGTGTAGGATTTACGAGGTGTATAGGATAAATTACGAGTTGTGTAGGATAAATTGCAACGTGTAAGATGAATTTTGAAATATGTAGGATAACTTTTGATGTGTGTAGGCAAAAAAAAAGTTAATGTAGAGGATGATAGTCTTTATGACTAATTAATTAGGCAAAGATGATAATAAATGAGATAAGTGAAAACATAAATAGAGATTGAAATTCAAAATGGGCCACAAAAAGGCTATGGGCCAAACACAAGCTCAAAAACAAAATGCATAAAACACCGAAAAAACATAAAAAGTGTCCAAAACTCCATTTAGAATGCGTTTTTTGGGCCGAAACTTGGATGAGGCCCCACGATGTGCTCCTCGTTTCAAGCTTCGATTTGACTGGTCGAACGCCTAAAACGGAGACCCTTAGCCAAAGTTATGCTCGTTTTCGTAAAACACCCTTGGAAGCTCGATTATGGGCCTACAGAAATGTCATGGCCCAATCCTCTACACTTGGGCCTGATGTTTTGAGACCTTTTGTTACCCTCTTGGCATGCTACAACCCATGTTCAAAGCTCCCCACATCTCCTTTTTTAGTTGAGATAAAAAAACATTACTCTCCTTAACAATAGCAACTAGGGGCGGACTTATGAAGAAAGTACAGGTTCCCGAGAACCCATTTGGTTTTTAATTTTTAGTGTAAATATATAGCACAAACTGAAAAGGAACCCATAAGTAAAATATAAAGGGAACCCATAAACAAAAAAGCCTTGGTTCCACTGGTTATGTCCGCGTTATTCTCCCTAAGTCACCCGGGTTCGAATCCCGTATGTGGCATAATTAATGGTTTTTGTTCCGTTTTTTTTTTATTTCTCTTTTTTTTTCTTTAATGTAATGAAACCCATTTAGGGTTATAACAAAAACAACTTGCCGCACAGTCTCAGAGAACAAGAAACGAAGAAGAGTGAAACCACATCAGTTGATCAGCAGCTCCACCTTCAGCGGCTCAGTCACCTCCTCCGCCGATTGTTGCCGACACCGGCGTCCTTCCTCTCCGCTGCTGTGATGTTAGGTGATCTCTCTTCTGTGATGTTATCTCATTTGGTTTAAAATATGATTGATTATATGTGAATTTCGTTCTAGTGGAACAAAATAGTTGGCATATAATTGGATAAAACATGGATTTTGACAAATTAAATCAAACTAAAACTACTTGTTAAAATTTATCACTAAATAAATACTTAGAATTTGTGATTTTGACAAGCCATATTAGATTAAAAATGCTCATGAATGTTGTTTTAAACTGCACATAAGAAAGAATCCTGATCTTTTAGTTATGTATGTTAAATTCACCAAGTTTTAGTTTTTGGTCTGGGACTTCTAGAGCAATTTTACATTATAAAGTGATTGTTGATGATGATGTTGTTGGTGGCAGAGGGTGCAAAAGCAGCTGGTGCTTTGATATATTTCGAGTCCTTCCTTTATTCACTCGACAATTTTAAGCATCAAAGTAGGCGATATTTGAGGTAAAGTTTCTTTCAATTTTTAACTTGAATACTCAATAGATGATAAATTTTGATATGAATTCGTTACTTGCGATTTGTGGTTTTCGTAGGATAGTCATTTGATTTGATATGAGCTTTGGCTCTTTAGCAATTTTAGTTTTTGTGAAACCTGAATTTTGGACTAATGCTAATAGAAATTTGATATGAAATTTAGGTCTTTATTATGTTCCGTGACCCGGCCCGGCCCGAAAATTATAACGAATGTTGTAAAAATTTGACCACCCAAAAAAGTGAACCCATAGGAAAAAAAATCATGGATCCGCCACTAAAAACAACAATCTTGGCCTATCTGAGTTGTGCTCCTAACCTCTAGCATATTAATGGAGAAAGAGGCAGATCATTGTTTTTTTTTTTTTTTTGAAAAAGAGTTAAATTATGACAAATTTTAAAGAGTTGGGTATAGATGTCAAGGATGGAGTAAAAGAGTGAAAAAGTAAATAAATGATGTTCTATGATAAAAGTAGGTTCCATAAAAGATTACATGACATCTCATAGGATTTCCTAATGTAAATATTGTACCATTACTCAACAAAATAATGACGAACTATACTACAACATAAGGCAGAAAACATGTCCCTTAGAATTCATCATATGTATTTTGATCTAGGACAGTGGCGGATCTATAAAACCTTCATAGGGGTAACGTCTTAAAAGAAAGGGGTAACGGAATCGGAAAAACGTTAAAAAAAGGTCAAATTTTTCCAAAATTTACACTACCGCCGGAGCGCCAAGGGGTAGCGGAGGCTACCCCTTCTCATATGGTACATCCGCCCCTGATCTAGGATCTCCCATATTGGAGCCATCCTAGCCGAGAAATAAACTAAGTGATAGTTGGATACCCATCCAACTTAAAGGTTTCCAAATCTTTTGAAGTTTAATTTTACTTTGTAAATCAGAGTTAATGTATTTGGTCTGTAGTCTTGCTTGAGTTGAAATTAGATATATACCAAAACCGTTGTTAGCTTTTGTTATTACATTGTGGTTACAATGTAGTGGTGACTTATATGGTCCATAGTGGTGATGTAGCTATCATGGGCTAATCAAAAGTATTTATTTTAACTTAAATATCAATACTAGTACGGGTAAGCAAGGTCGTATCCGCAGAGAATTTGTGGTCAGTGTAGAAGAATTTGAATAAAAATTAAAATTATCTAATAGGGGGTTTGTTTATTTGTTTGAGAAAAAATGTAACACCCTGTTTTGTGATCAAATAAAAATAAGTATAGAACTTTTATTGTCAAGCGAGTAAGATGGCTATGTGAAATATGAGATACCTGAACGAGTATTTAGTGTTATAAGATAACGTTTATCTACAATAATAAAACATACTATATTTGACCCTGCTCTATTTTTAATGAAACTTAGGTCAAAATGTAATGTAGAGAAAAACTAGCTCGTTCCAATAGTATATTTATAACTTTACAAATGTTATATTTAAAAGTTATAAAGGAAAAACGAGTGAAGCAGCTGAATTAGTTATAATAATATAATAACAAAAATTATAAACATCAAATATAAATGTTACATGTATTTGTACGTGACTTGTGTATGTGATGCATTGGTACGTACACACTACGTGTAGTGTGGTGCAGGGGCGCAGCTTAGTGTTACTCCGAGGGGGCGCCCGACCCCTCGAACTTTTCGATGCGTAGTGTTATGAATAGTAATTTCGTATAGAAAATTTTTAGGTATATACGTTTCCACCCCGGTTTCGGAAAAATTGGGGGGGCGAAGCTTCGCCAATGGTGTGGTGTGTGAATTAGTCACCATTAGTTTCTTCATGATCAAGATTCTTTTGCAAGTTGGCTAAAGTTTTAGCAGCAAAACAGACATTTGAGTAACCCTTTTTCTACTTAACAAACCTCTTCCTTCAACTTTCAAATTAATATAACTAGTTTTTTACTATCATCGCGTTGCGGCGAACTTCTTTTGTTGTTTAGTCTGTGTTTACATGTGTTTTGAGATCACTACGCGCGCGTTGCGCACGGAAACCGCTGACAAGAATAAAAAGAAAATATAGAAAAAAAACTAAAAGATAACCAAAAGAAAATCAACCAAAAAAGTTGTATGGTAATAATGTTGTTCGTATGAAACCTGTGGTCAGAGATGAGCAAATGATACTGGGTATCGGTACCGAATTTCCCGAACCGAAAGATCTTAAGTACCAATTCGGTATGACTTTTGGCGTTCCTGGTACCGGTTCGCTACCGTTTTTACCTTCATATACCGATACCATAACTGGTATTTTCGGTACCAGTACCGATTCAGTATTGGTTGGCACCGAGCTCATCCCTCCCCCGAAAAATAAAAAAAAACATTAAAAGTCGAAGAAAACCAACAAAAAAAGTTGCATGATACCGTTGTTGTTCGTACGACACCCGTGATCAGGGATGAGCAACTGGTACCAGGTAGCAGTACAGAATTTCCCGAAATAAAATATTTTCAAAATCAATTCGATACCAACTTTTGGTGTTTTCTGTACTAGGTTGGTGTAAGTTTTTACCTTCATGTACCGATAACCGTACTGGAATTTTCAATACCAGTACCGGTTGACACAAGCTTATCTAACTTAAAAAGTAAAGAAGATAATAAAAATATTAAAAAAACTATATATATATTAGTATAATCTTTTCTACTTTTCTATTGTTCAAAACATCCGTTTATTAATATATAGGGGAATTCAAACTCTTTTGTTTTTTTTTATTTTTTATCTTTAATTATTATTACTACTAGTATTTGTTTTTAAAACATCATTTTATTTAAAAAAAAAAAACTTTTTTGATTATTTGAAAAATCGTTTTCTTGCATTTTAAACTGAAGCAAGTCATTTTAATTTTGAAATGGGATTTTTTTGTTCATAGCGGCTTGAAGTGGGTATTCGAATTCAGTTTGTATAAACAATAATACACAAAAATTTAAATGAAGCTTTAAAGCCAGCCAACTTAAATAACGTTTTATTTTCTTTTTGCGTCTTATTACTTTTAATAAATACAAGTTGTTAATTATATTAAAAAACATTTTAATAAAATAATAATACTAATAAAAATAGAAATAAAAAGATGAGAGAACTAAAATACAAAATAAATAAAAAATTTATAATCAACTGTTATTTTTTCAAAAAAAAAGTTTTGAAACTTTTTAATTGTATAAAAAATATATTTTTTAATAATTTTAATGATGTTATAAACAAGAGAGCAAACATAAGAAAAAGATTTCATTCTACCGTATTTCATGTACATATATCATACATATAGATCAATACAACAACAACCCTAAAGCCCATTAACATTAGGTCAGGCTTGGCCTATGGGCCTGAATGTCTGCATTCATAACACTCCCCCTCAGACATTTAGAAATACACATACAATGTTAACATTATACTACTAGATAATGTTTAAACGATTCTTCAAGACCGATGTTAACTGATACTGTAGGACCAGTTATGTTGCCTCATTAAAACCTTACTAAGAAAAACCCAGTGGGACAAAACTTAGTCAAGGAAAAAATAGTACATACACTGTGTATATTATGGGTACATTACTCCCCCCCCCCCAATTTTACTTGTATATCTTGATGATGTTGAATCCAATCTTCTGTGACAATTGCTTGACTTGATATTTGGCGTAGTCTTCTTTGATTTGAGTGTTGTTGTCTACATTGTCTTCATACAGTATAGCTTGAGCTTCTCTTGATCAACTCTAATCTACATACTTCTTAAATATGCTGAAATCTTCGACCTTCATAACTTGTATCTGGATTGAGATCGAACTCTATGCGAGTCTAATATATATCAATCATAACCCAGGACGCCATATTGTTCTTGTGGAACAATCCCGTGTCTCGAGTTTGTAAATATGTCAAATAATTATTTAATGCGCTTTATAATTCTGCCTCGTTAAAAACCATGCCAGGAAAACCCAATGGGACAAAACCGTAGCTAAGGGAAAAGAGTGCACTACGCATTATACATAATTAACAACATGATTTATGATGATGTTAAATTAGTACTTCGGGACCTATAAGATAAACTGATACTACTGGATCAGTTATGTTGTCTCGTTAAAAAACTTTACCAAGAAAACCCAATGGGAAAAACTTAGTGAAGGGAAAAAAAGTGCAACATTTGAGATTAGAACTGTAATCTTTCCAATACATCTAGCAAGAACGTAATATCAGATGTCGTCTTGTTTGCAATATACTGTTGGCCCCAATGGATCTTTGATCTCTAGACAATCGAATAACTTGAATATATAAACTGAGAATTTGAATACAATACAATGGAATTGTTAAGAGTGATTTACAAATGAGAAATCTATCCCTATTTATAGTTTCTAAAGGGTGCGATCTAATAGACGCGTCTCTTCACGAACGGGTGCGTCCTTTGATTATGTGGAATTAATTAAACATGAAGGGATGTGTCTCTAGAATCAAAAGTCGCGTCCCTTCCTTCTTCCTTTGCTGCCATCGATCCAAAGATGTCTCCAAGAGACATGTTGATTTGCGAACAGCCATGTCCCAAGGATATACCCTTTCGATTTAGGGTAGAGGTTACCAACTTCCTGTTTGTCAACTTTGGTCCTCATAATTTATAACCGCCATCTAACTATGTTTACACTAATACATAATTAACCCTTATACTTGAGGATGTGTAGGGATTATTGGTTTCATTTAATTATTGGCCCCAATGGATCTTTGATCTCTAGACAATCGAATAACTTGAATATATAAACTGAGAATTTGAATACAATACAATGGAATTGTTGAGAGTGATTTACAAATGAGAAATCTATCCCTATTTATAGTTTCTAAAGGGTGTGATCTAATAGACGCGTCTCTTCACGAACTGGTGCGTCCTTTGAATATGTGGATGTAATTAAACATGAAGGGGTGTGTCTCTAGAATCAAAAGTCGCGTCCCTTCCTTCTTCCTTTGCAGCCATCGATCCAAAGATGTCTCCAAGAGACATGTTGATTTGCGAACAGCCATGTCCCAAGGATATACCCTTTCGATTTAGGGTGCAGGTTACCAACTTCCTGTTTGTCAACTTTGGTCCTCATAATTTATAACCGCCATCTAACTATGTTTACACTAATACATAATTAACCCTTATACTTGAGGATGTGTAGGGATTATTGGTTTCATTCACCCCCTAATCACGAACATCCTTAAGTTGTTGCAGATCTTGAACTCTGAGCAGTTTTATCTTATCGGATCTCCTCTGTATTTAACACTTCACATGTATCTTCTTATTCACGAACCTTGCTCCTCACGAACCTTGTTTCACTCGAACTCGCTTCACACTTGTCTTGACCGCACTTGATTTGTATCACACGAACCTCTTCTTGTGTAGTTGTCTCAACACAAACTCCACAGGTCTTGATTAACTTGCCCACCATCATATCACATGACTTGAATCCATATCGCATAGATTTTAGAAAAACCGACTCACTCAGACTTCTCTTGCAGTTGTATCACACAACAATTCCTTCTTCTCACCCAGTCACAGGATTATTTGTATGTTTCCTTCACACGCGTGCCTTCTTCTTGGTCTATCACAGATTTAATCTCGTCATCACGGTTGTTTCTCACAACGGGTTTTTCATCATTGATTGCTTCCCTCATGGATTCTCCACTTTTACCGGATCTAGTCACTAAACTATTTTATTGTACCTTTCACAGGTTATCTCCGCATCACACGATTCTTCTTTCCTTCGACTCCTCACAAATCGACTACACTTTTCCACACGGTTTCAAATCACACAAACCTTTTTTTGATGTCTCACCAATAGTATTCATTGTTTCAATAACTTCAACTTTTTTCTGCATTCACTGCACTTTATTTTTCTACACTCACTGCAACAATTTTCTCTTCTTGTTTCCTACATTCACTGCATCACTTTTCACTATCCTACATCCGCTGCATCATCGTGTTTCTTTGGATTCACTGCGTCTACAATTGTCTATTCCGCATAGCACTTTGTTTCTGATTACAAAAACCTTCGAGCCTTCACTTGGTAATTCTAGATTCTTCGAACACACTTCGAATCACTCGAATGATTTGTCTTTACTCGCTTCTTCTTCACGATCGACTCACTCGATTTTCTTTTCCCAATTGATTCGCTCAATTTTCTTTTCTATACTATGAATTTGGCCTTCAAACCTTCACCCGCGAATAAAACTGATAGCGTATAACCACCGAATTAAATTTTGATTCTTCCTGGCCCTCCAAATGAAACAAAAATAACCCTGTTCTGTGTTACTGTACTCGGTTCGATACACTTACAAACCCTAGTCTGATTGCTAACTTAGAATTCTCACAACCCTTACTTTCTTGTTTCTAAAATTTCTTGGCCACCAATACGAACCATTGTACCGGTAAATTCAATTCCCTTGAATTCAACAAACTCTCAAATCTTTAACCCGCGTATAACCCGAAACGCGTAATAATCAAACAATCTAATTCGCACTAAACCCCGGAATCAAAAACCCTAGATTCCTAACCCTGGTTCGATAACCTTGAACCCATAAAACTAAAAACTTGCAAATTGAAAAATAGAATGATGAAACCTGATCGCGAATAACTCTGCGATTCGATGCATTGCGATTCCCGTGCCTAGAGCCTGGCGCTCTGATACCAATTGTTGGCCCCAATGGATCTTTGATCTCTAGACAATCGAATAACTTGAATATATAAACTGAGAATTTGAATACAATACAATACAATGGAATTGTTGAGAGTGATTTACAAATGAGAAATCTATCCCTATTTATAGTTTCTAAAAGGTGCGATCTAATAGATGCGTCTCTTCACGAACGGGTGCGTCCTTTGAATATGTGGATGTAAGTAAACATGAAGGGGTGTGTCTCTAGAATCAAAAGTTGCGTCCCTTCCATCTTCCTTTGCAGCCATCGATCCAAAGATGTCTCCAAGAGACATGTTGATTTGCGAACAGTCATGTCCCAAGGATATACCCTTTCGATTTAGGGTGGAGGTTACCAACTTCCTGTTTGTCAACTTTGGTCCTTATAATTTATAACCGCCATCTAACTATGTTTACACTAATACATAATTAACCCTTATACTTGAGGATGAGTAGGGATTATTGGTTTCAGATACGTCAATGATCTGATCGCAATTAAGTATGGTACTTCTTGACTAAGTAGTTCAACATCCCTTTCTTGGGGTTGATAAGAATATTTTTTCTATGTCAAGCGATCAGACAATCGTTCATGTACTCAACGAATGAGCTTTTTCTATATAACATCTTCTAGATGTAGTCAGATTGATGAGCAAAAATAGTACATATATACTCGAACTACAGGTCGAGAATAACTACAATTTGTAAAGGTCACTCAAAATTTTCCTATTTAGTTTGAGAGTTCCCTCTCGATGATGTTTACATTATCACTGTAAGAGTGAAAACTTGTTAAATAGATGTAGCTCATTTTATCAAAATTATACCTCTCTTTTCAGAGTATAGTCGACTGTACCACATACGAGTAGTTTCCTTAAGATTCATATATATAACACATATGGGGCTATTGTTTCATAATGCTTTGAGCATTTTTAATCCTTCAGGGGTTTTCATACAGATGTCATTTGCAATTGTCTCGTACATGTATATGGTGATGACATCCATAAGTTGTTTTATCTGAAGTCATTCTGAGATTGCGATGCTGCTTAAACATCTAAAGATTATCACATCCACTACAGGGGTATACGTTTCCTCTTAATCAACTGCTGGGATTTGGGAAAATCTTTATGTTAAAATGCGTGCCTTACATCGCAAAAACTTATTATTTACGTTTCCTTTTATTTAATGTAACACCTCGTAAAATCACGACCAAAATAATCAATACACATGTCACGGACTTTAAACGTGTAAAGAATTATTTTAGAGGGACTGAAGTTGACAAACAAAGAAAGTATGTGTGTAAAAGGATTCAAAGTGTCAACATGGGATAATTATACCTTTCAACAACCCTACACGATGTTTATACCCTTAAACAAATAAATTATGAATCATACGAAGCCATTTGTGGAAGAAAGTGAAAGATTACAAAACGCAAAGGTTAAAAGTGTCAACATGTTTAATTTATACCTCTGAGTGACCTTTTAACGAATCCGAAGCTTTGTAACGATTATTTATGTTCACTAGAATAAGTGATAAAAATTTCACAAGGTTTCGATATCGTATGAGAAAGATACGCTAACATTCGTAAGTAAGGGGTTAAAAGCGTCAACGTTGAAATTCAGGATTTTTCGGTGATTGTATAACTAACCAAGGACTTAACAAAGTTGGTTTATGACTTGGAGTCCTTAAAAGTCAAGTTGGAGGGTTAAAAGTGCAATAAATAAAGTTAAAAGAACTATTAGAAGGAACAGGGACCAAAATTGCAATTCTGATAAACTTGTAACCTGAGCCTGGCATTCATACCGGCCGCGTAGACCTTGTCTGGGTCTTACGCGGGCCGCCTGGTAGTCACCAGCGACCAAAATGCATGACAGGTGCCTGTGCAGCCTGTTAAACCGACTTATATGCATGGTTTTTGGATCCAGGAGCATGGCCAACAGATTTTCATGCATAGGGACACTTGTTATGCATCAGGGATCATGCATAGACTTTGTTGTAAGGATCTTATGCAATCTAATTCACTATATAATGAGCTCTTGGTTGCAACATTTTGCATTCACTTTCAAAAACCATTCTAACTTAACTTCTGGAGTCTCGTGGAGCTCAAGATCATTCCCTAAGGATCATTAGTCGTGCTAAGTACTTTAGTAAGCTTCCTTAACCTCTTTTAATCGTGTTTTATTAGTTTAATGGCCTAAAGTCAAAACCGTCGTAATTAAGGTTTGACTTAGTGATTAATCACTAATGGTCCAGTCAATTCTCGAATTGAAAGTAGCTTTAAGTTGGTAATTATGTGGGTAATAAACCCTTAAAAGGGCACCCTCTGATTCCCACTCTAACTAGGTCAATTGTCGGGTCAAACTTAGTTGTAAAAAGTCAACAGAAAGCTAATTTTCAAATAAACACATAATTAACAATGTAGAAGCCATAAAACCTGTTTTATCACTTGTATAACTTGGTAATTAATGTAAGAACATGTCTAAGCATGTTCAACCCGACAATTTTCAGTTTAGGCTCGGTTCGGGACCGAAAGTCGCAAAAGTAGACTTTTGCTTTGACTTTCAGTTCTGACCCAATGTAGCATATTTTAGAATTGCCTTAGAACTCTATTAGGACCAGGTTATAGGATAGTGTAACCCTCTGAGGTTATACAACTTGGTTCCTTAGTTATTCAATTCACGTGAATGTTTCCGTTATATGCCTAAATGTTGACCATTATGCCCTTTTGACCTTAAAACGAGATTTTTGAAAATGTGAGAGGAAAAAAACCTTCATTACTGATTTATAAACTTGTCCTAAAAATTTGACATCAGTTTGAGGTCTAGATTAAGAGTTATGCTCAATATCGTAATTAGAAAGCTTTTTATTAATTAAACGGCGTAATTAGCATAAAGCCTATCTAAACCCAAATTTTGATACCAAACTTTTTACCCACTGATGTAATATAATATTTTGGGATGTTTGAAGATTTTTATTTATTTTTAGGCTGAGCATAACATAGGGTTCTTGCTTTAATTCGGTAATTGTCGGTTATACCCTTTTTGCTAATAAAATGAGTTTTACATAATATTTTGATACCAAACTTTTTGCTAATGATTTTATATCATAAATAAAACATTTTGAACTTTATAAACTGATTAAAAACTCAGATTTCCTATTTTAAACCGAAAATCGCTTAAAACCGACTTTTACGCGTTTTAAGCGCATAGTATGGGTCAAAACTATTTTTAGCATATAAAACTTAATACCTACTGATGTTTTAAGTAAATTTTTATAATTAAACAGTAAGCAAAAGTTTTGAACTCAGAATTCTAATTTTGACCTTTAAAGCTTATGTGAAATTACCAAAATGCCCCTACGGTGCATAGTTTGGTTGTAAAAGGTAAATTTCACATATATGCAATACCCTACTGTTATGACTTATAAAAATAAATATTTTTTACTGATTATATCAGACCTGAAACTCAGATTAATATTTAAACTCTTTTATAAGCTTTAAAATGACCAAAATACCCCTAAGGGGCATAATTTGAGTTTAAAACCATTTTGGGCATAATGGAAGGTATCCTACTGATATCACAATACATTTAAGGCATATTAACTTAGGAAACATGTTCATGAATCATTTGGTTACCCGTTATGCATTTATCGCGTTCGGTACGGTTTATGTAACTAGTTTGCCTAAATTAACCGAAATGGGTCAAACCTTATCATTTTCACTTCAAAATCCAGAATGTGTTTAGTTTACCCATATTATACAAGTATACAAACTTGTCGGGTCTAAAGCACATTCTAATCCGGTCTTCGCTTAATCGTGCGTTTTGAACCGTATATTTTCCTTTAAAACTAACCGGTCTAAGTTTAGGCTTAATTAAAGACCCGTTAGGAATCTAATAGGTTATTAAAACCTTCATTCCAGATTAGGAGCCCAGTAAAAGATACTTGCACTTGCTGATTTGTACGGCTGGGATAAATTTATATAATTTGCTCAGGTAAATACTTTTAACTTATTTTCCCTTATACGGGCTTGGGGTACGGTATATAAAATACCGCTTGGTCGGGCATTGAATTGTTAATCATATGAAGGTTAATTTATTGAGATGACCTGTTTAATCTGTTTTGTTTGCTTAAAGCCTTTGGGGGGTTAATGGCCATGTCCCGGATATCCTTGGCATCATTCATTGAAATGGCCACGACCTAAGCACGGGGTGTAGGCATACACCTGCTGGTGCGTATATAAAAATATATAACCGCCTGTTCGAGAATAACTTGTTGCGGGATTATATTATGTGGTGTGTCAATTAATCTTTAATCCGGTATTCAGCCCGGGCTACTGAATGTATAACAAACATGTAATTCTTTTACAAGTTTATATATAAATAATTATCCCAAGTTATAAAAGATGTTTTGTGCCATGTGCATTCAAATCAATTTTCTTAAACATTTTCAAAATGAGTCGGTTAATTGTATTTACAAGTGAAAACTGACGTATTTTCCAAAAAGGTTAAGTGCAGGTACTAATCGAAATAGGCTGGCTACTCCTAGCATCAATAAAGAGTCTTGCAAGCTTAGATGTTTATAAATCTGCTGAACAATGTTTCTTTTAACTTTGATCCGCATGTGGATCCTTCACAACCGTTTTCGTAATAAATAATATTACTTTTATTCGGTTTGTAATGATTTTATCTTTCGACTTCCGCTGTGTATTAAACTGTGATAATTTGTATATGATGATATCAACTACGTCACGATACTCCCCACCGGGCCCACCGGTAATACATGGAAATATCGGGGTGTGACATTTAAAGACACCCATTTATAACCTACTGGTTTGACATCTATGGGTGTTCGAACTGCTGGTTCAAAAACGTTTAGTTTGTCGAGTAAATTTAGTTCAACCTTAAGTCATGTAGCCATTTTGGCTATTTGTGTGCGTACACTCTTGCACACTTTCTATATACGTAATCTTTTTTCATCGATTACATCTATTGCTATAGCATAATAAAATATATCATTTTACACGTGTTTTATTCCGGTTCCATATTGTACTTATTTTGTACATAATTTATCGCGATATCATATTTGTTTGGTACTAGAGTTTCTTTTAGAACTCCATTAGCCTCTTTTGGGGTTTTGACAACAACCTTCTTTAAGGTTTAGTATGCAACCACTTCTGGGGTTTTGTATTCAACCACTTATGGTGTTTTATGTGCCACCTCTTTTGGGGTTACACCAACTGCATTACTCTGCTCTTTTTGTGTTTGTGGGTTTTATCTTTTTGGAACCGATTTATCTCTCACAATTTATTAATATGATAATCATTTTGTGAGTACTTCAATTCGAGCAGATAAGTTTAAGCTGGTATATGTGACTTTGTCACCTTATTTTTGTTAGTGAATGCATCTTGTATTTCATTTGTTATTATTTTCAAATACACGCCTTTTCTTTTGGACTTCAGACCACTTCAGGGGTCGATATATAATATGATGCTTTTTTTTATATTACCAGTCTTTCATTTTCTTGTCTCTCCCTAAGACTGGGAATACGATGTATATATCCCATTTTATATGTTATTGTGGTGCTATTGGTACATAGGCTGCACAACAAAATATATAAAAAAATGGAAACTTGGTTCTCTTTAGGAGACCAGTTGTAATGCGGAGTATTTGTGATAAGCAGTTGGTTTTGAATTGATATAATCAATCGACGAATTCCGTCTCGACTACGTATGCCTCTCACTATATGTCACACCCCGACCGCGTAAAACAACAAATCGCGGCGGAAACATCGGGGCGTGTTGCGACAGAATTTAATTGTTTCATAACCATGGCACACAAAGTGTATTTTATTTATTTAACAAAGGTGTTACATTGTCTTGAACGGTAAACAAAAGAGTTTATAACATAATTAAACATAGTCTATCATCTTTTAAAGTCTCTAAGGCACAGGTCCGCCCTAGTATCATGATCAACATCCTATGGAAAAGCACCTGAAAACACATGTGAAAATAGGTACGTCAGCATAAAAATGCCTGTGAGATACATAGGTTTTTGAAAATAGGATTCATGACTTATGTTTAAGAAAAATGTTTAGTCATGAACCTTGTAATTTGCTTTGTCTTGTAAATCATTTGAAAACAATAAGATCAGATGATATGTATAAGTAAATGTCAGTTAAATAAATGACCATGTAAAAAGATGTGTTTGTATAAGATAAGTTGTTTTGTAAATCAATGTCTTGTGAAAAGTATGTTATTTGTATAAAATGTTATATGTCTCAATATAGAAATGATTCAAATAACGTTACGACATGTAATACCATACAAACACTTATATATAGGAAGTACCAGCGGCGTATCCACCATGCTTGTATCATATTACACACGCATCGTTACTTAATCACTTAATCAAACCAAACCAATCAATGTAAGAAGTCTATGTTTAAACAAATTGTCAAATGTATTGAATAATATGTCAAAGTGTTTATGTCAAGATGTAAATCATGTCAAAATGTCTATGTCAAATATCCATGTCAAATGTCTATGTCAAATATCCATGTCAAATGTCTATGTCAAATATGTCATGTATGGCAAGTGAAATGTCTCAACTGAACCATATGCACAAAAACAAAGTATTGAAGTAAAACTTGGTTTAAATCAACGCTATGTTTTGTGTAAATGCATGCAACTATTTAATATGAACATTTATGCGGTATTGTGAAAATGCATACATCCAAGCCTTGTGACTGTGGTGATAAACCCTTTAAACAAATTAAAGGTCTATCTGTCTTATATCATCGAATTCGGTCATTCCTTTCTGTCCCCTTTCCCTGGGATGTCCGGAACGGGAGTTGTCAATTCCTATGGTACCACTACCTACTAACGAACAGCGTGATCATTGTTAATGAATGTATTGTCCCATGTAAACAAACCAAATGTCATACCAAAATGTAAGCATGTGAAAACAATGCACTAAGTATGTAATCAAATAAACATACATAGCGTGAAATGTCATGTAAAACGATGTACTAAGTAATGCACACAATGGGCACACCTAGTATAAAATGTAATGTAAAACGATGTACTAAGTAATGCACACAATGGGCACACCTAGCATGAAATGTAATGTAAAACAATGTACTAAGTAATGCACACAATGGGCACACCTAGCATGAAATGTCATGTAAAACAATGTACTAAGTAATGCACACAATGGGCACACCTAGCATAAGATGAAATGAAATCATGTACTATTATGTACTAACGAACATAGCATGTATATGATGTGAAAACAGGAAAGCTTGAAAGTAACAAGTAGGCACATGTGTTCCACCCCAAAACAGTTTGGAAAACAGTAAAAGAGGGGTCTATGTACTCACTTGAGATTGCTCAGTTGTATAAAGATAACCACCAAGCAACGCTAGAAATCTCGGAATCAAACGGCACCTAATATAGGTAACTATGTTAATAAACCGGACCTAAATCGGAAGACTGGGTAGCATTAGGGTTTGTAAACCAAATGAGTGTAGGAACTCACGTGATATGGTTTAACAAAGCCTACATACTAAATGAAACTTAACCTAATTGTTTACGACCCATTACGACTCGTTTAGGTAGCTTATGCTACTTTAACGTGTCGTTCGCGTGAAACGCGTTCGGACCGCCTAACTAGTCCTATGACAAGTATTATATGCCTAAACATGTTACATAATCAGTTACGTGACAAAAGTTTAGGTTACATATGCTAAATTACCAATTATGTATGAAAAGGGTATTCTGGTAATTTACCTAAGGCATATAAACTACCTATCATACAACTACTTAAACGTCGTGACCATAAGGTATAACCTCGGAAGGTTATTCCCTACACTATGGTCACCTAATGTATTTGGTCGGATCCTAATGATCGACCAAACTGGGTCGGGTTCGAGGTATAAGCGATTTATTAGATCGCTTACCCTACGACCCTAGACAACGTGGTAATCAGTAGGCATAGTCCCAAGGGACTATGACCATCGTGATTACAATCACGTTGCGAAGTTCTAACGAACTTCGCATTGACCATTACTGGCCAACGCTGAAAGTCAAACAAAGTTTGACTTTCTGACTCGAAAAGCAGTAAAAATAAGGAAAAGAACGAAAGAATACTTACGAAGGGTCCCCGAATGCTAATCCCGATCCAAGAACTCAGGTATGAAACAATGGTTTCAACTTAGAGCTCTCAAATAAGAATTCTTGTGCTTTAAAACAATGAAAGGCATGGGGTATATATAGTTTTCGGTGAACCGTTGAGATCGTTTCATGGAAACCGTGATTCGATCCCATCCGTACACTTGTTGGAAGGTTATGGAAGCCACATATGCTCCTTATCTTAGTGATTAAGTAACTTAAAACATGTGGTTAAGGATCAATTGGTTGCAACTTGTGTTTAGAAACATTGAATCTGCCCAGATAGTCAGTCGCGTAGCGCGACAGGTAGCCCCTTAGGCGTCGCGCTACGCTAGCACCCCATCTGAATCAGAAAGTTTCAATTTTGGCAGCAATGGTCCCTGCACGTGTTTAAGCCCTTTTTCGATGCGTTTGAACCCCGTTAACCTCATTTCAAGGCTCTAAAATGAAGTTAAAGTATAGGGAACTCAAAACATACTCAAAAATATGCCGGAGGTTGGTCCGTTTGGCCGTACGAACGCGATGTTCGCTTAATTACGACGGAATGCGCATAAGCGCGAAAAACGATCCAAATGACGCGACGAATGGATTTTTCTTAAGGCGAACACTAAAATATAATGTAGTCATGCTTACATAAATTTTTGGATGTCCAGATGTATTCAGAACGTAAGTTATGCGCGAAAATGCAAACTTGTGCACTTTTTGACACTTTTAGTCCCTGAATGTCCCAAAAGTTTATTTTAGCACACCAAACCCCTCAAAGCCTATTTCTAAGCTATGTAAAGGATACTTAAGGTGTGTTTAACTTATGGTCATGTTCCGGAATGTTCGTTACAGTTCAAATTGACATACTTTCGCAGTTTGTCATATTTAGTCCCTGTAGTCGAATTAACTTGTTTTTGCCATACCAAAGCCTTCAAAACTTATTTCTAAGTTATGTAAAGGTTATTTAAGGTATGTTGAGTATATGTTGATGTTCCGGAGTATTTCTCGCATTAAACTGAGTACGTTTACGCACTAGTTTGCGTATAACTCTCCAGAAAGCGATGTAGAGTTTGAAATTACATAAAAGTCAAAACATGAAAAATGTATAACATAACAAAACAGACATTGGGATCAAATAACATTGTTTTATTGATAATAGAACTGTTCATAGTGATTACAAGCACAGTTGTTACAGTCTCCCCTACTTGTGGAAATTTCGTCCCGAAATTTATTTAGAGGAAACTCGTGGAAAAAGATGTGGATATTTCGCCTTCATTTGATCTTCGCGTTCCCAAGTAAACTCAGGTCCACGTTTAGCTTCCCAGCGAACTTTGACCAAAGGAATGCGCTTGCGTTTAAGCCACTTGACTTCACGTTCCATGATTTCCACTGGTTTCTCAACAAATTTCAGTGTTTTGCCAACACGAATTTCGTCAAGCGGTATGGAGAAGTTCTCATCAGCTGAACACCTCTTGAGATTGGACACGTGAAAAGTTGGATGAACATTTCCAAGTTCAGGAGGTAACTCAAGTCTGTAGGCTACCTTTCCGATTCTTTCGACGATCTTGAATGGTCCAACGTATCTAGGTGCAAGTTTTCCTTTCTTTCCAAATCTGATCACACCTTTCCAAGGTGAGACCTTAAGTAATACTCGATCACCGACTTGAAATTCCAAGGCTTTGCGTTTTGGGTCCGCGTAAATCTTCTGACGGCTTCTAGCTGCCTGAAGGTTATCACGAACTTTCTTGACCTTGTCAGTTGTCTCTAAAACGAGGGCAGGTCCAGTAAGTTGAGCCTCGCCAATCTCATTCCAGCAGACTGGTGAATGACATTTTCGACCATAGAGAGCCTCGAAAGGAGCCATTTTGATGCTAGTGTGATAACTGTTGTTGTAGGAGAATTCAATCAATTTAAGATGTGAATCCCAGCTACCACCAAAATCGATCACACAAGCTCTTAGCATATCCTCCAGAGTCTGGATTGTTCTCTCAGATTGACCATCCGTTTGCGGATGATAAGCTGTGCTCAGATTAAGTTGGGTCCCCATGGCAGATTGCATGGTTCTCCAAAAATGAGAAGTGAAACGAGCATCTCTGTCAGAAATGATGTTCAAAGGAACACCATGTCGAGCCACAATTTCATCTACATAGATTTGAGCAAGTCTGTCAGCAGGAAAATCCTCACGGATTGGCAAGAAATGTGCTGACTTTGTAAGACGATCAACGACTACCCAGATGGCATCATGACCTTTCTTTGTGCGCGGGAGTTTGGTAACAAGATCCATAGTAATGTTTTCCCATTTCCAAACTGGGATCTCTGGTTGCTCCAATAAACCCGAAGGACGCTGATGTTCAGCCTTAACCTTAAGACAAGTAAGGCATTTTGATACGTATAAGGCAATGTCTTTCTTCATACCAGGCCACCAATACTGAATACGAAGATCCTTATACATCTTATCTGAGCCCGGATGAATAGAATAACGAGACTTATGGGCACGAAGATCATCCTGGCTTGGGACCCACAAACGGTCCATGAAGTAATACGATCCATTGTCCTTCAGTTCCAGAGCAGGTGTTATGTGATAAGGAAATTCCTTATCCATCAATCCTTGTGAAACACAAGATTGTTGAGACTGAGAAATGCGTGCTTGAATATCGGATCGAGCTTGAATAACAGATTGAACACGTACACAATGAAGCTTAGTACGTTCCTTACGACTCAATGCATCAGCTACGACATTCGCCTTACCAGGATGGTAGCGAATTTCGCAATCATAGTCGTTTAGAAGCTCAACCCAACGTCGCTGTCTCATGTTGAGTTCTTTCTGGTTGAAGATATGCTGAAGACTTTTGTGGTCTGTGAAAACCACACATTTTGTACCGTACAAATAGTGTCTCCAGATCTTTAGAGCGAAAACAACTGCACCCAACTCAAGATCATGAGTGGTGTAGTTCTTCTCATGAATCTTCAACTGTCTCGATGCATAGGCTATGACTTTGTTCCTTTGCATCAGAACACAACCAAGACCCAATTTCGATGCATCACAATACACGACAAAATCATCATCACCCTCAGGCAATGATAGAACAGGCGCATCGCAAAGCTTCTGCTTCAAGTGTTGAAAAGCTTCCTCTTGTTTGTCTCCCCAATAAAATGGCATTTTCTTCTGAGTTAGAGCAGTTAGAGGAACTGCAATCTTCGAGAAGTTTTCTATGAAGCGGCGGTAATAACCCGCTAGACCAAGAAAAGAACGAACTTCAGTAGGAGTAGAAGGTGTATCCCAATCCTTAATCGCACTGATCTTGGAGGGATCTACATGAATACCCCGTTCGTTGATAACATGCCCCAAAAATTGAACTTCTTTAAGCCAAAATTCGCATTTGGAGAATTTGGCGAAAAGTTGCTCTTTCTTTAGGAGTTCTAGGGTAAGACGAAGATGTTGCTCGTGGTCAGCTTGCGTCTTAGAGTATATCAAGATGTCGTCAATAAAAACAATGACGAACTGATCCAAATAAGGTTTGCAGACCCTATTCATTAAGTCCATGAAAACAGCAGGAGCATTAGTCAAACCGAATGGCATGACTGTGAATTCATAATGCCCATAACGAGTACGGAACGCTGTCTTCGGAATATCTTCTTCTTGCACCCGAAGTTGATGATACCCGGAACGTAGATCAATCTTCGAAAAATAAGAAGCGCCTTGTAACTGATCAAAGAGGTCGTCTATGCGAGGTAAGGGATATCGATTCTTGATGGTAAGCTTGTTAAGCTCACGATAATCGATACACATCCTAAAGGATCCATCCTTCTTCTTTACAAAAAGAACGGGAGCACCCCAAGGTGAAAAACTAGGACGTATAAAACCTTTGTCAGAGAGCTCCTGAAGCTGCTTAGACAACTCTTGCATCTCGGATGGTGCAAGACGATATGGAGCTCTGGCAATGGGATTTGCACCAGGTACGAGATCGATGCGGAACTCGACTTGGCGTGCTGGAGGTAGACCAGGTAAATCTTCAGGGAACACTTCAGAATAATCCCGAACGACAGGAATATCTGAAATAGACTTACCCTTGCCTTTATCTTCTGTAACATGTGCTAAGAAAGCCACATAGTTCTTCTGCAGATACTTCCGAGCTTTAAAACAAGACATGAGTTTGAGACCACCGGTAGGCTTCTCACTTTGAACCTGCAGGATCTCGCCTGTCGAAAGCGGCACACGAACAATCTTCTTAGAACAAACTATCTCTGCGTGATGCTTAGATAACCAATCCATTCCCACAATAACGTCGAAGCTTCCGAGTTGCATAGGCGCGAGATCAATAGGAAAAAGATGGTCGTTAAGATTCAACTGGCAGTTGTGAAGAACAGAATCAAGAATAATGGGTTCACCACTAGCAACCTCTACTGTCAAAGATTTGCCTAGTTTCGTTCTAGACACGCGAATCATTTGCTCAAAAGATAAAGACACGAAACTCTTATCGGCACCAGAATCGAAAAGAACAGATGCAGGCTGATTATTAATAAAGAACGTACCGTTCACCACATTATCGTCAGCCTGTGCCTCTTGGGCATTCATGTTAAAAACTCGGCCTCGAGCCTGAGCCTGATTTTGGTTCTGGTTCTGGTTCGCCAGTCTTGGGCACCGATTTCTATAGTGGGTCAGATCCCCACAATTGTAACAAGCACCCGGTGGGTATTGTGGTCTTGCAGCTTGACCCTGTTGCGGAGCAGGAGGCTGTGCAACTCGTTGAGCCGGGTTCTGAACCGCGGGATTTTGAGCAGACCGACAAACATTGGCAAGATGGCCTGACTTCCCACAGTTAGTACAGAAACGGCATGGAAGTTGCGGCTGGTGGTGACTGTTGCATCTATTGCACAAAGGTGCATTCCCTGTATAGGGTTTCTTTGCTGGCGGCTGTGCGGGTTGGTTGGTTGGGAGCTGCCTGATTAGCTTGGGCAGTGATAGCAAAATTTTGGGAGGCCTTACGCTTCCTTGACCTCTTCGAAGAACCAGAGTTCTTTCCACTCCCGTTTTGACCTTTCTTGCTATCTTCCTTATCAGCCAACTGTTTCTTGCCCTTGTCACCCTTCCGGTGTAGCTTTCCCTTTCTTATCTGCGACTCGGTCAATGTCGCGGATAACTCAATCGCCTGACGGAGTGTGGCAGGTTCACTACCAGTAAGAATGTCTTGTACCGAGTCAGGTAGGCCGTCGATGTATCTCTCGATAGCCTTGTCGAGTGGGGTAACCATAGTCGGGCAAAGCAAACTCAACTCCTCAAACCGATCCGTATAAACCCTGTGCTCACCACTATCTTGCTTCAAAACATCAAACTCTTTCTCCAATGCTCGCTGTTCATGGCGAGGACAGAATTCCCTCATCATAAGGGCTCTAAGTTCAGCCCATGTCTGTGCGAGAGCAACTTCTGCACCTCGGTCTCTCATCACCCCATTCCACCATGTAAGAGCCCTCTTCTGAAACACGCTCGAGGAGAACTCGACCTTGCGATTATCCGGACATTGCACATGGCGAAAAGTATTCTCTATGCTCTCGAACCACTAAAGAAGCCCAGTTGCTCCTTCAGAACCACTAAACTTGAGTGGTTTAGCCTGGTTAAAATCCTTGTATTTGCATGGAACATTGTTGTTGTTGTTGGCTTGGTTCCATTGAGCAAAGAGATTTGGGAATTGGGCAGCCATCTGCTGCGCAATAATTTCTGCCAGCTCGGCAGTTGCTATCTGGTTCTCGCGTCGAGGAGGCATTCTAAAAGAGGAAAACATGAAAGGAAACGAGTGAGATGATTGGATGAAGAGAATGAGATGAAACAAAATCAACAAAAGCAAAGATGGTGGTCATTTGTCCGTATCACAGAGCAAACAAACAACACACAGTGACTAATCAAAGTAAATGGGTCAAAAATAATGTATAATGAAGACATGCTCGCCTATAAGTGAACACTCATCCCAGGAATTCCCAGGTAAGCACAACTGGTCTCGCGTCTGATGAGATGTATACGAAGTGCTTGCCTAGACAGAAAACCCAGAATACAGGCATTCACCCTTCCAGTTTGCACATGTTCACATTATTTAAAACCCAAAACGTTTGACGGGGATTTGAAAATTTGAAGGCACAAGGCCAAAAATCAAACTGAAAAGGGTTCAAAACTATATAACAGAGGGTTCAAAACCTTGTAATAAATCATTCAAAAACAGATGATTGTTTTTCAAAAATCGTTTCGGAAAATTTGGTTCTTGTTTTGATAATCACCTAAGGATAGGTGATGTACATGTTTTAAGATCTAAACACAAGATAACTCGTGTTAGGGTCCTAGAAAAGTTATAGTCTAGGTCAAAGCATTACTAATAACCTAATTCCCTATAACCATTGGCTCTGATACCAACTCTTCTGTCACACCCCGACCGCGTAAAACAACAAATCGCGGCGGAAACATCGGGGCGTGTTGCGACAGAATTTAATTGTTTCATAACCATGGCACACAAAGTGTATTTTATTTATTTAACAAAGGTGTTACATTGTCTTGAACGGTAAACAAAAGAGCTTATAACATAATTAAACATAGTCTATCATCTTTTAAAGTCTCTAAGGCACAGGTCCGCCCTAGTATCATGATCAACATCCTATGGAAAAGCACCTGAAAACACATGTGAAAATAGGTACGTCAGCATAAAAATGCCTGTGAGATACATAGGTTTTTGAAAATAGGATTCATGACTTATGTTTAAGAAAAATGTTTAGTCATGAACCTTGTAATTTGCTTTGTCTTGTAAATCATTTGAAAACAATAAGATCAGATGATATGTATAAGTAAATGTCAGTTAAATAAATGACCATGTAAAAAGATGTGTTTGTATAAGATAAGTTGTTTTGTAAATCAATGTCTTGTGAAAAGTATGTTATTTGTATAAAATGTTCTATGTCTCAATATAGAAATGATTCAAATAACGTTACGACATGTAATACCATACAAACACTTATATATAGGAAGTACCAGCGGCGTATCCACCATGCTTGTATCATATTACACACGCATCGTTACTTAATCACTTAATCAAACCAAACCAATCAATGTAAGAAGTCTATGTTTAAACAAATTGTCAAATGTATTGAATAATATGTCAAAGTGTTTATGTCAAGATGTAAATCATGTCAAAATGTATATGTCAAATATCCATGTCAAATGTCTATGTCAAATATCCATGTCAAATGTCTATGTCAAATATGTCATGTATGGCAAGTGAAATATCTCAACTGAACCATATGCACAAAAACAAAGTATTGAAGTAAAACTTGGTTTAAATCAACGCTATGTTTTGTGTAAATGCATGCAACTATTTAATATGAACATTTATGCGGTATTGTGAAAATGCATACATCCAAGCCTTGTGACTGTGGTGATAAACCCTTTAAACAAATTAAAGGTCTATCTGTCTTATATCATCGAATTCGGTCATTCCTTTCTGTCCCCTTTCCCTGGGATGTCCGGAACAGGAGTTGTCAATTCCTATGGTACCACTACCTACTAACGAACGGCGTGATCATTGTTAATGAATGTATTGTCCCATGTAAACAAACCAAATGTCATACCAAAATGTAAGCATGTGAAAACAATGCACTAAGTATGTAATCAAATAAACATACATAGCGTGAAATGTCATGTAAAACGATGTACTAAGTAATGCACACAATGGGCACACCTAGTATAAAATGTAATGTAAAACAATGTACTAAGTAATGCACACAATGGGCACACCTAGCATGAAATGTAATGTAAAACAATGTACTAAGTAATGCACACAATGGGCACACCTAGCATGAAATGTCATGTAAAACAATGTACTAAGTAATGCACACAATGGGCACACCTAGCATAAGATGAAATGAAATCATGTACTATTATGTACTAACGAACATAGCATGTATATGATGTGAAAACAGGAAAGCTTGAAAGTAACAAGTAGGCACATGTGTTCCACCCCAAAACAGTTTGGAAAACAGTAAAAGAGGGGTCTATGTACTCACTTGAGATTGCTCAGTTGTATAAAGATAACCACCAAGCAACGCTAGAAATCTCGGAATCAAACGGCACCTAATATAGGTAACTATGTTAATAAACCGGACCTAAATCGGAAGACTGGGTAGCATTAGGGTTTGTAAACCAAATGAGTGTAGGAACTCACGTGATATGGTTTAACAAAGCCTACATACTAAATGAAACTTAACCTAATTGTTTACGACCCATTACGACTCGTTTAGGTAGCTTATGCTACTTTAACGTGTCGTTCGCGTGAAACGCGTTCGGACCGCCTAACTAGTCCTATGACAAGTATTATATGCCTAAACATGTTACATAATCAGTTACGTGACAAAAGTTTAGGTTACATATGCTAAATTACCAATTATGTATGAAAAGGGTATTCTGGTAATTTACCTAAGGCATATAAACTACCTATCATACAACTACTTAAACGTCGTGACCATAAGGTATAACCTCGGAAGGTTATTCCCTACACTATGGTCACCTAATGTATTTGGTCGGATCCTAATGATCGACCAAACTGGGTCGGGTTCGAGGTATAAGCGATTTATTAGATCGCTTACCCTACGACCCTAGACAACGTGGTAATCAGTAGGCATAGTCCCAAGGGACTATGACCATCGTGATTACAATCACGTTGCGAAGTTCTAACGAACTTCGCATTGACCATTACTGGCCAACGCTGAAAGTCAAACAAAGTTTGACTTTCTGACTCGAAAAGCAGTAAAAATAAGGAAAAGAACGAAAGAATACTTACGAAGGGTCCCCGAATGCTAATCCCGATCCAAGAACTCAGGTATGAAACAATGGTTTCAACTTAGAGCTCTCAAATAAGAATTCTTGTGCTTTAAAACAATGAAAGGCATGGGGTATATATAGTTTTCGGTGAACCGTTGAGATCGTTTCATGGAAACTGTGATTCGATCCCATCCGTACACTTGTTGGAAGGTTATGGAAGCCACATATGCTCCTTATCTTAGTGATTAAGTAACTTAAAACATGTGGTTAAGGATCAATTGGTTGCAACTTGTGTTTAGAAACATTGAATCTGCCCAGATAGTCAGTCGCGTAGCGCGACAGGTAGCCCCTTAGGCGTCGCGCTACGCTAGCACCCCATCTGAATCAGAAAGTTTCAATTTTGGCAGCAATGGTCCCTGCACGTGTTTAAGCCCTTTTTCAATGCGTTTGAACCCCATTAACCTCATTTCAAGGCTCTAAAATGAAGTTAAAGTATAGGGAACTCAAAACATACTCAAAAATATGCCGGAGGTTGGTCCGTTTGGCCGTACGAACGCGATGTTCGCTTAATTACGACGGAATGCGCATAAGCGCGAAAAACGATCCAAATGACGCGACGAATGGATTTTTCTTAAGGCGAACACTAAAATATAATGTAGTCATGCTTACATAAATTATTGGATGTCCAGATGTATTCAGAACGTAAGTTATGCGCGAAAATGCAAACTTGTGCACTTTTTGACACTTTTAGTCCCTGAATGTCCCAAAAGTTTATTTTAGCACACCAAACCCCTCAAAGCCTATTTCTAAGCTATGTAAAGGATATTTAAGGTGTGTTTAACTTATGGTCATGTTCCGGAATGTTCGTTACAGTTCAAATTGACATACTTTCGCAATTTGTCATATTTAGTCCCTGTAGTCGAATTAACTTGTTTTTGCCATACCAAAGCCTTCAAAACTTATTTCTAAGTTATGTAAAGGTTATTTAAGGTATGTTGAGTATATGTTGATGTTCCGGAGTATTTCTCGCATTAAACTGAGTACGTTTACGCACTAGTTTGCGTATAACTCTCCAGAAAGCGATGTAGAGTTTGAAATTACATAAAAGTCAAAACATGAAAAATGTATAACATAACAAAACAGACATTGGGATCAAATAACATTGTTTTATTGATAATAGAACTGTTCATAGTGATTACAAGCACAGTTGTTACACTATATTTCACATTGTGCCCAACAATGGTCCCTACAATTGGGTTGTCAAAGAACAGATTTAAACCATGTCAAAAAACAACGTTCCATAGTGTTGGGCATATGCTACATACGGGTAGCTAAAAACTCACATGTAACCATGTATGAATGCCACAGTCCACACAACTGTACATTTCAATGGTCCCATATAAGAGGGATTGTTTGTAGGAGTTTATTGTTTGGAAGGGCATAAAAATTTATTTGCCACCAAAAAAAAAAAAAAAAAAAAAACTAGACATATGATAAGGCATTTTGGGAGCAATGTTTTTAGATTACTTAGAGGTGCTAAGGTGCCAGTTAGCATGTTTGATTGTTTAGCATATCATGATGCTATCTTGATGACATATTTGGTCATGCCATGTGGTGAACGTATAAATATTCTAGTAACTTCTGGTTACTCACCATATTTGATTTAATGGAATATTGTGGAAAATTAGTATCATTTCTAGTAACTTCTAATATAGTCTTCTAGCCATATTTGCTATATGATATATTTTAGATATTTAGTACATTTTCTTTTACACCATTCCAAGGTGATGACTTTTCATTCAGACATAGTGGAAACTTAATAAATTTCTTCGGTATACATTAGAATATGATGCATTATGAATTACAAGATTCGATATCAGCGGGTAAACTATCGATGCTTTTCTGGAGCATTTAATATGCTATTAACACGTGAAATAGTATTAATAGCGTCTCTACCAAGACAACTAAAAATTATATTACTTATGTTTGTGACAGTGTTAGTTGTGATGTGTATCAGACATTTGCCACCTCAATTTGTGATAGCTCTACTGGAGCTTCTAGATTTGCATATGTATGATACATGCATTCACGTGAGTATGATAAGGTCTTTGTGTATCACTGGTTGGTCAATACACTTAACTTCTGGTGGTCAAACATGTCGATCGGGTATCTTCACACGTCTAGAATACGTAATGGAAGAGAAATATTATAGTTTTAGCCTTTGTTTAGAGGGAAAACATGTATTATT
Source organism: Helianthus tuberosus (assembly GCA_030545235.1). Taxonomy (NCBI): domain Eukaryota; kingdom Viridiplantae; phylum Streptophyta; class Magnoliopsida; order Asterales; family Asteraceae; genus Helianthus; species Helianthus tuberosus. Next base: position 28,788,626 of record CM060386.1, on the reverse strand, counting down.
CATAAGGTTTTCCATCACTAGGCTATATGTTAGCCAAAAATGCCAAGTGCGATGAACTAAAGTTTGGGTTGAACTTGAAAAATCATTATTAAAATAAACGGGACTTTGTATACATTTGGGAGAACTTCGGGTTCTCAACATTGATTTAGGATTCATGTGAAATTCAGTATAAATGAGCATCAACACTAACTCAAATGAATTATTATCTATCAATTTAGGTAACTAACATCAGAGTAGTTTACTTAAGCTAAAGTCCACTAATTATTTTCATATCTATTTTTCATCATTTTTATGTTAGGACACATTTCTAATGACTATATCAATGTCTATTAATATTTGTTTAGCAACAACAAGCAATTAGAAGAATAACCATACAATTAATTATGTTGACTATGCATAGCATTGTAACAAGCTAAAATATCAAATCACTAAAGCATAACAATGTTTATCTCAGCGTAGTTGTTTGGTAACCAGCTACCAATGAAATTTGTATTAATTATTTTAACACATTTAACTTGTCCAAAGGCAATACATATAATTGATTAATCAATTAATTTGTATTAATTTGTTATAATTGCTATCGGTTTGGGTCAACTATCTTTATTGAATGGATTAATTAATTAATTAATTGTGTATAGTTACATTGTTTTATGAAATTAACTTATTAATAAAGGTGTCATTTATTTGTCAGTAAAGTGCATGCGTGTCGCAACCCCCGCCCCCTATCTGTCCCGGGAACGGGCGGCCGCAAACTAGGGATGGCAAAAAAGCCCAAGCCCGACGGGTATACCCGAAACCCGAAACATACGGGCCGGGTATACCCGAAGCCCAATGGGTATGGCCCGGGTACGGGCTTAAAAATAGAAAAAATTCGGGTATGGGTACGGGTATGGGATTTAGTGATACCCGCCCGATACCCGGCCCATTTACCCGAATAATACCCGAAAGTATAATATTATAGATTTCCATATATATAAACTTAGTACATGTACTTATTACCTTCTCTATAGTCATATGTGGATATGTATTTGACAAGTGTTTAGTGAACATATAACTTATTTTTGAGCATGTAAATTGGATATGAAAGCTATCACCCTTTATTATGTGGATGTTTTATACAATTAGGTGGTCCTGATACAATGACTTAATTAAGTAATCGTTTTAATTTAGTTTAGTATATGTGGTCTGAATATGATATGTAAGTTATTAATCATATTTTCATTTGTTATAGTCATTAAAATAGTAAATTATATAAATATCAAAGTAAAAATTGTACATTTGTCCCAACGGGTATTTTTAAGAAATTAACGAGTATACCCGATACCCGCGGGTATGCCCAATACCCGACGGGTAATTACCCGAAAAATACCCGACGGGTAACGGGCCGGGTATGGGACAAAGAATTACAACCGGGTACGGGCCTGGGATTACCAATACCCGACCCAAGCCCGGCCCATTGCCATTCCTACCGCAAACTCAGTGTCGGTGGTATCGGTGTTTATTAATTTGGCAGCGGAATTTACATCAGGATCGTAGTTAGGAAATATTTTATCAGAGTAAAACACCACATTTTATAGAAATAAACATATTGGGATAAAACCCAAGTTTTCATTACAAACTGATTTATAGGGATAAATCCCATTTTATTGAATTAAAACGCCTTCTTTATTTAGGTAACTTTTATAGCCACTTTTCCAAGCATTTAGTTCTATCCAGCTGGCTTCTAATTGCCTTTCACATTGTGTTACCTAAAACGCGTTTTAAAAACTTTGTCAGCGGGAAATACTGGTGAGTGAATCCCAGTTTAATCAAGAAACATTAATTTAATTTAAACAGTATTGAGAGCGGTTACAATATTTATATCTACCCAATTACTCATTCAGTGCTGTCAATCCTGACTGGTGGGTCATATTACTCATTGGCTAACTCTTCGTCGAATGGTAACGTGTCTCACATTTTGTATACAAAACACCAACATACCGGCAGTAATCGTAGAATTACAAAGACTCAATCACTGCTAAATTGCATTGTAAAATATTTAAGGTTTTGTAAAATCAGTTTACAAAAAGGAGATTACTCACATTGTTGTCTTAGGTTTTCAGTAAGGATTTCCTGGGAATAATCTATAAATTACACAAATGCACACGTGTTAGTATAATAACCCATTTTAACATTAGTAATACCCTCCTCGAGACGGCATTCCAACGACTACGTCGGGCAGAACCACGACAGCCATTACGGAACCCTAGATCAATCGGGCAGAGTATCTAATACGTATCCAGGGGTTATGATACTTACAACAGAGCAAAACTTCGTTATTTAGGGGGGGTATTATACCCGAGTATAATGCCTATTCTTTAAGAAATTCGAGATTGAGAAAGGAAATGAACGAGCAGACTGAAGATCCGATGCCCTCTACTTATAGGGCTTCACTTCGACTTTTACGCAGCCCGCGTAAGGTATAGCAAAGGGGCCATGCGGCCCGCGTCAAAGATGGTCGACGACGTAGGTGATCCGGGTCAGCTAGTAGGTTCAACACGAGTCGGACACGTGTCAGCACAAGGTTTTGCCGCGTTCTTGATCTCTAGCGGCCCGCGTAAGATCCCTAAGGGGTCTACGCGGCCCGCGACAAACCCCAAAAATTGATTTTTAATTATTTTTAATAATATTCAGGGTATTCGGGGTCCATTTTCGCGTATGAGGTGTGTTTTAAGACATATTGGGATAATTTAAAATATATTAGGGTGTCGAAAATAATTCGAGGGTGTCGGTTTTCTTTAGGGTTGTTATATCCTCCCCACCTTGTTTTAGAGCTCGTCCTTGAGATCTACTGGAATAAGTGTGGATATTTCTTTTGCATTTCCGATTCAAGCTCCCATGTATACTCAGGTCCTCTTTTGGAGTCCCACTTCACTTTGACCAGAACTAATCTCTTGTGCTTGAGGTTCTTGACTTTCCTGTCTTCAATCTGTAAAGGTCTTTCTACAAACTTAAGTTGTTCATTTACCTCTATATCCTTTAGAGGTACTATAAGTGATTCATTAGCTAGACATTTGTTGAGATTAGATACATGAAATACATCATGTATTCCTGCCATTTCCTCTGGCAGTTGTAGCTGATAGGCTACAGGTCCTATTCTTCTAATAATCTCAAAAGGTCCAACATACCTGGGACTTAGCTTCCCTCGTTTAATAAATCTTACTACTCCTTTCCAACGAGAGACTTTTAACAATACTTTATCTTTTACTTGAAATTCCAATGGTTTGCGTCGGTTATCAGCATAGCTCTTTTATCGATCATGTGCTGCTTTCAGTCGTTCCTTGACTTGAATAATCTTGTTGGTTATTTCTTGCACTATCTCGGGTCCAGATAGTTGCTTTTCCCCAATTTCTGCCCAACAGACTGGGGTTTGGCACTTTCGTCCATAAAGTGCTTCGAATGGTGCAGCGTTGATACTTGTGTGATAACTATTATTATAAGAAAATTCTATCAATGGTAAGTGATCGTCCCAATTACCTCCAAAATCAATTACACAAGCTCTAAGCATGTCTTCCATTGTCTGAATTGTCCTTTCGCTTTGCCCGTCTGTTTGAGGATGATAAGTTGTGCTTAGATTTAGTTTGGTTCCCATTGCTTTTTGGAAACTTGTCCAAAAATGAAAGGTAAAACGGCTATCTCTGTCAGAAACAATTGATAAAGGTATTCCATGTAATGAAACTATTTCATTACATATAGCTTACCTAATTGTTCCATATTGAAAGTTTCCTTCATTGGTAGGAAATGAGCTGACTTGGTTAGCCTATCTACAATCACCCAGATTGTATCATTGCCTTTCCTTGTTTTGGGTAATTTGGTAACAAAAATCCATTGTTATCAATTCCCATTTCCATACTGGCATTTCTGATTGTTGTAACAAACCTGAGGGTTTCTGGTGTTCAGCTTTAATTTGTGAACAAGTTAAACATTTAGAAACGTAAGCTGCTATATCCTTTTTCATTCCTATCCACCAGAAATTCTTTCTTAAATCCTGATTCATTTTATCATTTCCTGGGTGCATCGTATACTTAGACTTATGGGCTTCTTCTAATATACGATTACGTAGGTTTCCTAATTTAGGTATCCACATTCTCTTTTCATGGAATCTCCAAATTCCATCTGTTCCTTGTTCTAATTCCTTAATCATACCTTTTAATTTTTCAGTATCCTCCTTGATTACTGATTCTTGTGCTTCTCTTATCTGATCATTTAAATCTACTTGCAGATTTAATTTAAGAGAACGTACCCTTTTTGGCATTTCGTGATACTTTCGGCTTAAAGCATCTGCCACTACATTTGCTTTTCCTTCATGATATTGGATATCACACTCATAATCACTAAGCATCTCCATCCAGCGTCTTTGTCTCATATTCAATTCTTTTTGCCCAAAAACATACCTTAAACTTTTATGATCGGTAAATATGGTAAACTTACTACCATAAAGGTAATGTCTCCAAATCTTAAGGGCAAAAATTATGGCTCCTAATTCTAGATCATGGGTTAATTAATTCTCTTCATGAATCTTAAGTTGCCTAGATGCATAAGCTATAACCTTTTGGCGTTGCATTAATACACATCTATAACCTAGTTTGGAAGCTTCATAATAGACTACAAAGTCTTCAGTTCCTTTTGGTAACGCTAGTATGGGTGCATGGGTTAATCTTTGTTTAAGAATTCTAAATGCTTCTTCTTGCTTTGGTCCCCATTCAAACTTAATGGATTTACAGGTTAACTTAGTTAAAGGAATGGCTATTCTAGAAAAATCTCGAATAAACCTTCTATAATAACCAGCCAATCCTAAGAAACTTCTAACCTCGGTTGGTGATTCAGGGGTCTTCCACTTGGTTATTGCCTCGATCTTGGTTGGATCTACATGAATTCCTTCATGGTTAACTAAGTGTCCAAGAAACTGTACCTGTTCTAACCAAAATTCGCACTTTGAAAACTTAGCATAAAGCTTTTCCTTTCTTAAAAGACTTAGAAGTGCGTGCAAATGCTTTGCATGTTCCTCTTTACTTTTAGAATAAATGAGAATATCATCAATAAAAACAATTATGAATTTATCCAAATATGGCTTACATATTCGGTTCATCATGTCCATAAATGCGGCTGGGACATTGGTTAAACCTAATGGCATGACAGTCAATTCATAATGACCATACCTCGTTCTAAATGCGGTTTTAGGAATGTCCTCTTCCTGTACCTTTAATTGATGATATCCTGACCTTAAATCTATTTTAGAGAACAATCGAGCTCGTTGCAATTGGTCGAACAGATCATCGATTCTCGGTAATGGGTACCGGTTCTTAATTGTGACCTTGTTCAATTCACGGTAGTCAATGCACATACGCATTGATCCGTCCTTCTTTTTGACAAACAGTATCGGCGCTCCCCATGGTGATGAGCTTGGCTGTATGAATCCTTTTTCCAACAATTCATCTAACTGTTTCTTCAGTTCCTGCATTTCGGCGGGTGCCAAACAGTAAGGTGCTTTAGCAATTGGTGCTGTTCCTGGCAGTAGATGGATTCTGAATTCAACTTCTCTGTCTGGTGGTAGTCCTGGTAATTCTTCTGGAAATACATCTGGAAACTGAGATACTACTGGAATGTCTTTTTGTTCTTTTCCTTTAGTGTTAGTGATTATAGAAATCAAATACACTATAGACCCTTTTCTTATATAGCTTACAGTTTTCATCACAGAGATGAATTTCGTGGATCTAGATGGTTTATCTCCTTTAATTATGATCTTTTCACCTTTTGGTGAATTTACTTGGATTGACTTTTGATCACATAAAATACTGGCTTTATTGGTTATTAACCAATCCATTCCTAAAACGACATCAAATCCTGCCAGATTCATTGGGTAAAGGTTTGCAATAAACTTTTGATTTAAAAATTCTATTCTTGCTCCACGCAAGATTTCAGAAATCCTAATCGTTTCTCCATTTGCTGTCTCTACTAGACAATCTTGTGGTAGTTTAGTTAATGACTGATTTAGAAGTTTGCAGAATGAAGTATTAATAAAACTTTGGTTTGCACCAGAGTCAAATAATACTTTAGCAAAAACATCATTAACTAAAAACGTACCGGCTATGACATCTGGAATCATTTTGGCTTCATCTGCTGTCAGAACAAATGCTCTAGCATTTTTAGTGTTCTTGTTGTTTGTAGCTGGAGCTAATTTCGGACAATTTGGCTTGTTATGACCTTGTTCCCCACAATGGTACCATATCCTGTTGTTGGCTTTCCTCCTGCAGTCTTCTTCCTTGTGTCCTGATATTTTATAGAAATTGCAATATATGGAGCATCTTCCAGAATGCTTCCTTTTGCAATACTTGCAATAAGGTGCAGATGTGGAACCTACATTTTTCCCACGGTTGGAATTTCCAGATCGGAATTCCTGGGTAAGTCTTTGAGCTAGGTTTCTTCTCTGATCTTCTTCTCTAGTACGGATTAATTCATCTGTCAAGGTGTTTGCTAGTTCTACAGCTTCTTCTATAGTTTGAGGTCTACCTGCCTTGACTACATGTCTAATTTCTCTAATTAATCCCCAGATATAACGGGAGATTAATACTGGTTCAGGTGATGCAAGGGTTGGTACTATTCTAGCATATTCAAAGAATGTAGTAGTATAACCCTTATTATCTACCCCGGTCATCCTAAGGTTCAGAAACTTATTTGCTATATGTTCCTTTTCATTGGGAGGGCAGAATTTCCTTTCTACCATATTCTTAAATTCCTCTCATTCCATGTTGTATACCCTATCACTTCCTCTTGACTGGAGGATAGTGTTCCACCATTCTAAGGCTGAGTTTTTAAATAAATTAGAAGCAAACATAATCTTGTCTTCTTCAGCACACTTGCTTATTTTCAGAACAGCCTCAGTCTTTTCTATCCAGCGCAGAGTTGCAATGGGTCCTTCATTGCCCGAGAATTCTATTGGTTTGCAGGACCAGAATTCTTTATAAGAACAACCATAAGACATGGTTCTTCTTCTTTTGGGAATGGGCACTTGAAGTACAAGTCCATTGTTCACGCTGTGTTCTGGTTCAGTTGGTCACTTACTGGTATGCTTACTTTTATTTTCCGCATCCTTAACAGTTTGAAGAATATATGGCATTGCATCTATAATTCCTTGTGCCACTATGTGTTGGATGGCACTATTATCCATTTGGTTTCCATTGTTATTGTTGTTGTTCGGATTCTCATTAACCAAGTTAATGTTACTCTGGTTATCGTTATTCAGATTTTCTTGATTTCCTTCGTCGGCCATCTGAATTTTAAATAGTTACCACGTATTAATATCACAAAATAATATTTAATATAGCCAATCACATGACACGCATTTTGGTCAAAAGCGTCGATCATTGCGACTTTACTCTATTCATATAATATGCATCTATTACACACCAGTACTGAAATTAAAATTACAATACCGACTGAAATTTAAAGTTACACTACTAGTAATAGGCATCCGTAGTGGTTTTTTTTTATACACATACACACATATTATATTATTTTATTATAAATATTATTATTACTACCGTTACTACCATCACATTCATGGATATGGATTCATCCAGAAATCCATATTGCGCTCGTTGTATTTCCAGACGAGTCGCTCTCCCACCTGTCGCATTCTTTCACTACTCTCTAAAATTTCCTCACCAAATGTCCTAAGTTCTTGTACAATATCTGCACTCATTGGGGGTGCAGGTTCTAGGACTGGGTTCAGAATCTGGGGTGCGGGTTCCTGGTATGGAGGTATAGGGGCCTGGTATGGGTAAGGATTTTCTAGAATCTCTCTAATGAATACATCTTTATCATAATAGGGATCTAGAGGGTCCAACCCTGGGTAGGCTCCTAGGTTTGGCATGGGTATGTCTTCGTGTATTGGGTAACGTTGCACATAGTCCCTATTGTCATCCCACCATGGGTCGTAATTTGGGTCTAATGGATTTGGTGCTGGTACCCTAGGTATTTCCTCCGGGGTTGAAATCATGCATTTCTAATTAATTTTCAGGGTTTTCTATCTCCATCGGTTGGTCAGGAATTGGTGGTTGTGGTTGGGGTGCTATCATTTGTTCTAGGTTAGGGTCAGCTGCAGTGGTTGCTTGGATGTGGATGTTGGCTATACCCCTATTAATCATATCCTGGGCATAGGCATCGGTTTCTCTTTTGGCTGCTGCTAGTGCTCTCTGGTCTTGTAACTTTTTCATACGCTTCCTACGCTCATGTGCCCCTCGACTGAACCATCCTCTCTTTTTCTGAGGGAATGACTCTTCAGACTGAGCCTTAAACACGAATATTCCTTCTTCCGTATCAGCAGAGTACCCTGAGAGGGCAGGCTGAGAAGAGGCATCTTCGCTTCTAGGCGAACCAGACAATTGACGGTACGCGTCACATGGTCCTTGGTCGCTCATACTGTAAACTAACAAATAGTCAAATAACACATAACAAGAAAATACAATTGTGCACGTATTCCCGTAATTTATTTCCTAACAATTTAAATTTTGATGTCAGCAGAACGCTTCTGTGGCTGAATCAGTGGCTTAGCTCTGATACCACCTTCTGTCGCAACCCCCGCCCCTATCTGTCCCGGGAACGGGCGGCCGCGAACTCAGTGTCGGTGGTATCGGTGTTTATTAATTTGGCAGCAGAATTTACATCAGGATCGTAGTTAGGAAATATTTTATCAGAGTAAAACACCACGTTTTATAGAAATAAACATATTAGGATAAAACCCAAGTTTTCATTACAAACTGATTTATAGGGATAAATCCTATTTTATTGAACTAAAACGTCTTCTTTATTTAGGTAACTTTTATAGCCACTTTTCCAAGCCTTCAGTGCTATCCAGTGTCACGGCCCCCGTCCCGGTTTTACCCGGTCCAGGAGCCGCGGGACAGAAACCCGTGGTAATTATTATGTTGGCAGCGAAAGTTTAACAGGATCTTTTAAAATTTGAAAATGCCCAATTTATTTTATTTCATAATTTGAAAGGGATAACATTCGTAATTTACAATAAAGGTGATTTCACTGGGAAACCCCCCGTTTTACAAAAACATGTTTCTTTTATTTTATTGAGCCACTTCCTCAAGCTTGCAGTGCTACATGGCACTCTTTCCTTGATCACAGCAGATCACCTGAAACATGTTTTAAAAAGGTTTTATCAGCAGAGAAATACTGGCGAGTCATTCAAGTTGCACAAAACGTCACATTGTTATAATATACAGTATTAAGGGTGATTACAATGTTTCTATCAACCAATTACCCCAAATCGGTATTTGTCACTTGACAGTGTCTGTGACTATGATCAGATCACCCATTGGCTAGCCCGTTGTCCAATGGTGACGGGTATCAAGTAATGTATACAAAACCCCACATACCGGCAGTAATTGAAGATTACAAAGACTTAATCCCTGTAATTATAACTTTGAAAATAAATAGGGTTTTGGAAACAATTTGATGAAAAGAGAATGACTCACATTGCAAGTTTAAACGGGCAGAGTTTAGCCTACTGATAAGCCTGATAACCTAATTAAAACAGCAATGCATATGAAACTAGGTCAGTAACTTAATACAACATTTACGATAAGCTCACGAAATCAAAACCCTCACGACGAATGACAAAGGCATAGCCCAGGTACGGGCAACACTTAAACATCCATCGGATACGTTTCAATCGATCGGACATTATATCGTAGCAGTGATCGAGTTAATACCATGTAGTCGTAGCAGCGTTTCCCTACGAAAAACTTCAAATTTAGGCAGTATACTTCGTTTTTTATCAAAGTTTTCGAACACAGAGGAAAGCCCCATGCACAGGCTACTTATAGCCATTTTTTGAGTTTTACGCGGCCCGCGTATTCTTCTTGAACCTTCAATTGATGATATCCGGAGCGTAAATCTATCTTAGAGAAATAGCGAGCTCCCTGAAGTTGATCGAAAAGATCATCAATCCGAGGTAATGGGTATCGATTCTTAATTGTAACCTTATTCAATTCCCTAAAATCGATACACATTCGCATCGAACCATCTTTCTTCTTTACGAACAGCACTGGTGCTCCCCATGGGGATGAACTAGGTTGTATGAATCCTTTACTGAGCAATTCATCTAATTGCTTTTTCAGTTCTAACATTTCGGTGGGTGCTAACCGATAAGGTGCCTTAGCTATCGGTGTAGTTCCAGGAATTAGATGAATTCTAAATTCTACTTCCCTATCGGGTGGTAATCCAGGTAGTTCTTCTGGGAATACATCTGAGTATTCTGATACTACTGGAATTTCCTTAAGTTCCTTACTCTTAGTGCTAATGATTACCGAAATCATATACACTATTCGTTGCTTTCGTTCATAACTAGCAACTTTCATTACTGAAATGAACTTCATCGGTTTACGCGGCTTATCCCCTGTAATCATAATTACTTCTCCGGTAGGTGCATGGATTTCTATGGAATTTTTATCACAGAGGATTCGAGCATGGTTGGCTACTAACCAATCCATTCCTAACACAACATCGAATCCAGCTAAATTCATGGGTAATAGGTTTGCAGAAAATTTATGACCTAAAAGTTCTATATTTTCTTTTTGCAAAACTGTATCTATGTTAACAGAGTTCCCGTCTGCCGTTTCTACTGTATAAATTTACCTAAGTTTGGTTAAGGGTAGCTTAAGAGCTTGGCAGAAAGAAGTATTTACAAAACTTTGGTTTGCACCAGAGTCGAATAATACTTTTGCATAAACGTTGTGTACCAGAAACGTACCAGCTATTACGTCAGGAATCAATTCAGCTTCCTGCGTGGTCAATTGAAAGGCTCTTGCGTTCTTCTTATTAGTTCCTTCAGCAGGTTTGGCCTTGTTATCTGCTGGTTTGACCAATTTAGGGCATTCGGGTCTGAAATGCCCAGCTTCTCCACAGTTATAGCAGATCTTTGTTTTCTTTCTGCATTCTTCTTCATGATGTCCTAGAGCTTTGCAGAAGTTGCAAGTTTCATTTCATTTTTCAAAATGTTTCTTTTTACAGTTCCTGCAGAACGGCGGAGTGGAAGATTGCCCAGTTCCTCTTTTCTTGAAGTTAACATTATTGCCCACCCGAAATCCTTGGGTGATATTTTGAGCCAATTCCTTCTTTCTGTTTTCTTCTCGCGTACGCACCAGTCCGTCAGTCAAGGTGTTGGCTAATTCCACCTCATCATCGATTGTGCGGGGTCTCGCAGCTTTGACAATATCACGAATCTCGCTAATTAAACCCCAAATAAAGCGGGATATAAGTATCGGTTCTTGTTGGGATTGAACCCTACCAGAGGAACAGATAATGTAAAGCCAAAACCAGGTCACAACAGTGGATTCATAATAAGCAGCAGTTTACATTAAGCTTCTCCCTTAAAAGCGATTTATAACATCTGATGATCTCTATCCACTGTCCATATGCAACTGCTGCTGCCCTTTCAACTGCTGATCAATACCTGAAGTAGTCAACCCTGCTGGTCCTATCTACTGATGACAAAGCTCTGCCCAATCAAGGACTGATCAACCTTGAGGAAAGCACTGACATAAAGGAAGAGCAGCTGTTTAGTGAATTATCTGTTTCTTGTATAGTCAGTGGTTAGGTTTAGCAGTGTTTGTGTAAGGACAGTAGATACAGGTTGTTAGGCTGTTAGACGTCGCTTTCATGGTGACGTCAGCTGAGATACCTCAGTGGTTTGGTTTTGTCTATAAATGGAGCAGTACTCTGTACTGTTACATTTGATTCGTTTTGAGAGAGTTCTTCTCATCAATTCAATCCTTTCATCTTGGACAATCCAACCTTGGGGCATCAGGCTGAGGGGGAGTTTACTTTGTAAGCATGTCTGTAATATTTTGCTTTGATCAGTAATCTTTTGACTCGATGAGAAGCAAATGTTATCAAACTATTTTCTCCTTGATTATGTTTACAAAGTTTGTATTCATTTCCGCTGCACTTTACATGTTTTCATATTCACAAATTGTTCAAATCATACAAACAAACATAATCATAAGAGCCTCCGATCTTAACAATTGGTATCAGAGCTTGGACAGTCAAATTCGATCTAACAATCAATTTGACATAACAGTTCGGCTCAAAATTCATTGATACTAAGGATGGTTGTATTCAGTTGAAAAACAGAATAACGAGTAAATCATGATCAAAATGGTTATTCAGAAACTCTATAAATCAACCAAGATGTCATATGACACACAAATCTTACTCAACAAGTGATATCATGCATAAGTCACTCATAGTTTTCAGATCTGGAAACATATCTGTTAAACTGTGGGATTATGTCATATTTTCAAAATTGATTTCAATTGCTGTTATAGAAATTGTGATGTCACCTTATTAAAATGCTAAAGTATGAACCTCAGATTAACAAAAACCTATGTTCATAAAACATTTGTGTTTTTGATAACATAAAAAGAGGGAAACTAAAACTTTAGTCATTCAGATCTTATGTGTTGAAAACAGGTTGAGTTCCTCAAAAGGACAAAATCAACTATGTTAAAATACATAAAGAAAATTCACAAAAACTCAGAAGTGTGTTTATCTCAAAACTTTTGAATTCAAAAGAAAAGAGTATAAACATAAAACACTCATGAGTCAAAGTTTCGGGTAATAATGGTCATTAAGCAACTGTGTGCATTCATCTGCTCAGAAAAAGGCTTTGATTCCGGTGAATGAACTACAAAGAGGACTAGACAAATGTTCAAAAATTCATCTATGTGTCCTCATGTTTGCAATCAACTGACACAGAAAATGGTACCAAACAGTGGTCAAAATGTATTCAGAATGTTCTACCAACTGCTGACAAACCACTGACCATTTTTCATAAACTTGAGAATGATATGATTACGTCTTCTTTTGAAAGTATACCATATCCTTTTTGATGTTGTTCTCAGAAAATCCTTTATTTTTTATATATATAAAGGATTTTCTCGAATAACCAGGATATATTGTTCATTTTTTTTAATAATATATTTTGAACTCTTGCTTGTTTTTGTTGGCAAAAGTTTCAGTTCCTGTCTGGATATAGTACCTTAATTTTGTTGGTATTATTGTCCTCATAAATGGGTCAAAAGGAAATGGTACATATGTCAAGATCATGTCATACTCAGGTTTGTTCCTAAATTTTTATCAAAGGTTGATTGCTAACTGTGCTTAAATTACTAGGGTACTCATGTTTTAATTGAATATTAAACGAAAATGAGTTGCCTTAGCAAAAAGTTCTCATCATCTGGGGTACTAAACCACTGTCCTTCAAAATTAACATGTGGCAAAACCTTGAATGAAAATTCTCAAAACTGTTGCTGAAATACTTGTTCTTCAAATCTGTACCATTTACCCTAACCACTGTTTTGTTCCAACGTCTGATCTCTAAATATTGTCCACTGCTGAAAGTTAGCCACTGATCCTTCATTATCTTGACAAGCACTGATATTCACAATCAGTGTCCTATCCACTGATATGCTATCCACTGATAGTAAAAATCATCCACTGTCCACAATTTTTACCGTTGTAACCACTGATGCTTGATACGTCAGTAGCCCTTAAAACAACTGTTCTCCATCCTTCATCCATTTCATCAGTGTTTGACACGTGGTCAGTTTTTAGCACTCAGATCGTAATAACCGCTGCCACATCAGCGATCACTTTTTCCCTAAATAAAACCCTGCCCTAAACCCCAAACAGGGTTTTACACTGTCGAATTGAATTCCAAAATTCTCTTCTCAAAGCAGTTTCCAACCCTTCTTCTCAAAATATTCAAAATCATTCTTCGTTCTTCTCCGCAAAAATGACAAAATCAAAGTCAAAATCAAAATCAAAACCAAAATCACCACCACCTTCAAAAGAGGTCGCTCAAACGGCCGAAGAATCCGACGAGATACCATACAAATCTCCTCATAATTATCTGGGTTTGCTCACAAAACCTACTGATAACCACACCTTCGACACCATCATTGATACATTATCTGCATCAAAGTACAAAACTTTGTTAACGGCAGATGCTCCCATTTATCTACAAACCCAGAACGAGTTTTGGAAAAAGGCGACGCTTGAAAAACAAGACGACAAAGTCATAGCCATAAACTCCTCGATACAGGGTAAAGTGATTCAAATCACTCCGCAAACAATTTCAGAAGTCTTCAAACTCGATGATCAGAATGGTAAAACTTCTTTTGACAAAAACGAGTTAAAAGCTGATTTTCTGAAAAGGGGTTATGCAGAACAATCAAAGGTAGATACCCTACAAAAGGGTTATTTCCCATCTGCACCCAGATTTTTGTTTCACACACTTTTGAGTTGTGTTTCTAATAAAACAACAGCAATCAACGAAATACCATTAAAAATTCAATGCCTGGGTTACGCTATTTTGAATAATAAAAACTACAACTATTCCCAGGAGATCTTCAATGACATGGTGAAAAACGTTGAAAGTAAAGCATTTTTGCTGTTTCCAAGATTTTTAAGCTATTATTTCAAACAAAAATTTGAAAAAGAAACTGAAAATTTGCTTAAACAAGGTGCCTATTTTCAAATAAAAGGCTTAACAAAAGAAACATTTTCCAGAATGATGGCACCAATAAAAACAAAAGCAGGGGTATCTGAGCAGATTTTAGCGGTTACAACTGCTCCTCAAGTATCAGCTGCTGAGCCCACTGCTCCAGGTGATCATGGCAGCACTTCCACTGCCTTGAAACCCACACCTGAAATTACCAAAAAGACCAAAAGAAAAACTCAAAAACCCCCAAAACCCATCAACAAGGCAACTCTGGAAGATGAGATCCCAGAGCAACTGCCAGTGACAACACAAATGTCACCACAAACCACTGCTACTACTTCCTCACAGCAGTTGGAAGAAAGATCTCAACAATTGCCTAAAACTCCTCCTGCATCCTCACAAAAGGATCAGGTTGTAAGCACAGGGACCCCACAATATGAAGCTCTGGATTCAATTAGATCTATCTTCCTCAGTCCTGATCCCAAGGACATGTCTCTTTCAACTCCCATACCCTCACCAATCATACTACCACAATCCATGCTACCTTTGTTGCATGCAGCTGCTATAGCTCAGACACAAACCAGTTCCTCTCTATCACCTATCACTGAGAGTATACCCGCACAAGTGACTGGGTCTGATGCTACTACTCCTGCTATCCCAGCAACAATTGAGGAGGTTACACCCCCTGAGTTACAAGTAACTCTTGGTGGTAGTTCAAGTGGAGCAGCAACTACAACTGATGGATCAACAGATCTTCAGTTGGACAGTTGTTTCATTAATAAGACTCCCTTGAAGGCAATTTCTTCAATAGCACCATCGGTAACCACCAGTGAGTTGATTCTAACCACTGGTACCATCAAAGGTCTATCAAGTGCTGAAGAAAGAAGTCCCCAGTACCAAGAACAAGGGGCATCAATGAGTGATTTTTGGGACTCAGTTCCTAAGTCACACATTGATACAACCACTGCTGGTGGGGATTCAGATGATCCTACTAATGTAGGTGATGATTCAAAATATCAGAAATTGACGGAAAGAGTTGAAAAACTTGAAGAATCAGTTGCTGAAATTAAAGATATGGTGCAAGAGATTTTAAAAGCTCAAAAAGCACAAGCCACTGCTGTTCCTGCTCAAGCACCTGCACAACATGCATTTGCTGAACATGAGCTTTGGAATATTTTTAAACCCATGCTTGAAAAACAGCAACATATGGCTGATCAAAAGCATGCTATTCATGTACAAATGCTGTCAAACATGGTGGAATTAAGATTTAAGGATACTCAAGCAGATATCAAGGCTATAAAGGCCAGCATACAAAAGACTGCTCATGGTGAAAAAGTTCCTTCAACAATCCTCTTCATGGTTAAACCTCTTGCAGATAATGCCAAAAAGGGGGAGAAGATCAAGTTGAAGAAGAAAGGAATAGAAGATGGGCTGTATATTGAACTAGAACAAGAGAAACAGCCATCCAAACCTCACACCACAAAATCTCATACTTCCATCCACACAGCTGATACACCAGTGGTTACAAAAACTGTTGTCAGTAGCCAAACAACTGTCATCTCATCAACACACACAACTCCAACACACACCACTGCTCTACAACCATCATCATCCACAATCATATCACCACCACTGCCTCCTGCCATAAAGCAGAAGACAGCAGATGTTACAACATCTGTTGTAATGACAACAGTGGTTGAAACACCAGTTGTTTCAACAATTGTTAGTCAGACATTACCTACCATTCAAACTACTGATCCATCAATGACATCATCAGCCTCTCCTACAATAAAAAGGAGAAGGGTTTTCATTCCTGATGATGAGTCATCACCACCATCACCAACATCAAAAATTACTTCACAAACTTCATCCCCTGCTCAAAAGCAGAAGACATCTACTGACACATCAGTAGTTGTAATGACAGCAGCAGTTGAAACACCAGTTGTTTCAACAGCTGTTAGTCAATTATCCACCACTGCTCTCATCACTCCTACATCACAACCTCCAAAGTTCACAAAAGAAAAAGAGAAACAACTCAGGATACTGATGAAAAGTATGATCCTGTTGCTGCTAAATATCCACTGGAATTAGAAGCTGTGAAAAATGAGATGAAACAATTTTACACTGAGGATGATCCTTCTAAAAGGAAATTTCCTTCTCTCATAGGTTTCATAATTCCAGAAGACATGGATGAATACCTCGAAATGAAAGTAAGACAAGCAAGGATAAGAGCCAAAATTGAATGCAAGAATCAAGGTGATGAAGCTATTTTGGAAAGAAGGGAATTCCTGCTCAACAAAGTTAAGCAAATAAAAGAATATGCAAGTGATCTGAACAAAGAAATGTCAAGCCTATCTCCTTAAGCAGATCAACGAAATGAATTGAGAAAAGAATACCTTGCATACATAATGAAAGAAAAGTTCTATCCTGCTGAAAAAACAGAATTCAAAGATTGGCCAATAATTGCACTAAAGCATGAGGCAAAAAGAATTAAAAAGGTTAAAAATGATCCAAGAAAGAAGAAGACAGCTCCAAATTGGAACAAATACAGGAAGCTCATAGCTGATCTTACTTCTGAATATAAGAGAAAGAAGCAGGAGCTGGTGAATGCAAGGGTAGATTCTGCAAATGCCATAGCAAAATGGACTAAGCAGCAAACAGACGAAGCTTATGAAAGGCTTAAGAAAAGGAGGGACACTCCTAAAAAGTCTGACTACAAAAAGCTAAAGGAACAGGTCAAAACTTTTGAAACACAGATCAGTACAGCAGAAGCCTTTGTTACAAAGTTGAGAAAAGAAAGGAAGGAAATGCTGACTGTTGGTGAAGAAAAGCATAAAGAAGATGATCTGATTGAAGAAGCTATCAATAAATTGGATTCAGATAAAGAAAAATTAGCAAAACTACAAGACCTTGCCAAAAGGGTCAAAGTAGTAAGCCAACCATCATCAGCAGATATCACAGACAGTAAGCTTGATCAACAACAGAAACAAGAGCTGCTTGACAAAGAAGTTGCAGAAGATATAGCTGCAGCAAATAAAGTCATTGAAGAAGCTTTTAAAAGAATGTCTGAAGTTCAAGATACTGCTTTACAGTTTTTCTCAAGGCCAAAAACCTCAAGCTCATCAGGAAATAAATCTCTCCCAAGAAACCCATTTGGTTTAAAAATACTAAAGTGGCTCTCTGATCAAAAGACCCATGTATTGACTCTGGTCAGAACCAATGGAGAAGTGAGGCATATATCAAGGAATCAAGCACTAGGCCTGGGTGTTGAAGATCAACTAGATCTCCTTGAGCTTACACTGTGCAGGGATGAAGATGACACAAGTTCCAAGGAATTTGAAGAAGAATTTAAAAGACAAGCAAGGGAACTTCTGATGAGGAATAAAGATCCAGAATAATGACAGGTTTTGGCATTATCTGTTCCAGGGGGAGATTGTTGGGATTGAACCCTACCAGAGGAACAGATAATGTAAAGCCAAAACCAGGTCACAACAGTGGATTCATAATAAGCAGCAGTTTACATTAAGCTTCTCCCTTAAAAGCGATTTATAACATCTGATGATCTCTATCCACTGTCCATATGCAACTGCTGCTGCCCTTTCAACTGCTGATCAATACCTGAAGTAGTCAACCCTGCTGGTCCTATCTACTGATGACAAAGCTCTGCCCAATCAAGGACTGATCAGCCTTGAGGAAAGCACTGACATAAAGGAAGAGCAGTTGTTTAGTGAATTATCTGTTTCTTGTATAGTCAGTGGTTAGGTTTAGCAGTGTTTGTGTAAGGACAGTAGATACAGGTTGTTAGGCTGTTAGACGTCGCTTTCATGGTGACGTCAGCTGAGATACCTCAGTGGTTTGGTTTTGTCTATAAATGTAGCAGTACTCTATACTGTTACATTTGATTCGTTTTGAGAGAGTTCTTCTCCTCAATTCAATCCTTTCAACTTGGACAATCCAACCTTGGGGCATCAGGCTGAGGGGGAGTTTAGTTTGTAAGCATGTCTGTAATATTTTGCTTTGATCTGTAATCTTTTGACTCTATGAGAAGCAAATGTTATCAAACTATTTTCTCCTTGATTGTGTTTACAAAGTTTGTATTCATTTCCGCTGCACTTTACATGTTTTCATATTCACAAATTGTTCAAATCATACAAATAAACATAATCATAAGAGCCTCCGATCTTAACAGTTCTGGCGAAGCCAGGGTTGGTACAACTCTAGCATACTCGAAGAATGTCGAAGTATATCCTCGACAGTCAACGTCCACCATCCGGTGGTTCAGGAACTTATTTGTCATTTGTTCTTTTTCATATTCAGGACAAAATTTTCTTTCTACCAGACTTTTAAATTCTTCCCAATTCATGGCATAAGCCATATCGCTTCCCTTGGCTTGTAGTACCGTATTCAACCATTCGAGTGCCCCTTCTTTAAAAAGATGCGACACGTACATGACCTTGTCTTCCTCGGCACATTTACTTATTTTAATTACTGCTTCAGTTTTCTCAAACCAACGCAGTGCAGCAGTTGCCCCTTCATTGCCTGCGAATTCGATTGGTTTGCAGGCAAGAAATTCCTTGTAAGTGCAACCAGGCGTTGCAGCTTTCATTCTTTTAAGAAATGGGGCTTGCACCACATCATCGTTATTATTAATGTTGCCACCCCCATTTACACTATTACTGAAATTGTCGCTGTGAGTACGTTTGCTGGGAGTAGTAGGTTTAGGTTCAACTGGATTTCGGGCAGCAGCAAGGATTGCTGGAATAGCATTTGTTATTCCCTGGGTGACGATGTTTTCTATATCTTGCCTATTAAGAAAATGATCCTCATTGTTTTGCTTAGATTGGTTAACTTCATTAACTGGTTCATTAACAGCGGGTTCCATCTGATAATTAACCATATATATATAAGTTATTGGCACAAGTAAATAACAACCAAACATAAAGCAATCACACATAAGCACGTTAACACGTATAGCCAAAATTGTCGACTTTGCGACTTCCATATTTTATATATTTTAATATGCGTCCATACACACCAGATATATTACAAAAGTTTTATTTTTAGTTATTTTATGTAATTATATTTTTATTATTATATTATTATTAAACACACATTCCCACAACCACATACGATCCTTATCAGCTGGCATTTCAGAAACGACGTTCCCTCTCGTCGTACTTCCAGGAGATCTGTTCTCCCACTTCCCGGATTATTTCCTGCATCTATTAGTTCCTCGCCATAATGGCAGAGTTCAGCCAAGTTCTCATTGCTCATTGGTGGGTTTGGTGCAGGCTACGGGTCGAACTGAGGGAAAAAGGTGTTAGGGTTATTCAAGAGGTTCTGAAATTGCCAGTCAGTTGTCCACCATTCTTCTAGCTCTCCTGGTAGAGATCGGGGGTGGATAATAGGATCTGGGATAGCAGGTTCCAAATTAACTGGAAGTTGTATTTCAGCTGGGTAATTGAAGAGGTTTTCATCGGCAGGTCCGATGAGGTCACTAAGTGCCAGTTTACGATCCAGCTCCTCCCATGATGGCATTTCCTGGGCTTGCCTTGAACTTTCCCCGATCTCCTTTCCTTTGCCTTTATCCTTCGGATCCTCAGTCTTTATAACTTTCTGTACCGCTGGTTTCTTCCTATGCACACGCCTCCAGCCTACGAGTCTTCTTTTCTTTTTCGGCTTCGGTTTTTCCTGAGGTTGGGCTTGGAATACCATTGGTTCTTCAGTATCAGCCTGGTAGCCAGTGAAGGTACTGGTGGTATCCATATCTGTAGTATGGATAGTAAAGTTTTGAAGTGCTTCGGATAGTTCATTCATGCTGTTAGCATACATGAAGTAACACACAAAATTCTAAGTTAAAATTTTGTAAATTGAATTTTCACATAATCACAGAATGGCAATCGGAAAAATTAAGTATTTCTAAATACTTAATTGGCTTAAATCAGTGGCTCTGATACCACCTTTTTCTGTCACGGCCCCCGTCCCGGTTTTACCAGGTCCAGGAGCCGCGGGACAGAAACCCGTGGTAATTATTATGTTGGCAGCGAAAGTTTAACAGGATCTTTTAAAATTTGAAAATGCCCAATTTATTTTATTTCATAATTTGAAAGGGATAACATCCGTAATTTACAAGTAAGGTGATTTCACTGGGAAACCCCCCGTTTTACAAAAAAACATGTTTCTTTTATTTTATTGAGCCACTTCCTCAAGCTTGCAATGCTACATGGCACTCTTTCCTTGATCACAGCAGATCACCTGAAACATGTTTTAAAAAGGTTTTATCAGCAGAGAAATACTGGCGAGTCATTCAAGTTGCACAAAACGACACATTGTTATAATATACAGTATTAAGGGTGATTACAATGTTTCTATCAACCAATTACCCCAAATCGGTATTTGTCACTTGACAGTGTCTGTGACTATGGTCAGATCACCCATTGGCTAGCCCGTTGTCCAATGGTGACGGGTATCAAGTAATGTATTCAAAACCCCACATACCGGCAGTAATTGAAGATTACAAAGACTTAATCCCTGTAATTATAACTTTGAAAATAAATAGGGTTTTGGAAACAATTTGATGAAAAGAGAATGACTCACATTGCAAGTTTAAACGGCCAGAGTTTAGCCTACTGATAAGCCTGATAACCTAATTAAAACAGCAATGCATACGAAACTAGGTCAGTTACTTAATACAACATTTACGATAAGCTCACAAAATCAAAACCCTCACGACGAATGACAAAGGCATAGCCCAAGTACGGGCAACACTTAAACATCCATCGGATAGGTTTCAATCGATCGGACATTATATCGTAGCAGTGATCGAGTTAATACCCTGTAGTCGTAGCAGTGTTTCCCTACGTAAAACTTCGAATTTAGGCAGTATACTTCGTTTTTAATCAAAGTTTTCGAACACAGAGGAAAGCCCCATGCACAGGCTACTTATAGCCACTTTTTTAGTTTTACGCGGCCCGCGAGGATCCCTAGTCTACGTGTAGGCTTTGTGTGTCACGAGTAGGTTTGCCAGGTGGACGACACGTGGCTTAAACACTTATTCGGAACATTTTTAAGTTGACGCGGCCCGCGTGAAACCAGAAAATTGATTTTTCTTGATTTTTGATATGGATTAGGGTTTCAGGAGTGCGGGTTTTAACTTACGGGTCATTTTGGGGCATTTTTGCAGGTCCTTACATCCTCCCCACCTTATTTAAAATCTCGTCCTCGAGATTTATTGAAATAAGTGAGGATATTTTCGCTTCATCGCCGATTCCAGCTCCCAGGTATACTCGGGTCCTCTCTTTGAATCCCACTTGACTTTGACCAGCACTAGCCGTTTGTGCTTGAGAAACTTGACCTTTCTGTCTTCTATCTGAATCGGTTTCTCTACGAACTTTAATTTTTCATTCACCTCTATTTCTTGAAGAGGGACCACCAGGGATTCGTCAGATAAACATTTCTTGAGGTTAGATACATGAAATACATCATGTACCCCAGCTAACTCTTCTGGCAGTTGTAAGCGATAGGCGACTGGTCCTATTTTCTGGATTACGGGGAATGGTCCTACGTACCTTGGACTTAGCTTTCCTTTCTTGCCAAACCGAACTACTCCTTTCCAAGGAGAAACTTTCAAGAGTACTCTGTCTCCAACTTGGAATTCTAACGGCTTACGTCGATTGTCTGCATAACTCTTCTGGCGATCTCTAGCCGTCTTTAGTCTTTCCTTGATTTGAATTATCTTGTCGGTGATTTGAATTATATTGGGATAATTTAAAATATATTAGGGTGTTGAAAATAATTCGAGGGTGTCGGTTTTCTTTAGGGTTGTTATAATGTGGGACTTTGGGCTTTTGCCAATAAGTCACAAGGGACTCCATTTTTTTTTGCAAAAATAATAGTGCCATTTTAATGTTGACAGTTATCTACTCAATTAAACAGAATGACCGTTGTATTGAAGTGGATAACGGTTCCGCAAATTATGGGATGAGAGAAGGCCTTTGAAAAAACCGATTACACATACAAACAAAGATATTCAAAAGAAAACATACGGTATTTTTAATATTCTGAAAATCACAATCCTGTTCTTGTTACGAATTGAGTTTAATCCGTTCGAACTTTTGAGTATACTAATCAAATAGTTCGTTCTGATAGTTCTCATACGACTCTCAGTTGCTAAAAAGTTGCGCCAACGGTTATTTGATGATTTTTTTTTCATTATAATCAGGGAAAATTAAGGAAAAACCGTTCGAAGGAAAATCAAGAAAAGACGAAAAATTTGCCGGCTATTACGGTTACAGGCCACTCCATTTTCTTGAGCCCCCACGAACAACCGACCGTGTTACCGTAAAAAAAAATTTGGATGTTGCATCACATGATCGAATTCACAATGGAAGGTAACATACCAATTGATTGAGTAGGTTTTAATCGAGATCTATAACAGATCTCCGACCACCATTTAAATTTACGGTTAGAAACCCAGCATTATATTTTCATTTAAAACTTAGCTACTATCTAGCTTGTGTTATGATCAGAATATATATTATTAAAAGGGAATTAGTTGTTACCTGGTTGCCGACTAAAAAGGAAAACGGAAGAATTCGGGGTCTATCACTGTGGGCACATGCCATAGTTTCTGGAGATTGTGAGTTGTGACTGCAACGTAGCCATTACAACCATCACCTATCCTAGTAACTCTCCTTCGGTTTTTCTCTACGGTGCTCGCTTGATTTTTTCACAATGCTAGCAATAACCAAAAAGGGTCTTCGAAAGATTGTCAAGGATCTCCCATGATAATTTTGTGAAAAAGAATGAGATTAAAAAAACTGATGTAAGAGAGCAATCATGCTGATAACGTGTTATAAACAAGAGAGCAAACATAAGAAAAAGATTTCATTCTACCGTATTTTATATACATATATCATATATATAGATCAATACAACAACAACCCTAAAGCCCATTAACATTAGGTCAGGCTTGGCCTATGGGCCTGAATGTCTGCATTCATAACAAATGACGTTTTATAGAAACATAATTAAATACTAGTAAGAGAAAGTGTCTTCAAATTATAGAAACATAACAGTTTTCAAAAACAATATTTGAATTGTTTAGATAGGTGAAATTTGACAACTTTTAAACTATGTTTTTAGAAAGAGGGGTATGACTAGTAAAAAAAGGGGTGTATTTAGCCAACCCCTATGAAAACTCGTTCCATCTTCTAGGCAAGTTATAAGGTAACAACTTTTATAAGTCTTACTATTTATTTTGTTAAGTTTAATATTATAATTAGATTTGATATAATACTAGGAATATAGTTTAGGGTCATAACGAGAGTAATGACTAGCTAGTGCTCCATTCTTTATTTAATTAGTGTCTAAGATTATTCTGGTCTTGATCAGGAAACCAAGTTCGGATTGATTATAGTAAACCATCCAAATAGCAAAGGTGAGTTTTATGAATGTTTTTCAAATGTAAATATCTTTGTCCTAAACTAAATATGGCATGACTGTTGTACGCATGTATATAATCTGAGCATGTCATACACATGATATTTGTGGTCCCTTATGCGTGCCGCTACGGGGGGATGTGTCGGTACTATACCCGTGGTGTAGTGGACATTAACTATATGGTTATGTAAGTTACGTAGTGATGAGGGGTTATGATGACATGGGCGAGTACAAGTCATGAGTAATTAATGTGATTTATAAATTGTGTATATTCATGAACTCACAAGTAATAGCTGACGTCTTTTAAGCATGTGTCACAGGAAATGATGGTCGGTTTTGTGCGGCTTGTCTATCTTGGATATGCGTGGCTAGTGGAATAAAGTATCCCAGACTTTCTTGTCTGGTGGAAATTTTGCATGAACGTCTAAGAATAGTTTGATAAAACTTTGTACTTTTAAGTTTCCAGCTTTTGTACGTCAGAGTTTGTATTAATAAAATAAGTGTATCCTTGTAAGTTGGTATCAATTGTATATGGTGCATCCTTATCTAGGTGTGGTGTCACAAAAAACATAATTTGTCATGAAAAGTGTTATCAGAATGAGAAGAAGTAACCTCCACTCAGAATCCCGATTACCCGTTTTAATACAAAAACCCGTTTACTGATTAAAACATCACATAGACATGGCCTTGGAATTAATGTCTTTGATTAATTATTAGGGACCATTTTTAAATAAACTATAACACCTAACAACCAGTTTGATTATACCAATTTACCAACCCGCTACTGATGCAAGAAAATCACTAATACGCATGATAAACGACAAACAATTCAAGTATAATAAACGTTTACCAGGAAATCAACACAAGTGGTTCAATGTATTGATTATAATAATCAGAAACAAAGTTTAACCTATTAAACCGAGCAATCGTTCATTTGGGGGAAGTCACGAGAAGTTTTGATGCGCATGGTAGTCATCACAACTTCAACTTTCGATTTGGTATGATCAGACATTAAGAAACAGCTTGAACGAGGTGAAGAAACTGAGAAAATTGCCTCCTGGTCTATCTGGATTCGTCTCAAACAGCTGGGAAGAGAATGGGGAAGATTCCATGCATAATTAGGTTAAAACCTAAAAATTTCACTGACTCAGCACTGTCGCGCCACGCGACAATGCACTCCTTCTCCTTTGTGTGGCACAAAGGAGTGATGTTTGACTTTTTGCATCGTCGAGCCATGCGAGTATCCTTCTTGTCTTTGTCGCGTGGCGCGAAAAGTAGTGTTTTCCAGCACCATGTTTTTGAGCAACCTATAGGACCCGTCAAGTCCGTTTTCCTGCTTGGATGTTCTTTTTACCTCATTTTGCCCTTGTTAAGCCAATAAAACCAGACACACAATAAGTGTAACATATCGATCTAAAAACGACTCCTTAACCAACTAAAACGTGTATAAAAATATACAATTCACACACACATCAGGTGGTAATTTACAAGGGCTGCTTGTCTAAACAACTTACGTTGATGCTTACAAGAAAAAGCACGTAATTTTGAAATCAATGTTTTCCACCTAATGAATAAAGTTATAACTTACAACCTACTACTAAGTAAACTTATTTAAGATAAAAAAAAATCTTCATCTAAATACTAAGGGGTGTTTTCATGGAAATGCAATCTATGGAGTTTGAATTTGAATTTGGATTTGAATATAAAGAAATTATAACCTATGATATTTTTGGTTAACAAAATAAGCATGTTTGGTTTGAAAACTTTTTAAAGAAAATTAGAATGAGAAGGTGTTAGTAGTGCACTTCTAACATAATTTGTTTGTAGAAGTTGATAGAAACTTGAATTTAGAGCTAAAATAATACCATGTTTAGTGTACTACAACGGGAATTAGATTTAGAATAATTGTTCTAAAATCCTTTCAACCAAAGTAATTCAACATTTCCCAATGAAGGAACTTAGCCTCTTAATGACCATTCAGATGTTACCTCTTAATGGTTTAAAACCTCTCAATGAATAAGAGGTAACCTCAAGTCTGAATGGTTAAGAGGTAACTTCTGAATGATAAATCATCACATGTTATGTAACACCTCGAAAAATTCACGTCCTATAATGTATTGACACGTGTCATAGGTTTGAACTTGTGAAAGAATGTTCTAGAAGGACTAAAGTTGACAAACATGTAAAGTACGTGAATATAAGGGTTCGAAATGTCAACAAGGGATAAATGTACCTTACAATAACCCTACATGATGCTAATACCTTTAAACGAATAAATCATGGATCATACGAAGCTAAAAATGAAAGAAAGTGAGAGATTACAAACTACAGGGGTTAAATGTGTCAACATGTTTAAGTTATACCTCTGAGTGACCTTTTAGCAAACCCGAAGCTTTGTAACGATTAATTATGCTCACTAGAATGCACGATAAAAATTTCATAAAGTTTCGTTATCGTATGAGAAAGTTATGATCAAATTCGTGTACAAGGGGTTAAAGCGTCAACGTTGAAAATTATGACTTTTCGGGTAAACATAAAGTGACCAAGGACTTAACATAGGGGGTATAAGTCTTGAAGCCCTTGTAAATAAATATGAAGGGGTCAAAGTGCAAGAAATAAGTTTGGTTGACCCTTCGAAAGGCCAAGAGACAAAGATGCAACAACTTGAAAATGTCTAACCTGAAAACAAGGCTCAGGCGGGCCGCGTAAGCCTTGCCAAGGTCTTACGCGGGCCGCGTCCGATGCCCAGATACAGAAAACGTGGACAGCAGCCTGTCCAGCCTTTTAACCGACTTATAAGGGATATTTTCACTACATGGGTGACCCCTAAACAGTCCTAGGCACTTAGGGACACCAGTGGACGGTCCATTATCAGTTGTAGCACTTGTTGTCAATGATCTAAGTGAGATTGAGCACTATATAAAGGCCTTATGTTGCAACTTTGTAACCACACCTTCCATCTGCATTTCTGATCATTTCTGGAGCTCCAAAGCAGACTCAAATGATCACTAATCGTGCATAGGACTTCAGTAAGTATGCTTAACCTTTCTTAGTTGAGTTTTTACTTAGTTTTAGCTTAAAAGTCAAACCGTCGTAATTACCGTTTGACTTAGCGATTAATCATTAATGGTCCAGTGATTAGTCGAATTGAAAGTAGTTATAAGTTGGTAATTATGTGGGCAATAAACCCTTAAAAGGGCACCATCTGATTCCCACTCTAACTAGGTCAAATGTCGGGTCAAACTTGTTATTAAAAAGTCAACAGAATGCTTAATTTCCAATTTATGCATAATTAGCAATGTAGAACCCATACAACCTGTTTGATCATTAATATAACTTGGTAATTAATGTAAGAACATGTCTAAACATGTTCAACCCGAAAATTTTCAGTAGAGACCCGGTTCGGAACCGAAAGTCGCATAATTTGACTTTTGCTTTGAATTTCAGTTCTGACCCGTTTAAGCATATTTTAGAAATGCCTTAGAGCTTTAATTGGAATAGGATACATGCTAGTATAACCCTCTGTGATTATACACCATAGTTCATTAGTTATCCAATTAATATGCATGATTCTGTTAATTGCCTATATGTTGACCATTATGCCTTTTCACCATAAAACGTGATTTTTAAAAATGTAAAAGAGTAGAAACCTTAGTTATTGAATTATAAACTTGCACCCAAAATTTGACATCAGTTTGAGGTGTAGATTAAGAGTTATGCTCATTAGCGTAATTAGAAAGCTTTTTAGCGATTAAACGGCATAATTAGCATATAGCCTATTTAAACCCACTTTTTGATATCAAACTTTTTACCCACTGATGTAATATATTATTTTGGGATTTTTGAAGATTTTTAATTAATTTTAGGCTGAGCATAACTTAGAGTTATAAGCTTAAATCGGTAATTGTCGGTTTTGCCCTTTTGGGCTATAAAATGAGTTTTACATATCTTTTTGACCCCAAAACTTTTGCTACTGATTTCATATGATAAATAAATTATTTTAAACCTTCTGGGATAATAAAAATATTAGCTTTCTATATAGAACCCGGAAACGGCTTCTAATCGCATTTTTAAGCGTTTTAACGCATAGTATGTACTAAAACTATTTTAAACATACAAGGGTTGATACCTACTGATATTTTAAGTAATTTATAATATCTTAATGGTAAGCAAAAGTTGTTTAACTCAGACTTCAGTTTTGAGCTTTTCGGCTTATGTGAAATTACCAAAATGCCCCTACGGTGCATAGTTTGGTTATAATTGATAAATTTCACATATATGCAATACCCTACTGATATAACTTAGTAAATTGAGTATTTTTACTGATTACATCAGACCTGTAACTCAGGATAATACTTAAACTCTTTTATAACCTTTTAAATGACCAAAATACCCCTACGGGGCATAATTAGAGTTTAAATTCGTTTCGGGCATAATAAAAGATATCTTACTGATGTCACAACATATTTGAGGCATATTAACTTAGTAAACCTGTAAATGATTCTCATGGTCACCCGTTACGCCTCTTGCGCGTTCGGTTCGGTTTATGTAACTAGTTTGCATAAATTAGCCGAAACGGGTCAAACCTTATCGTTTTTATCTCAAAATCCAGAATGTGAATAATATACCCATATTAAGCAAGTCTTCAAACTTTTCGGGTCTAAATCACATTCTATTCCGGTCTTCGCTTAATCGTGCGTACGAACCGTATCTTTAAAACTAACCGGTCTAAGTTTAGGCTTAATTAAAGACCCGTTAGGATTCTAATAGGTTATTATAAACCTTCGTTCCAGAATAGGAGGACCAGTAAAAGCTACTTGCAATTGTTGTTTGTGAATTATACTTGCAAAGGTAAATACTTTTAACTTATTTTCCCTTATACGGGCTTGGGGTACGGTATATAAAATACCGCTTGGTCGGGCATTCGACCTTAATCGATTGGTGATTAAGTATTATCGAGATGACCTGTTTAAATATGTTTTGTTTTCTTAACGCCTTTGGGAGGTTAATGACCATGTCCCTGATATCCTTGGCATCATTTTACGAAATGGCCACGACCTAAGCGCGGGGTGTAGGCGTACACCCGTCAGTGCATAAATAAATAATGTGGTATGTCTATTGATCTTTAACCCGGCACGAACCGGGCTACTAAACGCATAAGGAACATGTAATCCTTTTGCAAGTTTATATATTTAAATAATTATCCCAAGTTATAAAATGTTTGTGCCACGTGCATACAAATCAATTTTTAATCATTTTTAAAATGAGTCGGTTAATTGTATTTACCAGTGTAAACTGACGTATTTTCCCAAAAAAGATTAAGTGCAGGTACTACGCGAACTAGGCTGGCTACTCCTAGCATCAATAAAGAGTCTCGCAAGCTTAAGATGCCTAAAGTCTGTTGAACTATTGTTTCCATATTATTTTTAATCCACCTGTGGATAAACTTTCGACTGTTGTGATACTTGATATTACAATATTATATTCGATTGAAATATATCTTTCATTTGCTTCCGCTGTGCATTTAAATATTGTGTTGTTTGACTGTAATGTTGCCAACCACGTCACGATACTCCCCCACCGGGCCCACAGGTCAAACGTGGAAATATCGGGGTGTGACATGTTACATTCTTCTACCTTCTCATTGGTAAAATTCTTAATGGTTCCATTAAGAGGTAGCCTCTTAATGACCATTCAGAGGCTACCAAACAGCCCCTTAATTTAATAGTTATAGTCTCCCACTCATTTACAACTACCATTATTGACCCTAATGCCACCCGTGTCACTAATTTTATAAAACCAACACACCCTTTGTTATTACTTAAAAAAGACTACTAAGCAAATAATATTGCTTAATTTTATAAGTTTGGCAAAATGGCAGATTGGTTTACTATCGGGTACAAATGGGTTCGGGAGAAAACAAGTTAAGGTGAAAACAATTTTCAGTCAAAATGTACCAAAACAAGCATCAACTTGGTTCAGCTCACAACAGTTCGATCAAAATGAGTTCACCCGCTATATTTCTTTTATAGTGGATAATGGCAGCGACAAGCGGACCCAACAATGATGGATTTCATCTTATTCTCTATTATTATAAACAAACTCAATACGATTACAAACTAAAGGCAGGTAGACGAGCAACAAGCTGCGCCGCTACCCCTTTCTGAATAGCAAACCCTACCCTGCTAAACACAAAATTCTGCCCCTTAACATGTGCGGTGTTACTGCTTACCACCTGTTGAACCCGCTTTAGGAACCGCACCGCGTCAGGGGCGAGAGCTCCAAATGTATCGAAAGCGAACAAGACGAACACGTGCTGATTCTCGATGCAAGCTTTTTCGTGTTTAGCTACTTTGCCCTCCTCTGCCTTGGTTATCGCCTGTCCCGCCACAATCCCGTGATCCCTTAGCCCAACGAGGGGGGACACACCTGTCAAATTGACACACGCGTGTTTCCCTCCTTCCCATCTAAAAACAAGAATGTCAGTGGGCCGTAGCGTAGATCTCCCTTCTAATGGATCAGTCAAGAAGTTCACCGGAGCTTCCTTTTTTGCCGAGATCCCTGCTCGCTTAAGGACATCATACAGCACATCTCGAACTAATTCATGTCGATATTTAAAGCCCGGTAATTCTTTGCAATGTACTGCATGCCCCCCAAAAGAATCCAAGCAACACTTCCGACATACAGGACACGGGTCATCAACCGGGAAAAGGGGTATCATTAAACGGTACTTGAGGATAGCCCGGTATTCCACAGCCGACATACATTGCCCTAAACCTTCGATGGGAACAACAGACATGAAATCCTGAGCATGGGGGGCTCGCAAACACTCGAACACGGCTCGCTGGCGAGGGGAAAAGGCAAACTTCTCTTCAACTGTCTTGACGATTTCGCCATATAAGGCATTCGCCAGAATTTTCTGGGCTTTAATGGGGTCGGTGTCTTTAATGTAGAAACCGCCAAGATCAAGATCGGGAAGAGAGCCATGCAGATTGTCCAACGCACCCTTGTAATCAGAGTCCAACAGCTCTCCCACACATTCACGAAGGATGTGGTCTTGAAGAACCCAAGATTGGGCCCTTGAAGCCACAAAAGCGTAGGAAGAGGCATCCTCAGCTGAGAAAATCCCAAGCCCCCCAAAACGTGTCGGGAGGGAAGCTAACCTCCATTGTAGGTCCCCGAAAAAGGCACCCCCACAAACAACAATGTCCTCGATCGCATTCCGAAGCCCCTTGTCAAAAACAGAGACGGCTTCCCCGACATAAGAAGGCTGACACGTTCTAAGCCCAAACAGCAGTTTAGCAACCCCCATACACGAACGAAGCAGGAGGAGTTCGCTCTGAGGGTCCTTAAGGCGTTTGAGGCATCCCATCAGCTCAACCGCACATTTGGCTCTTTTGAGGGCCAAACCAGTAATGAACTGCCCATCTCTACTGACAGCACCACCCAAGAGTTTCACACCATGCACCGGCCTACCAATTTCCCGCGGAAATAAACCCTCCTGAGTCTTCACCCCGTCGCATGTAGGCCAAAAAACTTCAGTTTTTTTAATGTTGAGACGGAGGCCCAAGGAGGGGCCCTCCACTCTAATGATGTCTAAAGCCTTGGCAACCTGAGTAGCATCTCCAATAATGGTCCCATCATCCAGGTACCAGGCGTGAAAAAGAAGCTTACAACGATCTCTGATTCGGAGAACAAGAGGGTGTAAAACAAGGGCAAAAAGAAGAGGCCCTAAAGGATCCCCTTGCTGAACCCCCGTGGAAGACCAAATATAATCATTCCCCACATAAAGCCTAGCTGGTTGCCCGTATAAAAAATCAACCCAAGCAGAGGTGGATGGACACATTTTCCTTACCTCATTCAAAAGAGCAGTTCTATCCACAAGGTTAAAGGCATTCGAGAAATCGACGGTAAGCATAGCCAACGACCCGTCTCGGTGGTGCGCATTTAAGAGCCTGTTCGCACTATGAAGAACCGTCTCAGCCCCGTTTGGAACCCCGACCCCAAACTAAAAGTCGCCAAGATATTTGGCCATATCCTTCCCCACCCCCTTCATCGCTACCTTGGAGACCACTCTCCTCCAGATCGAACCCACTGCAATAGGTCTAATCCCATTATCGGGCTTGAGAAGGGGCGTAAGAGGAGCAGATGCAACAAACTCCGCCAAACTCCTCGGACACCCCCCTCGCAAAAATAGGTTAACCACAGCTGAAATCGCCCTGAGTAGCCTAACCGCAATCATGGACCCTCCACCACAAAGGGCGTCCAAAAGGTGTTGAGCCCTCAAACCATCTCTCCCACATGACGTCCCTTTCGGGAAGGATTTGATACACCCAAGCACACTGTCGGTCTCCGCTACAAGGTGAGGTTCTGACGGAAGGAAATTGGGCATGGTCGGAGGGGGCATGCACGGGTGTTTATCCACGAGAGCCTTCATAGTTTTCTTATCATGTGGCGCGACCCCAGAAGAACAAAGGACCTGACGAGAACAATGAACAAAAGACCATTAGTTTATCCACGAGAGCCTTCATAGTTTATCCACGAGAGCCTTCATAGTTTTCTTATGATGGATGCGACGATAGAGGAGGCCATGACACATGAGGCTGGTGTGGCGGGGGCGGTGATGGTTGCAACAATGATAGTGATGGCGGTGGTGATAATGGCAAGGAGGCGTCGATAATGATGGTGGACGTGGTGAAGGTATTGACGAGAACAATGAACAAAAGACCATTATAACGAACAATCATAGGTGTTGCTAGCACATTTAGAACTAATTATCTATATATTATCTATATATTAAAATTTGACAAATGGTATCGGGTACTGGTACCAGTACCAAATTTATCAAACCGGGTATATTTTCGGTATCGAATTGGTTTCGACTTTTGATATTTTCGGTATCGGTTTGGCACCGGTATTCACTGGTTTTTACCCTCAAATACCGGTACCGTACAAGTACCGACCGGTACCGAACCGTACCGTGCCAGGTATATTCGGTACTGGTACCCACTTTTAGGGATTTTTGGTAACGGTATTTTCTGTACCGGTTGGTATCGAGCTCATCAAATCCTGTAACAACGTAGCAACACAAGTAATTGCACCGTTTAGATTAGTTTTCATACACAACCCAATGAATAGTAACATCATCAAGGAGATGAGCAAATGGTATCGGGTACCGGTACTGGTATCAAATTTACCAAACCGGGTATATTTTCAGTATCGAATGGTACTGACTTTTGACATTTTCGGTATCGGTTCGGCACCGGTATTCACCGGTTTTTACCCTCAAATACCATACCGTATGGTACCGAGCATTTTCGGTGCCGGTACCTAATTTCGATGATTTTCCAGATTGGTACTTTTGGTGCCGTTTAGGGCTGGCAATAGGTAACATGTAGGTAACCT
Source organism: Helianthus tuberosus (assembly GCA_030545235.1). Taxonomy (NCBI): domain Eukaryota; kingdom Viridiplantae; phylum Streptophyta; class Magnoliopsida; order Asterales; family Asteraceae; genus Helianthus; species Helianthus tuberosus. Next base: position 28,755,226 of record CM060386.1, on the reverse strand, counting down.
GCTAAGACACGATAACAGAAAAGTACACCATGTGATTTTTTACGTTTTTAAAAATAATCAAAATTTAAAAGTTAGGATCCATTATTTCTCCTTCTAGGTGCATAAAATATACATCTGTCTTATAGACATTGGATATAAAGTAGTTAAACGAGTCGTATTCATGTTTAAAATTTTTGTTGTTCTTATTATCAGATACCTGTTAAACCTGCTAAGACGCGATTTGCCAGCCCTGGTGCCGTTACCTGTACCGAGCTCATCCATATTTTAACGTGTTAGTACCATAATAACTAAACTGAAAACAGCCGAATTTCCAACGTGCAGGACGTGTGGGTCCTATTATTATATATTAGATTATTTAAAATCATTTTTAGGACGAATTCACTATCATTACCACGTCATTTTTATTTGTGTTTTGATATTCGATATTTGCTTGCCGTTGGCGACACGCGTTTCGCAAACATTAGGTCCCCACCGCAACACGCGGGCAGAAAATCAACTAGTTTAATTTAAAATCTTATAAGAGTAACTTCTTGTAAAAATATTTTTACCAAAGATATCATCATTGTTAGACTTGAATGTTTCCCAAAATACCCTTGTTTCTTTGGGTATAATTACCATGCCTCAATCCCTTTGAAGGTTGAAGCCAAAACCAAAATCATTTTATTGATAATCTACACCTTCACCATCATCGCCAGTTTTCACCACCGAAAGGGTTTTCTTCTTCCACCGTCAGGTACCCCCCCCCCCCCCCCCCCCCTCTCACTTCGTCTCGTTCGCTTAATCTCTTCACTGTATTCTTGATTATGATTGTAACCCTAGATCTGTCATCATCTTTATTTTCTTATGATACTTGTGCTTATTATACTTTTTATTGATCTTTATATATCCTTGTTTGATGAAAGTTAATATTCTATTTATATAGAATGATACAAATCAAGTTGAATCAGTAACCTAACCTGGATATTATTATTTATATCATTTAAATATTAAGTGTGTTTGTAAGTATTGGTGGGCTTATGATTACTCAACGATCGGATTATTGTTCTTGGGATCTTTGGACTTGAGTTGATTGATTGGCAAGAAACATCCCTTACTTAGTTACTTACTTTTATCAGTTTTATTTAATCTACAATCCGTGTTAAAGGGTGCAATGCGGTTTTTGTCAAGTTCATAGAGTGCAATGGGATGGTTTATGCAACCTGTTTTTTTAACCATTTTGAATCTGGGATGTTTTGGGTTTTTATTATGGTCATTAGTTAACCAATGGAGCTAAGTAGTTAATGCGGTAAAATATCGGATATCAGTCATTAACCAATGGAGCTAAGTAGTTAATGCGGTAAAATATCGGATATTGGTCAAGGACCAATATTTGAGATATCGATTATCGCGGTGGGATATCGGTAATTTTAATATCATGCTAAATTTATATATATAGCAATTCAGTATACTCTCCTACCATTAACAAATTAACCTTTTGCAACTTGCAAAACACTAACAATTGTAGCAAGTAGAAACTGACTAAGGGGCTATTTGTTTACCTCTTAATGAGGCTCTTAATGGTTCAGACCTCTTACTGGTTCAGCACTTAATGGTTCAGACTGTTTGTTTCGCGAGCAAATGGCTAACTGGTTTAGACATTTGCCTCTGAATGGTTAAGAATTATACAGAGTCTGAATGGTTAAGACCTCTAATCTGAATTGGTCAGACATTTGCCTTTGAACGGTTAAACATTATACTGGCTCTTAATGGTTCAGACCTCTTACTTGTTCAGCATTTAATGATCCAGACCTCTTACTGGTTCAGCACTTAACCATTCAGAAGTTGCCAAATAGCCCCTAAGACTTTAAACACTAACATTTAACAATAACATGTAACAGTTAAGACTTAAAACACTAATAATAGCAGCAATAAGAAGGAAGACGAATGGTAGAATTAAGAAGAAAGGTACTGATATCGGGAAAATCTGTGATATATCGGTCAATATCGCTGATATTATCGGTACCGATATTCTGACCAATATTTTACACCGATATCTCGGCGGGGGACCGATAACCGATATATCGGTGATATATCGGGATATTAACTACATAGCAATGGGGTTTTATAATTATATTTGTTTTATAATTCCGTATAAGGCTTACGCCTCGTGAGGTGAAGGGAAAACGCCTTGAGGCTCGATGCCGTTCTTTTAAACGTTGATTAATAGCAAAAGTGGCCTTTTTCAGTAATTTGGAAAGGGAAAAAAATAAAAAATATTTTTTTTTGAAAGTTTAGTTACTTAATTTGGCCATGTATATCGAAAAAAAATGCAGAGAACCAATAAAATTTTCAGCGACTATTAGCTTTAAGTTCTTACTCTATTTTTTGTTCTATTGTAGCAACTAAAAGCAACTTCTCAGCTTATTGAAACTTGTTCCGCAAACCGACAAATCACAGGACTTGGAGAAGACAACCTGCTTTTGAGAACTGCATTAATGTTCTAAAGTTACAACACACAGGTATAATGCTACATATGCCATAAGAATTTCTTGAAGTAACAAAAATTTCTTAGTGTCAAGTTTTTTCTACAGCTCTACGAAAGCATCTTTATTTACAGAAATTTTAAGTTTTTTTTTTCCATTCAGGGACTTGTTTGTGATTATATATGGGCTGAATGCACATTTCATGGGAGGTGCAGAGGATGACGAATCACCCTCAAAACGCGTGAAAGCATCTTATACACAACCACAAGGTTATTCAAACGGCTCGTTTCTAAAAGAATCCGCAACTTGCTCATCAATGGCTCGGCCCCTAGCTTCCCAAGGGGACGATGAATTAATCGGTTCACAAGGAATTAAAAAAGTCGAATTCGTTAGAGTTATTGCCGATGCATTATATTCTCTCGGATACAGTAAAACCGGGGCTTGTCTCGAAGAAGAATCCGGAATAACCTTTCACTCACCAACTGTTACTACTTTCATACAACAAATTCTTAACGGAAATTGGGATGGAAGTTTAGCGTCTTTACGTAAAATCGGCATAGCGGATGAATCTATAATCAAGTCAGCGTCTTTTATAATATTGCAACAGAAATTCTTTGAACTCTTGGATCGTGAAAAGGTAATGGAAGCGTTAAAAACACTGAGGACTGAGATATCACCTCTTTCGGTTAACAGTAACAGAGTCCGGGAGCTTTCTTTCTTCATATTGTTTCCTAAATCCAGGATAACTGACGGAGTTTCTGGTCAACGAATGGTCAAATCTAAGGCGCGGTCAGAGCTACTTGAGGAATTGCAAAAAATGTTTCCTCCGACAGTGATGATACCGGATGGAAGGTTGTTACAGTTAGTAGAACAAGCTCTTGACTTACAACGGGAAGCTTGTTTGTTTCACAATTCTGATGCGGGAGAAACATCGTTGTACGCTAATCATCATTGTGGTAGAGATCAGATTCCTTCACAAACAGTTCAGGTTAGGGTTTTGTATTTCATCGTTCTTATTTAGCGTCTTCAGTAGTGTTACTGCACTTACTTGTTCTCTTGAAATTTATACATGAATTCCTAGTGTGTTAATATATAACTAATTACTAAACCTCAAAATAACAATAATATATTTTCATGCTTGGTAACTAGTTAAATATTAAATTAAACTAATTAGGCTTTAAAACTTGAAAAACCGACAAAAGTGTTACGTATGTAACACAATTAACATTTTTAGCACTTTTAAAGCCTAATTAGTTAGATTTAATAATTAACTAATTACTTAGCATGAAACTAATAATAATATAACTAAAATAATTATATTATTATTAGTTTCATGCTTAGTAATTAATTAAATATTAAATCTAACTAATTACGATTTAAAACTTGAAAAACCGACAAAAGTGTTACATATGTAATACAATTAGCAGTTTTAAAGCCTATTTAGTTAGTTACACTTAATATTTAACTAATTATACTAAACATGAAAATAATAATAATATAATTATTATTTTCGAACATATGATTTCCAAGTTACGAGTACTGATTTATTTTAATTACTGTGGTTGTAGATCTTGCAAGAGCACCAGGATGAAGTCTGGTACTTGCAATTTTCTCATAACGGGAAATATTTAGCATCGTCTTCAAGCGACAATTCAGCAATTATATGGGAGGTAACAAACTAACAACACTTTCTCCATTTCACTCAACATTTAAATTATTTTTATCGTATTACGAACTTGATGCTTTTAATTTTTCTTAAAGGTTAATTTGGATGGTAAAGTCTCATTAAAACATAGATTAACGGGCCACCAGAAACCCGTTTCTAGCATTTCATGGGGCCCAGATGATTCCCAGATCTTGACATGTGGCGTAGAGGAAGTTGTTAGGCGTTGGGATGTATCCTCCGGTGAATGCCTTCACGTTTACGAAAAAGGGCTTCTTGGTTTAATCTCGTGTAGTTGGTCTCCGGATGGTAAATGTGTGTTCTCGGGGTTAACTGATAAAAGCATCGTAATATGGGATTTGGACGGAAAGGAGATAGAGTGTTTGAAGGGTCAAAAAACGGTTAAAATATCGGATTTGCAAATAACGAGTGATGGGAAATTGATAATTACAATTTGTAAGGAAACCACGATACTGCTAATTGACAGAGAATCGAAAAGTGAAAGATGTATCGAGGAAGAGCAAATGATAGTTTCGTTCACGTTATCTAGGGACAATAAGTATTTGCTGGTTAGTCTTGTGAATGAAGAATTGCATCTTTGGAACATCGAGGGCCGTATTCGACCAGTTGCAAAGTTTAAGGGTCATAAACGGTCTCGGTTTATTGTTAGGGCTTGTTTTGGTGGACTTGAGCAATCGTTCATTGCTAGCGGAAGTGAAGATTCTCAGGTATAACCATATATTATTTTATGTCAATTGAAAGCGCAAACTGATGCATGATTATTGAAACATGGTTGTAGGTTTATATATGGCATAGGGGATCAGGAGAGTTAATCGAGACGCTGAGAGGCCATTCTGGTGCGGTTAACTGTATTAGCTGGAATCCAGTGAACCCGCATATGTTGGCTTCAGCAAGTGATGATCGTTCGATACGAATATGGGGATTGAAACAGTTAAGCTCTAAACAAAACGGTAAAGGAAAATCGACAGCCAACAATGGCATTCACTATTGCAATGGTGCAACAATTTGAACTGCTTTTTAAAGTTTCAACGTAAATACATCGACTTGTAATTTGAATCTGCAATGCACTTCTGTTATCCTAATAAACCTTCTTTACTGCTTTATGTGTGGTTATTAATGCCTGCTTCTTTACATACTTTTGGGCAACTGTAGCACATTCCAGTGGTTGGATGGTGGTTTATGGTCTGTTAAAATCCAATTATGTTCTTGAAACACATTTGAATTTCGAACCAACTTTTGGTAAAATAACATTTGATTTGACCATTTGTGGTTTGACTGATCCCCAGCTACAAACCCTGTGCCCATCTTCCTACAACTCGGTCACACTTAGTCCTGGAGTTTTGGTTACATTCTTCGGTCTTCACCTTTGACATATGCAAATACACTTTCGCCAATATAAAAATTACCCACATTGACGAATGATTACGCCTTGTATATGTCGAATATGAGGATGAGGATTGAAGTATGTAGTTATGCGTCTACAAGTTGAAAAGACGAGAATTAAGTTGGGGGGAATTTTTGTAGCCATGCATTTTTGTTGACATGAGATGAAGATTGTTTTCTTATTGCTGCATTGTTGTTTGTAGGGATAATTTTCATAGAATCAAGATGTCTTCTAAAGCTCTATGAGGATAAACGTGTCGTAAATGGGTCGAATGAGTTTTGTTTTAGGTAAGCTATTTCGTGTGGAGGCTAGTGTAAGATACAAAACCTTTGTTTTCAAGCCTTCTGATCAGAGAGAAGACAAACGTTAAGTAAACTGAATACATTTGTTATATTACTACATTGAAGTGAACTGTCCCCAAACCAAACCATTCATTCCGGTTTAAAGAAAATTGTCTTATAAGCCAAACCAATAATCGGTTCAGCCGGTTTACCATCAACACCTCTAACTGAATCACTGTACGTATGTAAACTAAAAATGAGCAAGAGAATTGAAGACTTCATACAGTTGTACATAATTCTCCTGCTGCACATAAATTACAAGTCACTTGATCATATATTATTGAGTAACAAAAAACAGCTACTACTCACATTTAAGCAACCGATATCGATTGCAGTAATGCATCAATGTAAGCCTTCAATTTCGCTTTTGTAATCGCTCCTTCTCTTCTGCTTTCTGCAATTTCTTTACCATCTTTGAACATAATCAATGCAGGCAATCCGTACACCTTGTACTCTTCAATTAATTTTGGATTTGCGTCGTGATCGATCTTCACAACCAATAGTTTATCCTCATATTCCTGATAATTAACATAAGAAACCCTAATTCACCACCAGAATGTTTAAAAATCTCAAACCTAGGGCTATTCGGTTCATATCAACAAACTGATTCACAAATCGAATTACAAACGAAATTCAACTGATTTCATAATTGAATTCCATAGTAATAAAATACATGAATATTTTTAATATTATAAAAAACCAAAATAACAAATTATACAATACTACAAATGACAAGGTCGGTTGTTGCCTCCCATTGGCCAAAATGGGCGGCAACTTTAATAGGTTTTTTTTTTTTTTTTTTTTTACCGTTTTGCCCCTAGCGCAAACTAAAATTACGCTTTTGTCTCCATCTCAAAAATACGATTTTGCCCTCAGGTGAAAATTACGATTTCGTCTGCCACTCTCCCATTGGACCAACCAGTTTATTATTTTATATCCATTTTAAAATGACGGTTTTGCCCCCCAGCTTAAAATAATATTACGCTTTTGTCCCAAATAAAATGATATTACGATTTTGCCCTCTGTAAAAAAATGTTTTTTTTCCCGTTAAAAAAATTACGATTTCGCCCTCAGTTGAAAATTACGTTTTTCCCCCCTTCAAAATAAAATGATTCTTTTGCCCCAAACTAAAAATTACGATTTTGCCCTCGGTTCAAAATAAAATTGTGCTTTTGCCTCCAGCTTAAAATTACGATTATTACGCTGTTACCCTAGGTGCAAAATTACGAATTTGTCCCTATTAAAATTTCAAATTCCCCCCCCCCCCCCCCCCCCTTCAAATTTACAGTACTGCCATCACTTTAGCTTTTGGCAATTTACGATTTTACCCCAGTCAAAAAATACAACTTTCCCTCAGTTAAAAATTACAATTTTGCCATTGTTATAGTTTTTTTATCAAAAATATAAATTTAATTGGTTGACTCGATTTAGTTGTTTTTCGTGTCAATGAGCTGCTGCCTAACACTCGCTCATTATTCGTCCACCACCCCGCAACGCGGGCGGGGCATCTAACTAGTTACAAACAAATGACAGGTAAACAGGCAACAAGCTGCGCCGCAACCCCTTTTAATTGCAAAACCGATCCTACTAAAGACGAAGCGACTCTTAAGGGTCGAGAGATTACAAACGAATTGCAAACAAATTTCACCTGATTTCAGTTATGATTTTACAATTCAAATCAACAAACAGATTCATAAATCGAATTACAAACAAAGTTCACCTGATTTCAGTTATGAATTTACGATTCAATTCAACAAACTGATTCATTAATCGAATTACAAACGAATTCCACCTGATTTCAGTTACGATTTTACGATTCAAATCAACAAACTGATCATAAATCGAATTGCAAACGAATTTCACCTGATTTCAGTTACGATTTTATATTCAAATCAACAAACTGATTCATTAATTAATCGAATTACAAACGAATTTCACCTGATTTCAGTTACGAATTTACGATTCAAATCAACAAACTGATCATAAATCAAATTACAAACAAATTACACCTAATTTCAGTTACGAGTTTGTTAAAAAAAAAAAAGTAAGGTTAGAGCATATTATGATATTAATAATACCTTTGATAATGATTCAATGGCGGGAGCGACTAACCGGCAAGGACCGCACCAGCCAGCAACAAACTCAACAAGAACAGGACGATCGGATTTCAAGACGACGTCCGGAAATTGACTCTCGTTAATCTCTGTAACTCCGCATTTGATGGCGAATTTGACGGTGAACGAGGAGGATGATGAAGGTGAGTTTTGGAACGAGTGATTGAGTTTTCTGAATGAAGGTTTTCGGCAGAACGACGTCGTAACGGAGTGGAAGCATGAATTAAATGAACGGACCGGCGGACGGCGGGAAATGGCGGGAGTGGAAGAAGAAGATGATGCGATGAGAGTGTCCATTGATTGGGTAACGAGATGATGAAAACGTTATCGGTGATAAGAGGACTCCAGGCGAAAGTGAAGATGACGTGGATAAGACACGAATATACTCGAATTTTATTCTATTTATTTTCATTATAATAATAATAATAATAATTTAATAAATTAAGTGGCGCCAACACCATCCACGTAGCCCATGAAGCACCCACCTGCCATTCGGGTCGGGTCCTACCCATCTGCTCGTTCAAGTGTTATTCGGTGGCGACTCTCCTCTTCACGCTTCATCGGCATGGTAAGACGCTCGTGTTAGTACTGCAAAAGAGTAGCCACTAAAGGATTAACTGGAACATCGGATGAACAAAAAACAAGATCAGAAACGTATCATGTGACACGTTCAGGTGTTATGCTTTCTTTGATTATGGAACACCGGGTTTTTCACTAAGGCAATTGCTGAAGTTTAATAGACTTTTAACATTACTTTATGCGATTGTCTCTACCAGTAACTTCACTTATTAACTCTCGCAATCAAATAGCCTGACAAGCTGCTGAACTAGTTGTACCTTCACATGATGATAAAGCAATTGTACTATGTTTTTGCGAACACCAAGTAATTGGTTCAGAACCACAGTAAAACACTTGTCCTTTTGTACTCCAACTATCATCAGCATCAATATTGTAACTTCCATCGCTGTAGCAATATAACACACCCTTTGCTTTTCTCGGATTCGTAATCTCGTAGCTCCCAATTCCCTTCAAATATCGGACTATTTGTATAATTTCCACCGCATGGCTTTGTCTTAGATTTTTCATGTACCGTCTAACAATGTCGATTGGATAAGCGAGATCCGGACGTGTCTGAAGTAAAAAACGCTCATCTTCTTCACCCCACCCAATCCAACCCTATCCTCACCCAACCCAATAGCTCACGTCACCCACACAATTCATCTTCAACCTTTCTCTGTATCAAACTTTCCAAAACCCTAGAGATAGAAACAGACACAGGACAAACCAACAATGGACAAAAGGTACTAATTTATTGTGTTTTCCCATTCAAATTACTTAACAATTTTTCTGTGAAGATTAACATCACCATTTTGATAATATATATCAAGATTCAAGATATTGATATGATGATACATATGTGGTGGGTGCATTTCACCTAGGTACAAATGGATCCGACTACTTCAAATGGAAAATTGCATACAACTTTGTCACACCGTAGTTTTCTGGTGAGCGCGGACTTAGGGTTTATGCGATGACAGTCGGATAATAATATTACAATTAGCAACGGAAGAAAAAAAAATAAAGTACAAGTATAAAACTGGAAAATATTAAATAAAATTTATAGCGTTGTGCTCGGTACAAAATATCTCACAAGGCAAAATCGAAATAAAAAAAAAAAACTTTAGACATCATAGGTCTTTAGCCATGGAGTAGCAAATTCCAAAGCCTTATGGCCGAACCGAATCCAACCTACTATTGAAGTTCATCACCTCAGGTCAATCATTAAAAATACGTCAGTTTTCACTGATAAATACTATTAACTGACACATTTTGAAAACATTTTAAAAATATTTTTATTCAATAATCATTGGGATAATTTTTTGATACCGAATTTAAGGCTTGTCGTACATTCGGGAACCGGTATTTGATCAATATACACAACAAAATATTTGTGTATGTCAGGCGTATGCCTACATCTTGCAATTAAAGGCCATTTACCATTAAATGGATCGGGTCGTCCGGATACGGTACTATTAACTCACAAATATTTAATGTGTTAATCAAGCAAAACGGATTAAAACGAATACCCGCATCTGTAAGCATTTGCCCATTTGCGATGCCCGTACCAAGTGGCATATGCCATATCCCAAGTTTAAATTAAAAAGTGACTAAAAGTATTTGGTTCTCGTAATAAAGTCGTATTCAAAGTATATTAACTTAGGTGCGATTATCTGGAGGGCTCTATAGTCCGAATTAACGGGATTATTATCCGTTAGAATGTTTAGGGTCATTGGTAAGTCTTTTGACTTTGACCCGTTAACTTAGGATTATGCTTGGTTCCGCTAGATTAAGCATTGACCAGATAGAATGTGGTTTATACTCGTATGAGTGAGGAGTCTCGTATGATACGGGTTATTTAACCAAGCATTCTGATTTGGAAATGTTTTGAAAAGGTTTGACCTGAGACGACTAGTTTATATGGTTTATGTCATTTTAACTATTCGTGCAGGTAAATACAAGTTCGGGTGGTCAAATGGGTTAGTGACAAGTCTGACATGTCAAAATATATTTAATAGTGTTATATAATCTATTTTGGTATCAAAACACTTTGTTATAATATTAAAAAGTTCATTTGTCGCAAATTGCATAAAGTTGTGTTTGACTTTTATTAATACATGTTTGACTCGTCACTTGATCCACTTGAACGTGATGATCATGGGATATAATTGTAGAGAATTATACCCTATGTTATAATGATCATGTGGGAAATTTTAATTGAACTTTGACTTGATCAAAGTGATCAGAATCGAAAGTCAAAGCAAAGTCAAACTGCTTGACTTTCGGATAGAGGTGGCACAAGAGCATAACAAGTGCCATAAGAGGTGTTAAGAATGAGATTAGTGTCACTCCAGGTGTTACAAAGGTGAGATCAGGTGGCAAGAATCGCAAGAGAGGTGGCACAAGAGCAAGCAGGTTGCTGCCAGCTTGCTATTTGCTGTCAGCGCACCCCTTGCGGACCACAGACGCACAACAGGTTTGAACATTCTTGCGAACCACAAGGGTTTAAGTGTCGCGATCCGTAAGGGACCTCCAGTGGCCAAATAATTCCCCATTTTCACATTTTTAGCCCCTCGACTTTGATACATGCCCTTTATTTTATACATCTCCTTTCAAAAAATCTGAAATACACAGAGAAGAGAGAAACTATTGTTTTGGTTGGACTAGATTATTTTAAATCTAATAGATATGATTGCTTCCTAAGCTTTCTACTAAAACAATGTTCCAAGTATATCCTGACCATATATGTTTATTATGGTTAATTTTTCATTTTTTGTTTTAAAGGTAAAAAAATAAAAAAATAAGTGTGTATATACAAATGTGTGTGTATATATAAGTATATTATTTATAATTATATTTTTGTTTTTTGTTTAAAGATTAAAAGAAAAATTAAAAAATAAAAGAATAAATGGGTAACTTTAGATTAAAACAAAAATTAAAAAATAAAAAAATAAATTGGTAAATTATCAAAATCGTCTATGAGGTTTGCAAATTGCCAAAAAGTAATTATATATTTTAATTGAGCTAGTGATTTGAATAGAAATAACAACAAAAATAAAAACTCTTTAGTCTAATTGCAAAATCTTTCATTTTTAGGCTTAACTAGATTTACGACCCGCCGCAATGCGGCGGGGATTCTTTAGTTATAACTAAGTCGATTTAGGACATGCACGTTATGTTGAACCTGTCAAACGGGAAAAAAATAGACGATGTAAAAACGTTCACCCACACACGCATGTTGCGTCGTGTTAACTCGGAAAATTTAGAACGAAACGTAAAAACGTTAAACCAAAGACACACGTTGCGATGTGTTAAGTCACAAAATTTAAAACGAAGCATAAAGCGTAAAATTTGCGAAAAATGAAAACAATAAAGAAACAAAGTTGAAAGTAAAAAAAAGTTGTGAGGATAGATCGCAAAAGATAAAAAGTTTTGGGTTAAAAGTAAAAAAAACAAATAGTTTTGGGTTAAAAGTAATTTATGAAATACTTTTGAGTGAAAAGTAAAAAAATCATTTTTTTTTGAAAAACCGCCAAAGCCAAGGTTACAACAACCATATGCATAACCATTTTTTCTTTGAAAAACCCCCCAAAGCCAAGATTACAACACTTCGCGAAAGATGAAAAGTATAAGGGACCAAAGTTGCAAAAGATGAAAAGCTTTGGCTTAAAAGTAAAAAAATATCGAAGTGGTTAAATCGCAAATGATGGAAACTTTTGAATTAGAAATGAAAAATCAAACTAATCAAAGAGGTTAAATTGTATAAGATGGAAACTTTTGAATTAGAAGTGAAAAATCAAATTAATCAAATGAGTTAAATTGTATAAGATGGAAACTTTTGAATTAGAAATGAAAAATCAAACTAATCAAAGGGGTTAAATTGTATAAGATAGAAAATTTTGAATTAGAAATGAAAAATCAAACTAATCAAAGGGGTTAAATTGTATACCAAAAATTAAAACTTTAAACTTAAATTGTTCAAGATTAAAACTTTAGGGTTAAAAAGGAAAATTCCAATTTTTTTTGAAAAACTCTCAAAGCAAAAAGTACAACCTTAAGCATAGTTATGTTGCTGATTTATAGGTTTTTAATTTTAATTAATAATTTAATTTAAATTATAGAAGTGATAAACTTTTAGACACGATTTTAGCATTTACTCTAAAATAACAACTGCATTTCAGAAATTCCAATTCTTAATCATCTTTTAGCCTTTTATATAATTCATTCAAAACCTATAAACAGAAACAGGAATATTTGATGATCTTGACTCGAGAACAACGCATCAGAGAGACCAAAAACCACCACGTGGCACTTCCGCCTACGTGGCAACCTCTTATAGGCAGAACTACCACTGACCACGTTGAGTCAACCTGACACGTCACTAAGTATCAAATACGCTAAAACCTTCTTAAACTCTTCTCTGCAACTCCAAATTCATTCTCACTTTCAGATTCACAGATGCATCTAGGGTTTGTAAACAATATGAACACACATTCATCAAATTATCCTCCTCAAATGCACAAAATGCTGTTCAAATTAGGTCTAATCTCGTTTTTGCTGTTATTAAACTCAATTCCATCACAATCAGCGGTTTCGAGCATCGATCTAGGCTCCGAATGGATAAAAGTAGCAGTTGTGAATCTGAAACCAGGTCAATCTCCGATATCTATCGCCATTAACGAGATGAGTAAACGGAAATCGCCAGCACTGGTCGCGTTTCACGCTAACGATCGGCTGATTGGAGAAGAAGCAGCCGGACTTGTGGCTAGGTATCCTAATAAGGTATACTCTCAGGTTCGTGATTTAATCGGAAAACCGTTTGATTATGTGAAGAAGTTTCTAGATTCGTATTATTTGCCGTTCGATGTGGTGGAAGATTCTAGAGGCGGTGTGGGGATTAAGATTGATGACGGTGTGACGGTGTATTCGCCGGAGGAGTTGACGGCGATGGTTTTAGGTTATGGTATGAGATTAGCGGAGTTTCATAGTAAGGTGATGGTGAAGGATGCGGTGGTTACGGTGCCTCCGTCTTTTGGACAGGTGGAGAGGAAGGGGCTGCTTCAGGCAGCTGAATTGGCTGGATTGAATGTGTTAGCTCTTGTTAATGAGCATTCAGGTGCTGCACTGCAGTATGGGATTGATAAGGATTTTTCTAATGGTTCGAGATATGTTGTTTTTTATGATATGGGATCTAGTAGCACTTATGCTGCTCTTGTTTATTTCTCGGCGTATAATACGAAGGAGTATGGGAAGACGGTTTCGGTTAATCAGTTTCAGGTACTGACATTCGGCATTATGTTGATCATTTATACTATATGTGTTGATTTATTAATTGGTGACTTGTAGTATATATTATGTGTTAGACTTGGTATAATTGTTTAGATAATAGGGCTTCTTAGTTCACACGCTAAACTGCACTAGGATTCTACCCTTGTTTACAGATTGTTAGGTGTATGATTGGCAAAACTTGAATCATATGCAAGCAAAGTTTAACCAATTGTTATGCATTGGAGACGATTTAATCAGTTGACTACTCCCTTAAATTTGGTTGGGAGTAACTTAACCAACACCTACAACCGGAGTGGAAATACGAAACCACTACCAGTACCAATAAGATGAGACTCATCCAACCCAGAGACTCATTACTGAGATTTCCTCCAATTGACAGTATTAAACTATACAGAAAATGCAAATACCAAACAATTGCCGAGAATAGTGAAGAGAACTGTTAATAAAACTGAGACCTTAGTTGCCACCCAGACCATTGACCCAGCCAAGTGGCCAACTGAAACCTTAGTTGCCACCCAAACCGTTGAAACCTTAGTTGCCACCCAAACCATTGACACCAACACATGTGTTCCTTGTGAATTGGATGCCTAATCCTGAATTTTCTAGTAGTTACCTATATCATGTTATGGTTTATGAGGATTCAAAACTTTTGGTGTATTAGTACTATCATGATATTGCTTGATAACTTGCTTGATAACACATGTGTGATGCAGGTCAAAGATGTTAGATGGGACCCTGAGCTTGGTGGTCAAAATATGGAAATGCGGTTAGTGGAATACTTTGCTGATGAGTTCAACAAACAGGTTGGAAATGGGATTGATGTGAGGCAGTTTCCCAAAGCAATGGCCAAGCTGAAGAAGCAGGTTAAGCGTACAAAAGAAATTCTTAGTGCAAATACTGCAGCACCAATATCAGTTGAATCACTCCTTGATGACCGTGATTTTAGGTACATGCCACACATCTTTTCATGTTTCTTTATATTTAGGCATTTGTGTTCTTCCTATGAAATCTGTGATGATGGCCTTTAATCCAATGATAGTTTTTTATTGGAGTAACTTACTTTCACCTTTTTGTCATAGTACGTAAGAAAAAAATGTTTCTTTTCCCAATGTATGTAACATACTTCCACTCGCTTACCATTGTATGCAAATAATCTTCTATGCTGAAATGGTGACATGACGCGGGGTTGTGCCACATCATTATTTATGAAAGTTTTGTTAACTCGCTGGACATTATATTAATCTCATGTATCATTTATGATTTTGTATCCAGGAGCACAATAACTCGTCAGAAGTTTGAAGAGATGTGTGAAGATCTGTGGGAAAGATCTATTATCCCTGTGAAAGAGTTGCTTAAGCACTCAGGTTTGAAGGCTGATGAAATATATGCTTTTGAGTTGATTGGAGGTGGCACTCGAGTACCAAAGTTGCAGGTATTTTGCTATTTCTGTTCCATTCTATCATACACATAATAGTTGTAGGCCATAGATCTTTTTATAATTTCTGTTATTAACATTATATATTTTTTTTTTGCAAAACCTTTCGTGAGGTATCCTCACTTGTTTGGGAATGATGAGAGGTCTTGATCTCGTTGCAATAGCTATCTTTCTTTTATTATTATTTATTATTATTATTATTATTATTATTCATTAATTATTAATTAATGTGTGATTCACAGGCTAAGCTTCAAGAGTTTCTTGGGAAGAGTGATGTTGACAGACATCTAGATGCAGATGAGGCTACAGTTCTAGGTGCTTCATTACATGCTGCAAATCTTAGTGATGGAATAAAATTGAACCGTAAGCTTGGTATGATTGATGGTTCTATGTATGGATTTATGATGGATCTAGATGGTCCTGAACTTGTAAAAGATGAAACCACCACACAATTACTTGTGCCACGGTTGAAGAAGTTGCCCATCAAGGTAAATATTGATCAATTTCTATTCTTTTACTTATGAATGGATCGATTTGGGTTGCTGTTTATCTCCAACGGGTCAAATTTTTAAAGAAGTTAGCTAAAAGTGAAACGATCAGACAGGTTAAAGTTGTCCTAAGTCATTCTTTAATACATACATCATTCAATCTTTTTGTTAATGCATTACATATTTATAGAAGGTGTACAAACCTGTTTGCTGGTCAATCCAGCCCGGCCCATTTTGACCCGTTTTAACCAAACTAGTTTGACCCCTTAGTTGTTAGTGATAGTTTTATCTTAAAAAACTATCAGACGACAAGAAAGCTACCAATAGTTGTTAGTGATAGTTTTATCTTAAAAATCTGACAGATGTACCGGTCAATCACTCACAACAAGGATTTTGATGTTTCACTTTTATATGAGAACGAGAATCTCTTGCCACCTGGCGTTACTTCACGTACATTTGCGAAATATGCAGTCTCTGGTCTTGCTGATGCTAGTGAAAAGTAAGTACTGTAAACTTAAATATTCATCTCATATTAATAAAATGTTTTTTGAATTTTAGATCTCTTATTCTTTAATTCTTTAGGTACATGTCACGCAACCTTTCGTCCCCTGTCAAAGCAACTCTTCATTTTTCTCTTAGTAGAAGTGGCATACTTTCTTTGGATCGTGCAGATGCTGTCATCGAAATATCCGAATGGGTGGAAGTCCTGAAAAAGAATCAGACTCTGCATAATACTAATACTAATGCTTCTACTCCCCTCAACCAAACGGTTGAAGCCGGTTCTACCAACTCAGCAGAAGCTAGTGATGTTCCCAATCCAGATGATTTGACTACCAACTTGGTCAACTCCACAGAAAATAACCAAAATAGTGTAGATCTTGGTACAGAAAAGAAACTAAAGAAACGGACTTTTAGAATACCGTTAAAGGTTTGATTTCTGGGAAGTTACTAGATTCAACCCCACTGGAAAACAATCTCAGTGATTTTGACTTTTGGATATTTTGTCAACTGCTGCAGATCTCTGAAAAGAGTGCGGGGTCAGTAGCACCTCTCTCAGAAGATTCTCTTTATGACGGTAAACTTAGATTGGATGCACTAGATTCGAAGGATGCAGATAGGAGGAGGACAGCAGAGTTGAAGAATGATCTGGAAGGTTACATATATGCTACCAAAGAAAAGGTTTGAATTCCTGTTTGGAATTTGTGTGTGTGTGCATATTAGTTTTTGTTTCTCATGTTGATTCTGTGGTGATGTGGCAGCTTGATTATTTGGATGATTTGCAAAAAGTTTCTTCTAGTGAGCAACGCCAATCGTTCATTGAAAAGCTTGACGAGGTCAGTCTGTCTCTCTCACTCAATGCACACATGTGCAGTATATGTTTTCTATTGGTAGAAATCCACTTAAGTTGTAATAGTCAGATAACCAGTTGTTTTAAGTGTTTGGAAAATTCTTGATAATTTAAGAAATTAATACATAAAATGACCAATGATAATCTTGTGAAAAAAAGGAGATTCATCTTGTGAGATGGGAGTAAAAGTCTCCAATTAGGTTATAAGTGGTAATAAGATAGTTTATTTCTCTTCTATAGTCTATACACACGTGTATGTAAATATATATGCTTATCTAGACTACAAGTATAATTAGATAAACCCCCTTATAAATATAGTATGTGTTGACTTTTTTTGTTGGCGAAATTAATGTTCATTGGTCATCAGCAACTAATGTATATACTCTTTTAGGTACAAGACTGGCTGTACACTGATGGGGAAGATGCTTCAGCTACTCAGTTTCAAGAATGCTTGGACCAATTGAAAGCTATTGGCGACCCTATTTTCTTCAGGTGTGCAATGAACGCAAGTTTTATTTCTATTTCCATATTACGAAACTTATATTCGTCAAAATATTATAGATACAAAGAGCTCACAGCAAGGCCAGAAGCATCACAAACTGCTAAACAGTATTTCAGTGAGCTGCAAGAGGTAAATAAGATCCAATCACATTGTTTCAAGTTGTGGAACGCCGTATTGTTATGTCTCGTCTATGTCTATAATTTATGAACTTTTGGGTGCAAAACATATGACCTATCACTTGATTTTTATGCAGATTGTTAGTGGGTGGGAATCGAAAAAACCATGGATTTCAAAAGAGAAAATTGATCAGGTGAGAATTTCTTGCACTTTTCAAACATTGCTGTTGTTGACCTTTTTAATCATTCTCAACGAAATCATTTTCAGGTATTACGCGAGGCAGATGATCTCAAAAAGTGGTTAGATGACAAGGAGGCTGAGCAACAAAAGTGAGTTCAACATGATTCTTTACATGATATTTATATGTTTTACTTTCCTTTTCCTTTTTGGACCTTAAAAGTGTCGATCTGTACAAAAAACTCAAATGGTAAAACATATGTTAATTTAGAAATATAATAGTAAGAAAAAATCAGGCTCTTTTTATATAAAATGTAGCGTTCTTCTTACAAGATATGCTTGAAAAGACCTGTATTTGTATCAGTGAACATTACATAATCAGTGTTATTCGTGCTTCTACACCTCTAATTGTTTAAAATCAAAATTCCCTTAACAGGTTATCTGCATCCAGCACCCCGGCTTATACTTCTCAAGAGGTCATCGACAAGCTGCTAGATCTTAAAGACAAGGTATGTTTGAATATCTTATGAATATTTCTTTCTGCCTTTCCTCTCAACCAGAGGTTTACGTACAAATGAGTCAACTAACATCCTGTTTTATCTCCAAAGTGGTACACGTAAAAGGAATAATCGGTCGAAAGTTGCCAAAGTGTATTTTCAATGTGAAACCTCATAAATTATTGATAGAGGTGATCTGGCCTGGCCAACCTCTTTTGACCCGTAACAAAAAGTTACTTTTTATAACCCGACTATTTGGCTACCTTTAGTTTTTATATTAATTATTTTTGGTTTTTCCACCTTTTTTTTCCTTTGCTGACAAGTGACTGTCATATAATAATTACCAGGTTGCAAGCACAAATCGAATCCCGAAGCCAAAACCAAAAGTCGAGAAACCAACTGTGAAGAATAATGATTCCAAACAAGAGGAAACCGTCGAGAAACCAACTGAGAGTCAAACAGACGAGTCAAAAAGGTATAGTTCCTTTAAAGATGACAATAATGATTCCAAACAACAGGAAACAGTTGGGGAATCAACCGAACATGATGAGCTTTGAGTTAGCTAACCTAACATACAAAATGAGTGGTTAGATTCTGGTTTCTATAGGAAAGTTAGGGGAGAGGTAGTTAATATATATATCATAAAATCATTCAGACAGTTTTTTGCATATTCCATTATTTGGGTCTGTTTTTGTCCCATTTCCAAGTATCAATTTTTGTACCCTCAACAATTTCTGATATTGTGATGTATAATGCTAGTAAATATTGATGCATTTTTGGTTGTTAGTTTTTACTTTGGGTTTATAACTGATAGCAAAATACTGAATTTTAAAAAAGTAAGAAAATCTTATAACAATAAGGAATTTTTTTTATGGATATTGATTTGCGACTATACTACTTAACCATCAAAACATTTTCTATATATTGATGTAATTTTGGCTATTAATTTGGATTTATAACTGATAACATAATACTGAGTTTCAAATAAGTAAGAAAATCTTATAACATTAAAGATCACATCACAACAATATAGAGCTTTCATTGAATTGAATTGTACTATACTACTTAACCATCAAAACCTTTTCAAGCTCGATGGCGTTTGTGAGTTTCACCCTTTGGAGCATTAGACCCGTTCCCCTGATTTTGATGTCGGTTTTGTGGTGCCGAATTAGATTGACGATGAACCTGATGTTTGAACCCTACCCCTTGTTTCTGGGAGTAGCGTTGTGAACCATTTGATAAAAGTGATCTAAGAAAGTTATTTGATCCCCTCACTGCCCCTGGCTGGCCAATATTAGTCTCTCGAACCATCGAAGTCAATGAGTCAACCGATTCCAATGGCCCGTTAATCCCAGAAAGTCCATCGTAAGATAACACATTGGCTATTGCATGTATAGAGGCAGCAAGTAGTTCAGGAAGATCTTTTCCAGGGTGTGTGATCTGCACAATATTAAAAAATCGGTTTTAAAACACAAATCCAACATGCGATAATAAAGAGATCAAAACAAGTACCTTAAACATGACTGCAGCAGACAATCTTTCTCTCAAACAATAAATCTGAGCAACGTCAAGAGCTGTTGACTCGAAACAAAGCCACCTGTCGGCAATAACTTTAACCACATTCTCCGGATTCGACATAATTTTATCGTCACATCTTTCATCATTAACATTACCGTCTTCATCACTATCTTCATAAACCGTCTCGTCATCATCTTCACTGTCGTCATCCTCATCATCAAGAGGAGCAACCGCAATCTCCGTTGCTAGCAATAATACAGGAAGCGGGCCGATAATACTACAATTCTTAATATTCAAACCCCCGTCATCACGTGTTATTTCATCATAAATCACCAAAGGGTTGACGTCTTTTTTCTTAAAACTTAACCTAGAATTAACCGAATGAGGGTGCAGCCGAACCTTATCATTGTTAGCATTCTCTATAACAATCCGTTTCGCGTTCTTTCTAGGTGGATGTAATCTTCCCACCATCGGATACAAACCCGCAACAAGAACCGCATGAATTATACCAATATCATGAGAATTTTCACTAAACCTAGATGAATTTTCCGGAATAAACCCGTTCCTATATAGTTCATGTTGAAGTTGCTTACGCATTCCAAATAACATATTCATAACACCACCCGATACAAAATACTGAGAACAAAACCGCGCTTCTTGACCCCTTTGTTTGGCGTTTTTCCAGCATTCAAAGGCTGCTATTACCGCTAGTTGATCACCATGGCTGCCATATAAAGAAGCCAACTCACATTTAGCAGCGGTCGCTTTCTTTTTATCGTTAGGTAACATAGGGAGGGTGAACGGATCTCGATAGTCATTTGCACAAGCTAAAGTCAAAGCCGGGTCAAGGCAGTTCATTGATATAGCAAAAAGGAGCATCTTGCTTGTTAACGGGTGAACGGGAATCGAACCAAGTTTCTCCCCGAGCTCAGTGAGTTCTTCATCTGGTGATAAGGCTCCGATATCTTGAAGAATAGTGATTGCATTTTGAATGGATTCGGAGACTGGGGGGTCTAATGTTTTTTTCAAGAAATCTTCTATTTTGCAACTTGGGTCAAGAAGCTTCACCTATATTAGGAATATTATATATTTACTTCATAATAAAAATTTATCATAATTCAAGGAACAACATTTCTGTATGAAAATGCCATTTTCTTCCCAGAGGTTTGGCTAGTTTTTCGACTTTCTCCCAAAGGTTTTTCTGCATCTGGATCCAAAAGGTTTGAATCTTATCATTTTCATCCTGCTCGTTAACTCCATCCATTTTTCTCCGTTAAGTCAAGGGTATTTGTCTTTTTTGTTAACTTAAAGGGCAATTCAGTCTTTTAGAGGTATTCGGTCTTTTTACATAAAGTGAAAAAGACCGAATTGCCCTTTAAGTTAGCAAAAAAGACGGAAATACCCCCTGACTTAACGGAGAAAATGGATGGATTTAACGAGCCGGATGAAATTGGCAAGATTTCAAACCTTTTGGATCCAGATGCGGAAAACCAAACCTTTGGACGAATGTCGCAAAACTGGCCAAATGAAAATGGCATTTTACTCTAAAACTAATTATACATGTTAGAGATGATGTTTACCTGCAAACATAGTTCTTCAATAGGCGTTCTTTTGATCTCGGGCACTTGAAACTCAAGCAGTGAAGCTGCCCGAAGTTTCGAATAAAGATGGTAACATATTCCAGCTTGGCACCGCCCTGCCCGTCCTTCCCGCTGCTTTGCACTTGCTTTCGAAATCCAAGAAGACTGTAAGGTCGAAACTTTATTATATGGGTCGTAACTTTTTTCTTTCATTCTTCCACTATCTATTACAAAAACAACATCATCAATCGTGACAGCTGTTTCCGCTATATTTGTCGAAAGAATAATCTTTCTGCAACCGTGAGGTGGTCTTTTAAAAACTTTCTTTTGTTCTGAAGATGGGACCATCGAATGAAGCGCTAATATCAAAAACTTAGAAGTGTCTTTAAAAAAATTACTCGAAGTTAACTTATCTCGTGCTTTGTTTATATCATCCCATCCCGGAAGAAAAACGAGTACAGCACCTTCTTCGGATTCCGTACATATTTTTCTGAGTAATTGTTCTAGGAGGATAACGTCAATTAACTCAGGATCGACATCTTGCAAATACCGATCGAGTAAAAGTTTTTCTTCTTTTGGATCTACCGATGTTGTGTTTAAATGTTTTCTTAAAATCTCGGAAGTTTCTTTCTGATTCTCGTGTTCTGCCCATGAAAGTGCGGTTTTTCCTTCGTTGTCTTGTAAATGACAATCGGCACCGAAGGAAAGAAGCATACACATATCGCCGACTCTTCCTTTTCTAGCGAAGACCATTAATGGTGTGACACCTGTCACCGAATGCTGATAATTGAGAACGTTTAATCCTTCACCAACGGAAACGATATCTAATAAGGCATCCATCTCATCACTTGACCATGCTATGTTGATAGCTTCGTCAAGGGCAACTTTGTAATCTTCGGTTAATTCCGAATCGTCATCTATGTTTGTTTTTGTAGTGCGGTCGTCACGATGACCGACTTTTGTTGACTTTGATTTCAAAAGCAAAAGTACATCCTCTAGATAGAGCTTTTTCACCTATAACATTAATGCAACAAACATCACAATAGCAAATTAGAATTATAAATACCAAATATAACAAAATCAGGGTACAGAAAAGAAATATACATCATAAGTGAACCCCGGAACGCGTATAATTGGGCAGCCTCCGAAGTACTGAGAAAAGCGTTCCGCGTCGAGTGTAGCACTCATCAATACCTTTCAAAATTAGATTTCGGTCAATAACTTAAAAAGTTTCTTTTTCCGTTTCCTTTGAAGTATAAAAGTTTAAAGATTTAAGGAACAGTGGAAGATACTAGTACTAACCACACGTAGATGAGGGTACAAAGGAAGCATATCTCTACAAAAAAAACAGCATAATTAGAACAAGAGTGTACGCATGTGAGACTGTGAGTTGATCAAAGCTAAAGTTAAAAATGTTTGAAGTAAAAGACACCTGATGATTGTCAGCATAAAATCAGAAAATCGGTCCCTTTCATGAATTTCATCCTGCAAAAATTTGTAGCGGTATATCAATTATATTATACCATGTTAAAATGTGAAAATAAAAGCAGAGTGCATTAAAATTTATAAATGAGTTGCACACGTTAAAAGATTTATAAATGTACTTAAAAAATAATATGTATTTATTAAAACTTTCATTTCATTCTCTACGTGAAATACACTATTAAAAAAAAACCCTCAATACATAACAACTTATCTTTCAGTAATTAAATTTAATTTGTACCACAATGATGTGAGTGATGTCTGGAAATGCATCTTTGACCATCTTTGTTGACTTTTCTTTACCGGCCCTACTGTTGCCAGCTTTAACTAAAACCCTCAACAAGACCCCATTTGTGCAAAACACAATGGATGAATGTCTTCCACCTTTGTTCTCCAACCTTATCTAGGGTTTTCACCATAAGAGGTACACAATAATATAATAAACAAATGTAAGAACATAAAACAAAAATGCAATAACATTAAAAGAAAGATGTGCGACAAAAGCAACAAACACCTTGTATCCAACACTCTCTCCAATATTTTCACCTCTTTCAAACGATATTCTTTCAGCCACTACAAAGAACATAACATTAGATAAACTTTAAAGAGTTACAAAAACAATTTACTGGATGTTTTGTAAGGATACAAGTGTACAGATAAAACCGGAAGATACAAGTGTACAGATAAAACCGGAAGATCGATACCTGATATTGCAGAGATTCTACGTGGTTGAGTGCAGACTATTTTACATGCATCACCTTTACTCCACATAGAATCCAGCAAATATTGAGGTACCTGGACCAAAATTTATTATTAATTACATCTTTGCACCAAAATTTATTATACATTATAGAAATATAATAAATTTAAACAAAAGAAGTCACATAATATTATTATAACAGAGGGTGTCTTAGGAATAGTACCTAAGGCACAACCTCTATTCGTTTCGAAAAAAAGGCACAACCTCTATTATTTTATTGTTGTTCTTTGTTAAATTTACAAAATTGCCATCCAATGTTTTTTTGTGTATCCAACCCTTCAACTTTTAGCATTGCCACTTACACCCCCATCAACTTTCTAAAAACTTTGTAAAATATCATTTTGATCCCCTCGAGTTTTCCGTGTTTATTTTTATGTACGTGGGTCAAATATAACACGTTTTGATGCTTATTTTTAGGTACGTTTTTTGGTTGGAATACGTATGGTTCAGAAACGAGCCGGGTCATATATAATATGTTTTCGCTAGGCGGTATAAATTCGAGTTACTTTACGTTTCGACTCCGCCACAATGTGTGGTACCATTCTTTAACGTAAAAAAACACTATTTTCTTACGTGCTTATATTTAAGTACGTTTGGTTATATATCCAAGTTGGTTTACGTTTTGACGTAAATTTTCTTGGTAATGAGTCAGGTCAAATATAATACTTTTTTGTGCTTATTTTCATGTGCGTTTTCAATTGGTCTACGTTTTGACGTAAATTTTGTTCAAAAACGAGTCGGGTCAAATATTTAACGGTATAAGTTCGAGTTACTTTAACTTTCGCCACCGCCGCAGGAGAAGGGGGGGGGGGGTAATACTAGTTTATTGTTATTTTACATAGCTCGGTGATCTATTTGTAGGGAAACGGATCCTAACCTGCGTTGTCTTTCCACAACCGGTTTCGCCAGATATGAGGACCACCTGAAGCAAAGCACAAAAAAGAAGATTATTTTCGTCTTCAATATCCAACAAAATAAAAATATAAAACCGAATTGTGAAACCTGATTAGATTCTATAGTTGATGTAATCATGTCTTTAAAGGATGCAATTGGAAGTTTAGATCTATCTTCAGTAATCTGCAAGGTAAAAATATATATAATATTTATAATGCAATTCATGTTGATGATTAAAAGAAAGCTTCTTGCATTAAAAAAGGCATCAGCAGTTCAGAACACCTGTTTTAACTTGACATCCGATTGCGATCTGGCAACAAGTGATTCAAGCTTCTTTGCAATTTCTGCCTTTTTCATCAAAGGTTTGCTGAGAATATCATCTGTTTTTGTTCGTGTGTTATCTGTATTTTTACTAGATGTGGCTGAAATATTTTCAGCCTCCCGATGATCACCAGGTGGATAATGAGAGAAGAAATCTCTTAAAACTGTTTTCCCCTCTTCGGAAAATGTAAAAGATGTGAGATAGGACTTCTCCTTTGTATCGTTTGACTTTTTCTTGAACTTGTAAACTGAAACACGCCTATTATTCCCCGTTTTAGACCTAAACAATATCCGGTTTATTAGAGACTATCCTTAAATTAAGTTATTAACAATCAAACAAGTGAACTATGTACATAAACAAATCTGAGAAAAGCTTTAAAATTTGTTTTGATACACAAAAAACAATACTCACCCGGAACTTGCCGACTTCATACCCATTTTTCTGCACAACTTGTGCACCTCAGCACGTTCAAAGTTTGTAAGGTTGGCTTCAAATGTGTACACTGAAATCATAAAACACAGATGCTTCATGAATTTCAACCATGTAGTAACATTAATAGCAAATACACTATGCAGTCAAACATTATAGCAAAAAAAACAAGCACGTAAAAAAATTAACTTTTATCATAACGTCTCATTGTTGTCCATTTGAGGGACAGACGGCTTTCGAAGAAAAAGCTACATCATATGCACAACCGAAACAACCGTAAGAATACCTACTCCCATCCAATCTTAAAGGTTCAACCATCCCCAAAATAAGTGCAAAACCATAACAAGATATAACTGGAAACTCAAAAGATGGTAACATCACTTATCAAGCAAAGAACTTTTTTTATAAGTTTAAAAGAAGAGCAGGAGCATACATGTGGCAGACGGGTTAGGTTCATTAGAAAACCATTAAAAACTTGAAAACCGAGAAAACTACTACCAACCAATCAATTTTTTTTATTTTTACTATTCTTTCTTTTAAGTGTAAGGTTAGTACTGTAGAAACAAAAATATTAACAAATATATGTAGTTCGACGAGCTACATATATGTAGCTTGTGAAGGTACACATATTAGGTATATGTATATATAAGTAGTTCACGAGCTACATAGCTTGTCTATCTACATATATTTTTTTTAATTTCTAAGAATAATAGTATCATATAATAAGAATTAAAAGAAATCTTGTTTAAAAATTGGTTTTCTCATAGTTTTCTAGTATCTAGTTTTCTAATGATTTGTATGTAAATTCTACCAAAAGGTCTAAAAACCACTAAATTGATCTAAAGAATGTTAATACCATCATTCAAATCTTAATTCTAACTCCAAACAGAACAGAATTTAAAAAAAAAAAAAAAAAAAAAAAAAACCTTAATATGAATCATTAACAACCAAATTAAACAATCAGCCTAAATTAATTAAAAAATAAGTAAAGCAAGAATCTTGTGAATCAATCACACTATCTTACCATCTTCATCAGAAGCCCTAAACTCTTCAAGGGTTCGTCGAATATGAATCCGGGTACCCTCCGCAACCGCAACCGGTTGCTGCCGCTGCTGCTGCTGCTGCTGGTGTTGACCTCCGCCTCTGTTTCGCCTTTTCTTGGTGGATGAATTTGGCATCATTTTTGTTCGTGAATCTTGTTAATTGGAAGATGGCGCAGTTGTATGGGGCGAATGTGGGTGTGAAATTGCAGTTGTTTTGTGTGGAATTGGATCCGATTGGAGTGTGTTTGCGTGCTCAATTTGTTTGGATCCGTTTGAAAATTGAAACCCTATATTTGGTTCTGAATCTATCACAGGGGGAGGGGTGGTGTGTCCTGTTTTCAAAGTTGTGATGAGTAACTACTTTTAAATAGTTGAGTTAATTTCGTTTTTATTTATCTAAAGTCATGATTTAACAACAAGACTTATGTAATGATTATCATAAATGCAAGAAAATTAACAATTACTAATTAGAGAGAGTATATGTAATTTTTTTTTTTTTCAATTGCAGTAATATTATTCCAAATTAGCAAATTACAAACAAGTGGCAGGTAAACGGGCAACAAGCTGCGCCGCAACCCCCTTTTGAATTGCAAAACCAATCCTACTAAAGACGAAACGACCCTTAAAGGTTGAGAGATTACTATTCACAACCTGTTGGACCCTGTTTAGAAATTTCACAGCCTCTGGGGCTAGGGAACCAAATGTATCAAAAGCGAAAGGGATAAACACATGTTGATTCTCTAAACAAGCCTTCTCGTGTTTAGCGACTTTGCTTGATTCCGCTTTCAACGCAGCTTGGCCAGCAGCAAACCCATTATCCCTGAGCCCAACAAGAGGGGACACTCCTGTAAGGTCCACACAAGCGTGTTTTCCCCTGGCCCACCCAAACACAAGAATATCAGCTGGTCGAAGAGTAGACCTCCCATCAAGCGGATCCGTCAGAAAGTTCACCGGAGCCTCCTTTTTCGACGAAATCCCCGCCCGCTTTAAAACATCAAACAGAATATCCCTTACCAAATCATGTCTGTATTTAAAACCAGGCAACTCCTTACAATGCACCGCATGCTCGCCAAAAGTATCTAAACAAACCTTGCGGCAAACTGGGCAAGGCTCATCAACCGGAAACAGAGGGATCATTAGCCGATACTTAAGAATTGCCCGGTATTCCACTGCCGACATGTGTTGGCCTAGTCCTTCAATGGGGATGACTGTCAGGAAATCCTGAGCATGAGGAGCCCGGAGACAATCGAACACGGCTTTCTGACGAGGGGATAGACTAAACTTCTCTCCCAAACTTTGGACAGTTCTACTAAATAGGGCACTCGCCAAAGCATTCTGGGCTTTAGGAGGGGCGGTGTCCTTATTAGAGAAACCGCCAAGATCGAAACCCGGAAGGGACATATGCATGCAATCCAACGCACACACATAATCAGAATCTAACCCGACAATACCACAGTCCCGAAGAATGTGGTCCTGCAAACTCCAAGATTGTGCCCTCGAGGCCACGAAAGCATACGTAGATACATCCTCAGCCGAACATAAACCCAAACCCCCAAAACGGGTCGGAAGGGATGCAAGCCTCCATTGAAGATCCCCAAAAAATGGACCCCCGCAAACCACAATATCCTCGATAGCTCTCCTAAGGCCTTTGTCAAAAACCGAAACAGCCTCCCCAACAAACGTGGGTTGGCACGTTCTGAGGCCGAATAACAACTTAGCAACACCCATGCAAGAGCGCAGTAAGAGGAGCTCGCATTGAGGGTCCCGCAGATGTGGAAGATAGCTCATCAGATCCACTGCACAATATGCCCTTTTCACGGCCAAGCTACTGATAAAACCCGCATCCCGACTAACAGCGCCCCCGAGGAGTTTGACACCCGACGCCGGCCTTCCAATCCCACTAGGAAACAAACCCTTTTGCGTCTTAACTCCATTGCACGATGGCCAAAAAACTTCTGTTTTCTTGACGTTAAGTTGAAGCCCCAAACAAGGCCCCTTAGTCCTGATGATTTCTAAAGCTTTAGCCACCTCTTTAGCATCTCCTATAATCGTACCATCATCCAAGTACCAAGCATGGAAGAGTAACTTGCATCTATCTCGTATCTGATGAATGAGGGGATGCAAAACTAAGGCAAAGAGAAGAGGCCCTAAGGGGTCTCCCTGCTGAACCCCGGTGGTGGACCAAATATGGTCATCTCCGACATATAATCTAGCCGGCTGTCCATATAGAAAATCCACCCATAAAGAAATGGACGGGCATCGGGTCCGAACTTCTGACAAAAGGGCGGTTCTATCCACCAGGTTGAAAGCATTAGAGAAATCAACAGTAATCATGGCCAACGACCCATCCGAGTGGAACGCGTTTAAGAACCTGTTCGCACTATGGAGCACAGCCTCAGCCCCGCTAGGAATACCCACCCCAAATTGAAAATCACCGAGATATTTAGCCATCTCCTTCCCGATCCCCCTCATAGCCGCCTTAGAGACTAACCTCCTCCAAATTGCGCCCACAGCAATAGGCCTAATCCCATTGTCTGGTTTAAGTAAGGGCGTGAGGGGCGCAGAAGCAACAAACTCCGCCAAGACCCTAGGGCACCTCCCACCTAAACACAAGTTAACCACCTCAGAAATAGCCCTAAGCAGCCCGCAAGCGATCACCGACCCCTCTCCACAAAGAGCATCCAAAATGTGTTGTGCCCTCAACCCATCCCTCCCACAAGAGGTCCCTTTGGGGAAAGATTTAATGCACCCAAGAACGTTATCAACATCCACAGTAAGGGGTGGCTCCGATAGTAAGGACCCAGGCATAACCGGAGGAGGTACGACAGGATGTTTAGCCACCAAAGCTTTCATAGTATCCTCACCAAGAGGTGCAACCCCCGAAGAACATAAAACCTTAACCGCCGCAGTGAAATGGCCATCTGCAACTTTCCGTAAACATTGCTTAACGTTGGTGCCCACCTTAGAATTATTAGACTCATGGGAAGGCTCGTTAGGGCGTGTAACCACCTCTGATGTTTCGGCAAAAAGTGATAGGATGAGTTCAGCAAAACCATCCCTATTGCCCCACGCTGCCAGGGCCCGCTGAATACTAAGACATTGTAAGGACTTCCTATTCCCCGACCTGCGCTCCTGACGGTTAGAAGGCCTGAAAATCCGCAACGTGCAATGTGGCAACAACAAAAGTCTCACCCACGCCTCAACAGACTCTGGTGTAGCCACCACCTTGCACAAAGATGTCGTAAAAGCCTGGGAAAAGGCCATTCGACAACTATGAGGGATGCTCTTAACTGTTTTGATGGGAAGAGAAAAGACACGTTCAAGCAAACCCACGTCTACCTCCAAACCTCCAAAAGAAACAATCTCCTTTCCAACATGTGGCTTAGGAATCCCCACCATAAACTCCTCCGCATTCCCCGTAACCAACTTGAACCGTGCCATCCCATCTGCATGATGGCACCCCCGACTAAGAGCATGTAAACACATACACTCCCCACATAACCATTGGCCGGAGACCTTAAGAGCCTCACCAACTGAAACAAACAAATCCCAATCCGCAGATATGGCATCCCGCATGGCCCACTTCTTGTCATCTGAAGACAAATGAAGCCGCTTGATATGGGCCACCAACCTCGGGAACCCTTTAGCCCCTGCTTGTCCATCAGGGCAACAATGGAAGCTTTTAAAAGGGCACAACCAGACACCCCTTGAGGAACCAACACCCCCCTCCTCGGATGGAGCCCCACAAACAGTCAAAACCCTAGACAAAACCCCCACTCCAGGCCGGGCATCAACAATTCAAAATACAAACGAAGTTTAAGGAAAATTCACGCTGAACTTGGGAAATAAATGACGAAAAGTAATGGGTTAGCAGGGGCAATGACAAGTTGCCCCACCTCCCTTTGAGGCACACCACACTCAATCCATTGCGGGCTTTCGAAACCTAAAACCCCAACTAGAAACTACTTGAAACAGCTGATTATTCAATCAGTTGTAGTAAACAACTGATGTTCAGCCTCCAAACAAATGGTTTTTCTTCTCGACATTTCATCGAACACCTGGCGTGCAACTTTTAATAACTAGTTTCTCAATGAATTTCAAACCAATGAGAAGCGTGGTGTTGTGTAGAAGAAACAAGTGAAGGTGTAGTAATGAGCAGGAGGAAATCAGTCGATTTAATAACAAAATCACAACAACAATCGGTTAGAAATGCTTAAAAAGGGGGAAATTGAACATGCGTGATTGTGCGATCAACAAACAGATCACTGAGAATGATCAAAATCAACATAATGTAGTTGCTTACTGTGGTTGATGTAGTAGAATTTGGAAGATGATGATGATTCAGTCAGTACGTAGGGTTTGTATGTGAAAAAACGAACTGGTAGAGCACGAGAAAAGTGGTTTGTGTGTAAAAAAAAATGACATTTTTGTGAAGTCACAAATTACTGCAACAAAAGGTAAGCAGAAGCAATTTTAATCAAATTCTTATATGTAATGCTACAGTTTTTTATATACCATACGTCACGTTAGTTGTCACTATCATGTTTCAAACAACAAGCACTCGTTATTTATACGCTGATGACTTGATTTTTCAAACACCCACTTTTTATTGTTAGATTAATATCGTTTGTGTGTGTGTTGAGTCCATTGCGTCATTTGGAATGGGTTTGGATTTGGGAAAAAGCAAGCGCACGAGAGCCACATAGGGGAAGTTTGGAAATGGTTTGATTTGGTTTGGAAGTTTGGATTGTGCCACGTAGGCACCGTTGTAGATGCTCTTACCGTTTATACATATACTTTATAACATAGTCGTTTGGTTGTCAACTTAACGAAAGAAAGTACTACGTCTTATTTTAATGCGTTTGGAGATACTAGCAAGGAGAAATTACGTGATACTTCATGACTGATAAATACTTGCAAAGACGAATTTTCATGCAAGTTCAGATAGTTTTAGTCTTGGTATTACTTTGTGAAATGTATGTTTGTAGCAATAATTACAATTTTGATGAAAGGTTCTATGGATGTATGTCTATGTTATTGAAATTAAAAAGTTAAATATCATGAAAATTTTAAAAGAAGAAACAGAGATTGGAGAAGAAGCAAAACTTATGTACACTTAAGTAAAATTTTATTAACCATGTTATTTCCGAATAAACAAGGTTGAAAGTTGACTAAAATAAAATTTTAGCAAATAAAGAAGTCATGTGGATCGAGAAAAAGATGAACATTGATCGATCTTCAAGGTGTCCTGTGGCCAAAAAAAGGAAACATTTTTTTTGTTCAATTGTGAGTTATTTTCAGAAGAGCGAAGTCGACTGGTTGCGAGGGCAAGAGTGGAAACATCAGAGAGAGCGCTTTACTCAATTCGTACTATAAGACCATGTGTAGTGGTAAGTTGGTATAATGCCCCCACCATGGGGCATTATCCGACACGTGGCATCCTAGTCACACTTGGGCATTATAGCAAAAAGTGACGTAGTGGGGCATTATTCCAATAACCCCCAAGCAATCAATAAATAATTATTATTTTTTATAGAGAAAAGGATTAAAAAAAAAAAAAAAAAAAAAAAGCTAAACTTGTCAGTTAGTCAAAGTTTGTTGGCACAATCCCATTGGTCTTCCATTATCACATGCAAACAACTTCAGCGTTTTAAAAATCACGCCACCATGCATTTTATTTGAAAATAACGCCGGCTAACGCCGGGCGTAGTGGGGGGAGGGGCGTTTTGGGGCGTTTTTTTTCAATTTTTTTTAAAAATCACGCCCCACTACGGGTGGTCTAAGAGACGGGATTATTGAAATGCTATATTCATCCTTCAAAACAGAAACTCCAACCTTCTACTTTCTACTCGCACCATAATTTCTACTTCTTTGGTGCTTGGTTTTTGCAATACTGGTGCCCTTTTAAAGTTCCACTTAATGACAACCGGAAGGTGGAAAGTGTTGCTTAACATCTGGTTTGAGGCAATCAACATAGCTCAATGCAATTTATTCATGATTCTGGATTTTCACATGTTACAAGTACAAAAGTTGTCCATGTATTGGTGTTTGACACATAATCTTGACCGGTTTGATCAGAGTAACATAAGCCTCCAGCAATAAGTAGTTTATGGAATTAAACCACCAAAGCTTACCAGATGTCTACAGATATTCGGTTTGATCATTTATAAATTTTTGAGCTCACAATGTAAAAATAGACAAAAAAGGTTCTGTTCCATTGCGCACTCTACTGATCATAACTTAGTATTTGAATTCCAAATACCTCTACTTTTTCCAACTTTGAATTTGCAAAACTAAAAAAACGCCATAACACTTGGCTTTTTCATAAAAAAAAATTGCTAAAAATGCTCAAAACGTAAATATTTCAAATCATATAAAGCTCGCCTGGATGTTTTAATCATGGTTATTGTGAGGACTGAAAATGGTCTTTGATACGAAAGTGGAATCATACAAGACCCCTCTGTTTGAACACCTCAAACATTGCAGATCCAATCTTTGCTGGCGATTCCACAACTGTCACACCAGCTTCCTTGAGGGTCCTAATTTTGTCTTGTGCAGTACCCTTTCCGCCTGATACTATGGCTGCAAATTCAAAGGGGAATTACTTGAGCTAAAAGCGCAACCCTTTACACGGTATTAAACATTAACACAAATGGGTATTTGCTTAAAAAACTAACAAAATAAGTTCAGGTGATTTGAAGAACAAGTAAGAATTTGGAATAAGTAAAATGCTGTTTTCGTCTTTGAGGTTTTGGCCAGTTTTGCGACTTTCGTCCAAAGGTTTGTTTATCTGCATCTAGATCCAAAAGGTTTGAAATCTTGCCATTTTCATCCAACTCGTTAACTCCATCCGTTTTTCTCCGTTAAGTCAGGGATATTTTTGTCTTTTTTGTTAACCTAAAGGGCAGTTTGGTCTTTTTTTACTTTATGTGCAAGCATTTAGCATAATGTACAAGTATTCAAAAGACCGAATTGCCCTTTTAGTTAACAAAAAAGACAAAAATATCCTTGTCTTAATGGAGAAAAATGGTTGGAGTTAACGAGCAGTATGAAAATGACAATACATCAAACTTTTTGGATCCAGATGCGAAAAAACAAACCTTTGGATGAAAGTCGCAAAACTGACCAAACCTCAGGGACGAAAATGGCATTTAACTCATTTGGATAACTTAATCAGCATAAAAGGGTAAAACTGTTGATGATGAAGCATGATCATAAAAAGTACTATTATAATAGATTGAATACCTCCAGCATGACCCATACGTCGACCAGGCGGAGCAGTAAGTCCAGCAATGAAGCCAACAATAGGCTTTTCGGTCCCACTTTCCTGTTTTCATATAATAAAAATAAAGGGATCATAAGACACTTGCACCACAGTCCACAAGTTTCTGCAACTAAACCTTATCATAAGCAACATATTTCATTATGAAGCACACCCAAATGCAATTGTTTTAATGTTATCATGCTATAGCTATAGGACTTGCCAAAATCAGCACGCATAAATATAAGAACATCCTAGTATTTGAAATTAATCCTAGTATATAACAAGTTTGTTTCTATTTAATCTTCATTGTTACGGTTAGGGTTAACAAGAGATTTCATCATTACAAGATTATGCCAGCTGAACAAGTGTACCAAATCTTACCTTTATAAGGGCAGCTGCATCTTCTTCTGCAGTACCACCAATCTCACCAATCAAAACAATACCTGAAATTACACATAGCCCAAGTTTCAAATTATGAATTAGAAAAATTAAAATAATTACATATTGGACCTTTAGAATAGAATAGCAGATATTCAAAACTGATAAAGTTGACTTAAAAAAAAAAAAAAAAAAAAACTCATTTAAAATTCATATTTGGATAGTATTTTGTAACATGAAGTTAAGATAGCTATAGACTAGATAAAAAGTAGATTAAGTTACCTTCTGTCTGAGGATCATCAATGAATTTTTTCATACAGTCAACAAAGTTGGTCCCGTTGAAAGGATCCCCACCAATGCCTACACAAGTAGATTGGCCTAAGCCAACAACAGTTGTTTGGTAAACCTGTAACAAATAACAAATTAAGACAAACCATTCAAGAAAGCTGCATAGAAGTTGTTTAAACTAATGTAACTTATAAGATAAGCTATATGATATAAAGAATATGCGAACACAAAAACTTTTGACCCAGGATTTTAAGTGAATATTTTACACCAAGAAATAGATAAAAATGCACAAAGGGGATGAGCACACACAGCCTATACAATTTTTTTACGCCTGCCTATAGGTTTTTCAAGTGCTAACGTGAGCCTCGTAAGCATCAAAAAACATAAGTTAATGGAGTAATGACAACTCAAACAAATCTTACTGCTTCGTAAGTTAGCGTGCCGGACCGAGATACAATACCAATGCGTCCTGGTTTGTGAATATAACCAGGCATAATTCCAATCTTGCATTCTCCAGGCTTAATGATACCAGGGCAGTTAGGACCAATTAACCGAGTTTTTGACTGTTGAAGAAGAGCAGCCTTTACCCTAACCTGTACGCATAACATTTTAAATGGATAAAGAGTTAGTATTATTTTTACAGCGAAAGCACATGCAAATATTTGTATCAGACAGCTTTAATAAAATAAATGCAGGTTACCATATCATGTTGGGGTATTCCTTCTGTAATGCAAACGATCAAATCCAGTTCAGCCTCCAACGCCTCCATGATCGCTGCTGCAGCAAAAGGCGGAGGCACATAAATTACGGACGCATTCGCCTTGGTTTCAGCTTTTGCATCTGCAACCGAGTTGAAAACAGGTAGCCCCAAATGCTCTGTTCCACCCTTCTTCGGAGTAACTCCACCAACCTACAAAACATTCAAATATTAAAGAAACAATATTATTCATCCCCTGCAAACCTCATATACCAAAAAAGTCTCAATCCAACAAACTAAAAAAGCATTTAGACCAAACACAGACTACGAGAGTACGAGTTATGGTAGCTGACAGTTGAAATATCAAACGGATACATAAGAACCAGTGGCGGAGCTACCTTATGCCGGGGGGCAACGCCCGCTACGGCTTGGCGCGGGAAAATTTGGAAAAATTAGTGTAAATTTTGGAAAAATTTGAGGTTTTTTCAATTTCGTTACGGCTTATTTATAAAACGTTACGGCTTGGCGGATTTTCTAGATCCGCCGCTGATAAGAACATCAGTAACATATAACTTTCTAAGCAAGTATCCTATTGAAAAGCACACATGCTATAATAATAAAGTATGACAATTTCAGAATTCCCCATTGATTTTCATAAATACACATTTCCAATATAAACTCTAAAAACACTTATTTAGCTATTTTGTTCACAAGTTTACTGTGATTAACTGTATTGCTTAGGTTATTAGTCCAATAGTATGTTACCACCTTATTAACCTAACCAGTGTCATTTTCGTAATTAAGAATACAAAACCAAACAACCATGTTACAGATCACACTCAGAATCTAAACCCTAGATCCAAACAAAATGATATCGTGACAAAAACATCAACGTATGGTGAATGAAATTAGGTATATATGTACCATCTTAGTGCCGTATTCAATTGCTTGTTCGGTGTGAAAGGTGCCGTTTTTTCCGGTGATTCCTTGACATATGACGCGAGTGTTTTTGTCAACGAAGACCGCCGGTGGCGGAGGAGCAGTGGCGAATGAACGCGAGTGAGAGATGGAATTGGAAGATGAAGATGTGAGTTTTGATGAGAGATTAGCGATGAATCTAGCTGCTTGACGAGACATCTTGGCTGGCTGCGAATCTCTCTTCGTAAAAAAACCTTTACGGAGAGAGACGACCATTTGAGGGAATACAATAAATACGCTGCAAGAAGAATCCAAAAAGGGCAACCAGCATATTTGGGAACGGTACTAATCGGGTTGGGTCGGTTCGGGTCGGATTTGAATCCAGTTGTACGAGTATACTATCGACTTGTGTTACCAATTCGGGTCTAGAATGTGGGTGTTTGGGATTCCTTTTCAAAAATGACTTATTAACTTATATAAATCATAAGTGTAAAGTTAGAAATTCTGACTTCTCAACACACAAAATCCTTCAAAATAAGCCAACCTAAACACTCAAAAAAAAAAAAAAAAAAAAACTTATTAACTTTTATAAGTCCAAGTCATAAGTTGCTCCAAAATAAGCTAATGTAACACCCCGAAAAATATAAAACTTTATATTAGAATTATAAAGTAAAAATAAACGAGAATTTACTAACAAGGAATTTTTAATCTAGTTAGTTACAAGACTAGAAATAGCTTATGATAGAGTTAAAAGCTACTAAACAATATGTTGAACAAAGTTGAGGGGCTTAAGTTGTAAGAATTGAAAATTGATTTTAATTAAACAAATAAAACAAACCAAACACCCCCAAAAGGGGATGTCTGGTCGCACAAGCAGAACAGGGGACGATCCCCACTCTTCCAAAACCCTAAACTTCACTAAAGTTGCAAATTGAAGGCTTAATCCAAGTTGAAACCGAAATTAAAGCATAGATTACTGATCCTCATCACAAGAGGATTACAAGGTATGTAAAATTTCATGAAAACCCTCAACTTGAATTTCTCATGTAATTGGGAAAATCTGAATTGTTAGTTGCATGTGTGTCTTATGATGATCTAAGAACAACTATAGCGTCTAGGGACAAACCCTAGGCAAATACAAGTTGAAATCATGTTAAATTTTAGTGAAGATTATGAACACCATTGTAGGTGATTAACGGATTATGTGTAAATTGATGAACACTAGGAAATTGGGTGTTGTTATAGTGTAATTTGACAATTTTGAAGTGATTTCAGAAATTTTGAAGCTAACAATCATGTAAAATGGTTGATTTATGTGAAATTAGGGCTAAGTAATGAACTAGGGATTTGATGTTCAATCATGTAAAAATCTGCCTTTGAAGTGTTTGTTGAAATGCCTCTAAGAAGGCTTAAAACTGAAATTCCAAGTTTAAACGCATAATTATAGTATTTCGGTGTATTATGCGAATTATGATTTAAAAGAGAGTTCTAAACATATCATAAATGAACTCTATAGGGAAGGATACCGGATCGTCAAGTGGACAAGCCGGTGGTGATTTGCGATTGAAGGGCGTGCACTAAGGTATGTAACTTGACCCGTTACATTAAGTAAAATTTGATGATTATCATGTGTATAGTTGAAATTTAAATAATGGTTGTGTTGAAGTAAAGTGGAGATGCCGCTATATTGAATAATAGGTCAAAGATTGATTAGAACTCGTTGGTAGTCATCATAAGGGAGGACTCCTTAGATGAGCCAAACGGGTCGAACAATCAATTAAGACATGGATAATGTTCCGTAACATGATGAATTGAACCTTGTTATTGGTTAAAAGGTTGATATATCATAAGTACGAGAACATAACACGTTGGCTGTTGGAATGAGAATTCTGAACATTTGGTTTTGGTAAAAACTACAAAATCAGTTTAATAATTGGTTTCCAGAGCCTACCGTAAGTTACGGTGGTACCGTAACTTACGGTAGAGGTAAATGTCTTACGGTGGTCTTCTCCTGTCTTACGGTGGACGGATTTGAGGAAAGGTGCTGTGGAGCACTGCAAGCTTAAGAAAGTGGCTCATTATAAAATAAAGAAATATGTTTTTGTAAAATAAAGATTTCTCCGTGAAATCATAAGTATTGTAAATTACCGGGGTTTTATCCCAAATTGTGAAATAAAATAATTGGGAAAATTTTATCTTTAAAAAGATCCTGATGATAAACTTCCGCTGTTAAACTCAATTAAATAAAAACCACGGGATTTCTGTCCCGCGGCTCCTGAAACGGGTCAAACCGGGTCGGGGGCCGTGACAGAAAAAGGTGGTATCAGAGCCACTGAGTTAAGCTAATTAAGTATTTAGAAATACTTAATTTTTCCTGATTAATATTATGTGATTATGTGTTTTAATAACTGTCTATTTGTTAGTTACAGTATGGGTAAGCTAAAGCTTTCAAATATCTATCTTAAATTAGATAGGTCAGCTAACGAGAAGGGAAGTTCGTCCCAAATAAAATCCTCAAATCCGTCTGTAATTCCTGATGAAGGAATATTTGTGCGAAAGGCACAATATGAGGAACCACTTTCTCCTAGTAAAAGAAATCTGATTATTAGGAAAAGTAAAGAGAAAATAAAGAAAGCCCGAGAGAAGAAAGTTAAACAGGAAACTCAGGAATTAATCAGTAAATCACCATGGGAAGACAATTTAGACGAAAAATGGGCAGATCTATATATGCTAGCTACAGTAGCAGTAAACGCAGATCTTTAAATGACTTATTCAGTTTAGCAAACCATACTATCCACAAGATAGAAAATCCATCCAGTAAATAAATAAAATTACAATAAAACATAGTATGTTTTAAATTTTAGTTGTTTTGTAAGTTATATATGCAATAATATGGGAAGGTTATTTTTGAAAGTTATGATTAATTATTTTACATATATGCTAAAACAGCATGAATGAATTATCTGGAGCTTTAGAGAATCTCAACCTTTACCCTGTACACATAGAAGTTTCTAAAGAATTTACTGGGTACTTTCCTGATGTGGAACAACCTATAGAATTCAACGCTCCACCTCTGAAAAAGCCAAAACCAAAGAAAAGAAGGAGATACGTGTGGGGGAGTCGTTTATGTAAGAAAAAGACAGTTAAGAAACTTCCTAAAATAAATTATCCCTTAGAAAAAGGAAAAGAAATTGAAACCGGGGAAAGTTCGAGACCGCAGGACTTGGAGACAGAAGTGGGGGAAGATGCTAGAGAAATGGGAATACAATTTGAGAAATATTCTAAGGAAATAGAAATGGAGGTTGGAAAAGGTTTTAGACAAACTAAAATGGAAATTGGAGAAAGTTCCAAAACAACACAAGAAATGACATTTCAGGAGGAAATAGATTTTTTATTGGCAAGCTGTGATACTATTCAGCCTGTCAATACAAATGTTTTTAATTGTCCTATTGAAACCCAAATCCCTATAAATCTTGAACCAGCAATCCCAGAACCAATAATCCATACTCAACCTGTAGAAATGGACGAGTGGTGGACAAATGATTGGCAATTTCAAAACGTTGTCAATAGTCCTTATTCCTTTCTTCCGCAATTCGATCCAGAACCATTACCAAATCCACCAATGAGTAACGAGAATATGGCTGAACTTCGCCATTTCGGTGAAGAGTTAATGGATGCGGGAAATAGAATCCGGGAGATAGGGGGACAAATTGCCTGGAAGTATGATGAAAGGGAGCTTCGTTTTTAGGAAAACAAGAGACAAGAGAGAAGTGAGTTATGAGTCTGTATTTGTATAATAACAGTAATACTAGTCAGTATGTGCGAAATAAACCAATAAAACGGTTGTATATAGAAGCATAACAGAATCTATAAAATGGAAATTTTAGAAAAATTTACAATTTTGTTTATATATTTGTTTACGTGATTACGTGCAATTAATTGTGACATTGGATTATTTCTTATGTTATACTAATTATTTATCTATAAATTAATTATCAGATGGCAAACATTGGTAATAAACCAGTAAATGAAGTAAATCAATCTGAGCCAATTCAGGAAGAACAATTGTTAAATAGGCAAGATATAGAGGATATCGTTGCACAAGGAATAGCCAATGCTATTCCAGCAATCGTTGCTGCTGTTCAAAAACCTGTTAAACCTCAATCAATCATTCCTAGTACGTACACAAGGCGACAACTTTAGTAATAGTATAAACGGAGGCGGAAATCATGTTAATAACAATAATGATCTGCAAGCCCCAATTTTCAAGAAAATGAAAGCTGCAACACCTGGTTGCACTTACAAAGAATTCCTTGTCTGTAAACCAACTGAGTTTTCAGGTAATGAAGGGGCTATTGCAGCATTGCGTTGGTTAGAGAAAACTGAGGCAGTAATTGCTATAAGTAAGTGTGTTGAAGAAGATCAAGTTATGTATGCGTCGAATCTTTTTAAAGAAGGGGCATTAGAATGGTGGAACACAGTATTACAAGCTAAAAGAAGGATTGTGGCCTATGCCATGAACTGGGAAGAATTTAAGAGTCTTGTAGAAAGAAAATTCTATCCCGAGTATGAAAAAGATCAAATGGCAAATAAGTTCCTAAACCATCGGATGGTTAATGTGGATTGTCGAGGATATACTTCGACATTCTTCGAATATGCTAGGGTGGTACCAACGCTGGCTTCGCCAGAGCCGGTACTCATTTCTCGCTACATTTGGGGATTAATTAGTGAAATCCGCAATATCGTTAAAGCTGCGAGACCTCGCACTATTGACGATACAGTGGAACTAGCCAATACCTTAACTGATGAACTAGTACGCACAAGGGATGAAAACATGAAGAAGGAAATAGCTCAGAAAATTACCCAAGGATTTCGTACGGGTAATAATAGTAGTTTCAAAAGAAGAGGAACAGGGCAATCTTCAACTTCACCATTCTGCAAGAATTGCAAAAAGAAACATTACGGAAGATGTAATGTAACCTGCAATTTTTGCAAAGTGGTAGGACATCGGGAAGAAAACTGCAGAAGGAAAACCATAGTCTGCTTTAACTGTGGTGAAACAGGACATTTCAAAACAGAATGTCCTAAATTGGTTAAACCAGCAGACAACAAAGCTAAGATAGCTGACGGAGCTTCCAAGAAGAATGTTCGAGCCTTTCAGTTAACCACTCAAGAAGCAGAACTCATTCCAGATGTGATAGCTGGTACGTTCTTAGTTCACAACATATACGCAAAAGTATTATTTGACTCTGGTGCAAACCAAAGTTTTATAAATACTTTATTCTGCCAAGCTCTTAAGTTACCTTTAACCAACATTAGGCAGATTTTTACAGTCGAAACCGCAGATGGGAATTCAGTTAAAATAGATCAGGTTTTGCAAAAAGTAGAAATAGAACTTTCAGGTCATAAATTTTTTACAAATCTGTTACCTATGAAATTAGCTGAATTCGATGTTGTGTTAGGAATGGATTGGTTAATAGCCAACCATGCTCGAATTCTTTGTGATAAGAATTCCATAGAAATTCAAGCACCAACTGGAGAAGTAATCGTGATTACAGGAGATAAGCCACGTAAGCCCATGAAGTTCATATCAGTAATGAAAGTTGCTAGTTATGAACGAAAACAAGGAATAGTATATATGATTTCAGTAATCATTAGTACTAAAGGAAAAGAACTTAAGGAAATTCCTGTAGTCTCGGAATACCCAGATGTATTCCCAGAAGAGTTACCAGGGTTACCACCAGATAGGGAGGTAGAATTTAGGATTCATCTAATTCCTGGAACTACACCGATAGTTAAGGCACCTTATCGGTTAGCTCCTACTGAAATGTTAGAACTGAAAACACAATTAGATGAATTACTAAGTAAATGATTCATACAACCTAGTTCATCCCCTTGGGGAGCACCAGTGTTGTTTGTAAAGAAAAAGGATGGGTCCATGAGAATGTGTATCGATTATAGAGAATTAAATAAGGTTACAATTAAGAATCGATACCCATTACCTAGGATTGATGATCTATTCGATCAACTTCAAGGAGCTAGACATTTTTCTAAGATCGATTTACGCTCCGGATATCATCAATTAAAGGTACAAGAGGAAGACATACCTAAAACTGCTTTCAGGACTAGGTATGGTCATTACGAGTTTACAGTCATGCCCTTTGGATTAACGAATGCACCTGCAGCATTCATGGACATGATGAATAGGATCTGTAAACCGTATTTGGATAAATTTGTAATTGTCTTCATAGATGATATACTTATTTATTCAAAAAGTCAGGACGAACATTGTGAGCACTTGCATGCACTCTTGACTTTGTTAAGAAAAGAAAAGCTTTATGCCAAATTCTCGAAGTGTGAATTTTGGCTAAAAGAAGTGCAATTTTTGGGACATATGGTGAATCACAAAGGTATTCACGTAGATCCTGCTAAGATAGAGGCAATTACCAATTGGAAGGTTCCACAAACAGCAATGGAAATTAGAAGTTTTATAGGTTTAGCTGGGTACTATAGACGGTTTATTAAGGATTTTTCCAAGATAGCTGTTCCATTAACTAAGCTAACCTGTAAAGCAGTTAAGTTTGAATGGGGACCAAAGCAAGAAGAAGCCTTTAGAATATTAAAGCAGAAATTAACAAATACTCCAATCCTAGCTTTACCAGAAGGGACTGAAGATTTTGAAGTTTACTGTGATGCTTCAAAACTAGGATTAGGATGTGTGCTAATGCAACGCAAGAAGGTAATTGCGTATGCCTCAAGACAATTGAAAAATCATGAAGAAAACTATACGACTCATGACTTAGAATTAGGAGCTGTAATTTTTGCCCTTAAGATTTGGAGACATTATCTTTACGGAAGTAAATTTACTGTCTATACCGACCACAAGAGTTTAAGATATATATTTGGGCAAAAAGAGTTAAACATGAGGCAAAGAAGATGGATGGAAATCCTAAGTGATTACGACTGTGATATTTAGTATCACGAAGGAAAGGCAAATGTAGTTGCAGATGCCTTAAGTCGTAAGTATCATGAAAAACAACGACGAGTTCGTGCTCTTAGATTAAATCTACAAATAGATTTAATGGAACAAATAAAGAGTGTTCAGGAAACAGCAATCAAAGATGATGCTGAAGGAATGAAGGGACAAATAAAAGAATTAGAGCAAGGAGCTAATGGAATTTGGAAATTCCACAAAAGCAGAATTTGGATACCGAAGCAGGGAGAATTAAGAAATAAGATTTTAGAAGAAGCTCATAAATCTAGGTATACTATACACCCTGGAAACAATAAAATGTACCAAGATTTAAGAAAGAATTTCTGGTGGATAGGCATGAAAAAGGATATAGCTCGATATGTTTCTAAGTGTCTTACTTGTTCACAAGTTAAGGCAGAACATCAGAAACCTTCAGGTCTACTACAACAGTTAGAAATGCCTGTATGGAAATGGGAACTTATAACAATGGATTTTGTTACTAAGTTACCCAAAACTAGAAAAGGTAATGACGCGATTTGGGTAATTGTAGATCGATTAACCAAGTCTGCTCACTTTCTACCTATGAAAGAAACCTTTAGCATGGAAAGATTGGCAAAGTTGTATGTAGATAAAATAGTATCCTTACATGGAGTTCCACTCTCCATTGTTTCGGATAGGGATAGTCGTTTTACTTCTCATTTCTGGACAAGTTTCCAGAAAGCAATGGGAACTCGACTAAACTTAAGCACGGCATATCATCCACAAACGGACGGACAAAGTGAAAGGACGATCCAAACTCTAGAAGACATTCTCCGAGCATGTGTAATAGATTTTGGTGGAAATTGGGATGATCATTTACCATTAATTGAATTCTCCTATAACAATAGCTATCATTCAAGTATTGAAACCGCCCCATTTGAAGCACTATACGGAAGAAAGTGCAGAACTCTAATTTGTTGGGCAGAAATAGGAGAAAGTCAGTTGTCAGGTCCTGAAATAGTGCAAGAGACGACTGATAAGATTACTCAAATCAAGGAAAGACTGAAGATGGCTCGTGATCGTCAGAAGAGTTATGCAGATAATCGGCTCAAGCCACTTGAATTCCAAGTGGGAGACAAAGTACTATTAAAAGTTTCTCATTGGAAAGGAGTAGTTAGATTCGGAAAGAAAGGAAAGCTAAGTCCAAGGTACGTAGGACCATTTTCAGTGATCCAACGTATAGGACCAGTTGCTTATCGTTTACAACTACCAGAAGAATTAGCTGGAGTACATGATGTATTTCATGTATCCAATCTCAAGAAATGCTTATCAGATGAATCACTGGTAGTACCTCTTCGAGATATAGAGGTAAACGAAAAGCTGAAATTTGTTGAGAAACCTCTTCAAATTGAGGATCGAAAGATCAAGTTTCTCAAGCACAAACGACTAGTTTTAGTTAAAGTCAAGTGGGATTCAAAGAAAGGAGCTGAATATACTTGGGAACTGGAAT
The DNA here is from genome assembly GCA_030545235.1 of Helianthus tuberosus. NCBI lineage: Eukaryota > Viridiplantae > Streptophyta > Magnoliopsida > Asterales > Asteraceae > Helianthus > Helianthus tuberosus. Next base: position 28,710,795 of record CM060386.1, on the reverse strand, counting down.
CAGAAATGAAGCGAAAGTATCCTCATTTATTCCAGTAAATCTCGAGGACGAGATTTTTATTAAGGTGGGGAGAATGTAACAACTCTCATCAAAAAGTACTATTTATTATTTTAATTTGACCAATAGGAAACCCTAATTGAGAAACCCAAGTGATTCTGAACAAACCCTAAAATTTTCAGAATAGTTGGAATTAGAATCAGGGCCCCTAAAACTCAAGGGGGGTAAGCCTAATTGACGATTATCTCTAAAATGCGTTGTCTAAATTGAAAAATCATATAACGTCGAATCATCAGAGCTAGATAGGTAACGAAGCAACCCTAGGCTAGGGGGGTATGCCCCGCGACACGCGACAGGGGAAGGGGATCCCTTCGCGACACGCGGGGGGTGCAAATTGTGGGTATAAATACAAGGGCTTGGGACTTGAACTGTTTGCATGTTATGACGATAAAATTCGTTACGTACAATCACTTAGACACTGTTTACTACAAAAACACACAATTCACGAAGTGCTGCCACAAAACAGGGTAATAACTCGATCACTGCTACGATTCATTGTCCGATCGATCAAAATATCCAATGGATGTTTAAGTGCTGCCCACATTAGGGTTATCCTTTGTCATTCGTTGTGATTCCGACAGGATGTTTGAGTACCACCTGAACTCGGGGAATACTCTGTCATTCGTTGTGAATCCGATGGATGTTTAAGAGATTGCACTTTGTCATTCGTTGTGAGGGTTTGATCTCGTGAGTTATCGTAAATGCTGAATTGGTTACTAACCCAGTTTTGTGTGCATTGTTATTTAAATTAGGTTAACAAGGCTAATCCATAGACTAGACTCTATCCGTGTTAAATCTGCAATGTGAGTCATTCTCTTTTTATCAAAATGCTTTATAAATTCTTAAATATTTTCAAAGATTATAATTACAGTGATTAAGTTTATGTAGTCACCAAATTACAGCCGGTATGTGGGGTATTGTGCACATTACTACTGTTTTTATCACGTTAGGTGGGCGAACCTAATTTGTGATACTCGTCACTATTGGGTGAACGGACTCAATAGTGATATGACCACAGTCACGAAACGAGTCGATGAAAAATACTGTAGGTAGTTGGTTGATATAGAAACATTGTAATCTCTCTTAATACTGTAAATTATAACAATTGAGTCATTTTAGTAAATAGAACGATTCACTCAGTATTTCCCGCTGACAAAACCTTTTTCAAACATGTTTCAGGTGATCTGTTGTGATTCAGGAAAGGTGCTGTGGAGCACTGCAAGCTTAAGAAAGTGGCTCATTATAAAATAAAGAAATATGTTTTGTAAAATAAAGATTTCTCCGTGAAATCATAAGTATTGTAAATTACCGGGGTTTTATCCCAAATTGTGAAATAAAATAATCGGGAAAATTTTAGCTTTAAAAAGATCCTGATGATAAACTTCCGCTGTTAAACTCAATTAAATAAAAACCACGGGATTTCTGTCCCGCGGCTCCTGAAACGGGTCAAACCGGGTCGGGGGCCGTGACAGAAAAAGGTGGTATCAGAGCCACTGAGTTAAGCTAATTAAGTATTTAGAAATACTTAATTTTTCCTGATTAATATTATGTGATTATGTGTTTTAATAACTGACTATTTGTTAGTTACAGTATGGGTAAGCAAAAGCTTTCAAATATCTATCTTAAATTAGATAGGTCAGCTAACGAGAAGGGAAGTTCGTCCCAAATAAAATCCTCAAATCCGTCTGTAATTCCTGATGAAGGAATATTTGTGCGAAAGGCACAATATGAGGAACCACTTTCTCCTAGTAAAAGAAATCTGATTATTAGGAAAAGTAAAGAGAAAATAAAGAAAGCCCGAGAGAAGAAAGTTAAACAGGAAACTCAGGAATTAATCAGTAAATCACCATGGGAAGACAATTTAGACGAAAAATGGGCAGATCTATATATGCTAGCTACAGTAGCAGTAAACGCAGATCTTTAAATGACTTGTTCAGTTTAGCAAACCATACTATCCACAAGATAGAAAATCCATCCAGTAAATAAATAAAATTACAATAAAACATAGTATGTTTTAAATTTTAGTTGTTTTGTAAGTTATATATGCAATAATATGGGAAGGTTATTTTTGAAAGTTATGATTAATTATTTTACATATATGCTAAAACAGCATGAATGAATTATCTGGAGCTTTAGAGAATCTCAACCTTTACCCTGTACACATAGAAGTTTCTAAAGAATTTACTGGGTACTTTCCCGATGTGGAACAACCTATAGAATTCAACGCTCCACCTCTGAAAAAGCCAAAACCAAAGAAAAGAAGGAGATACGTGTGGGGGAGTCGTTTACGTAAGAAAAAGCCAGTTAAGAAACTTCCTAAAATAAATTATCCCTTAGAAAAAGGAAAAGAAATTGAAACCGGGGAAAGTTCAAGACCGCAGGACTTGGAGACAGAAGTGGGGGAAGATGCTAGAGAAATGGGAATACAATTTGAGAAATATTCTAAGGAAATAGAAATGGAGGTTGGAAAAGGTTTTAGACAAACTAAAATGGAAATTGGAGAAAGTTCCAAAACAACTCAAGAAATGACATTTCAGGAGGAAATAGATTTTTTATTGGCAAGCTGTGATACTATTCAGCCTGTCAATACAAATGTTTTTAATCGTCCTATTGAAACCCAAATCCCTATAAATCTTGAACCAGCAATCCCAGAACCAATAATCCATACTCAACCTGTAGAAATGGATGAGTGGTGGACAAATGATTGGCAATTTCAAAACGTTGTCAATAGTCCTTATTCCTTTCTTCCGCAATTCGATCCAGAACCATTACCAAATCCACCAATGAGTAACGAGAATATGGCTGAACTTCGCCATTTCGGTGAAGAGTTAATGGATGCGGGAAATAGAATCCGGGAGATAGGGGGACAAATTGCCTGGAAGTATGATGAAAGGGAGCTTCGTTTTTAGGAAAACAAGAGACGAGAGAGAAGTGGGTTATGAGTCTGTATTTGTATAATAACAGTAATACTAGTCAGTATGTGCGAAATAAACCAATAAAACGGTTGTATATAGAAACATAACAGAATCTATAAAATGGAAATTTTAGAAAAATTTACAATTTTGTTTATATATTTGTTTACGTGATTACGTGCAATTAATTGTGACATTGGATTATTTCTTATGTTATACTAATTATTTATCTATAAATTAATTATCAGATGGCAAACATTGGTAATAAACCAGTAAATGAAGTAAATCAATCTGAGCCAATTCAGGAAGAACAATTGTTAAATAGGCAAGATATAGAGGATATCGTTGCACAAGGAATAGCCAATGCTATTCCAGCAATCGTTGCTGCAGTTCAAAAACCTGTTAAACCTCAATCAATCATTCCTAGTAAACGTACACAAGGAGACAACTTTAGTAATAGTATAAACGGAGGCGGAAATCATGTTAATAACAATAATGATCTGCAAGCCCCAATTTTCAAGAAAATGAAAGCTGCAACACCTGGTTGCACTTACAAAGAATTCATTTCCTGTAAACCAACTGAGTTTTCAGGTAATGAAGGGGCTATTGCAGCATTGCGTTGGTTAGAGAAAACTGAGGCAGTAATTGCTATAAGTAAGTGTGTTGAAGAAGATCAAGTTATGTATGCGTCGAATCTTTTTAAAGAAGGGGCATTAGAATGGTGGAACACAGTATTACAAGCTAAAAGAAGGATTGTGGCCTATGCCATGAACTGGGAAGAATTTAAGAGTCTTGTAGAAAGAAAATTCTATCCCGAGTATGAAAAAGATCAAATGGCAAATAAGTTCCTAAACCATCGGATGGTTAATGTGGATTGTCGAGGATATACTTCGACATTCTTTGAATATGCTAGGGTGGTACCAACGCTGGCTTCGCCAGAGCCGGTACTCATTTCTCGCTACATTTGGGGATTAATTAGTGAAATCCGCAATATCGTTAAAGCTGCGAGACCTCGCACTATTGACGATGCAGTGGAACTAGCCAATACCTTAACTGATGAACTAGTACGCACAAGGGATGAAAACAGGAAGAAGGAAATAGCTCAGAAAATTACCCAAGGATTTCGTACGGGTAATAATAGTAGTTTCAAAAGAAGAGGAACAGGGCAATCTTCAACTTCACCATTCTGCAAGAATTGCAAAAAGAAACATTACGGAAGATGTAATGTAACCTACAATTTTTGCAAAGTGGTAGGACATCGGGAAGAAAACTGCAGAAGGAAAACCATAGTCTGCTTTAACTGTGGTGAAACAGGACATTTCAAAACAGAATGTCCTAAATTGGTCAAACCAGCAGACAACAAAGCTAAGATAGCTGACGGAGCTACCAAGAAGAATGTTCGAGCCTTTCAGTTAACCACTCAAGAAGCAGAACTCATTCCAGATGTGATAGCTGGTACGTTCTTAGTTCACAACATATACGCAAAAGTATTATTTGACTCTGGTGCAAACCAAAGTTTTATAAATACTTTATTCTGCCAAGCTCTTAAGTTACCTTTAACCTACATTAGGCAGATTTTTACAGTCGAAACCGCAGATGGGAATTCAGTTAAAATAGATCAGGTTTTGCAAAAAGTAGAAATAGAACTTTCAGGTCATAAATTTTTTACAAATCTGTTACCTATGAAATTAGCTGAATTCGATGTTGTGTTAGGAATGGATTGGTTAATAGCCAACCATGCTCGAATTCTTTGTGATAAGAATTCCATAGAAATTCAAGCACCAACTGGAGAAGTAATCGTGATTACAGGAGATAAGCCACGTAAGCCCATGAAGTTCATATCAGTAATGAAAGTTGCTAGTTATGAACGAAAACAAGGAATAGTATATATGATTTCAGTAATCATTAGTACTAAAGGAAAAGAACTTAAGGAAATTCCTGTAGTCTCGGAATACCCAGATGTATTCCCAGAAGAGTTACCAGGGTTACCACCAGATAGGGAGGTAGAATTTAGGATTCATCTAATTCCTGGAACTACACCGATAGCTAAGGCACCTTATCGGTTAGCTCCTACTGAAATGTTAGAACTGAAAACACAATTAGATGAATTACTAAGTAAATGATTCATACAACCTAGTTCATCCCCTTGGGGAGCACCAGTGTTGTTTGTAAAGAAAAAGGATGGGTCCATGAGAATGTGTATCGATTATAGAGAATTAAATAAGGTTACAATTAAGAATCGATACCCATTACCTAGGATTGATGATCTATTCGATCAACTTCAAGGAGCTAGACATTTTTCTAAGATCGATTTACGCTCCGGATATCATCAATTAAAGGTACAAGAGGAAGACATACCTAAAACTGCTTTCAGGACTAGGTATGGTCATTACGAGTTTACAGTCATGCCCTTTGGATTAACGAATGCACCTGCAGCATTCATGGACATGATGAATAGGATCTGTAAACCGTATTTGGATAAATTTGTAATTGTCTTCATAGATGATATACTTATTTATTCAAAAAGTCAGGACGAACATTGTGAGCACTTGCATGCACTCTTGACTTTGTTAAGAAAAGAAAAGCTTTATGCCAAATTCTCGAAGTGTGAATTTTGGCTAAAAGAAGTGCAATTTTTGGGACATATGGTGAATCACAAAGGTATTCACGTAGATCCTGCTAAGATAGAGGCAATTACCAATTGGAAGGTTCCACAAACAGCAATGGAAATTAGAAGTTTTATAGGTTTAGCTGGGTACTATAGACGGTTTATTAAGGATTTTTCCAAGATAGCTGTTCCATTAACTAAGCTAACCTGTAAAGCAGTTAAGTTTGAATGGGGACCAAAGCAAGAAGAAGCCTTTAGAATATTAAAGCAGAAATTAACAAATACTCCAATCCTAGCTTTACCAGAAGGGACTGAAGATTTTGAAGTTTACTGTGATGCTTCAAAACTAGGATTAGGATGTGTGCTAATGCAACGCAAGAAGGTAATTGCGTATGCCTCAAGACAATTGAAAAATCATGAAGAAAACTATACGACTCATGACTTAGAATTAGGAGCTGTAATTTTTGCCCTTAAGATTTGGAGACATTATCTTTACGGAAGTAAATTTACTGTCTATACCGACCACAAGAGTTTAAGATATATATTTGGGCAAAAAGAGTTAAACATGAGGCAAAGAAGATGGATGGAAATCCTAAGTGATTACGACTGTGATATTTAGTATCACGAAGGAAAGGCAAATGTAGTTGCAGATGCCTTAAGTCGTAAGTATCATGAAAAACAACGACGAGTTCGTGCTCTTAGATTAAATCTACAAATAGATTTAATGGAACAAATAAAGAGTGTTCAGGAAACAGCAATCAAAGATGATGCTGAAGGAATGAAGGGACAAATAAAAGAATTATAGCAAGGAGCTAATGGAATTTGGAAATTCCACAAAAGCAGAATTTGGATACCGAAGCAGGGAGAATTAAGAAATAAGATTTTAGAAGAAGCTCATAAATCTAGGTATACTATACACCCTGGAAACAATAAAATGTACCAAGATTTAAGAAAGAATTTCTGGTGGATAGGCATGAAAAAGGATATAGCTCGATATGTTTCTAAGTGTCTTACTTGTTCACAAGTTAAGGCAGAACATCAGAAACCTTCAGGTCTACTACAACAGTTAGAAATGCCTGTATGGAAATGGGAACTTATAACAATGGATTTTGTTACTAAGTTACCCAAAACTAGAAAAGGTAATGACGCGATTTGGGTAATTGTAGATCGATTAACCAAGTCTGCTCACTTTCTACCTATGAAAGAAACCTTTAGCATGGAAAGATTGGCAAAGTTGTATGTAGATAAAATAGTATCCTTACATGGAGTTCCACTCTCCATTGTTTCGGATAGGGATAGTCGTTTTACTTCTCATTTCTGGACAAGTTTCCAGAAAGCAATGGGAACTCGACTAAACTTAAGCACGGCATATCATCCACAAACGGACGGACAAAGTGAAAGGACGATCCAAACTCTAGAAGACATGCTCCGAGCATGTGTAATAGATTTTGGTGGAAATTGGGATGATCATTTACCATTAATTGAATTCTCCTATAACAATAGCTATCATTCAAGTATTGAAACCGCCCCATTTGAAGCACTATACGGAAGAAAGTGCAGAACTCTAATTTGTTGGGCAGAAATAGGAGAAAGTCAGTTGTCAGGTCCTGAAATAGTGCAAGAGACGACTGATAAGATTACTCAAATCAAGGAAAGACTGAAGATGGCTCGTGATCGTCAGAAGAGTTATGCAGATAATCGGCTCAAGCCACTTGAATTCCAAGTGGGAGACAAAGTACTATTAAAAGTTTCTCATTGGAAAGGAGTAGTTAGATTCGGAAAGAAAGGAAAGCTAAGTCCAAGGTACGTAGGACCATTTTCAGTGATCCAACGTATAGGACCAGTTGCTTATCGTTTACAACTACCAGAAGAATTAGCTGGAGTACATGATGTATTTCATGTATCCAATCTCAAGAAATGCTTATCAGATGAATCACTGGTAGTACCTCTTCGAGATATAGAGGTAAACGAAAAGCTGAAATTTGTTGAGAAACCTCTTCAAATTGAGGATCGAAAGATCAAGTTTCTCAAGCACAAACGACTAGTTTTAGTTAAAGTCAAGTGGGATTCAAAGAAAGGAGCTGAATATACTTGGGAACTGGAATCAGAAATGAAGCGAAAGTATCCTCATTTATTCCAGTAAATCTCGAGGACGAGATTTTTATTAAGGTGGGGAGAATGTAACAACTCTCATCAAAAAGTACTATTTATTATTTTAATTTGACCAATAGGAAACCCTAATTGAGAAACCCAAGTGATTCTGAACAAACCCTAAAATTTTCAGAATAGTTGGAATTAGAATCAGGGCCCCTAAAACTCAAGGGGGGTAAGCCTAATTGACGATTATCTCTAAAATGCGTTGTCTAAATTGAAAAATCATATAACGTCGAATCATCAGAGCTAGATAGGTAACGAAGCAACCCTAGGCTAGGGGGGTATGCCCCGCGACACGCGACAGGGGAAGGGGATCCCTTCGCGACACGCGGGGGGTGCAAATTGTGGGTATAAATACAAGGGCTTGGGACTTGAACTGTTTGCATGTTATGACGATAAAATTCGTTACGTACAATCACTTAGACACTGTTTACTACAAAAACACACAATTCACGAAGTGCTGCCACAAAACAGGGTAATAACTCGATCACTGCTACGATTCATTGTCCGATCGATCAAAATATCCAATGGATGTTTAAGTGCTGCCCACATTAGGGTTATCCTTTGTCATTCGTTGTGATTCCGACAGGATGTTTGAGTACCACCTGAACTCGGGGAATACTCTGTCATTCGTTGTGAATCCGATGGATGTTTAAGAGATTGCACTTTGTCATTCGTTGTGAGGGTTTGATCTCGTGAGTTATCGTAAATGCTGAATTGGTTACTAACCCAGTTTTGTGTGCATTGTTATTTAAATTAGGTTAACAAGGCTAATCCATAGACTAGACTCTATCCGTGTTAAATCTGCAATGTGAGTCATTCTCTTTTTATCAAAATGCTTTATAAATTCTTAAATATTTTCAAAGATTATAATTACAGTGATTAAGTTTATGTAGTCACCAAATTACAGCCGGTATGTGGGGTATTGTGCACATTACTACTGTTTTTATCACGTTAGGTGGGCGAACCTAATTTGTGATACTCGTCACTATTGGGTGAACGGACTCAATAGTGATATGACCACAGTCACGAAACGAGTCGATGACAAATACTGTAGGTAGTTGGTTGATATAGAAACATTGTAATCTCTCTTAATACTGTAAATTATAACAATTGAGTCATTTTAGTAAATAGAATGATTCACTCAGTATTTCCCGCTGACAAAACCTTTTTCAAACATGTTTCAGGTGATCTGTTGTGATTCAGGAAAGGTGCTGTGGAGCACTGCAAGCTTGAGAAAGTGGCTCATTATAAAATAAAGAAATATGTTTTGTAAAATAAAGATTTCTCCGTGAAATCATAAGTATTGTAAATTACCGGGGTTTTATCCCAAATTGTGAAATAAAATAATCGGGAAAATTTTAGCTTTAAAAAGATCCTGATGATAAACTTCCGCTGTTAAACTCAATTAAATAAAAACCATGGGATTTCTGTCCCGCGGCTCCTGAAACGGGTCAAACCGGGTCGGGGGCCGTGACACAAATGAAAGAGATAATTGCCGAAGAGGTAGGGAAGGCAATTGAAGGAAGTCTATCTGGGTTTATTGACAAAATTCAAGGCACGGTGTTGTCACTTGTAGAAGAGCGAGTTAAAAGGTTGGAGGATATTGTCAACCTTATGAAGGAGAAAACGGGAGAACGTAAAGGGTGTTCGTACAAGGAATTCATGGCGTGTAAACCGCCAATCTATAATGGGGAAGTCGACCCGATAATTTGCCAAAGATGGTTGGGCGATATTGAAGGGGTGTTTGAAAGGACCCATTGTGACGAAAGCGATTTCGTTGCCTACGGAACGGGTCAGTTAAGAGGACAAGCCAAGGATTGGTGGGATAACAAAAAGAATGAAATAGGGGCCGAAGCGGCAAGGGCCATGACATGGGAAGAGTTTAAGACACCATTTCTTAAACATCATAGTCCCAAAGCGGTCATTAACAAAATCAAGGAAGAGTTCATGCAACTTAGGCAAAAGGGTGAAACCATAGACAAGATCACGGCGATGTTTATGGATAAGATGAAGTTTAGTAGTGAATTGGTGACGAATGAAGAACAGAAAATATACTATTACTACAATATGTTGAGCGCTGAATATAGGGAGTTTATGACTCCTTCAAAATATGAGACCCTTACCGAAATCATTAACGTTGCTCGGGAACGGGAAATCGAGCTGAAGAAGCAAGTCGAAAGAGGTGAGTGAAGGGCACATGATGTGAATCCAAGCCCTACAAAGAAAGCCCGAACTGGAGAATCGGGAAAGAAGGTGGATACTAAAGGTGGGTCGCCAAGTTGTAACGTGTGCGGGAAGGGACACAAAGGGGAATGTCGGTTCAAAGACAAGCCATGCCCCATATGCAATAAGACGGGGCACACGGCCTCGCTATGCCCGGGAAAAGTCTCTGTTTGCTACAAATGTTATCAACCCGGCCACAAAAAGTCTGAATGTCCGGATTTAGTTGGAAAGAGAGATGTTAAAGAATCCCAAACAGAAGCTCCCAAAGCAAAGGCTAGGTCCTTCCAACTTACCGCGGCTGAAGCGAAGACAGAACCCGATGTGGTTTCAGGTATATTCACAATTAACTCAATTCCAGCACGTGTATTGTTTGATACGGGTGCGAATAAATCCTTTATTTCACATGGATTTATTCGACATCCTTCATTTGTATTGACGAAATTATCTATGCCCTTAGAAGTTGAAATGGGGGACAACAAAAGTTTTATAGTTTGTGATGTTTGTCGAGGCTGTAAATTAAGCATTGATGATGAGGAATACTTGATAGACCTAATCCCGATGTCAATGGGAGACTTTCAAGTAGTCGTTGGGATGGATTGGCTATCTCAACACCATGCAAAAGTCGTGTGTTTTCGTAAGGAGATAAAACTAACATCTCCGAGCGGGAAACATGTCACCATCTATGGCGAAAAAGGAGGTAACCCCACAGTGTGCTCAATGTTGAAAGCTCACAAGCTTATGAAGCAAGGATGTAAGGCATTCATGATATACGCAAATGAGCCCGAGAAAGAATCACGGAAGATTGAAGATGTACCGGTAGTACGAGATTACGGAGATGTGTTTCCGGAGGATTTACCGGGGATACCGCCTGAACGGGAAGTAGAGTTCGGGATCGAATTGATTCCGGGCGCAAAACCCGTAGCTAAAGCACCGTACCGACTCGCGCCATCGGAATTACAAGAGTTGATGTCCCAAATTCAAGACCTGCTTGACAAAGGATTTATAAGGCCGAGTGTGTCTCCTTGGGGCGCACCGGTACTGTTCGTGAAAAAGAAAGACGGGAGCATGCGGATGTGTATCGATTACCGGGAGTTAAACAAACTCACGGTAAAGAACCGATACCCGCTTCCGAGGATAGATGATTTATTCGACCAATTACAAGGTGCGAACTGGTTTTCAAAAATCGACCTTAGATCTGGGTATCATCAATTAAAGGTCAAGGAAGAAGATGTGCCAAAGACGGCTTTCCGCACGAGATACGGACATTACGAATTCCTCGTGATGTCATTTGGGCTAACAAATGCACCCGCGGCTTTCATGGACCTCATGAACCGGGTTTGCAAGCCGATGTTGGATAAGTCGGTCATTGTGTTTATCGATGATATCTTGGTGTATTCAAAAAGCGAAGCTGAACATGCACACCATTTACAAGAGGTGTTGGAGACACTTAGGCGAGAGAGGTTATATGCAAAATTCTCTAAATGTGCCTTTTGGTTATGAGAGGTACAATTTCTTGGCCACGTCATAAGTGCCAATGGAGTATTGGTGGATCCGTCCAAGATCGAGGCTGTGTCAAAATGGAATCCCCCGAAGAACCCTTCGGAAATTAGAAGCGTTTTGGGGCTTGCGGGATACTATAGGAGATTCATTCAAGACTTCTCCAAAATTGCGTCACCGCTAACAAAGCTAACCCGAAAGAAAGAAAAGTTCATTTGGGGTATCGATCAAGAAAGAGCGTTTCAAACGCTAAAAGAAAAGTTAACTCAAGCTCCGGTACTGACATTACCGGACGGAGTCGAAGACATGGTGATTTATTCGGATGCTTCATTATCGGGGCTCGGATGCGTGTTGATGCAACGGGGCAAAGTTATAGCTTATGCCTCGAGGCAATTGAAGATACACGAGAAGAAGTATCCCACGCACGATCTCGAATTGGCTGCGGTGGTATTTGCATTAAAAATATGGAGGCACTACTTGTATGGGGTAAAGTGCACCATATTCACCGACCACAAGAGCTTGAAATACTTCTTCGATCAGAAGGAGTTAAATATGCGACAAAGACGATGGTTAGAAACGGTGAAAGATTTTGACTGTGAAATACATTACCACCCCGGAAAGGCAAATGTGGTGGCGGATGCTCTGGGCAGAAAAGCGGACTATGTCCCAATACGAGTAAGGTCGATGCAGCTTGTGGTGACCTCGGGTATACTCGAACGTATTCGAGAGGCGCAATTAGAAGCAGTGAAAGAAGAGAATTGGAAGAAAGAAAGAATAATCGGTCAGTTGAAAGATTTGTCGGATGGGAATAACGGGTTAAAGACTCGATCCGGAAGGATATGGGTTCCAAATACTTGTGGGGGTGAAGGCGCTTCTACTTGATGAAGCTCATAAATCCCGATATTCAATTAATCCGGGTGCGACTAAAATGTACAATGATCTGAAACAAAATTATTGGTGGCCTGGAATAAAGAGGGATGTGGCAAAGTATGTGGAAAAATGCTTGACATGTTTACAAGTCAAGTCGGAGCACCAGAAACCATACGACAAACTCCAACCGTTAGAAATTCCGGTTTGGAAATGGGAACATATTACAATGGACCTATTAACCAAGTTGCCTAAGACAAATCGTGGTTTCGATGCCATATGGGTAGTAGTGGATAGATTGACGAAAAGTGCTCACTTCATTCCGATCCGTGAGACTTATACGTCAGAAAAGATGTCAGAAGTTTACACTAATGAAATAATAGCACGTCATGGGGTGCCGGTATCCATCGTGTCTGATAGGGATACCCGGTTTACTTCAAACTTCTGGCGAGATTTCCAAGAGCAAATGGGAACCAAATTGTTCATTAGCACTGCATACCATCCCCAAACAGATGGACAGAGTGAAAGAACAATACAAACATTGGAGGACATGCTACGGGCGTGTATAATCGACTTTGGAGGAAGTTGGGATGTTCACCTACCGTTAGTCGAGTTTTCGTATAATAACAGCTATCAATCCAGTATTAAGATGGCACCGTACGAAATGCTCTATGGTAGGAAGTGCCGAACCCCGGTATGTTGGGGCGAAGTGGGTCCACGTGAACTTGCCCACCAAGATATAGTACAAGCCACTAATGAAAAGATTGATGTGGTTCGGGCACATTTGAAAGCGGCTCAAGACAGGCAAAAGGCGTATGCTGATAAAAGGAATAGGCCAATCGAATTCCAGGTGGGCGACATGGTTATGCTAAAAGTTTCCCTATGGAAGGGTGTTATTAGATTCAGAAAAAGGGGGAAGCTAAGCCCGAGGTTTATTGGGCCATTTAAAATCGTCGAAAAGGCCGGCAAGGTAGCTTACCGCCTTGAGCTACCAGAGGAACTAAGTGGAATTCATAGCACGTTTCACGTGTCACAATTACGAAAGTGCCTAGCGGACGAAACAGCCTATATCCATTACGATGATATCGAAGTGGATAATAGTCTGAATTATGCTGTGAGACCGGTGGAGATTTTAGATCGAAAGGTCAAATACTTACGAAATAGACAAATCGACCAAGTCAAAATCAAATGGGAGCATAGAAAAGGCTCGGACACTACGTGGGAGTCCGAGGAAGAGATGCGACGACTCTACCCTACATTATTTGGTACGTACTTCGGTTTCGGGGACGAAACCCTTTTAAGGGGGGTGGACTTGTAACACCCCGAAAAATATAAAACTTTATATTAGAATTATAAAGTAAAAATAAACGAGAATTTACTAACAAGGAATTTTTAATCTAGTTAGTTACAAGACTAGAAATAGCTTATGATAGAGTTAAAAGCTACTAAACAATATGTTGAACAAAGTTGAGGGGCTTAAGTTGTAAGAATTGAAAATTGATTTTAATTAAACAAATAAAACAAACCAAACACCCCCAAAAGGGGATGTCTGGTCGCACAAGCAGAACAGGGGACGATCCCCACTCTTCCAAAACCCTAAACTTCACTAAAGTTGCAAATTGAAGGCTTAATCCAAGTTGAAACCGAAATTAAAGCATAGATTACTGATCCTCATCACAAGAGGATTACAAGGTATGTAAAATTTCATGAAAACCCTCAACTTGAATTTCTCATGTAATTGGGAAAATCTGAATTGTTAGTTGCATGTGTGTCTTATGATGATCTAAGAACAACTATAGCGTCTAGGGACAAACCCTAGGCAAATACAAGTTGAAATCATGTTAAATTTTAGTGAAGATTATGAACACCATTGTAGGTGATTAACGGATTATGTGTAAATTGATGAACACTAGGAAATTGGGTGTTGTTATAGTGTAATTTGACAATTTTGAAGTGATTTCAGAAATTTTGAAGCTAACAATCATGTAAAATGGTTGATTTATGTGAAATTAGGGCTAAGTAATGAACTAGGGATTTGATGTTCAATCATGTAAAAATCTGCCTTTGAAGTGTTTGTTGAAATGCCTCTAAGAAGGCTTAAAACTGAAATTCCAAGTTTAAACGCATAATTATAGTATTTCGGTGTATTATGCGAATTATGATTTAAAAGAGAGTTCTAAACATATCATAAATGAACTCTATAGGGAAGGATACCGGATCGTCAAGTGGACAAGCCGGTGGTGATTTGCGATTGAAGGGCGTGCACTAAGGTATGTAACTTGACCCGTTACATTAAGTAAAATTTGATGATTATCATGTGTATAGTTGAAATTTAAATAATGGTTGTGTTGAAGTAAAGCGGAGATGCCGCTATATTGAATAATAGGTCAAAGATTGATTAGAACTCGTTGGTAGTCATCATAAGGGAGGACTCCTTAGATGAGCCAAACGGGTCGAACAATCAATTAAGACATGGATAATGTTCCGTAACATGATGAATTGAACCTTGTTATTGGTTAAAAGGTTGATATATCATAAGTACGAGAACATAACACGCTGGCTGTTGGAATGAGAATTCTGAACATTTGGTTTTGGTAAAAACTACAAAATCAGTTTAATAATTGGTTTCCAGAGCCTACCGTAAGTTACGGTGGTACCGTAACTTACGGTAGAGGTAAATGTCTTACGGTGGTCTTCTCCTGTCTTACGGTGGACGGATTTGAGGAAAGGTGCTGTGGAGCACTGCATGCTTAAGAAAGTGGCTCATTATAAAATAAAGAAATATGTTTTGTAAAATAAAGATTTCTCCGTGAAATCATAAGTATTGTAAATTACCGGGGTTTTATCCCAAATTGTGAAATAAAATAATCGGGAAAATTTTAGCTTTAAAAAGATCCTGATGATAAACTTCCGCTGTTAAACTCAATTAAATAAAAACCACGGGATTTCTGTCCCGCGGCTCCTGAAACGGGTCAAACCGGGTCGGGGGCCGTGACAGAAAAAGGTGGTATCAGAGCCACTGAGTTAAGCTAATTAAGTATTTAGAAATACTTAATTTTTCCTGATTAATATTATGTGATTATGTGTTTTAATAACTGACTATTTGTTAGTTACAGTATGGGTAAGCAAAAGCTTTCAAATATCTATCTTAAATTAGATAGGTCAGCTAACGAGAAGGGAAGTTCGTCCCAAATAAAATCCTCAAATCCGTCTGTAATTCCTGATGAAGATTACGGATGACGATCAAGCAAGTTTTTGAAGAACCGAACACACTTTTTGAAGCTTCCGCAATGTTATAATTGTTAATAGACTATGGTTATGGGTTGTAAACAAATTGTTAAAACCTTTGGGATGTTCTAACTTGGTTTTAGTTGACTAAGGTTGATGCTATATATGAACTTCTTTGATGAAAGTTATGTTACTTAAACAATGTTTTAATTGAAATGGCATAATCTATTATTAAAATCAAGTGAAAATTTAAGATGTTACAGCTAACCCAAACACCCCCAATATATCATACGTTTTCTTTATAATCAGCAAAACCCCTCATGTTATACAGTGGGTGGGAATCTGGTCAATATCGATTCATTGTATTATGGTATTGGTATGATGAGTGAGGTTTCTGTGCAAAATATGTTTTTCCTACAAAGTGTAGGAAATGATCCTGACTATTGGACGAGTGTGTTTAATAGCTGAGATCAAGTTGGTGGTATTTTATAATATTTGTGTGTCATTAAGTAGTTGTTATACTAGGTGAGGGGTAGTCTGGTCATTTATCGTGTTTTAAATCAATCGAATAACTGTAAAAAATAACACAACTCCTATAATCTCGCACATTTCCTTCACTATATCTAAAACCTACTATCGATAACCATCTTGCATACCAAAATTAGCTAGAATCATGAGTTAAGAGTACAAATTCGGCATGAAATACAAGTGTAAGAGATGATCATAGTACTGTGTTTTATTGCACTTGATGTTGGATACTAGATGTGTTCATAATAGTGTGTTTTAGTGATAAAATACAATGTGACAAACAAGAGACTAACTTGGTAAAGGTATTATTTTTTATATTGATATTGTTTTAAGGATTGATGTGTTAAACCTACATTATGATTAGATCCTCCATTTACATGTACTCAGTATGTTTTGTTGAAGACATCGTGTTTTTTTAAGTTTGATCATAGTACTGTGTTTTACTGCATTTGATGTTGGATACTAGGTGTGTTCATAGTAGTGTGTTTTAGTGTAAAACACAATGACGAACTAGTTACTGGTTGATAAAAACAACGTGACGAACCAGTTAATGACTACTACGTAGATGTGTTCACAGCAGTGTGTTTTAGTGATAAAACACATTGTGACGACATGGTTTTTTTTCAACGAACCACTTTAGAAGAAGAAGAAGAATTGCGACTTGAATGATAAACAATAAACTGATCCTAATATAACTCTCAATTCGATTTCAATGTGATATTTGGTTTCCTTAAATTTCTCATGTGTTTGTTATAATAAATATATATTCCATAAATATAATAAATATCAAATTACCTTCTTGCCATTTTCATTAAAATAATTACTTGTCACATGTCATTATGCGGTGGCTTCATACACTTTGTAGGAAAAACAAATCATTGTTGCCATGGTTTAATTATGGAGTTCATATGTCGCTCTCCCCCAGTTTTACTCTTACAACATACTCGGACATCAATTGGGGAGGTTGTCTAGACACTAGACGTTACATGTCGGGTTTTTGTGTATGCTTGGGAAATAACTTTTTCTCTTGGTCATCGAAGTTCAACCCACAGTCTTACGTTTAAGTGCCGAAGCAGAATATCGTGGGGTCGCAAGTGTTGTTGCTGAAACAAGTTGGCTACGTAACCTACTTCTAGAATTATATGTCCTTATCCACCGTGCAACTCTTGTATACTATGATAATGTTTCAACCGTTTATATATATATCTGAAAAGCCAGTTCAGCATCAAAAGACCAAGCATGTGGAACTCGACATTCATTTTGTTCGAGAAAAGGTTCGTCTAGGTCACATTCGTGTTCTCCATGTACCCTCCTCCTACCAATATGCGGACATCTTCACCAAAGGCCTTTCTAGACAATTATTTCACAGCTTTCATTCCAGTTTGACCGTGTGTCTAGACCTCGTTCAACATGAGGGGAAGTATTACGGAAGAGATATGTTATACTTTAGGAAAGGATTATCATTGTCCATATTGTTAGGAGATTAGTTAGCCTTGCTATCTCTATATATATTTGTATGTGATTCATTGTACACGAACACCAAGTAATTATACCATAAACACTTTTAAGAATATCAAGAAACGAGTACGACAAATTAACATGTTAGTTGCAACACAATGTAAACTACAGAGTTGGGTGTACCTAAATAACTAATTTTGGGGTCATTTCATTTTTTTTGAAAGGAAAACTTCATTAAAACATAAAACGACACCCTCAAATCGAGGGGCCCAAACAACACACCGAACCTACATAATTACAAATTTACACCAATCGACCCAATCAATGACTTTACAATTACTTCTATTTTTTAAACCATAAAAAACCTAAAGCTTTCACCTCATTAACAATGTCCCCAATACGAAGCTCTTTGTTTTCAAACCTCTTCTTGTTTCTAGCTTTCCAAATACACCAAACCGCAATCCTTATGATACCTTTGAAAACTTCCTTTTTATCCCCGGTTAATCCCACGAACTCGTGAATCTCCGTGATATCTTTGAATCCAAAGAAAAACAAATTTTGAATGTTGCACCATCTACTGATTTGATTCCACACGACCGACGCCACATAACAAGACGAAAAAAATATGAGAGACCGGATCTTCCCCATTGTTACAAAAAACGCACCTGTCTTCTTGGACCTGAATGTTCCTGTGATTAAGGGCCTCCACCATCGCAATCTTGTTAAGAGCAGATCTCCACATAAAGATGTTAAGCTTCTCTGGTAACCATTTACATTCTTCTAAAATAACCGAAGGAGAAACAACCGGCTGCCCACTGCTATTCAAAATTCTTTTCACTGCTTCCATACTGAATTTTTTTATCCTCAACTCCTATCCATTCCCAAGAGTCCGACCTGTCCTCCAATCTCACATGCAACAGCCTACTACACAGATCCACCAGTTCGTCGACCTCAATCCCAACCGTGATACTCCTGCTCCAATCCCACATGAAAGCTGAACCGGAAATGTTACTGCCCGTCGCTGGTTTAATTCGATCCGATACCTTACACCTCTTGTTTTTTTCCAGCTTAAACAACTCTGGCAACTTAGATTTGAGCGGCTCGTTACATAGCCAGGGATCCAACCAGAACACAGTGTTATCCCCGTTCCCCACGTTGCTCCTGAAAAAATTCCTTAAAGGACTCCCGTCCACTTTATACTTAAAGAGAACCCTTGCTATGTTGCACCAAACCCCTCCCATCGAAGCTCTAGAAGGAAAAGAATCCCAATTTAGCCTAGAATTATGGATAGCCTCCACAATTTTAACCCAAAGTTTGTTGTTTTCCGTCTTAAGCCTCCACCCCCACTTAGAAAGTAACGCGACATTGATATTTTTAAGCTTGCTCAGGCCAAGACCTCCCTTGTTTTTTGGAAGCGTAACCGTATCCCAAGCCACCCAGTGAAGCTTTTTTGTTTCCTCATTCCCTCCCCATTAACAAACTAGCTTCATTAAAGCATATACGGTAGTACAAACTACAAAAAATAAAAATAAAATAAAGAACAACTGGGAATTTGTCGGCATTTATTGCGTGTGCAAATAACATGAAAGATTATAGAGGCATACTGGCCTAACCATCATGTCTGTTGGAAGTCAGAATCCAAGATCAAATACATAAACTTTTTTTGTATGTTGTAATTAGACTAACCGCCAGTAAAACAAATCTTTTCTAGTCCACTTACCTTTTTAAACCTAATAAAAATACTATGGGTGGCATCTCAGAACAATTCACTTATGAATCAATCGATTTGGTTTATGTCTTACTAATGTCTAATTAAGAGTCAAATGAAAAAAAATCAAAAAGTTCCGTTTAAAGAAAACAGGTTGAAAGCCACCCAAAAGATATTTTTAGAACAAAGAAACCACCAAATCGTGTATCCGGTTGCCCGACCTGTCTTACTTATATTGTTGTTGTACTAACGTGTTTTTTTTAATTAACACAACCTTTCAAAAAAAAAAAAAAATATGGATAAATAGTGTTTCATCTGATTGCCCGACTTGTTTAAACCTGCACAAAAAGTTGGCCGTTTTTTTTACCTGAAACAGTTGCCATATGAATTATCCCACACGCCACGTTTCAAATTATACCTGGCCACATGCATTATTCAACACTTGAGAAGCTTACATACCTAATTAACCAATAACCAGTTCTAGGCTTATTTTTGTCTTGTATCTCTGAAGTTGCAATGCCAATATTCTGATATAAGATCACAATACCAAAAGTTTCCTACAATGTATATGGTAGCACCTAACAAATTGGTTTCATTTAACACTCATAAAGATAGTGTATATAGTCTTTGTAAACTGTTTATAGGTAATTAATTTTTATAACCTGGCCAGTTAGAACCTTGTTTTCTTCTAAAATAAGGTGAATCTTCAATACTAATTAATTAGTGAAAATTCACACGAAGCAGAATATATGGAAGAGCAATTTAAATTTATGAAAGATATTACAGACATGAATTCCTACAACAAAATAATATTGGACATATATGGATTTTTTTTAACAAACGTAAGACTATATATCTTACATAACAGCCAGAAACAACCACTAAATGTTATAACTTATATATCCATAAATGCTCACTGGATCCATCTTTGGAAGCTTATAACATCATATATAAAGTTAAAACTTTTTGACAGGATTGGAAAATTTTTCACACAACAATATAGATTATGTCCATCATCAACCTCAATCTGAAAGATCTCCTGGAATTTCTTACTCACCACTCATGTTGTTCAGTTATGTATTTAGCCTTCTTCATGTGCCTTGTTGTTGTTCTAATATTATTATGTTTTGTCATGAACAAAAGAAGCTCATGCAAAGTTTACTTAAAAGATTTTGCCTGTTACAAGCCTCCACCTTCTCAAAAGTGCTCAAAAGAGCTTCTTATGAAGCAAGTAAGACGCATGGGATATATCCCGGAAGAGATGCTAGATTTCATGAAGATTATCATGGAAGGATGTGGCCTCGGGGACTCGACATACTTACCAGAAATCTTTTTTAAAGAAAGTTATAACCCATCCATGAAAAATTCAACAAGGGAAGTGGAGATGGCCATTTTTGGTTCTGTAGACATGCTTCTAGCTAAAACAGATGTAAAAAGTGAAGACATTGGGATACTAATTGTAAATTGTTGTATTTATAATCCAGTGCCTTCTCTTTCTAGTATAGTAATTAACCACTATAAGCTGAGAGAAAACATCATCAGTTATAATCTTTCTGGAATGGGATGCAGTGCAGGACTTGTGGCAATAGGGCTTGCTAAACAGCTCCTACAGGTTATAAAAAATAATCACCTAATAAATTCATTTATTTGCTAATTAATCATGAACTGCACAGGTGCACCACAACTCCTACGCGTTGATAGTGAGTACAGAGAGCATCACTGGAAACTGCTACGTTGGAAAAGATCGTTCCAAGTTCCTTATCAACTGCTTGTTCCGCGCTGGAGGTGCAGCGATCCTCCTCTCCAACCGCCCTTCTGATCACAAACATTCTAAATACCAACTTGTTCACACAATACACACCAACACATCAACTTCAGATCAGTGCTACCACTCTATCTTTCGAGAAGAAGACAGCGCTGGAATAGTCGGTGTCACCATCAACAAACACCTCGTGGCCACTGCCATAGCCACCATCGAACGAAACATCATCACCTTAGGATACCTAATCCTTCCCATGCAAGAGAAGGTTGTCTACATCGCAAAAAAACTACTTCTGTCGAAAACTTTGTCCCTAAACAACATACCAAATTTCAGAAAAGCCGTCGATCACTTCCTCCCGCACGTAGGGGGGAAGGTGGTTCTCGACCAACTGCAGAAGACCCTAGGGTTTTCCGAAGACAACATGGAAGCATCACGAATGACATTGTTTAGGTACGGAAACACCTCCAGCAGCTCAATATGGTATGAGCTAGCATATGTGGAGGCAAAGGGTCGGGTCAAAAGAGGTAACCGGGTCTGGCAGATGGCATTCGGATCAGGATTCAAGTGTCAAAGTGTCATTTGGCGTGCAATCAAGACTGTTGATCATGATGATTATAATCCTTGGGCTGACGAGATTGTCGGATTTCCGGTGATTTTGGAGGACATTGAAACAGATCCTTTTTGTTTCGTACCTTCCAAGTAAAACTACATGATATTTTACTCTACCTTATATCGATCGTATCAGTTGCTAGTTTAAATGTAATGTTGAGGCAAAAATGTTAATAAGGATAAAAAGAA
Source organism: Helianthus tuberosus (assembly GCA_030545235.1). NCBI lineage: Eukaryota > Viridiplantae > Streptophyta > Magnoliopsida > Asterales > Asteraceae > Helianthus > Helianthus tuberosus. The sequence goes on along the minus strand of CM060386.1, from coordinate 28,688,992 downwards.
ACATGTGTCCAGTTAATAATGCATTTGTGGATATGAGTTTTAGTATTTTTTTTTTGGCATTGTTGGTTGAAGAAGTCGATCAAACTAGTCTTCACTTCAACAACAAATAAGCTCTTGATCAACTACAGGTAACTTACCCGGTTACTTGCAATTAAATTCTACAAAACAAAACATCGTGAGTCACCAGAAGAGAGGTTCTTCTGTGGCCACCTTCCGGCGTGAGAATAAATATTTGATGGAGAAGGTAATTGCAGAAAGTATAAGTGTAAGTAAGAGGTAGAGCGAGTCGGTTTTATTACTTTGTGAATGTCTATTTATAGCAGGGGCGGACCTGGCTTAGAATCAGCCGTAGCCCGGGCTACGGCTCAACTTTTTACCGGTAGTGTAAATTTTTTTTTCGATTTTTATTAAAAGGACACCTCTAAACAACTACGAGGACACCCCTAAAAAAATGTTTACAAACCAATAATAAGCCCAGATTGTTTACAAACTAAATAATAATCCCAAATGAGATTCTTTACAAACTAAATAATAAGCCCAATTACAAACTAAATAATAAGCCCAAATTGTTTACAAACTAAATAACAATCCAAGCCTTTGAAGTTTGAATGGGCGGCACATTAGCAGGATACCAAACGTCAAGCAGGACTGCAGGAGGGCCTTTTTTTGGCTCGCCCAGGGCACTTGAATTTTCAGGATTGGCCCTGCCCCATAATGTAGGTAAAAAATTTCGTTCTGTAAATGTACCGTAAAAAAATTAGGATACCCTTGGATATTTCTTCTAGTTCCGCCACTGATTTATAGCGGAGAATTATGGGTGATGTGGCTATCATATATAGTGCGGGCGTCATGACATCTATCTTTCAATTGGTGGGAATCAACATTCTCTTTGTGTACCTCCTATGCCAAGTAAGCGTAAACGTAACAGAAATTGAGGATAGGTTAAATCCGGGTTGCTTTGTTGACATGGATATTATGTCGGCTATTAAGGATGTTATGAGTTGGATTCGGGTCATACCTCTTCATTAGAGCATCCATAACGCTTGTCAAAGTCTAAAATCCAGACTTGCCACATCATTCCAAACCTCAACCATTCTAAACCTTACTTTTTCCTCAAACACCAAACTATTACAAACCTCCCCATCACACCCCACTTTTTATACTAAAAAAGGTTTATGAGTGCGTGGGGGCCACCATTTCAGACCAAGCTCGTTCAGTGGAGCAAACCGGACCACCATGGTCAAACCCTCACAATGCAAGGTCGGGTGATCCAGAATGAAGTTGAATTTTAAATGACAAATAACTCCAATATAATAAACGTTGCACAAAAATCAACACAAGTGGTTAAAGTTACCGGTTACAAGAATCAGAAAACAGAGTTAATTGTGTAAAACTGAGCAATCGTTCATCCGGAGGAAGTCAAATTTTAGTCGCGCATGCTTGTCATCTTATTGCCTTGATTTTTGTGCCCAACCATAAAGAATTATTGTGCTTGAACCGTCCTCAAAACAACTATAAAAAAGAATCCCCAAAAGTTCCGTCTTTTTTCCTCTCTCTCTTGCATGCGAACCCTGTATACATAATTAACTAGAATTGATTCCCCACGTTGCGGGGTCGGTTTTTTTAACGTGATTTTAGCGTACTGATTTTTTTATAATTGCTTAAGGATCAAAAGGTTGACTAACGGAAAAAGTCCATAATAATAAGCACGAAAATGTATTATATTTGACATGACTTATGCGACGTAAAGTAACTCTAATTTATAAAGTCTAAAAGAAAATCTACGTCAAAATGTAGGTCAACTGAAAACGTAAAGTTAGTCTACCTGACCCGATTCATTTCCGAACAAACTTTACGTCAAAATTTAGGCCAACTAAAAACGTCCACAAAAATAAGCACAAAATATATTATATTTGATACGACTCATTTTCGATAAAAATTACATTGAAACATAAAACGTCTATTTAATTATACCCGACGTGTACATAAAAATTAGTACGTAAAACTCGAGGGGGTGTCGACATGTACATAAAAATTAGTACGTAAAACTCGATGATGTGTCAAAATGACATGTTACAAAATTTTTAAAAATTTTAGAGTGTTTAAATGTCAATATTAGAAATTGAGGGATAAAATTCACAAAAAGACAAAAGAAAAAATCAAATTAAAGTTGAGATGTGAAATTCAAAAAATAAAAATAATAAAAAAATTTAACTTACTGTAGCTAATAACTTATTTAAATTGTAAGATCTCAAAGATACCTGTCCTCAAACTGCCGTCAAAGTTTGGCTTTTTAATTTAGAGTAAACTGTCAAAATGGTTACTAAGGTTTGGTCACTTTTGCCACTTTAGTCCATGAATGAAGAGATGAAATGATTTCTATTGATTGAAAAGAGGTTACAAACCTTGATATATAGGGATACAAACGGTGCAATAAATAACCTATACATTTAAGCCACATATAATTATTATCTAACATCCCCTCGTAAGCTGAACGATGGGAGAGCAATGCATAGCATTTGACGAAACTTATGAAATTGAGAACTTGGAAGACTTTTGGTGAAGATATCCGCCACCTGAAGCTTGGTAGGAACGAACTTGGTAATGAGTTTCCCAGTAGTAACCAACTCTCGTAAGAAATGATAGTCAAGATCTATATGCTTCGCCTATTTATGCGATACTGGTTTCTGAGTGAGAAAAAGTGCACTTTGATTGTCACAGAGAATGGTTGGACGAGTGTGAGGTAAGGCATGAAGTTCTTGTAGAAGATGAGTTAACCAAACAATTTCTGCAGCAGTATTTGCCATGGCGCGATATTCAGATTCACAGCTAGAACGAGCAACAGTCGGTTGCTTCTTAGCACTCCATGAAATCAAATTACCACCTAGGAAGATAGAGTATCCATAGGTGGATCGCCTGGTTTCCAAACAACGAGCCCAATCTACATCAGAATAACCTAGAAGAGCTGTTTTAGTAGGACGGCTGTAGTGAAGTCCGAAAGCAACAGTACCCTTGATGTAGCATAGAATTCTCTTAACTTCCTGAAAATGAGCAATAGTGGGAGCATGCAAAAACTGACTGACTTGATTCACAGCATACGAAATATCAGGTCTCGTGATCGTCAAATATTGGAGAGCACCTACAATAGAGCGATAATGTGTAGCATTCGGAAATGAAGTACCTGTAGAAACAAAAGATACATTTGTGCTTAAAGGTGTTGGTGCAGGCTTAGCATCCAACATCTTTGCACGGGTTAAAATATCCATAGCATATTTTGACTGATTTAGGAAAAGACCATGTGAAGTGTAGGTAACCTCCAAACCCAAAAAATAGTTGAGCTTCCCAAGATCTTTAATGGCAAATTCTTTGTTGAGAGAGGAAATTAAGGATTTGATGACGGAAGTTTGATTTCCAATGGGAATTAGATCATCGACATAAATAAGCAAATACATGATACAGGAATCACATTTAAAAATAAATATAGATGGATCGGCATGACTGCAGGAAAAACCATGATTCAATAAAAAGAGGCTCAGTCGATGAAACCAAGCCCGCGGAGCTTGTTTAAGCCCGTAGATGGCTTTGTTTAGTTTGCATACATGAGAGGGGAATTGAGGATCAACAAACCCCCTAGGTTGTTCCATGTGTACGGTCTTAGAAAGGTGTCCATGAAAAAATGTATTGTTCACATCCAATTGATGAAGCGACCAACCGTTAATGACAGCTAATGCAAGAATGGTGCGAACTGTTGTAGCCTTAACAACAGGACTGAATGTGTGTGAGTAATCGAGACCGGGAACCTGTTTGAAGCCTTGAGCTACAAGACGTGCCTTGTAGTGATCAATAGAACCATCACTTTTGAACTTGGTTCGATAAATCCATTTGGAACCAACCACATTTACGTGCAAGGGTCGAGGAACAAGCGTCCATGTGTTATTGTTACGTAAAGCAGAAAATTCATCCTCCATGGCACTCACCCACTTAGCATCCTTGGCGGCCATGGTGAAAGTCGAAAGATCAGTCATGGAAAACAAGGCGCGATGAAGGGGAAAGTGTTTCGTATGAGCTAGATCAACACGATAACATGGCTTGAATATTCCGGACTTTGAGCGAGTGATCGGGTGAGATGGAGGAAGTTGAGAAGGAACGAGAGGATTCAGAGAAGTGGGAGGAGTTGATTCCGGAGTAGATACCGGAGAGGAAAAAGGAGTTTGGGCTGAAGAAGGTTGAGCCGGATCAGAAACAGGGCCAGATTCAGGCGGGCTGACCTCAGCTGGGCTAGAGGAGTCTGAACAAGAGCGGAAGACAGTTGGACCAGCGTCTGAGGAGCCCATGGCGTCGCCTAAAGAGCTGGAGGTATCTGGGCCGGAGATTTCTGGGCCCGGAGGAGCAGCTGAGGAATCAGCGTCTGAAGGGCTGAGAGATGTTGGGCCGCTGTTCTCTGGGCCCAAAGTATTCGAGGTGGCAGCCATTGGGCCGGAGGCCGCAGGAGAGCTTTGGGCCGGAAAGAAAGGAATAGTGACCAGGATGGACGCACAGGTAGGAATGTTTTCAGGAATGATTGGCTTATTTGAGTGGGTGGTGTCTGAATTAACATCAATAAAAGTGGTGATATATTGGTGAAGCATTGGTTGTATGATCAAGGGGGTAGTGATGTTCATCAAATCTAGCAATGCGGGTAACATATACCCGAGAGGTGCATGGGTCAAGACACCGATATCCTTTATATTTAGAACAATACCCAATAAAAATGCAAGGAATGCTCCTAGGCGATAACTTGTTAGGAGCATAATCAAGAAGATAAGGAAAAACACGACAACCAAAGGACCGTAAAGATGAGTAATTTGGTCGTTGATGGTAAAGGAGTTCAAAAGGAGACTTCCCTTGAAGTAATTTTGACGGAAGTCGATTGATAACAAACACGGCTGAAGCAAAGGCATCCACCCAAAATCTCGTGGGAATCTTGGCATGAAACATCATGGCTAAGCCGGTTTCAACAACGTGACAATGTTTCCGTTCGACACGACCATTTTGTTGAGGTGTGTATGGGCACGAAATACGATGAAATGTACCATTCTTTTCAAATATAAGTCGAACACGATTGTTAGTAAATTCGGTGCCACCATCACTTTGAAAGATTTTTATTTTTGAAGTAAACGGGGTTTGAACAAAAGGGATAAATATGGACAAGGCTTCAACAAAATCAGATTTGGCCTTTAACGGATATAACCATGTAAAGCGAGAAAAGTTATCCACAAAGGCCACATAATATAAAAAATTATCTATTGATTTAACCGGTGACGGACCCCATAGGTCACAATGTATTAATTCAAGTGGAGTATTAGCCTTTTTATTATTAAGGTCAAGCTAAATGCTAAAAACTCCCCCCCTCCCCCCACCCTCACCCAAGCTAAATGCTAAAAACTAAACCCACAAAAAAACCTAAAAAAATCTTAAAAAATCTAAAAAACACACACAATTTTTTTAAATTAAATCGCTACTTTTAGTAGCCAAAAGTGGTTCCTAAATGATCTTTCTCCTATATATATATATATAGGGTCAGGATTTAGAGAAAACGCTCAAAAGTGTGAGAACGGTGAGAACGCTTATGGGTCGTCCGATCAAAACAATCCATGGACTAGATTGCGCGGTGACGTTTTCGTAAATAACATCAATTTTATTATGTAGGACGCGCTTTATTAAGGGTAAAATGGTCTTTTACCGCTCATATTCAAAACACCATCAAATGATAAGACGCCTTTCAAAAAAATAAAACGCCATTAAAAACAAAACGCCAAAAAATTAGTAATAAAACGTGTTGGATATTACAAGAAAATGAAATAACACAGTAACTGAATTTCAGTTATTAACATTTATTAGAATAAATTCCCTCCTAAATTACGCGCCAAAAACATAATTATATAAACAAGGCAAAACATAGCTTCCATAATCACTTCAATCTATCCATTTTCTGCAAAAAAACATCCTTAACAAAAAACGCCAACTTAACCAAAACGCCAAAAATGGCAACAATCGTTTCGCGGAGATACACTCTGGGAATCAGGCGATACGTCCTCCTTTTTGACAACAGAAGGAGGGTGTATGTTAAGACGGTCAGGGCAATTCTGAAGATGGAAGAAGAGATACAGAGGAGAATCTTATCCATTGGCATCGCTCTAGACAACGAATGCCATGAAACGCATATGCTTATGAAAACATTAACCAGCAAAGTTGGACCAATCAAAGCAGATGTGAAGCCGGACCCTGTCATGACATCATGGCGTTTTGATGATGAAACAGACATGGTGACGGTTACATACGACAGCGGAGAGCAGGAAGTCTACTGGCTAGAGAACATCATGACAAAGCAGCGTCTGGGTTTCTTGGAAGAATTGCATAACGCCACTTGTACCAACACAGAAATAGACTCAAAATTGGAGTTAATGCAAGACATGTTCAGGTGGAGGCTTCAGCATCTTTAGGAATAAAAAGCTGATGAAGGTGAAGGTGATGACATGGATGAAGAACCAGATGAAGACTCCGAGGAGGAAGAAGATGACGCAAGTGATGGATACTTTTCGGATAAAGTACCTTCTGACGAAGGCTTTTAATTTTTTTCCTCTTTTTTCTTCTTCTATGTAATCTTTTTTATTAAAGATAATTAAATGATATATTTCTATCTTTATTAGGAAAAAGCCAAAAAAATACTAAAAATGGTTAACCCTTACAAAACGCAAAAAATAACAAAAAATATTTTTCCTGCTTAATATTTTATTTACTCCGTTATTGTATTTTGTCATCTTGGTCTGCATAACGCCATTTAAAAAAACGCCAAACTAAGAAGATAGGACGTCTATAACCTATAAAACTGCTGATCAACACAGTAAATACAAAAACAGTAACTAAAAAGACAGTTACTTTATTACTATAATTTATTACAATAAAAAGTCCCACCTAAACTACGCGCCAAAAAACTCCTATAAGAGAGAGGTCTATACACAATGAAATTAATCACACCCAGAAAACACAAACGCCATATCCTCTGAAACCACTCGCTTTTAAACGCCATAGATGGCAAAGCTTTCACTGAAATGGATCCTTCTTTTGAGGGGGTTATCTCAATAATATTTTGCTGAATGAGATAGACAAATATTCAAGAAAAAGAGACTGGTGACAGTGATATGCCATCATGTGAGCTTTGTTCTTGATGATTATAGGCATGGAATAAAGGGATCAACACAAGTGTAAAATGCTATTTTGGACTTCATTATTACAAATAGCATCAAGCAAGATGTAACATTCCTATTTTTACCATATAAGAATTTTAGGGTTGTTTAAATTTATTAGCCACTAGTAACTAGTTTATTTTTAATATAATTATTTGACCTAAATAGTTTTAAGAACTATTTTATAGTTGGTTGAAATATTATACTAATTAATTGGCTTATATATGGGTGACCTTTCTAATAAAATAAAAGTATATAAAAACTTATATTATTAGACAGGTAGCTTGCGGGTAAGTTGACTGTAATAAATATGAAGTTCTTAGACGGGCCTAGGAACCGTTTAATAATTAAATTATAAAAATACATTGTATTTGAACCTACTCCATTTTTAATGAAACTTGGTTCAAAATGTAGACAAAAATATTCTCGTTCTGATGACATATTTATTATTTTATAAAACGTCGTATTTTAGAAGTTATATGCGCCAAATAAGTAAAGTAGTTAAATTAATTATAATATATATAATAATAAAATAATAAATATTATTTGAATATGTTATGATGTGTCGAGATAATCAAAAGAAAAAAATAATATAGAATTTTGAATCTTTAAAAGTAGTGTACGTGTCTGCATGTATGGTATGTATGTAATAGAATAGAGATGAGAGAGTTATACGTGTCCATCATGTGTCCATCCAATAGCTACTCTAAATTTGTATAAATAGCCACACTCATCTTCCACTTTTGAATTGTCCTAACTTCTTTCTTTTGGCTGAGTCTCGCCCTCTCTATAGAATATAATTATATATATATATATATATGTTATGAATTATTGAATCAGACAATAATTATCACATTCATAACAGTAGACAAATTGTATATATATGCATGCATCCCTCTCACTTTCCTGATACAATCATCACTCATGCCTCAACCCACTTGAAAGAAAAGCTATTGTTACTATGAGTGAATAGAAGCCAAGCATATCAGGAAAACGATCCTTTCGACATGTCACTGAATACAGGTGTGAGGGATGTGAATGAGCCCTTTTGTTTGATCAATTGTACACAAGAGTAGTTCTATTTTTTACAGTGGTTTTATAATACGTTATCAGCACGAGGCTCTAGCCAAGCACGAGGCTCTAGCCAAGGAAACGTTCAAGCAATTATAATCAAAGTAAGTGTTTGATTAATTTATATAAACTATAATTGTTATGATAAACGTAATATTTCTTTTATACCGTGGGATTGTTTTCCTTTAGGAGACCCAGTTATCCAGACACTCCTATCATAAAAACATCTAAATCCCATACTTAATAATAAAAATGAGTACGAGGTATATATTGCTATGGGAATATAATAACTATGGGACTACTAACAATCTAAATCAGTGCAGAGGACCTCAAACTATGGATACATAATAACTTTTGGACTACTAACAATCTAAATTTTCTTTTATGCACCTAACATTTACATTTATGTTATCTAACATTTATTTATGCACCTAACATTTATATTTATGTTATCTAACATTTATTTATAAAATCTAATGTTTAATAACGTTTATTTATTTATTATTGTGCATACTAATTATATATATATATATATATCTGTAAAAATGGCTATGCATATTTTACTATAAAATTACCAATTATTAATATCATCACTGTTGTTATCAGAACCATTTAGTAGTGATAATCAGCACGTTACCCACGATACCTACCGAATCTAATATTAGTTTAAACATTTTGTTTGTTACCGAAATTTTCAAACCTAATACAGTAAAACTATTTTCAAGGTGTATCATGGAAGCCTTAACCAAGCGTATTGTGTAAGCTTAATTTGTATCTATATAAGTAACCCACCACTCGTGTAAATCCTCAAACCAACTGAACTTCTGATATAGTTCGACACATACCCAAAACAACTCATACTCAAATTCTATTTTTTTTTAATTAAAAAAAGTCAAATATTACTATCATGAGTCTTAAGTTTTCTACTCGTGCACACGCTGAATCTTCAAACGCAGCAGAAATTCGTACCCAGATCGAAGTCCATAAATTTCTTCAATTTGAAGATGTACGCACCCATACGAAATATCTAACCCTCAGGAGGCTTAATGTTAATACTATTAATACTATTGATCTACACTTACACCAGCAGTGTGGAGTAAAAATAACAATTCAAGAACATTTAGAGATCCTCTTTATCAATATATGCACCGTGTTCTAGCCAACACGATCAGGAGGCGCACGTCTAATCTACACATGGTTAGTGGTACCGATCTCTTTCACTTATACAGTATATTCGAGTCAGTCCATTGTAATATTGCTTACTCTCTTGCTATGTACTTTGAGCAATACCAAACACGTCCCCCGAAAAACCTTATGGGAGGATCATACATAACAAAAATAGCCAAATCTCTAGGTGTCATAAACGATCAGATTATTCAAGAATTATCCCCACCACGATTACCTGGAGTGGTAAATTTTACCAATATCGAGATAATACCTATTGATATTCCTACACAAACACAATCGTTTCAATCTGAGGCAGCACCGGTTATCCCAGAAAATACATCACAAAATCTACAACAATTACTGTTGCAGTTTCCTCAACCATCTTTTTATCAGTATGATTTGTTGTCTCAATAGCAGCCAATACCACTCGTGTTTGAACATATTTCAACTAACACATCTCAAACACAGCATACTCAACCACAAACACCAAACATCTACCAGGCATTTTCACCTTTACCTTTTGGGCAAGAAGAAATGATGCAACAATCCATATTTAATGATAACATGACATTCCAAGAGTTATTAGCACCAGAACAACCCATATCACCACTATTACAGCAATAATCTTCACAACATCCGGAGCAACAACAACCGTCAATTGTTGAAGCCGGACCAAGTACGGTGACTCTAATAAATCCATTTTTAGATCCAAAGAAGGTTGCTAAACTAATAAAAAAGAACCAGAAAATGTCCAGACAAATAGAGTGGTTGACGAAAAAGAATGAGTGGCAGGAAGAAAGGCTAAGACAAGTAGCTAGTATTATCTCAAAACAATTTACTCCGCCACCTCCATCACCTCATGATTCTGATTTTGATTTTGATTAATTTTTGTTGTATACACAGACAGAGGTCTGCAAACATAACAATATACTAGAATCATTTTACTACGATTTAATTATTTTAATATATCTATTTAAGTATCTGGGAAATACGTACAAACTAAAAGACTTACTTGCTATAGCTGAAACTAAACCATTCGTAAGTCTGTGAATAAGCATAAATTAAAGGCTACGTATCTGGATAAGTAGCCATATGAATTGAAACATGTTTACATACAACATTGATATGGAAGATTACACGAGCATTGTCATCCCAACAGCAACTCCCATCACCGTTAGATGGATCCCACCACCATATTAATAATTATGTGACTGAATTATTTTGCAAAATGGAACGAATATATATTTGTATTCAAGTGTATAGATTCTTGTGATGAATCATCATAAAGAGTTGGCTATAACTATAAACTCTTTATGGGAAGTTAGAAAGCTGTCAGGTTTATTTGTGTGACACCTTGACACGGAGGCGGAAACGGCAAGGGCATCACGAACTTGATAGAATGCATATGAGCACATGGTGAATTAAATTAAAGTTGAAATATAATTAAGTTTGGTTAATAGGATTGCATTCACATCCAAACTAGAACAACAAATACAACACATTGTTCACAAAGGTCTTTGTTTTTATTTAAGCTAAGGCACTCGTCTTGAGCAATCCTATGTGATCCTTGCAAGAGCTAACTTCAAACATTTTCACCTGAAACATATGTTAAAAACAATTTGGGTCAACAAACGGTGGAGTGAGTTCATAGGTTTTGGTTAGGCAAAAATAATAATAATGTGATATGAAAATGGTTTAACACTGCAGCATGTGATAAGACTTTAAGCAAATGAGTGATACAGGTAGTTGCTTGGTGGAACATTCAAACCTTGTAGACGTAAACACGGATCTATCATCCAAACTTCCAAAATGTGAACAACAACAACAACAACAATGTGAACGGGAAGTTAGGATGGGGCGTCACACCTATAGCGCTATAATATTACCGCTGGGCTTGTACGGAGTTAATGAATGTAACTGTTAAGCAACAAATGTAACAATGCAAAAACTAGAGATATGAATGGGGAACATCCATACTTCTAAATGTGTTATCAGACAATTGCAAAGACGGATCAACATAGCCACAAATTGCAAATGAGTTTGTATCACATTATATCATATGTTTCATCCCAAAAATAATGTAAAAAGGGGACTATGAACTCACCTTGTTTGCGAAATAATTTCCAAACAAGTAAACGGGTAAGAGTTTAGCAGGAACAGGATTTCCACGTCACTCTAATTGTATTTGAACATGCACCAAAACAACATGGAATATTGCATCAACAATGGATAAAATGTGTAACTGTATAAACAGGAAACTATGTCTAATGTGTCTGCACGGTTTGACCAGAAAGGTAACTACGGGTTTTAAACAGTCTTGTTTGGGGAAACGAGGGATAAGTATACCTGGATTATTTAAGAACAGTGTATTTTATACAAGTAACTAAGTTATACAAATTCTGGATTAGAAATTTATATTTGTATAATTAAAACAGAAAATAAATATGTATTTAACTCAAATCTGCAATTCTATAATTAATTATCTAAATAACTAATTTAAGACAAGATAATTAAAAATAACATTATTAATTATTGAACATATAAATATCAGATTTAAAAATAATAATCAAGTCAGAATATATATTTTAAAATAAACAATTATATATTGTTTTAAAGATGAAATAACATGATAATTATCTAAATAATTAATTTAAATCAGAAAAATTGAAAATAACATTTTTAATTATTGACATGTAATATTTCTGATTTACAGAAATTATTAGAGCCTTTGAATATTTTTATATAAATAGATGGAATAAAAATGGTTAAAATATCAGGATTTAAGTTTATCAGTTCAATTATTAAAAATAATCTGAAAATGCCCAAAATAGTTTAAGACTTTTAATAAACTCAGAAACATGTGTATTTTGTTATAAAAATACTTTTGAGCAGAATTCATATAATTATATAATTAAAACTGTTAAGTTTAATTAAATGATTTAACTGATTTAATTATGTAAAATAATTTGTAAATAACCAAACAATAACATAATTTATATAAACTCAGAATAAAGCATGTAACATCATAAAAATAATTTTGGACACAAATTATATAGTTATTTAATTTAAATATATAAGATTAAACCATATTTTTAAAGTGTAAATACTGTTTATTTCATAAAAATATCAAAATTGTATGAAATATTAGTAACAAAATTATTTCTGTAGAGTTTATTACTTAAAACAATTACCACAAAAATTTCAATAATTAACTCATTAAAATTGATTTATTATGAATTTTGAAAAATTAATACTGTTTTTAATTAAATAAAATAGTTTTATAAATATTTTGACTAGTATTATATTTTTAGTAAATGTATCAGTGTTTAAAGTATTTATGCTAAAATTTCTAGATTTTAAATATTTAAAACCCATTTATTACGAATATTTGAATAGAACTGTTTTTAAATAAAATAAATAATTAAATAGATGAACATGTTACTCTTCATCGTCTTCCCCAAAACAGTCAACAAAAGTCAAACCCGATCCGATTTCGATTCAAAACATGATTATAATGCAATTAAACTTGCAGAAACATAATATAAGTAATAACATACTGATTTAACAAGTAAAACCGATCCGGTATCGTCTGGAATGGCGGCTCGACTAAGCTCCGGCGATGGTTTTTCCGGCTAGACTTGCAGAGGTGATCAGAAGGTCTTTTTCGAGTGTTAGAGGATTTTGAAGAGTGTGAGAGTTTCGTATGGGTTCAGGGAAACTAAATAACATCACAATCGAATCGATTTCGACATAACTCAGTGGATTTAAACTCCACTTCGGTTAAATTATAAAAACCGATTTCCGACGATGTCAGGCACTATCTGGGTTGAATAAAACGCGTGGGTGTGTTGTTTTTAATGCAGAGATTCCACGTGCAGGTATATCGGGCAGAGGAAACCACTAAGCATGTGGTTTTGGGTCGATTCCGATGGACAGGCGGGTTGCAGGTTTGAAATAATATATTTAAATATTAAAGTGTGTATATGTATAATATGAATCCAAGATATAACCGGATGAGGCTTATAGCCGACCGGTCACAACGTTGTTTGTTAAGCGAAAGGTCCCTAGTTCGATCCCCCCCCCCCCCCCCCCCGTGACCGGGTTTTTGGCTTTTTTTTTGTTTAATTGATTTAAAAATTACACTTTGGTCCCTGAGGTTTAGTAAATGACGCAATAGCCCCTGAAACAGTTAGTTAATTGAACTAACTAGGTTAGTTTTTAACATAGAAATCCTTATATAAAAGATAACCCGGTTATACTTTTAAGTTAAATAAGTTTCGAAAATAACCATTTCGGTCCCTTATATATCATGTTTCTAAAATGACAAAATGGCCCCTTATTTAGTTAAAACTATTAACTTAGTTTGTTTTAAAAATGGAAACCTTTATAAAAGTGTAACCCGGTTAGGGTATTTTAATTAAAACAGTTTCAGAAATAACAACATCAGTCCCTAGAGTTCAAGTTTCATAAAATGACCAATAGGTCCCTAGACTTTTAATTCAAAAATTTCAAAGTTTATTTTATTTATAAAACAAGTTTCAAAAGTGATAATTTAGTCCCCGGACTTTTGTACTTTCTAAAAATGACGGTTTTAGTCATTGGACTTAAAATCAAAGTTTTTGGACAAGTTTTAAAGAATGACAATTAGGTCCCTTAACTTATATTTTTAATAATGGCACATTAGGCCTTTGTAATTAATGTAGTCTTGTTTATAAGTATGAAACTAAATCAAATTTGCAAATATTCACGTGTTTGTGCCGGTAAATCATGTAAAAGCATGAAACAAAGCATGTATCAAACAAATTGCATTTCAATATACGATAACTGCTATTATGTGCATCAAACAAGTATATGTTTGAAAATCGAGGTGGTTACAGTCTCCCCTACTTTAGAAAATTTCGTCCTGAAATTTATTCGAAAAGGACTGTAGAATGTATTTGCAATGATTAGAAGGATAATCAAGTCATTGTTGGGTGTTGAAAATTTTGAGGAATTTACGAGAATCATTGTATAGAATTTGTTTTGCATGGCACTATGTTATGCTGGATTTGTACTGTAAATATTATGCAAACAAATGTGTGTACAAATAAGCAAATAATGGATAATCACATAACCACATAATGTTTTTATCTGCCACCTTACTTAACAAGGCTTACTATGATTCTCATGCGTCGAACCTCGTAATTAAGTGTGCACCCAAAATTACGTGTTTCGTCGCATGGTCCACATAGCACTTCTAGTTAAGTGAGGAAAACAAATAAGATTGAGGTATTGTTTAAATCAAACAAGCATCAATATAACACAACATCAATTGAATCAAAACGTATTTCACATTAGCAATGATAACATTGTTTGTTTGACAGTCTATTGAACAAATTTACATTTGAAATAAGTCATGTAATGGATCAAATTCAGGATTATAAGGTGGTGGAGGTTGTAGAGGCAGTTGCAAATGATCAGTTAATTGTCTCAGCATGCTTTCCAACCATTGATTTCTTTCTGTCAGCCAATTTATTTGTTGAGACAAATTTCGAACCTGATTGTTTAACCTAGTCACTTCGACTCCCAATGAATCTGGAGGTAGATTCATTTGAGGCATCGTACTTGGGCCTGCTATATCGGTTGGTGGCAGTTGTTCTACTTTGTTCAACAGTGACTGGAAAGAATGTGGCAGTAATGGTGCTTGCAAAAAGGGTTCTGATGCTAACTGTTCTTGAGTCATCATGTTTTCATCAAACCAAGTTCCTTGCATCGTTGAATTCTCCTCGAAAAATAACGGTAAGAAGCTTGGTAAGACGTTCGGTGTTAAAGGTTGGGATAAGTTAGTTGTAATATGTTCTTGTATGTATGGCGGCGGTGATTGCATATCAAACCGATAAAAAGACGGTTGAGGAAACTGCAAAAATGATTGTTGTAAATTTTGTGGGAAGGTATTCCCTAAGATAACTGGAGCTCCCTCCGGCTGTGATGGTTGAGTTAGTGTACCAATATGAACAGGGGTTAGCCTCATGGTGTAAGGATTTACAATCCCAGGTGCCTTTGGTGGAGATAATCCCTGGATAATCTGATCACTTAAGACACCTAATGATTGTGCTATTTTTGTAATGTAAGACCCTCCCATGAGACTTCTCTGAGGATTTGATTGTTGACTAGAAAAATATTCAGCAAGCCCGTGGGCAATATTACAAGGAACTTGCTCAAAAATACTATACAAATAGAAAAGTTCGATTGTTCTAACCCTGTGTTGATTATGTTTGCGCCCCGTGATAGTGTGGGCTAAAACATGGTGCATATATTGGTAACAAGTGTCTATGAAGTTTGTAGAATTATTGTTGACACACCATTCTTTTAATGAATGGTATTGCCAATAATTTACCATATCCGCGGAGGAACAAGAGGTTGATGCCTCCGTAAAAATGGGTTGTTTGACTTCTTCATCTGTATATATGCCCAGATGAACTGCGAATTCTGTTAATGACATAGTATGAAGTTGCCCACAAAGTTGAAAATGAATGGATTCATTGGTAAGATTTTTATTATATTTGTAATAGAAAGTGGACAAGAACTCATACACCAGTTCATCGTATGATGGTTCTAGGATGTCGAAGAAACGGCGCCAGGGTGTATTAGGTTGTAGTGATCTTGCCAGCAAACCACTAAAATCAAATGTTCCTATTTGTTGCCAATCAATACCGCTAATAGTAAGAACTTCCTGATGCTTGAGTTTTTGATACCTCTCTCGGTTGTGTAAATTAGCAAACTGAAGGAAGGGATGAATGTTTGCTGCATTTGAAGATTCAACATATGCTGCTGGGAGATTTGCCATTGGGATATGGGGTTTTGTTGAACTAAAAAAAAGTTTGGGTATGGGGTATTGAATTATATCAGAAATTGTAGTTCTTGTGTAGATTAGCTCGAGTAGTGAGTTTCTTATATAGTTAAGGAGAATCCAGATTACACCATGTGATCAGTTAGAGCTTCCATGCTACGTTCTGCAGCTAGTTTGAAAATTTGAATCTGACATGTATGGTCTCGAGAAAATTTTGAAACTTTGAAAAAGAGGGAATCGTATCGTAATAAATTGATAATAGTACAACGTAGATCGATAAAAACTTGGATTGTTCTGAAACGGAGAAAAAGAAAAAAAACCTTTTGAATTAGGGTAACATGACTTAATCCTATAGGTATTCTGTACTCTCATTGGTAGTTCCCAGGTAGGCAAACGTGTGTCTCGTCATGGAGGCATTTTCTGGAAGAAAGATTATAGTGATTTCATAATGGAGTAATGTAGTTTCATAAAATCAATGAGGATAGGAGAAAACACGTAACAAGATGGATATCATTTATTCCACGAATAAACGTCATTAATGACAAGTCAAAGTAGTTGGGTTCTTATAACTTGGTGAAGTCATGCTTTAGCCTATAAGTGGACACTCATCCCAAGAATTCCCAGGTAAGCACAACTGGTCTCGCGTCTGATGAGATTTATACGAAGTGCTTGCCTAGAGAGAAAACTCAGAATACAGGCATCCACCCTTCCAGATTGCATGAGTTCGTTATTAGAGCCCAAGACTTTGATGAGAATTTAAAAATCAGAAGAGGTTTTGAAAATAATCACCTAAGGATAGGTGATGAGCATTTGTAAAATCTAAAGATGAGATATGTGGTGACGAGGCATTGGTTACAAAAGATAAGGATAGGGATGAAGACAAAGACAAAGATAACGGAAGAGTTTGCTAATGGAAGGTGTCCTAGGTAAGTTATAGTCTAGGTCAAAAGTAATTTCTAATAACCTAAATCCCTATAACCATGGCTCTGATACCAACCTGTGACACCCTGACACGGAGGCGGAAACGTCAAGGGCATCACGAACTTGATAGAATGCATATGAGCACATGGTGAATTAAATTAAAGTTGAAATATAATTAAGTTTGGTTAATAGGATTGCATTCACATCCAAACTAGAACAACAAATACAACACATTGTTCACAAAGGTCTTTGTTTTTATTTAAGCTAAGGCACTTGTCTTGAGCAATCCTATGTGATCCTTGCAAGAGCTAACTTCAAACATTTTCACCTGAAACATATGTTAAAAACAATTTGGGTCAACAAACTGTTGAGTGAGTTCATAGGTTTTGGTTAGGCAAAAATAATAATAATGTGATATGAAAATGGTTTAACAGTGCAGCATGTGATAAGACTTTAAGCAAATGAGTGATACAGGTAGTTGCTTGGTGGAACATTCAAACCTTGTAGACGTAAACACGGATCTATCATCCAAACTTCCAAAATGTGAACAACAACAACAACAACAACAACAACAACAATGTGAACGGGAAGTTAGGATGGGGCGTCACACCTATAGCGCTATAATATTACCGCTGGGCTTGTACGGAGTTAATGAATGTAACTGTTAAGCAACAAATGTAACAATGCAAAAACTAGAGATATGAATGGGGAACATCCATACTTCTAAATGTGTTATCAGACAATTGCAAAGACGGATCAACATAGCCATAAATTGCAAATGAGTTTGTATCACATTATATCATATGTTTCATCCCAAAAATAATGTAAAAATGGGACTATGAACTCACCTTGTTTGCGAAATAATTTCCAAACAAGTAAACGGGTAAGAGTTTAGCGGGAACAGGATTTCCATGTCACTCTAATTGTATTTGAACATGCACCAAAACAACATGGAATATTGCATCAACAATGGGTAAATGTGTAACTGTATAAACAGGAAACTATGTCTAATGTGTCTGCATGGTTTGACCAGAAAGGTAACTACGGGTTTTAAACAGTCTTGTTTGGGGAAACAGGGGATAAGTATACCTGGATTATTTAAGAACAGTGTATTTTATACAAGTAACTAAGTTATACAAATTCTGGATTAGAAATTTATATTTGTATAATTAAAACAGAAAATAAATATGTATTTAACTCAAATCTGCAATTCTATAATTAATTATCTAAATAACTAATTTAAGACAAGATAATTAAAAATAACATTATTAATTATTGAACATATAAATATCAGATTTAAAAATAATAATCAAGGCAGAATATATATTTTAAAATAAACAATTATATATTATTTTAAAGATGAAATAACATGATAATTATCTAAATAATTAATTTAAATCAGAAAAATTGAAAATAACATTTTTAATTATTGACATGTAATATTTCTGATTTACAGAAATTATTAGAGCCTTTGAATATTTTTATATAAATAGATGGAATAAAAATGGTTAAAATATCAGGATTTAAGGTTATCAGTTCAATTATTAAAAATAATCTGAAAATGCCCAAAATAGTTTAAGACTTTTAATAAACTCAGAAACATGTGTATTTTGTTATAAAAATACTTTTGAGCAGAATTCATATAATTATATAATTAAAACTGTTAAGTTTAATTAAATGATTTAACTGATTTAAATATGTAAAATAATCTGTAAATAACCAAACAATAACATAATTTATATAAACTCAGAATAAAGCATGTAACATCATAAAAATAATTTTGGACACAAATTATATAGTTATTTAATTTAAATATATAAGATTAAACCATATTTTTAAATTGAAAATACTGTTTATTTCATAAAAATATCAAAATTGTATGAAATATTAGTAACAAAATTATTTCTGCAGAGTTTATTACTTAAAACAATTACCACAAAAATTTCAATAATTAACTCATTAAAATCAATTTATTATGAGTTTTGAAAGATTAATACTGTTTTTAATTAAATAAAATAGTTTTATAAATATTTTGACTAGTATTATATTTTTAGTAAATGTATAAGTGTTTAAAGTATTTATGCTAAAATTTCTAGATTTTAAGTATTTAAAACCGATTTATTACGAATATTTGAATAGAACTGTTTTTAAATAAAATAAATAATTAAATAGATGAACATGTTACTGTTCATCGTCTTCCCCAAAACAGTCAACGAAAGTCAAACCCGATCCGATTTCGATTCAAAACATGATTATAATGCAATTAAACTTGCAGAAACATAATATAAGTAATAACATACTGATTTAACAAGTAAAACCGATCCGGTATAGTCTGGAATGGCGGCTCGACTAAGCTCCGGCGATGGTTTTTCCGGCGAGACTTGCAGAGGTGATCAGAAGGTCTTTTTCGATGTTAGAGGATTTTGAAGAGTGTGAGAGTTTCGTATGGGTTCAGGGAAACTAAATAACATCACAATCGAATCGATTTTGACATAACTCAGTGGATTTAAACTCCACTTCGGTTAAATTATAAAAACCGATTTCCGACGATGTCAGGCAATATCTGGGTTGAATAAAACGCGTGGGTGTGTTGTTTTTAATGCAGATATTCCGCGTGCAGGTATATCGGGCAGAGGAAACCACTAAGCATGTGGTTTTGGGTCGATTCCGATGGACAGGCGGGTTGCAGGTTTGAAATAATATATTTAAATATTAAAGTGTGTATATGTATAATATGAATCCAAGATATAACCGGATGAGGCTTATAGCCGACAGGTCACAACGTTGTTTGTTAAGCGAAAGGTCCCTAGTTCGATCCCCCCCCCCCCCCCGTGACCGGGTTTTTGGCATTTTTTTGTTTAATTGATTTAAAAATTACACTTTGGTCCCTGAGGTTTAGTAAATGACGCAATAGCCCCTGAAACAGTTAGTTAATTGAACTAACTAGGTTAGTTTTTAAAATAGAAATCCTTATATAAAAGATAACCCGGTTATACTTTTAAGTTAAATAAGTTTCGAAAATAACCATTTCGGTCCCTTATATATCATGTTTCTAAAATGACAAAATGGCCCCTTATTTAGTTAAAACTATTAACTTAGTTTATTTTAAAAATGGAAACCTTTATAAAAGTGTAACCCGGTTAGGGTATTTTAATTAAAACAGTTTCAGAAATAACAACATCAGTCCCTGGAGTTCAAGTTTCATAAAATGACCAATAGGTCCCTAGACTTTTAATTCAAAAATTTCAAAGTTTATTTTATTTATAAAACAAGTTTCAAAAATGACAATTTAGTCCCCGGACCTTTGTACTTTCTAAAAATGACGGTTTTAGTCATCGGACTTAAAATCAAAGTTTTTGGACAAGTTTTAAAGAATGACAATTAGGTCCCTTAACTTATATTTTTAATAATGGCACATTAGGCCTTTGTAATTAATGTAGTCTTGTTTATAAGTATGAAACTAAATCAAATTTGCAAATATTCACGTGTTTGTGCCGGTAAATCATGTAAAAGCATGAAACAAAGCATGTATCAAACAAATTGCATTTCAATATACGATAACTGCTATTATGTGCATCAAACAAGTACATGTTTGAAAATCGAGGTGGTTACAATTTGATTCATAAAAACAAGTTTATATTACAAAATATATTAAATTGTAAAGACGAAGCATGATAAACATACAAGTTTGGGTTGTACATACATACACACATACAAATGTTTTATAGAAATACAAATGACAAACATATGTATATGAATTATTCATAAATTAGACGAATAATGCAAATAAAGGTTCTACCTAGGACATTCAAAATTAATAGAAAGAATGGGAAAAGTATCGACTGGAACATAACGGGAATACTAGACATAGATGTGTGTTAAGTTTTCTACTCGTGCACACGCTGAATCTTCAAACGCAGCAGAAATTCGTACCCAGATCGAAGTCCATAAATTTATTCAGTTTGAAGATGTACGCACCCATACGAAATATCTAACCCTCAGGAGGCTTAATGTTAATACTATTAATAGTATCGACTGGAACATAACGGGAATACTAGACATAGATGTTCGACTGACGAGGTTACTACCAATTGGTTCACCATGGCGTCGTTTTTTTGACATCTTAGAACCTTCATACGATGAACTTGTATACGAGTTCTGGTCTACTTTTCATTTCACACGAAATAAAGACCCTTCTGAGCCCTCTATCGATTTTAGACTCGGTAGAGAAACTTTTAAATTGTCACTATCTGAGTTCGCAGTACATTTAGGTATTTATACAGAAGAAGAGGTTAGATCACCTATATTTATAAACGTATTAACCGAATATCCTGATCGCATACAAGATTATTGGTCTACACTTACACCAGCAGTGTGGAGTAAAAATAACAATTCAAGAACATTTAGAGATCCTCTTTATCAATATATGCACCGTGTTCTAGCCAACACGATCAGGGGGCGCACGTCTAATCTACACAGGGTTAGTGGTACCGATCTCTTTCACTTATACAGTATATTCGAGTTAGTCCATTGTAATATTGCTTACTCTCTTGCTATGTACTTTGAGCAATACCAAACACGTCCCCCGAAAAACCTTATGGGAGGATCATACATAACAAAAATAGCCAAATCTCTAGGTGTCATAAACGATCAGATTATTCAAGAATTATCCCCACCACGATTACCTGGAGTGGTAAATTTTACCAATATCGAGATAATACCTATTGATATTCCTACACAAACAAAATCGTTTCAATCTGAGGCAGCACCGGTTATCCCAGAAAATACATCACAAAATCTACAACAATTACTGTTGCAGTTTCCTCAACCATCTTTTTATCAGTATGATTTGTTGTCTCAACAGCAGCCAATACCACCCGTGTTTGAACATATTTCAACTAACACACCTCAAACACAGCATACTCAACCACAAACACCAAACATCTACCAGGCATTTTCACCTTTACCTTTTGGGCAAGAAGAAATGATGCAACAATCCATATTTAATGATAACATGACATTCCAAGAGTTATTAGCACCAGAACAACCCATATCACCACTATTACAGCAACAGTCTTCACAACAACCGGAGCAACAACAACCGTCAATTGTTGAAGCCGGACCAAGTACGGTGCCTCTAATAAATCCATTTTTAGATCCAATGAAGGTTGCTAAACTAATAAAAAAGAACCGGAAAATGTCCAGACAAATAGAGTGGTTGACGAAAAACAATGAGTGGCAGGAAGAAAGGCTAAGACAAGTAGCTAGTATTATCTCAAAACAATTTACTCCGCCACCTCCATCACCTCATGATTCTGATTCTGATTTTGATTAATTTCAGTTGTATACACAGACAGAGGTCTGCAAACATAACAATATACTAGAATCATTTTACTACGATTCAATTATTTTAATATATCTATTCAAGTATCTGGGAAATACGTACAAACTAAAAGACTTACTTGCTATAGCTGAAACTAAACCATTCGTAAGTCTGTGAATAAGCATAAATTAAAGGCTACGTATCTGGATAAGTAGCCATATAAATTGAAACATGTTTACATACAACATTGATATGGAAGATTACACGAGCATTGTCATCCCAACAGCAACTCCCATCATCGTTAGATGGATCCCACCACCATATTAATAATTATGTGACTGAATTATTTTGCAATACGGAACGAATATATATTTGTATTCAAGTGTATAGATTCTTGTGATGAATCATCATAAAGAGTTGGCTATAACTGTAAACTCTTTTTGGGAAGTTAGAAAACTGTCAGGTTTATTTGATTCATAAAAACAAGTTTATATTTACAAAATATATTAAATTGTAAAGACGAAGCATGATAAACATACAAGTTTGGGTTGTACATACATACTCACATACAAATGTTTTATGGAAATACAAATGACAAACATATGTATATGAATTATTCATAAATTAGACGAATAATGCAAATAAAGGTTCTACCTGGGACATTCAAAATTAATAGAAATAATGGGAAAAGCTAATTACCTAATGGTACAAAGCTTTTAAATAGAGGACGCTCTATTTTTCCCAGATATCAACAAGAAACTTGTTGAGTTTCGAGAATATATATATATATATATATATCATCAAGGATATGATGGCATGACAGATTAAGCCATCAAGGATATACTATGATGAAAAGGATTCACATATCATATGATAATCCTAAAAAGGATTAAAGGATACACATATCCTAGCATGATACCATTTAGTATTTAAATCGATGCATCGTCTAAATGGTTATCAATTCGCAACTTGAAGTTTGCACATATGGCTTAACTAATATAGAAAGAATATTATTCTAGACTGGAAAATTTATTTTTCATAAATTCTAAATTATCAATGATCATTGGAACAAGTATTATTGTGTTATGAATTCAGTGGTTATGAATTCAGTGGATGACAACGACGCGCACAGTAGCGCACAGTAAAGGAAATAATTCGAACGAATTATTATGAATTATTAGTAGACATATAGGCCCCACCAGTTTTGTTTTATTCCTTTTTCTTTTCTATATATCGATTGTCTTCAAATTCGAAAGAGGGCAATGTTATGAAAAGAAGTGAACGACATAGAGTAAAATATATTGAGAAAGTTGAGTTTTAATGACATGTTGGGAATAAATAATATATAGCCATATGGGCTTCATTTGCTGATTATAAATCCCAACATGAGGGGGAGATAGAAAACAATTAAAAGTGAAATAAAATAAATTTTGAAGTTATCATTGTATTATCTGTATCCTCGAGTAAAATATCTAAAAGATATTTTAAGAAGGAAATTCATCCAAAAAAAGTTTTGAATTGCTCCAGTTAAAATTAATGTCCAAGAAGGACAAAGACATATTGAAAATCTTATATACCTGATGCTAATATCTCGAGTTGATATTACAGACAAGCAAAGGGATAATAATTATATGGCTATTGAATCCCGTTTGAAACATGGTAGGCCAGTCGGTTCAAAGGATAAAACATCCTCGAAAAAGAAAAGGCCCTGAAAGGGAAATCGACAATAAAAAAAAATGGTAATTCAAATATCGAAACCTTCCCTCAGGAAGGAGTGAAGGATAAAACCTTCCCTCAGGAAGGAGTAAATGATAATACCTTCCCTCAGGAAGAAGTAAATGATTCCAACATAGAATTGTCGATCAATTATGGTCATACACATATATTATGGAATCAAGATGAAATAGAAAGTTTGAAGCATAATAGACCATTTGATTTTTCAAACTTTAAATTTTTTAAAAAATAGGAAGTTATTGTACATGTGCTTATATTTAACCAAAAACGGAAATTTCACAAACTAGGCACCTAGCTCGGTTGGCTAGGTGCGCGAAAGGGTGTGGCCTAGACCCGGGTTCGATCCAGGGGACGGTCAGTTTCACAATTTTCATTACCATTCAAATTTAGAAAATTTTCCATTAACACGTTGCAAGATGAATTATATTTTTTTATATTCTCCTAAGGTAAAACGAAATTTTTGATACACTTGAGGTATGTAAGATATAATTTATACTTTTACTAACCCATCGAAACAAGTTTGGTTAGTTTTGTAAATGCAGGTAATGTAACAAAACACAGTTGTGGATCTTATGATATTTGTTTCCAAAATGGAACCAGAAGTCTCATATGAAGATCATATAACACTGATTGGCAAAAGATTGCCTACCTAAGGATTGTTATCTATAAAGCTTTGATCAATAGCTTTTCTTTCAAGTGGGTTGAGGCATGAGTGATGATATGAAGATCATATAACACTGATCAGGAAAGTGAGAGGGATGCATGCATATATATACAATTTGTCTACTGTTATGAATGTGATAATTATTGTCTGATTCAATAATTCATAACACTCCCCCTCAGACATATTATCACCATTCACTTGACCAATAATCCATACGTTCCAAGTTGGATGACAATTTTCAACTTTGGGGTTTAACTATGGAATACTGCCTCGTTAAAAACCTTGCTAAGTAAAACCCGATGGGACAAAAACGTAGCTAAGGGAAAAAGAGTGCAACGTGTATAATGCTCCCCCTCAAATTGTCATGTGTGGATTATCACATTTTCCGTACATGTCGCATTCCAATATCATGAACGTGTTTCCTGAAAGTTGATGTAGGTAGTGCTTTTGTGAAAAGATGGGCTGAATTATTGCTGGATTGGACATATCTCATCTCGACTTGATTGTCTTTAATAAGGTCACGAGTATATTCAAAGAATCTTGGTGGTATATGCTTTGTTCTATCACTTTTCATATATACCCTTCCTTCATTTGTGAGACACAAGCTGCATTGTCTTCGTAGATTGGAGTTGGATTTTCATCTTTCTCTAGTCCACAAGATGTTAGTATGTGTTGTGTCAAAGATCTTAGCCATACACATTCTCTTGAAGCTTCATGTAGTGCAATTACTTCAGCATGATTTGAGGATGTTGCAACAAGTGTTTGTTTCTGAGAACGCCATGAAATTGCAGTTCCTCCAGTCTTGAATATGTATCCAGTTTGAGATTTTGCTTTATGGGGATCAGGGTATAAAGCGAGACTTGTAGCTCAAGGCGAAAAACCTTGAGCTACAAGTCTCGCTTTATACCTTGTAATCTCGTTTTTCTCATTTCGTTTCCGTACGAAAACCCATTTATACCCTACAGGCTTTATTGCCTTCGGAGTGATAACAATAGGCCCAAAAACCTTTCGTTTGTTTAATGAATTTAATTCAGCTTGCATAGCATCTTTCCACTTTCCCCAGTCATGTCTATTTTTACAATCATTTACAGACTTTGGTTCACGAGTATCATCTCCACTCATAATCTCACTGGCAATCGAATATGAAAATATTTCATCCATATTTTCCATTTCATCTCGGTTCCATATTATATGTGTATGACCATAGTTGATTGATATCTCTTTGTTAGTATCATCAACATCTTCCTCATGAGAGGTTTCGGTATTTACCGCTTGATCAAGATTTTTATCTTTATGGTCAATTTCATTTATAAGCGCTTTTCTTTTTCAAGGATTTTAATCCTTCGAACCAATTGGCCTTCCACGTTTTAAACGTTTCTGAGATTCATGAGTCATATTATTATCTATTGCCTTATTAGGGATCTCAACTCGAGCTGGAGCATTAGCAGCTGGTATATGAGATTTAGTAACCCTATATATATCAGTAAATGCATCAGGCAATTGATTTGCAATTTCTTGCAAATGTATTATCCTTTGAACCTCTGTCTCACATTGTTTAGTTCTTGGATCCAGATATAACAATGAAGGTTCACACCATGTGACATTTTTTTTTCCTTATTTTTATCTTTATTCTCCCCCTCTAATACAGGAAAAGTTGTTTCATTAAATTTACAATCAGCAAATCGTGCTGTAAAGACATCACCTGTTAAAGGTTCAAGATATCTTATTATAGAAGGTGAATCATATCCAACATATATTCCCAACCTTCTTTGAGGTCCCATTTTTGTGCGTTGTGGTGGTGCAATTGGGACATAAACTGCACATCCAAAAATTCTAATATGGGAAATATTTGGCTGTTGGCCAGATGCAATTTGTTGGGGAGAGAATTCATGATTTGCACTTGGTCTTATGCGAATTAATGATTCAGCATGTAATATTGCATGACCCCAAATGGATACAGGAAGTTTTGTCCTCATTATTAATGGTCGAGCTATTAGTTGTAGACGTTTAATTAATGATTTAGCCAAACCATTTTGTGTGTGCACATGAGCAACAGGGTGTTCAACTATAATTCCTCCAGACATGCAATAATCATTAAAAGTATGTGATGTAAATTCACCAGCATTGTCGAGTCTCACCCTTTTAATACTATGATCTGGGAAATCTGCTCGCAATTTAATAATTTGTGCAAGAAATTTTGCAAAAGCCATATTGCGAGTTGATAACAAAGACACATGAGACCATCTACTTGATGCATCTATTAGAACTATGAAGTATCTAAATGGTCCACATGGTGGATGGATTGGTCCACATATATCTCCTTGAATTCTTTCAAGGAACATTGGAATTAATTTTCCCAGAGAACAAGATACACATAAAGGAATTTTATCAGATTTTGGGATCTTTTTATACTTCAATGGATGTCCATGAGTATTTTCAATCACTCTTTTCATCATTGTTGATCCTGGATGTCCTAATCTATCATGCCATAAGTTAAATGTTTCAGGATCACAAAAATTTTCTTTTACTGCCATATGTGCTTGAGGCACATCAATATATGTATAATGCAAACCAGATTGAAACATTGGCAGTTTTTCCAATATCTGATCTTTGCTCATGATATACAAATATTTTTTATTATCAACAGTCTTTGACTGAGTATCATATCCATTATGATATATGTTTTTGAAACTTCACAAATTTCTTGTTGATTTGGGGGAAAATAAAGCATTTTCTATTTCAAGTGTTGTTCCATTTGGTAGTGCTATATTAGCTTTTCCCACTCCTTCTATCAAGTTCTTAGGACCTGATATTGTATTGACAGTTCCTCTTGTTGGTTTCAATTCATACAAATATTTTTTAGATTTAAATATAATGTGTGTGGCTCCACTATCCGCTATACAAATATTTGCTTCATTCATTCGATCTTGAGCTTCATTGATATCCATTTTAATCTTACAATTATAAAAAGAAAAATTGATAAAACTTAAGAGATTGGGATCAAAACTTTTCACTATAATATATCTCTCTCTTCTTTGTTTACAGAATGATTTTCTTCGTGTATTCAATTGAGTAATCGAACACTTCATTATATAGAAAAAGAAAAAGAAATAAAACAAAATTGGTGGGGCCATATGTTTGTCACAGACTGAATAATTCATAACACTCCCCTTCAGACATATGCCCATTTACTTATTTGATGCATAAGTCATTAGCTCTTTGTTTTATGTTGTTCTTCCGTTTTGATGGTTAGCTTTGAAATACTGCATCGTTAAAAACTTTGATAGGAAAACCCAGTGGGACAAAACCATAGCTAAGGGAAAAAGAGTGCAGCTTGTATTATACACAGTGAATCAGATATGTTGCCTCATTAAAAACCTTGCTAAGTAAAACCCGATGGGATAAAATCATAGCTAAGGGAAAAAGAGTGCAACGTGTATAATGCTCCCCCTCAAATTGTCATGTGTGGATTATCACATTTTCCGTACATGTCGCATTCCAATATCATGAACGTGTTTCCTGAAAGTTGATGTAGGTAGTGCTTTTGTGAAAAGATCGGCTGAATTGTTGCTGGATTGGACATATCTCATCTTGTCTTGATTGCCTTTAATAAGGTCACGAGTATATTCAAAGAATCTTGGTGGTATATGCTTTGTTCTATCACTTTTGATATACCCTTCCTTCATTTGAGAGACACAAGCTGCATTGTCTTCGTAGATTGGAGTTAGATTTACATCTTTCTCTAGTCCACAAGATGTTAGTATGTGTTGTGTCAAAGATCTTAGCCATACACATTCTCTTGAAGCTTCATGTAGTGCAATTATTTCAGCATGATTTGAGGATGTTGCAACAAGTGTTTGTTTCTGAGAACGCCATGAAATTGCAGTTCCTCCAGTCTTGAATATGTATCCAGTTTGAGATTTTGCTTTATGGGGATCAGATAAATAACATGCATCTGCATAACCAACTAACCCTTCTTTCGAATCGTTAGGATAAAACAAGCCTAAATCAACAGTACCTTGAAGATATCGAAAAATATGTTTAATCCCATTCCAGTGTCTTTTAGTGGGAGCTGATCTAAATCTCGCTAACAAATTAACTGCAAAAGAAATGTCAGGTCTCGTACAATTAGTAAGATACATAAGTGCTCCAATTTCACTAAGGTATGGTGTCTCTGGACCAAGAACTTCTTCGTTGTCCTCACAAGGACGAAACTGATCATTTTCAACATTAAGTGATCTAACGACCATTGGGGTGCTCAAAGGATTTGCCTTGTCCATATTGAAACGTTTCAATAGCTTTTCAGTATAATTCATCTGATGAACAAGTATTCCATTGTTCATATGTTCAATTTGTAAACCAAGACAATATTTGGTTTTTCCAAGGTCTTTCATTTCAAATTCTTTCTTTAAAAGAATAATTGCTTCATGAATTTCCTTTTGAGTCCCAATTATATTTAGATCATCAACATATACAGCTATGATCACATATCCTGAAGTCGTCTTCTTAATAAAGACACATGGACAGATAAGATTATTTGTATAACCTTTACTTATCAAGTAATTGCTCAAACGATTGTACCACATCCTCCCAGATTGTTTCAACCCATATAAAGACCTTTGTAATTTGATCGAATACATTTCTTTGGGTTTTGAACTTAACGCTTCAGGGAGTTTAAATCCTTCAGGAATTTTCATATATATGTCACTATCAAGTGATCCATATAAGTAAGCTGTAACAACATCCATAAGATGCATTTCTAACTTTTTAGATATTGCTAAGCTGATTAAGTATCTAAAGGTTATCGCGTCCATCACGGGAGAGTATGTTTCTTCATAGTCAATCCCTGGCCTTTGCGAAAAACCTTGAGCTACAAGTCTCGCTTTATACCTTGTAATCTCATTTTTCTCATTTCGCTTCCGTACGAAAACCCATTTATACCCTTGAGGCTTTATTGCCTTAGGAGTGATAACAATAGGCCCAAAAACCTTTCGTTTGTTTAATGAATTTAATTCAGCTTGCATAACATCTTTCCACTTTCCCCAGTCATGTCTATTTTTACAATCATTTACAGACTTTGGTTCAGGAGTATCATCTCCACTCATAATCTCACTGGCAACCGAATATGAAAATATTTCATCCATATTTTCCATTTCATCTCGGTTCCATATTATATGTGTATGACCATAGTTGATTGATATCTCTTTGTTAGTATCATCAACATCTTCCTCATGAGAGGTTTCGGTATTTACCGCTTGATCAAGATTTTTATCTTTATGGTCAATTTCATATATAAGCGCTTTTCTTTTTTGAGGATTTTTATCCTTCGAACCAATTGGCCTTCCACGTTTTAAACGTTTCTGAGATTCATGAGTCATATTATTATCTATTGCCTTATTAGGGATCTCAACTCGAGTTGGAGCATTAGCAGCTGGTATATGAGATTTAGTAACCCTATTTATATCAGTAAATGCATCAGGCAATTGATTTGCAATTTCTTGCAAATGTATTATCTTTTGAACCTCTGTCTCACATTGTTTAGTTCTTGGATCCAGATATAACAATGAAGGTTCACACCATGTGACATCCTTTTCCTTATTTTTATCTTTATTCTCGCCCCCTAATACAGGAAAAGTTGTTTCATTAAATTTACAATCAGCAAACCGTGCTGTAAAGACATCACCTGTTAAAGGTTCAAGATATCTTATTATAGAAGGTGAATCATATCCAACATATATTCCCAACCTTCTTTGAGGTCCCATTTTTGTGCGTTGTGGTGGTGCAATTGGGACATAAACTGCACATCCAAAAATTCTAATATGGGAAATATTTGGCTGTTGGCCAGATGCAATTTGTTGGGGAGAGAATTCATGATTTGCACTTGGTCTTATGCGAATTAATGATTCAGCATGTAATATTGCATGACCCCAAATGGATACAGGAAGTTTTGTCCTCATTATTAATGGTCGAGCTATTAGTTGTAGACGTTTAATTAATGATTCAGCTAAACCATTTTGTGTGTGCACATGAGCAACAGGGTGTTCAACAATAATTCCTCCAGACATGCAATAATCATTAAAAGCATGTGATGTAAATTCACCAGCATTGTCGAGTCTCACCCTTTTAATACTATGATATGGGAAATGTGTTCGCAATTTAATAATTTGTGCAAGAAATTTTGCAAAAGCCATATTGCAAGTTGATAACAAAGACACATGAGACCATCTACATGATGCATCTATTAGAACCATGAAGTATCTAAATGGTCCACATGGTGGATGGATTGGTCCACATATATCTCCTTGAATTCTTTCAAGGAACATTGGAATTTCCTTTTCAACTTTTATAAGCGAAGGTTGTGACAACCCGAGTTTCCAAGGTTCCTACTCGACTTAACCTAGTACTCGTTTGCAAAGTGTTGTGATTATATTTATTTTTGGTGTGCATCATAAGTGTGTTTGTATGTAGATTGTTGTGTTAATAATAACATGCTTAGTATGAATGTTGTGTTTGCATAATTATGAGCTATAGCCGAAAACACCCACACACACCTCATGAAAACACACAGTGTTTTCGTCAATTAAGGGGCCAACAAAAACAATATATGGGCTTCGGCCCAGTAGCGATCGGATAAGGGTTTGGTTTTAAACCGTGCACGAAGTCGATAACTTACAGAAACCCTAACCACCTCTCACATTCTCTCTCGCTCTCCTTGAAACCGAACGGCGGACGTGAGTATTCGAGTTTCACTCAACGATTGATTTAGTGTCTTCTTTGATTAGGTTAGTAATCTACTATTGATAAATGTTTGTTCGAAATCAGCATGAATTGTTTGTGGTATTATATATTGACTGCTATTACGTGGTGTTATGATTATATGATCTGATGGATGAACAAATGTTTAGATCTTTGCGAATGTTGTTAATGGTGCTCGTTAATTCTTGAAATAAAGTGATCGTATTTGTCAGTTGATGTATGCATAGATTAGAACTTCTGATAAATGATAAACATTATGATGTTGTTGGATTGATGGTTGGCATATTAATGAGTATATGGCTGATTGTGCATGTTAAATAATAAGTGTTGTGATAAGAATCGGATGATCTTGACATTAATAAATGGCAGCCATGTGAGCTCATCAAACTTTGTGCACATTCTAAAAGTCAATGGCAGCCATGTGTTTTAGGAATTGTTGATCTCATCTAACATGGTACACATCCCAATCACATTGTCAGTTTTGTCAAAAGTGCACAATGATTTTAATTCCATGTGGGGGGTACATAATGATGATGTCAGGGGTGGTGGTTTAACATTGATAATTGACTGTATGTTAGATGTGTGGACAAGGATAATGCTAATGTTACTTATGACTGTTGACGATCGTATGATGTTATAATGATTGCGTGTTTCCATGAGTGGTTCGGACTGAATGATTGTTAGATGAATTCTGAGATTTTGTGTAACTGTTAATGATATTGGTGAAGTCCCAACGAAAACACAAAGTGTTTTCGCCAAGCATTAAGTCCGACGAAAACAGTGATTTCGCTAGATAAGGGATTTCGCCAATCCTGTGATTTTGTCATATATGATTTCATGTATACAGTGACCTGTTAGTTTATTAGTCTTGTTAACTCCGTTATTCATAAACCCTGTTAGTTTATTTGCTCTGCTAGACTATTAACTTGGTTAAGTTATTAACCCTGTTAACGTTATGTAACTCTATTGGTTATTGACTCTGTTATTTAATTAACACTGTTAGTTTATTATTCCTGTTATGTATGTTAACTCAGTCAAGCATATCAACTTTGTTAAACATGACAACTTAGTAAGGGACTTGCGTGTAACTTGGAATCTTGTATGGATTGATTAACCGTTTATGTGTACACGATGTTAACTGCTAATCACACAAGTAACATAGATTGAATGTGAAAACTTACAAACATGATCTGACTGTGTGTAAATGCATTACCTTAGGCCTAGATTGAGTGATTGATTGTTTGCAAGCACATAACTTAGCATACCGAGCAAACCAAGGTGAGTTCACACTAGCCAAGGCATGGGATTCCCGGTGGGTTGGGAATGGGATTGAATAACTACTCGTACAACCATCACTATTAAACTACTTTATACTGTCCTCGGATTGAAGGGCACGTAAGTAAAACCTACGTACAGATATACTTATTACTGTCCTCGGATTGAAGGGCACGTACGTAAAGCCTACGTACACGATCATAAGACCATCAACTCTATCAAAGGAAGTCCCTCATTTATCGACTTAATCGCCGAGGCCTATGGCGAGCGGGTCATTAGTTAATAGCGCTATTAGGTTTAACAAACCTCACACCGTGCCAGTCGGACGGGCGTGTACTAATGGACTATGGGTAAAGGGTCAATGTTGATAGACATTGACTTAGGGCACCTCTTTCATTTTCGTAGCAGTTGATACGCGTGGTCTAGTAACACATGGGAAGCCCCACTAATCATCGTACACATGCCTGGAATGGCCGCGATACGGATTAATACGATACATGGTTTACAAAACGAACATACGATTTACAAAACGAATACTATAACTAAACAACCAACTGTGAACTCGCTCAACTTTGTTGTTGATTCGTTGCTACATGCCTTGCAGGTCATTAGGTACTCATGGAGCTTGCACAGGGAGGAACAGTCGTTGTGGGACATGGCAGTGTGGGCCATGCTATGAACATTACTTTATTTCGCATTTAACACTTTCAATGGGTTTTACAATTATGCTTCCGCTAAACACTTAACTATGCTTTGGTTTTTGAACACCTTTCATATTGTATGGTTGAATTATGCTTACTTACATGTTTGTTCAATATGATTGGTGGCTTGATCCTGGTCAGTCACGCCTCCAAGCGGTGATACTCCGCGTGTGGATTTTGGGGGTGTGACAAAGGTCTTGTAATTAATTTTCCCAGAGAACAAGATACACATAAAGAAATTTTATCAGATTTTGGGATCTTTTTATACTTCAATGGATGTCCATGAGTATTTTCAATCACTCTTTTCATCATTGTTAATCCTGGATGTCCTAATCTATCATGCCATAAGTTAAATGTTTCAGGATCACAAAAATTTTCTTTTACTGCCATATGTGCTTGAGGTACATCAATATATGTATAATGCAAACCAGATTGAAACATTGGCAGTTTTTCCAATATCTGATCTTTGCTCATGATATACAAATATTTTTTATTATCAACATTCTTTGACTGAGTATCATATCCGTTATGATATATGTTTTTGAAACTTAACAAATTTCTTGTTGATTTGGGGGAAAATAAAGCATTTTCTATTTCAAGTGTTGTTCCATTTGGTAGTGCTATATTAGCTTTTCCCACTCCTTCTATCAAGTTCTTAGGACCTGATATTGTATTGAAAGTTCCTCTTGTTGGTTTCAATTCATAAAAATATTTTTTAGATTTAAATATAGTGTGTGTGGCTCCACTATCCGCTATACAAATATTTGCTTCATTCATTCGATCTTGAGCTTCAATGATATCCATTTTAATCTTACAATTATAAAAAGAAAAATTGATAAGAGTATGATTAATATATTATAATTATTGATTATAACTTAAAAAAAAACTTTAAATGAAGGAAAGACATAATAAAAATACATATTTAATTGTTACATAAAATCATTGAGATTAAGCAACATTTTGTTTAAATGTCTTCATTAAAATCCATGGCATTTAGCTAAACATTGAATTTATCCAAATAGTTTACTTCCTTCTCTTTTCCTTTAAGCGAGGCTTTGTAAAGCTCACATAGATGTGGAGCTGTTCTACAAGTTTTTACCCAGTGATCTATACTTCCACATCTATAACAAGAATTATCAATTTTTCCGGACACACCTGCTTCATTCCTTTTATTATGAAAATTGGAAGTATTATCTTGTGGAGCATGATAATTTGTAGTTCTTTGATTTCGGCCACGGCCACGACCGCGCCCACGACCTCGGTAATATTTATTATTTTTGAAAGTATGATTGTGACCATTATAATGACCTTTACCAAAATAACCACGACCGCGGCCGCGCCTCGTCCTTGGCCTTGGCCACGGCCTTGTCCTTGGCCTTGCCCACGGCCTTGTTCCCTTTTATTTTTGATAATTATTAACAACATTCACTTCAGGTATAGTTAATGATCCTGTGGGACGGGCTTCATGATTTTTCATCAGAAGTATGTTATCTTGTTCTGCTACGAGGAGATGTGCATTCAAATCAGAGTATCTGTAAAATCTCAACAATCGATATTGTTGTGCTAAACTTATATGTGACGCATGAAATGTGGAGTAAGTTTTTTCCAATTTTTCTTCCTCAGTAACAGGGTGCCCACAAAACTCTAATTTTGAACATATTTTAAATAGAGCAGATGTATAATCATTTACTTTTGTAAAATCTTGGAACCTCAGACTGTTCCATTCATTTTTAGCTGTAGGAAGTAAAACTTCCTTTTGATTATCAAATCTGTTCTTTAAATCCGTCCATAATTCATATGGATCATCAGAATTGAAATATTCATGCTGTAGTAAATTATCAATGTGTTTATGAATAAACACACCAGCTTTTGCCTTTTCCTGATTCGAACAATTATGCTCTTCATTTATGACTTCTATTACACCCATTGCTTTTAGGTGTCTTTTGACATTTGCTGTCCTAGTCATATAATTTTCTCCGGAGATATTCAATGCTGGAAATTCAAGTTTCGCGATGTTTGCCATTTTGTTACTAAATACAAATATGTAAATATTAGGATTACATACTTATTAAAATGAGATAAAATATAACAATACACATAATTAAAATGTTCGTTGCATAAATAAATGTTAGCTTGCATAAATAAATGTTAGCTTGCATAAATAAATGTTAGATGCGTAAATGTTAAATAATATATAGCCATATGGGCTTCATATTAATATGTATCATTTATGTGACTTGTCTCTATCTTCCTTGAAAGTTGATCATAGCTTTATAGACAACAATTTTTTCGCTTGATCCTTAGGTAGGCAATCTGTTTCCGATCAGTGTTATATGATCTTCATATGAGACTTCTGGTTCCTTTGTGCTTATATTTAACCAAAAACGGAAATTTCACAAACTAGGCACCTAGCTCGGTTGGCTAGGTGCGTGAAAGGGTGTGGCCTAGACCCGGGTTCGATCCAGGGGACGGTCAGTTTCACCATTTTCATTACCATACAAATTTAGAAATTTTTCCATTAACACGTTGCAAGATGAATTATATTTTTTTTATTCTCCTAAGGTAAAACGAAATTTTTGATACACTTGAGGTATGTAAGATATAATTTATACTTTTACTAACCCATCGAAACAAGTTTGGTTAGTTTTGTAAATGCAAGACAAACATATATCACATTCCTCACAGTACTTTTATTATATATATGAAAGCTGTGGTATCGAGCATTAAAGTGAGAAGAACAAGAAAATAAAATGAAGGAAATTCTTTGCAAAGAATTTGTATTTTATTGAGTAAAATATCTAGCCAACTTTCATACAACCTGTTGAGGAGACGTGTTTATCTAAAGCAGGTGCGAGGGATGTGAATGAGCCCTTTGTTTGATCAATTGTACACAAGAGTAGTTCTATTTTTACAGTGGTTTTATAACACGTTATCAGCACGAGGGTTCTCTACCAAGCAAATTTATAAACGTTTATTATTTCCGTTTTGATGTTATGAATTATTGAATCAGACAATAATTATCACATTCATAACAGTAGACAAATTGTATATATATGCATGCATCCCTCTCACTTTCCTGATACAATCATCACCCATGCCTCAACCCACTTGAAAGAAAAGCTATTGTTACTATGAGTGAATAAAAGCCAAGCATATCAGGAAAACGATCCTTTCGACATGTCACTGGATACAGGTGTGAGGGATGTGAATGAGCCCTTTTGTTTGATCAATTGTACACAAGAGTAGTTCTAATTTTTACAGTGGTTTTATAATACGTTATCAGCACGAGGCTCTAGCCAAGCACGAGGCTCTAGCCAAGGAAACGTTCAAGCAATTATAATCAAAGTAAGTGTTTGATTAATTTATATAAACTATAATTGTTATGATAAACGTAATATTTCTTTTATACCGTGGGATTGTTTTCCTTTAGGAGACCCAGTTATCCAGACACTCCTATCATTAAAACATCTAAATCCCATACTTAATAATAAAAATGAGTACGAGGTACATATTGCTATGGGAATATAATAACTATGGGACTACTAACAATCTAAATCAGTGCAGAGGACCCATACTATGGATATATAATAACTTTGGGACTACTAACAATCTAAATTTTCTTTTATGCACCTAACATTTACATTTATGTTATCTAACATTTATTTATAAACCTAACATTTATATTTATGTTATCTAACATTTATTTATAAAATCTAATGTTTAATAACGTTTATTTATTTATTATTGTGCATATTAATTATATATATATATATATATATATATATATCTGTAAAAATGGCTATGCATATTTTACTATAAAATTACCAATTATTAATATCATCACTGTTGTTATCAGAACCATTTAGCATTGATAATCAGCACGCTACCCACGATACCTACCGGATCTAATATTAGTTTAAACATTTTATTTGTTACCGAAATTTTCAAACCTAATACAGTAAAACTATTTTCAAGGTGTATCATGGAAGCTTTAAGCAAGCGTATTGTGTAAGCTTAATTTGTATCTATATAAGTAACCCACCACTCATGTAAATCCTCAAACCAACTGAACTTCTGATATAGTTCGACACATACCCAAAGCAACTCATACTCAAATTCTATTTTTTTTTGAATTAAAAAAAGCCAAATATTACTATCATGAGTCTTAAGTTTTCTACTCGTGCACACGCTGAATCTTCAAACGCAGCAGAAATTCGTACCCAGATCAAAGTCCATAAATTTCTTCAGTTTGAAGATGTACGCACCCATACGAAATATCTAACCCTCAGGAGGCTTAATGTTAATACTATTAATAGTATCAACTATAACATAACGGGAATACTAGACATAGATGATCGACTGACGAGGTTACTACCAATTGGTTCACCATGGCGTCATTTTTTTGACATCTTAAAACCTTCATACGATGAACTTGTATACGAGTTCTGGTCTACTTTTCATTTCACACAAAATAAAGACCCTTCTGAGCCCTCTATCGATTTTAGACTCGGTAGAGAAACTTTTAAATTGTCACTATCTGAGTTCGCAGTACATTTAGGTATTTATACAGAAGAAGAGGTTAGATCACCTATATTTATAAACGCATTAACCGAATATCCTGATCGCATACAAGATTATTGGTCTACACTTACACCAACAGTGTGGAGTAAAAATAACAATTCAAGAACATTTAGAGATCCTCTTTATCAATATATGCACAGTGTTCTAGCCAACACGATCAGGGGGCGCACGTCTAATCTACACAGGGTTAGTGGTACCGATCTCTTTCACTTATACAGTATATTCGAGTCAGTCCATTGTAATATTACTTACTCTCTTGCTATGTACTTTGAGCAATACCAAACACGTCCCCCGAAAAACCTTATGGGAGGATCATACATAACAAAAATAGCCAAATCTCTAGGTGTCATAAACGATCAGATTATTCAAGAATTATCCCCACCACGATTACCTGGAGTGGTAAATTTTACCAATATCGAGATAATACCTATTGATATTCCTACACAAACACAATCGTTTCAATCTGAGGCAGCACCGGTTATCCCAGAAAATACATCACAAAATCTACAACAATTACTGTTGCAGTTTCCTCAACCATCTTTTTATCAGTATGATTTGTTGTCTCAACAGCAGCCAATACCACCCGTGTTTGAACATATTTCAACTAACACATCTCAAACACAGCATACTCAACCACAAACACCAAACATCTACCAGGCATTTTCACCTTTACCTTTTGGGCAAGAAGAAATGATGCAACAATCCATATTTAATGATAACATGACATTCCAAGAGTTATTAGCGCCAGAACAACCCATATCACCACTATTACAACAACAGTCTTCACAACATCCGGAGCAACAACAACCGTCAATTGTTGAATCTGGACCAAGTACGGTGCCTCTAATAAATCCATTTTTAGATCCAATGAAGGTTGCTAAACTAATAAAAAAGAACCAGAAAATGTCCAGACAAATAGAGTGGTTGATGAAAAAGAATGAGTGGCAGGAAGAAAGGCTAAGACAAGTAGCTAGTATTATCTCAAAACAATTTACTCCGCCACCTCCATCACCTCATGATTCTGATTCTGATTTTGATTAATTTCAGTTGTATACACAGACAGAGGTCTGCAAACATAACAATATACTAGAATCATTTTACTACGATTCAATTATTTTAATATATCTATTCAAGTATCTGGGAAATACGTACAAACTAAAAGACTTACTTGCTATAGCTGAAACTAAACCATTCGTAAGTCTGTGAATAAGCATAAATTAAAGGCTACGTATCTGGATAAGTAGCCATATGAATTGAAACATGTTTACATACAACATTGATATGGAAGATTACACGAGCATTGTCATCCCAACAGCAACTCCCATCACCGTTAGATGGATCCCACCACCATATTAATAATTATGTGACTGAATTATTTTGCAATACGGAACGAATATATATTTGTATTCAAGTGTATAGATTCTTGTGATGAATCATCATAAAGAGTTGGCTATAACTGTAAACTCTTTTTGGGAAGTTAGAAAACTGTCAGGTTTATTTGATTCATAAAAACAAGTTTATATTTACAAAATATATTAAATTGTAAAGACGAAGCATGATAAACATACAAGTTTGGGTTGTACATACATACATACATACATACAATGTTTTATGGAAATACAAATGACAAACATATGTATATGAATTATTCATAAATTAGACGAATAATGCAAATAAAGGTTCTACCTGGGACATTCAAAATTAATAGAAAGAATGGGAAAAGCTAATTACCTAATGGTACAAAGCTTTTAAATAGATGACGCTCTATTTTTCCCAGATATCAACAAGAAACTTGTTGAGTTTCGAGAATATATATATATATCATCAAGGATATGATGGCATGACAGATTAAGCCATCAAGGATATACTATGATGAAAAGGATTCACATATCATATGATAATCCTTAAAAGGATTAAAGGATACACATATCCTAGCATGATACCATTTAGTATTTAAATCGATGCATCGTCTAAATGGTTATCAATTCGCAACTTGAAGTTTGCACATATGGCTTAACTAATATAGAAAGAATATTATTCCAGATTGGAAAATTTATTTTTCATAAATTCTAAATTATCAATGATCATTGGAACAAGTATTATTGTGTTATGAATTCAGTGGTTATGAATTCAGTGGATGACAACGACGCGCACAGTAGCGCACAGTAAAGGAAATAATTCGAACGAATTATTATGAATTATTAGTAGACATATAGGCCCCACCAGTTTTGTTTTATTCCTTTTTCTTTTCTATATATCGATTGTCTTCAAATTCGAAAGAGGGCAATGTTATGAAAAGAAGTGAACGATATAGAGTAAAATATATTGAGAAAGTTGAGTTTTAATGACATGTTGGGAATAAATAATATATAGCCATATGGGCTTCATTTGCTGATTATAAATCTCAACATGAGGGGGAGATAGAAAACAATTAAAAGTGAAATAAAATAAATTTTGAAGTTATCATTGTATTATCTGTATCCTCGAGTAAAATATCTAAAAGATATTTTAAGAAGGAAATTCATCCAAAAAAAGTTTTGAATTGCTCCAGTTAAAATTAACGTCCAAGAAGGACAAAGGCATATTGAAAATCTTATATACCTGATGCTAATATCTCGAGTTGATATTACAGACAAGCAAAGGGATAATAATAATATGGCTATTGAATCCCGTTTGAAACATGGTAGGCTAGTCGGTTCAAAGGATAAAACATCCTCGAAAAAGAAAAGGCCCTGAAAGGGAAATCGACAATAAAAAAAATGGTAATTCAAATATCGAAACCTTCCCTCAGGAAGGAGTGAAGGATAAAACCTTCCCTCAGGAAGGAGTAAATGATAATACCTTCCCTCAGGAAGAAGATAATACATTCCCTCAGGAAGAAGTAAATGATTCCAACATAGAATTGTCGATCAATTATGGTCATACACATATATTATGGAATCAAGATGAAATAGAAAGTTTGAAGCATAATAGACCATTTGATTTTTCAAACTTTAAATTTTTTGAAAAATAGGAAGTTATTCTACATGTGCTTATATTTAACCAAAAACGGAAATTTCACAAACTAGGCACCTAGCTCGGTTGGCTAGGTGCGCGAAAGGGTGTGGCCTAGACCCGGGTTCTATCCAGGGGACGGTCAGTTTCACCATTTTCATTACCATACAAATTTAGAAAATTTTCCATTAACACGTTGCAAGATGAATTATATTTTTTTATATTCTCCTAAGGTAAAACGAAATTTTTGATACACTTGAGGTATGTAAGATATAATTTATACTTTTACTAACCCATCGAAACAAGTTTGGTTAGTTTTGTAAATGCAGGTAATGTAACAAAACACAGTTGTGGATCTTATGATATTTGTTTCCAAAATGGAACCAGAAGTCTCATATGAAGATCATATAACACTGATTGGCAAAAGATTGCCTACCTAAGGATTGTTATCTATAAAGATTTGATCAATAGCTTTTCTTTCAAGTGGGTTGAGGCATGAGTGATGATTGTATCAGGAAAGTGAGAGGGATGCATGCATATATATACAATTTGTCTACTGTTATGAATGTGATAATTATTGTCTGATTCAATAATTCATAACACTCCCCCTCAGACATATTATCACCATTCACTTGACCAATAATCCATACGTTCCAAGTTGGATGACAATTTTCAACTTTGGGGTTTAACTATGGAATACTGCCTCGTTAAAAACCTTGCTAGAAAAACTCAGTGGGACAAAAACGTAGCTAAGGGAAAAAGAGTGCAGTGTATAGTCTTCTCCTGATATTTCTGGATCATGTATGTTGCCTCATTAAAAACCTTACTAAGAAAACCCAATGGGATAAAACTTAGTTAAGGGAAAAAGAGTGCAACTTGTATAATACTCCCCCTCATTTTAATATGTATCATTTATGTGACTTGTCTCTATCTTCCTTGAAAGTTGATCAACGCTTTATAGACAACAATCCTTAGGTAGGCAATCTTTTGCCAATCAGTGTTATATGATCTTCATATGAGACTTCTGGTTCCATTTTGGAAACAAATATCATAGGATCCACAACTGTGTTTTGTTACATTACCTGCATTTATAAAACTAACCAAACTTGTTTCGATGGGTTAGTAAAAGTATAAATTATATCTTACATACCTCAAGAGTATCAAAAATTTCGTTTTACCTTAGGAGAATATAAAAAAATATAATTCATCTTGCAACGTGTTAATGGGAAATTTTCTAAATTTGTATGGTAATGAAAATGGTGAAACTGACCGTCCCCTGGATCGAACCCGGGTCTAGGCCACACCCTTTCGCGCACCTAGCCAACCGAGCTAGGTGCCTAGTTTGTGAAATTTCCGTTTTTGGTTAAATATAAGCACATGTATAATAACTTCCTATTTTTCAAAAAATTTAAAGTTTGAAAAATCAAATGGTCTATTATGCTTCAAACTTTCTATTTCATCTTGATTCCATAATATATGTGCATGACCATAATTGATCGACAATTCTATGTTGGAATCATTTACTTCTTCCTGAGGGAAGGTATTGTCTTCTTCCTGAGGGAAGGTATTATCATTTACTCCTTCCTGAGGGAAGGTTTCGATATTTGAATTACCATTTTTTTTATTGTCGATTTCCCTTTCAGGGCCTTTTCTTTTTCGAGGATGTTTTATCCTTTGAACCGACTGGTTGTCTGTAATAGCCATATTATTATTATCCCTTTGCTTGTCTGTAATATCAACTCGAGATATTAGCATCTGGTATATAAGATTTTCAATATGTCTTTGTCCTTCTTGGACATTAATTTTAACTGGAGCAATTCAAAACTTTTTGAATGAATTTCCTTGTTAAAATATCTTTTAGATATTTTACTCGAGAATACAGATAATACAATGATAACTTCAAAATTTATTTCACTTTTAATTGTTTTCTATCTCCCCCTCATGTTGGGATTTATAAACAGCAAATGAAGCCCATATGGCTATATATTATTTATTCCCAACATGTCATTAAAACTCAACTTTCTCAATATATTTTACTCTATATCGTTCACTTCTTTTCATAACATTGCCCTCTTTCGAATCTGAAGACAATCGATATATAGAAAAAGGAATAAAACAAAACTGGTGGGGCCTATATGTCTACTAATAATTCATAATAATTCGTTCGAATTATTTCCTTTACTGTGCGCTACTGTGTGCGTCGTTGTCATCCACTGAATTCATAACCACTGAATTCATAACACAATAATACTTGTTCCAATGATCATTGATAATTTAGAATTTATGAAAAATATTTTTTCCAGTCTGGAATAATATTCTTTCTATATTAGTTAAGCCATATGTGCAAACTTCAAGTTGCGAATTGATAACCATTTAGACGATGCATCGATTTAAATACTAAATGGTATCATGCTAGGATATGTGTATCCTTTAATCCTTTTTAGGATTATCATATGATATGTGAATCCTTTTCATCATAGTATATCCTTGATGGCTTAATCTGTCATTCCATCATATCCTTGATGATATATATATATTCTTGAAACTCAACAAGTTTCTTGTTGATATCAGGGAAAAATAGAGCGTCCTCTATTTAAAAGCTTTGTACCATTAGGTAATTAACTTTTCCCATTCTTTCTATTAATTTTGAATGTCCCAGGTAGAACCTTTATTTGCATTATTCGTCTAATTTATGAATAATTCATATACATATGTTTGTCATTTGTATTTCCATAAAACATTTGTATATGTGTATGTATGTACAACCCAAACTTGTATGTTTATCATGCTTCGTCTTTACAATTTAATATATTTTGTAAATATAAACTTCTTTTTATGAATCAAATAAACCTGACAGTTTTCTAACTTCCCAAAAAGAGTTTACAGTTATAGCCAACTCTTTATGATGATTCATCACAAGAATCTATACACTTGAATACAAATATATATTCGTTCCGTATTGCAAAATAATTCAGTCACATAATTATTAATATGGTGGTGGGATCCATCTAACGGTGATGGGAGTTGCTGTTGGGATGACAATGCTCGTGTAATCTTCCATATCAATGTTGTATGTAAACATGTTTCAATTCATATGGCTACTTATCCAGATACGTAGCCTTTAATTTATGCTTATTCACAGACTTACGAATGGTTTATTTTCAGCTGTAGCAAGTAAGTCTTTTAGTTTGTACGTATTTCCCAGATACTTGAATAGATATATTAAAATAATTGAATCGTAGTAAAATGATTCTAGTATATTGTTATGTTTGCAGACCTCTGTCTGTGTATACAATTGAAATTAATCATAATCATAATCAGAATCATGAGGTGATGGAGGTGGCGGAGTAAATTGTTTTGAGATAATACTAGCTACTTGTCTTTGCCTTTCTTCCTGCCACTCATTCTTTTTCGTCAACCACTCTATTTGTCTGGACATTTTCCGGTTCTTTTTTATTAGTTTAGCAACCTTCATTGGATCTAAAAATGGATTTATTAGAGGCACCGTACTTGGTCCGGC
The DNA here is from genome assembly GCA_030545235.1 of Helianthus tuberosus. Lineage (NCBI taxonomy): Eukaryota > Viridiplantae > Streptophyta > Magnoliopsida > Asterales > Asteraceae > Helianthus > Helianthus tuberosus. The sequence goes on along the minus strand of CM060386.1, from coordinate 28,644,230 downwards.
TTCAACAATTGACGGTTAATGTTAATGTTAAGACTACTCTTGTGTACAATTGATCACCAATTTACGCATCAAACAATCATACTTTCAATTGATACTAAGAGTGCACCCATACGCATCAATAATATATAGTAGTACACAATTGACAAAACCATATGTTTGATATATTCTTGTTTGATCAATTGATCAACATTAAGCCTCCTAAGGGTTAGATATTTCGTATGGGTGTACATATTCAATAGCCGTCAATTGCACACAAGAGTAGTCTTAACATATGTAAAACAATCATATCAGGAGGCTTAAGTATAGTTGAAATGTTCCCTTAGCTATGGTTTTATCCCATCGGGTTTTACTTAGCAAGGTTTTTAATGAGACATGTTGGGAATAAATAATATATAGCCATATGGGCTTCATTTGCTGATTATAAATCCCAACATGAGGGGGAGATAGAAAACAATTAAAAGTGAAATAAAATAAATTTTGAAGTTATCATTGTATTATCTGTATCCTCGAGTAAAATATCTAAAAGATATTTTAAGAAGGAAATTCATCCAAAAAAAAAGTTTTGAATTGCTCCAGTTAAAATTAATGTCCAAGAAGGACAAAGACATATTGAAAATCTTATATACCAGATGCTAATATCTCGAGTTGATATTACAGATAAGCAAATGGATAATAATAATAATAATATGGCTATTGAATCCCGTTTGAAACATGGTAGGCCAGTCGGTTCAAAGGATAAAACATCCTCGAAAAAGAAAAGGCCCTGAAAGGGAAATCGACAATAAAAAAAAATAGTAATTCAAATATCGAAACCTTCCCTCAGAAAGGAGTGAATGATAATACCTTCCCTCAGGAAGAAGATAATACCTCCCTCAGGAAGAAGTAAATGATTCCAACATAGAATTGTCGATCAATTATGGTCATACACATATATTATGGAATCAAGATGAAATAGAAAGTTTGAAGCATAATAGACCATTTGATTTTTCAAACTTTAAATTTCTTGAAAAATAGGAAGTTATTGTACATGTGCTTATATTTAACCAAAAACGGAAATTTCACAAACTAGGCACCTAGCTCGGTTGGCTAGGTGCGCGAAAGGGTGTGGCCTAGACCCGGGTTCGATTCAGGGGACGGTCAGTTTCACCATTTTCATTACCATACAAATTTAGAAAATTTTCCATTAACACGTTGCAAGATGAATTATATTTTTTTTTATATTCTCCTAAGGTAAAACGAAATTTTTGATACACTTGAGGTATGTAAGATATAATTTATACTTTTACTAACCCATCGAAACAAGTTTGGTTAGTTTTGTAAATGCAGGTAATGTAACAAAACACAGTTGTGGATCTTATGATATTTGTTTCCAAAATGGAACCAGAAGTCTCATATGAAGATCATAGAACACTGATTGGCAAAAGATTGCCTACCTAAGGATTGTTGTCTATACAGCTTTGATCAACTTTCAAGGAAGATAGAGACAAGTCACATAAATGATACATATTAAAATGAGGGGGAGTACTATACAAGTTGCACTCTTTTTCCCTTAACTAAGTTTTATCCCATTGGGTTTTCTTAGTAAGGTTTTTAATGAGGCAACATACATGATCCAGAAATATCAGGAGAAGACTATACACTGCACTCTTTTTCCCTTAGCTACGTTTTTGTCCCACTGGGTTTTTCTAGCAAGGTTTTTAACGAGGCAGTATTCCATAGTTAAACCCCAAAGTTGAAAATTGTCATCCAACTTGGAACGTATGGATTATTGGTCAAGTGAATGGTGATAATATGTCTGAGGGGGAGTGTTATGAATTATTGAATCAGACAATAATTATCACATTCATAACAGTAGACAAATTGTATATATATATGCATGCATCCCTCTCACTTTCCTGATACAATCATCACTCATGCCTCAACCCACTTGAAAGAAAAGCTATTGATACTATGAGTGAATAGAAGCCAAGCATATCAGGAAAGTGAGAGGGATGCATGCATATATATATACAATTTGTCTACTGTTATGAATGTGATAATTATTGTCTGATTCAATAATTCATAAGATATCTTGAACCTTTAACAGGTGATGTCTTTACAGCACGGGTTGCTGATTGTAAATTTAATGAAACAAGTTTTCCTGTATTAGGGGGGGAGAATAAAGATAAAAATAAGGAAAAGGATGTCACATGGTGTGAACCTTCATTGTTATATCTGGATCCAAGAACTAAACAATGTGAGACAGAGGTTCAAAAGATAATACATTTGCAAGAAATTGCAAATCAATTGCCTGATGCATTTACTGATATAAATAGGGTTACTAAATCTCATATACCAGCTGCTAATGCTCCAGCTCGAGTTGAGATCCCTAATAAGGCAATAGATAATAATATGACTCATGAATCTCAGAAATGTTTAAAACGTGGAAGGCCAATTGGTTCGAAGGATAAAAATCCTCGAAAAAGAAAAGTGCTTATAAATGAAATTGACCATAAAGATAAAAATCTTGATCAAGCGGTAAATACCGAAACCTCTCATGAGGAAGATGTTGATGATACTAACAAAGAGATATCAATCAATTATGGTCATACACATATAATATGGAACCGAGATGAAATGGAAAATATGGATGAAATATTTTCATATTCGGTTGCCAGTGAGATTATGAGTGGAGGTGATACTCCTGAACCAAAGTCTGTAAATGATTGTAAAAATAGACATGACTGGGGAAAGTGGAAAGATGCTATGCAAGCTGAATTAAATTCATTAAACAAACGAAAGGTTTTTGGGCCTATTGTTATCACTCCTAAGGCAATAAAGCCAGTACACTCCTAAGGCAATAAAGCCTGTAGGGTATAAATTGGTTTTCGCACGGAAACAAAATGAGAAAAATGAGATTACAAGGTATAAAGCGAGACTTGTAGCTCAAGGTTTTTTGCAAAGGCCAACTTATCCTTTCGATAACCTTTCGATACTTAATCAGCTTAGCAATATCTAAAAAGTTAGAAATGCATCTTATGGATGTTGTTACAGCTTACTTATATGGATCACTTGATAGTGACATATATATGAAAATTCCTGAAGGATTTAAACTCCCTGAAGCGTTAAGTTCAAAACCCAAAGAAATGTATTCGATCAAATTACAAAGGTCTTTATATGGGTTGAAACAATCTGGGAGGATGTGGTACAATCGTTTGAGCAATTACTTGATAAGTAAAGGTTATACAAATAATCTTATCTGTCCATGTGTCTTTATTAAGAAGACGACTTCAGGATATGTGATCATAGCTGTATATGTTGAGGCAATATATCTGATCCACTGTGTATAATACACGTTGCACACTTTTTCCCTTAGCTATGGTTTTATCCCATCGGGTTTTACTTAGCAAGGTTTTTAATGAGGCAATATATCTGATCCACTGTGTATAATACAAGCTGCACTCTTTTTCCCTTAGCTATGGTTTTGTCCCACTGGGTTTTCCTAGCAAAGTTTTTAACGAGGCAGTATTTCAAAGCTAAGCATCAAAACGGAAGAACAACATAAAACAAAGAGCTAATGACTTATTCATCAAATAAGTAAATGGGCATATGTCTGAGGGGGAGTGTTATGAATTATTCAGTCTGTGACAAACATATGGCCCCACCAATTTTGTTTTATTTCTTTTTCTTTTTCTATATAATGAAGTGTTCGATTACTCAATTGAATACACGAAGAAAATCATTCTGTAAACAAAGAAGAAAGAGATATATTATAGTGAAAAGTTTTGATCCCAATCTCTTAAGTTTTATAACACGTAATCAGCACGAGGGTTCTCTACCAAGCAAATCAACAAAAGCAAAGGAGCTATTACCATATTCAATGTAGAATTTCATACATTTAAATACATACATATGTGTACATATATATATATATATATATATAGGTTGAAAGCCTAAGGGTGCACCGGTGGATTGTAAAACCATACACCTTTAGGATGGTCTTTTGGATCCCATTTCTCCTTTATATATATGTATATTTATATTATAGTCTTTTGATAAATAAAAATGAGTACATGATACCTATTGCTATGGGAATATAATAATAATGGGACTACTAACCATCTAACATTTATTTATAAATTTAACATTTACGCATCTAACATTTATTTATGCAAGCTAACATTTATTTATGCAACTAACATTTTAATTATGTGTATTGTTATATTTTATCTCATTTTAATAAGTATGTAATCCTAATATTTACATATTTGTATTTAGTAACAAAATGGCAAACATCGCGAAACTTGAATTTCAAGCATTGAATATCTCCGGAGAAAATTATATGACTTGGACAGCAAATGTCAAAAGACACCTAAAAGCAATGGGTGTAATAGAAGTCATAAATGAAGAGAATAATTGTTCGAATCAGGAAAAGACAAAAGCTGATGTGTTTATTCATAAACACATTGATAATTTACTACAGCATGAATATTTCAATTCTGATGATCCATATGAATTATGGACGGATTTAAAGAACAGATTTGATAATCAAAAGGAAGTTTTACTTCCTACAGCTAAAAATGAATGGAACAGTCTGAGGTTCCAAGATTTTACAAAAGTAAATGATTATACATCTGCTCTATTTAAAATATGTTCAAAATTAGAGTTTTGTGGGTACCCTGTTACTGAGGAAGAAAAATTGGAAAAAAACTTACTCCACATTTCATGCGTCACATATAAGTTTAGCACAACAATATCGATTGTTGAGATTTTACAGATACTCTGATTTGAATGCACATTTCCTCGTAGCAGAACAACATAACATACTTCTGATGAAAAATCATGAAGCCCGTCCCACAGGATCATTAACTATACCTGAAGCGAATGTTGTTAATAATTATCAAAATAAAAGGGAACAAGGCCGTGGGCAAGGCCAAGGACAAGGCCGTGGGCAAGGCCGTGGGTATTTTGGTAAAGGTCATTATAATGGTCACAATCATACTTTCAAAAATAATAAATATTACCGAGGTCGTGGGCGCGGTCGTGGCCGAAATCAAAGAACTACAAATTATCATGCTCCACAAGATAATACTTCCAATTTTCATAATCAAAGGAATGAAGCCGGTGTGTCCGGAAAAATTGATAATTCTTGTTATAGATGTGGAAGTATAGATCACTGGGTAAAAACTTGTAGAACAACTCCACATCTATGTGAGCTTTACAAAGCCTCGCTTAAAGGAAAAAAGAAGGAAGTAAACTATTTGGATAAATTCAATGTTCAACTAAATGCCACGGATTTTAATGAAGACATTTAAACAAAATGTTGCTTAATTTCAATGATTTTATGTAACAATTAAATATGTATTTTTATTATGTCTTTCCTTCATATAAAGTTTTTTTTAAAGTTATTATCAATAATTATAATATATTAATCATACTCTTATCAATTTTTCTTTTTATAATTGTAAGATTAAAATGGATATCATTGAAGCTCAAGATCGAATGAATGAAGCAAATATTTGTATAGCGGATAGTGGAGCCACACACACTATATTTAAATCTAAAAAATATTTTTATGAATTGAAACCAACAAGAGGAACTGTCAATACAATATCAGGTCCTAAGAACTTGGTAGAAGGAGTGGGAAAAGCTAATATAGCACTACCAAATGGAACAACACTTGAAATAGAAAATGCTTTATTTTCCCCCAAATCAAAAAGAAATTTGTTAAGTTTCAAAAACATATATCATAATGGATATGATACTCAGTCAAAGACTGTTGATAATAAAAAAATATTTGTATATCATGAGCAAAGATCTGATATTGGAAAAACTGCCAATGTTTCAATCTGGTTTGCATTATACATATATTGATGTGCCTCAAGCACATATGGCAGTAAAAGAAAATTTTTGTGATCCTGAAATATTTAACTTATGGCATGATAGATTAGGACATCCAGGATCAACAATGATGAAAAGAGTGATTGAAAATACTCATGGACATCCATTGAAGTATAAAAAGATCCCAAAATCTGATAAAATTCCTTTATGTGTATCTTGTTCTCTGGGAAAATTAATTACAAGACCTTCGCTTATAAAAGTTGAAAAGGAAATTCCAATGTTCCTTGATGGAATTCAAGGAGATATATGTGGACCAATCCATCCACCATGTGGACCATTTAGATACTTCATGGTTCTAATAGATGCATCAAGTAGATGGTCTCATGTGTCTTTGTTATCAACTCGCAATATGGCTTTTGCAAAATTTCTTGCATAAATTATTAAATAGCGAACACATTTCCCAGATCATAGTATTAAAAGGGTGAGACTCGACAATGCTGATGAATTTACATCACATACTTTTAATGATTATTGCATGTCTGGAGGAATTATTGTTGAACACCCTGTTGCTCATGTGCACACACAAAATGGTTTAGCTGAATCATTAATTAAACGTCTACAACTAATAGCTCGACCATTAATAATGAGGACAAAACTTCCTGTATCCATTTGGGGTCATGCAATATTACATGCTGAATCATTAATTCGCATAAGACCAAGTGCAAATCATGAATTCTCTCCCCAACAAATTGCATCTGGCCAACAGCCAAATATTTCCCATATTAGAATTTTTGGATGTGCAGTTTATGTCCCAATTGCACCACCACAACGCACAAAAATGGGACCTCAAAGAAGGTTGGGAATATATGTTGGATATGATTCACCTTCTATAATAAGATATCTTGAACCTTTAACAGGTGATGTCTTTACAGCACGGTTTGCTGATTGTAAATTTAATGAAACAACTTTTCCTGTATTAGAGGGGGAGAATAAAGATAAAAATAAGGAAAAAAATGTCACATGGTGTGAACCTTCATTGTTATATCTGGATCCAAGAACTAAAAAATGTGAGACAGAGGTTCAAAAGATAATACATTTGCAAGAAATTGCAAATCAATTGCCTGATGCATTTACTGATATAAATAGGGTTACTAAATCTCATATACCAGCTGCTAATGCTCCAGCTCGAGTTGAGATCCCTAATAAGGCAATAGATAATAATATGACTCATGAATCTCAGAAACGTTTAAAACGTGGAAGGCCAATTGGTTCGAAGGATAAAAATCCTCGAAAAAGAAAAGCGCTTATAAATGAAATTGACCATAAAGATAAAAATCTTGATCAAGCGGTAAATACCGAAACCTCTCATGAGGAAGATGTTGATGATACTAACAAAGAGATATCAATCAACTATGGTCATACACATATAATATGGAACCGAGATGAAATGGAAAATATGGTTGAAATATTTTCATATTCGGTTGCCAGTGAGATTATGAGTGGAGATGATACTCCTGAATTAAATTCATTCAACAAATGAAAGGTTTTTGGGCCTATTGTTTTCACTCCTAAGGCAATAAAGCCTGTAGGGTATAAATGGGTTTTCGTACGGAAACGAAATGAGAAAAATGAGATTGCAAGGTATAAAGCGAGACCTGTAGCTCAAGGTTTTTCGCAAAAGCCAGGGATTGACTATGAAGAAACATACTCTCCCGTGATGGACGCGATAACCTTTCGTTAATTAATTAGCTTAGCAATAACTAAAAAGTTAGAAATGCATCTTATGGATGTTGTTACAGCTTACTTATATGGATCACTTGATAGTGACATATATATGAAAATTCCTGAAGGATTTAAACTCCCTGAAGCGTTAAGTTCAAAACCCATAGAAATGTATTCGATCAAATTACAAAGGTCTTTATATGGGTTGAAACAATCTAGGAGGATGTGGTACAATAGTTTGAGCAATTACTTGATAAGTAAAGGTTATACAAATAATCTTATCTGTCCATGTGTCTTTATTAAGAAGACAACTTCAGGATATGTGATCATAGCTGTATATGTTGATGATCTAAATATAATTGGGACTCAAAAGGAAATTCATGAAGCAATTATTCTTTTAAAGAAAGAATTTGAAATGAAAGACCTTGGAAAAACCAAATATTGTCTTGGTTTACAAATTGAACATATGAACAATGGAATACTTGTTCATCAGATGAATTATACTGAAAAGCTATTGAAACGTTTCAATATGGACAAGGCAAATCCTTTGAGCACCCCAATGGTCGTTAGATAACTTAATGTTGAAAATGATCAGTTTCGTCCTTGTGAGGACAACGAAGAAGTTCTTGGTCCAGAGACACCATACCTTAGTGCAATTGGAGCACTTATGTATCTTACTAATTGTACGAGACCTGACATTTCTTTTGCAGTTAATTTGTTAGCAAGATTTAGTTCAGCTCCCACTAAAAGACACTGGAATGGGATTAAACATATTTTTCTATATCTTCAAGGTACTGTTGATTTAGGCTTGTTTTATCCTAACGATTCAAAAGAAGGGTTAGTTGGTTATGCAGATGCAGGTTATTTATCTGATCCCCATAAAGCAAAATCTCAAACTGGATACATATTCAAGACTGGAGGAACTGCAATTTCATGGCGTTCTCAGAAACAAACACTTGTTGCAACATCCTCAAATCATGATGAAGTAATTGCACTACATGAAGCTTCAAGAGAATGTGTATGGCTAAGATCTTTGACACAACACCTACTAACATCTTGTGGACTAGAGAAAGATGTAAATCCAACTCCAATCTATGAAGACAATGCAGCTTGTGTCTCACAAATGAAGGAAGGGTATATATGAAAAGTGATAGAACAAAGCATATACCACCAAGATTCTTTGAATATACTCGTGACCTTATTAAAGACAATCAAGTCGAGATGAGATATGTCCAATCCAGCAACAATTCAACCGATCTTTTCACAAAAGCACTACCTACATCAACTTTCGGGAAACACGTTCATGATATTGGAATGCAACATGTACGGAAAATGTGATAATCCACACATGACAATTTGAGGGGGAGCATTATACACGTTGCACTCTTTTTCACTTAGCTATGGTTTTATCCCATCGGGTTTTACTTAGCAAGGTTTTTAATGAGGCAACATATATGATCCACTGTGTATAATACAAGCTGCACTCTTAGTATCAATTGAAAGTATGATTGTTTGATGCGTAAATTGTTGATCAATTGTACACAAGAGTAGTCTTAACATTAACCTTCATTTTTGTGCGTACATATTCAATATCCGTCAATTGTACACAAGAGTAGTCTTAACATATGTAAAACAATCATATCAGGAACGAATAATATATAGCCATATGGCTATTGTTGAAAGTCAATTGTCAAGAGTAGTTCTATTTTTCCCAGATATCAACAAGAAACTTATTGAGTTTCAAGAATATATATATATATATCATCAAGGATATGATGGCATGACAGATTAAGCCATCAAGGATATACTATGATGAAAAGGCTTCACATATCATATGATAATCCTAAAATGGATTAAAGGATACACATATCCTATCATGATACCATTTAGTATTTAAATTGATGCATCGTCTAAATGGTTATCAATTCGCAACTTGAAGTTTGCACATACGGCTTAACTAATATAGCAAGAATATTATTCCAGACTGGAAAATTTATTTTTCATAAATTCTAAATTATCAATGATCATTGGAACAAGTATTATTATTGAAACATTTACTCCCCATTATAGTTATTTAGAAACCAAATATTTATCATTTTTTGGGTGTGCGATATATATACTATATATACTGATATTGTTACAACACAACGCACAAAGATGAAATTTAATGACATGTTGGGAATAAATAATATATAGCCATATGGGCTTCATTTGCTGATTATAAATCCCAACATGAGGGGGAGATAGAAAACAACTAAAAGTGAAATAAATTTTGAAGTTATCATTGTATTATCTGTATCCTCGAGTAAAATATCTAAAAGATATTTTAAGAAGGAAATTCATCCAAAAAAAGTTTTGAATTGCTCCAGTTAAAATTAATGTCCAAGAAGGACAAAGACATATTGAAAATCTTTTATACCATATGCTAATATCTCGAGTTGATATTACAGACAAGCAAAGGGATAATAATAATATGGCTATTGAATCCCGTTTGAAACATGGAAGGCCAGTCGGTTCAAAGGATAAAACATCCTCGAAAAAGAAAAGACTCTGAAAGGGAAATCGACAATAAAAAAAATGGTAATTCAAATATCGAAACCTTCCCTCAGGAAGGAGTGAAGGATAATACCTTCCCTCAGGAAGAAGTAAATGATTCCAACATAGAATTGTTGATCAATTATGGTCATACACATATATTATGGAATCAAGATGAAATAGAAAGTTTGAAGCATAATAGACCATTTGATTTTTCAAACTTTAAATTTCTTGAAAAGTAGGAAGTTATTGTACATGTGCTTATATTTAACCAAAAACGGAAATTTCACAAACTAGGCACCTAGCTCGGTTGGTTAGGTGCGTGAAAGGGTGTGGCCTAGACCCGGGTTCGATCCAGGGGACGGCCGGTTTCACCATTTTTATTACCATACAAATTTAGAAATTTTTCACTAACACGTTGCAAGATGAATTATATTTTTCAAATTCTCCTAAGATGAAATGAAAATTTTGATACACTTGAGGTATATAAGATAAAATTTATACTTTTACTAACCCATCGAAACAAGTTTGGTTAGTTTTGTAAATGCAGGTAATGTAACAAAACACAGTTGTGGATCTTATGATATTTGTTTCCAAAAAGGAACCAGAAGTCTCATATGAAGATCATATAACACTGATCGGAAAAATATTGCCTACCTAAGGATCAAGCAAAAAAATTGTTGTCTATAAAGCTTTGATCAACTTTCAAGGAAGATAGAGACAAGTCACATAAATGATACATATTAAAATGAGGGGGGAGTACTATACAAGTTGCACTCTTTTTCCCTTAACTAAGTTTTATCCCATTGGGTTTTCTTAGCAAAATTTTTAATGAGGCAACATACAAGATCCAGAAATATCAGGAGAAGACTATACACTGCACTCTTTTTCCCTTAGCTATGTTTTTGTCCCACTGGGTTTTCCTAGCAAGGTTTTTAACGAGGCAGTATTCCATAGTTAAACCCCAAAGTTGAAAATTGTCATCCAACTTAGAACGTATGGATTATTGATCAAGTGAATGGTGATAATATGTCTGAGGGGGAGTGTTATGAATTATTATAACAAGACAAACATATATCACATTCCTCACAGTACTTTTATTATATATATGAAAGCTGTGGTATCGAGCATTGAAGTGAGAAGAAAAAGAAAATAAAATGAAGGAAATTCTTTGCAAAGAATTTGTATTTTATTGAGTAAAATATCTAGCCAACTTTCATACAACCTGTTGAGGAGACATGTTCATCTAAAGCAGGTGTGAGGGATGTGAATGAGCCCTTTGTTTGATCAATTGTACACAAGAGTAGTTCTATTTTTACAGTGGTTTTATAACACGTTATCAGCACGACATATTAAAAAATGTTTCAACAATAGCCATATGGCTATATATTATTGATCAATTGTCAAGAGTAGTACACAATTGACAAAACCATATGTTAAGATATATTAAAAACCTTGCTAGGAAAACCCAGTGGGACAAAACTATAGCTAAGGGAAAAAGAGTGCAGCTTGTATTATACACAGTGGATCATATATGTTGCCTCATTAAAAACCTTGCTAAGTAAAACCCGATGGGATAAAACCATAGCTAAGGGAAAAAGAGTGCAACGTGTATAAAGCTCCCCCTCAAATTGTCATGTGTGGATTATCACATTTTCCGTACATGTCGCATTCCAATATCATGAACGTGTTTCCTGAAAGTTGATGTAGGTAGTGCTTTTGTGAAAAGATCGGCTGAATTGTTGCTGGATTGGACATATCTCATCTCGACTTGATTGTCTTTAATAAGGTCACGAGTATATTCAAAGAATCTTGGTGGTATATGCTTTGTTCTATCACTTTTGATATACCCTTCCTTCATTTGGGAGACACAAGCTGCATTGTCTTCGTAGATTGGAGTTGGATTTACATCTTTCTCTAGTCCACGAGATGTTAGTATGTGTTGTGTCAAAGATCTTACCCATACACATACTCTTGAAGCTTCATGTAGTGCAATTACTTCAGCATGATTTGAGGATGTTGCAACAAGTGTTTGTTTCTAAGAACGCCATGAAATTGCAGTTCTTCTGGTCTTGAATATGTATCCAGTTTGAGATTTTGCTTTATTGCCTTAGGAGTGATAACAATAGGCCCAAAAACCTTTCGTTTGTTTAATGAATTTAATTCAGCTTGCATAACATCTTTCCACTTTCCCCAGTCATGTCTATTTTTACAATCATTTACAGACTTTGGTTCAGGAGTATCATCTCCACTCATAATCTCACTGGCAACCGAATATGAAAATATTTCATCCATATTTTCCATTTCATCTCGGTTCCATATTATATGTGTATGACCATAGTTGATTGATATCTCTTTGTTAGTATCATCAACATCTTCCTCATGAGAGGTTTCGGTATTTACCGCTTGATCAAGATTTTTATCTTTATGGTCAATTTCATTTATAAGCGCTTTTCTTTTTCGAGGATTTTTATCCTTCGAACCAATTGGCCTTCCACGTTTTAAACGTTTCTGAGATTCATGAGTCATATTATCATCTATTGCCTTATTAGGGATCTCAACTCGAGCTGGAGCATTAGCAGCTGGTATATGAGATTTAGTAACCCTATTTATATCAGTAAATGCATCAGGCAATTGATTTGCAATTTCTTGCAAATGTATTATCTTTTGAACCTCTGTCTCATATTGTTTAGTTCTTGGATCCAGATATAACTATGAAGGTTCACACCATGTGACATCCTTTTCCTTATTTTTATCTTTATTCTCCCCACCTAATACAGGAAAAGTTGTTTCATTAAATTTACAATCAGCAAACCGTGCTGTAAAGACATCACCTGTTAAAGGTTCAAGATATCTTATTATAGAAGGTGAATCATATCCAACATATATTCCTAACCTTCTTTGAGGTCCCATTTTTGTGCGTTGTGGTGGTGCAATTGGGACATAAACTGCACATCCAAAAATTCTAATATGGGAAATATTTGGCTGTTGGCCAGATGCAATTTGTTGGGGAGAGAATTCATGATTTGCACTTGGTCTTATGCGAATTAATGATTCAGCATGTAATATTCAAGGTTGGAGAACTCGCTAGTCGCTAGCGGGTCGGTGAGGTAGGGACTAGCGACTACTCGGGATTACTCGGGATTAATCGGATCGGACTTTTTATGTATAATTTTAAGTTTTTATACATATATACATATATTTTTATACGTAATTTTTTTAAGTGGACAAGTTTTGACCGGAATGTGGGAGGTTTTGGCCGGAATATGTGTTTTTTTTCCGATTTTTTCTGATTTTTTCCGATTTTTTCTGATTTTTTTCCGATTTTTTTTGTTTTTTCCCGATTTTTTCCGATTTTTCCAGTGGATCAGATATGTTGCCTCATTAAAAACCTTGCTAAGTAAAACCCGATGGGATAAAACCATAGCTAAGGGAAAAAGAGTGCAACGTGTATAATGCTCCCCCTCAAATTGTCATGTGTGGATTATCACATTTTCCGTACATGTCGCATTCCAATATCATGAACGTGTTTCCTGAAAGTTGATGTAGGTAGTGCTTTTGTGAAAAGATCGGCTGAATTGTTGCTGGATTGGACATATCTCATCTCGACTTGATTGTCTTTAATAAGGTCACGAGTATATTCAAAGAATCTTGGTGGTATATGCTTTGTTCTATCACTTTTGATATACCCTTCCTTCATTTGGGAGACACAAGCTGCATTGTCTTCGTAGATTGGAGTTGGATTTACATCTTTCTCTAGTCCACGAGATGTTAGTATGTGTTGTGTCAAAGATCTTAGCGATACACATACTCTTGAAGCTTCATGTAGTGCAATTACTTCAGCATGATTTGAGGATGTTGCAACAAGTGTTTGTTTCTGAGAACGCCATGAAATTGCAGTTCCTCCAGTCTTGAATGTGTATCCAGTTTGAGATTTTCCTTTATGGGGATCAGATAAATAACCTGCATCTGCATAACCAACTAACCCTTCTTTTGAATCGTTAGGATAAAACAAGCCTAAATAAACAGTACCTTGAAGATATCGAAAAATATGTTTAATCCCATTCCAGTGTCTTTTAGTGGGAGCTGAACTAAATCTTGCTAACAAATTAACTGCAAAAGAAATGTCAGGTCTCGTACAATTAGTAAGATACATAAGTGCTCCAATTGCACTAAGGTATGGTGTCTCTGGACCAAGAACTTCTTCGTTGTCCTCACAAGGACGAAACTGATCATTTTCAACATTAAGTGATCTAACGACCATTGGGGTGCTCAAAGGATTTGCCTTGTCCATATTGAAATGTTTCAATAGCTTTTCAGTATAATTCATCTGATGAACAAGTATTCCATTGTTCATATGTTCAATTTGTAAACCAAGACAATATTTGGTTTTTCCAAGGTCTTTCATTTCAAATTCTTTCTTTAAAAGAATAATTGCTTCATGAATTTCCTTTTGAGTCCCAATTATATTTAGATCATCAACATATACAGGTATGATCACATATCCTGAAGTTGTCTTTTTAATAAAGACACATGGACAGATAAGATTATTTGTATAACCTTTACTTATCAAGTAATTGCTCAAACGATTGTACCACATCCTCCCAGATTGTTTCAACCCATATAAAGACCTTTGTAATTTGATCGAATACATTTCTTTGGGTTTTGAACTTAACGCTTCAGGGAGTTTAAATCCTTCAGGAATTTTCATATATATGTCACTATCAAGTGATCCATATAAGTAAGCTGTAACAACATCCATAAGATGCATTTCTAACTTTTTAGATATTGCTAAGCTGATTAAGTATCGAAAGGTTATCGCGTCCATCACGGGAGAGTATGTTTCTTCATAGTCAATCCCTAGCCTTTGCAAAAAACCTTGAGCTACAAGTCTCGATTTATACCTTGTAATCTCATTTTTCTCATTTCGTTTTCGTACGAAAACCCATTTATACCCTACAGGCTTTATTGCCTTAGGAGTGATAACAATAGGCCCAAAAACCTTTCGTTTGTTTAATGAATTTAATTCAGCTTGCATAGCATCTTTCCACTTTCCCCAGTCATGTCCATTTTTACAATCATTTACAGACTTTGGTTCAGGAGTAATATATCCACTCATAATCTCACTGGCAACCGAATATGAAAATATTTCATCCATATTTTCCATTTCATCTCGGTTCCATATTATATGTGTATGACCATAGTTGATTGATATCTCTTTGTTAGTATCATCAACATCTTCCTCATGAGAGGTTTCGGTATTTACTGATTGATAAAGATTTTTATCTTTATGGTCAATTTCATTTATAAGCGCTTTTCTTTTTCGAGGATTTTTATCCTTCGAACCAATTGGCCTACCACGTTTTAAACGTTTCTGAGATTCATGAGTCATATTATTATCTATTGCCTTATTAGGGATCTCAACTCGAGCTGGAGCATTAGCAGCTGGTATATGAGATTTAGTAACCCTATTTATATCAGTAAATGCATCAGGCAATTGATTTGCAATTTCTTGCAAATGTATTATCTTTTGAACCTCTGTCTCACATTGTTTAGTTCTTGGATCCAGATATAAGAATGAAGGTTCACACCATGTGACATCCTTTTCCTTATTTTTATCTTTATTCCCCCCCCCCCCCAAATACAGGAAAAGTTGTTTCATTAAATTTACAATCAGCAAATCATGCTGTAAAGACATCACCTGTTAAAGGTTCAAGATATCTTATTAAAGAAGGTGAATCATATCCAACATATATTCCCAACCTTCTTTGAGGTCCCATTTTTGTGCGTTGTGGTGGTGCAATTGGGACATAAACTGCACATCCAAAAATTCTAATATGGGAAATATTTGGCTGTTGGCCAGATGCAATTTGTTGGGGAGAGAATTCATGATTTGCACTTGGTCTTATGCGAATTAATGATTCAGCATGTAGTATTGCATGACCCCAAATGGATACAGGAAGTTTTGTCCTCATTATTAATTGTCGAGCTATTAGTTGTAGACATTTAATTAATGATTCAGCTAAACCATTTTGTGTGTGCACATGAGCAACAGGGTGTTCAACAATAATTCCTCCAGACATGCAATAATCATTAAAAGCATGTGATGTAAATTCACCAGCATTGTCGAGTCTCACCCTTTTAATACTATGATCTGGGAAATGTGTTCGCAATTTAATAATTTGTGCAAGAAATTTTGCAAAAGCCATATTGCGTGTTGATAACAAAGACACATGAGACCATCTACTTGATGCATCTATTAGAACCATGAAGTATCTAAATGGTCCACATGGTGGATGGATTGGTCCACATATATCTCCTTGAATTCCATCAAGGAGCATTGGAATTTCCTTTTTAACTTTTATAAGCGAAGGTCTTGTAATTAATTTTCCCAGAGAACAAGATACACATAAAGGAATTTTATCAGATTTTGGGATCTTTTTATACTTCAAAGGATGTCCATGAGTATTTTCAATCACTCTTTTCATCATTGTTGATCCTGGATGTCCTAATCTATCATGCCATAAGTTAAATGTTTCAGGATCAAAAAAATTTTCTTTTACTGCCATATGTGCTTGAGGCGCATCAATATATGTATAATGCAAACCAGATTGAAACATTGGCAGTTTTTCCAATATCTGATCTTTGCTCATGATATACAAATATTTTTTATTATCAACAGTCTTTGACTGAGTATCATATCCATTATGATATATGTTTTTGAAACTTAACAAATTTCTTGTTGATTTGGGGGAAAATAACGCATTTTCTATTTCAAGTGTTGTTCCATTTGGTAGTGCTATATTAGCTTTTCTCACTCCTTATATCAAGTTCTTAGGACCTGATATTGTATTGATAGTTCCTCTTGTTGGTTTCAATTCATAAAAATATTTTTTAGATTTAAATATAGTGTGTGTGGCTCCACTATCCGCTATACAAATATTTGCTTCATTTATTCGATCTTCAGCTTCAATGATATCCATTTTAATCTTACAATTATAAAAAGAAAAATTGATAAGAGTATGATTAATATATTATAATTATTGATAATAACTTTTAAAAAAAAACTTTATATGAAGGAAAGACATAATAAAAATACATATTTAATTGTTACATAAAATCATTGAGATTAAGCAACATTTTGTTTATATGTCTTCATTAAAATCCGTGGCATTTAGCTGAACATTGAATTTATCCAAATAGTTTACTTCCTTCTCTTTTCCTTTAAGCGAGGCTTTGTAAAGCTCACATAGATGTGGAGCTGTTCTACAAGTTTTTACCCAGTGATCTATACTTCCACAACTATAATAAGAATTATCAATTTTTCCTGACACACCGGCTTCATTCCTTTGATTATGAAAATTGGAAGTATTATCTTGTGGAGCATGATAATTTGTAGTTCTTTGATTTCGGCCACGGCCACGACCGCGCCCACGACCTCGGTAATATTTATTATTTTTGAAAGTATGATTGTGACCAGTATAATGACCTTTACCAAAATACCCACCACCGCGGCCACGGCCTCGTCCTTGGCCTTGCCCACGGCCTTGTTCCATTTTATTTTGATAATTATTAACAACATTCGCTTCAGGTATAGTTAATGATCCTGTGGGACGGGCTTCATGATTTTTCATCAGAAGTATGTTATGTTGTTCTGCTATGAGGAGATGTGCATTCAAATCAGAGTATCTGTAAAATCTCAACAATCGATATTGTTGTGCTAAACTTATATGTGACGCATGAAATGTGGAGTAAGTTTTTTCCAATTTTTCTTCCTCGGTAACAGGGTGCCCACAAAACTCTACTTTTGAACATATTTTAAATAGAGCAGATGTATAATCATTTACTTTTGTAAAATCTTGGAACCTCGGACTGTTCCATTCATTTTTAGCTGTAGGAAGTAAAACTTCCTTTTGATTATCAAATCTGTTCTTTAAATATGTCCATAATTCATATGGATCATCAGAATTGAAATATTCATGTTGTTGTAAATTATCAATGTGTTTATGAATAAACACATCAGCTTTTGCCTTTTCCTGATTCGAACAATTATTCTCTTCATTTATGACTTCTATTACACCCATTGTTTTTAGGTGTCTTTTGACATTTGTTGTCCAAGTCATATAATTTTCTTCGGAGATATTCAATGCTTGAAATTCAAGTTTCGCGATGTTTGCCATTTTGTTACTAAATACAATATGTAAATATTAGGATTACATACTTATTAAAATGAGATAAAATATAACAATACACATAATTAAAATGTTAGTTGCATAAATAAATGTTAGATGCGTAAATGTTAAATTTATAAATAAATGTTAGATGGTTAGTAGTCCCATTATTATTATATTCCCATAGCAATAGGTATCCTGTACGCATTTTTATTTATCAAAAGACTATAATATAAATATACATATATATAAAGGAGAAATGGGATCCAAAAGACCATCCTAAAGGTGTATGGTTTTACAATCCACCGGTGCACCCTTAGGCTTTCAACCTATATATATATATATATATATATATATATATATATGTACACATATGTATGTATTTAAATGTATGAAATTCTTACATTGAATATGGTAATAGCTCCTTTGCTTTTGTTGATTTGCTTGGTAGAGAACCCTCGTACAGAATGATTGGGATCAAAACTTTTCACTATAATATATCCCTCTCTTCTTTGTTTACAGAATGATTTTCTTCGTGTATTCAATTGAGTAATCGAACACTTCATTATATAGAAAAAGAAAAAGAAATAAAACAAAATTGGGGGTGTAACACCTGTGCCTCCACGGCCATCAAACAAATACCGAACCAATGAAATATTATCTTTCATACTTGGGATTTGTAAAAATATGTGTATCATTTGCACATATCAATTCTTGTTCTATTTCAAACTCTAAATCGCTTTCTGGAAGGTTATACGCGCACCGATGCGTAGATATAACCAGTTAAATGCAACAAACACTCCAGAATAGTGACATAGGCTTAACATACCTTAAATAACCTTTACATAACTTAGAAATAAGTTTTGAAGGCTTTGGTATGCCAAAAGCAAGTTAATTCGTCTACAGGGACTAAACATGACAAACTGCGAAAGTATGCCAATTTGAACTGTAACAGACATTCTGGAACATGACCATAAGTTAAACACACCTTAAATATCCTTTACATAGCTTATAAATAGGCTTTGAGGGGTTCGGTGTGCTAAAATAAACTTTTGGGTCATTCAGGGACTAAAAGCGTTAAAAAGTGCACAAGTTTGCATTTTCGCGCATAACACACGTTCTGAATACATCCGGACATCCAAAAATTTATGTAAGCACTAAAACATTTTATTTTAGTGTTCGGCATAAGAAAAATCCATTCGTCACGCATTTTGGATCGTTTTTCGCGCTTATGCGCATTCCGTCGTAATTAAGCGAACATCGCGTTCGTACGACCAAACGAACCAACACCCGACATATTTCTGAGCATGTTTCATGTCCACAATGTTTAGGCAACATTTTAGGGCCCTAAAGTTGGCTTTACGGGCCTTAGAAGTGTCGGAAATGGCCTTAAACACGTGCAGGGACTGAAACTGTCATTTCTGAAACATGTTTGCTGATCAGAAGGGCCAGGCGGCCCGCATTGTGTTTGTCTGATCCTGAAGCGGGCCGCTTCCCACTATCAGACCAGATTAAATGTTTTTAACAGCAGGTTGCAGCTGTTTGATCCTCACCCACACATTCCCAATTGCTTAGTCAGATGATAAGGACCAATTTTAGGCACCATAACTTTCCAACACTTGTACGGGTGGGATTAAGGCACGTTTTCCATGAAACGATCTTAACGGTGGACCGAATACTATAAATACCCCACCCCCCATGCTTCAAAATTACAAGAACTTTGATTTGAGAAACTCTAAGTTGAAACTATTGTTTCATACCTGAGATTTTTGAATCGAAGTTAGCATTCGGGGACCCTTCGTAAGTATTCTTTCGTTCTTTTCCTTATTTTATTGCTTTTCGAGTCAGAAAGTCAAACTTTGTTTGACTTTCAGCGTTGACCAATAATGGTCAATGCGAAGTTCGTTTGAACTTCGCAACGTGAGTGTAATCACGTTGGTTATAGTCCCTTGGGACTATGCCTACTGATTACCACGTTGTCTAGGGTCGTAGGGTAAGCGATCTGATAAATCGCTTATACCTCGAACCCGACCCATTTGGTCGATCATTAGGATCCGACCAAACACATTAGGTGACCATAGTAGGTAGGGAATAACCTTCCGAGGTTATACCCTATGGTCACATCGTTTAAGTAGTTGTATGATAGGTAGTTTATATGCCTTAGGTAAATTACCAGAATACCCTTTTCATGTATAATTGGTAATTAAGCATATGTAACCTAAACCTTTGTCACATAACTGATTATGTAATATGTTTAGGCATATAACACTTGTCATAGGGCTAGTTAGGCGGTCCGAACGCGTTTCACGCGAACGACGCGTTAAAGTAGCATAAGCTACCTAAACGGGTCGTAATGGGTCGAAAACACTTAGGTTAAGTTTCATTTAGTATGTAGGCTTTGTTAAACCAAATGACACGAGTCTCTACACTCGTTTGGTTTACAAACCCTAATGCTACCCAATCTTCCGATCTAGGTCCGGTTAATTAACATAGTTACCTATATTAGGTGCCGTTTGATATCCGCGATCTCTAGCATTGTTTGGTTGTTACTCAAGGACTTCTGAGCAATCTCAAGTGAGTACATAGACCCCTCTTTTACTGTTTTCCAAACTGTTTTGGGGTGGAACACATGTGCCTACTTGTTACTTTCATGCTTTCCATGTTTTGACATCATATACTTGCTATGTTTATTAGTACATTTATAGTACATGATTTCATCGTTTTACATTACATTTTATGCTATGTATGTCCACATGCTATGTATGTTCATTTATTGCATACTTAGTACATCGTTTTCATCACATGCTTACATTTTGTTATGACATTTGGGTTGTTTACAATGGAACAATACATTCATTAACATTAGCTACGCCGTTCGTTAGTAGGAAGTGGTACCATAGGAATTGACAACTCCCGTTCCGGACATCCCAGGGAAAGGGGATGAAAGGAATGACCGAATTCGATATACATAAGCACAGATAGACCTTTAAGTGGTTTAAGGGTTTATCGCCTCAGTCTCAAGGCTTGGATGTATGCATTATAACAATACCGTATAGATGTTCGTATCAGTATAGCATGCATTTACACAAAACATAGCTTTGATTTAAACCAAGTTTTACTTCAATACTATGTTCTTGTGCATATGGTTTAGTGATATTTATCACTAGCCATACAGATCAGTTTGGTTACACATTACATGATTTACATTGATCATGCATTTACACATTACATGATTTACATTGATCATGCATTTACACAAAACATAACGTTGATTTAAACCAAGTTTTACTTCAATACTTTGTTTTTGTGCATTTCACCTATGGTTTAGTTGATGCGTTTTCACTAGCCATACATATCATTTAGGTTACACATTACATGATTTACATTGATCATGCATTTACACATTACATGATTTACATTGATCATGCATTTACACAAAACATAACGTTGATTTAAACCAAGTTTTACTTCAATACTTTGTTTTTGTGCATTTCACCTATGGTTTAGTTGATGCGTTTTCACTAGCCATACATATCATTTAGGTTACACATTACATGATTTACATTGATCATGCATTTACACATTACATGATTTACATTGATCATGCATTTACACAAAACATAACGTTGATTTAAACCAAGTTTTACTTCAATACTTTGTTTTTGTGCATTTCACCTATGGTTTAGTTGATGCGTTTTCACTAGCCATACATATCATTTAGGTTACACATTACATGATTTACATTGATCATGCATTTTGACATATTATTCAATACATTTGACAAATTCATTTATACATGGACAATTTACATTGGTAGTTTGTTTGGGTAAGTGATTTAAGTAACGAGGCGTGTGTAATATGATACAAGCATGGTGGATACGCCGTTGGTACTTCCTATATATAAGTGTTTGTATGATATTACATATTGTAGCGTTATTTGAATCATTTCAATTTGAGACATAGAACATTTTATACAAATAACATATTTTTCACAAGACATTGATTTACAAACAACTTAACTTATACAAACTCATTTTTACATGGTTATTCATTTAACCATGCATTATTTCTCTTATTTATACATATCATCTGATCTTATCGTTTTTTTCAAATGATTTACAAAACAAAGCAAATTACAAGGTTCATGACTAAACATTTTCTCAAACATAAGTCATGAAACCTATTTTCACAAAACCGATGTATCTCACAGGCATTTTTATGCTGACGTACATATTTTCACATGTGTTTTTCAGGAGCTGTTGCATAAGATGATCAAGATACACATAGGCAGACTTGGGCTTTAGTGACAATAAAAGATGCAAGACTAGTTAATTATGTTGTATTTTCCTTGTTTGTTAAGACATTGTAACACTTTTAATCAATAAAACGAAACTTCAATTGCCATGGATTTGAAACAATTAATTCTGTTACAACACTCCCCGATGTTTCCGCCACGTTTTGTATGTTCCACGTGGTCGGGGTGTGACAGAAAAGATGGTATCAGAGCTCATGGTTATAGGGAATTAGGTTATTAGTAATACTTTGACCTAGTCTATAACCTTCTTAGGACCCTAACGCGAGTTTACTTGCGTTTAGTCATAAAACAATACTGTCACCTATCCTTAGGCGACAACCACAACAAGAACATAAATTTCAAAACCGCTTTGAAAAGCAATCATCTGTTCTAGGATGATTGATTACTAGGTTTTGAACCCTCAGTTATATGGTTTTGAACCCCTTTGAGTTTTTCAAAATCTCGTCAAGGTTTTGGGTTTTAAATAATGTGAACACGTGCAAACTGGAAGGGTGAATGCCTGTATTCTTGGTTTTCTGTCTAGGCAAGCACTTCGTATACATCTCATCAGACGCGAGACCAGTTGTGCTTACCTGGGAATTCTTGGGATGAGTGTTCACTTATAGGCGAGCATGTCTTCGCGATACATTATTTTTGACCCATTTACTTTGATTTGTCACCATCTCATTTGTTTGCCTTAGGTAACGAACAAATGATCACAATTTTCATTCGTTACCATTCTGCATTGATTTTCCAATAACCTTTCACTTGCTTCTTCCTCTGTCTTTCATTTTCTTTTAGAATGTCTATTCCTCTCAGCACTGGTCAAATTCCCGAGCGAACAGCCAAATTTGTCCAGCAAATTGGCGAAGTGATTCAGAGGACTGTGGATTTAGGTATTGCCATGGCTCGTCTCAACAATGAAGCCTCTCGTCTCGACAATGAAGCCACTCAAGAGCCACCAAAGGAAGCAGAAGTCAGGCTTGCACCAACATCAAGGAAGCGTAAGGCTTCAAGGAAACCCGCAGCGGTTACACCTAATCAAGCGGGACCTAGCCAAGTGGCAAGGCCACCAGTTAGGAAGCCGTACTTAGGAACTGCTCCTAGGTGCAAGCGATGTAACGGTCATCATTCAAACCTCATACCCTGCTCCAAATGCACCTACTGTGGACGGTTGGGACATTTGATTAACACATGTCGCTTTGCTATCCAGAACAAAGCTGTTGCAAATCTTGCTGCTACCCAACTCCAAGTCAACCCTACTCAAGCTCGTTTTCCGCCTGGTACTTGCTACAACTGTGGCGATACGAGCCATTTCAGGAACAACTGCCCAAAGCTTGCTAATGCAAATCCAACCCACGGATGAGCATTCGGCTGAACAAAGGATGTTGCTGTCTTATGCCTTTGTTTCTTTTGTTTTCAAGTAATGTGAAACAATCTGTTTGTTTATAAATAAATTGTTGTTCACAGTTCTGATATACGAGTATAGTTACATGTGTGTATGACTTTTCCTATGATACCTACATCAAGGAACTATGTTCCTTACAAACTACTCTTGTGATTCTCTCTTTCAAGTGATCGCTCATAATTTCCTCGAAAGTTCTAAGTACTCGTTTCATTCTAAGAAACGAAGTACAGGAAATAAAGTGAAATTTATGAGTAATCGTGCTTTTTGCACATCTGTACTTTTGAATCCTTGGTTGGATAACTAAGGATATTTTCAAATCTCATACCCATTACGTTTTGATTTTTTCAACATACACAGTACAAGTATTTCAAAACAATCTTCATGATCTCAAAACATTTCATATAGTTTGAAAACAATTTTTCTAGATACATTGTCTACGTTATTTCAAAAACATTGGTCATGTTATCAAAACCAACCTTCCTAATTTCAAAATATTTCATATAGACTGAAGACAATATTAACACAATACATTTTCTTATCAAGTGCATGATTTCGAAAAGCATCATTCATGTCTTTCAAAAACCTTATACATAATTTCAAAATTCATCTCGCATGATTTTAAAACATTTTTGTAAATATATCTATCTAATACACCTACTTTATGATTTCAAAAGTATTATATATAAGGTTTCAAAAACGTTAAACACATTTTTCTTAAAAGAACCCCATGCATAATTTTCAAAAATATTTTCCTCATACATTGACTTAAACTTCAAATTCTGCTTCATATGTCGCCTTGACATATCAAGCATCTCAACTTCATAAGCATTTTACATCATGTTTTGACCTAAGCACATCCAGTGCAAGGTTTCAAAACATCTTCAACTTTTAAATCCATATGGGATCTTTTTATCCTCACAATTAGATCCTTGTGGATGATTATCATTCAAATCAGAGTCCTTAATTGGATTCCTTATGTACCTTAATTCGAACACTTCGGTTCCTAATAATCGAAATCGAATTTTCTTTTTGAATCTTTCTATCTTTATAGTTGGATTCTTGATAACGTTTAAAGTACCAAATGAAATCCACGGAATGGATTCCTAGTGTGCTTTAAATGCATGTACGCAATTTACAAGACAAATTAACAAACAATTTTGTGGTTATGTGACTATGTGTTTATTCATCTTATATTTTCTTTTATGCATTTTGTGTTTTTATACTCTGGGTATTAATTATCCAAATCCTCGTAGAATCTTTCATATCTTCATATGAGGAATTCGTAGCAGGATAATCAAAAGGTACTACCTTAAATCCTTAATGGGCTTCTATGTAATAGTTACGACCCTTGGATTATATAGTACCACTCCATGATTCATAATAGACCCTTTAGTGGTCTAATCAAAAAGATTGATTCACAATTTGGTTAAAGAACAACATCTAGTGATGTAGCTGGACAGACTCCTTGATAGTCTATTTTAGATCACTTATTGATTTAATTAAAAGGACTCTATGGCGGTCTAGTCACACTCATTACAGGATTGTTCATTTGGTTTTACACTACACATTATAAAATAGACCGTGTGAACTGTGCAAGGAATTGTCTAATTATGGACGCGTACATAATTATGAAATTTAGTGCACAGAAACCCAGTAAGATTTATTATGTGTAAGAGCCGATAGTGACAACAATAACGAAATGAGAACGATGTAATGGAGGTACGGTGGACGCACCAATGACGCTTCATATACTTGTATATAAGTATCCCTCTTACATTGCAATCATGATGTTATTAAAGATTACTAGAAGTTCAGAACCCTAACCAATATTGTTCGATCTTTTCAACCTCATTTTTTCAAGCTCTCACAAGTTTCCTCTAAATAAATTTCGGGACGAAATTTCCTAAAGTAGGGGAGACTGTAACACCTGTGCCTCCACGGCCATCAAACAAATACCGAACCAATGAAATATTATATTTCATACTTGGGATTTGTAAAAATATGTGTATCATTTGCACATATCAATTCTTGTTCTATTTCAAACTCTAAATCGCTTTCTGGAAGGTTATACGCGCACCGATGCGTAGATATAACCAGTTAAATGCAACAAACACTCCAGAATAGTGACATAGGCTTAACATACCTTAAATAACCTTTACATAACTTAGAAATAAGTTTTGAAGGCTTTGGTATGCCAAAAGCAAGTTAATTCGTCTACAGGGACTAAACATGACAAACTGCGAAAGTATGCCAATTTGAACTGTAACAGACATTCCGGAACATGACCATAAGTTAAACACACCTTAAATATCCTTTACATAGCTTAGAAATAGGCTTTGAGGGGTTCGGTGTGCTAAAATAAACTTTTGGGTCATTCAGGGACTAAAAGCGTTAAAAAGTGCACAAGTTTGCATTTTCGCGCATAACACACGTTCTGAATACATCCGGACATCCAAAAATTTATGTAAGCACTAAAACATTTTATTTTAGTGTTCGGCATAAGAAAAATCCATTCGTCACGCATTTTGGATCGTTTTTCGCGCTTATGCGCATTCCGTCGTAATTAAGCGAACATCGCGTTCGTACGACCAAACGAACCAACACCCGACATATTTCTGAGCATGTTTCATGTCCACAATGTTTAGGCAACATTTTAGGGCCCTAAAGTTGGCTTTACGGGCCTTAGAAGTGTCGGAAATGGCCTTAAACACGTGCAGGGACTGAAACTGTCATTTCTGAAACATGTTTGCTGATCAGAAGGGCCAGGCGGCCCGCATTGTGTTTGTCTGATCCTGAAGCGGGCCGCTTCCCACTATCAGACCAGATTAAATGTTTTTAACAGCAGGTTGCAGCTGTTTGATCCTCACCCACACATTCCCAATTGCTTAGTCAGATGATAAGGACCAATTTTAGGCACCATAACTTTCCAACACTTGTACGGGTGGGATTAAGGCACGTTTTCCATGAAACGATCTTAACGGTGGACCGAATACTATAAATACCCCACCCCCCATGCTTCAAAATTACAAGAACTTTGATTTGAGAAACTCTAAGTTGAAACTATTGTTTCATACCTGAGATTTTTGAATCGAAGTTAGCATTCGGGGACCCTTCGTAAGTATTCTTTCGTTCTTTTCCTTATTTTATTGCTTTTCGAGTCAGAAAGTCAAACTTTGTTTGACTTTCAGCGTTGACCAATAATGGTCAATGCGAAGTTCGTTTGAACTTCGCAACGTGAGTGTAATCACGTTGGTTATAGTCCCTTGGGACTATGCCTACTGATTACCACGTTGTCTAGGGTCGTAGGGTAAGCGATCTGATAAATCGCTTATACCTCGAACCCGACCCATTTGGTCGATCATTAGGATCCGACCAAACACATTAGGTGACCATAGTAGGTAGGGAATAACCTTCCGAGGTTATACCCTATGGTCACATCGTTTAAGTAGTTGTATGATAGGTAGTTTATATGCCTTAGGTAAATTACCAGAATACCCTTTTCATGTATAATTGGTAATTAAGCATATGTAACCTAAACCTTTGTCACATAACTGATTATGTAATATGTTTAGGCATATAACACTTGTCATAGGGCTAGTTAGGCGGTCCGAACGCGTTTCACGCGAACGACGCGTTAAAGTAGCATAAGCTACCTAAACGGGTCGTAATGGGTCGAAAACACTTAGGTTAAGTTTCATTTAGTATGTAGGCTTTGTTAAACCAAATGACACGAGTCTCTACACTCGTTTGGTTTACAAACCCTAATGCTACCCAATCTTCCGATCTAGGTCCGGTTAATTAACATAGTTACCTATATTAGGTGCCGTTTGATATCCGCGATCTCTAGCATTGTTTGGTTGTTACTCAAGGACTTCTGAGCAATCTCAAGTGAGTACATAGACCCCTCTTTTACTGTTTTCCAAACTGTTTTGGGGTGGAACACATGTGCCTACTTGTTACTTTCATGCTTTCCATGTTTTGACATCATATACTTGCTATGTTTATTAGTACATTTATAGTACATGATTTCATCGTTTTACATTACATTTTATGCTATGTATGTCCACATGCTATGTATGTTCATTTATTGCATACTTAGTACATCGTTTTCATCACATGCTTACATTTTGTTATGACATTTGGGTTGTTTACAATGGAACAATACATTCATTAACATTAGCTACGCCGTTCGTTAGTAGGAAGTGGTACCATAGGAATTGACAACTCCCGTTCCGGACATCCCAGGGAAAGGGGATGAAAGGAATGACCGAATTCGATATACATAAGCACAGATAGACCTTTAAGTGGTTTAAGGGTTTATCGCCTCAGTCTCAAGGCTTGGATGTATGCATTATAACAATACCGTATAGATGTTCGTATCAGTATAGCATGCATTTACACAAAACATAGCTTTGATTTAAACCAAGTTTTACTTCAATACTATGTTCTTGTGCATATGGTTTAGTGATATTTATCACTAGCCATACAGATCAGTTTGGTTACACATTACATGATTTACATTGATCATGCATTTACACATTACATGATTTACATTGATCATGCATTTACACAAAACATAACGTTGATTTAAACCAAGTTTTACTTCAATACTTTGTTTTTGTGCATTTCACCTATGGTTTAGTTGATGCGTTTTCACTAGCCATACATATCATTTAGGTTACACATTACATGATTTACATTGATCATGCATTTACACATTACATGATTTACATTGATCATGCATTTACACAAAACATAACGTTGATTTAAACCAAGTTTTACTTCAATACTTTGTTTTTGTGCATTTCACCCATGGTTTAGTTGATGCGTTTTCACTAGCCATACATATCATTTAGGTTACACATTACATGATTTACATTGATCATGCATTTTGACATATTATTCAATACATTTGACAAATTCATTTATACATGGACAATTTACATTGGTAGTTTGTTTGGGTAAGTGATTTAAGTAACGAGGCGTGTGTAATATGATACAAGCATGGTGGATACGCCGTTGGTACTTCCTATATATAAGTGTTTGTATGATATTACATATTGTAGCGTTATTTGAATCATTTCAATTTGAGACATAGAACATTTTATACAAATAACATATTTTTCACAAGACATTGATTTACAAACAACTTAACTTATACAAACTCATTTTTACATGGTTATTCATTTAACCATGCATTATTTCTCTTATTTATACATATCATCTGATCTTATCGTTTTTTTCAAATGATTTACAAAACAAAGCAAATTACAAGGTTCATGACTAAACATTTTCTCAAACATAAGTCATGAAACCTATTTTCACAAAACCTATGTATCTCACAGGCATTTTTATGCTGACGTACCTATTTTCACATGTGTTTTTCAGGAGCTGTTGCATAAGATGATCAAGATACACATAGGCAGACTTGGGCTTTAGTGACAATAAAAGATGCAAGACTAGTTAATTATGTTGTATTTTCCTTGTTTGTTAAGACATTGTAACACTTTTAATCAATAAAACGAAACTTCAATTGCCATGGATTTGAAACAATTAATTCTGTTACAACACTCCCCGATGTTTCCGCCACGTTTTGTATGTTCCACGTGGTCGGGGTGTGACAGGGGGGGCCATATGTTTGTCACAGGCTGAATAATTCATAACAAACAAAGGGCTCATTCACATCCCTCACACCTGCTTTAGATGAACACGTCTCCTCAACAGGTTGTATGAAAGTTGGCTAGATATTTTACTCAATAAAATACAAATTCTTTGCAAAGAATTTCCTTCATTTTATTTTCTTCTTCTTCTCACTTTAATGCTCGATACCACAACTTTCATATATATAATAAAAGTACTGTGAGGAATGTGATATATGTTTGTCTTGTTATAATAATTCATAACACTCCCCCTCAGACATATTATCACCATTCACTTGATCAATAATCCATACGTTCTAAGTTGGATGACAATTTTCAACTTTGGGGTTTAACTATGGAATACTGCCTCGTTAAAAACCTTGCTAGGAAAACCCAGTGGGACAAAAAACATAGCTGAGGGAAAAAGAGTGCAGTGTATAGTCTTCTCCAGATATTTCTGGATCATGTATGTTGCCTCATTAAAAACCTTACTAAGAAAATCCAATGGGATAAAACTTAGTTAAGGGAAAAAGAGTGCAACTTATATAGTACTCCCCCTCATTTTAATATGTATCATTTATGTGACTTGTCTCTATCTTACT
This sequence comes from Helianthus tuberosus, assembly GCA_030545235.1. Classification (NCBI taxonomy): domain Eukaryota; kingdom Viridiplantae; phylum Streptophyta; class Magnoliopsida; order Asterales; family Asteraceae; genus Helianthus; species Helianthus tuberosus. The sequence goes on along the minus strand of CM060386.1, from coordinate 28,614,039 downwards.
TGAAAGTTGATCAAAGCTTTATAGACAACAATTTTTTCGCTTGATCCTTAGGTAGGCAATCTTTTTCCGATCAGTGTTATATGATCTTCATATGAGACTTCTGGTTCCTTTTTGGAAACAAATATCATAAGATCCACAACTGTGTTTTGTTACATTACCTGCATTTACATAACTAACCAAACTTGTTTCGATGGGTTTGTAAAAGTATAAATTTTATCTTATTTACCTCAAGTGTATCAAAAATTTCGTTTCATCTTAGGAGAATATGAAAAATATAATTCATCTTGCAACGTGTTAATGAAAAATTTCTAAATTTGTATGGTTATAAAAATGGTGAAACCGGCAGTCCCCTGGATCGAACCCGGGTCTAGGCCACACCCTTTCGCGCACCTAACCAACCGAGCTAGGTGCCTAGTTTGTGAAATTTCCGTTTTTGGTTAAATATAAGCACATGTACAATAACTTACTATTTTTCAAGAAATTTAAAGTTTGAAAAATCAAATGGTCTATTATGCTTCAAACTTTCTATTTCATCTTGATTCCATAATATATGTGTATAACCATAATTGATCGACAATTATATGTTGGAATCATTTACTTCTTCCTGAGGGAAGGTATTATCATTCACTCCTTCCTGAGGGAAGGTTTTATCATTTACTCCTTCCCGAGGGAAGGTTTTATCCTTCACTCCTTCCTGAGGGAAGGTTTTATCCTTTGAACCCAATTTCCTTTTCAGGGCCTTTTCTTTTTCGAGGATGTTTTATCCTTTGAACCGACTGGCCTTCCATGTTTCAAACGGGATTCATTAGCCATATTATTATTATCCCTTTGCTTGTCTGTAATATCAACTCGAGCTAAAGCATTAGCATCTGGTATATAAGATTTTCAATATGTCTTTGTCCTTCTTGGACATTAATTTTAACTGGAGCAATTCAAAACTTTTTGGATGAATTTCCTTCTTAATATATCTTTTAGATATTTTACTCGAGGATACAGATAATACAATGATAACTTCAAAATTTATTTCACTTTTAGTTGTTTTCTATCTCCCCTCATGTTGGGATTTATAATCAGCAAATGAAGCCCATATGGCTATATATTATTTATTCCCAACATGTCATTAAATCTCATCTTTGTGTGTTGTGTTGTAACAATTTCAGTATATATATAGTATATATATCGCACACCCAAAAAATGATAAATATTTGGTTTCTAAATAACTATAATGGGGAGTAAATGTTACAATAATAATACTTGTTCCAATGATCATTGATAATTTAGAATTTATGAAAAATAAATTTTCCAGTCTGGAATAATATTCTTGCTATATTAGTTAAGCCGTATGTGCAAACTTAAATTTACGAATTGATAACCATTTAGACGATGCATCGCTTTAAATACTAAATGGTATCATGCTAGGATATGTGTATCCTTTAATCCTTTTTAGGATTATCATATGATATGTGAATCCTTTTCATCATAGTATATCCTTGATGGCTTAATATGTCATGCCATCATATCCTTGATGATATATATATATTCTTGAAACTCAATAAGTTTCTTATTGATTTTTGGGAAAAATAGAGCCTCCTCTATTTAAAAGCTTTGTACAATTAGGTAATTAGCTTTTCCCATTCTTTCTATTAATATTGAATGTCCCAGGCAGAACCGTTATTTGCATTATTCGTCTAATTTATGAATAATTCATATACATATGTTTGTCATTTGTATTTCCACAAAACATTTGTATGTATGTATGTATGTATGTATGACCCAAATTTGTATGTTTATCATGCTTCGTCTTTACAATTTAAAAGGTATTATCTTCTTCCTGAGGGAAGGTATTATCTTCTTCCTAAGGGAAGGTATTATCATTTACTCCTTCCTGAGGGAAGGTTTTATCCTTCACTCCTTCCTGAGGGAAGGTTTCGATATTTGAATTACCATTTTTTTATTGTTGATTTCCCTTTCAGGGCCTTTTCTTTTTCGAGGATGTTTTATCCTTTGAACCGACTGGCCTACCATGTTTCAAACGGGATTCAATAGCCATATTATTATTATCCCTTTGCTTGTCTGTAATATCAACTCGAGATATTAGCATCTGGTATATAAGATTTTCAATATGTCTTTGTCCTTCTTGGACATTAATTTTAACTGGAGCAATTCAAAACTTTTTTTGGATGAATTTCCTTCTTAAAATATCTTTTAGATATTTTACTCGAAGATAAAGATAATACAATGATAACTTCAAAATTTATTTTTTTTCACTTTTAATTGATTTCTATCTCCCCCTCATGTTGGGATTTATAATCAGCAAATGAAGCCCATATGGCTATATATTATTTATTTCCAACATGTCATTAAATCTCAACTTTCTCAATATATTTTACTCTATATCGTTCACTTCTTTTCATAACATTGCCCTCTTTCGAATCTGAAGACAATCGATATATAGAAATGAAAAAGGAATAAAACAAAACTGGTGGGGCCTATATGTGTACTAATAATTCATAATAATTCGTTCGAATTATTTCCTTTACTGTGCGCTACTATGCGCGTCGTTGTCATCCACTGAATTCATAACCACTGAATTCATAACACAATAATACTTGTTCCAATGATCATTGATAATTTAGAATTTATGAAAAATAAATTTTCCAGTCTGGAATAATATTCTTTCTATATTAGTTAAGCCATATGTGCAAACTTCAAGTTGCGAATTGATAACCATTTAGACGATGCATCGATTTAAATACTAAATGGTATCATGCTAGGATATGTGTATCCTTTAATCCTTTTTAGGATTATCATATGATATGTGAATCCTTTTCATCATAGTATATCCTTGATGGCTTAATCTGTCATGCCATCATATCCTTGATGATATATATATATTCTCGAAACTCAACAAGTTTCTTATTGATATCTGGGAAAAATAGAGCGTCCTCTATTTAAAAGCTTTGTACCATTAGGTAATTAGCTTTTCCCATTCTTTCTATTAATTTTGAATGTCCCAGGTAGAACCTTTATTTGCATTATTCGTCTAATTTATGAATAATTCATATACATATGTTTGTCATTTGTATTTCCATAAAACATTTGTATGTGTGTATGTATGTACAACCCAAACTTGTATGTTTATCATGCTTCGTCTTTACAATTTAATAAATTTTGTAAATATAAACTTGTTTTTATGAATCAAATAAACCTGACAGTTTTCTAACTTCCCAAAAAGAGTTTACAGTTATAGCCAACTCTTTATGATGATTCATCACAAGAATCTATACACTTGAATACAAATATATATTCGTTCCGTATTGCAAAATAATTCAGTCACATAATTATTAATATGGTGGTGGGATCCATCTAACGGTGATGGGAGTTGCTGTTGGGATGACAATGCTCGTGTAATCTTCCATATCAATGTTGTATGTAAACATGTTTCAATTCATATGGCTACTTATCCAGATACGTAGCCTTTAATTTATGCTTATTCACAGACTTACGAATGGTTTAGTTTCAGATATAGCAAGTAAGTCTTTTAGTTTGTACGTATTTCCCAGATACTTGAATAGATATATTAAAATAATTGAATCGTAGTAAATTGATTCTAGTATATTGTTATGTTTGCAGACCTCTGTCTGTGTATACAACTGAAATTAATCAAAATCAGAATCAGAATCAGAATCATGAGGTGATGGAGGTGGCGGAGTAAATTGTTTTGAGATAATACTAGCTACTTGTCTTAGCCTTTCTTCCTGCCACTCATTCTTTTTCGTCAACCACTCTATATGTCTGGACATTTTCCGGTTCTTTTTTATTAGTTTAGCAACCTTCATTGGATCTAAAAATGGATTTATTAGAGGCACCGTACTTGGTCCGGATTCAACAATTGACGGTTGTTGTTGCTCCGGATGTTGTGAAGACTGTTGCTGTAATAGTGGTGATATGGGTTGTTCTAGTGCTAATAACTCTTGGAATGTCATGTTATCATTAAATATGGATTGTTGCATCATTTCTTCTTGCCCAAAAGGTAAAGGTGAAAATGCCTGGTAGATGTTTGGTGTTTGTGGTTGAGTATGCTGTGTTTGAGATGTGTTAGTTGAAATATGTTCAAACACGGGTGGTATTGGCTGCTGTTGAGACAACAAATCATACTGATAAAAAGATGGTTGAGGAAACTGCAACAGTAATTGTTGTAGATTTTGTGATGTATTTTCTGGGATAACCGGTGCTGCCTCAGATTGAAACGATTGTGTTTGTGTAGGAATATTAATAGGTATTATCTCGATATTGGTAAAATTTACCACTCCAGGTAATCGTGGTGGGGATAATTCTTGAATAACCTGATCGTTTATGACCCTAGAGATTTGGCTATTTTTGTTATGTATGATCCTCCCATAAGTTTTTCGGGGGACGTGTTTGGTATTGCTCAAAGTACATAGCAAGAGAGTAAGCAATATTACAATGGACTGACTCGAATATACTGTATAAGTGAAAGAGATCGGTACCACTAACCCTGTGTAGGTTAGACGTGCGCCCCCTGATCGTGTTGGCTAGAACACGGTGCATATATTGATAAAGAGGATCTCTAAATGTTCTTGAATTGTTATTTTTACTCCACACTGCTGGTGTAAGTGTAGACCAATAATCTTGTATGTGATCAGGATATTCGGTTAATGCGTTTATAAATATAGGTGATCTAACCTCTTTTTCTGTATAAATACCTGAATGTACTGCGAACTCAGATAGTGACAATTTAAAAGTTTCTCTACCGAGTCTAAAATCGATAGAGGGCTCAGAAGGGTCTTTATTTCGTGTGAAATGAAAAGTAGACCAGAACTCGTATACAAGTTCATTGTATGAAGGTTCTAAGATGTCAAAAAACACGACGCCATGGTGAACCAATTGGTAGTAACCTCGTCAGTCGATCATCTATGTCTAGTATTCCCGTTATGTTCCAGTCGATACTATTAATAGTATTAACATTAAGCCTCCTAAGGGTTAGATATTTCGTATGGGTGCGTACATCTTCAAACTGAAGAAATTTATGGACTTCGATCTGGGTACGAATTTCTGCTGCGTTTGAAGATTCAGCGTGTGCACGAGTAGAAAACTTAAGACTCATGATAGTAATATTTGGCTTTTTTTAATTCAAAAAAAAAATAGAATTTGAGTATGAGTTGTTTTGGGTATGTGTCGAACTATATCAGAAGTTCAGTTGGTTTGAGGATTTACACGAGTGGTGGGTTACTTATATAGATACAAATTAAGCTTACACAATACGCTTGGTTAAGGCTTCCATGATACACCTTGAAAATAGTTTTACTGTATTAGGTTTGAAAATTTCGGTAACAAACAAAATGTTTAAACTAATATTAGATTCGGTAGGTATCGTGGGTAACGTGCTGATTATCACTGCTAAATGGTTCTGATAACAACAGTGATGATATTAATAATTGGTAATTTTATAGTAAAATATGCATAGCCATTTTTACAGATATATATATATATATATATATATGAACATGTCCTCATTATTAATGGTCGAGCTATTAATGGTCGAGCTATTAGCTGTAGACGTTTAATTAATGATTCAGCTAAACCATTTTGATTTTCTTCGTGTATTCAATTGAGTAATCAAACACTTCATTATATAGAAAAAGAAAAAGAAATAAAACAAAATTGGTGGGGCCATATGTTTGTCACAGACTGAATAATTCATAACACTCCCCCCTCAGACATATGCCCATTTACTAATTTGATGAATAAGTCATTAGGTCTTTGTTTCATGTTGTTCTTCCGTTTTGATGCTTAGCTTTGAAATACTGCCTCGTAAGAAACCTTGCTAGGAAAACCCAGTGGGACAAAACCATAGCTAAGGGAAAAAGAGTGCAGCTTGTATTATACACAGTGGATTAGATATGTTGCCTCATTAAAAACCTTGCTAAGTAAAACCCGATGGGATAAAACCATAGCTAAGGGAAAAAGAGTGCAATGTGTATAATGCTCCCCCTCAAATTGTCATGTGTGGATTATCACATTTTCCGTACATGTCGCATTCCAATATCATGAACGTGTTTCCTGAAAGTTGATGTAGGCAGTATATTCAAAGAATCTTGGTGGTATATGCTTTGTTCTATCACTTTTGATATACCCTTCCTTCATTTGTGAGACACAAGCTGCATTGTCTTCGTAGATTGGAGTTGGATTTGCATCTTTCTCTAGTCCACAAGATGTTAGTATGTGTTGTGTCAAAGATCTTAGCCATTCACATTCTCTTGAAGCTTCATATAGTGCAATTACTTCAGCATGATTTGAGGATGTTGCAACAAGTGTTTATTTCTGAGAACGCCATGAAATTGCAGTTCCTCCAGTCTTGAATATGTATCCAGTTTGAAATTGCAGATCCACTGTGTATATCTGAACATGTCCTCATTATTAATGGTCGAGCTATTAGCTGTAGACGTTTAATTAATGATTCAGCTAAACCATTTTGATTTTCTTCGTGTATTCAATTGAGTAATCGAACACTTCATTATATAGAAAAAGAAAAAGAAATAAAACAAAATTGGTGGGGCCATATGTTTGTCACAGACTGAATAATTCATAACACTCCCCCTCAGACATATGCCCATTTACTTATTTGATGAATAAGTCATTAGCTCTTTGTTTTATGTTGTTCTTCCGTTTTGATGCTTAGCTTTGAAATACTGCCTCGTTAGAAACCTTGCTAGGAAAACCCAGTGGGACAAAACCATAGCTAAGGGAAAAAGAGTGCAGCTTGTATTATACACAGTGGATCAGATATGTTGCCTCATTAAAAACCTTGCTAAGTAAAACCCGATGGGATAAAACCATAGCTAAGGGAAAAATAGTGCAATGTGTATAATGCTCCCCCTCAAATTGTCATGTGTGGATTATCACATTTTCCGTACATGTCGCATTCCAATATCATGAACGTTCGGCTGAATTGTTGCTGGATTGGACATATCTCATCTCGACTTGATTGTCTTTAATAAGGTCATGAGTATATTCAAAGAATCTTGGTGGTATATGCTTTGTTCTATCACTTTTGATATACCCTTCCTTCATTTGTGAGACACAAGCTGCATTGTCTTCGTAGATTGGAGTTGGATTTGCATCTTTCTCTAGTCCACAAGATGTTAGTATGTGTTGTGTCAAAGATCTTAGCCATACACATTCTCTTGAAGCTTCATGTAGTGCAATTACTTCAGCATGATTTGAGGATGTTGCAACAAGTGTTTATTTCTGAGAACGCCATGAAATTGCAGTTCCTCCAGTCTTGAATATGTATCCAGTTTGAGATTTTGCTTTATGGGGATCAGATAAATATCTAAAAGATTTTGTTATAAAAATTAAGAGATTACTCAATTTACATAAACTATAATCAAAGTGTAAATTGATAACACATGTACAATAACTTGAACCTATATTATTTATCCAAGCACGAGGCTCTAGCCAAGCACGAGGCTCTAGCCAAGGAAACGTTCAAGCAATTATAATCAAAGTAACTGTTTGATTAATTTATATAAACTATAATTGTTATGATAAACGTAATATTTCTTTTATACCGTGGGATTGTTTTCCTTTAGGAGACCTAGTTATCCAGACACTCCTATCATAAAAACATCTAAATCCCATACTTAATAATAAAAATGAGTACGAGGTACATATTGCTATGGGAATATAATAACTATGGGACTACTAACAATCTAAATCAGTGCAGAGGACCTCATACTATGGATATATAATAACTTTGGGACTACTAACAATCTAAATTTTCTTTTATGCACCTAACATTTACATTTATGTTATCTAACATTTATTTATGCACCTAACATTTATATTTATGTTATCTAACATTTATTTGTAAAATCTAATGTTTAATAACGTTTATTTATTTATTATTGTGCATACTAATTATATATATATATATATATGTAAAAATGGCTATGCATATTTTACTATAAAATTACCAATTATTAATATCATCACTGTTGTTATCAGAACCATTTAGCAGTGATAATCAGCACGTTACCCACGATACATACCGAATCTAATATTAGTTTAAACATTTTGTTTGTTACCGAAATTTTCAAACCTAATACAGTAAAACTATCTTCAAGGTGTATCATGGAAGCCTTAACCAAGCGTATTGTGTAAGCTTAATTTGTATCTATATAAGTAACCCACCACTCGTGTAAATCCTCAAACCAACTGAACTTCTGATATAGTTCTACACATACCCAAAACAACTCATACTCAAATTCTATTTTTTTTAATTAAAAAAAGCCAAATATTACTATCATGAGTCTTAAGTTTTCTACTCGTGCACACGCTAAATCTTCAAACGCAGCAGAAATTCATACCCAGATCGAAGTCCATAAATTTCTTCAGTTTGAAGATGTACGCACCCATACGAAATATCTAACCCTCAGGAGGCTTAATGTTAATACTATTAATAGTATCAACTGGAACATAACGGGAATACTAGACATAGATGATCGACTGACGAGGTTACTACCAATTGGTTCACCATGGCGTCGTTTTTTTGACATCTTAGAACCTTCATACGATGAACTTGTATACGAGTTCTGGTCTACTTTTCATTTCACACGAAATAAAGACCCTTCTGAGCCCTCTATCGATTTTAGACTCGGTAGAGAAACTTTTAAATTGTCACTATCTGAGTTCGCAGTACATTTAGGCATTTATACAGAAGAAGAGGTTAGATCACCTATATTTATAAACGCATTAACCGAATATCCTGATCGCATACAAGATTATTGGTCTACACTTACACCAGCAGTGTGGAGTAAAAATAACAATTCAAGAACATTTAGAGATCCTCTTTATCAATATATGCACCGTGTTCTAGCCAACACGATCAGGGGGCGCATGTCTAATCTACACAGGGTTAGTGGTACCAATCTCTTTCACTTATACAGTATATTCGAGTCAGTCCATTGTAATATTTCTTACTCTCTTTCTATGTACTTTGAGCAATACCAAACACGTCCCCCGAAAAACCTTATGGGAGGATCATACATAACAAAAATAGCCAAATCTCTAGGTGTCATAAACGATCAGATTATTCAAGAATTATCCCCACCACGATTACCTGGAGTGGTAAATTTTACCAATATCGAGATAATACCTATTGATATTCCTACACAAACACAATCGTTTCAATCTGAGGCAGCACCAGTTATCCCAGAAAATACATCACAAAATCTACAACAATTACTGTTGCAGTTTCCTCAACCATCTTTTTATCAGTATGATTTGTTGTCTCAACAGCAGCCAATACCACCCGTGTTTGAACATATTTCAACTAACACATCTCAAACACAGCATACTCAACCACAAACACCAAACATCTACCAGGCATTTTCACCTTTACCTTTTGGGCAAGAAGAAATGATGCAACAATCCATATTTAATGATAACATGACATTCCAAGAGTTATTAGCACCAGAACAACCCATATCACCACTATTACAGCAACAGTCTTCACAACATCCGGAGCAACAACAACCGTCAATTGTTGAAGCCGGACCAAGTACGGTGCCTCTAATAAATCCATTTTTAGATCCAATGAAGGTTGCTAAACTAATAAAAAAGAACCGGAAAATGTCCAGACAAATAGAGTGGTTGACGAAAAAGAATGAGTGGCAGGAAGAAAGGCTAAGACAAGTAGCTAGTATTATCTCAAAACAATTTACTCCACCACCTCCATCACCTCATGATTCTGATTCTGATTTTGATTAATTTCAGTTGTATACACAGACAGAGGTCTGCAAACATAACAATATACTAGAATCATTTTACTACGATTCACTTATTTTAATATATCTATTCAAGTATCTGGGAAATACGTACAAACTAAAAGACTTACTTGCTATAGCTGAAACTAAACCATTCGTAAGTCTGTGAATAAGCATAAATTAAAGGCTACGTATCTGGATAAGTAGCCATATGAATTTTTTGAAAAATAGGAAGTTATTGTACATGTGCTTATATTTAACCAAAAACGGAAATTTCACAAACTAGGCACCTAGCTCGGTTGGCTAGGTGCGCGAAAGGGTGTGGCCTAGACCCGGGTTCGATCCAGGGGACGGTCAGTTTCACCATTTTCATTACCATACAAATTTAGAAATTTTTCCATTAACACGTTGCAAGATAAATTATATTTTTTTATATTCTCCTAAGGTAAAACGAAATTTTTGATACACTTGAGGTATGTAAGATATAATTTATACTTTTACTAACCCATCAAAACAAGTTTGGTTAGTTTTGTAAATGCAGGTAATGTAACAAAACACAGTTGTGGATCTTATGATATTTGTTTCCAAAATGGAACCAGAAGTCTCATATGAAGATCATATAACACTGATTGGCAAAAGATTGCCTACCTAAGGATTGTTGTCTATAAAGCTTTGATCAACTTTCAAGGAAGATAGAGACAAGTCACATAAATGATACATATTAAAATGAGGGGGAGTATTATACAAGTTGCACTCTTTTTCCCTTAACTAAGTTTTATCCCATTGGGTTTTCTTAGTAAGGTTTTTAATGAGGCAACATACATGATCCAGAAATATCAGGAGAAGATTATACACTGCACTCTTTTTCCCTTAGCTACGTTTTTGTCCCACTGGGTTTTTCTAGCAAGGTTTTTAACGAGGCAGTATTCCATAGTTAAACCCCAAAGTTGAAAATTGTCATCCAACTTGGAACGTATGGATTATTGGTCAAGTGAATGGTGATAATATGTCTGAGGGGGAGTGTTATGAATTATTGAATCAGACAATAAATATCACATTCATAACAGTAGACAAATTGTATATATATGCATGCATCCCTCTCACTTTCCTGATACAATCGATATTGTTGTGCTAAATCTTAACCAATTAATGGTCAAGTGAATGGGATGCATGCATATATATACAATTTGTCTACTGTTATGAATGTGATAATTATTGTCTGGTTCAATAATTCATAACACTCCCCCCTCAGACATATTATCACCATTCACTTGACCAATAATCCATACGTTCCAAGTTGGATGACAATTTTCAACTTTGGGGTTTAACTATGGAATACTGCCTCGTTAAAAACCTTGCTAGAAAAACCCAGTGGGACAAAAACGTAGCTAAGGGAAAAAGAGTGCAGTGTATAGTCTTCTCCTGATATTTCTGGATCATGTATGTTGCCTCATTAAAAACCTTACAAAGAAAACCCAATGGGATAAAACTTAGTTAAGGGAAAAAGAGTGCAACTTGTATAATACTCCCCCTCATTTTAATATGTATCATTTATGTGACTTGTCTCTATCTTCCTTGAAAGTTGATCAAAGCTTTATAGACAACAATCCTTAGGTAGGCAATATTTTGCCAATCAGTGTTATATGATCTTCATATGAGACTTTTGGTTCCATTTTGGAAACAAATATAATAAGATCCACAACTGTGTTTTGTTACATTACCTGCATTTACAAAACTAACCAAACTTGTTTCGATGGGTTAGTAAAAGTATAAATTATATCTTACATACCTCAAGTGTATCAAAAATTTCGTTTTACCTTAGGAGAATATAAAAAATATAATTCATCTTGCAACGTGTTAATGGAAAAATTTCTAAATTTGTATGGTAATGAAAATGGTGAAACTGGCCGTCCCCTGGATCGAACCCGGGTCTAGGCCACACCCTTTCGCGCACCTAGCCAACCGAGCTAGGTGCCTAGTTTGTGAAATTTCCGTTTTTGGTTAAATATAAGCACATGTACAATAACTTCCTATTTTTCAAAAAAATTAAAGTTTGAAAAATCAAATGGTCTATTATGCTTCAAACTTTCTATTTCATCTTGATTCCATAATATATGTGTATGACCATAATTGATCGACAATTCTATGTTGGAATCATTTACTTCTTCCTGAGGGAAGGTATTATCTTCTTCCTGAGGGAAGGTATTATCATTTACTCCTTCCTGAGGGAAGGTTTTATCCTTCACTCCTTCCTGAGGGAAGGTTTCGATATTTGAATTACCATTTTTTTTTATTGTCGATTTCCCTTTTAGGGCCTTTTCTTTTTCGAGGATGTTTTATCCTTTGAACCGACTGGCCTACCATGTTTCAAACGGGATTCAATAGCCATATTATTATTATCCCTTTGATTTTCAATATGTCTTTGTCCTTCTTGGACATTAATTTTAACTGGAGCAATTCAAAACTTTTTTTTGGATGAATTTCCTTCTTAAAATATCTTTTAGATATTTCACTCGAGGATACAGATAATACAATGATAACTTCAAAATTTATTTTATTTCACTTTTAATTGTTTTCTATCTCCCCCTCATGTTGGGATTTATAATCAGCAAATGAAGCCCATATGGCTATATATTATTTATTCCCAACATGTCATTAAAACTCAACTTTCTCAATATATTTTACTCTATCGTTCACTTCTTTTCATAACATTGCCCTCTTTCGAATCTGAAGACAATCGATATATAGTAAAGAAAAAGGAATAAAACAAAACTGGTGGGGCCTATATGTCTACTAATAATTCATAATAATTCGTTCGAAAAATAGGAAGTTATTGTACAGACAAGCAAAGGGATAATAATAATATGGCTATTGAATCCCGTTTGAAACGTGGTAGGCCAGTCGGTTCAAAGGATAAAACATCCTCGAAAAAGAAAAGGCCCTGAAAGGGAAATCGACAATAAAAAAATGGTAATTCAAATATCGAAACCTTCCCTCAGGAAGGAGTGAAGGATAAAACCTTCCCTCAGGAAGGAGTAAATGATAATACCTTCCATCAGGAAGAAGATAATACCTTCCCTCAGGAAGAAGTAAATGATTCCAACATAGAATTGTCGATCAATTATGGTCATACACATATATTATGGAATCAAGATGAAATAGAAAGTTTGAAGCATAATAGACCATTTGATTTTTCAAACTTTAATTTTTTTGAAAAATAGGAACTTATTGTACATGTGCTTATATTTAACCAAAAACAGAAATTTCACAAACTAGGCACCTAGCTCGGTTGGCTAGGTGCGCGGAAGGGTGTGGCCTAGACCCGGGTTCGATCCAGGGGACGGTCAGTTTCACCATTTTCATTACCATACAAATTTAGAAATTTTTCCATTAACACGTTGCAAGATGAATTATATTTTTTTATATTCTCCTAAGGTAAAACGAAATTTTTGATACACTTGAGGTATGTAAGATATAATTTATACTTTTACTAACCCATCAAAACAAGTTTAGTTAGTTTTGTAAATGCAGGTAATGTAACAAAACACAGTTGTGGATCTTATGATATTTGTTTCCAAAATGGAACCATAAGTCTCATATGAAGATCATATAACACTCATTGGCAAAAGATTGCCTACCTAAGGATTGTTGTCTATAAAGCTTTGATCAACTTTCAAGGAAGATAGAGACAAGTCACATAAATGATACATATTAAAATGAGGGGGAGTATTATACAAGTTGCACTCTTTTTCCCTTAATTAAGTTTTATCCCATTGGGTTTTCTTTGTAAGGTTTTTAATGAGGCAACATACATGATCCAGAAATATCAGGAGAAGACTATACACTGCACTCTTTTTCCCTTAGCTACGTTTTTGTCCCACTGGGTTTTTCTAGCAAGGTTTTTAACGAGGCAGTATTCCATAGTTAAACCCCAAAGTTGAAAATTGTCATCCAACTTGGAACGTATGGATTATTGGTCAAGTGAATGGTGATAATATGTCTGAGGGGGAGTGTTATGAATTATTGAATCAGACAATAATTATCACATTCATAACAGTAGACAAATTGTATATATATGCATGCATCCCTCTCACTTTCCTGATACAATCATCACTCATGCCTTAACCCACTTGAAAGAAAAGCTATTGTTACTATGAGTGAATAGAAGCCAAGCATATCAGGAAAACGATCCTTTCGACATGTCACTGAATACAGGTGTGAGGGATGTGAATGAGCCCTTTTGTTTGATCAATTGTACACAAGAGTAGTTCTATTTTTTACAGTGGTTTTATAATAATATATATATTTTTCTTTCTTTCTTTCTTTCTTTATTTTTTTTTCTTTTCTTTTAATATGTATTCACCCCATAATAATAATAATGCCCTGCTCCGTTTTAAGTGTTTTAACTCCCGATCACCGCTACCCTTTCCGATTGATCTGAGCCTCATAACGTATGTCAGGGCTCTGCCCGACTAAGTTGTTGGGATTCGGTCTCGGGACATCGGGATAAGGTTGAATTAGGGGTATTATACTTAACAAGATTACAAATATATATATATATATATATATATATTAAATAGCTCAGAAGTTATACCCAAAATTTATACCAGTAGGCTTTTTAGTTAAACCCTAAAGTTACAAAGTGGGTCCATTCTCTTTTCTCACTATTTTATTTCTTTTTCTTTGTGAATATAAATATATTCAAAAATGTCCCAAATTAATCCGTAAGTAAAAACCCGGACACCTGAAACCCCAATCCATATCAAGAATTAAGAAAATCAGATATTTAGTCTTCTCGCGGGCCGCGTAAGGAATAGGCAGGAGGTCACGCGGACCGCGTCAACTTGAGAGTTGACCGGATAAGCATCCGGAGCTACGTGTCATCCACGTGGCACACCTACTTGTGACTCAGCAACCCTAATGCCGCCTTATTGCCCTCGCGGGCCGCGTAAGTGTCAAGAGGGGGTTCACGCGGGCCGCGTGAAACCCATATTTCAACTATAAATAGCTTGGTTCACGAGCTGTTCGTCTGTGTCGAAACCAATTCACAAAAATGAATTCTCACCACTCAAAATTCAAATTTAAGATATCGGGGTGCTGCTACGATACCGGGTATTAACTCAATCGCTGCTACGATTCAATATCCGATCGATTGAAACTATCCGACAGGATGTTTAAATGCTATACTTTGTCATTAATCGTGATTCCGACAGGATGTTTGAGTGCCACCCGAACTCGGGGTGTACTCTGTCATTCGTTACGAATCCGATGGATGTTTAAGTGTTGCACTTTGTCATTCGTTGTGAGGGTATTAATCTCGTGAGTTATCGTAAATGCTGTATTAGTTACTGACCTAGTTCATGTGCATTATTATTTAATTAGGGTACAAGGCTAATCAGTAGGCTAAGCTCTGCCCATATAAATCTGCAATGTGAGTCATTCTCTTTTTATCAAAATACTTTACAAAATCATGTTTATTTTCAAAGTTATAATTACAGGGATTAAGTCTTTGTAATCTCCAAATTACAGCCGGTATGTGGGGTTTTGTATACATTACTTGATAACCTTCACCATTGGACAACGAGTTAGCCAAGGGGTGATATGACCATAGTCACAGACACCATTGGACTATGAGGTTACCAATGGATGTTCGAGTGACAAATACTGTGGGTAGTTGGTTGATATATGGAAACATTGTAATCGCTCTTAATACTGTAGATTATAACAAATGCGTCGTTTTAAGCAAAATGAATGAACTCACCAGTATTTCCGGCTGACAAAACCTTTTTAAAACGCGTTTCAGGTAATTACAGTAGATTGGAGTAAGAGATGGATACAGCACTGAAAGGCTTCAAGAAGTGGCTTATTTTATTAATTAAATCAAATTAAGAAATATTGTTTTATGTAATTGGGTTATCCCTTATTAAAGCTACCTTTGTAAAAACATGGGTTTTATCCCATCTATTTAATAAATAAATAAAAATCCGGTGTTTCTAAACTCTGATATTTTTCCTAACTCACGGTCCTGATGAAATTTTCGCTGCAGTGTTTTTAAATAACCACCGGTACCACTTGGCTGCTCGCGGCTCCCGATTCCGTCCAGGGTGGGGTCGGGGGTCGTGACAGAAGGTGGTATCAGAGCCACTGATCTAAGTCAATAGGTGTTGTGATAATAATACCTAAGCATAAATAAAAAGAGTTAGGACATTGCTATTAAATGGTAGCACACATGATAGCATTTAGACTTGAACTTAAGAAAATATGCCTTAGTATAAGCTTCGAGATAAGCTAAATACTTGTATAAATAAAGTGTGATGGGTTTTGGTATGCCGTAAGAATGATAACTAGAACTTTGCAAGGATAATAAATAAGCAATAACACTTTACCACTGTTATTTTTTTTAATTATTGATACTACTTTGTTCTAGAATATGATCAGTCAGGTGAATATTAATTTCTTGATTCGTTGTTGAAAGTCATAATGCAGTTTCCAAATCATGATTTAAGAAAAATACTATTTATGGGAAATATAAATTTCTTCTCCGACAAGACTGGGTATGGTGTAGCAGACTCTCCAGTTTGTCCGGATATAATGGGGTTACCTCTCCGACGAGAACCGGATAAGACGGGGTAAATAATATGTCAAACAAGTGACAAGATTTCCCTAAATAGTATCATGACCTGATATCTGACTTGTTTTTGGAAATAAGAATCTGTTAAATACATTGACCTTATGAAGGGTATGTATATTACAGCATGTGAAATATATGATTATATAGATATGTATATCTATAAGGAATTCCAAAAGTCAATTAAGAATAAAGCACAAGCATATGTTTCAATAATAAATCTAGATTTCTTTATCAGGAATCTCTGGCATATATCTATAATTCCAATATCAAACATTATTTCGTTTGATCATCTACCTCGTAACTCGTGCAATGAGAACCCTTTAAGTTGGGACGCCATCAAAAGTATAAGAATTACCAATGCGTTACCATATACTATTAACGCAAGTAAGAAGCATATAAAGTTGTGCTAATGCACAAGAAAACACATGAAACTTAAATTATACGTCCACAGACGTTGAAATATATCACACACAACTTTCAAGGCAAGACCTTTGGAAAATATGATTGGGCACAACAACAATGCATCCCAGCAGTGGGAGAACTACTGATCAAAAAGCAGCACTTTGCCACGTGATCCTACAAACAACATGAATCTCGTTGAGGTACGTTGGAACAATATTTCACAACCATCGGTGCACAGTCTAATCAGAGTCATAATTATTAGCACTACAAAAGAAGTCATATACCTTTGTAAATCCCCTATTTTATTTCATTTCATTCGACATTCCTTGGTAATGTCACTTAACAACGATTATCACATGAAATTCCAGATAAAGTTCTTATACTTCTTTCATTGAAATTCTGACTTCTGCATATAAAGAGTTGACTTTCGTGTTTCTACTTCCTCTAATGGTCATCATACCATGAGGATTTCTTTCATAGTAGTGAATATTGATCTATTTCATTTCTTGGTAAATCCACACGTTACACATGCACTGTTTGTTACGCATGTGGTTCGTTTGATTTATGAAGACCACTGGAAGACTTCATTCCAATTTGTTGTTTTATCAAAACTCAAATATCATTTTGCTATCCTTGATTTTTGCACTGTGAACCGTATTATTACAAAACGATGACTCTTTGATATCAAGTCAATGACTTTCTTGAAAAACCCAATTTCCTTTGGCATACATGATTTTTGTTGTGACCATGTCCGAACTTTCTTATTAAAACTCCTTTTGTTTAAACCAAGTTCAATTGTTTGACTTGCTCGCATTACATATTTAATTCAAGGTCCCATATGATGAATTGGAGCCATCATATTCAAAATAATCCCAACAAGCACTTCAATTTTCTTGAACTATAACATGCTTGTTTGGTCTTCGACTTCATTAAATCATTTCTTTAAATCACGATCACCTTGTGGTGACGTTATCACAAAATTTAAGCTTGCATTAATCTCGTTTGTACATATCATATACGGATTTAATTTTTTATTTATTTATATTAAATCTACTTTGTTGGTTTATCCTATAAAAGCAATCTTAACACAATTGTGTGCTAAGATATATACAAATTTATGTCATATTTATCTCTTAATGGTTCTTACAGCAGCAATCGAGCCTTTCGTGATAATTATTGCTTTATCATCTTCAATCGAAAAACATTATATAAATTTAATTGATTATATATAGAAACTTACATAAGTAATTACCTAATTTACAATATGGTATTACTATATTTAAAAATTCTTGTTAAACAATTGAGGTGAAGAATTTATATTTATATATATATATATGTATAAAATTTTGTTTGAGGTATACTCTCATTTAAGTTTATATTTAGTTATTTATTATTGGTAATTAATATTAGTTTTATTATTAGTAATAATAGTAATAGTGTTAGTATTATTTTTAAGTACTAAGGTTATTGTCAGGGGCAGGTATTGGGTAGCCTAGCCTTAGTTAGGCATGGACTGATCACCTATGCTTAAACAAGGCAGCACTAATCAATATCCAACCATGATAATGACTAGTTAATGTATATAAATTAAGTCATCATACTTATTTAGTAAATTTTAATTATATATAAAAATATATATATACTTTGTACTGTAAGGAGAAGACATATTTTCATAAAACAATACAAGAATTAGAGGGACGAATAAAATTATCTAAAAAAAATCGTCTTAATACAATTATATATTAAGACAATAATACACTAACTCTATTATCTTTTCGTGTATCCTTGCAATTCACTCATCTCAGCACATTGATTTTCTCATATCATAATTCAATATTTGACAAATCATTTTCATGTTTTATTTCATTTTAAACCTGTCGATTCTAAGTCTTCCTCAGTTACCAATCAAAGTAAGCTTTCTTTTGACAAAGAATTTTATTGATTCTAAAAGTCCTTCACATTCATTTTAAATATCTATTGATCATATATCTTTTGGCTTGAACCTAGTCACCTTGGAAATTATATCATTTCATCTCATTCGTTTGTCATCAATTTCTTTAACTAATTCAGTTATTGAATCCTACTTATTGTACAACTCATATTCACAAAATTTGATATTTTAATTCTGTGTCATCTACCTTAATATTGTTTTTATTGACTAAAATATGACATAACTCGGAAAGAGATACCGTAGCCCAAATCTCGAGGACGAGATTTAAAACAAGGTGGGGAGGATGTAACATTCCTATTTTTACCATATAAGAATTTTAGGGTTGTTTAAATTATTAGTCACTAGTAACTAGTTTATTTTTAATATAATTATTTGACCCAAATAGTTTTAAGAACTATTTTATAGTTGGTTGGAATATTATACTAATCAATTGGCCTATATATGGGTGACTTTTCTAATAAAATAAAAGTATATAAAAACTTATATTATTAGACAGGTAGCTTACGGGTAAGTTGACTGTAATAAATATAAAGTTCTTAGACGGGCCTAGAAACCGTTTAATAATTAAATTATAAAAATACATTGTATTTGAACCTACTCCGTTTTTAATGAAACTTGGTTCAAAATGTAGACAAAAATATTCTCGTTCTGATGACATATTTATTATTTTATAAAACGTCGTATTTTAGAAGTTATACGCGCCAAATAAGTAAAGCATTTAAATTAATTATAATATATATAATAATAAAATAATAAATATTATTAGAATATGTTATGATGTGTCGAGATAATCAAAAGAAAAAAATAATATAGAATTTTGAATCTTTAAAAGTAGTGTACGTGTCTGCATGTATGGTATGTATGTAATAGAATAGAGATGAGAGAGTTATACGTGTCCATCATGTGTCCATCCAACAGCTACTCTAAATTTGTATAAATAGCCACACTCATCTTCCACTTTTGAATTGTCCTAACTTCTTTCTTTTGGCTGAGTCTCGCCCTCTCTATAGAATATAATTATATATATATATATATATATATATATATATATATATATATATATATATATATTTTTTCTTTCTTTCTTTATTTTTTTTTCTATTCTTTTAATATGTATTCACCACATAATAATAATAATGCCCTGCTCCGTTTTAAGTGTTTTAACTTCCGATCACCGCTACCCTTTTCGATTGATCTGAGCCTCATAACGTATGTCAGGGCTCTGCCCGACTAAGTTGTTGGGATTCGGTCTCGGGACATCGGGATAAGGTTGAATTAGGGGTATTATACTTAACATGATTACAAATATATATATGTATATATATATATATATATATATATATATATATATTAAATAGCTAAGAAGTTATACCCAAAATTTATACTAGTAGGCTTTTTAGTTGAACCCTAAAGTTACAAAGTGGGTCCATTCTCTTTTCTCACTATTTTATTTCTTTTTCTTTGTGAATATAAATATATTCAAAAATGTCCCAAATTAATCCGTAAGTAAAAACCCGGACACCTGAAACCCCAATCCATATCAAGAATTAAGAAAATCAGATATTTAGTCTTCTAGCGGGCCGCCTAAGGAATAGGCAGGAGGTCACGCGGGCCGCGTCAACTTGAGAGTTGAGCGGATAAGCATCCGGAGCTACGTGTCATCCACGTGGCACACCTACTTGTGACTCAGCAACCCTAATGCCGCCTTATTGCCCTCGCGGGCCGCGTAAGTGCCAAGAGGGGGTTCACGCGGGCCGCGTGAAACCCATATTTCAGCTATAAATAGCTTGGTTCACGAGCTGTTCGTCTGTGTCGAAACCAATTCACAAAAATGAATTCTCACCACTCAAAATTCAAATTTAAGATATCGGGGTGCTGCTACGATACCGGGTATTAACTCAATCGCTGCTACGATTCAATATCCGATCGATTGAAACTATCCGACAGGATGTTTAAATGCTATACTTTGTCATTAATCGTGATTCCGACAGGATGTTTGAGTGCCACCCAAACTCGGGGTGTACTCTGTCATTCGTTGCGAATCTGATGGTTGTTTAAGTGTTGCACTTTGTCATTCGTTGTGAGGGTATTAATCTCGTGAGTTATCGTAAATGCTGTATTAGTTACTGACCTAGTTCATGTGCATTATTATTTAATTAGGGTACAAGGCTAACTAGTAGGCTAAGCTCTGCCCATATAAATCTGCAATGTGAGTCATTCTCTTTTTATCAAAATACTTTACAAAATCATGTTTATTTTCAAAGTTATAATTACAGGGATTAAGTCTTTGTAATCTCCAAATTACAGCCGGTATGCGGGGTTTTGTATACATTACTTGATAACCTTCACCATTGGACAACGAGTTAGCCAAGGGGTGATATGACCATAGTCACAGACACCATTGGACTATGAGGTTACCAATGGATGTTCGAGTGACAAATACTGTGGGTAGTTGGTTGATATATGAAAACATTGTAATCGCTCTTAATACTGTAGATTATAACAAATGCGTCGTTTTAAGCAAAATGAATGAACTCACCAGTATTTCCGGCTGACAAAACCTTTTTAAAACGCGTTTCAGGTAATTACAGTAGATTGGAGTAAGAGATGGATATGGCACTGAAAGGCTTCAAGAAGTGGCTTATTTTATTAATTAAATCAAATTAAGAAATATTGTTCAATGTAATTGGGTTATCCCTTATTAAAGCTACCTTTGTAAAAACATGGGTTTTATCCCATCTATTTAATAAATAAATAAAAAATCCGGTGTTTCTAAACTCTGATATTTTTCCTAACTCACGGTCCTGATGAAATTTCCGCTGCAATGTTTTTAAATAACCACCGGTACCACTTGGCTGCTCGCGGCTCCCGATTCCGTCCAGGGTGGGGGTGACACAAGAGTTGATCTTTAATGACATCCCACCAAACAAGAATATCACACCAAAAAACAGGTTGCCACTAAGCAGCTTCTTCTGAAAAAGACGGGGTTTATGAAGGAAAGTTGGTATCTAGCTAAAGTATTCAAAAAAGGTTCAAAACGCCAAAAACAAATTCAAGGAAGAGGCTGATGACAGTGAAGATTCTGAAGAAAAATTAGATTACCATTTTTTATTATTTTTGTTTTCATTTTATATTGTTTTGATATCAAGTTATATGTTGTTTTGGTATCTAATTCTCTATAAATAAAATACATTATTATATAAAACGCCAAAAACTACAAACACCAAAACGCTAGTAGTATGAAAACTGGGAGAACGGCTGTTGGCAAAGCACCTTGTAAAGGGTATTAAACGCCAAAAAACTGGTCTTATTTTAATCTTATGCAAATATTAATGACTCGTAGTGAATTATTATACAAAACGCCACAAACGCCAAAAAATTAATCAGAAAACGCTATAACGCCAAAAAATTATATATGTGACACAAAAACAATTAATTCAACGCCAAAAAGTTTAATAAATACAATTAACGCCAAAAAAAACTTAGACGCCAGAAAATATTATACCGCGTTGGGAAAATAAAAGAAGAATGAAAAGACAAAAAAGCCCCTCCGCCCTTCTCTATGCCGCGGGACACGTGTTGGGCCAGGATGCGTTCTCACTGTTCTCACATTTTTTAGCGTTTTCTCCTAATCCCGTTTATATATATATATAGGGTGGGAGTTGGCTACAAAGTCCATTTTTTCTACAAAGTGTAAAAAGTCATAAAACACCACAATGCCAACCATAAAACACACTCAAAACGCACAAATAACAAAGTGAAGATTACTAAAACACCATATTTTGTGGGTTTTGTGTTGTGTTTTGGATGATAAGGCTTTGATTATTGAATGGCTAACATTAGTGTGTTTTATGTTGATTAGCATGTTGTGTTTTATGTTCATATTTCTACGATAGCGTGTTTGAAGTTTTTATGGACGGTTATGGTTTAGATATTGTGTTTTAGTGATCTTCACTCAGTTATTTGTGGGTTTCGAGTGTGTTTTATGACTGAAATTGTGGTGTTTTATGACTTTGTACACTTTGTAGGAAAAATTGACTTTGTAGCCGAACCCCACCCTATATATATATATTAGCAATATTGATGCATTAATAATATAATTAAGTTGAACACATACTTAAAATGTACCGATCACAAGTCCTTACCATTGGAGCAATAGTGCCTTTTAAAGCCCTTAACAATGGAGTACTTAATTATGGATTCAAGTTTGTCTTGGTTTTGGTGATAAGTTGGGCCCAAACTAAAACAACTTCTATTTAAATATTGTGTCTAGTAGGTAGATAATGAGATGACAATTTAGTAGGTAGATGATGAGATGACAATTTAGAAGAGTAATAATATTTGTAGGGTTGGGGAGATGAAATGAAGTTTTTAAACATTTGTAAGGATATGACCTGACAGTTAAGGACGTCTAACGACGTCCATAGCATTGGAGATAGTCTTAGTAACCTGTTAATAATATACTTATGTTTTTTTTTAATTTAAAAAAATAATATGTGTTGAGGCCTCAGAGTTGATGTTACTAGAGGTGAAAATTCCAACGGCTCGAAATTTAACCCGAACTCGACACGAAAAAAATAGGTTTTGGGTTGGCTAAAACGACTTTTTTTAAACGGGTTGGGTTCGAGTTGATCTATTTTAAAAACAGTTTGTGTTCGGGTTAACCCACATTTTCCATTTTCCACATTCCATATATTTTGTCTAAAGACACACTTACAATTTCCAATTCCTTTTCAAGATTTAAAAAAAAACTTCCCATATTTAGAGGTGCACAAACCGATTGTTTTGTCTAATCAGTTAATCTAACAGTAGGTTATTTTCTGTAGGATCGAATTCGGACCTAAACGAGTCGCTTAGAAGAGTTTATCTCAGTTTGAACGGCGGAAACAGACAAACCGAGTACAATTCAGCGAGAATTCAATTTAAACTGTTGTTGTATTGATCAATAATGCGAGTACACGTTCAGACAACACTTCGGCAGCACTTCGTGGCTTACCGGAAGAACACACCTTTAACTATCTTGTGATTCCGCTTATGTGTCCTATTTATAGTTGACATGATTCCGCTTATGTGTACATGACACAAAAGCGAAATCACTACAAACCATAAAAGCGGAATCATCACTTGACTAAAAAGCGGAACCTGATCTAGACCTTGACACATGTACAGAATCAATTCTAAAACATGTTGACCGAAAACCAATTTTCATATTCTAATCCTTTTGTCTTATCTTGTGATGATGTCATTGATTACTTCATATTGATGATGTCATCTTTGCAAATATTGACATCATGCTGAATCATCTCTGTAACGAAACTGAGACACGACTGAAGACGTAGACGACAGACGGATGCACCAACATTTTCTCATTTTGCTTTAACTGGTTATTGTTTTAACCGGTTATCACTGGTTCGGCTAAGTAACCGGTAATTTCCAAAAAAAAAATTCTTCGGTTAACAGGTACATCTGTTAAAAATAACCTGTTATTTCTATAAAAAAAAATCCCTAACTGATTACTAACCTACAATTAAAAATAACCACTAATCGGTTACTCCTCAATTGGTTTTTAACCGGTTATGGTTTTGGTTAATGACCGTTTATGGTTATGGTTTTGGTTACTCATTTTACAACCTAACAACCCACTTAGAACTCATGAACATGTATGACTCTGTTAAAAAAACGGATTACAGGGATCGTTGTTCGGGTTAACCCAAATTTATGTGTGTGCGGATTAGGGTTGAGATTTTTTACACAAATAATAATATGGGTGGGTTTAGGTTACACATTTCAACCCGCCGACCCGTAGCCTGTCAACCAGCCAACCCAAGACGATTGAGACCCCTACCCGTTATCCTACCTCTTCCCTTATTTCAAAATTTTCAATTCATCGTCGATAGTCTTATCTCTCTCAAGACTGACTTGGTCATTCATTGATTTGGTGAAACCCCCATCGGCCACGGGTTTACCGTTCACGTATCAATTAGTGAAACCCCCTCCATCGTCCTGTCGTTTCACCTATGTCCATACTCATGTACAGTCGCTTCACTTGAGATCATGGTTGTAAAAGTCCCGCCTAAACTCCGAGTACTCAGCGAGTACTCGCTGCAACGTATGCTTCCGAGGCCCATAACTGTTCGCCTAGGCCGATTACTCCCCGAGTAATCTCCGCCTAAGCCGAGTGCTTCTAAAATCCGACTAGGGAGCGCCAAACGACTTTTGTGACCATGCCTGGGATGATTGGTTTAAAGACCTGAGAGGATTGGTTCACGGCGAAACCCTACTCATTCATGTACCACCCAGGATATGATTCAGTTTTAAGACTAGGGTTTGCAACATTTGAAGGCTTCAATTCAGGGCTCCGCCATCCCTCCCCTCATTTTTAAAATTGAAGGTAAATGTCTAAAGATGATCCTTTTTCACTCCACATTAGAGCGACCATATCTATACCATATTTTTATACTTTGAAAAAATAGCTACAATAACTTTGTATATATGACAAGCTACTACTCATCCTCCATCATATTATTGTGAGTGTATAAAAACAAGAAATATAATAAAATAAGTGTTTGTGAGTAGCATAAAGATAAAATTGAAGGATGAGATGAGGGGTGTTTAAAATGAAAGATAAATTTAAAAAAATTGATTTTTAGTTAAATTATATGATTGAAAATGATGGAGCTGCTGTGAATGCTCTTAGAAACAAGCAGGTACAGTCCATGTATTAGCGTTTTTTATTTATGTATGATTGGTTGAATGATTCACGGTTCATGAATTAGTGTTTGTAAGATCTGTATCTTCGTAAACAAGGTTCCTAAGCAGGTCGTGCCGTGTTAACCTGTTTTTAAACAGGCTCGTATTCGTATTTGGAAAAATGACACGATTCCTTATTGTGTCGTGTTCCGTGTCTAACACCTAAGGTCATTGTGTCTTATCTTGTAATGTCTGAATTGTTATACGAGCCTTATAAATAGCAACAGAAGCTTGGAAATAATGGTTGATCGAGTCACTCAATCTTAAATATAGCAACATCTCATATTTCAAAAATGGCTGATCAAAACATGCATTTTCTTGGTATAAGAGTGCTTTAAAACAAGAATATCTTTCAACCTAACATATGTAGCAATTTGAAAAACTAAACCGTTAGATTAATACTATTTCATAATATTTTGGTGATCAAACATTATAACCATTCATGAATATAGAGGTTTCAGGTTACCAAGTAGTTTAAAAACTCTAACTTTCAAAAGAGCCTCAATTTTACTGTTCACTTTGGTCTTTAAAAATGTTAAGTCAGCCTTACATAGATAGATGAAAAAAACAAAGCGTTACGTTTTACTTCAACTCAGGGTCGGCTCAACCAAATGTGAGGCCCAAAGTGAACCAAAAATTTGAGGCCCTTGTAAAAAGAAAAAAAGAATGCTTAAAGTAAAGTTTTATATAAACATGAAGTTACAATACATGTTACCGGTATCGAGTATTTGCTAACTTTATCACTAACAGATGGTTTAGACATCTCTACGATCCTATAAATGTCCTTTTTGTTTATCATAAACATTCAACAAAGATTAGAATATTAGTAAGGCTCATGTTGCTGAAACCAAATGAACTTCATGTACCAAATGCTTAAACAATTATATAATGATCTAGTTAATCTTTTCACTTATGTCAACTAATGAAAAGAAATTAAAAAGAAACTGCTATACAAATTAACATCCAGCAAGCTTTTCAACATCCAGTTACCCTTTGCTTTTACCTTCATAGTTTCACAAGACTTATTATCACAATTCCATTTCAGTTGAATTACTTCAATGAAGATTGTGTAGTAGGACTTCCGACTTATTATTAGTTTCAGATGAAGTTTGGATCACATGAGAACCCAAGACTTTGAAATATGATTAGCTTCTGTCATTTTGTTTTCGACAGGATATCTGTTTCAATGTTCGATTTTCTACACAAATTCGATAGATCGACGCTTCGATTTTCACTCAATGTTCGATTTTCTACACAAATTCGATAGATCGACGCTTCAATTTTCACCCAAAGAGGCATTAAATGGTTTGTTCTTCTAGGTTGATGGTAGGCCGTCAAACATAGCGAACTAGAAATTGGGCCTAACAATATGTAAATAAAATGTAAAAATAGGGGCCTTTAATGTGTGGAGGCCCAAAGCAAGAGCTTTGTTTGACTTACCCTTGGGCCGGGCCTGCTTCAACTCCAACTCCTACACACATTTAGGGGGTGCAAAATAATGAAAGGATCATTTTCTTTGACGGTTTAAAACAGAAACAACTTTTTTGGGATAGTGTTCAAATGAACTTCTAGATTTATTCTTCTACACACGCATGCTCGAAACTTAGCTAAGAGAGAAACAAAAGACTTCGAATTACATTGATCAGAAAATAATAGAGGAGAGACACGAATGGATTAGCGATATATATCTTTAACAAAACAATTACTATTGCAACTATTGTACCTTAAGCAGGTGGAAGTTCCTTTAACCAACGCTGACGTTGTTTGCTTGCTTAATTCTTCCGGTTGAAGATATTGCTGAAAAAACTCGTTTAAAGCCTCTTACCTTTGCTTAACATGTATTTTATTTTTATTATAATTTGTTTAAAAAGACCCTTAAAACATTACCATCCAGGGAATAACACAAGTAACAGAAGATATATAGATACTGCTTTATGACAAGACTATAATCTACACAAACATTATTACATGGTTTAGCAGCTTTATGACAAGACAATAATCTAAAACATTATTACATGGTTTAGCAACAAATAACTTGCAATATAATCTT
This sequence comes from Helianthus tuberosus, assembly GCA_030545235.1. Taxonomy (NCBI): domain Eukaryota; kingdom Viridiplantae; phylum Streptophyta; class Magnoliopsida; order Asterales; family Asteraceae; genus Helianthus; species Helianthus tuberosus. The sequence continues at coordinate 28,586,464 of CM060386.1, read as the reverse complement.
GCATCTTTATAGAACAACCTTACTCACCACTAAATTTTATGCAAAACCAAGTGTGCACCAAACTGTGGTTGAACAGTGATGATAAGATACGGAGCATGGGTATATGACGGTGAGAGCTCAAATGAGAAGCGTCTTAGAATCATAACGAGCGTCATTTTTGCTTCCAACATAGCAAAATTTTGTCCAATACATACACGTGGACCCCCTCCAAATGGGATAAACGAGGTTTGTCCCTTGGTTGCCTTCGACACACCTTGTGAAAATCTTTCCGGATTGAACTCCTTTACATCCTCACCCCATATATCAGGGTCATGATGTGAAAGCATTGTGTGCAACACTATGAATGTCCCGGCTGGTAACGTTATATTTCCTATTTTAGTGTCTTTGTGAATATCATTCTTGGCATTCCTGCCACTGGAGGGTATAACCTAAGGACCTCGAGGAAGATCATATTGATCTGTAAATAAAAAGTTAATAATAAGTATAAAGGAAAAGGAAATGAATATGAAAGTATCTTTTTAGAAAAATGCAAGACAAATGAGAAAACTTACAACTTTTAGTTGATTTAAACCATCAATATCTGGTTTTCTATCTCCAAAAACCTTTAAAACTTCATCCCTAGCACGATCTTGCCAGTTTTTGTGTTGTCCTAACAATATCATAGTCCAAACAAGCAGATTTGCAGTAGTTTCTTGGCCTGCAAAGTAGAAGAGCTTACATTCTTCAATGACATCATCAATACTAAGTCCTTTGTTATGCCCGTGTTGTTTAATCTCTTTGTAATTTGAGTCCAAAAGTATGCCGAGGAGGTCGTCGTTACAATTTCCCCCTTTTTTCATTTGCTCTACTCGTTTATCAATAATGCCCTTCACCAAACCTTTTATCTCGTAGGCGATCGCTTTTATCCTCTTGTTGCTTTTCGTTGGTAGAAATCTACAAAATCAAGAAAATAAAGAAAGAACCATTGATTTTTTATTAATTTGTAAAAGTCCTTTGTCTCTACAAAAGGTACTATTCCCAAATTTCCTAGTTTCTTTGCATAAGGTACAAGTGAAATGCACATAACACTTTGATACCAAATTAATTATACTATATATATATATAGATATAGATATATTATCTTTATAATATAAGTAATATATTTTACAAACAATATTGTATCATATTGAATTGAATATATAAAATTTTCACATGGTTTTATCTATCGTAATTCTTCTTGATTTCCAACATAAAATTTGCCACGTGTTTTACGATCTGTGTTTCAATATTCATTATGTATTTAACCACAATGATGTCATTGTCGTAAAATACTATACTGGTATTTATTTTTATCTCTTTTAATTGCTACACCGTAATTAATACTAACCAAATTCTCACGACAGAGCATGAAGTAAAAATACTTGTTATCTTTAAAGTAAAGATATACAACTTAACATCCTTCTTCCACTAGTTTCCGCCTTCAACCCTTTTGAAGGCCATTTATCCAACGAAAGTTATGTTTTACCCAATTCCATTGATTAGCTGGATTAGGGGTGCAAGCGAGCTCAACTGAGCCAGAGCTCGACTAGGGTCAATTTCAAGCAACTCGCTAGTAACTCGGCTTATTTACACCCCTAAGCTGAATATTGATGGTGTCTTGTGAGTCTTCCGGTAAAGAAAATATGATATACAAACATTGCTGGAAACATGTACTCACCGTGATCCAGGAATGTAGATAGATCGAGAATCAATTATAATTAGCTCGGCTAGTTCACGTTGAAGTTCGAATATCTTCCTTCCTTCCCCATAGCTACTACCAAATGCTGTCCGTGAAATTACATCCGCCGCCATTTTTTGGATATGAGGCCAAACATCCATTTCACATGAGCTTTCTTCCTTTAATGTTTCTTCCCATTTGTTAACCATCTCATCGCAACTCGCATAAAAAGCAGGAACCATATGCTATAAATAAACATTGTATGCATGTGAATACCCACCTCAACTTAATCTCGTGTAAATCTAACGGGTAACAAAGAGCAAAACCTTAAGCTTTTCGACATGAAAGGCTGGATTGATGATCTTTCGATGTTTCACCCATTGATCACCCTCGGCGACCACTAGCCCTCTTGCTAACAACCTTCCTAACGGGTTTCCTCCTCTTTGCTTTTGAAAGTCTTTATAATTTCCAAGAATTTCCTTTATCATTGAGGGGTCTGTTATATGTATTATAGGTATCGGCCCCACCCAATTGAAGCAATTTTTACCTACCCATCATCCATTCTAACTTATCAAAAGTGAAACCACAAAGAAGATATTTGATCTATTAAAAGATAGAAACATAGCTTCTACAACTAGAATGGTAAAAGGAAGTGATAAACATATACCATGAGTAGTAACAGCTCCATGAGCGAATGACAAAACTCGTGGCACGATATCATCATTCAAGTTTATGGGTTTGAGGTATGCTTCGGTTGTCATCTTCATTATCTCCTTAACATCTCCATATAAGAACGTGTACGAGGTTCCCTTGAGTCCCTGGTCTCTTAGACACTTCTCCTTCTTCTTAGGCTCCAACCAAACCCAATTGAAAAACCGCCATCCATATACCACAACTACCACGGCTGCCACAGATGTGGCGGCCGCCTTTCCTACACCACCACACGCTTCAAACATACCACTTTGCTCCATATTGGAAGATCTAGATTTTGGTGTTCTGATGAGGAATGGAATCATGGTCTTTAGATGGTCTTTATTGATTGATATATATATCAAGGTTTCTTCACATATTTATGTTTCTATCTACACAACGACCCGATCAGTTGTATTTGATCCAAGTGAAGGTTTCAAAGACATAACGTATTGCATTCGAAACTACTACGTAATACATTTATTTATTTAAAAACTAATGATCATGGGGCCAGACTCCCGCTAATTTTAGCCTTAAAAGGTGTAAGTTTAGTCCATTATCTTTGCAAAATGTTAACTCTCTTTGGTTATTCAAAAGTTAAACATATTTTTGACTTCTAAATTTAAATGTTCAAGTTCCACTACTACTAAGGATGGATGGATGTAATCTAAGCCCGCCTTTTTTTTTCTTCTTAATAATAACTAAATAAATACATTGGTAACCATCTTAATAGTTTAATTTTTATCTTGATATCTACAGACATGTTTTAACAGTTATAAAAATTTAACTTTGCTATGACCGGCCTAGTAGATAACCAACAAAAAGGATGACGACCATACAAAGCTAATAGAGTATATCTAAGCCAGCCTTTTTTGTTTGCTTCTTAATAATAACTAAATAAATCGGTAATGATCATCTTAATAGTTTAATTTTTATCTTGATATCTACAGACATGTTTTAACAGTTATAAAACTTTAACTTTGCTATGACCCACCTAGCAGATAACCAACAAAAAGGATGACGATTCATACAAAGCTAATAGAGTTAGGGATGAGCACGTTACCTGTTCGGTACCGAACTGGTACCGGTACTGAAAAACGGGGAAAAGCGATACCGGTACCGGTGCCGAATATACCGGTTAGGTACCGGTACCGGTGTTTTACCCGTAAATACCGGTGGCATACCGGTACCGGTACCGAACAATGGGAAAAATGAGAACCGGTACCAGGACCGAATATACCCGGTACGGTTACCGGTACCAAATGCTCATCCCTAAATAGAGTATATCGCTAAGATCCTCTGATTGGAAAACATATACTACAACGTTGGTTTCTAGCTTTTGAAACACATATATTAGGCCCTAGCTAGTTTATTTATTAATATATATTAGGTTTGAATCTCGTGTATTACATGACTTAAATTATAATTGTAAAATCTTATTTTATTTTTGTAATTTTAAATATGTGTGATTATAAAAGGCAAAAGAGTAAAATGAGAATCACAACTATTAAATTTAGAAAAATAGAAACAAAATAACGGTCAATTAAAATTTTATTATAGAAATAGTAAAGTTTAAATAATGAGAACGTGCGAGGTCGATGAAAACAAAATAATGAATATGTTAAATTTAATATTTTGAAAAGTAAATTGTGTAAATTAAAAACGGGTAAGGATTCACGTATAAATTAAATGGGTACACGGAATTACGCACCAGGTCCTTCAATAGCAGCAAAATACCCCAAACCAGGGCCTTCACAACTTGCAGCAAACACACGGCATTGTGGCCTAACCAAATAAAACTGGGCCAACTTTGCTGAATAAAATCCAACCCAGAACGAACCTTCAGCATCCCTATATAACCCAGGCCCAAAAGCCAGTTACATCTTTCGATCAACATTCCCTTCAGCTATTACTAAAACCTTGCCACCTTGCCACTGTTCACATCTTTCGATCAACATTCCCTTCAGCTATTACTAAAACCTTGCCACCTTGCCTCTGTTCACATCTTTCGATCAACATTCCCTTCAGCTGCTGCTAGCTACTGCAGCAGATATCTCAATCACAGTTTTAGTTTGCACATATAAAAAGGGGAATCAAGCTAAATACAACAATTTTCGCCTCAGATTGAAACCAAAATCCCAAACAAAAACCAACCATAGTCTCATCTACTACCTTCTTGACACCAGCCTTACCATCAACAATTTCATCATGTGATCATAACGAGTCAAACACAATGTGAGATTAAATATATTATTGTTATAATATTTAATCTTGTAGCCATTATAATCATTTATATTATATAGATCAAAATATATTAATAACCTATTAATAATTAGTTGGTAATTGTTGATGGACCATATTACCCTTATTAACTAATTAGGTTTCCTCTTGGGTGTATATATATAAGGAGATTATTAGAGAGTTAAAGGGTTACACAAGTTAGACAATTACACAACCCTCATAACATCATTCACGACTCTCTCTCCCTAACCGATTCCTCCCTTGTTTCGGTTCATCACCATCATAACTTTACACCCTAAGGAGGAACCAGATCATCCTGACAAGTATGTCGAACTCAATGGCTGCATCTCTGACTGGATTCTCTGCTGGCCTGTCTGCTGTAACAGGTATTATTTACATTTTTTCCCTTATGTTTAAACAGAACTGACCAACATGTGGTATCAGAGCATATGTTGATAAATCAGTTCTGTTTTCGTATCCATCATTCTGGGATCATAATCTGGAAAACAGAAAAGTTTTTAAAGCCATATACATCACGGCTGTTTTCGGTTTTACTTGTGCCGAAATCAGTGTTTTTTAAGAAAGGGTGCTTAATCATGTCACCCGAAACCATGATGGGTAAATTAATATCGAAATCTGTTAATAAAAGTCTTAAAATTCAGGTTTCGGATCCCAGAATTATGTTTTAAATTTCTAGGGTTCATCTTTTGTTCTAAGGAAAACTCGAAAATTCCTTAAGTTTTGGAATATAATTTGGATTAGTGGGTGTTTTTACTGATTTTGATCTGAATTTTATCTATTAAAATCTTCGAAAACTGTTAATAGATAATCAGTTATAACTTTCGAAATCTTTTGATAAGTTTAGATCAGCAATAAAACAGGAAACACTATCCCACAATCCCTAAAATTTCGAGTTTTCAGTTACTATCACAAAACAGCTATTAACAGTGGGCTCGAGACCATCAGATTACGACTCGAGATCATCAGTCTCGACTCGAGACCATAAGGTCTCGACTCGAAATCATCAGGTCCTTAAATCTTCACAACTCGAGACCAACAGATCTCGACTCGAGACCACAAGGTCTCGACTCGAAATCATAAGGGCTCAAAAGTTTACAACTCGAGACAAAGGTCTCGACTCGAGACCATAAGGTCATAACTCGAGACCATAAGGTTGCGACTCGAGACCATAAGGCTGAAACTCGAGACCGTGGTTCCGACTCGAGACAAAGGTTGCGACTCGAGACCTCATAACTAACTCGAGATCTCAAAACTCAGTCGAGACCTAACTCGAGACCTGACTCGAGACCTCATTACCTTAGGCTGTTTGATGTGAACTAAACTTCAGCTCGGGGCTCCGCCCCGAACCCCGTGCGGGGGCACGCTGTCCCCCTGCACCCCCCAGCGAACTCACCGCGGAGTTCGATCTGCGCTAACAGGTGGTTTGCTATTAAATACTTGGTTTTGTTAACACTTAATTAACTAATCAGAATCAGATAATTTTTACAAAACCAAAATAGCTTAACTTGAATGAGCTTCTGATGTATTAATTCTGGCCAAAGCTGATTTAATACATCTATTTATTGTTCAAGTATTATAAAAGCTATGTTGAGTATGCATTACAAACGTGAAATGTCTTAATTCTGGCCAAAGCTGATTTAATTCATTTATGTTTAGCATGCTTGACAAGTGCATAACTAAAGTGATTGTCTCATTTCTGGCCAAAGCTGATTTGTCACGATTACTTTGCACACATACTTAAATGATTACACTTCTGGCCAAAGCTGATTTGTCTTCGTTTAAGTAGAATTTTACTAAGTCTATTATTTTGATGTTAGTAATAGACATTATCACAGCTTCATAATTAAAATGGTCATTATTTATGCCTGCCTTAGTATAACATGCCCTTAGATCACATTAGGACTTCTTTCTTAGTATCATAACTTGCTCATCTTATTTCCACTATCAGCACCCAATTGCGGGATTCCACCTTTGACTGGTGATAACTTTGCTGAATGGAAGGATGCCCTCATGCTTAAACTAGGATTGCTAGACTTCGATTATGCTCTTAGAGAGAATAAGCCAGCGGATCTTACTACTCAAAGTACTGCTGCTGAGCAGATAGTTCATGAAAAATGGACTAGGTGTAACCGTATGTCTCTCATGTTCATGAAGCAGTCCATTCATAACGCAATTAGAGGAGCTATTCCTGATTCTGAAGATGCTAAAACCTACCTGGCTTCTGTGGAGGCTCAATTCAAAGGAACATCAAAAGCACACGCTAGCACTCTTATCCTCAAGCTGGTGACGACTAAGTATGATGGGAGGAGCGGCATTCGCGAACACATCATGATGATGCATGACATGGCCAATAAGCTGAAAGGGCTAGAGATGGAAATCAGTGATGGTTTTCTTGTTCACTTCATCATCACTTCGCTTCCTTCGTCCTATGAAGCATTCAAGATCAATTACAACACTCAGAAGGACAAATGGACGATGAATGAGCTGGTCGCTATGTGCGTATAGGAGGAATAGCGTATGAAGATGGATCGCACTACTGATGTTGCTAACTTCACCACCTCCAACTCTAAGAAGAGGAAGAACAATTATCAAATAAAGGATGCTTCTAAAGTTCAAAAGCCAAATCCTAATACAAGTGCACCTTCCAGCTCTAAGAACTCCTTAGGCAAACCATATTGCAAGTTCTGTAAGAAAACAGGACATAAGCAAAAGGAATGCCCTGACTTCAAGGAGTGGCTGGCTAAGAAAGGTAACGATTTTTTCATGATACTTGAGTCCTTTAATTTAAATGTTCCTGCTAATTCTTGGTGGTTTGATTCTGGTTCTATGGTTCATGTAACTAACTCTACTCAGGGATTCCTTTCAATCCGGAAGTTGGGAAGAAACCAAAGAACACTTAAAGTTGGGGATGATCGGGAATTAGAAGTGAAGGCCATAGGAACATTACAATTATTTTTGAAAACTGGTTTATGTATTAAACTTTATGATACCTTATATGTTCCTGAGGTAACTCGGAACCTTGTATCAGGACCAAAGTTAGACATGAATGGTTTTGTCGTTTCTCATGGTCATCGCAAACTCTCTATTCTCTATGATTCCGTTGTTTATGGTACTGGCATTCTGGATGGTGGTCTCTATAGATTAGAACTAGATGATAATTTTTCCAAATCTTTGTTGTCATATAATATTAATGAATCACTCACAAAGAAGGAAAAGAAACGAGACTTAGCGACTTCATCCATGTTGTGGCATCAACGTTTAGGCCACATCTCAAGAGAACGATTAAATCGTCTCGTAAAGGATGAAGTCCCACCTCCTCTCGATTTCACCAATTTTGGAACATGTGTCAAATGTCTTAAAGGCAAAATGACATCAGCGAATAAGAAAGGTACCACTAGGAGCTCTAATTTATTAGAACTCATTCATACTGACATTAGTGGTCCTTATCAAATCGCTGGCATAACAGGACATACTTCATTTATCACTTTCATTGATGATTATTCTCGTTACATGTACTTGTATCTTATTAAGGAAAAATTTGAATCTCTTACAAGTTTTAAAGATTATAAAGCTGAAGTTGAAAAGCAATTAGATCGTCAGATTAAAGTTGTGAGATTAGACAGAGGCGGTGAATATTATGGAAGACATACTGATGTGGGTCAAGCTCCTGGTTCATTTTATGAGTTTTGTAAGGGCCAGGGGATTGTGAACCAATACACCATGCCTGGTACACCTCAGCAGAACGGTGTCGCTGAATGAAGAAATCGTACCCTTATGAACATGGTGCCCAGTATGTTAGCCAACACTAATTTACCATTATTCCTCTGGACTGAAGCGTTAAAAGCAGTTGTTCATATACTCAATAGAGTTCCTTCTAAGTCTGTCCCTAAAACTCCTTATGAACTTTGGACAGGAAGGAAACCGAGTCTTAAATATATGAAAGTATGGGGCTGCATTGCTGAAGCAAAACTCTATAATCCTTTCCTAAGAAAACTTGACCCTAAAACAGTAACCTGTTTCTTTATCGGGGATCCTGATCATTCAAAGGGTTATCGTTTCTATTGTCCTTCCCATGTCACCCGTATTGTTGAAACCAAGCGTGCTGCGTTCCTGGAGGATTTCAAGGTCAGTGGGAGCAGTACCAACCCTTACGAAGAATTGCAAGAAGTACAAGACGCGGGGGGGGGGGGACTCGTCGCTTACCATTACTCTGTTTACTCCTCTTGTACCCCATGAAACTGCACCTGAAGCCACTGCACAAACTCCAACTCCACAATCAGAACCCATTATACCTCATAACGAAGGCACATCAAACGCTCAAAACCAAGACAACGCTGAACTCGATAATCAACTCAGGAGGTCATCTAGGCAAAGAAGACCTACTAATTGGGATGATTATGTTACCTACCTGACTGAAATGGATGCTGGAAAGCTCAATGATCCTATCTCAATGAAGCCATTAGCAGTGATCAGTCTTCTGGATGGAATAAAGCAATGATTGATGAGCTTGAATCCATAAAGAAAAATGACGTTTGGGATTTGGTCGAATTACCCAACGGTGTTAAACCTGTAGGTTGTAAATGGGTGTTCAAAACAAAACTCGATCCGAATGGGAACGTTGAACGCTATAAAGCGAGATTGGTTGCAAAGGGCTACACTCAGAAATAGGGAATTGATTGTCAAGAGACGTTTTCACCTGTCTCTCGTAAAGATTCATTAAGGATCGTTATGGCCCTAGTAGCTCATTTTGATTTAGAGCTGCATCAGATGGACGTCAAAACCGCTTTCCTTAACGGAGACTTAGACGAAGATGTTTACATGAAACAACCTGAAGGCTTTAAACCTGAAGGTCAGGAGCATCTAGTCTGTAAGTTGAAGAAATCCATTTACGGGTTAAAACAAGCATCACGTCAATGGTACCTCAAGTTTGATGAAGTCATGAAGAGGCAGGGCTTTATGAAGAATCAAGTGGATCATTTACAACCTCAAGATGAGTGGGAGTAACTTTACTATACTTGTCCTTTATGTAGACGATATTCTATTGGCAAGTAATAGTTTAGACATATTGCATGAGTCGAAGCGGTTACTCTCGCATAACTTCGACATGAAGGATCTCAGAGATGCTTCTTACGTCATTGGCTTCGAAATTCACCAAGATAGACACAAAGGGATCTTAGGATTGTCTCAAAAGACTTACATAGATCGTGTCCTTACACGTTACAACATGCAACAGTGCAAACCCTCAGTCGCTCCAGTAGTTAAGGGAGATGTTTTCGGTTCATTCCAGTGTCTGACAACAGAGGTTGAAAAGGAGCAAATGAGCCAGATACCTTACGCGCCAGTAGTCGGGAGCCTGATGTATGCTCAACTCTGTACTCGCCCAGATATCGCTTATATTGCAGGAATGCTAGGCCGTTATCAGACTAATCCTGGCCTAGATCACTGGAAAGCAGCTAAGAAGGTCCTTAGATATCTGCAAGGTACGAAAGACTATAAACTGACTTACAGAAGAAGTGATCACTTAGAAGTGGTAGGTTATTCTGATTCTGACTTTGCCAAATGCAAAGATGACAAGAAATCCACTTCGGGCTACATCTTTATGTTAGCAGGCGGACCTATCTCATGGAAGAGTCATAAACAACAGTTAACTACAACTTCCACAATGATGGCATAATACATTGCTGTTTACAACGCAACCTGTCATGGAATGTTGCTTAGAAATCTGATCACTGGACTCAAAATCGTTAATTCCATTTCTAGACCATTGAAGCTTTACTGTGATAACTCAGCTGCCGTTAGTTTCTCGAATAGTAACAGTTCGACTGGAGCTGCTTTATATCTTGATACAAAATATTTGTTCGTACGTGAACGAGTTGAGGAAAATAATCTTTGTATTGAGTATATTAGTACTAAAGATATGCTTGCTGTCACGGCCCCGACCCGGTTTGACCCGTTTCAGGAGCCGCGAGACAGAAAATCCCGTGGTATTTATTTAATTAATTTGACAGCGGAAGTTTTCTTCAGGATCTTTTTAAAACTGCAATTTCCCGATTATTTTATTTCACAACTCGGGATAAAACCCCGGTAATTTACAATCATATGATTTCACGGAGAAATCTTTATTTTACAAAACATGTTTCTTTATTTTATATTGAGCCACTTCCTTAAGCTTTGTAGTGCTTCATGACACTTTTCCTGGATCACAACAGATCACCTGAAACATGTTTGAAAAAGGTTTTGTCAGCGGGAAATACTGGTGAATCATTCTTTTTATGAAAACGACGCGTTTGTTATAATTTACAGTATTAAGAGTGATTACAATGTTTCCATATATCAAACCAACTACCCACGATATTTGTCACTCGACATTCATTGGTAACCTCTGAGTCCAATGGTGTCTGTGACTATGGTCATATCACCCCTTGGCTAACTCGTTGTCCAATGGTGACGGTTATCAAGTAATGTATACAAAACCCCACATACCGGCTGTAATTTGGTGATTACAAAGACTTAATCCCTGTAATTATAACTTTGAAAGTAAACATGCTTTTGAAATCAAATTTGATAAAAAGAGAATGACTCACATTGCAGATTTAATATGAACAGAGCTTAGCCTACTGATTAGCCTTGATAACCTAGTTTAAATAACAATGCACACAAACTAGGTTAGTAACTAATACAGCATTTACGATAACTCACGAGATTAAAACCTTCACAACGAATGACAAAGTGCGATACTTAAACATCCATCGAATTAATGACGAATGACAAATCATAAACCCTAATGTGGGCAGCACTTAAACATCCCGATTGTTCTGAAAATTTTAAGGTTTATGCAGAATCACTTGGGTGTCTTAATTAGGGTTTCCTATTGGGTAAATTAAAATAATAAATAGGACTTTTGATGAGAGTTGTTACATCCTCCCCACCTTAATAAAAATCTCGTCCTCGAGATTTACTGGAATAAGTGAGGATACTTTCGCTTCATCTCCGATTCCAGCTCCCAAGTGTATTTAGGTCCTCTCTTTGAATCCTATTTAACCTTTACTAGCACTAACCGTTTGTGTTTGAGAAATTTCACCTTTCTGTCTTCTATCTGCAGAGGTTTCTCAACAAATTTTAATTTCTCATTTACCTCTATATCTTGGAGTGGAACTACCAGAGATTCGTCAGATAGGCATTTCTTGAAGTTGGATACATGAAATACATCATATACTCCAACTAACTCTTCTAGTAGTTGTAAACGATAAGCAACTGGTCCTATACGTTGGATCACTGAAAATGGTCCTACGTATCTTGGATTTAGCTTTCCTTTCTTACCAAATCGAACTACTCATTTCCAAGGAGAAACTTTTAATAATACTTTATCTCCAACTTGAAACTCGAGTGGCTTGTGTCGATTATCAGCATAACTTTTCTGGCGATCTCTAGTCGTCTTCAGTCTTTCCTTAATTTGAGTAATCTTATCGGTCGTCTCTTGTACTATTTCAGGACCTGACAATTGACTTTCTCCTATTTCTGCCCAACAAACTGGAGTTCTGCACTTTCTTCCATACAGTGCCTCGAATGGGGCAGTTTCAATACTTGAATGATAGCTATTGTTATAGGAGAATTCAATTAAAGGTAAGTGATCGTCCCAGTTTCCACCAAAATCTATTACACATGCTCTGAGCATGTCTTCCAGAGTTTGGATTGTTCTTTCACTTTGTCCGTCTGTCTGAGGATGATATGCCGTGCTTAGATTTAGTCGAGTTCCCATTGCTTCTTGGAAACTTGTCCAAAAATGGGAAGTGAAACGACTATCCCTATTCGAAACAATGGAGAGTGGAACTCCATGTAAGGATACTACTTCATCTACATACAACTTTGCTAACCTTTCCATACTAAAGGTTTCCTTCATTGGTAGAAAATGAGCTGATTTGGTTAATCGATCCACAATTACTCAAATCGCATCATTATCTTTTCTGGTTTTGGGTAACTTAGTAACAAAATCCATTGTTATGAGTTCCCATTTCCATACAGGCATTTCTAACTGTTGTAGTAGACCTGAAGGTTTCTGGTGTTCTGCCTTAACTTGTGAACAAGTAAGACACTTAGAAACATATCGAGCTATGTCCCTTTTCATTCATATCCACCAAAAGTTATTTCTTAAATCTTGGTACATTTTATTGTTTCCAGGGTGCATGGTATACCTAGATTTATGGGCTTCTTCTAAAATCTTATTTCTTAATTCTCCCTGCTTAGGTACCCAAATTCTGCTTTTGTGGAATCTCCAAATTCCATCAGCTCCTTGTTCTAATTCTTTCATTCTTCCTTTCATTCCTTCAGCATCATCCTTGATTGCTGTTTCTTGAAAATGCTTTAGTTGTTCCATTAAATCTAACTGTAGATTTAATCTAAGAGCACGAACCCGTCGTTGTTTCTCATGGTACTTACGACTTAAGGCATCTGCGACTATATTTGCCTTTCCTTCATGATACTGAATATCACAATCGTAATCACTTAGGATTTCCATCCATCTTCTTTGCCTCATGTTTAACTCTTTTTGCCCAAATATATATCTTAAACTTTTATGATCCGTATAGACAGTAAATTTACTTCCGTACAGATAATGTCTCCAAATTTTAAGGGCAAAAATTATGGCGCCTAACTCTAAGTCATGAGTTGTATAGTTTTCCTCGTGCTTTTTCAATTGCCTTGAAGCATATGCAATTACCTTCTTGCGTTGCATTAGCACACATCCTAATCCTAGTTTTGAAGCATCACAGTAAACTTCAAAATCTTCAGTTCCTTCTGGCAAAGCTAGGATTGGGGCATTTGTTAACTTTTGCTTTAAAATTCTAAAAGCTTCTTCTTGCTTAGGTCCCCATTCAAACTTAACTGCTTTACAGGTTAGCTTAGTTAATGGTACAACTATTTTGGAAAAATCCTTAATAAACCGTCTATAGTATCCGGCTAAACCTATAAAACTTCTAATTTCCATTGCGGATTGCGAAACCTTCCATTTGGTAATTGCTTCTATCTTAGCAGGATCTACATAAATACCTTCGTGATTTACCATGTGTCCTAAAAATTGCACTTCTTGCAACCAAAATCCACACTTCGAGAATTTGGCGTAAAGCTTTTCTTTTCTTAACAAAGTTAAGAGTACATGCAAGTGCTGACAATGCTCGTCCTGACTTTTTGAATAAATAAGTATATCATCGATAAAAACAATTACAAATTTATCCAAATACGGTTTACAGATTCTATTCATCATGTCCATGAATGCTGCAGGTGCATTCGTTAATCCGAAGGGCATGACTGTAAACTCGTAATGACCATACCTAGTTCTGAAAGCAGTTTTAGGTATGTCTTCTTCTTGTACCTTCAATTGATGATATCCAGAGCGTAAGTCGATCTTAGAAAAATATCTAGCTCCTCCTAGGTAATGGGTATCGATTCTTAATTGTAACCTTATTCAATTCTCTATAATCAATACACATTCTCATTGAACCATCCTTCTTTTTCACAAACAACACTGGTGCTCCCCACGGGGATGAACTAGGTTGTATGGAACATTTACTTAGTAATTCATCTAATTGCTTTTTCAGTTCTAACATTTTGGTGGGTGCTAACCGATAAGGTGACTTGGCTATCGGTGTAGTTCCAGGAATCAGATGAATTCTAAATTCTACTTCCCTATCTGGTGGTAATCCTGATAATTCTTTTGGGAATACATCTGGGTATTCTGAGACTACAGGAATCTCCTTAAGTTCTTTACCCTTTGTACTAATGATTACTGAAATCATATATACTATTCCTGGCTTTCGTTCATAACTAGCAACTTTCATTACTGATATGAACTTCATGGGTTTACGTGGTTTATCTCCTGTAATCATGATTACTTCCCCAGTAGGTGCTTGAATCTCTATAGAATTTTTATCACAAAGGATTCGAGCATGGTTGGCTACTAACCAATCCATTCCTAAGACAACATCGAATCCAGTTAAATTCATTGGCAATAGGTTTGCATGAAATTTATGACCGGAAAGTTCTATATTTTCCTTTTGCAAAACCTTATCTATTTTGACAGAATTTACATCTGGCGTTTCGACTGTAAAAATATGCCTAAGGTTGGTTAAGGGTAAATTAAGAGCTTGGCAGAATGAAGTATTTATAAAACTTTGGTTCGCACCAGAGTCAAATAATACTTTTTCGTAAATGTTGTGAACTAAGAACGTACCAGCTATCACATCTGGAATGAGTTCTGCCTCCTGAGTAGTTAATTGGAATGCACGAACATTCTTCTTGGTAGCTCCGTCTGCTGGTTTAGCTTTATTGTCTGCTGGTTTAATCAACTTAGGGCATTCTGGCTTAAAATTTCATGTTTCTCCACAATTATAGCAGACTCTTGTTTTCTTTCTGCAGTCTTCTTCGCGATGTCCTACCGCTTTACAGAAGTTGCAGGTTACATTACATCTTCCATAATGTTTCTTTCTGCAATTCTTGCAGAAGGGCGAAGTTGAAGATTGCCCTGTTCCTCTTCTCCTGAAGCTGCTATTATTACCCGTACGAAATCCTTGGGTAATTTTCTGAGCCAGTTCTTTTTTCCTGTTTTCATCTCTTGTGCGTACCAGTTCATCAGTTAGGGTGTTAGCTATTTCTACCACATCGTCAATAGTAGAAGGTCTCGCAGCTTTAACGATGTTACGGATTTCACCAATCAGTCCCAAAATATAGCGAGAAATGAGTACCGGTTCAGTGTTGGTACCACTCTAGCAAATTCAAAGAATGTCGAAGTATACCCGCGACAATCTACACCCATCATTCTATGATTTAGGAACTTATTCGCCATTTGATCTTTTTCATATTCGGGACAGAATTTTCTTTCTACAAGACTCTTAAATTCTTCCAAGTTCATGGCATACGCCATCATCCTTCCTTTTGCTTGTAACACCGTGTTCCACCATTCTAGCGCCCCTTCTTTGAAAAGATTTGACGCATACATAACCTTGTCGTCCTTGGCACATTTACTTATTGTAATCACTGCCTCGGTTTTCTCCAACCAACTCAGTGCTGCAGTCGCTCCTTCATTGCCTGCAAATTCAGCGGGTTTACAAGCAAGAAATTCTTTGTAAGTGCAACCAGGCGTTGCAACTTTCATTTTCTTAGGGAGCGGAGCCTGCCGTGGTTCATTATCGTGATTAATATGATTATTGCCTCCGTTTACGCTATTACTGAAGTTATCTTCAGAAATGCGTTTGCTAGGAATAATTTGTTGAGGTTCAACAGGTTTCTGGGCAGCAGCAAGTTTTGCTGGAATATCATTGGCTATTCCTTGAGCAACAATATTTTCTATATCTTGCCTAGTCATAAATTGATCCTCCGGATGTTGCTCAGATTGATTAACCTCGTTTACTGGTTAATTATTAGCGTTTTCCATCCGATAATTAATATATATAATTTATTAGTGTCGAATAAATAACAATTATACACAAAACAATCATACAAATTTTTACAACACACATATAGCCAAAACTATCGATTTCTCGATTCCATTTTTATATATATTATAATATGCGTCAATACACACCATTTATCTTACAAAGTTTTATTTGTAGTTAATTTACAGACTGATTTTATTACTATTTATTATACAATCATAGTTTCACAAACCCATTATCCCTTGTCAGTTGGTATTTTAGTAACGATGTTCCCTCTCATCGTATTTCCAGGAGATATGTTCTCCTACTTCCCTGATCCTATTTCCAGCATCTACCAGCTCCTCGCCAAAGTGGCGGAGTTCAGCTAAATTTTCAGTGCTCATGGGTGGATTTGGTATAGGTTCTGGGTCGAACTGAGGGTGAAAGGAATAAGGACTGTTGAGCAGGTTTTGGAACTGCCAATCATTGGTCCACCACTCATCCATTCCTAAAGGTTGGGTGTGGATTATAGGTTCTGGGATTGCTGGTTCCAAGTTCATTGGTAGTTGTGTTTCAGCAGGATAAGGGTAGAGATTATTATTAATAGGCCTGACAACATCACAGCTTGCCAATGCACGATCTAATTCTTCCTGAAATGGTAACTCCTCAATTTGTCTAGAGCTTTCCCCAATTTCCATCTGGGTTTGCCTAGAACCTTCTCCAAACTCCATTTCCATCTGTCTAGAAATTTCTCCGAACTCCATTTCCATCTTCCTAGAACCTTCCCTGACTTCAATCCCCTTTCCTTTATCTAAGGGATTTTCTATTTTAGGGATCTTCCTAGTTGCAGGTTTCCTCCTACGCACACGCCTCCATCCCACAAATCTTCTCCTTTTCTTAGGCTTGGGTTTCTCCGGAGGTGGAGCGTTGAATTCCATAGGTTCTTCTAGATCTGGTATATAACCAGTAAAATCTCTAAAAACCTCTATTTTCACCGGATAAAGATTTAGATTTTGAAGGGCTTCAGACAAGTCGTTCATGTTGTTTAGCATATATGCAAAATACACAAAATGCTAAGTTAAAATTTTATAACAAAATTTCATGGATAACCTTTAAATATTATTGCATACCGTGTGACTAATTTAATACAAAAGACAACTAATAATTAAAACATATTAGGGTTTACGGTAAACTTATTTATTTACTGGATAAGGTTTCTGGCTTTGTAGGTGATAAGGATACTAAAACTTGATTCAGGTATTTAAAGATTTGCATTTACTGCTACAGTAGCTAGCATATAAAGATCTGCCCATTTTTCATCTAACTTGTCTTCCCATGGTGGGTTATTGCCTATTTCTTGGGTTTTCTGGTTAACTTTCTTTTCTTTTGGATGTGACTTCCTTATTTTCTCCTGACTTTTCCTAATAATTAAACTTCTTTTATTAGGAGAAAGTGGTTCCTCATATTGTGCCTTTCGAACAAATATTCCTTCATCAGTATCTGTCGAGTATTTTTAGGATTTTGTTTGGGATGAACTTCCTTTCTCGTTTGATGACCTATCTAATTTAAGATAGATATTTGAAAGCTTTTGCTTACCCATACTATACACAAATATTCAAATAATAAAACACATAATCACAAAATGAGAATCAAGAAAAATTTAAGTATTTCTAAATACTTAATAGGCTTAAATCAGTGGCTCTGATACCACCATTTTCTGTCACTGCCCCGACCCGGTTTGACCCGTTTCAGGAGCCGCGGGACAGAAAATCCCGTGGTATTTATTTAATTAATTTGACAGCGGAAGTTTTCTTCAGGATCTTTTTAAAACTGCAATTTCCCGATTATTTTATTTCACAACTCGGGATAAAACCCCGGTAATTTACAATCATATGATTTCACGGAGAAATCTTTATTTTACAAAACATGTTTCTTTATTTTATATTGAGCCACTTCTTTAAGCTTTGTAGTGCTTCACGACATTTTTCCTAGATCACAACAGATCACCTGAAACATGTTTGAAAAAGGTTTTGTCAGCGGGAAATACTGGTGAATCATTCTTTTTATGAAAACGACGTGCTTGTTATAATTTACAGTATTAAGAGCGATTACAATGTTTCCATATATCAAACCAACTACCCACGATATTTGTCACTCGACATTCATTGGTAACCTCTGAGTCCAATGGTGTCTGTGACTATGGTCATATCACCCCTTGGCTAACTCTTTGTCCAATGGTGACGGTTATCAAGTAATGTATACAAAACCCCACATACCGGCTGTAATTTGGTGATTACGAAGACTTAATCCCTGTAATTATAACTTTGAAAGTAAACATGCTTTTGAAATCAAATTTGATAAAAAGAGAATGACTCACATTGCAGATTTAATATGAACAGAGCTTAGCCTACTGATTAGCCTTGATAACCTAGTTTAAATAACAATGCACACAAACTAGGTTAGTAACTAATACAGCATTTACGATAACTCACGAGATTAAAACCTTCACAACGAATGACAAAGTGCGATACTTAAACATCCATCGAATTAACGACGAATGACAAAGCATAAACCCTAATGTGGGCAGCACTTAAACATCCATTGGATAGTTTAATCGATCGGACATTGAATCGTAGCAGCGATCGAGTTAATACCCTGTATTGTGGCAGCACTTCGTGATTTGTGTGTGTTTTTGAACTGTTTCTACTATATCTCAGTGTACGTTTTGAGTTTTAACGTCGAACGAACGCGAAATTGCAGGTCCCAGACTCTACTATTTATACTTGAAAAAGGGCTCCCTCGCGTGGCGCGACGGGTTACCTACTACCATAGGGTAGCCTCGTGTCCCAGTTGCTCAGGTGAGTTGGTCTTGCATGAAAATTCGATTTACACGTTAAACTGTCAAGATAATATCAACTAGGGTTTACCCCCCCCCCCCCTGAGTTTTAGGGGCCCTGATCCTGATTCCGATTGTTCTGAAAATTTTAGGGTTTGTGCAGAATCACTTGGGTGTCTTAATTAGGGTTTCCTATTGGGTAAATTAAAATAATAAATTGGACTTTTGATGAGAGTTGTTACACTTGCGGATCCGATGACTAAAGGTCTCCCACCTAAAGTTTTCGAAGAACATGTATCGAATATGGGACTTACTAAAGACCTTATTTAATGGCATATTGTACTATCTTATGTTTTTAATTAATAAAATTTCCTCAGTTTGATTTTGTATGTCTCTAACATATGTTCTGCCGGTGTAATGACATATAGACAAATATAAATACAAATCAGACGCTAAAAGGCTTATGCGTATTTTGATCGTAACTATTAGGTTTTAAATTGAGGCTATAGTATGACTAATGGGGGTCCTGAGTCGAATGATGATTCAAAGGCTGTATTTCTCTGCTATGGTTCTTGGTTTAAGGCTAAAATGAGTGTTAACTCCTGGCCAGGCTCATCTAATACTCATGATAAATGATTACTCGGCTAAGTGGGAGAATGTGAGATTAAATATATTATTGTTATAATATTTAATCTTGTAGCCATTATAATCATTTATATTATATAGATCAAAATATATTAATAACCTATTAATAATTAGTTGGTAATTGTTGATGGACCATATTACCCTTATTAACTAATTAGGTTTCCTCTTGGGTGTATATATAAGGAGATTATTAGAGAGTTAAAGGGTTACACAAGTTGGACAATTACACAACCCTCATGACATCATTCACGGCTCTCTCTCCCTAACCGATTCCTCCCTTGTTTCGGTTCATCACCATCATAACTTTACACCCTAAGGAGGAACCAGATCAACCTGACAAGTATGTCGAACTCAATGGCTGCATCTCTGACTGGATTCTCTGCTGGCCTGTCTGCTGTAACAGGTATTATTTACATGTTTTCCTTTATGTTTAAACAGAACTGACCAACACAAATCACAACATCATGATTTGATCTAAATCAACATCTTTGATCAAAAGATTAAAAACCAACCTGTGATTTACAAGCAGTGACATCAAGCGATGTTCCATCGGTCTTCTTGACTCCAATCTATAATAAATTAACATCAGATGATTTAGTGATACAATGGAAAGAATGAAAGAAAGAAAGAAAGACTAACCTTAGGCTGGTCACTCTTTTTCTCCGATATGATTGCATCAGCTTTCGCTTTATCATATTGCTCATTCAGTGCCATAACAATTTCAATCTAAAATCAAGAACGATGAATGTAAGATACTAAGATAATATAGCATGGTAGTTGAACAAATTTGAGTCAAACGTGCATATACCTTGGCCTTCTGAATGTGTCTGCTAGTATATTTATCATTGGTTTGAACAGTTGATACGGCTATCACTGTGTCAATACCCAAACAAGTAATAAAAACAAGTAATAATTCAGACTGAATGTTCGATATAATTGTATAAATAAAGAAATTATATCCTTACATTTCTGAGTTGCCAGTCCATCTTCCTTCAGAATCTCAGAGATTAAAACCACAGTTGCTATGGCTGCATGTGTTACATCAACATCAGTCGTTAAACTCATGTGTTTAAGTGTGCATTATGTTCTTGACGACTATTAGCAAAAAAATAGAGAAATGAATTGTTGAATCTAACCCATCCCCAAGGCTGAGAGCTTGACGTTGTTGTAACGCTTGATGTATTCCTGTTATCATTAACAGATCAAGTCAATACAAGAAATAACATCATTAAACACATTTCAATAGTCAATCTACCCAAAAGAACTTCAGGAATGATCCCATTCAAGAACATAAGCGAAAACACACATATATCAATTTCTCTACCAGGGTATGACATTAAGCACTTGCGAAAATATATGATAATTAAACGTGTATCATTGTGACTTAGAAACCCTAATGAAGACTGAAATCACACATTATCAAGTAATTTATACATTGTACTGAAATTAAAACCTCGTTCACATAGATTGACAAACTGTAAATTCAATTGATAAGTACAAAACTTCACATGAACACACAAATATGGGAATTTATCCACTATACTGAAATTAAAACCTCGGTCACCTCCATATACTTGACGGGAATCGCATCTGGAACTCCAACCACCGAGATCTGATTCTTCTCCATGATTTTGTTGTCTCCTTCCGAGTATTCTTATTATTCTTCACCAGATCTAGTCTTCAAACCATGACCTACAAAAAAGAAAATCCATCTTAAAACACAAACGTAAGTAAAATCCAGTGAATACATGAAGAAATAGTGTTCAGAATCAAAAGGACGGTGTCAGTTACCCTTGATGAATGTTGCAAAACGCCAATAAAAGCCGGAAAATGGAACCAGGAGGTCAGAATCTTCATCGATCTGTTGAAACTTCATAGATCTGGTGAAATCGTTCCTGAATCGCCAGAAAGAGGGGAGCGGTGAAATCGTTCCTGAGTCGCCAGAGAGAGAGAGAGAGGAGCAAGGAAGCGGCGTTTTGAAATGTTTTGAAATCTGAACCCTAGTTTGTGTGTCCGCGTGTTTAGTTTAGGGGAAAGGGAAGAAGTGGAGAGTGAAGTTTTCTGTTGCTTAAAAGACTTGTACATCATGCTTTAGGGGTGTTTTAAGGAAATTTCAATGACTTTAAGAAGTCCTTTGGATATGTATATTATATATAGTATAGATATAGATATAGATAGTATAGATATAGATTAGATTTATGGTTCAACTTGAAATTAGTGCAAACAAGAACCAATTTTCTTTCGTTTTTTATCAGATGCATCCGTTCTCCATTTATTTATTCTAAATACTTTTAATATAATGTTTATGGTTCCATTTAAGATGAGTATAACACAGTTTAACAAAAAATGTTTATAAGTTTTAATTATACCGCTTATACTATATATGATATATATTTCTAACGCATTTGATTTTAATTTAATCTAATTGTCCCCCCAAAACTACGTTCATTAACTTAGAAAACCAAAATATGCGCATGTGTTTAGTTCTTTTTTCTTGACGTTCTGATATTAATTTTGATGATAACGGATTTGCATTTAGAGTGTTTTACGAGTATCATAGGCGATTTGCATTTAGAGTGTGCTTTGAGTATCGTAGGTAATACAAGTGTTGTTATTGTGGCGTTGGTACCCTGACGAACCGAAGTGATTCTGACTGGATGACATAAATACCGGCATTCAATTTTATGGTTTTAAATCGATGTAAAACATATGTCGATATACTTTTGGGCATACTATGACTTCATTTTGGTTCTCTTTCGGTTTTTATATGGAGTTTAAGTATCATAACAATTACAATCTGAACCGATACTAATTGAATTCCCACCGCATAGCGCGGGGTGAATCACTAGTTATGACGCCTTAGCCAATTCTAACGTTGCTTGCAAGCTCGATTCTTCCAACTGACGACATTGCTAGAAAACTCGTTTAAAACATTTTACCTTTGCTTCATGTCGCAACCCCCGATCCCTGATCCCCGGGAACGGGCGGACGCGAACTTAGAGTTTGGTGGTATCAGGTTATTTAATCTTGCCGCGGAATTTACATTAGGACCGCAGTTAGGAAATATTTATCAGAGTAAAACCACCATATTTGATATTATTAATCACATTGCTAAAACCCAAGTTTCTTATTACAACACATTTATAGGGACAAACCCTATTTTATTGAATTTTAAAACATCGTGTTTTAGATAACTTTTATAGCCACTTATTTTCCAAGCCGTCAGTGCTCTCGAGCTGGCTATATCCCAGTTAGCTTTCACATTGTGTTACCTGAAACATGTTTTAAAATATTTTGTCAGCGGAAATACTGGTGAGTGAATCCCAGTTTAATCAAGAAACATTTTGTCAATTAACACAGTATTGAGAGCTATCACATTGTTTATTTCTACACAATTACTCATTCAGTACTGTCAATCATTAACTTGTGGGTCATATTACACATTGGCTACTCGTCGTCCAATGGTAACGTACTGTCATTCCGACTTACTACTCGCAAGTAATAAATTTTGTATACAAAACCCCAAATACCGGAAGTAATTGAAGAACTACAAAGACTCAATCACCGGTTAATCACATTGTAAAACATTTAAGGTTTTGTAAAATATTACAAAAAGGTTAACAAAAATTGGATAAACTCACTTTGCTGTCTTAGGCTTTCCGTAAGGGTTTCCTGAATATAATCTATAATTTATACAAATGTACATTGGTTAGTACCATAACCCTTTGAAATTATTAATAATACCCTCCCCGAGACGGTATTCCAACAACTACGTCGGGCAGAACCACGACAGTTGTTACGGAACCCTAAATCAATCGGGCAGCGTAACTATTACGAAACTAGGGTTATAATACTTACAACGGAGCAGAACCTCGCTAATTAGGGGGATATAATACCCGCGTATTATAACACTACTACAGAAATTGTGATTTGAGAATTGAGAATGAGCGACGGAAATTGAAACCCGAGGCCTCCTTTATATAGTTGCTGATATTGACTCTCAGGCGGCCCGCGTAAGGAAAGGCGAAGCCTTACGCGGCCCGCGTCAACATATGGTCAAACTATAGCTTAGCTGGGTCAGCTACTAGACTCGCCACGTTGTCGACACGTGTCAGCACCGGATGTCTTTGCGTGTATAGGTGTCTCGCGACCCGCGTCGACTATCAAAGACTCTTACGCGGCCCGCTTTAACTTAAGAAATCAGCGGAGTCAACTCCAGTCTTGATACGGCCCGCGTGAGATGTTGGGGTGGGTCTACGTGGCCCGCCTCAACTCCGTTTTTCTTATTTTTGATTTATTTTATAATTATAACATAACTAGGGCTCGGTTTTCACATACGGGGTGTAATATAAAACATATTGGGACATTTTATAGTATACTAGAGTGTTAGACATATTATGAGGGTCTCGGTTTTACCGAGGGTTGTTACATTCTCCCCACCTTGTTTTAGAGCTCGTCCTCGAGATCTACTGGAATAAGTGCGGATATTTTCTTTTCATTTCTGACTCTAATTCCCATGTGTACTCAGGCCCTCTTTTGGAGTCCCACTTCACTTTGACTAGAACTAGTCTCTTATGTTTGAGATTCTTGACTTTCCTGTCTTCAATTTGTAGAGGTCTTTCTACAAACTTGAGTTGTTCATTTACCTCTATATCCTTTAGAGGTATTATCAGTGATTCATCAGCTAAACACTTTTTGAGGTTTGATACATGAAACACATCATGTATTCCTGCCATTTCCTCTGGCAGTTGTAGCTGATAAGCTACAGGTCCTATTCTTCTAATAATCTTAAAAGGTCCAATATACCTGGGACTTAACTTTCCCCGTTTGATGAATCTTACCACTCCTTTCCAAGGAGAGACTTTCAATAATACTTTATCACCTACTTGAAATTCTAAGGGTTTGCATCGGTTATCAGCATAACTCTTTTGTCGATCACGTGCTGCATTCAGTCGTTCCTTGACTTGAATGATCTTGTCGGTTGTTTCTTGAACAATATCAGGTCCAGATAGTTGTTGTTCCCCAATTTCTGCCCAACAGACTGGGGTTCGGCACTTTCGTCCATAAAGTGCTTCGAAAGGTGCAGCATTGATACTTGTGTGCTAACTATTATTATAAGAAAATTCTATTAAAGGTAAGTGATCATCCCAATTACCTCCGAAATCAATTACACAAACTCTAAGCATGTCTGAATTGTTCTTTCGCTTTGTCCATCTGTTTGAGGATGATAAGCTGTGCTTAGTTTTAACTTGGTTCCCATTGCCTTTTGAAAACTTGACCAAAAATGAGATGTAAAGCGGCTATCCCTATCAGAAACAATTGATAAAGGTATTCCATGTAAAGAAACAATTTCATTCACATACAATTTAGCTAATTGTTCCATACTGAAAGTTTCTTTCATGGGTAAGAAATGAGCTGATTTGGTTAGCCTATCTACAATCACCCAGATTGTATCATTTCCTTTCTTTGTTTTGGGTAATTTAGTAACAAAATCCATTGTTATCAATTCCCATTTTCACATCGGCATTTCTAATTGCTGTAACAAACCTGAGGGTTTCTGGTGTTCAGCTTTAACTTATGAGCAAGTTAAACATTTAGAAACATAGGCTGCTATGTCCTTTTTCATTCCTATCCACCAGAAATTTTTCCTTAAATCCTGGTACATTTTATCACTTCCTGGGTGTATCGTATACTTAGATTTATGGGCTTCTTCTAGTATACGATGACGTAGGTTTCCTAATTTAGGTATCCACATTCTCTTTTCATGGAATCTCCAAATTCCATCTGTTCCTTGTTTTAATTCTTTTAGCATACCTTTAGCTTTTCAGTATCTTCCTTGATTACTGATTCTTGTGCTTCTCTTATCTGATCATTTAAATCTACTTGTAGATTTAATTTAAGAGAACGTACCCTTTTTGGCTTTTCGTGATACTTTCGGCTTAAAGCATTTGCCACTATATTTGCTTTTCCTTTATGATACTGGATATCACAATCATAATCACTAAGAAATTCCATCCAACGTCTTTGTCTCATATTCAACTCTTTCTGCCCGAAAACATACCTTAAACTTTTGTGATCAGTAAATATGGTAAACTTACTACCATAAAGGTAATGTCTCCAAATCTTAAGGGCAAAAATTATGGCTCCTAATTCTAAATCATGAGTTGAATAATTCTCTTCATGATTCTTAAGTTGTCTAGATGCGTAAGCTATAACCTTTTGTCGTTGCATCAACACACATCCACAACCTAATTTAGAAGCATCACAATAGACTATAAAGTCTTCAGTTCCTTCTGGTAATGCTAGTATAGGTGTATGGGTTAATCTTTGCTTAAGAATTCTAAATGCTTCTTCTTGTTTTAATCCCCATTCAAACATAACAGATTTACAAGTTAACTTAGTTAAGGGAATGGCTATTCTAGAGAAATCTTTAATAAATCTTCTATAATAACCAGCCAATCCTAAGAAACTTCTAACCTCGGTTGGTGATTCAGGGGTTTTCCATTTAGTAATTGCCTCGATTTTGGTTGGGTCTACATGAATTCCTTCATGATTGACTAGGTGCCCAAGGAATTGTACCTGTTCTAACCAAAATTCGCATTTTGAAAATGTAGCATAAAACTTTTCCTTTCTTAATAAACTTAAAAGTGCGTGCAAATGTCTTGCATGATCCTCTTTACTCTTAGAGTAAATTAGAATATCATCTATAAATACAATTATGAATTTATCCAAATATGGCTTACATATTCGATTCATCATGTCCATAAATGCAGCTGGGGCATTGGTTAAACCAAATGGCATGACAGTAAATTCATAATGACCATACCTCGTTCTAAATGCGGTTTTAGGAATGTCCTCTTCCTGTACCTTTAATTGATGATATCCTGACCTTAAATCGATTTTTGAGAAAAATCGGGCTCCTTGCAGTTGATCAAACAGATCATCGATTCTCGGTAATGGGTACCGATTCTTAATCGTGACTTTATTCAGTTCACGGTAGTCAATGCACATACGCATTGATCCGTCCTTCTTTTTAACAAACAGTATCGGCGCTCCCCACGGCGACGAACTTGGTTGTATGAATCCTTTCTCTAACACTTCGTCTAATTGTTTCTTCAATTCTTGCATTTCTGCAGGTGCCAACCGATAAGGTGCTTTGGCAATCGGTTATGTTCCTGGTATTAAATGGTTTCTGAATTCAACTTCTCTGTCTGGAGGTTGCCCTGGCAATTCTTCTGGAAATATATCTGGAAACTGCGATACTACTGGTATATCTTTTAAATCCTTTCCTTTAGTGTTAGTGATTATAGAAATCAAATACACTATAGAACCTTTTCTTATACAACTTGCAGTTTTCATCACAGAAATGAATTTAGTGGACTTAGAGGGTTTATCTCCTTTAATTGTGATCGTTTTACCTTTTGGTGAATTTACTTGAATTAACTTTTGATCACATAAAATACTGGTTTTATTGGCTATTAACCAATCCATTCCTAAAACAACATCAAATCCTACCAGATTCATGGGATATAGGTTTGCTATAAATTTCTGATTTAAAATCTCTATGCTTGCTCCCTGCAAGATTTTAGAAATCCTAACGGTTTCTCCATTAGCTGTCTCTACTAAGCATTCTAGTGGTAGTTTAGTTAATGACTGATTTAGAAATTTGCAAAACGATGTATTAATAAAACTTTGGTTTGCACCAGAGTCAAATAATACTTTAGCAAAAACATCATTAACTAAAAACATACCAGCTATGACATCTGGAATCATCTTGGCTTCTTCTGCAGTCAAAACAAATGCTCTAGCATTTTTAATATTCTTGTTATCTGGAGCTGGAGCTAATTTCGGGCAATTTGGCTTGATGTGACCTTTTTCTCCGCAGTTGTAGCATATCCTGCTGTTTTTCTTCCTGCAGTCTTCTTCCTTATGTCCCGATATTTTGCAAAAGTTACAGTATATGGAGCATCTTCCTGAATGCTTTGTTTTGCAATTTCTACAGTAAGGTGTAGAGGTAGAACCTATATTTTTCCCACGGTTAGAATTTCTAGAACGAAATTCTTGGGTCAACTTCTGGGTTAGGTTTCTCCTCTGATCCTCTTCTCGGGTACGAACTAATTCATCAGTCAAGGTATTGGCTAGTTCTACAGCTTCTTCTATGGTTTGAGGTCTAGCTGCCTTGACTACATGTCTAATCTCTCCGATTAATCCCCAGATATAACGGGAGATTAA
Organism: Helianthus tuberosus; assembly: GCA_030545235.1. Taxonomy (NCBI): domain Eukaryota; kingdom Viridiplantae; phylum Streptophyta; class Magnoliopsida; order Asterales; family Asteraceae; genus Helianthus; species Helianthus tuberosus. Next base: position 28,558,698 of record CM060386.1, on the reverse strand, counting down.
CACTGGTTCTGGTGAAGCAAGAGTTGTCACTATTCTAGCATATTCGAAGAATATTTTAGTGTATCCCTTACTATCCACACCAGTCATCCTAAGGTTTAGGAATTTGTTTGCTATCTGTTCTTTTTCATTTGGAGGGCAGAATTTCCTTTCTACCTTGTCCTTAAACTCTTCCCATTCCATATTATAGGTTCTATCACTTCCTTTTTTCTGGAGGATAGTGTTCCACCATTCTAGTGCTGCATTCTTAAATAGATTAGAAGCAAACAATATCTTATCTTCTTCAGCACACTTACTTATCCTTAAGACTGCCTCAGTCTTTTCTATCCAGCGTAAGGTTGCAATGGCCCCTTCATTGCTCGAGAATTCCATTGGTTTACAAGACCAGAATTCTTTATAAGAACAACCATAAGGCATGGTTCTTCTTCTTTTGGGAATGGGCATTTGAAGTACAGGTCCATTGTTCACGCTGTTTTCTGGTTCGCTTGGTCGCTTACTGCTATGCTTACTTTTATTATCAGCATCCTTAACAGTTTGAAGAATAAATGGCATTGCATCTATAATTCCCTGTGCTACTATATGTTGAATAGCACTATTGTCCATTTGATTGTTATTGTTATTGATGCTTGGATTCTCATTAACCACGTTAATGTTACTCTGGTTATCGTTATTCAGATTTCCTTGATTTCCTTCGTCGGCCATCTGAATTTTAAACATTTACCCCATATTAATATCTCAAATAATAGGTAATATAATTACTCACATGACACTCAATCTAGCCAAAATCGTAGATCATTGCTACTTACTCTATTCATATACTATTATGCTTCTATTACAAACTAGTACTGAAATAAAATTACAATACCAACAGAAATAGAATCACACTAATAGTAATATGCATCCGTACACACATATTTTATTTTTATTTTTATTTTATTATTACTACTACTATTTCCTCCATTCTCACATTCATGGATATGGATTTATCCAAAAATCCATATTGCGCTCATCGTATTTCCATACGAGACGCTCTCCTACCTGACGCATTCTCTCACTGTTCTCTAAAATTTCCTCCCCGAAAGTCCTAAGTTCTTGGACGTTTTCTGCACTCATTGGGGGTGCAGGTTCTCGGACTGGGTTTGGAATCTGGGGTGCGGGTTCCTGATATGGGGGTGACAGTTCCTGAAATTGGTAAGGATCCTCTAAAATTTCCCTAATATATTCATCTTGGTAATAGGGATCTAAAGGGTCCATACCTGGGTAGGCTTCTAAGTTTTGTATGGGTGGATATTCCTGGATAGGGTAACGTTGCACAAAGTCCCTATTATCGTCCCACCAGGGGTCGTAATTTGGGTCTAGAGGGTTTGGCACAGGTACCATAGGGATTTCTTCTGGTTTAAAGTCATGCATCTCCACCTGATTTTTCCGGGTTTTCTATTTCCATGGGTTGTTCTGGGCTTTGTGGTTGTGGGGCTACTAGTTGTTCCAGACTTGGGTCAGCAGCAGTTGTAGCTAGGATATGGAAATTAGCTAGGCTTCTATTAAGCATATCTTGCGTATGGGCATCTGTCTCTCGCTTAATAGCAGCTAAAGCCCTTTGCTGTTGCAATTTTCGCATTCTCTTCCTACGAGCAAAAGCTTCTTTACTGAACCATCCTCGTTCTTATTAGAAAATGGTTCTTCAGATTGAGCTCTAAAGGTAAATATCACGTCTTCCTGATCAGCAGTATACCCAGAAAGGGCAGGCTGTGATGATGTACCTTCACTCCTAGGTAAATCAGATAACTGACGATTCATATCTGAGGGTTCTTGATCACTCATACTGAAAACTAACAAATAGTCAAATAACACATAATAAATAAATACAGTTATGCACGTATTTCCGTAATTATTTCCTAACACAAAATTTCAGAATTTAAGTATCAGCGGAACACTTCTTTGGCTCAGACCAGTGGCTAGGCTCTGATACCACCTTCTGTCGCAACCCCCGATCCCTGATCCCCGGGAACGGGCGGACGCGAACTTAGAGTTTGGTGGTATAAGGTTATTTAATCTTGCAGCGGAATTTACATCAGGACCGTAGTTAGGAAATATTTATCAGAGTAAAACCACCATATTTGATATTATTAATCACATTGTTAAAACCCAAGTTTCTTATTACAACACATTTATCGGGACAAACCCTATTTTATTGAATTTTAAAACATCGTGTTTTAGATAACTTTTATAGCCACTTATTTTCCAAGCCGTCAGTGCTCTCGAGCTGGCTTTATCCCAGTTGGCTTTCACATTGTGTTACCTGAAACATGTTTTAAAATATTTTGTCAGCGGAAATACTGGTGAGTGAATCCCAGTTTAATCAAGAAACATTTTGTCAATTAACACAGTATTGAGAGCTATCACATTGTTTATTTCTATACTATTACTCATTCAGTACTGTCAATCATTGACTTGTGGGTCATATTACACATTGGCTACTCATCGTCGAATGGTAACGTACTGTCATTCCGACTTACTACTCGCAAGTAATAAATTTTGTATACAAAACCCCAAATACCGGCAGTAATTGAAGAACTACAAAGACTCAATCACTGCTTAATAACATTGTAAAACATTTAAGGTTTTGTAAAATATTACAAAAAGGTTAACAAAAATTGGATAAACTCACTTTGTTGTCTTAGGCTTTTCGTAAGGGTTTCCTGGATATAATCTATAATTTATACAAATGTACATTGGTTAGTACCATAACCCTTTGAAATTATTAATAATACCCTCCCCGAGACGGTATTCCAACAACTACGTCGGGCAGAACCACGACAGTTGTTACGGAACCCTAAATCAATCGGGCAGCGTAACTATTACGAAACTAGGGTTATAATACTTACAACGGAGCAGAACCTCGCTAATTAGGGGGATATAATACCCGCGTATTATAACACTACTACAGAAATTGTGATTTGAGAATTGAGAATGAGCGACGGAAATTGAAACTCGAGGCCTCCTTTATATAGTTGCTGATATTGACTCTCAGGCGGCCCGCGTAAGGTAAGGCGAAGCCTTACGCGGCCCGCGTCAACATATGGTCAAACTATAGCTTAGCTGGATCAGCTACTAGACTTGCCACGATGTCGACACGTGTCAGCACCATATGTCTTTGAGTGTATAGGTTTCTCGCGGCCCGCGTCGACTATCAAAGACTCTTACGCGGCCCGCTTTAATTTAAGAAATCAGCGGAGTCAACTCCAGTCTTGATACGGCCCGCGTGAGATGTTGGGGTGGGTCTACGCGGCCCGCTTTAACTTAAGAAATCAGCGGAGTCAACTCCGTTTTTCTTATTTTTGATTTATTTTATAATTATAACATAACTAGGGCTCGGTTTTCACATACGGGGTGTAATATAAAACATATTGGGACATTTTATAGTATACTAGAGTGTTAGACATATTATGAGGGTGTCGGTTTTACCGAGGGTTGTTACACTTCATATGTATTTCATATTTATTATAATTTGTTTAAAAGGATCCTTAAAAGACCTAAAAAAATTTTCATGGGAGCGGAAATTTTAAAGGTCGTTTGTCTATCGCTATATAATATTTTGTTTCGTTATGGTTCGGATTGGATCCGCGCTCGGATCGGGTTGAGTCATATAAAAAATAACCAAAATAAATTTTATATAATCAACAAAAGTACGTCAAACTTTGTTACAAATACATAACAAAAGTGTAATTTAACCAATACATTTTTTACCAATAATTTTTATATAATAATACTTCAATTTTATGTTCACCTCAAAATGTTATGTCGGTTATCTGTATTTTTCAAAGCAATGATACATAAGGTAATTAAGTTATACTAAAATCAATTTACAATAGAACAAAATACCATATAATAATTAAATCCGTTAACAATCTTATGAAACAAAATTGATTTCACAGTAAACACAATAACTAATAAAAATTAAAATAGTATAAAACAAAATAGTTGTTCAAAAAAAATTAAAATAGTGTTAATGTTATAAATAATTGATGGCAGACAAAAACAAGTTCCATTCACATGTGAATAGTTATTATATTTTGTATATATATGTACATTAGCTCAATGAAAGATGTAGATCGAAAATATATTCAACCACTATCATCTCTATTTTCTTTGATATCTCTCCTCTTTACAATCCAAATCATATCCCCTAAAGTAAGTTTTATAACACGTTATCAGCACGAGAGCTCAAGCAGGAAGATCAGTAGAGCAAAGAAGTAAGTTTTTCATATGTATATTTATATATATATATATAATATGAATTCTATTATGAGTTAAAATCAGTGCAGGAGACCTCATACTATGGATCTATAATAACTTTGGGACTACTAACAATCTAAATTTCTTCTATGCACCTAACTTTTACAATATGTAAACTGACATTTATTTACGCATCTAACATTTATTTATGCACCTAACTTTTACCTTTATGTCAACTAACTTATTTATGTAATCTAATGCTTAATTATGTTTGCTAACGTTTATTTATCAACACTAACATTTTATTCATATGATAACATTTGTTTACATATGATAATAACTTCTATTAAATTATGGTAATAATCATTCGTGTCTTAAATACTCATTTTAAGATACAATTTTTTTATATATATACATACATACCAACACAAATTTAGCCATATAAAAAGTCATAATTTTTACTACAAATTGATAAATAAAAAAAATTTATAAAACACATTAGATACTTTCTCAAAGTTCTAATATTTATCTTATTTGTGTTTAGTAATAAAATGACGAGTATTGCAAAGCTCGAATTTTTAGCTCTTAAAAATTATGGAGAAAACTATATGCCCTGGACTGCAAATATAAAAAGACACCTAAAGTCAATGGGTGTACTAGAAACAATTGCAGAAGACAACGCATGTGATGAACAAGACAAAGCAACAGCTGTCGTCTTTATCCATAAACATATCGATGAAATACTATAATTAGAGTATTTTAATTATGATGATCCAAGTGTTTTATGGGAAAATTTAAAAATCAGATTTGACCATCAAAGGGATTCATTACTCCTTATGGCTAAAGCTGTTTGGGATAGTCTCAGATTCCAAGATTTCAAAAGTGTAAATGATTACACATCTGCTTTATTAAAATTATGTTCAAGGTTTGATTTTTGTAGGCAACCAAAAACCGAAGAGGAAAAGTTAGAAAAAACTTTCTCTACCTTCCATGCATCACAAATAAATTTGCAACAATCTTATAGGTTGCAACGGTTTAGAACATATGCTGAGTTGAATATGATTCTCATTATACAAGAGAAAAATAACGAGTTATTAATGAAAAACCATCAAGCTCGTCCCACAGGATCATTGACAATACCAGAAGCAAATATTGCTTATAATAATGATCATAACAATTATGGGCGAAAATGGGAACAAGGCCGTGAACAAGGCCGTGGACGAGGCCGTGGACGTGGTCGAAACAATATTGACAGAACTCATTTTAGTGGTCGCAACCACTCATTCAAATGGAAAAATAATCGTGGTCGTGGTCGTGGCAAAAGAACTAATAATTACCATGCACCACAGAATAACAATTTTAACCAGCAACATAAGGCTAGAAATGAAGCTGGTACGTCCACAAATAATGAAAGTTCTTGTTTTAGATGTGGAAGTGCAAATCACTGGGCAAAAACTTGTCGTACACCTTCACATCTATGTCAACTATATCAAGCATCTTTGAAAAGAGAAGAAAAGGAAGTAAATCACATCGACAATGTTGACAATGTCGATACTGAGTTGAACCATATCGAAAATTTTAACCATGTCAATACTGATCTCAACAACTCAGATTTCTTTGAACCGGAACCATGAAAGAAATATTGTTAAAACCCAATAAATATCAGTGTATTTTTATGTTTAAAGTATGTTTAATTATTTCTCTTTCATGCAATGAAAAAGCTGTTTTGTTTTGTAAATTCGTACTATTTATGTACTAATTATTCTTTTTATGCATGAAGATTAAAAATGAATTTCACTGGAAGAGAAGATCAAACAAACAATGCAGATATATGTATAGCAGACAGTGGTGCCACACATACTATTCTGAAATCCCAAAAATATTTTTATGAATTGAAATCAACAAAGGGAAACATTAATACAATATCAGGTCCTTCAAACTTGATAAAAGGAGTGGGAAAAGCTAATATTGTATTACCTAATTGTACAAAGCTTTTAATAGAGGAAGCTCTATTTTCTCCTAAATCAACAAGAAACTTGTTGAGTTTCAAGGATATATATCATAATGGGTATGATACTCAGTCGAGAACTGATAAAAGTAAACATTATTTACATATTGTAAAGAAAGATCACATATTTGAGAAACTGCCAATGCTCCATTCGGGTTTGCATTATACATATATAAACGTGCCACATGCACATATGGCAGTTAAAGAAATTTATTGTGATTTCAACTTATGGCATGACAGATTAGGCCATCCAGGATCCACAATGATGAAAAGGATCATTGAAAATACACATGGGCATTCATTGAAAGATCAAAAGATCCACAAAATAGATAAAATGCCTCTTTGTATATCATGTTCTCTTGGGAAATTAATTACAAGGCCTTCGCCATCAAAAATTGAAAAGGAATCACCTATGTTTCTTGAAAGAATTCAAGGTGATATATGTGGACCAATTCATCCACCATGTGGACCATTTAGATATTTCATGGTCTTGATAGACGCATCCAGCAGATGGTCTCATGTCTCATTATTATCAACTCGTAATGTAGCTTTTGCAAAATTTCTAGCACAAATTATTAAATTACGAGCACATTTTCCGGATTACACAGTTAAAAGAGTGAGACTTGATAATGCGGGTGAATTCACATCACATGCTTTTAATGATTATTGCATGTCCATTGGAATTATTGTTGAACACCCAGTTGCACATGTACATACACAACATGGTTTAGCTGAATCATTAATCAAACGTCTACAGCTAATTGCTAGACCATTAATAATGAGAACAAAACTCCCTGTGACTATTTGGGGCCATGCAATTTTACACGCTGGATCACTAATTCTTATAAGACCAAGTGCAAACCACAAGTACTCTCCCATACAACTTGTCTCTGGCCAAGAGCCAAATATTTCCCATCTTAAATTTTTTGGATGTGCAGTATATGTTCCTATTGCACCACCACAACGCACAAAAATGGGACCTCAAAGAAGGTTGGGAATATATGTAGGATATGATACACCTTCTATCATAAGATATCTTGAACTTTTAACGGGTGATGTCTTTACAGCTCGATTTGCTGATTGCCAATTTAAAGAGGAAATTTTCCCTGAGTTAGGGGGAGAAAACAAAATAAAAGAAAAGGATTTATCATGGTGTGCACCTTCATTATTGTATCTTGATCCTAGAACAAAACAATGTGAAACAAATGTTCAAAAGATAATATATCTACAAGAAATTGCAAATCAGTTGCCTGATGCATTTACTGATACACAAAAAGTAACTAAATCTCATATACCCGCTGTTAATGCTCCAGCTCGAGTTGAAATTCCAAACAAGCAAAGGAATAATAATATAGCTATTGAATCCCAGAAACGTTTAAAACATGGGAGGCCAGTCGGTTCAAAGGATAAACATCCTCGAAAAAGAAAAGCTCCTGAAAAGGAAATTGACCATAAAGAAAATAATATAGAAACCTTCCCTCGGGAAGGAGTGAATGAAAAAACCTTCCCTCAGGAAGGAGTGAATGAAAAAACCTTCCCTCAGGAAGAAGTAAATGATTCCAATAAAGAATTGTCGATCAATTATGGTCATACACATATATTATGGAACCGAGATGAGATAGAAAATAATGATATATTTTTGTTATTCTGTGGCAAGTGAGATTATGAATGGAGATGATACTCCTGAGCCAAAATCAGTAAATGATTGTCAAAATCGACATGACTGGGATAAATGGAAAGATGCTATGCAAGTTGAATTAAATTCTCTTAACAAAAGAAAGGTTTTTGGACCCATTATTCTTACACCTAAGGCAGTAAAGCCTGTAGGGTATAGATGGGTTTTCGTAAGAAAACGAAATGAGAAAAATGAAATTACAAGATATAAAGCTAGACTTGTAGCTCAAGGTTTTTCTCAAAGGCCGGGAATTGATTACGAGGAAGCATATTCCCCTGTTATGGATGCAATCACTTTCAGATATTTAATCAGCTTAGCAGTTTCTAAAAATTTAGAAATGCGCCTTATGGATGTTGTTACAGCTTATTTATATGGATCACTTGATAATGATATCTATATGAAAATCCCAGAAGGGTTTAAAATCCCAGAGGCATTAAATTCAAAGCCTAAAGAAATGTATTCAATCAAATTGCAAAGATCTTTATATGGCTTGAAACAATCTGGGAGAATGTGGTATAACCGTTTGAATGAATATTTGATAAGTAAAGGTTATACAAATAATCTTATTCGTCCATGTGTATTTATTAAAAGGACAACATCAGGATATGTGATAATAGCTGTATATGTTGATGATCTAAACATAATTAGGACACATAAAGAAATTCATGAAACAGTCATTCTTTTAAAGAAAGAATTCGAAATGAAAGACCTTGGAAAAACCAAATTTTGTCTTGGTTTACAGATTGAGCATATGCATAATGGAATACTTGTGCATCAATCAACTTATACTGAAAAACTCTTAAAGCGTTTCAATATGGACAAAGCAAATCCTTTGAGCACCCTGATGGTTGTTAGATCACTCAATATTGATAACGATCCATTTCGCCCTTGCGAAGATAGTGAAGAGGTTCTTGGTCCAGAGATACCATACCTCAGTGCTATTGGAGCACTTATGTATCTTACTAACTATACGAGGCCAGACATTTCATTTGCTGTTAATTTGTTAGAAAGATTTAGTACAGCTCCCACTAAAAGGCACTGGAATGGGATTAAACATATTTTTTGATATCTTCGAGGTACTGTTGATTTAGGCTTATTTTATCCTAATGATTCAAAAGAAGGGTTAGTTGGTTATGCAGATGCAGGTTATTTATCTGATCCCCATAAAGCAAAATCTCAAACTGGATACGTATTTAAGAATGGAGGAACTGCAATTTCATGGCGTTCTCAGAAACAAACACTTGTTGCAACATCCTCAAATCATGCTGAAGTAATTGCACTACATGAAGCTTCAAGAGAATGTGTATGGCTAAGATCTTTGACACAACACATACTAACATCTTGTGGACTAGAGAAAGATGTAAATCCAACTCCAATCTACGAAGACAATGCAGCTTGTGTCTCACAGATGAAAGAAGGGTATATCAAAAGTGACCGAACAAAACATATACCTCCAAGATTCTTTGAATATACTCGGGACCTTATTAAAGACAAACATGTTGAGATGAGATATGTCCAATCCAGCAACAACTCAGCTGATCTTTTCACAAAAGCACTCCCTACAACAACTTTCAGGAAACACGTTCATGACATTGGCATGCGTCATGTACATAGAATGTAACACGTTACAAATTGCAACTTGAGGAGGAGCTACAAACTGCACTCTTTTTCCCTTAAGCTAAGGTTTTTTTCCCACTAGGTTTTTCTTTAGCAAGGTTTTTAATGAGGCAGTATTTCAAAGCGAAACTCCAAAGATGAAAAGTATCATCCAACAATGAACGTATGAATTATTGATCAAGTGAATGATAGTTATATGTCTGAGGGGGAGTGTTATAAATAATTGATGGCAGACAAAAACAAGTTCCATTCACATGTGAATAGTTATTATATTTTGTATATATATGTACATTAGCTCAATGAAAGATGTAGATCGAAAATATATTCAACCACTATCATCTCTATTTTCTTTGATATCTCTCATCTTTACAATCCAAATCATATCCTCTAAAGTAAGTTTTATAACACTTAAATAAATATTAAAAAAAGAAAAATAGGCTAAAGTTGGAATAACTCAAAACTTAGTTGTCTTGTCACTCTCTACTTTCACCTCCGTACATTAAATAATAATAAAAAAATATTAACTTTTATCAACTTTAACATCATCTTCTTCACCTCCCGTTTACCTACCACAACTTCATTGCCAGCTGGAAAAACTAACTCTAATCAATATTTACTCTTTTCTCACTTTAAACATTCTATGGGATCCGACAATTTATGGGGGGCAACTGGGGTGCTTAACCGAACTTTCAAGAGGTGCGATCAGATTTTCGCCTAAAATTACACTAAAAGTTTTAGTTTAACGGGTGCGGCCGCCCACCTACATCAAAGGCTAGGTCTGCCCCTGCTTAAAACATTACCATACGGGGAATAATATAAATAACACAATAAATACTTTATGACAAAACTATATAATCTACAGAAACATTATTACATGGTTTAGCCCCAAATAACTTGTAATATAGTCTTGCATCTTAATACAACAAGTTTATTTACCACTAAAGTTTATTCAAAACCAAGTGTGCACCAAACTGTGGTTGAAGAGTAATAATAGTATACGGAGCATGTCTATATGACGGTGAGAGCCACTAGTACACAAGTCTTTAGTTGGTGCTATGACAATTTTTTGATGATGCGGTTCAGTAAACCAACCGCACCTCCAAATCATTTTTCGTCAAATTTGAATTCATTCATTTGTTGGTGCTATGGCATCTTTTTGATGATGCGGTTCAATGAACAAACCACCCCTTCAAATCATTTTTCCATCATTTAAAATTAACAAAAAAACAACAGCTATATTATATCCATCTTTTTTTTTTTCAATTTGTATGACCTGCAGCCAGCAGCATGCTCCATCTCTTGCTGCAAATCAATTTCAAGTTTGATCATCATTTCGTTATTCGTATTTGCTCAATCTCTTTTCCGTCGATTTTTACTTAAGGTAGCATATTACATTTAATAAGTAAGATTTTAGTGTTATTTAATGTTGTTATAACTGAATGTGTTTTGTTATTATGCAGTGAAAGTTGAATATTTTACTCAAGTGCTTTCAATATTTCATTCAAATCATCAAGTAAAGGTATGATAATATTAGTTTTTTCTTACATTGCTGTTGCTTTTATATTTATATGATTATATGTTGTTTGTTGTTATCCATTCCAAACTTCCAAGTTCCAATGTCCCTCAACCTAAAAAAACTAAGTTACCTATTTGATTCATAAGATATCTATGTGCAGCCAAATTCCAAACCTCATATTGCATCCACTACTGGGCACTGACCTTACAACATGTTTAAACTATATATATTAAGACTATTTACCTTTTCAAGGACATCCAAATATATATTGATCTTAAAAGGCTTTAAATGCTTTTATCCAACAGAAGAGCAAGAATTTGGATTCCACTGTTGTTGGAACCTGAAGGTTTATTCATGTAGGTTAGTATAGTTTAAGGGTTGATTATGTACTTGTTTAGTTTACATGTTTGGGTCGATTTTGTAAGGGTTGGGCTAGTCTACTTGATGTCGCAATGGGCTTAGGGTTTAGCCCGGTTGTTTGGTATTTAAACAAATCTCAACATCTTAGTTGAGGTTGTTCGTCAGTTTGGAGATTGCGACTCAAGGGAACCGAGTTTAGTGTGAAGTCTTGTATCAGTCTTTGCTTTGTCATTGAATGCAAGATTTCGGTTTGTGATTCACTTATTATTTTTATGTTGATTATTATTGTTTGTTCTTGAATCGACTTGTGATTGTTTTCCGCACCTTCACAAGTTAAAGGTTGATATCATTGAAAGATCCTAACGGGTTTTACAATTGGTATCAGAGCCATTGAAGTCTTTCAAGGCTCGGTTTTGATATCATTCAAATTCAAGAACCTGTTTTGCTACTGATCCAGTTTTGTTGTTTGTTTTTGCAGTGAAAATTATTGCAATACTCATTCTGTTCTTGATCAAATATTTAAAAAATTGCTGATTTTGGTTTGTTGATTTCAGAAAAGGTGTTTGCTGAATTTTCGGATAGTTGGTGTTCAACAGATTCAAAGATTACGATATCTTTGAATTCTTGAAAGTGCTGAAAAATAGGGATTGCGAGTCAACAGATCTTATCTCTTATCTGTTTTGCAGGTTTCGACTCGCAACCGTCATCAGTTTCGGCTCATCCTTTTTGATTTCGACTCGCAACCATCATCAGTTTCGGTTCATCCTGTTTGGTTTCGACTCGCAACCATCATCAGTTTCGGCTCATCCTGTTTGGTTTCGACTCGCAACCATCATCAATTTCGGCTCATCCTGCTTTGGTTTCGACTCGCAATCAATTACGGTTTCGAGTTGTTTGATTTTTGGTTTCGACTCGCAACGACACTGATCACGGACTTTGGACCTGTTGACTTTTTGGACTTAAAATTTAATTAATTAATTAACTGATTAATTAAACATGTCGACAAATAACACTGATCTGGCTGCCCTTAACAAACAACAAGAACTGGACTCAAAGGTTGGAACCACTACACGCATTCCCAGGTTAACCGATGCAAATGATTTTCCAGAATGGAAATGGCGTTTTGAACAGCATGTGAAGGTCAAGGACTCAAAGATATGGAGAAGCATTTTAAGAGGTCCAAGGGAGATTATGACTGACAGTCCTACCGAACCCGGACTAAAAGTAAAGAAAGCAAAGAGTGAATATACTGAAGAAGATTTCAATATACTTGAGGAAGATGAAAGAGCACTGTCCTATTTAACCATGGGATTGGGCCCTGATATTGCTATTGGTTTTCGCACTTGCAAATCTGCTAAGGAGCTTTGGGAATCGTTGATTGACGTTTACGAAGGGAATGAAGACATGAAAGAAAGTCGAAGGAACTTGCTCAGACAGAACTTCAATAACTTCAATCACATCTATGGGGAGACTGTTGATAATCAGATTCAGAGGTTCGTCAAGTTAGTCACACAAATGCAGATGGAAGAGATTCCTACTTCAAATGCATCAACAAATAGGCAACTTTTAAATGCATTACCTAAAAGCTGGGATCATCATGTGGCTATGATCAAGAAAACAAAAGATCTTGCTAGATGCAGTTTATCTGAAATGATCTCTCATATCAAAGCATGTGAATTGGATGATAAGCAAAGAGAGACAAATCATAAAAACAGTATGTTAGCTGCAGGATTCACTGTTGCACCATCTTCGTCAAACAATGCAGCCCTCTTATCTCAAGGAGGTTTTCAAATGTTTAGCAATGCTGCATCTGTTAAAGCGGCTCCTAGTCCAGCAAACATTTACTACTCTGGGTCTTCTGTTCAAGTTGCTCCATCATTTCCTAATGCTGCTCCTGCTTCTGCTGCGAACGCTTCTTCCGCAGCTTCCGCCTCCACTGCGAACAATGAGATGATAGCTTTCTTTACTAAACGGTCAAAGGAAAATTTGGATATCGCAGCCTACGTTATCAATTGTTTGAACGCTTTCGTTGCAGGAAAAATTGATCCTCCAAAATGGTGTAGCGAAGACCTATATCAGATTCATCCTGATGATGTTGAAGAAATGGACATCACCTGGCAGATGGCGATGGCTGCTTTCAGGGCACAAAAGTTTATTAAAAGAACAGGTAAAAACCGATGGGGAACTGCTTGGAATGGAGCTGCTAAAGTGCCTTTTAACTTGCGCTGTTATAACTGTCATGAGGAAGGACACTATGCTCGAAATTGCACCAAACCACTGATAAATAGAGAACAAACTCCTGCACAGCCCGCAACACCTAATCGAGAAAGAGCTCTTGTGACCACTGCTAGTTTAACAGATGCTGCTACTACTGGAAGTCCTCAGCCACAAGGATTAGCTCAAGCCCTGGTGGTTCAGCCCAACATCAACTTTGATTGGAATTCAGAGATTGAGCGTCTGAACATTTCTACTCAAGAAAATCAAGCTGCTTCAAATAATAATATTGCTTTTATGACCTCAAATGATCAAGTATCTGCACAAGAGAAGGAGACTGCAGCTGAGAACTTTGCTTTCATGACTCAGATTCTCTCAGCTCCTGTTAAAGGTCTAACCAAAGAAGAGGTACTTTCTACTTTCTGTACTCCTGAATGTAGAGAAAGAGTTGAAGTTTATAGAATGCACAACGCTGAGCTAATTCAAGATTATCAAGACATAAAAAATAAAAACTTTACTTTATCGAAAAACGAAAAACTTTTCAAAGAAAAGATCGAAGCTTAGCGAAAAGACATCATCAAACTCAAGGATGATGTAAGTGTAAAATCATCTCAACTCTTATACGTTCAGGAAAAACTGTGCATAGTGACTAAGGAACTGGAAGATATCAGAGACAAATATCAAATTAATGAGCTTAACATTAAAAAATTTGATTCTTCCAGCAAACTAGTTAAAAACCTGTGCGATCAACAGCTTGCGTACAAAGAAAAGAAAGGGCGCGGTTTGGGTTATAATCAGACTCCTCCTCCATATAATAATAATTACACTTATCTGCCAATGACTGAGGAGGAGATGATGAATGAGAGTAACATGACTTTTGGTTCTAAAACCAACAAGTCGTCTTCTCATGACAGACAAGTTGAGAAACAGAAGTCTACTCCGTTAAATTTTGTTTCAAAAGGCTCGATTGATCCTAACGTTTCAACTTCATGTGCAGATGATATTTCTGAAGTAAAGTGTGAAGATGTTCATGGGAGTGAACCAGTCGTTATTTCAAATATTTATGAACCTTATTTTGAACCTTATTCTGAACCAACTGAATCTGACATGGCTTTTAGTCGTTCTTTATTTGCGTCGTTTTCTGCTTATGTTTCGTCTTGTGAGCCTGTTGTTTTGGGCAAAACTGATGATGTTTGTGTTGATAATTTGAACAATAAGTGTGGTGATGATTGTTTTTCAGTTAATGTGTGTGATTCTAATGCTTCTAACGTCTCAGTTAATGAAAATGTTACAGGTGAGGTCCCTCAGGATGCATTCAGTGAAACCACTGAAACGACTTCTCAAGAAAATCAAGAGTATCCTGATTCTTCTTCTGAAAAAAAAAAAAGTCGTGTATCTCCTTTGCTGCATCCAGATATATGCTGAAGAACATGATATTCCGAGGAGAGTTGAAGGTGAGCCTGAGACGGAGTGTATAACAATTAACTCTGACGATGAAGGTGTCGAGATTATGTATGATTCCGATGATGATAAAGAACTTCCTCCTGAAGTTGATGCTGTTGTTTCTACTGTTGAACCAGTGATTACTGCTGAAAGCTTGGCGATGCTGTTAAAGTCAGTAACTGACAAGATGGGAAATCCTCCTTCCAATCTGTCAGTATCAACTGAAGAGCCTGTTGAAAGCCCAATGGATTCTGATTCCTTGCCATTAAAAAGGAAAAGGAGGGATCCTAGACCTGGAATGTTTGTTGAACAAGGAAAAGATCAATCCGTGAATGTTGCTGATGATGACGAAGGTTCATATGACTTCGATTTTGAAAGAAATGTTAGTGATACCACCACCACTGCTGAGAATATCTTTGAGTTTGATGTTGATTCTCAAAGAGATGAGATGGATACGGCAAATGTTGAAGTTCAAAGGGATGATATAGATGCTACCACTGCTGAAGTTCTAGCTACAACTGTTGATACTGTGCCAATTGGTATTTCTGATGTTGAAGTTCACAATGATGTTGGTCCTTCTGGAATTATTCATGATGAACCTAGCAGTTCTAGTGGTAAAAGACCTGAAGAACCACTAAGAATGTCGTTTGATGATGATTCAAGTGATGAAGATGAGTTTATTAGCATGAGAGATATGAAGAAACGAATGGTTGTTCTTGAACAAGATTCAATTCATAAAGATGCGAAGATTATCCAACTTGAAGATACTATTGTGAAGAAAGATCAACAGATTGAGCAACTTCAAGGAGATGTTAGTTTGTTGTTCAATATGGTTTATGATTTACGAGGGAAGTTGGAGAAGAAATTTGGACAAGAATTTTCTGATCCAACTGATGTTGAAAACAGAAGAAAAGCCTTCGCTAAGGATGATGCTGAAAGAAGTGCTGCAATGGAACAATATTTCAAGAGAGTTACAAATCCAGTGGCAGACAAAGAGAAGGCGAAAAGGATTAAAAAGAAAAGGGAGTTAGTGATTTTGAAAAACAAGAATTTAAATCCAGATGATGAAGATGCTCATGCAACTCATCATTTAATGGATGTTGGTGAAACTCTCTATGATAAAGTTGGAAATCGTTCTGGTGTAGTTAGCTGGGGATATGATCATGATCGTAAGAGATGGTGGATAAAGAGAAAAATTGGTCCTGTCGAGTGGTACAAGCATCCAGGCCAGTTTCAGTCTTTCACTAAGGTGGATTTGACAAATTTGTCTAATGCACCTTATGTGGATGATAAGCCTGGAGGTGCTGGATATATATTTTTCGAGAGATTGAAGAGGGAGGTTCTTAAGGGTTTTCCTTTAATGCGTACGGCAGAGTCCATTGTTAAACCAGCTAAAGGAATTAGAGATCCTTACACAAACAAGCGTATGAAGATTGTGCATTGGCCAGCTACTGATAAAGAAAAGACGATTCCTCTAGTGAGAAAGATCCCGAAAGGTGCGCTGAAGACATTACACTTTTGGGTATATGATGAACGTCTTGGGCAGGCAGTGATTGTTTGTGATGGAGAGACGAGTTATTGTTTGGTTGATCAGATTGACTTGCTAAATCTTGCTGCTGAAGATCTGGAAGTCTTGGCGTGTAATCAGATCAGAGCTACAGAGAAATATGAAGAAATAGCTAAGGCTTGGACTGCTGCTGTAGCGTCTGTTCTGCATATTCATAAGAAGGGATTTGGCGGTTATAAGGATAGTGCAAGTGGTGGTGATCAAGGCAATTGAAGTCAGGAGAACCTCATGCATAAACCTAGGGGGAGATTGTTGGAACCTGAAGGTTTATTCATGTAGGTTAGTATAGTTTAAGGGTTGATTATGTACTTGTTTAGTTTACATGTTTGGGTCGATTTTGTAAGGGTTGGGCTAGTCTACTTGATGTCGCAATGGGCTTAGGGTTTAGCCCGGTTGTTTGGTATTTAAACAAATCTCAACATCTTAGTTGAGGTTGTTCGTCAGTTTGGAGATTGCGACTCAAGGGAACCGAGTTTAGTGTGAAGTCTTGTATCAGTCTTTGCTTTGTCATTGAATGCAAGATTTCGGTTTGTGATTCACTTATTATTTTTATGTTGATTATTATTGTT
Source organism: Helianthus tuberosus (assembly GCA_030545235.1). NCBI lineage: Eukaryota > Viridiplantae > Streptophyta > Magnoliopsida > Asterales > Asteraceae > Helianthus > Helianthus tuberosus. Next base: position 28,541,496 of record CM060386.1, on the reverse strand, counting down.
TGTTCTTGAATCGACTTGTGATTGTTTTCCGCACCTTCACAAGTTAAAGGTTGATATCATTGAAAGATCCTAACGGGTTTTACAACTGTTGATGCTTTTACCCCTACAAAATAGGAGCATTTATACATTCAGTTCCAATTGTTTTTATCCCAACAAAACAACTAAAAGTTGGGACTTCATTCTATATATATGTAGCCACTGGTTTTAGCCCAACAAAACGAAACTTCATTCTAGATCCCTGTATATAAACGGGTCATGATAAGCGAATATACGCAAACTTTCACAAAATTATTTAATCAAAATGCATATTTTTGGTACTTTAACTAAATAAACTAACAACGTTCATGTAAACAATATAAACCAAATAAACTCACTCCTGCCTATCCTACATCTTAGTACTATTCCAACGATCAACACTTCGAGGCCTCCTCATCACAGTCCTACTCATTAACTTTGGGTCTTCAACAGTAGCTTATAACATTTGTTTTGCATGAACAGCAGCCCTTTTGAGGTCTTTACGATAGTGGCAGTGTAAATTACCTGATTTACCCCTGCACCCATTGGTAAATCTTTACAACTATAACCCCTTCGATTCATTCGCCAAATTTGATGCTTCCAGCTCTCAAAGGTCCAATCTTTCTACATCAGCCACCTCCCGAGAGCCTGATACATCAAATGCCGAGTCTTCCACCATTTTTTCAAACGTTGACCAGGGGTATTAGCGGAAAATTTGTACCTGTCCCAACCCACTTCTGAACCCAACACGCCAGTCCGCAAGGCTGGAACTATCACCCAAACAGTGGTGGCCTGTATAACTCTCGTCCAGTGCAACAGGAACTCAATACTCAAAATCAGAAGAGTTCTTATAAAAACATATGCCCATGTATACTGCTGGAGCCAACGTTTCCACCAAATGCACCTGCCCCAACCCAAACAACTCAAAACACAGTTTTCGAGCAAAAAACTAACATGTCCCATTATGACCAAACTGCCCTTGGAGCCAAGAGAGAGGAAATCCATAGCTTTACCCATGCCAATTGACTCACACATGAAACAACATTTATGCCAAACGTACAACTCTAAATAAATAGCACCTACATGTTACTAATTCATATTATTTAATTAAAAAGCTATATAAACAGTAGGCTCGCGAGCCGACTCAGGCTCGTTTACTAAACGAGCTTATTTTTCAGCCCGGGCTCGAGCTTGTTTGCTCGACTCGTTTCGAGTTTTTTTTTTCTCAAGTCGAGCTCGAGTAGCTTGGCTCGTTTGCACCCTTAGTGAGCGCGTGTATTCGAAAACATATACAGTTAAGATAACCTTTTAGAGTATACCCGTCCAAGATTTATCTAATAGAGATAAATTTTGGATTGTCCCCTTTGAATACTAGTCTACATATATTTACATCACTTGTTTGTTTATTTTAAGTTTCAGATGGATCGTCATTATTGGATGTACAAAACTTCACATACATCTAATATTTATATTGAGGGTGTTCGAAGTTTTATTAAAGCTGCTGAAGCAAATCGCGTTAATAAAGGAAATAGGTTGATTTGTTGTCCTTGTGAACGGTGTAAAAACTTTCAAAGTTATAATGCCGAAGACATAGAGTTTCATTTGTTGCAAAATGGTTTTATGCCTAGATACACTTGTTGGTCAAGGCATGGAGAATCACTACTTGACTGGAGCACATCGTCGACTAGATTACACACTAATGAAAGTACATACAACAACGATTCATACCTTGATGACGATGATGACCATTTAAATGACCCCAATGATAATTTAAGTGAAATGTTACATGACATAGAGACTAATATGGGTGATGCTGAACAAGAAAAATTACAACACCTATTTGAAGATGAAAAAAAACCCGTTATATACCGGTTCTAAATTCATGAAACTTGATGTTGTGTTGAAGTTGGTTAACTTAAAGTCGAAAAACGGATGGAGTGATAAAAGTTTCACAAGTCTATTAGTGATTTTGCATGACATGCTTCCAGAAGACAATGAATTACCGATTTCAACATACCAAGCAAAAAAGTTGATGTGTCCAATGGGATTGGAAGTTGAAAGAATACATGCATGTCCAAATGATTGCATGTTGTACAGAAAGGAGTATGCGAATGAACATAAGTGTGTTTTTTTGCAAAGCATCTAGGTATAAAAGAAAAAAAGAATCAGATGAAGTTGACGATGATGTGACAAAGAATGGACCACTGGCTAAAATGTTGTGGTATCTCCCTATTATACCGAGATTGAAAAGGTTGTTTTCAAACGAAAAAGAAGCAAAATTGTTACGTTGGCATTCGGAAAAACGTGTAAGTGATGGAAAACTAAGACATTTTGCGGATTCACCTCAGTGGAGAAACATTGATAGCAAGTATCCAGAATTTGGGAGGGAGATGAGAAACATACGGTTTGGGCTTAGTTCAGACGGGATCAATCCTTTCGGGAACATGAGTAGTCGCCATAGTACGTGGCCGGTTCTTTTATGTATTTACAATCTTCCACCGTGGTTATGCATGAAACGAAAATACATTATGATGTCGTTGTTGATTCAGGGTCCGAGACAGCCTGGTAATGATATTGACGTGTTCCTGTCTCCTTTGATTGATGACTTAAAAACTCTTTGGAGTTCGGGTGTAAACGTATATGATGCTTATATGAAAGAACATTTTCAATTACGAGCCATGGTAATGTGTACTATAAGTGATTTTCCAGCATATGGTAACTTGTCAGGATACACTACGAAGGGTAAGAAAGCTTGTCCTGTTTGTGAAGATGAGACAAAATCAGTATGGTTAAAAAATTGCAAAAAAACGGTATATATGGGGCATCGACGATTCCTTCCGAAGGGTCACAATTTTAGACAGAAAACTGTGGAGTTCGATGGAAGTATTGAGGAGGGAACAATGAGGGCACGATTCGATGCATTTTCATGAGTTGAAAATCTAAGTACCACATTGGGAAAAAGAACTCGTGTTGATAAAGGATTAATATGGAAAAAAGTCAATCTTTTGGGATTTACCTTACTGGAGAGATTTAAATGTTAGACACTGTCTAGATGTTATGCATATAGAAAAAAATGTATGCGACAGCTTGATAGGCTTATTATTAGATATTCCGGGTAAAACTAAAGATGGGATTAATGTTCGAAAAGACATGGTATTGATGGGAATACGTGAAGATCTTGCCCCGGAACAAAGAGGCAATCGTATTTATCTACCACCTGCTTGTTATAATACATCAAAAGAAGAAAAAAGAAGGTTTTGTGAATGTTTACATGGTATTAAGGTTCCATCAACTTATTCTGCAAACACTAAAAGACTGGTGTCGATGAAAGACTGTAAATTGCTTGGAATGAAGTCTCATGATTGTCATGTTTTAATGACACAAATGATTCCTATCGCAATTCGTGGATTGTTGCCCGATAACATCCGACATACAATCACAAAGTTGTGTTTGTTTTTTAACAACATTCACTCAAAGGTTATTGATTTAGAAGCTTTGGACCAATGGCAAAAAGACATTTATGTCACCCTTTGTGAACTAGAGATGTACTTTCCGCCCTCATTTTTCGATATAATGGTTCACTTAATATCTCACATCGTACAAGAGATTAAGGCTTGTGGTCCTGTATTTCTACGATACATGTATCCTTTTGAAAGATATATGGGTATCTTAAAAGGTTATGTAAGAAACCATTATCGACCTGAGGGCAGCATTGTTGAAGGGTATACTTCTGAAGAGGTGATTGAGTTCTGCCAAGGTAATTTTATTAATGTAATAATACAATAATAACATATTTACAATTTAATAATTTCGTTTTTTTACACAGGCTATATGGAAGGTGTCGAAAGTGTTGGTGTTCCTACAACTCGTCATTCGGGGACTTGAAGGTAAGGGAGTAGTTGGTATTAGAATAATCATGCCAACTCATGAAGATGTACAAGTTGCACATTTAGTGGTCCTAAAACACATGGCATGTCTTGCTCCATATGTTAATGAACACGTTGACATGTTACGGTCGAGATACCCAGGTAAAGAAGAAATATGGTACGTAAACAATCATAACAAAGAGTTGTCGAGATGGATGAGAAGGAAGGTAACGGAGACTAATGTTGATAAAATTGTGAAAAGGTTTGGACAGGGTCCAAGTTATAGAGTTAAATCTTACCAAGGGTACGACATTAACGGTTATACGTTTTACACCAAAGATCAAGATCAAAAAAGTACAGTGCAGAATAGTGGGGTTACAATAATAGCATCAACGACAGAATTCGACAGACAACATCATGATACAATGATAAGAATCGCCGAAAAATCTTATTATGGTGTAATACAAGAAATATGGGAATTGGACTATTATGATTTCACTATTCATGTGTTCAGATGTAAGTGGGTGAATAACCGGACAGGTGTTAAAATTGACAAATATGGCTTTACACTTGTCGACCTTAAAACTAATGGTTATGCATCTGAACCATTCGTTCTTGCGAAACATGTCACGCAAGTTTTCTTTGTCAAGGACCCGAGCAAACCAACATACCACATCGTCCTGCAAGGTAAACAACGTATTCTTGGTGTTGATAACGTTGTTGACGAGGAAGAGTACGACCACTTTGATGATTTACCACCATTTTCAGTCGGCATTGAATCACGTAATTACGACAACATCAATCGCACCACATACTTACGATCTGACACCGAAGGGATATATGTTGATTAAGGTTAGAGAGATATATATATATATATATACACGTTTTTTTAATATACTCAAATTACTAATATAATCTTATTTTTATTCAGGATAAAAGATAACGAGGAAGATAAGAAGACATGGTTGAATATTTATGCTAAGAAGATTGTTTGTATTTTATTTCATTTGAAACTTTCCTTGGTAATTTTATTATGTGTTATGCTTTTTAACTTTGACAGTGGGGTATGGTGGGGCTTGGGTTGGGGGCATGAGTCGACACGTGGAGTTGGAGCCCCCCCACCGGTGAGTGACGTGTCCGTGGGGTATGGCGGGGCTTGGGTTGGGTAAATTTCAAAAAGCGCGTTAGGTAAATTTCAAAAAGCCTAGAGCGTTAGGTAAATTTCAAAAAGCTAAAAATTACAAAAAACCTAAAAACGATTACAAAATAAAAAATAAAAAACCTAGAGCGTTAGGTAAATTTCAAAAAGCGCGAGCTTGTCGAACGGCCTTCGCTCCTTGCCCTGAAACTCAATGTTCGCCACCGCCACCCGGTCCTCGTGGCTTAACTCGCCGCTCGGAACGGCTTCGTAGTAGGCCTTGAAACGATCGAGCTTGGGCCGTAGCTCGCGCCATTTATGTTGATTGTTGGGGTTGGGGTGACCGCTTGGCTTGGCCAAACGGTTACAATTTAAAATTCAAACTCAAACACCCGCTATGACATGGCCAACAAAGCGAATAGGAGGCCGTCACATCGGACCGCTAGCCCGCCCCACGCCCGACTTCAAACCCAAGCCCCAAGGGCTACACCCCAACCCAAGCCAACCCGGGGTGGTGGCTTGGGCATTTTCCCCCCACCCAAGCCCCATACCCCATAGTCTTAAAAAACCCGTACATGGAACCGGACCCGATAAAAAACCCGAAATTGATTATTTTTGTACCCGGGTATTGTATACCTGTATGGATAAGGTATACATTTTAAACTCAATACCCTTAACCGAAACCTTACCCGATTTATACCCAAAAATACCCGAAATAATCATACCCTATACCCAAACCCGGTTAACAAAAACCCGTTTTGTGAACCTTTACCATATACATCAAAAATAGGCTAAGGATTATAATTTCATAGTTAACAAAGATAAGATGACATGTAAAAAGTTGGGTGAAGACACGTAGCTAAGTTAATACACGTAAGTCTCATATACATCATATTATAGTTGGTATAATTAAATTAATCAAATATATTATTAATGATAACCAACACAAATTTTCATTTGAGCGGCAAATGTAAAGAGATATACCTTCACGAAGCTTCTTTCCCCTCCCCCCCCCCCCCCAAAACTTCCCCCCAAACTCTTCCTCTCCCTTTGAACCCTAACGCACGCGGCAACGCTAACTCACGGCGGCAACCCCCACTTCTCACCTAACCGGCGGTAACCCTCTTCTCACCTAACCGGCGGCTACAAACCCTAATATGAGAATGAACCGTTCGACGAATAGAGGTGATGTTGCAGTTGTTTTACACCTTTTGTTTCTTAAAGTTCAGCTATTTATATATGTTTCTGAGTTTCTATCTGGTGCGGTTGTTGGATATAATAATTGCAAGTGGTCCTATCTTTATTGGATTGTCATTTTATAGTGGATTTGCATGTGTATATCATTTTCTTATTAGTTTACACTGTAGTTTGGGTGTCTCCTGGTTTTTAATATATATAAATGGTGTGTTATGCATTTATGAATCACTCTTGTGTTTTAATTTTTTATTACTAGGAAGCGTATAATTAGAATATCTAACATTTATGTAACACTCATGGAATAAAACCCTAAGTAACCATAGTTGGACAGTAGTTGTTGTTTGGACACTAAATGATAGATTTGTGTGTGTAGTATTGATGTGTGTATTTATTATAAATATATATGTTAACTGTTATTGTTTAATATCAACTATAGGTATGTCGAAAAGAAAACGAGGCGAACGTGGTATTGCTTCTTTTTCAGGGAAGTATCCAGAGGAACTATATTACATTAATTTCGATGAAAATAATAAGCCGATAGGTTTTACGCGTAAGAAATTTATGTCATGGTATGGAATGATGGTCCAACATATGCTACCATATCATATCGAGACGGGTAAAGTTGATAACCAATATTTTGAGGAATTGTGGTTGGAAACCAAGGTATGTATTATCATTTAACTTATTAGAGATACGAAATATTTGTTAATTAATTATTTTGTTTAACTTTTTTTTTTTTTTTGTAAATTCTAGAGGGCGTGGAAAATTATGGACGATTGCGCGAAAGACTTTATGAGAAAGAAAGCTGTGAAACTTGGCACAAATTTTAGAAGTAGGCTTGCAACCAAATATGTATATAAAGGTTTGAATGCTTGTCACAAATATACATTTCTGGATCCGGATAAGTGGGAAGCCTTCGTTTTGGAACGAACAAGCGCAAAAGCAAAAGATAAAAGTGAGAATGCAAAAAAGAGCAACTCCAAGAGAAAGTTCATTCCCCACTTAGGGCGAAGTGGCTGGACGGGTATGGAAGAAAAGAAAGATGTCATATGGCCACAACTTTTAAAAAAACATGACAATCTTGAACACTTACAAAGTCATCGTTCTAAGATGTATTTATTGGGTTGTGCCGTACAAAACAAAAAAGCCAAGCTGTATGACCTTCCACCAGATGCGATCGAAGATTTCAAAATATTGGTAAATAGTTGTGTTATTTCGTTATATAAAATTAAATATATGTTAGTTGAATGGTTTAACAAATATTTTTTTATAGTATGAAGAAGAGCAAAAAATGATAGAAGATGGCAGTTTTTTTCTAAACAAGGAAGACCCACTAGTTCGACTTTTGGGACCCGAGCACGGGGGTCGAGCGCGGACGATATCTGATATTATAGGTAATGACTATGTATATGTGTGTATATATATATATTTATTTACTATTAGTTGTTAAATATTTTTATAGAACTTGATTTACTTTTGATATTGAGTTTATAGGACATACTAGGGTTCATGGTGGATTATACAAAAATGTGAACCATGATAGAGGCTGGGCACCACGGGTCGACACGGGCCCAACGTTTTGTGGCTCTAGTTACGGTTCTGGTGGAAGGTTCATCGACTATCCACCTATTGAGGTAATATATTTATATTTTTTTCAATGAATATGTTATATATTATAAAAATGTTGAATAATTTTGCAGGGCATGACCCAATGTGTGTTGCTATTGAATGTGGGTGACGACTCGCTAGTGGAGGTCGCTAATGGTATGGCATGGCCAACCTCAGCGTCAGTCATACCTCATAAGCCAATAATGGATGGCTAATGTGGATAAGATCGTTGATATGCACGAGAACTTGTCTGTCCATAGCGTAACTTGGACAAATGAAGTTAAGTATGTTAAGGATATGTTTCATGAGGTCGTTCAGTGGCCAAGACATTTTCTAAAGGTATATTTTGTTTTTATATTACACTATATTTTAGTATATTAATCTTCACTCAATGTTTCTTTTTTGTTTAGCTCGTGAACAAAGAGACGGCAAGCAAGTCAACTAGTGCCACAAGAATGGCCTCGAGTGCTGGATCACCAAGTTGTACCGGCGCCTCGCTACAAATCCCTGCTGATGATACCGTGATGACGCCATATCATCGTTCACAGGTACTTTGTATTAAATTATTTTGTTTTGTAACTTTGTTCATACTAAAACAATTTGTTTGTAATTTTAGGCTGAGGTAGTCAACCAATATCTAGAACTCCAAACTCAAGATGTCATGATGCAACCTGAAGAAGTTCAAGGCTCTTTAATGAACATGGTAATTACTAAAAAACTTGCTGATCAATTAATCAGTTTAAACGCATTAGTTTAATAATCAAAGAATCAGTTAGTTCATCAACATACTATGTTTAATCTGCATCAGTTTGTCACCAACACACTATGATTAATAATGAGTTTGCTGCTGCATAAGTACTAATTTTTTTATATTTGTTTCTAGATATTAAACTTTAGTAATCCACAACCTGGTTTCCAAGATCCATTTGAGTTGCATGCCTTAAATCCCAAACCAAATCCCAATCCCGAGGCCAATCCCGAACACGAGCCCAATTTTGAGACCGAGACCGAATCCGAGTCCGAGGCCGAGCTTGCCACCATGGTCGAGCCTGCATTTGAAGATCCCGCATTAGCTCCAGCCTTGGAATTAATAAAGGGCAGACCTCAACCAGTTCAAGATTTAGTTGACTAGTTAACAATTCTCATTGGTGATAGATATGTCGTTCGGGTTGGTTCGCCTAAAGAGATGTATCCCGAGCAGGTTGTTGAGGCCATTCCATATTCTGAATTGTTACAAATCTTTTTGAACGAGTGGCTTGATGTCAGCTTATTACATTGGTTTGCGATGTAAGTTGCTATTATTGTTTTTATATGTACTATAACATTTTAAATACTATTTAATGTACTAACTTTGTTATACTTTTTTGTTCTTGATTTTAGGCATTTTTTTTAGAAGCCCAATTCCTAATGCGCTTTTCTTGATCCGACGAAAATTTATGGTCCAAAGTGTATTAAAGAACCTAAAGTTGTTGAGAATCACATAAAAGATATAAGTTGGTTTCATTCAAAGAAAAACTTCATTCTTGCACCATATCTACAAAGGTAATGTATATTTTTGCACCATACATTCACTTTGCACAAACACAAATACATACCTAATTGTTCTATAATTTCTTTTTTTTTGTAGTGGCCATTGGTCGCTAATAATTCTTCATCCTACTTCCTATCGTGGCTATATTGTTGACTCCATGAGAACTGGAAAGACCAAGAGAAGTTACACGCTCGTCTCCATAATTAACAAAGTTTTTGGGAAGCGATATTTTAAGTGGGAAATGGTACAGGTATGTAATCAATGATTTATTGTGTTTAAAATAGTTAAGTGGATATAACTAATTGTGAACAAAATGCAGTGCAAGCAACAAGAAGACACTTGGGAATGTGGCTATATGGTGATTAAGCATATCAAAGAATTTGTGGAGCATATTCAATATGATATTGTTAAAGAGGCAAGTTTTTGTATATACATTGTCTCTTGCGCTAAATTATATGTATTTACAATATCACCTGATTATTAAGTTATGTTTAGTTATGGAAAGAACGTGGGAAGCATCCACAATCAAAAATTGAAGAATTAGTCTTAAAGTTAATGTCAGAATTGATTCACAAGGCGTTTAATGGCCTTGAATGAAATCACTAAAAGCGTCTCAAGGTTAGCCAAAATTCTATCATCTAATAGTTATTTTCTCTCTCGTATATGTGTGTTAGTATAAGACCCAATAAAACGTAAACGGGTCAAACTTGGTAAACATGTACGTATAATCCCAAAGTGTATTAGCACATTAATTTTATATTTTTAAGGCTCATTTTGTTAATGTCACGTTATGTTTTGTTGTTTTGTTAGGCGGTTTCTACGGATTGGGATGCATGGTTTGAAGTGATCGGTTGAGTCGCAAGGGGTATGAAGTCGTCCGTTTGACATTTTTGGGTTGCAAACTTCTTTCAGCTTCATTTGGAAAACATGTCACTTTATTAGGTTGTATACGTTTTGTGTTTGATTCGGGAAACGTTATTTTTGTGTTTAAAACCGGAAACGTTATGTTTTGCGTTTAATTCCGGAAACGTTATGTTTTGTGTTTAATTCCGGAAACATGCACTTGTTATTTTATATAAGTTAGAATCTTTTGTTTGGTATTTTTTTTATCATCCATATATATCTGTTTAGTTTAATAGTATTATTGGAAAATATGTAAATGGAAAAACCTGGGAATTATAAATTTAAGAATGAAATATATTTTGTTTTTAAGAAAACCGGTGCGGTTATTTTGTCCAGGTGGAGGGTTACCAATGGTTGAATATTTCAGTTAGCAGGATTAAAATCAATTAGAAGGTGCGGGTGCTTTATTATTTGATGTGGGTCTTTTGTTTAAATGATGCTAGTAAGGTATCCAGGTGGAGGCTTACTAGTGGTTGAATTCAGTTAGCAGGATGTTGAAAATCAATTAGGAGGTGCAGGTCGGTTGTTATTTGATGTGGTTCATATAACCGCACCTTTAAATAAAGAATTAAATGGTGCCCATATTATTAATGCGGCTCCACAACCGCATTTTCAATGCAATTTCACCGCATTACTAAACACTTGTTGCAACATCCACAAATCATGCTGAAGTAATTGCACTACATGAAGCTTCAAGAGAATGTGTATGGCTAAGATCTTTGACACAACACATACTAACATCTTGTGGACTAGAGAAAGATGTAAATCCAACTCCAATCTACGAAGACAATGCAGCTTGTGTCTCACAGATGAAAGAAGGGTATATCAAAAGTGACCGAACAAAACATATACCTCCAAGATTCTTTGAATATACTCGGGACCTTATTAAAGACAAACATGTTGAGATGAGATATGTCCAATCCAGCAACAACTCAGCTGATCTTTTCACAAAAGCACTCCCTACAACAACTTTCAGGAAACACGTAAATGACATTGGCATGCGTCATGTACATAGAATGTAACACGTTACAAATTGCAACTTGAGGAGGAGCTACAAACTGCACTCTTTTTCCCTTAAGCTAAGGTTTTTTTCCCACTGGGTTTTTCTTTAGCAAGGTTTTTAATGAGGCAGTATTTCAAAGCAAAACTCCAAAGATGAAAAGTATCATCCAACAATGAACGTATAATTTATTGATCAAGTGAATGATAGTTATATGTCTGAGGGGGAGTGTTATAAATAATTGATGGCAGACAAAAACAAGTTCCATTCACATGTGAATAGTTATTATATTTTGTATATATATGTACATTAGCTCAATGAAAGATGTAGATCGAAAATATATTCAACCACTATCATCTTTATTTTCTTTGATATCTCTCCTCTTTACAATCCAAATCATATCCCCTAAAGTAAGTTTTATAACAGTTAAATAAATATTCAAAAAAGAAAAATAGGCTAAAGTTGGAATAACTCAAAACTTAGTTGTCTTGTCACTCTCTACTTTCACCTCCGTACATTAAATAATAATAAAAAAATATTAACTTTTATCAACTTTAACATCATCTTCTTCACCTCCTGTTTACCTACCACAACTTCATTGCCAGCTGGAAAAACTAACTCTAATCAATATTACTCTTTTCTCACTTTAAACATTCTATGGGATTCGACAATTTATGGGGGGCAACTGGGGTGCTTAACCGAACTTTCAAGAGGTGCGATCAGATTTTCGCCTAAAATTACACTAAAAGTTTTAGTTTAACGGGTGCGGCCGCCCACCTACATCAAAGGCTAGGTCTGCCCCTGCTTAAAACATTACCATACGGGGAATAATATAAATAACACAATAAATACTTTATGACAAAACTATATAATCTACAGAAACATTATTACATGGTTTAGCCCCAAATAACTTGTAATATAGTCTTGCATCTTAATACAACAAGTTTATTTACCACTAAAGTTTATTCAAAACCAAGTGTGCACCAAACTGTGGTTGAAGAGTAATGATAGTATACGGAGCATGTGTATATGACGGTGAGAGCTCAAATGAGAAGCGTCTTAAAATCATAACTAGCGTCATTTTTGCTTCCAACATTGCAAAATTTTGTCCAATGCATACACGTGGACCCCCTCCGAATGGGATAAATGCGGTTTGTCCCTTGGTTACCTTTGACACACCTTGTGAGAATCTTTCCGGCTTGAACTCCTTTACATCATCACCCCATATATCAGGGTCATGATGTGAAAGCATTGTGTGCAACAGCATGAATGTCCCAGCCGGTAACGTTATATTTCCTAATTTAGTTTCTTTGTGGATCATTCTTGGAATTGCTACCACCGGAGGGTATAGCCTAAGAATCTCGAGGAAGATCATATTGATCTGTAATAAATATTATTAAGTATAAAGGAAAAGAAAATGAATATGAGAGCATTTTTTAGTAAACTGCAAGATATATGAGTAAACTTACAACTTTTAGTTGATTTAAACCATCAATATCTGGTTTTCTATCTCCAAAAACCTTTAAAACTTCATCCCTAGCGCGGTCTTGCCAGCTTATGTGTTGTCCTAACATAATCATAGTCCAAACAAGTAGATTTGCAGTAGTTTCTTGGCCTGCAAAGTAGAAAAGCTTACATTCTTCAATGACATCATCGATACTAAGTCCAAATTTGGTATGCCCGTATTGTTTGATCTCTTTATCGTTGGAGTCCAAAAGTATGCCGAGGAGGTCATCATTACTATTTCCCCCTTTTTTCATGTGTGCTACTCGTTTATCAATAATGCCCTTCACCAAACCCTTTACTTCGTGGGCAATCGCTTTTATCCTCTGGTTGCGTTTCGTTGGTAGAAATCTACAAAATCGAGAAAATATAGAAACAACCATTATCTTTAAAGTAAAGATCATATACAAATCAACATCCTTCTTCCACTGGTTTTACGCCTTTATCGTTAAAGAAAATGACACATAGACATTGTTGGAAAGATATACTCACCTTGATCCAGGAATGTAAATAGATCGAGAAGCAGTTATAATTAGCTCGGCTTGTTCTCGTTGAAGTTCAAATATCTTTCTTCCTTCCACATAGCTACTACCAAATGCTGTCCGTGAAATTACATCCGCAGCCAATGCTTGGAGATGAGGCCACACATCCATTTCACATGAGCTTTCTTCCTTCATTGCTTCTTCCCATTTGTTAACCATCTCATCGCAACTCACATAAAAAGCAGGAACCATATGCTATAAATAAATAAACATTGTATGCATGTTAATAATACCTACCTCGACTTATTTATAGGTAAATCTCATCCAAATCTAACGAGTAACAAAGAGCAAAACCTTAAGCTTTTCGACATGAAAGGCGGGATTGATGATCTTTCGATGTTTCACCCATTGATCACCTCCACCAGCCCTTTTGCTAACAACCTCGTTAACGGGTTTCCTCCTCGTTGCTTTTGAAAGTCTTCATAATTTCCAAGAATCTCCTTTATCATTGAGGGGTCTGTTAGGCTAGAGGGTGTGGGATAACCCCATTGGGGCTTTATAAGCGCCACCTCAGCTCCACGTAGGCGCCACGTCAACCAAGGGGCTTTATAACACCCCCTATTAAATTACACGGTGTGGTGAGGCGCTATAGAAAAATAAAATAATAAAAAAAAAGTGGGCCCAGCTCCTCCACTCTTGCCACTAGAAACCTTTGTGAGTAATAATATAATATTTCCATATTAATTTATACATTTTTCAAACCGTAATGTTTGACCATTCTTCTCGATCCACGCAATTGCATAAGTTAACATGTTGGCGCCGGGTGTATAGCGCCCCAACTTAATACGATGGGTGTGGGTGTATAGCGCCCGGGGCGCTATAGGCTCTGACGTGGCGAGGGTGGCGCCCCCCACACCCTCCGGCCTTATGTGTATTATAGGTATTGGGCCCGCCCATGTAAAGCAATTTTTACCTACCCATCATCATCCATCATAACTTATCAAAAGTCAAATCACAAAGAAGCTATTTTTTTTTTTTTTTTTTTTGCTAACATCACAAAGAAAAGAGATTTCATCTACCGAAAGATCTTAACATGAAAAAAAAAAAAAAAAACTATGACTTATGTATTAAAAGATATTAACATAGCTTCTACAACTAGAATGAAAAAGAAGTCATAAACATATACCATGAGTAGTAACAAATCTATGAGCGAATGACATAACTCGTGGCACGATATCATCGTTCAAGTTTATGGGTTTGACGTATGCTTCGGTTATCATCTTCACCATCTCCTTAATATCTCCATATAAGAACCTGTATGAGGTTCCCTTGAGTCCCTGGTTTCTTAGACACTTCTCCTTCTTCTTAGGTTTCAACCAAACCCAATTGAAAAACCGCCATCCATATACCACAACCACGGCAACCGCCACAAACACGGCCGCCTTTCCTACACCACCACACGCTTCCAACATGCTACTTTGCTCCAAATTGGAAGACTTTTGTTTTGGTACGTGTTCTGATGAAGAATGGAATTATGGTCTTTAGTCTTTGTTGATGGATAAGATGGTCTTTATTGATGGATAATTTTGTCTTTAAGTCCCTGAGGTTTGAGTATATATCGGTAACCATCTTAATAATTGTATTTAAATTATCAAACGATATATATTACATAAACAAAACAGATAATTGTATTTTTTTTTTTTGTCTAGTTCCATCATCCAAACAAAAAAGTTAAACTTTGATCTGAACCCAATTATTCGTATCAAAAAAGTATGTAGTGAATTGTGTACGTATTTTGTTTTCAATTAAAAGCCGCGACGAATGAGTTGAGAAACCTCTTGCCACCACCTATCTTTTTGCATATGTAATAGTTGCCTGATTTAGGATTAATAAAAACTAGTAATATGACCCGCGGGTCCGTTGCAAACATCAAAAGGATATGTTCAAACGTTATGTTATGCGTTAACCATATAAAATTGTATGTTTCGACGTACTCGGTTCAACTAAATGTAAATTATATAAGCATTGCGGTTGAATCAAAAAGTAGAGTAAATCAAATTTTACTGTATATAATTATAATGTTACGTACCAAAAAAAGCATAAAGCGTGTATAGATAAAAAAATGACATGTGTAGTCAAAATGGGCTTATTATGGCTTTTACAAAAAATAGAAACTACAAAAGAAAAAAGAAAACACATTCACATCAAGGAGCAACCATAAGTGTTTTGTAAAGTGAAAGGACCAAAGTCAAGATGTGTAAACATCAGCGACTATGGATTTTAGTATAAATATATAATAATAATAATAATAATAATAATAATATAATTGTAATTTTACTCGTCTTGCGTTGCTAGGAGTCGAACCGTAGAGTAATTTGAATTTATATATCGTCGAATGAAAATGTATTATATTTAACCACACTCGTTTTAGTATAAAATTTAAGTTAAAACATAGACCAACTGGAAACGTACATAAAATAAGCACGAAAAGGTATTATATTTGAACTCACTCGTTTCCACAAAAAAAGCTTGCATCTTAACGTAAACCAACTCGAATTTATACCGACATGTACATAAAATTACGTACACAAAAAGTTAGTTTTGTAAAGTAAAGGAACATAATGGGTAAACTCAAAACTTTAGAAACTCAGGTAGGTCAACGACAAATTAGTTTTTTAAAAAAGAAATTAACGAACAAACAATATTAAAGAAAATAATAGCTAATGTCTATGCTCGGCAGAATGTTCAGGCTAAGACGGAGTTATGGGATCAGCTTAAGGCTGAGATGGAGGGGTCTTTAGGGATGTGGGTCTTTCTCGGTGATTTCAATGTTGTTCGTTCACCGGAGGAAAGACTTAACTCAGGTTTTAATCCATTATGTGCCAGCTCCTTTAATTCATTTATTTTTGAGGCTGGTTTATTGGAGTATAGTATGAAGGATAGGAAGTTTACTAGGTGGGCGGACAAGGGGAGGAAGTGCAGTAAGATTGATAGATTTCTCGTGTGTTCTGAGTTTTTTGGGAAGTGGCCTGATGCTTGTCTTAGGCTCTGCCTAAATTTCTTTCAGATCATAGTCCTATTGTTCTAGTCACTAGAGAATCGAATTTCAGGGCTAAACCATTTAGAGTGTTTGATTCATGGATCGGGCGTCCGGGTTATGATGAGGTTGTTAGAGAAGCTGTGGGTTCTTTTGTGTGGGAGGGCCCTGCCGATTTATTCCTTTAAAGAAGTTTGAGCATATTAGAGGTAGAGTGAAAAAGTGGAGGGATGAGATGTTGAAAAAGGAAGGAGAATGTGAAGCTAGAGCTAGATTGGAATTAGAAGAGCTTGAGATCCTTATGGAAGATAGAGAGTTACTTGAAGAATAGGAATGGATATACTCGGAGAATGTTAAATTGGTTAAAGAAATCGAAGAAAAAAAGACGAAGCATATTAAGCAGAGATCAAGGGTTATATGGGCTAGAGACGGGGACGAAAACTCTAAATACTTTCATTCCATGGTTAATTGTCGGAGGGCCTGCAATAGTATTCACGGTCTTCAGATTAATGGGTCGTGGTGTTCTAAGGCGTCCTTGATAAAGAAGTCGGTTTTTTTAGAGATAAGTTTAAAGGGGAGTTGAGTAGCCGTCCTTTCGTGCTTTATGAGAATTTGAAAAAAATCGAAGCCTTAGATTGCCGAGGGTCTTATTTCAGAATTCAGCATTGATGAGATCAAGACTGCTGTCTCAGATTGCTGTGGTAATCGTGCCCCTGGCCCGGACGGGCTGAATTTCAAGTTCATTAAACACTTATGGGATTTATTTGAGACCGATTTTCTGAAAGTTTTGAAGGAGTTTCATGGTAGTGGAAGGGTGAACCGTGGGTGTGCCTCATCGTTTATTGCTCTCATTCCTAAAGTTAAAGATCCTTCTAGTTTGAGCGAGTTCCGTCATATTAGCTTGGTGGGGACCATTAATAAGGTTGTCTCTAAGGTCCTAGCGAACAGACTCAAGAAAGTCCTTGATTCGGTCGTCTCGTGCAGCCAATCAGCTTTTTTAAAGGGAAAGTTCATCCTTGATGGTCCGCTTATTATCAAAGAGACTGTGAACTGGATTAAAAAGAATAAGAAGAAAGCGTTTCTGTTTAAATTGGACTTCGAGAAGTCCTATGATAACGTTAACTGGGGTTTTGTTGGTATGGCGTTAGATCAAATGGGCTTTCCTCCTCGTTGGTGTTCGTGGGTCCATGGTATCCTTTCTTCAGCTAAAGGCGCGGTTTTGGTCAATGGCGCTCCCACCTTCGACTTCCAGTGCTTCAAAAGTATGAGACAAGGAGACTCGTTGTCTCCTTTTCTTTTTCTTATTGTCATGGAAGTTCTCTCGTGTTGTTTGGATAAGGCTGTGGAGATAGGTGCGGTTTCCGGAGTTAGTCTTCCCAATAACGATCCGACACTATCTCATCTGTTCTTTGCTGATGATGCTTTGGTGATGGAGGATTGGTCTAGGGAAAGTATTATTAATGTGGTAAGGATTCTCAAAGGTTTTTACATTTGTTCGGGGCTCAGTATTAATTTGGCTAAGTCGAATATCTTCGGTAGTGGGGTCAACGATTTGGAACTGGAAGAGATGGCTTCGGAGGTTGGTTGTAGGGCGGATCGTCTTCCATTTAAGTATCTTGGTCTTACTGTGGGGGCGAACATGAATCGTATTGCTAACTGGAGGCCGGTGTGTGAGATTTTTGAGAATAGGTTAGCTCTTTGGAAAGCCTTGGTGTTATCTTTTGGGGGGGAGAGTTACCCTCATTAAGTCTGTGTTGGAAGGTCCCCCCAATTATTTTTTCTCGTTGTACAAGGCGCCAGTTGGGGTTATTAATCGTCTCAAGTCTATCATTAGAAGTTTTCTTTGGGGCGGTTCCGGTGTGGATAAGAAGTTGAATTGGGTGTCGTGGGATCGTGTTGCGTCGCCAGTTTATTGTGGGGGTCTTAGCCTTAGACATCTTGGTTCCATCAACGTCTCCCTTCTAGTTAAGTGGGCTTGGAGGTTTAAATCGGAAAAAGAGAATCTTTGGGTTAAAGTGGTTTCTGCGATTCATTCCTACAGAAGAGCCTGGGACTTTCTTCCTGTGAAGTCTTCGCTGGGTGGGGTATGGGGAAGCATAATCAAGGTGGTTTCATCTCCGACTGTGGCTAATGATGGTTGCCGGGATCTGATGCAAGGGATTGTTGGCAGAGGTACTGATATTAATTTTTGGTTGGACCCTTGGTTGTGCAAGGAGCCGCTAAGGTTTTGTTTCCCTAATCTCTTTCGTCTGGAAACGGACAAGCGGTGTGTGGTTCGTGACCGGATTGTTAGACCCGTTTCTAATCCGGGAGCAAGGTGGCAATGGTCTAGTCCTCCTTCTTCTAATGTGGAACTGGCTGAATGGATGCATCTTTGTTCGTTGTTACGTGATTTCTATCTTCGGATGTGAAAGACACGTGGTGGTGGCTGGGGGACGACTCAGGTGAGTTCAGTGTCGGTTCGGTTAAGCGGCTTATGGATAAGGATAAGGATTATAGCGACATGTTCGTTTGGGAATGGTGTAGATGGGTTCCGTTGAAATGCAACTTGTTTGTTTGGAGGGCGGAATTGGAAAGAATTCCAACAAAGGTGGAGCTTAGAAAACAGAACATCTTAATTCTGGAGGATGGTTGTTCGTTTTGTAACGAAGTAGGGGAAACCGCTTTGCATCTTTTATTTGGTTGTAGTTTTGCTTCGTCCGTCTGGTACTTGGTCAGTAGGTGGTGCAAGGTTCCGTTTATGATGGCTTTTTTGTTAAGAGACATTCTGGAGGCACACATTTTCTGTGGGCTGAAAGGGAAGGCCCAGTCCGCTTTTCAATGTATTGTTATCATCACGTGTTGGCTGATTTGGAAAGCGAGGAATAAGTTGGTTTTTTCGGGGAAGGTTCCTAAAGTGGAGGTTGTTTTCAGTGAGATTAAGTCTATTGGGTATCTTTGGTTTAGGGCTTAGGAGTAGATCTAAGTTTAAAGATATTACTTGGGATGATTGGTATAAATTTGTATAGTGTCTTGTAGTCTTCCTTTCAAAAAAAAATATATGGTACATGAGTAAAGTTGGAACATTAGAAACTCGAGGGATTAATTTGTAAAACTTGTAATATGAAGTAGTAGTCTAAGGACGGAAATTGTCATTTTGTGTAACTTAGATGGTAGCAAAGCCAAGGGACTTAAATTAAAATCTGGTGAAAGTTTGGGGGTGTCGATGGAACACCCACCGACCTTTCGTTTTAAGGTAGATAGAATTGGATCTATGAAAATAATTATCCCCCGCTTTTTGTGATCTTTCTGGTTACATTTCCACACCACATTATTATCCACAATACTATAAACATTGATCATGGTCGTCTCCGATAATCCTTAAAAAATATTCGGCATATAGCAAGTAGAAAAAAGGGCCCTTATTGGGCCTTTTAAATGAATTTAAACTTCACTAATTGATGCGTGTGAAGTGTGTATGGTTTTTAATGTATATTTTAAGCCCTTTTACACTTTTTAGTCAAGTTTTAAATTTATAAAACACGATATTTACTAACACTAAACACACATATGGGCAAGTGCACCCATCGTGAGCGTATTATAGTGTTGGTAAGATACCGAGGTCGTCCAAGGACACAAGAGCTTTTAGTACCGGTTTATCCTCAACGTCTAATCAAATCAAAAG
This sequence comes from Helianthus tuberosus, assembly GCA_030545235.1. Taxonomy (NCBI): domain Eukaryota; kingdom Viridiplantae; phylum Streptophyta; class Magnoliopsida; order Asterales; family Asteraceae; genus Helianthus; species Helianthus tuberosus. The sequence continues at coordinate 28,521,552 of CM060386.1, read as the reverse complement.
TTTATAAAAAAAGTTTTAAAACTAGAAAAATAAAAACTAACTAAAATGCTGAAAAAATAAAAATAAAAACAGATAGACAAGATGAATCACTTGGCTCCGACTCGTGTTTAGTGCAACCTTTGATTATTTCCACACTTTTTAAGAGATTATCTTAGTTATTATAGTAGGCCCCTCTTTTGAAGGTGACGTTACCCTCAACCCAGTAGTTTGAGTCAGCAAGGATACAATCCTAAAGGGTCGGATTATTGAAAGATAATTAATTAAGTTATTAATGCATATTATGGTAGGCCACTCTTTTGAAGGTGATGTTACCCTCGGCTAAGTAGTCTGAGTCAGCAGGGATACAGTCCTAAGTAGCCGGGTTAAAGTATTAATAGTAGCTTACATATGAGGGGATCAAAGAGTTTGGACCCCCGCCATCCAATACCGGTGGGTATTGAAGGAGGTCCTACTAAATTTGACCCAGGTCCCTGCAGGATCTATACATTGAACAATGTAAGACTCTTACCAAACCGTTCCCTTAACCCCCGACCAGGTAGCCAACATACCTCCATATAGACCGTGGAGATATGAATGGTAAAAATCTTTTATTTTATATAGACAGTAAAATAATGCCAAGACACCACGGACAAACGATAAGGAAGAATCACCTTCAACATAAGAAACTAGTTATTAAAGTCATTAATACATAACCAAGTAAAAAGTGCGAAAAGATTAAAAATAAAAAGTATTACACTAGACACTTGTCTTCACCAAGTGATGTAAGAGACTTAGGCAAACATGGCCTTTGATTGTCAAGAACTCTTACGATCAATCTTGGATCCCGAGACGACTCACACACTCTATGATGGACAATGGATAATGGTGGTGGATGATGGTGTTGTGATGGTGGTGGGTGGTGGGTGAAGTGTGAGAGAGGTGGTGTGCCAAGGGATGGTTTGCAAATGAGCCAAGCACCCCTATTTATAGCCTGAACAGTAGCTCGGGCACGGCCCCATGTCCAGTGGGCACGGCCCCGTGTCTATCATCTTCTCTGTCTTCATTAATTGCAGTTTGTCTGCATTAGTTGACCACGCCCCCGTGTCCACTGGGCACGCCCCCGTGTGCAGAAGCGTATCTGTACTATCAAGATTTGCCTGGATTCTGCGAATCTTATAGTTGACCACGGCCCCGTGTCCGCTGATCACGACCCCGTGGTGGGCGATAGAAGCTTCTATAGCTTTGTCTTTTATGCTGGAACTTGGGCACGCCCCCGTGTTCACTGAGTATGGGGCGTGTTCAGTCTTCTGTTCTCTTGTTTTGCTTGGGAAGATGCTGTCGGGGAGGTCGGGCATGCCACGTATGTTCCTTTTCTTATATCTATGTTAGATTTAGCTGTCTTTTTGCTTCTTTTGTTAATTTGAGCTCATTTAATCCTGAAAATACAAAAAGAAGACAGAAACACATTTTTTCCAACATTAGTACTAAAAAGGGTTAGTTTTATGCCACAATTGATGTAATTTATATGTTGCATTTTGTGCACATCAAATACCCCCTCACTTGAATCTTTGCTTGTCCTCAACCAAACTCTTTATAATGTGGCTTTACACTCCTAAATGGAATAGGTAGAAGAGAAGGTTTTTGGGCTTGTCATAGAGTGTCGGGATTTCCAAGATTCTTTATTAAGTTTATTTTTATTTATTTACAATCCTATTCGTCATGATTTATTTAAAACATTTCATAAGATAAATTACTTATTAGGGCATAACATGCCTTTTTAAAATTCTATTTATATTCAGGTTCACATACCTCACGGGGGATCACTCAACACTCAGCCGAAGATGTATTTTAGTGAATCACTCGAGAGCGGCATGGAACTTACTCCTACCATAGGCTTGCCAAGCAATCAATCCTCCTCCTTTTTAACTATAAACCTTTGTAAATATCAAGAGGACTTTTGGGTGAAGGGTTAGGATTGGGTTAAAGGTAGGTGGTTGGGTTAGTGGTTAGTAGAAAAGGGCGAAAAGCGTAAAAACATCGGTTTTCGTAAGACTTTTTATTTTTGCAATTTTTATTTTTGATGAAGCCACTATTCAAACAAAGTTATTTTTTTGATGAACTTGCTTGTTTATTTCTTTTGCTTCATCATCAACATTTTTTTTTTGAAAAGTCATACGAAAAACCGATCTTGTTACTAAAACAAAGGGTTAAAAATAAAAAGGTTTTGGTGGGTGAAAGGGTGTTTGGTTTGGGTTAAGAAATGAAAAGGTTTAGGCTCAAAGGGGTTAACTAGGGGGATTTTGGGTAGGTTGTAAAAAAAAGAAAAATAATGGCGTAGAAATAAAAAGGGTAAGTCCTAATTCCTCCATCATTTACTTACTCGGGTTTAAGGTGGTAAGGATCGGGAATGTATCGTCGTGACAAGTTCTAGAGTTGTAAGAACGAAGCGGCTATTCACACAAGAAACGAAAAATGAGCATTTAGTTTAAAGATATGTATTTGTATGCTCAATAAAGGCTCAAAACTCAATTTTTGTGGGAATGGGTTTTTATGTGATCAAGTATATATAATCAAATTTTAACTAAACTTGTCATGTCTTTTCATAATTTTCTTATGTTGGTTCTTTTTATCACGACGCTATCGGTTGTAAATTTGTAAAAATATAACATTTTTAGAATTTGAAATTCCCAAATTAAACCTAGACAAGTAAAAAAATAAAAAAAAAATTTTGAAAAAATTTGGGGTGATTAGCGGTTCCAATAGACTTTTGTGTAAGGCTTGTAATTAGGACTTGTATGATTCAAAGTTTTAGCATCCCCCCACACTTAAATTACACATTGTCCTCAATGTGTCCCAAAAATAAGTTTTTAGGTTGATTGAATGTGTAAAAAGGTGTGAAAAAGCAAAATTTTATGTTACTGGGCGTCTAGACACGGCCCCGTGTTCAGGTGCCAGTAACAAAAATTTGTAAAAAGAAACAGAATCCTGGACACGGTGGCGTGTTCAGTGAACACGGCCCGTGTCCAGTTTACCTGAACTGGGCATTTTCTGCAGACTGTGCAGCACGGGGCCGTGTTGGGTGGGCACGGCCCGTGCTGAACCTGCTGTAATGAAGAAAATTTTGTCGGATGGCCCTGTTTTCGTGCATGGGGTGCTGGTTCAAGTTTCCCTTGTTATCCTTCACCACCCCGAGTGTGTTTTATCCATTACAACATCATCCAAACACCAAATTAGCTAAAACCATCATTCATTAAGTCATAGAGAGAATTACATAATAATCCTAAAAAAAATTAAAAACAAAGCAGAAAATAAAATTAAAGGGTCCTAAATTAGATAGGTCAAGTGATAAGTAAAATCATCCTATGGAGCTCTACGAGTACAATAAGAACCAAAACTCCGGAAATAGTTTTCCGGTATCTAAAAGCTTTGTAGAACTCCGAGCCGAGGGGTGTTAAAGCCATTCTTCTATCTCTCTTGGGAGGAAGAAGGCGGCGTCATTCTCCTCAACATCCTGTGAAGGAGGAGCGACACCAACCGGAACCCCTTGTAGTACGTCCCGAGGGGGCTCTGAATGCATGGCGTACTATTCAGCTGGTATGATGACTTCGGGAACCACATTCCATGCCCTTTTGGTAATGATTGGAACCAAAGGAGGAGAAGCGAGAATGTTCAACCTTTGGTGCAAAAGGTTGACCTCTCGAAGACATCCTTCTAGTCCCACCGTCAAATGATTGATACGGTCGACCAATGCTTCTTCCACTCCTGTTATTTCATCAATGGCCTCTCTTAAAGCATAAACATAGTTTACAAGAGAATCTTCAACCGTTGATGACCTTCTTCCTTGTCGGTTGTTCCTGGAGAGCGATGAAGATGTGTCGTTATTTCTGCTCGCCATTCTGAGAAGACATACCGAAAAGAGCTCAATTTTATGTAACAGTACCTCGGACACGGCCCCGTGTTCAGATGTCAGCAGATTTTTGGAACAAGGAATCTTGGTGTTTTAATTTGTTTTTGTGATTTTTAAAACGTTTTTAAGCAGAAACAACTTAAAACATTGTTGTAGAACTTATTTTTAACAAGTTTCCTTGAATAAAAATCTAACAAACATCTCAATAAGGCTTGGAATTATGGAGATTTCAAGCTCTAATGGATGTGTTAAGAGAAATTGAAGAAGAAGGTAATGGATAAAAGTGGAAAAGACAAGATGGTTGTTGGGAACCTTCTTTAGAATATACCTAGGATGGTATGTGGGAAGATCCACCAGATCTTTGTCTTTGGAGTGGTCCATATGTGCAGGAATCTTGCTGTATTTATAGAAAATGACAGCATGCTGCACACGGCCCTGTGTTGGCTGGACACGGCCCCTGTGCAGGTGGAATCCTGACATATTTTGTCCGTATTCTGACACGAAATCAGACGGGAATCTTTGGGTGGACACGGGGGCGTGTTGACCTGGACACGGCCCCGTGTCTAGAAGCTGTCTTAAGGAGTTTGTCTATTTTTAAGGAACTTTTCCGGATCGGGTGGTTCCTTACTAGATGGAACAACCCCAAAGTGCCTAAGATACCTTAATTGCTCTAGATTAAGACGAGAACGCAAGAGGTTGTCGGTGAGGGTGATTCCTATGCTATATGTAGGTGGACAAGTTCAACCCTTTCCCGGGCTCTCGTTAAAGAAGGTGTATGCCGAATCGCTCAGGTATATGTATGCATCGAACGAAGTCGATAGGGAGTCCTTCATGGCACAATCGACACAGGGACGACTATCGCTCGAGTCCTCACTAGAGTTAGAGGTAACATCGGGAACAACGAAGTTGTTTTTATTTGAATGTGATCCCAACAATTCTTCTTGGTTATTGTCTTGAGATAAATTATTGAAATCTATCCTAAGTTCTTCTAACCAATTAAGAATTAGATCTTCCATTTGAAATAGTTCATCAAGAAGCATTTCTCCTAAAAGATCCGGTTGAGAGCATTCGAGGGAGAGATATGGATTATTTTTTACTTTCGCCCCTCTTAAGGCTACGGGAAAACGATGGGTCTATATAGTGGGGCTTATAATTTAGAAAATAACATTCTAATTCTTTATGGGAGCCGCCACATATTTGACACCGCGTACCATAAGAGTGCCGAAAGTAAAAAATATCAGTATCACTCATGTTTGTGTCAGAAATTACCAACCGTCGGGATCTTACGGTTCTGTTTTCAGTAACTGAATCTTGCGCACGGGGCGTGTTGAGTGGGCACGGCCCCGTGTTCAGCTTACTGTCTGAATTAAAACAGGATTGCCAGTTCCAATGATTGGGCACGGGGCGTGTTTAGCGGGCACGGCCCGTGCTGAGTTCTGCAGAAGCTGAAAAATTAAGAAAAATCCTAAAAAAAACAAAAAAATAAGAAAAACGATTCGGCCGCTGATTCCTAACTTTCTTAAAATCCTTGTGTCCCCGGTAGCGGCGCCAAAAACTTGATGCGTGTGAAGTGTGTACGGTTTTTAAAGTATATTTTAAGCCCTTTTACACTTTTTAGTCAAGTTTTAAATTTATAAAACACGATATTTACTAACACTAAACACACATATGGGCAAGTGCACCCATCATGAGCGTAGTATAGTGTTGGTAAGATACCGAGGTCGTCCAAGGACACAAGAGCTTTTAGTACCGGTTTATCCTCAACGTCTAATCAAATCAAAAGTTTAGAAAAAAGGTTTTAAAACTAGAAAAATAAAAACCAACTAAAATGCTGAAAAAATAAAAATAAAAATAAAAACAGATAGACAAGATAAATCACTTGGCTCCGACTCGTGTTTAGTGTAACCTTTGATTATTTCCGCACTTTTGTACTTTTTAAGAGATTATCTTAGTTATTGTAGTAGGCCCCTCTTTTGAAGGTGACGTTACCCTCAACCCAGTAGTTTGAGTCAACAAGGATACAATCCTAAAGGGTCGGATTATTGAAAGATAATTAATTAAGTTATTAATGCATATTATGGTAGGCCCCTCTTTTGAAGGTGACGTTACCCTCGGCTAAGTAGTCTGAGTCAGCAGGGATACAGTCCTAAGTAGCCGGGTTAAAGTATTAATAGTAGCTTACATATGAGGGGATCAAAGAGTTTGGACCCCCGCCATCCAATACCGGTGGGTATTGAAGGAGGTCCTACTAAATTTGACCGAGGTCCGTGCATGATCTATACACTGAACAAGGCAAGACTCTTACCAAACTGTTCCCTTAACCCTCGACCAGGTAGCCAATATACCTCCATATAGACCGTGGAGATATGAATGGTGAAAATCTTTTATTTTATATAGACAGTAAAATAATGCCAAGACACCACGGACAAACGATAAGGAAGAATCACCTTCAACATACGAAACTAGTTATTAAAGTCATTAATACATAACCATGTAAAAAGTGCGAAAAGATTAAAAATAAAAAGTATTACACTAGACACTTGTCTTCACCAAGTGATGTAAGAGACTTAGGCAAACATGGCCTTTGATTGTCAAGAACTCTTACGATCAATCTTGGATCCCGAGACGACTCACACACTCTATGATGGACAATGGATGATGGTGGTGGATGATGGTGTTGTGATGGTGGTGGGTGGTGGTTGAAGTGTGAGAGAGGTGATGTGCCAAGGGATGGTTTGCAAATGAGCTAAGCACCCCTATTTATAGCCTGAACAGTAGCTCGGGCACGGCCCCGTGTCCAGTGGGTACGACCCCGTGTCCATCCTCTTCTCTGTCTTCATTAATTGCAGTTTGTCTGCATTAGTTGAACACGCCCCCGTGTGCAGAAGCGTATCTGTACTATCAAGATTTGCCTGGATTCTGCGAATCTTATAGTTGACCACGGCCCCGTGTCCGCTGAGCACGGCCCCGTGGTGGGCGATAGAAGCTTTTATAGCTTTGTCTTTTATGCTGGCACTTGGGGACGCCCCCGTGTTCACTGAGCACGGGGCGTGTTCAGTCTTCTGTTCTCTTGTTTTGCTTGGGAAGATGCTGTCGGGGAGGTCGGGCATGCCACGTTTGTTCCTTTTTCTTGTATTTATGTTAGATTTAGCTGCCTTTTTGTTTCTTTTGTTAATTTGAACTCATTTAATCCTGAAAATACAAAAGGAAGACAAAAACACACTTTTTCCAACATTAGTACTAAAAAAGGGTTAGTTTTATGTCACAGTTGATGTAATTTATATGTTCCATTTTGTGCACATCACTAATGCGTATTGATGAGTAAAGGAGTAATGGACTTAATTAATTATGAGTTTTAATGTTCAATAGGCATAAAATAAATCAAATGTTAATAAGTTTAAGTGTTTAATAAAGATTTATATATATATATATATATATATATAGAGAGAGAGAGATCGGTTCAAATGAAACCACCATGATTTGTGAGAACCGTGAGAACTTTTTGATCCTGCACGAGTTGGGTCAAATTTTTTTTTCACAAACGTAAATGAAGATATTATAAACACATTTGTAAAAAAAAAAAGTAAAAAAAAAAAAAATTGACTGATGCAAGTTTTTTTCACGCGCTGGTGTAATTTTGTACGAAGATAAATATTTTTTTACACTTATGTAAATGTGGGTATGCGACATTTTTTAAAACTTTTTTTTTTGGCTAAAACAAGTGATATTTTTTATGACTTTTGAGAAAAAAAATTTCGGAAAAACCTTTTGGATGACCTAATTCTCAAGGTTCTCACAACTACGGTGGTTCTCATTTTAACCTTTTGGATCGTACATTACGGCTTAACGTACTTCACGTACAACAACGTGCGTGATTTGTTCTATAACATGCGTGATTAATGTTTTCAATATGCGTGATTATTGTGTTTCAACATGCATGATTTTGGATTTTTGAGTTATAACGTGCGTGATTTTAAAATGAACGTGCGTAATTACCTGTCGTACGTGATGTACGTTAAGCCGTAATGTACGTTAACATTCCTCTCTCTCTCTCTCAATATATATATATATAGGGTGGGAGTTGGCTACAAAGTCCATTTTTCCTACAAAGTGTACAAAGTCATAAAACACCACAATTTCAACCATAAAACACACTCAAACCCCACAGATAATAAAGTGAAGATTACTAAAACGCCATATTTGTGGGTTTTGTGTTGTGTTTTGGATGACAAGGCTTTGATTTTCGAATGACTAACATTAGTGTGTTTTATGATGATTATCATGTTTTGTTTTATATTCATAGTTCCACGATAGTGTGTTTGAAGTTTTTATGGAATGTTAGGGTTTGGATATTGTGTTTAGTGATGTTCACTCTGCTCTTTGTGGGTTTTGAGTGTGTTTTATGGCTGAAATTGTAGTTTTTATGACTTTGTACACTTTGTAGAAAAAATAGACTTTGTAGCAGAACCCCACCCTAAATATATATATGTATATATATAGGAACGGGATCAGGAGAAAACGCTCAAAAGTGTGAGAACGCATCATGCCCCAACACATGGTGCGGGACATGATCAGGGTCCGAGAGGTTTTTTTGTCTTTTCAATCTTCTTTTATTTTCCTAACGCGGTATAATATTTTCTGGCGTCTAAGTTTTTTTTGGCGTTAATTGTATTTATTAAACTTTTTGGCGTTAAATTAATTGTTTTTGTGTCACACAGATAATTTTTTGGCGTTATAGCATTTTCTGGTCAATTTTTTGGCGTTTTGTATAATAATTCACTACGAGTCATTAATATTTTCATAACTTAACAATAAGACCAAATGTTTTTTTGGCGTTTAATGATTTTTTTGGAGTTTAATACATTTGACTAGTTGCTTTGCCAGCACCCGTTCTCACAGTTTTCACACTACTAGCGTTTTGGTGTTTGTAGTTTTTGGCGTTTTATATAATAATGTATTTTATTTGTAGAGAATTAGATAACAAAACAACAGATAACTTGATAACAAAACAATATAAAATGAAAAAGAAAAAAAATTAAACATGGTAATCTAATTTCTCTTCCGAATCTTCACTGTCATCAGCTCCTTCTTCTTGAATTTGTTTTGGTGTTTTGAACATTTTGAATACCTTAGCTAGATGCCAACCTTCCTACATAAACCCCGTCTTTTTCAGACGAAGCTGCTTAGTGGCATCCTGTTTTTTTGGTGTGATATTCTTGTTTGGTGGCATGTCATTAAAGATCAACTCTTGCTTGATGCTATTTGTAATAATGGAGTCCAAAATAGCATTTTACACTTGTGTTGATCCCTTTATTCCATGCCTATATTCATCAAGAACAAAGCTTACATGATGGCATATCACTGTCATCAGTCTTTTTTTCTTGAATATTTGTCCATCTTATTCAGCAAAATATTATTGAGATAACCCTCTTAGAAGAAGAATTCATTCAGTGAAAGCTTTGCCATCTGTGGTTTTTTTAACTAACATTATTTTGCGTTTTAAAGTGAGTGGTTTCTAGAGGATATGGCGTTTGTGTTTTATGGGTTTGATCAATTTCATTGTGTATAGACCCCTCTCTTATATGAGTTTTTTGGCGCGTAGTTTAGGCGGGACTTTTTTATTGTAATAAATGATAGTAATAAAGTAACTGTCTTTTCAGTTACTGTTTTTGTATTTACTGTTTTGATCAGCTTTTATCAGTTTTATAGGTGATAGACGTCCCATCTTTTTAGTTTGGCTTTTTTTTTAAATGGCGTTATGCAGACCAAGATGACAAAATACAATAACGGAGAAAATAAAATATTAAGCAGGAAAAATATTTTTTTGTTATTTTTGGCGTTTTGTAAGGAATAACTTTTTTTAGCGTTTTGCTAGTAAAGAGAGAAATATATCATTTAATTATCTTTTAAAAAAGAAGATTACACAGAAGAAAAAAAGAGGAAAAAAATTAAAACCCTTCGTCAGAATGTACTTTATCCGAAAAGTATCAATCACTTGCGTCATCTTCTTCCTCGGAGTCTTCATCTAGATCTTCATCCTTGTCATCACCTTCACCTTCACCTTCATCAGCTTCTTGTTCCTGAAGATTCTGAAGCCTCCACTTGAACATGTCTTGCATTAACTCCAATTTTGAGTCCATTTCTGTGTTGGTACAAGTGGCGTTATGCAATTCTTCTATGAAACCAAGACTCTGCTTTGTCATGATGTTTTCTAGCCAGTAGACTTCCTGCTCTCCGCTGTCGTATGTAACGGTCACCATGTCTGTTTCATCATCAAAACGCCATGATGTCATGACAGGGTCCAACTTCACATCTGCTTTGATTGGTCCAAATTTCCTAGTTAATGCTTTCATAAACATATGTGTTTCATGGCATTCGTTGTCTAGAGTGATGGCAAGGGATAAGATTCCCCTTTGTATCTCTTCTTCCATCTTCAGAATTGCCCTGACTGTCTTAACATACACCCTCCTTTTGTTGTCAAAACTGAGGACGAATCGCCTGATTGCCAGAGCGTATCTCCACGAAACGACTGTTGCCATTTTTGACGTTTTGCTTAAGTTGGCGTTTTTGGTTAAAGATGTTTTTGTAGAAATGGATAGATTTAAGTGATTATGGAAGCTATGTTTTACCTCATTTATATAATGATGTTTTTGGCACGTAATTTAGGAGAGAATTTCTTCTAATAAATGTTAATAACTGAAATTCAGTTACTGTGTTGTTTCATCTTCCTGTAATATCTAACGCGTTTTATCACTAATTTTTGGCGTTTTGATTTTTAATGGCGTTTTTTTTAATGGCGTGCTATCATTTGATGGCGTTTTGAATATGAGCGGTAAAAGACCCTTTTACCCTTAATGAAGCGCGTCCCACATAATAAAATTGATGTTATTTACGAAAACGCCACCGCGCAATCTAGTCCATGGATTGTTTTGATCGGACGACCCATAAGCGTTCTCACCGTTCTCACATTTTTTTTATCGTTTTCTCTAAATCTTGACCCTATATATATATATATATATATATATATATATATAGAATAAGTATAATGTACAAAACTGCTTATCATACATTATCGTACGCGACAATACACATAACATGCGTGATTATTTTTTTTGCCATTTATAACGTGCGTGATTAACTACCCATGCGTGATTATCACCTCTCATGCGTGATTATCACAAAAAAACTGCTCCCCATGCGTTATTAGGGCTCCATGCGTTATTTTTACCCAGATCTGATGACTGCGGCTGTCGCGTACGTGAAGTACGATAAGGTGTCTTGTATGTTAACCGCACTCTATATATATATATATATTCAAAAATGGGCCCCAGGCCATCAACCACCCAACCCACCCCAATATCAGCATTGACATTGATCCACCATGCACATTTTTTTACGAAGCTAAGGAATATAATGAAGGGAATCTATACTATATAATAAAAGAAACCATTTATGGGACACTTGTCATTCATTGAGACTATCTTTTTTTTTTGTTTTTCTTATTAAATTAAGAGTAAACTTCCGTTTTGCTCCCTGTGGTTTGGTCACTTTAACGGTTTTGCTCCAAACCTTTAAAAATAACCATTTTACTCCCTGATGTTTTGTTTTTTTTTGCCAGTTTGCACCCCGCCTCTAACTCCATTTAAATTGTTTGTTTTTCCATTTTGCTCCCCGCAGGGAGCAAACTGGCAACAAAATCAAAACATCAGGGAGTAAAATGACTATTTTTAAAGGTTTGGGGCAAAACCGTTAAAGTGACCAAACCACATGGAGCAAAACAGAAGTTTACTCTTAAATTAAATATTTACTATTTGAGGATAAATGTTGATCATCAATTCTCAATTAAAAGATAACATTAAATCAAATCTAATCGTTATTATATAATACTAAAATTATTGATTATATTAAATTTAAAAATATGTATTATTGAAAGTCGATTATTTTGAATTTACCCATTTACTGACATGTTATTATGTTATAATTCATAGCTTAATATATTACGGGTTATAATTTGTTGTTGGGTGAATAAACGGGTATGCTAAAAAATAATATTCTAATTTCTATTTTAAATATAAAATAATGATCGTTAAATTAGGTTCTTTGTAGTCTACGAATGCCTTATATAAAACAAAAATTATAATAAAATAACTTATATTTTTTTTTTAAACGGTTAAGCTTTTTTTCTCTCTCCATTCTAAACTAAATAACTTATATGAGTATAGTCTACCATATCTATACTATATAATAAACAAACCTATGAGTGACACGTATTATTTATTGAGGCTATCTATTTTTTTGTTTTCCCTTAGAATTAATAAATAGTACTTCGAAATTCATTTTTAAAGACATGTTTTGATGACTGTATGTGTCAACCGATTAAATTACATTTTATTCAACCTTTGTAATACGCAGTTTTATACGATGTTTCCCGTACAATATACGGTGTTCATAAAAATATAATTTATTATTATTTAATATATAAAATTACATTTATTCAACTCGTGTAACACACGGGATTTTAACCTAGTTGATTATATAATGGTCTACTACTGGAGCAATAACCTCTTCGGAATCCCATATCACTTCCCTTTTCCCATCTGCACTTTTATTAGATCCTCTAATTTAATTGACAGATTAGCTAGATCCTTGTCAATTGAGCACATATTTTTCTGAGATCTCGATAAGCTTTGTTTTAAAGGAATCGAGTAGATTGACATTGCGTAATAATGAACAACCAAGATGACTCTATACCAAGCAATGATATAATTATAAGTCTCAACAATCCAATACCTAGATCTGTATACGACATAGGGGCGAGCGTCCCTATAACCATTGGCGTAGCTTAGTGGGGGCGGGAGGGGGTGGCCGACCCCCCAAACTTTTCGCTCAGTAGTGAGTAGTGGAGAGTATGTAGTTTTTGTATAGAAATTTTTGGGTATATACGTTTTTTACCCCTCGGTTTTATAGAATATTTTTGGTACATATGTTTTCGACCCCCCGGTTGAAAATCTCAAGTTTCGCCACTGTCCATAACAAAAATAATATAGTTTTTAGGAAAAAAATCCTGATCGTCCTCATTGAAAGTTTGATTAAATTCCCTTGAATATATTAAAATCGTTTTCCAATTCTCTATAGGGTTCATATTTGCTCTAATTCACAAGCTTAAATACTCAAAAGGAAAGACACCAACCTAACCTGACATCAATGTGATATTGCCATTGATTCCACCCGATCCCCCTCCAAGCCAACCATATATAGCCTACTATTTATATACTTCACTTTCAACCCTGAAGCAACATAAATCCCTTTGATGTTTCCTCCTCCGAACCCGATTCTTGATGTTTCCTCCAAACCACTCCCCTATAAAAATAACATCATCCACAAAAAAATAAGGCTATGGGGTGTAGGAAGGGGGAAGGGCTCGACGTAGCCCTTGGCCCCGACGGGGAACACCACCCCCTTGATCATTTCAGTGCAAACAGGGACGATTGCCCGACCTCCTGGATCCACTTCTCTCTATCTCTCTCTTCTATTTCCCTCTCTCTCTGTTGATTTTTATCTGAATGGTCATTAAAAGGCTACCAAACGGCCCCTAAGGTGAAAGGGAACCATCTCTTTCACGGGGACAGAGAGGAAGGTGTTGAGGTAGAGAAATTCTTTTTAGACCCGAACGAAAAACAAAATGGATCAAAATAATATTATACAAAAGCTAGAGTAAAGAAACGCAAGTAATGTAATACTATAAGGGAGGTAAAACAAAATAAATAAAAAAAGCATTTTCAGAAATCAGTGATATGATAGAGTCGCCGGAACCATCTAGGGCAAAACCCTGCAACAACAATCATCAATCTCCAAAGCTACAATCCACACGAAGGTGTTGACCGTGAGAAAAAGAAACAATTGGCATGCAATCTACACACTTTTTCTTCTAATTCCAACACAAAACCAAACTTTTTATCAGTCCTATTTATTATGCCCACTATGGCTGCTGAAAAATCTGACGTTTTATTGGCCGAACAAATCAAACAACAAGCTAATGAAGCTTTTAAAGGTAACCCATCAGTTCTATTGATCCATTTTTTTACTGTATTATATATTTACATGATGTTTGATGCGTACTCTGTGTTGGGTTTTGACAGCTAATAAGTTTTCACAAGCGATTGATTTGTATACAAAAGCGATTGAATTAAATGGTCAAAATGCTGTGTATTGGGCGAATCGGGCTTTTTCTCATACTAAATTGGAGGAATATGGTAGTGCTATTCAGGATGCTTCTAGGGCTATTGAGATTGACCCTAAGTATTCAAAGGTTTGTTTATGTTTCTTGATTTTGAGTAGAAAGTTTTATGAGTTGTAAAAGTTTGAATTTTTTTGGTGGGTTTAGGGTTATTATCGGCGTGGTGCTGCGTATCTTTCAATGGGGAAGTTTAAAGAAGCACTTAAGGATTTTCAACAGGTTTGTGTTACTGTTACTTCACACTTATTTGATTAAGATTGAGAATGTTGTAAATGGATATATAATGTGTGTGGTTAACACTTTTATAGAGGTGATGCACATAGTAATTAATAGCGCTCATAGCGAGCGCTATAGCGAATAGCGTAGCGTAGCACTCATGTGTCGCTATTTGATTTTGGCGAGCCAAATTAGCGGGCAAATAGCGGGATTTTAGGCTTTTTTGTTATTTTTTTTTCTGCTTTAATATAACTAGTGGGATTTTTATAGGTATAGAATAGCAGGATTTTAGTTTTTTTTGTTAAGCATACATATAAAACAGCGTATATAACAGCTTATTTGGATATAATATACATATAAAATATTTCTAAAATTTTCTCCTAGTTTGTCGCTAAACATAAAATAGCGCCTACTATTTCATCGCTATCGCTATGAAGCGTACAGGTAGCTTGTTGCTATCGTCCGCTATTCGCTATAAATAACTATGGTGATGCATTAATGTTTGGTTTCCATGTGAAGCTGAGAAGTTCTTAACTGCTTGATTTTTGAACGCACCGCGTTTTGTCCTACTTGTGTTTGGATTGTGTATTCTTGATCAGTTTTGTCCTACTTGTGTTTGGATTGTGTATTCTTGTGCACGCAAGATGGAGGTGGCAGAGATGAGAATGCTAAGATGGATGTGCGGGCACACAAGGTTAGACCGGGTAAGAAATGATGTTTTTAGGGAGAGGTTAGAAGTAGCTAGTATAGCAGATAAAATAAAGGAGGGAAGATTGAGATGGTTTGGGCATGTGAAGAGGAGGCAAACGATAGAGCCAGTTCGAGTGGTTGAAACCCTTGAGGTGGAGGGGAGGAGGAGTAGAGGGAGACCCAAAATTACTTGGGATGAGCGGATTAGGCAGGATTTGCAAAGATTGCACCTCTCTGAGAACATGGTCCATGATAGGAGCTCGTGGAGACGTAGAATTAAGGTTAAGGATTTCTAGGAGAGGGTACAATTGTTTCTTTAGGTGTAGTGTATGGCCGTAGATATGTAACTATGTGTATATGCTGTTTTGTGTTGTCATATTTGTCTTGTTATACTCTTTTGCATCTCATGTTACATTGGTAGCTTCATACATACACACACACACACACCTCATGTTCTATTTATTTCCTTCCTGGGTGTTTTAGAGCCGAGGGTCTCACTGGAAGCAGCCTCTCTATCCCTAGGGGTAGAGGTAAGGTGTGCCTACATCCCACCCTCCCCAGACCCTACAAATAGCTTTGCTATTGGTGGGATTTTACTGGGTATGATTGATTGATTGATTCTTGATCAGTTAATGTATGCCCGCTACTTCAGTCTTTTATGTCTTTTTGTTCGATAAGATAATTTAGGTTTTGTTTTGTGTTTTTTAGGAGATTTAATCCTCATAATTGATTAATGGATGTTGTAATTATAGTGTTTATTTATAAATTTTTTCTTATTTTGAGTAGGGTTTGATTATGAACTAGTATTAAGCACCACGCGTTGTGGCGGGGGCGAACATCAATGTCACACTACTGTTAGCGACCACTAACACTGAAGTTGTGGTGTGTTAATGCGAAGAAACTAAACCGAAACGTAAAACATATAAAAGAATAACTAGGTCGATCTAGGACCCGCGCGTTACAATGAACCTGTCAAACGGGAAAAATAGACGACGTATAAACGTTTAACCACACACGCACGTTGCGTCGGGTTAACTCGCAAAGTTTAGAATGGAACATAAAACGAAAATTTTGCGAAAAATGGAAAGTATAGAGGATCAAAGTTGAAAGTAAAAAATTTGTTAGGTTAAATTGCAAAAGATGAGAAGTTTTGGGGTTAAAAGTAAAAAAATAAAATACTTTTGGGTTAAATTAAAGATGAAAAGTTTTGGGGTTGAAAGTAAAAAAATCAAATAATTTTGGGTTAAAAGTAAAGAATCAAATAGGAGATAACATATAGATAAGATAAAGGGTTTATTTTTTAATATTAGAATCTTATTAGGATTATGATTCTGATTGTTATTTAAGTACGATTGGTTCTTTTAATAGTTGTTTTCATTCGTTTTATCAATAAACTCCAGAACGCCTTTGCTATTTGATCTGTTCATAAACCTGTGCTGTGAATGGATAGCTACTACGCCCTACTCCATGGCAAGAGTCGATATCCTTTATCAAATTATGAGCCAATGAGAGGTTCTTACACACAAACTTCAACAAGCAAGCATGTAAGACAGTAAGAGAGTGGCATAACTAAACAATTTAACGTCTATAACCTTGTCGTTTGAATGATTAGTTTGAAAATATGGTATTGTTGTTATCAAAAGCCGATCGACCAAACTCATGGCTAGCGTTGTGTGTATATATAAGTGAACAGTATATAACTTTCACAAATAAGGAAGAAAATATACAAGCTCTCACTACCAGTTGGAAATTATTTGGTATATTGGTTCTGGTTCTTATTAGGATAATATGATCTATAAGAGATGATTTCAAACTTTTTTTTTATAATTTAATTATTTTCTACTTCCTTAGGGTTTAGAAAGAAGAGGGTGTTTTTTTTTTTGCAGTGGTGTGTGTTTGTGTTTATTAATGTCAGTTTGTTATTACTATATAGCGGGCGGTTTGATCACATTCTGACCCACTATAAAATAGTGGGTTGGGACCGATTTAGATCCCTGTTACTTTTTTCTGTTGAATCTTGATGGTGCTTCTGTGTTACACTTGTATGCAAGTTTTATGTACTCATATAATATGTGCTTAAATTATCCTCAGTTGACAGCTAATGTACATTGCTCTTGTTGTACGCCTATATATGACACTAGGTAAAGAGAATATCTCCTAATGATCCAGATGCGTCAAAGAAACTAAAAGAATGTGAAAAGGCTGTTATGAAGCTCAAGTTTGAAGAAGCAATTTCTGTACCTACTTCCGAACAACGCTCAGTAGCTGAGTCTATCGACTTTCGAACCATAGGTATCATTTTCTTTAATTATTCCTTATTTATATTTTCTACTGGTTTACGGTTTTATCTGTTTTTACCAGGCGCTTCATCTTTTGAAGTTACATTATTTTCTACAAATGAATATCGTCTTTTCTACTGTTTAGTTGTCGTGGCCCTTTGCATATTAGTTAAATAATCTCACATAACTTAAAAGTGTAATACTAGGAAATCTGCAAGATCACATGACAAATAAAATCTATGATAATGTACAGTCGTTGTGTCAAATGTTAATGCTTATGCATTTTAATTGTCCTCTCCCTATCTTATCATTTTAGGGGCGGAAACCGGCTCATCAAATCATTCCCTTCAGGTTACTGCCGCAGCGGTGGCGGTGGCAGTAGCATTACTGGCTATATTGATGCTGGTGGTGCGGCCCATTGTAGCCACTATGGTGGCATCTGCGGCACTGGCAGCATTCTTGGTGGTCAACACGACTGGTTGGTGGGCTGGCTACACTGATGGTTTCTTAACCAAGAGTCAAATATTGAACATAGGTTTGAACTTAGTAAAGATCATAAGAAATCATACAGTTAATTAAATTATAAAAGATAGTTCTTAGAGCATGAGTAAGTAATTTATTTGATGTATAAATTGTGATAATTTTATGTGTAGATATGTGTGACTTTCTTATGTGTATTTTGGTTCTTTGACTATGCTTGCATTTTAAAAATGATATGCTATAAATGTTTTTATAATGAGGCCTTTTAATGTTTTTTTTTTTATAAATGTAGATGTGGAGCCACATTATGCTGGTGCACGAATAGAGGGTGATGTAATAACTTTGGACTTTGTGAAGCAAATGATGGATGACTTCAAAAATCAGAAATCGTTACATAAACGGTACGTGTAGACTGGAAGTTTTCTTTTAATGTCTTACCTTTTTGTTATTATTATACGGGTAAAATGCCATTTTCGTCCCTGATGTTTGGCCAGTTTTGCGACTTTCGTCCAAAGGTTTGTTTTTCCGCAGCTAAATCCAAAAGGTTTGAAATCTTGCCATTTTCATCCGGCTCGTTAACTCCATCCATTTTCTCCGTTAAGTTAGGGGTATTTCCGTTTTTTTGGTTCACTTAAAGGGTAATTCGGTCTTTTTAGGGGTATTCGGTGTTTTACATAAAGTGGCAAGATTTCAAATCTTTTGGATCGAGATGCGAAAAAACAAACCTTTGGACGAAACTCGCAAAACTGGCCAAACCTTAGGGACAAAAATGACGTTTTACTCTTGTTATTATTATTGTTATCCAGATTACAAAGTTTTTAATATTATTTGTATTGTAGATATGCCTTCCAGATTGTTCTACAGACACGAGAAATCTTAATGGCATTGCCATCTCTGGTCGACATAAACGTTCCAGACGGAAAACACTTCACCGTTTGTGGTGACGTGCACGGTCAGGTAATTCAAAGCACGAAACTTATATCAACCTTTTTGAGTTATTTGCTTAATTGTTTCATCTTCTTTTTACCAATCGTCTTAATCGACCTTCGGTGGATGCAGTTCTTTGATCTTTTAAATATCTTCGAGCTCAACGGCCTCCCCTCTGATGAAAATCCCTATTTATTTAACGGTGACTTTGTTGACCGGGGATCCTTTTCGGTGGAGGTTATTCTCACATTGTTTGCGTTCAAGTGTATGTCTCCGTCAGGTAAAGACTCACATATACCGTGTTGTTAGCTCTTTTTACATTTTTGCCCTTTCAAGTAATCACTTCTATTTTTGTTTTTTATTTTTGACTTTTTCAGCTATACATCTTTCTCGTGGAAATCACGAAAGCAAAAGCATGAACAAGATTTATGGGTTCGAGGGTGAGGTCAGATCTAAGTTGAGTGATAAATTTGTGGAGCTATTTGCGGAAGTTTTCTGTTATTTACCTCTAGCCCATGTCATAAATGAGAAGATATTTGTTGTTCATGGTGGACTTTTTAGCACTGATGGAGTAAAGCTCTCTGACATCAGAGCGATCGATCGGTTTTGTGAGCCTCCAGAAGAAGGTATGTTATAACTTGAGTTTCTTGATAGTAAATTTATTGCTTATTTTAATTGTGTGTTTTAACAAAGAATATTTTATTATTATGTTCTGTTTTAGGTTTGATGTGTGAGATACTATGGAGTGATCCACAACCTAATCCCGGTAGAGGACCAAGCAAGCGCGGTGTAGGTCTTTCGTTCGGTGGAGATGTAACAAAAAGGTTTTTGAAGGATAATAATCTAGGTAAATCTTATATATTGATCATTTTCTTCATCCTATAAATTTTAGCTGCATAAATTATAATTGCAAGATGTTTACTTTTACGGTTTTACCTTTAGATTCTCTCAAACGGATGTGTTGAATAATCGAATGGATTTATTCTTAATTATTTTATTACGTTTGTTTTTCAGATTTAGTTGTGCGATCTCATGAGGTCAAAGATGAAGGCTATGAAATTGAGCATGATGGTAAACTCATCACTGTTTTTTCTGCTCCAAACTACTGTGACCAGGTAATCTAATCTTTTATAATCTTAATTTTCTATACGCGGTTTTATGAATGCTTTATGCGTGTTGCAGATGGGAAACAAAGGTGCTTTTATCCGATTTGAAGCCCCAAGTATGGAGCCTAAGATTGTTACATTTTCCGCTGTGGTTAGTTCTTTCTGCCCCATTATGCGATTTTTTACGCATATTCTCTCTTTATCTTTGACCATGGGTCAGTTGTTGTGCACTGCTTTTTAAATATTATATTTCTGTGAAACATTCAGCCACACCCTGATGTGAAGCCAATGGCATACGCCAGCAATTTCCTGCGCATGTTCAATTAGTGTTTGCTGAAAATGGTGAAGCCGGGTTGGTTTCTTTAATCTACACAACTGCACATACTGCATGAAACTCCTGATACATGTCTGTAATGTTACATTCTTGCTAAAGTTCGTTTGTTTCCGATAGTTTATGTAACCGGCAAGCAAAAACCAGGGTGGTCTAATCTAGGCCCGCCTGTATAATGTATCACCCGTTTAGTTTAACTATGTATCTACCATTTTCATAGAAAATCTGTTTTGCATCCTTTATTATTGAACCTCAAGACAAATTGAATTGTGAAGGACAATAAATATTTCATTCTTCTTAAGTTCAAGAATCATAGGTGTGGTTGAAACGCGTCGGGTTCAAAGGTGGTGTAAATGAGTCAAGCCGAGCCTGGCTTCTGGGGCGTTTCTAGCTTTTTGTGTAAAGGCTAGAGTTTGTGTTGAGTAATTTTTCAAGTTTGAGCTTGATTTGGGCTCTATATTTTAGTTATATACATATATATAATTGTAGGGAGAGGATCATGAGAAAACTAGATATAAATGAGAAAACCAAAAAAGCACTAAAAAGGAGGGGGGAGCCTTTTAATGAAGGAGGGGTAAAATTGAAAAAAAAAATATATAACTTTTCAAACATTTCTCATTTCTCCATACGTTATCATTTTAAAACAAAAATGGCACCATAAGATCACAAATTTTTGTATCTTTCATTCAAGTATATTCGAGTATATTTTTATGACATAAAAAAAGATTTATGGTGTCTTGTTTCAATACTATTATTATAGTAGTGCACATGTGCAATATAACATGTACTACAATTGCATTACATGCTTAAAATTAGCTTTTTGAGTCTAGTTTAGCTTTTAAGGTTAGTTTTTTTGGAGGTTTAGGATTAGGTTTTTGGGTGTGGGGGGAGAGGGGGGGTTTAGGTTTTTGGGGTGTGGGGGTGTGGGGGGGGGGGGGGGGTTTAGGTTTTTTTCGGGTTTACAATTGCATTACATGATTAAAATTAGCTTTTTGAGTCTAGTTTAGCTTTTAGGGTTAGTTTTTTTGAAGGTTTAGGATTAGGATTAGGTTTTTGGGTGTAGGGGGAGGGGGGTTTAGGTTTTTGGGGGGGGGGGGGGTTTAGGTTTTTTTCGGGTTTATGTTTAGGGTTTAGTTTTAGGTTTTTGGGGGGTGGGGGTGGGGGGTTTAGGTTTTTGGGGGGTGTCGGTGGGGGTGGGTTAAGTGGTTTAAGCTTTATGTATTAGTGCACATGTGCAGTACAACAAAAAAAAAAAAAATTTTTGAAATTTTTTTTCTAGGCATAAAAACTAGCGATTTTTTTATTAAAAATTGTAAAAAAAAAAAAATTGGTATGTTTTTAGGCTTTTTTGGTTTTCTCATTTAAACTAGTTTTCTTATGATTCATCCCCTATAATTGTATACGTATATATTTATAATTTAAATTATATATAGAATTTTATCCATAATTTTGTTTTGTATATCATTATTCAGTTTATGTATTTATAAATATTGGGTTTGTTGCAAACCTAGTTAAGTTTGGTATATGAAGTTAACCTTGATTCAATTCGAGTTTTATTGAACACATCTCGAGTTAGAGGTATTTGTCGAATCGAATTTTTGGCTCCTTGAGTTAATTGAATAGAGATTTGGGTTATTCAAGTTAATTAAATGAAGTTATTTATACTTTCCATCTTCAAAACCTCTGTTAGGTATCATAATATAAATTTACGAAACTAATAAAACATACCACGACCAAAATCAAATTCACAATAAGCAAAATTTTTAAATATAGTACCAAGAACCCATGTTTTGTGAATTATATATGAAGATGGTTGATTTATTAAAGAATCTCAACATTAAGAACCCATGTTTTTTTTTAATATAATTTGAATATTCGACCAAAAACTCAAATTTGAATTTCATCCATAACTAGTTGATTTTCAACTCGCGCATTGCGGCGGGGACCCAATATCTGCAAAAAGCGTGTCAGCAGCAGATACCGAATATCAAAACATAAATAAAAATGACGTGGTAAGGATGGTCATTTCGTCCTAAAAAAACGATTTTATATAACCTAATATATAATAATAGGACCCACACGTCCTACACGTTGAAAATTCGGTTGTTTTCAATTTAGTTATTACGGTGCTAACACGTTAAAATATTGATGAGCTCGGTACCGGTAACGACACCGAAAGTACCGATCCGGAAAATTATCGAAATTAGGTACCGGCACCGAAAATGCTCGGTACAATACGGTATGGTATTTGAAGGTAAAAATCAATAAATACAGGTATGGTGCTAGACCGGTGTCGAACCGAAAGTAACGATTCTGAAAACGCCAAAAGGTTGGTACCAAATTGGTAATGAAAATGATTTGGTAATAGTAAAATTGGTACCGATACGATACCGGTTTGATTACAGGATTTGATACGATTTGCTCATCAATAATCTAAATATCCAAGTTAATTTTACATGGTACAATTCATTCATTACAGAAAAAAGACAAAAAAGAAAGCAAAATAAGTTGTTGTGTATATAAAATCTCAATCAAACGAAATACAGTTTACTTACTGTGTGTATGAAAAGTAATCTAAACGGTGCAATTACTTGCATTGCTACGTTGCTACAGAATTTGATGAGCTCAGTACGAACCGGTACCGAAAATACCGTAACCGAAATCTCCAAAAGTGTGTACCGGTACCCAATACTATTTGTTGTACCGGTACCCAATACTATTTGTTTATCCCTAAATGAACTTACTGTTCATTCAGTTCAAAAATTAGTATATATATAGGAGAACTAGGTTATCACCCGGGTGGCAACCCGGGTTAGAGAAAACTATTAAGATAAATATCAAGTGTATAAATAAAATACAAAGTCTCGTGTTTCATAAATTAGTGATACAGTGGATATACAATTCAAAGATAGTCGAGTCCCTTTCAAGATGCATATCCTTCGAGTTACCAAAATCCTTCCCTTAGTAAATTGAGTTCCCTCTACTAAAAAAAACAACAACCAAATTATAAGTGTTTAAATATATAATATAAACTTTAGTGTCGATACTATATAATATAAACTTTGGTGTAGATACTAAGCTTGTTGAGATATTTGTTGATTTATATGTATTACAAGTAGATGTTATGTCGCGCATCCATCATCATCACAATAAAGACAAAACTTGCCATATTAATCAATTTAATTATATTGTTTTCACTTAATTCAATAAAACTCGGATGTGTGCGATTGTCTATCTTTAAAAATTGAAGTATGGGTGTCTCTTAGAGAAATCATATACAAAAATGTCTCATCTATTCTTATATGTTAGGATTCTAAGCAAAAAAATAAAATAAAATAAATTTATGCAAAGGCCTAGGGGTCAGGGGCGGACCTACTAAGGGGGGTAGGGGTGATTACCACTCACCACCCATTTATCACTTACAACATCCAATCAAGTTTCGCCATGTCATCAACCATTATTCCATCACTCACAACCTTTTTTTGGGGAAATGCCAATCACTCACCACCACACCCAATAATTTCCCCCCAACCAACAATTTCCCTCACAACCCTCAAATTATCAATCAATGTTCACGCGTTAAAATATTGGGGTGGCGGTGGTTTCCTGCAATCTTCCACGCGTTGAAGTTGGCCATCACGCACAAAAAAATGCCCACCCCATGTCCCCTAAGGAGAGTGGATGGGCAAGCGCACCCTCTGAAAAAAATTAGCATATTTTATTGGGCAAAATCCCTTGAAAATATGATTAACCCCTAAGAGTTGAAAAGTTGGTAAACAAAACAAAAATACATGGCTTTAATAGTGGATTTCATTTAAATGCTTTTCTAGCAAATTTAGCCACGGAAATGAAAATATGTGTATTTGTCATGATATGGTAGCAAAGTGGTTGCAATTTTTCTCACCTTTTTATTTTTGGTGGCAATTTATGAGAAAAATACGCAAAAACACGAAAAATAAAAAGGTATTTATTAATTGTGACCATCTTTATTTGGTGACAACATAAAAAACTCAAATAGACCGGGTTATTTTTTAGTGGATCGCGCTTCAAAATCAATTCTTTTCACAAGACACTCACCAACTCTTTCTCTCTCTATTCTTCACAAAAAGCACAAACCCCACTCTCTCTCACCATTTTTGATCTTTCTTTTCTTCTTGATTTTACAATTTTTGATCTTGATAAAAAACAGAGCTAACCCATATCATGATTTCTCAATGCTTCTTATTCCCCATCTCAATTTTTGATCTTGATAAAAAACAGAGCTAACCCGGCGAAGACACAGCGGCAGCAGAGGTGGAACCACCCTGCACCACCACCGCCGCAACCACCACAGCCGGAAATCAACGCCAATCGATACGTATTCGCCGCAACCACACCCTACCCTTCCCAATACCCTAACCCTAACCCTAATGCATCTGCCCCTCATCCCGCTTATTACCAATACCCCACCAGAGCATACTACCCGCCGCCGTCGCCGGCAGCACCGTTACCTGCTCCATACGATCACCACCACCGTGTGCCGGTGGACCCTGCCACTCAGGCGGTGGTGGGTGGGAGGTACCCTTGTGGGCCTGCGATGCACTCGCCTACACCTTATGTTGATCACCAAAAGGCGGTTACTATTAGGAATGATGTTAATCTCAAGAAAGAAACTTTGAAAGGTAACCTGATGAACAACACCCTGGGAAGTTTCTTGTTGTTTTTACTTATGATGCCACTGTTGCTGGAAGGTAAAATTTTCATTCTTTGTTTTGACTTTTTGTCAACATTCTCTTGATCGTGTATATTTACTGTTATGAGTATGGATTGACTGGGATGGTTGTGTGGTTTGGATTTACTTTGACTGGTTTACTGATCTATTTTTGTGTCATGACTGACTTTTGGCCTACAAAGGGATAATTCCATTATATGTTTTGTTAGTGGATGGTTTGATGAAGTAGTTATCAGTTTTAGGATAATATGCAATCTAGCTTGTTCTTTGTGCTTTGTTGACATGGAGAGATAAAAGGGGACCAATAGAAGAGGGTGATGTGTTATTTCCACTTCATTTGAATCATATATCAAATTGTCATCAAGTGAATAAGTGATCAAGCTTTAGTTAAAAAGTTAATAGTTATAAGTGCGACTAGAATACGGTCTCCCATTAGAATTTTGTTGCTGCTAATGTAAACTGAGGTGTGTTTGAACTTCGTTTTTGCTCGTCTTTTGAGTATGGTCTCGATGATGACAACTTTACTTTAACATGGTGAGAAGCGAGAACTTTTTTTTTAATAAATATCACAAATATTTAAGAAAATATGAATTGGGTAAGATTTAGTCGAAGTATATTGTTTAAGCCCAGGACCGACTTAGTGTTGTATCGAATAGAAGTATGTTTGACTTTTTGCAGGTCTTTTATGAACTTTGTGGCGTTTAGTGAAAGTGATTTAGAGTTTTTATAGACATAAAACAATGAAAAAGCGAAGTAATAAGACAATGCTTTTAGATAAGTCAATTTATTTTACATGGAATTATTGCTAAGCCTCTCGATGTAACACGATCCCTTATAAGTCGCGACCCTAATCTTGTTTCAGTAGAGTAGGGCTGTTCTTTTTACCTGGTACCTGAAACTGACTTAGAGCCAACCCCAATGAACCCAAACCCGAATACACTTAAACCCGAAAGAGTTTATATGGTTCAATATCTCATTTTATGAATATCAATTATCAATCGCAGTATGCTGACCGCTTACCAATTGGATTAGAGAAAGTGATCCGGACAGTTTCTCCTGAAATCGTAAATCGATTCTGCACAAAATGGTACAATTTGTAGAATATGGCTGTCATTGTTGTTGGAGACTTTTCTGATACGAAGGCCAGACTCAGTATAATATTAATATAAATGCTTGCCTATAATAGCTGACAAATTTGTTAGCGTTAACTTTCAATCATTGTTATATGATATCAACAGTCAACCTTTTTCTCCCTTTCTTTCTGGCAGAGTGTTGTCGATTTAATAAAGAACCACTTTGGTAGTAAAGTATTCGCCACTGATTACGTGGATATACCTAGATTTCTAGTCCCATCTCACGAGGAGCCTCGTATTTCATGTTTTATGGAATCTGAAGCTGCTGGGGTTAGTGTTATACAGTTTCCAATGTAATATATTTGTATATAACTATATAGCTGAGATAGATTACGGTTATTGGTGTATGAGTAGCACATGAACATGTTATGTGAATATAACTTCTTGTTCTTGTTACAGTCAGCAGTCATGATCAGCTGCAAATCACCAGTAATTGAGCTGAGAACTGTAAAAGATTACATGGATTTACTTGTAGAAGCCATGTTTTACCATGCAATGAACCAACACTTCTTTAAAATATCACGCAAGAAGGACCCAACTTACTTTTTGTGCTCTGTTGCTGCAGATGTTGTTGTTCAGCCAATAAAGGCCTATATAATGACTTCATCTTGTAAAGAAAAAGGAACTCTTATTGCCTTGGAGTCAATGTTAACAGAGGTTTGATTTCCATCTTCATCTCATCTTCAAGTGTATTTTCACTAACGTATTTTCTTTCAGATTGCAAGGGTTCGGTTACATGGGTTTTCTGAGCGAGAAATATCCGTTGCACGTGCAACGATATGTCTGAAATCGAATCTGCTTATTTGGTTATGTTTTCAATTGTCTCATTCTTTTTGTGCTATAATTTTTAGCATTTTCTTCGTAAGGTACCTGTTGTCGGAATCGAGTACGAGGCCCAGCTTCAGAAAACTATATTACCCCGTAAGTTGCCAATGTCATTAATTTCTGTTATTTCGTACTTTCATTATTAATATGTGATCTTAATAATTTGATCTTTTGGCTTTCAGCTAGCTTTTATAGATGCTATTTACTTGGTTGATGCCATTTTCTTGTATAAGACTGTAAGCCTGCACTTGAAAGTTGAATCCTATTGACAGTTAAATCTATATCCAAGACTTGAAATTGACATTTAAATGTGTTGTATAAACTTCTAGGTTTGATGAAATTCATGATTGTTGCAGGTTGTTTGTGATACTGAGCAGCCGACAAGTCGCTACGACTCAAAGCAGAACCGATTACTTAGAGTTATTTTCACTATTTCACTTAATTTACGAGGTTTTTGTATCTGCAGAAACCATGGGAATATTATTTTAAAATCTGTAAACTATGGTGTCAAGTTCTAAGAGTTTCTTGCAAGCCGGTGTGGTGGTTTAGTGAACACACTTTGTCTCTGCTCAAAATGATTTTACAGTTTCATCATCTATTCGTAATAACCAGGTAAGTGAACTTAAATCCTTTTGTTGTTAATACACATTTACGGTATAGACTCTGCCTGATAAAAAAGTGACAAAATATGAAAACACTAATATAGCATTTAGTTATGCTAGTGGGTTCGTCACTTTGAAGATGGAACCTGGGAATACATCAATGGTAAGTCTTTGAAGACTTAGCTATACCATAAGCATAGTTTACTACTATATGGCTTCCATATATGCCCAAGATTTAAATAATTAGTAATTTAGTATACTTAAGAATATTATAATTAATACATAATATCACATTTCCCAAATGGAAATTTTTGTTTTTAAGGGTGAATTTGTCATTTTTTATTCCGAATATTTTGTATGAGATAGTTAACTTCTAACTTAACTATGTTCAAATTCATTATAATTTGTTGAAAAGTAAAATTTCCTTTTTTTTCTGATACTGAAGTTTCTTTAAAATTTACATTCTGCATATCTAGAAATTCAACAATATATGGACAACTATATGTTTGCAAGTCGAGCACTATTTATTTCCTTGCAGATATAATTTTTTTATTATTGAATCGTTTTTGCTAGTGTTTTGTGGCGTGTGGAAGAAGTTTCTTTTGGCTTATGTTTTTTAACACCAAAGCTTGTTACTTTCGCAGCGAAATTTCTCTCATTACTAGATCCAGGCGACTTTTATTTAGGATGATCCAATTACCAAATAACGGTCGGTCACACACAAGATATTTTCATGGACGAGAAATATTCCAAGAATTTGTGGGTACATGATAAATTTTTTATATATTTCATCAAGATAATTTGGCATTTTATTTAAGAATCGATTTGGGTTATGTAACTTGCAATTGGATTTTTTTACTTCCTCATCCAACTTGACCCGTTATGTATTTTCTTTAATTCTGACTTCTTGATTTTATTCATTGGTTGTTTTGTAGATTGAAAAGTTGAAGTTGCTTAGTTATCAATGTGCTCGTTAAGGAAAAAATATGAAGAAATAGAAAGGTTAGATGCAATTATTGCGGTGCTTATGGCTGAAATAAAAAAAAGAAGATAATGTGGATGAAGATGCTATGCTCAATAGAATGTCACAAATTTAAGCTATGTTAACAGATACGGTTCGAAGATAGGCTATAAACACGTGGTTTTGATTGTTTTGATGTTTTGAATGTTTGGATAATTTTGGTTATTTGATGTTTTAGTTAGAATTTTTATTAAAATGTTGTATATTATTTTGAAACTGGGAAAATTGAAATAGAAATGTTTTATATAATTTTGGGATGTTGTAACTTTATTGGAGTGTTATATAATTATGTAATTTTACTTAAATGTCATTTGATTAAAAATGCTCTGAAAAAACAGAAAATCTGGGCGGGTAAATATGTATGGTGGCAAAAATCAACGTGGTCACTAAATGGTAGCAAATATTTAATAAGTATTCAATGTAAGCGGTTGCTAAATGGTGGCAAAAAAACCATGGCAACTTGGTAACAAAAGGCACGGTCGCATTGTAGCAAATATAGGGTGGTCGCAAATATTTTTGACCATTTTTGTGGTGGCAAAAATTTAGTAGCAAAATATAAAAGTGGTGGCAATTTGGTGACATATGGGCAATTGACACGGGTGTTTTTGCCACCGTATTTTCGGTTGCAAAATGGTATCAATAGGGCAATTGTGACCGTTTTGCTACCGAAAATACCGTGACAAAAACCATGTTTATTTACAGTAATATCATCAAAACAAATATAAATTAAAGGTTGAAATATTTGTGGCCGTAAAGACTAAAAAAAAGCCACCAACTCAAAATGTTGAAAGCTATTCAACATGTTACCTACTAATAACCATGATAAGCAAGTATTGTCAACTACTTTTACCCCATTTATCCCAAAAACTACCTATTTAGAAAATCTCCATTAAATTAATGTATAATCTCATATCAGTAGACTTAATTACATGCCAAAATTGATAATAATTCATCAGATATCCACATAAAAACTAACATACATGATGAACCAGTAAACTCAACAATCGGAAGCAGGTATAATTTGCTTTAGTTTTTGAACCACGTGCCTCATGGTAGGTCTTCCAGCTATAGATGCCACAGTGCAAAGCAAGCCCAAGTGCAGCAGCTCCACAAGAGCATACAATGTAACCATTTTCCTGAGACGAAAATGATACGGCCAAAGATCTCTTGCCAATGCACATTTTATATTAGATGCAAATCCTCATCCATCACCACATGATATTGTAAATTATTTTGACAAATCTATGAAAATAGTTGAACAATAAATTAAGGGTTTAAATAATATGACTCAATAAATCATAAATGTACCTTTGCATATGTGCGTACGATCTCGTCCTGAACTTCAAGCTTCTTTGTTGTATCTTCAGGTTTGGAGTCTCAAAAAAGTAATCATAATAAATAATATAACAGACAACTTCAAAAACACTATTGGTCCAAGATTTTTTTAGCTAGAAGGGAAAGATTTATGGGGTGTTGAGTTGTGTTTCCAAAGGGATAATGGAGCATTGAAGATTCCAGATTAAAACAAAATGGTGAAACCAAATAGTTTAATATTTTCAATCTCTAAACTACCTATTTACTTATAAATTGGTCCATTTGGCTAATTTCTAATCAATCAAAGCCGGTAGCAAGTTGAACACAAATCGATAACATAAAAGCTTTATAAATCGACCCATTTACGGGATAGAAGGCAATAGTTGTTAGATACAGATAAGAATGATTTGAATCTGAAATTAAAAATGGTATTTAGACCATGCGTAGTAGTTTAGTGAATAATGCCCCTACCCTTGGGCGTTTTTCGTCATGTGGCAGTCCAGTCAGCAAGGGGGCATTATTGGGCGTTTTTACAAAAAGGGCGTAGTGGGATAATGCCCAATAATGCCCCGTCAATCATTACACAATTATTAAATTTTTTAATTAAAACTAATTAAAATTCATTTAAATAAAAAACATTACATTCTTAATTTTTTTTTTCAAAAGTTAAATAGAAAATATTACATATCTAAACTACAAGGACCAAAATTCAAATGTTCAAAAGTTAAATTTAAAACCATATCTAAACCACAGGGACCAAAGTTGTAAAAACTAAACTTTTTAAAACCTTTTCTGCATTCTCATCATCTTCTATGGTTTTTATGCAGGTTTTCCGGCAACAGCTCCGGCCAGCCACAAAACCTCATTCCAGCTCGAATTCGTCCCATTCCGGCCCAACCTCCAGCTATCTCCATCTGATTGGCCAAAAAATTTGCCCTTTTGGCGTGATTTGAAAAACGCCAATCGATTATTTTTCTCGAAAAACGCCCGATAACGCCAGCATGTAATGGGATAGGGGCGTGATTCGGCGTTTTTTTTTTTAGTTTTTTTTTAAAAAACGCCCCACTACACATGGTCTTAGTGATTAGGGATATTGACTTTGACCGGAATTTTAGGCCAGAGATAGATATGAACCGGGTGATATTGAAAGCCATCTAATACTCCCCTACAATAGGATATTGTTTAGTTTTTTTATAACCAAAAAAGCACCGAATTTTACCCAAATTACAATCCGGAAATGTGAGCGGGAAAAGTAGAAAATAGATGCATTAAACAGGTGACACGTGTACCATATATAGTTTATTTTATTATATTAGTAAGATGAAATGTCACCTTCTGTATTTTTGAGCTACACTCGATCTAAGCATGGGCATTGATTAGCTTCTTCAACTCTTTCTACCTATTGAAAATAAAAAAATGGTAATTTTATATTGTAAAAAGACTAAAAACACCTAAATAGAATATTATAAAAAACAAATTACCTGTCACGATGCAATCTATAAGGGGCACCCCTATTATAACATCTGAATTAGTGTTGGCATGTATTATAAGACCATCATTGCTACGCCTAACCGTTCCAATTAGGCCCATCAAACAATGCTCCTTAACAAATATAATAGATAAATTTACAATCAATATTTTATGTAGATATAACCTTGGTGTCACTTTAAGGCTAAAAAGGGGAAAGATTTTTAAAGAAAAAAAAACAGCCAACCTTTGAGCACTGAAATAACTGGAGCAATGATGTTTTGAAGCCCTTATGACTAACAGTGTCATGTTACATCAATATAAGATACAAACAAAGTGTCATGTTACACAAATTAGTGATAAAGAGTAAATACAATTTAAAGATAGTCGAGTCCCTCCTTTAAAGATGCATATCCTTTGAGTTGGCAAAACTTTTCCCATAGTAAATTGACTCTCTCCTACAAAAAGAACCAACCAAAACCAAAAAGAATGAGGATATTATAAAGAAACTGAGCCCGCTATAACCTTAGATCAACTGTAATATTTGAGAATATTATAAAGAATCATAAATGACAATAGCATCAGTAAAATATATGTTAGATATATGGTGATGATAAAAACTTAATCTAAGGAAGCGATAATTCTGGTATTGTTTCTTTATATATATTCAGGAAACTGTATTTGAAAATTTTTGCAATTACATTAATCTCGGTATTAGTTTTTTTAAAATCAGAAACATATATCTTTAATTACAATCAATTAATGATAACCTTATAACTAACCTTAAATAGCCTTGACATTTTAGTAAGTATTAATTTTTTCTTAAAAAAAATTACTTAGTTAGACAGTTAGAAAATAATTTTCAACAGACCACTCTAGTTTGATCTTTGAATTTACGAATACGTTAAATTTCATTTAATTTTCAATTATTTTATTTTAACTACAATCAATGTTTTTGATAAGTAACATTAAAAATGAAACTAATTACAAAATTAAAGATTTATTTTATTATCATCTTTAACAACTTACTCATTTTCTTGGGAAAATATTCAATCATATATAAAACATCAATTATTCAATCACATATAACACATAAATTATTTACCGCATACAAAGCAAAATGATGGCATCTAGGGATGAGCACGGTATAAAAAATCCCAAAAGATTCGGTGACGGACCGGTTCCAAACCGGTACCCGATACCATTTGCTCTTCCCTATTAACATCAAATATTAAAATTTTTATTTCGAATATTTTCTTTTTGTTATATGCTTTAAAAACGCTTTCTCTTAATGAGCATCAAACATCTTTTGTAAGAACAACATATTTAAAATCAATCGGCATAAAAGACACAATCAAATCAATGGTTAGCTAAAGCTTAAGCAAACGCGGATTACAACCTGTTGTTAACCAGGTGTTGAAACAATTTCAAATGCTCAACTCAACGCAATGTTTTATGTAAAAAATCGTATTATTGTGTGTGATTTATATACAAAGTGCAGCATATACATTTTAAAAGTATACAATCTTCAAACTTGGTTGTCCCGATCAATTCGTGCACAAAAACACCATATTCATAATATCAAAACCTTAATTAATATAATGACGGATAATGTATTAAATAAGAATAATACCTTCAGCAACGAACATGATTTCGAAGGAAAACAACCATCAAACCTTTAAACTGGAATCTTCATCCCATGACTCTACATATTCTTGACTCAAATCGAATAACAACCGGTGCTTTGTACCGGAACTTGAATCATCAGAGATTCTCTGTGACGATTCGTTGGAAACTATGTTGTCGCTAGATGTTGACAAATGTAAACCAAAAAAGTTTATAATCCGTTCAATCTTAATCTTTTCTTCCCCTTTCAATTCATGAACAACCTCATGACTTTGTATGGTGCCGCGCTTTTTCAAATGCGTGTGCCAGTGGTTCTTGATCTCGTTGTCACTTCTTCCTGGTAACTGTGCAGCGATCGCTGACCATCTGCAAATTGATGTGAAATTTCAACAATCATTAGCCCTAATAATGTTTTGTGAATGCATCATTCGATTGGCATAAAACAAAACCCACTTTTCCCAATATACAAATCGAAATAGCATTATAAAAATAGGGTCGGAAATAATATCAAGAGATATAAAACAAACATACCATTCATTGAATATAATCAAAACAACGAAAGCATACCTTCAACATGAAGATGATTTCTGCAAAACAGATGCACAAGGTATCAAAATCCACAAAAGATGGTTACAATCAAGAAAAAAATAGCAATTACAAAGACTAAAGACAAATTTACATCAACATAAAGAACACATACACAAATCCCACAAATCAAAGAAATAGGAACTTACAAAGAAACAAAAGAAACAGGATTCTTTATACATACAAAACAAACCAACAAAAAAAAAACATTGATTCTTTACATAAAAAGCAGACTATAAACATACCGTTGATGTAAGAAATACCAAGAACTGTTCTTCGAAATCGCCAAATTCCGTATCGATCAAAACACATGATATACAAAATTACAAAGAATAAAGAATCAAATAAACAACAAAATAATGAAATCACACTGGTTACCGCCGATTGAGTTACATACCTTCGCTCTTTTCATCCTAGCCACCGATTTCGATTTCCTATCATCCCATGGAAGCGAAGTCATACTATCCGGAGAAAAAAAAACGATTTTCCTGGAATCAAACATACAGAAAATTCATACTGGTTACAAAATTAGGGTTTATATGGATGTTCAAAAAATGAAGATGAGAAAGATCGTACGTTGAATTAAAGACTAAAGATGAGAAAGACTGTACCTTGACATGAAGAAATTGGAGTTTGATTCGGAAAAGATTGTACATACCCGCCGATTAGAAGGACAAAGAGTTGGATTTAAAAGAAGAGGTTAGAGTTTTTGTGTGAATTGATTAGATAATGGTTGTTACTTGAAGATAAAGGTCAGTGATTTGAAGGAGATGTCATAGTTCACTGGGAATAATAGAAAGATGATGAAGTAGAACAACAAAGGGGAAGGAAGGTTTCAGGGCAGGAAGAGAAGCGGCTGTGAAAGAGGAAGGAAGGGGAGGCTAGGGTTTAGAACAGGGATTACAAAAGGAGCGGGATTTAGAAGGTATTTATATCCGGGTCAAAACCCGGATCCCGTGTCTGCCCATATGAATAAAAAAAGACCCGAATTTTTTCCCTCCCAAACCCGCATTTAGATGCCCTTATCACGCGCCACGTCAACTTTGATGCTCTTATAACGCGCCACGTCAGCCCTTATTTAACATGTTTATTATATATAATAGATTTGTATTTGAGCGGTTATTAAGCTAGTATGGAATTAAAATTCGATTTTCAAGTTTTTCAAACCAATTAAAATACTGAACAAACGTCTCAAGTAGTTCACGGTTGACTACAACATATTACACCCATAGCACTAAAGAGGTTAGGTTGAAATAAACTGTATATGAAATGACTTGACTTGATTAATTTTATTGTTTGATATTTTACCATTTGGACATCTTAATTTTTTTAATAGTTACATATTGAATTTGTTATATTACCTTTATATAATATTATTTATCAACTTTTCTTGCTCTCACGTTATTATTATTCATTTTTTAATCCTTTTAGTTTTCATCTTTTAAAATTTGTCACAAATATTTTTCATTTTTAACCTCAAGAGTTTTCCACTTTCAACTTTATTCCTCTATACTTATATAAATTTGTTGTTTAACGTTAATGTGAGTTAACACACTATAACGCCTGTGTGGTTTAACGTTTTTACGTCTATTTTTTGTATGGTTTAACAACCAGCGTAGTGATTCTTCTCTATGTTTTACTTTTGGTCTAATTTTTGCAAATTAATACGCTACAAGCATGCGTTGTTCAATATTTTTATGTTTACTTTATGTCCGGTTTAATAGTCCCTCCACAAAATGTGGGTCCTAAATACTAGTTTATAACAAAATTATATTATTTCTTTATACAAAAACATCCAATCCTTGTACACAACCATTCACGAGAAACCCTTCTTTGACGGGATGTTCCACGCAAGCACCAAACTCCAACTTCTTGTAATTGGATTCTATAACTTTCACTTCTGAAACCACACTCATTCCAAAAAAAACACACTCTCTTCCCCATAATGCTTTTTCATTTTCTTCCCCTCTTCCTCCTACTAACATGCACCACCCCCCACCACATCTCCACCACCAACCCCCACCAATCACCACCACTCACCATGGACCCAACTGAGCTACAAACCCTTTACACCATCATGGAAACCCTCTCTTCTGACCACCAATGGAGGATCACCTACCCAAACCCATGTACACCTTCCACTTCTTGGGTTGGAATTGAATGCAAACCAAGTGTTAGAACCACAAACCCTCATATTCTTCATGTCACAAGGCTTGACTTTGGCACCCCACCAAACCCTAATTGCAAGAACACTGCTACATTCCCTCCAGAGATCTTTCAACTTCCTTACCTTCAATCTGTCTTCTTCTTTAGATGTTTTACCAAGACTAAAACAACTATTTCCACGTCGAAAACATCGAAAACCGGCTTTAGATCCTCTTCTTTGCAACAACTAAGTTTTAGATCAAACCCTACTCTTGTTGGCTCAATACCTTCTCAACTATTCTCTCATGTGTCTTCACTTCAGATTCTTACGTTAACTCAAAGCAAGATCTCCGGCAGTATCCCACCGGAGATCTCGGAGTTAACCTCACTTGTTCATCTTGACTTAAGCTATAACAAGCTCACCGGAGCCATACCCGTCCAACTGTGGAGCCTCAAGAACCTAGTGGGACTTGATCTGAGCTATAACTCGCTCACGGGTCAAGTCCCGGACATAATTGGGCAACTGGGTATGCTTCAAAAGCTAGACTTGAGCTCGAACATGTTCACCGGAAGTGTTCCAACCGGCATTGGGGAATTGAGTTCGTTAATGTTCTTGGCTCTCAGTAACAATGGGTTTCATGGGAAACTGCCGGTTGAGTTGGGGAATTTGAAGGGGTTAGAGTATTTGATCATGGAAAATAATCCAATGTCTATTGAGCTACCGATGTTGTTCGGTCGGTTTCCAAAGCTGCAAGAGCTCAGGCTGGCTAACTCCGACTACTCGGGTGAAATTCCGGATAGTTTTTCTAACCTTTGGAACTTAACTACATTGTCTTTGCAAAACAACCGATTAACCGGAAACATCCCGGTGGGTATTGCGAATCTTTCGCATATTTATCATTTGAATTTGAGCAAGAACTTGTTGAGTGGAGAGGTGCCATTTGGTTCGAGTTTCTTGAAGAGACTGGGGAAGAATTTGGATTTAAGTGAGAATAATGAGCTTTGTTTGGATCCAATGCAAGGGTATGCTTGTGCAAGGCTTGGAGTTGTGGTGTGTAATAGAAGCAATGCACGTGTGGATAGGGTGAAACCATTGAAGACATCTGAAGGTCGAGTAGTTAGGATCAGTAGGCCAGCTTTATTCATTGTGTTTTTTGTTTTAGGTGTGTTGGAATTTAAACCTTGATATTTCTTTTTATCAATCAATCCATCATTTATTTATATACAATTTTTGTGTTTATTATATTATACATTATTATACATTATATTATATTATACATATTATACATATTAATTAATTGAAAGAGGGGATGAACAGTAGTTCTAATATATAGTTTTTCTTTAATATTTTAATATTCTATAGTCTTATTATATCTTTAACCTTAAACATATTTAGATTTTTAATTTTAACTTTAATGATTTCTTTTAATATTATCAATACCGTTCGAACAACATCAGTACTGGTACCGTATAATAACGGTTTAGTTTCTTTTGTAGAATGATGTCGATTACTCTTTTTCATTTTTTATTAATATATAACGCTTTATAAAATTTCAAAAATGCTCTCTTCAATACAATTTTTATTCGAACGGGTCAAATATAGTTGATATTTTTATCGTCACAAGCCAAACAAATACCGACAAACAACGCCGATACATGTACCATATTCGTTTTTATGGTTTTATCGATGTGGTTGTATAAAATTAATTTAACATAGAGTTGTATTCAAAATCATGTAATTTTTTTGGTATCGTAACATATATCGAGTGCCAGCACTAACCGGAGAACACCGGTACAAATATCAGTTTTTATTGTTTTTAATCAATGTAAAACACGTGTTGATTGCTATGCCAAATGCCGATATCGTACTGTAATGAACCAGACCGATACTGCCTCAAAGCCCGCCGCAAAGCGCAGGGGAGTACATATCAATTAAAACTGTCCATGAACAGTGTTTCAATGTTTTATTTTAATGTGTTTATTTATATTTTAATTCTATTTTCAAGTGTTTATTTATTTTTAAATACTATTTTATTCAATCATTTAGTTTAACTTACGTTTGTTAATTTACAAAAGAAAAAAAAATCCGCAACAATGTTCTTTTAACATTACAGTATAACTTCTATTTAAAATGGATATTGTGCTACAGGTGTACCAAACCAAATCGAAAATGACAATGAATGGTAATTATTATTTTAAAGTATTTATTTATTTTTTAAAAAAATATTATCTATCATTTATTTTGATTTTTTTTAATAATCTGTGTTTATTTTTTCCGATATTGTGATAAAGTTTTTTCTTTGAAATAGATAATGTGCCGATAACGTACCAAAAAGTACCGAATCGATTGAACAACATCTGTATCGATAACGCTATTAATTTTTATTGTTTTTACTTTTAAGAAAATGGCACCATATCGTTATTATACCATAAGGGTGGAGAGTATGGTTCAATCACTCTAGGGTGTTTGAGTCATTCTTTACCCAATAATAGCATGCCATGTCAACTCCCCATTTTACACTCAATCACTAGGTATGGTTCAAACACCCCTCAATTTAAAAAAAAAAAAAAAAACTTGATTGGTTGTATCTCTCCTCTCTCTCTCTCTTTCCTCTCCTCTCATCGGTGACTATACACCGAAATCAACCCTCCCCACTCACCGATGGACCGGCAATCATTCACCGTGCGATGAATGCCATCCCCGAATGATGTCACCGAACCATACCGACCCCCCTAACAAAACAAACGAACAACTTTGGTACCGGTACTTGTATTCATTTTTATGGTTTTCGGTTTTGATAATTTTTAGTTTATACAACTTTGTCTGCAACGATATATGAATAATGATATAAATACTATGACGATCTGAATCAATCAATACCGTTTGAACATTCGTGTCAGTACCCGTGTTCATTTTTTTCGTTTTCAGTGGATTGATTTCTACACGGAGTGCATGTATCGTACTGGTATTGTAACGAACCAGAGCGATACCAATCCAGTGCTCGCGGTAATGTACCGCCGCAACGCGCGGTCAAATCACCTAGTTATTATTATTTTAAATAGGAACACATACCTAATGTCTATTTTGTGAATCTTATTTTGATAAAGATAAACACCTAATGCGCTGTTAGACAAGTTGTATTTGAGTTTTGTATACATGGAATTTAACCTTACATAAAGTTTAACAAAATGAGAAGATAACTAGAATTATAGCCAGGGCCGGCCATGAGCAAGTGCCGGGTGGGCGTCGGCTCAGGGCCAAAATCGTAAAAGGGCCCGAATTTTTTTTAGAATTTATATATATTTTTTTTATATAAGCTATATATACTACATGATACAAAACAGGGACACAAAATCATTTTGTTCCAGTGGTAGGTAGACTCCGTTTTGAAGCAAAGGTCCCCGTATCGAATCTGTTTTCTGGCTTACTTTTTTCTTTGTTTTTCTGATTGGGAATTGAAGTTCACAGGATATGTCAAATGTAGTTTTCTTCTAATTTATCTCCATTTAAATGAAATTCACTGTCGAATACCCAAGTCCCTGATGACGTTCAGTGGGGTCTTCGCTGACGTCCAGATATCCCGGTCCTTGCTGCTACAAAAGAATAAACCGTTAGCCTCGCCACGGAGGGCCCCGGGAGGGGGATCCGTGACCAAGCTCCGGCGTGAGAGTAAGTAAACTTGCCGGATAGTTGAAAGAGCCTATTCCGATGAGTGTGATCACCGGAATGTTTCCTCTAGGGTGTGAATCCAATAAATGTATGTGTGTGTTTAATATATGAGAATATTGGTCGGAATCAATGAGGGAGGAGTAAATGAGAGAGCTTTTAATATGATACCTGTGTTTTTCTTTCTTCCTTTTTGACTCTTATATAACCTCGAGTCCTTATCTCCCATGTGAGATATTTTGTTAAGGTAATCCGACGGATTCTAAGAGTCTTCGGGGGGCTCAGACACGTGTCTGACCCCCAACGGTAAGATGACAACTTCATTAAATGCTTCCGGCTGGGAAGTACGATTTCCAGCCAAAGATCCTTTTCCAATCGAGCATTAAATGTGGTCTGTATTCTCTGATCCTGGTTTCCCGCTCGTTTTGTAAAGGGAGAGCCTTAGTGGGCAAGGCAAACTGTTACTTGGGCTTGTGTCTTGTTGGGCCCGCATGAAGGCAACCCAAAGCGGGTAAAATGGGATTTCCCATTGGCCCGTCGTCAAGTCATCTTTAGTCCCTGGTTCTGAGACCTGAGGCTCATGATCCGGGGCTGAATCGTAATTGTTCAAGAAGGAGGTTAATTTTCTTGGGCTACGAATGTGGGCCCACTTCTGACCAGTTATTAATCATTCTTTCTTTTCATAAAACCCATCATTTCGCTGAATGCTAGCGGCGGGAGTTAATCCCCTGGATGCACGTGTATCTTTTTAAATTTTGAAGGGACGGGTGATATGACGGTTCCCTGTGTGTCAGTTACCTTCTTTTAAATACCCCCATTATCTTTAAAACTTCCTCTTATTTCCTTCTAGTTCCTTCTTTCCTTCCGTCATATTTCTCCGATCACCGTCCCTTTAAACATGAGTCGTTCCGGTCGCTCTGCAATTCGATCGGTCTTGACAGCGAAAGACTTGAAGTCTTTTGTCGAGACGTACAACATTCCTGAGCGGTTTTCTCCCACCTTGCCGGGCCCTAACAAATCGGCTGAATGTACACCGGACCGAATTCCCCTTTATACATTGGCGTTTTCTTCTTGTGGAGTCCGGTATCCTCTTTCACCTTTCAAGGTTGCTTTACTTCGCCACTTCGGGGTTCACTTCTCTCAGTTGCATCCCCTAGGGTTTATGAGAGTGGTGCACTTTGAGTTGTCTTGTGCGGTCGTTTCTGGCGAGCCATCCGTCCCCTTGTTCTGCATGTTCTATAAACTGATCTCTGATGGAGATTGGTTTACTTTTGCCAAGCGACAGAACAGTGTGTCGAAACCCTGTTATACCTTTATGCCAACCTCCACTTACCCGAAGGATTGGAAGAGTAGGTTCATCTTTGTTTCCGCTGCCATGATACCAGAGTCCCCACTGCCAAGAGATGTTGGGGCCGTTATTGAAGATACTGTTCCCACCTTGTGTGCTAACGAGACCGTTCAGTGGAAACGCATGTATGAAAACCCAACGAGGGCTTTTACTTTTTCTGAGGGAATCTTGGCCATGGGGGCTTTGAGCCCTTCCCACTCAGTTCGTCCCAAGGCTTTTTTCGGTAAAAAAGGTATATTTTTGCCTTGGACTTGCTATCATTTGCTTTTGTTTCTTGGTGTTTGTGCAGTCATCTTCAGTGTTTTTCTTATGCAGAGTTGACTCTGTGGAGACTGCTTCAAGGGGATTCTAAGGATGTCAAGTTTGTAGTTGGTAATGAGGTTGATCCGGGTTTGAACCGGAGTGTAGGGATGCAGGTTACCGGGGGGTCTGCCCAGGCTGGGGGGCTTCGTTGCTGTGGAAGGGGGTGAGGAAACCTCCTCTGATGGGGAGGAGAGTTCTCCTGATCCCGCCCCTGTTAAGCATTCTGATCAAAGTGATGATGAAACTCTGGAGGTCCATTTAGTTCGTAAAAGGAAAGCTGCAAGTCCTAGGCCAACCCCTGCTCCTCGTGATATCCGGCAAAGACTCCGGAGTGCCAGTGGACAGAAGCCCCCTCCTTCATCGAAGGCTGCTTCCGAACTTCCCCCTGTTGGGGTTAAGGGTTCTTTGTCCAAACACCTGAGGTCTTCAAGCCTTGTGATTGCACCTTTGTTGGTGAGCTCCTTTTTCCTCTTACCTATTTGCCTTATATTTATTTTGTTCTAAGGAGATTTTTGATGTTCTTTTTCTTCTTCTTTTTTTGTGTAAGGGAGTTCTCATGATCCAATAGAGCTCCCTACTGGTCCCTCCTCTTCCCGTGTTCGGGACAAGACTCCGGAAGTAAGCATGGCTCATTTTGCCTCAGCCTTAGAACTCTCTCCTCACCATGCTACTGGGACCAGTAAGCCCACTCAACCTGAGGGTTTTAGTCATCGGTCCCCTTTGGCTCCCCTGTTTGCTGATGCTACCCCTTTCACCTATGTCCCTAAATGGAAAATAACTCATTCTTCGGTGATAGGGACCCCTGAGACTGCTAGGGATTTTTTGAGTCATGCTGTTCCTCCTTCCCATAGATTCATGAATTCTGCTTTGAGGGATGATATTTTTGAGGATCAGTATAGCATGTCTCTCTGTGAGCGTTTTTTCAGGGGTGCTGGCATGCTGCAGCGGATTGACGATTTGAGGAGGGCGAATGAAGAACTCAAGGGTGAACTCAAGACCTCCCAGTCTGTTGCTGCCGAACTTAGATGTCAAGTGGTCGATGCTGAGAGAAAGTTGCAAGAGGAGAAAGTACATAGCTTTTCTCTCCCCTCCTCCCCCTTTTTTTTTATTTTCCAACTGCTTTTTGGATTCTTTATGATGTTTTTTGCCCAGGGGGCTGGAGCCATGTTGGAGCGAAAGGAACGAGCCTGGGAAAGGGAGATGGCGGTGTTGGTGGAGGAGAAGGAAGAGTTGGTCGCTGAGTTAAAGCATCTGAAGGAGGTTGGTTCTGTTTCCCAGGAGCAGCTGAATACTATGTATGCAGATTATGGGATAACTTCTGATGATAACCAGCGGTTGGCTAAGGAGAAACATTGGTTAATCACTGAAGGTTTCGGAGCCTTCCTTACTGCCGTTTCTCAGTCAGATGTGTTTAAAAGTGGTTTGGAGGAGGTGTATAGGGCATACCGGGATGTTGGATACCAGGCTGGGTTGAAGGATGACTATATTTACTCTGCTCAGGGTCTGGGCAGGAAAGAGACTCCGCTTTACAACTCCAAACCTAAGAAGAGACTATCTAAGCTGGATGAGGAGTTTGGGAGTAAGACCCCGGCCATTCTCAAGAAGATCCTGGAGCATCCCATGATATCAATAGATGAATTGAAAGCCCTGTTTTCCTCCGATGGTCCTTCGTCTCCACCGTCTTTGTCTGGGGATGGTCCCCAGTGATTTCTAAACATTAACCTCCTTCGATATGGTTGTAATCTGGATAACTGCTTACCCTAGGATACTTTAAACTTTTGGTTTTTGGAAGGAGAACCTTTGTGTTGGGGTTCTCCTAGGTACTTAATCATATAACCTATGACTGTATGTTGCCATTTTGTTTTTTGCTTGTTTTTTGTTGTGCCTTTTCGTATTGCAGGGGTCAGGTCGGCGCTTCCCTGAAGACTTTTGGGCTGTTTGTAAGGAGCCGTGCTTTAGTCTGTTTGTTATGCCTGCTGGCTTGTATGTTAGTTGTTTAAGCCAATAGGGCTTCGTATTGTACATTCGTTTTGTAATAAAACTTTTCTTTTTTGTAATTTGTTTACGAAAGTGTGTTGTGTTTATGGTTTGTTTGATAAACCGGGATTGTCTGTTCGAGGCCAATCACTGGACAAGATTATAATGTGAGATTATGTTTTTGGTTTGTTTGTCCGTTTCCTCTTGGTTAGCTAGACCCTATTCTGCCCCACAGCCGGGCGTTTGGCATGCTTGATATGCCTTATACACGTGTGTTTATTTGTCATTAGGTTTATGACCGTTCAGGGCACGTCTGCCTTGGTATAACACCTGTTGTTTAGCCAAAAAGGGGACAAGTTAGCTGTCCGTTTGTCATTCATTTCTTGGAGACTAAGTTTCCCAGTACAGGTTGTTACAAAAGATTTGTCCTAGGGGCAAGCCCCAGACTAATAGTTAAATATTACAAAAGTGGCTCCCTGGCCGTTTTTCCTGGGGGTTAAACCCTCATAGGTGATACTTCCTGAGTTGCATGAGGTTCCACGTCCTGGGGACCTCCTTGCCTTGGAGCGTTTCCAGCTTACAACTTCCTTTGCCATTTGTCCATGTAACCCGGTAAGGCCCTTCCCAATTGGGCCCTAGCTTTCCGGTGCTCTCCTGTAGGCTAACCTCGTTTGCTCTTAGGACCAAATCCCCTGGGACGAGGCTGAGCTTTTTCATCTTGGCATTGTAATAACTTTCAAGCTGCTTCTTGTCGCCCCCCTGACTGCTGCCACTTCTCTCCTTTCCTCGAGCAGGTTCAGGTTCATCCGGAGGTCTTGTTCGTTTTCTGCCTCCCTGAGCTTCATCCTGGCAGTCGGGGACCCTATTTCAGCCGGGATGACTGCCTCCGTCCCGTAAGTTAAGCTGAAAGGAGTTTCCTCGTTGCAGTCCTTAGGGGTGGTCCTGTATGCCCATAGCACAAATGGTAGCTCCTCCAACCATCCTTTCTGTTTTCTTCCAAGTCTCCCCTTCATTCCTTTGATGATACTTTGGTTTACTCTTTCCACCAGTCCATTGCTTTGGGCGTAGGTAACGGAGGTGAACACTTGGTGTATGTGCATTTGTTCGCACCATGGTTTGAAGGGTCTTCCAGCGAATTGGACACCGTTATCACTTACCAGTTCCTTTGGGGCCCCGTACCTGCAGATGATGTTGTCTAGTACAAATCGCCTCATCTGTTCCCCGGTTATTTTTGCCAAGGGTCTTGCTTCTATCCACTTGGTAAAATAATCGATGGCAACCACCACATACTTGACCCCTCCGGGAATGGCCTGATTATGTCGATGGCCCATTTTTGGAAGGGCCAGGACGTTGAGACGGGTATCATCGGGTTTTTGTGTCGATGAGTCATAGGTGCATGTACCTGGAAATTGTCACATCTCTTAATCTCTTCGGATGCTGTTTCGTACATTCGAGGCCAATAGAATCCCGCATTCATTGCCTTTGCTACTACCGTTCTTGGCCCCGAATGCATCCCACAAATCCTTTCATGTATTTCTCTGATCACATACTTAGCTTCTTCCATGTCAACACACTTCAGGGATGGGCCCAGGTATGATCTTCGGTAAAGTTCTCCGTTAACCAGCTCATATTGTAAGGCTTTTACTCTTACCTTTCTGGCTGCCCAGTCTCCCTCGGGTAGCGTTCCGTCCCTCAGGAATTTTGCAATTGGTGTCATCCATGTTTCTTGTGTGTTTTCAACTGCAGCTACCTCCTCTGTACCGAGGGAGGGGGAGGTCAGGACTTCCACTTTGACTTCTCTTGCTAGGTGGTCAAATGCTACTGAGGCCAGCTTACTGAGGGCATCGGATTTTCCGTTTCTCCCGCGGGGGAAGTATTCTAGCTTGAAGGTTCTGAACGCTTCGGCTGTCTCTTTTACTTTTGCCACGTACTGAGCCATGGTGTTGTCTTTAGCCTCATACTCTCCTTGGTACTGCTTGACCACTAGCTGT
Source organism: Helianthus tuberosus (assembly GCA_030545235.1). Lineage (NCBI taxonomy): Eukaryota > Viridiplantae > Streptophyta > Magnoliopsida > Asterales > Asteraceae > Helianthus > Helianthus tuberosus. The sequence goes on along the minus strand of CM060386.1, from coordinate 28,476,685 downwards.
GAGTCAGTGCTAGCTTCCACGTGCTTTGCATTCATCTTTTTGGCCAGCCTCATCCCTGCTAAAAGGGCTACGTATTCTGCAGTGTTGTTGGTGTTTTCAAAGTCCAGTCTGATGGCATAAGTTAACTCGACCCCCTCAGGGCTGATTAGTGTAATGCCTGCTCCGCTACCTTCTTCGCTGGAGGCCCCGTCTGTGAACAACTTCCATACTGCTTCATCTTCCTTTTCCTTCTCCTCCTTTTCTAAAGTTTCCCATTTTAAGAGCTCTTTTTCTTCATCCTCAGGAACTTCTGCCAAGAAGTCGGCCAGTATTTGTCCCTTCATTGCAGTTCTGGCCTTGAACTCCAAGGAGTGTTCTCCTAACTCGACTGCCCACTTAGCCAGTCGTCGCGACAGCTCTGGCCTTCTTAACACCTTTTGGAGGGGCTGATCCGTCACCAGGGTGACCTTGTGCCCTTGGAAGTACCTCCTCAGCCTCCGGGATGCAAAAACAAGGGCTAAAGCTAACTTTTCCAGGGGCATGTAACGTTCCTCGAGGCCTTTAAGGGTCCTGCTGATGAAGTATATTGGTATCTGCTTCCCTTCCCGTTCCACCATCATGACCGCAGTTATGGTAGTCTTCGAAGCAGATAGATAAAGAAGCAAATCTTCCCCTGGCACTGGGGTGGCTAAGGTCGGGAGCTTGCAGATGTAAGTCTTCATTTCTTGGAAGGCAGTTTCTGCCTCAGAGGTCCATTTAAACCTGTCCGTTTGAAGGCAGTCCTTCAGCACCTTCATGAAGGGAAGGGTCCTGTCAGCTACTTTTGATAAAAAGCGGTTTAATGCGATTAGCCTTCCGTTCAGCCGTTGGATGTCTTTCAGGGACCTGGGGGATCGCATTTCAGCCACGGCTTGAGTTTTCTCCGGGTTAGCTTTGATTCCGCCCTTAGTAACCACTACCCCTAGGAACTTCCCTTCTTCTACCCCAAAACAGCACTTCCCAGGGTTCAACTTCATATTCACATCTTACATGGTTCGGATGGTCTCGGCTATGTCATCTATCATGGCCGTTTCGGTCAGGCTTTTGATAACAATGTCATCAACATATACCTCTAGGTTTCGTCCTCGTTGTTCCCTGAATAGTGCATTCATGAACCTTTGATAGGTGGCACCAGCGTTCTTGAGCCCGAAGGGCATTTTGGTATAGCAAAATGTCCCTTCGTCTGTGATGAAGGTGGTCTTTTCCTCGTCTTCCATTGACATCTGTATCTGATGGTATCCTTTATAGGCATCCAAGAAGCACTTCAGGGGATACTGGGATAAGGAGTCCACTTGGACGTCTATCTCTGGGAGCGGGTAGCAGTCCTTGGGACATGCTTTGTTCAAATCTTGAAAATCAATGCACATCCTCCATCCCCCGTCTTTCTTCTGGACCATAACTGGGTTAGCAACCCAAGACGGGTACTTCACTTCCCTTACTATTCCGGCTCTGAGCAGCTTCCTGGTTTCTTCACAGGCGGCCTTCTTCTTACTGGGGCCCATTCTCCGTTTTTTCTGTTTTACTGGCTTTTCCCAGGTGTATGTGTTGAGTCGGTGCTCAGTCAAGCTTCTTGGGATTCCTGTCATATCCCCATGTTGAAATGCAAATACATCTATGTTGAGAAGGAGCAGTTCCTTGAGAGCACTCTTGCACTTGTCACTCAGGCGGCTTCCTACTTTGACCGTCTGCTCCGGGAACCTATCACAAAGCACCCATTCTTCCACCCCCATCTTTTTGGGGTTTCTCAGATGCTTCTCCCTCGGACACGGAGGAAATTACCTCATATGCAGATTTTACCCAAGCCAAGCCCTTTGGCGTTTGGAACACTAGGGCTCCGTGCGGGGTTGATGCCTGATGTATTGCAAAATACATTATTATATCGTGTATAGTTTGTACGATTTATCGTTAATTCTAGTTTAGTTTTATTTAGAATTATGTGCTATTGATGAAAGTTCGGTTTTTCAGGTCTCGATACGATAATTGGCTGGAAATTGAGTGGAAACGAGCTTGATGCTGAATTCGTATGTTTTGGAATGAGTTCAAAAGTGTTAGAATAATTCTTGGAATTTTTGGAGACATAAAGCTGGAATTGTAAGGCAACATTCTGTGAAAAAACGTCACTCGCGTAGCGCTAGCATAAAAGGCATGTCAGTCGCGCTACGCTACCAACAAACAAGAAAATGCTGACATTAGAGTCACTCGCGTAGCGCTAGCACTAAAGGGGTATCAGTCGCGCTACGCTACGGGTTAGCAGATCGCGAATTATTGGTTTAGTGACTAGGGTTTACTATTTAAATGAAGAATCATCATCATTAAAGGAGATTTACGAAATTAGGAGATTGAGAGGACTTTTGGAGCAAGTTTGGAGCCGTCTGAGAGCTGAATCGGAGATCTTGAAGGCGCGGAATCATTGGATCAAGTTCAAGACGAAGAATCGAAGATTTCTCGGGTTTTTCAATCCCTTGTTTGGTTGATTTCTTTCTTGAAACTTGTTACCATGAATTCTAGTTTGATTATCTTTGATTTGTTTTCGTTTATAGACATGCTTGGCTAAACCCTAGATACTACCTAGACAAGATGAATGTTTGAATAAAGTTTGGATTTTTAATGGTTATTATTGTTTGTTATGGATTGATTTCTGAAAGTAACTTGTTCTAGAATTTCTGATTTGGTGCATATGCATGCTTGACAATTGTTTTACTACTGTTTATTGCTTCGCTTGAATCTTGGTGACGGTCTTTATCACAGAATAGAATCAAGCTAGGGTTTTAGGTTTTGGTGAGTGTCTATATCACATAATAAACCTTTGATCCTTTAGGGTGAAAATTGCATAAGTAACCTTAGAAGTAATACTTAGTAATTTAATAAAATCAAGTGTTCTGCTTAACTTGTCGCTGAGAGGCTCGAGTTAGTTATTAGGTCGCAGTGCAGTATATATTTAAGATAGGTTTTGAGAGAAGTCGATCTTATTTCCCTAATTGCATTTGTGTCTAGTAAACCAAGTTAGAACCTAGAATTGCCTTAGATTATCGCGCTGAGAGGTAGATAGTCATATTAGGGCACTTTTAGAATCGTTAGAGGACTGAGAGGAAGTCTAACAGTCGGTAATCACAACAGCCTTGTAGGGTTTCCTAGGTTTCTTCCTGAGAAGGGTCGGGAAGTCTTAGCATTGAAATACCTTAAGGTTTAGTATCTTAAGATCCCGGCTCCATACAACTTTAATACCATTAGAAGTCCATTCCTAGTCAAACTAGATTCGAGTCTAGGTAGTCTTTAATATCATCTGAATACAAACTTCGTTCTTCGTTCGTGTCTTAGTCTAAGTCTAGTTAATTAATTTAGTTAATATAGATTTCCTAGATTTTCAGTAACCCCCCCCCCCCAAAACAATCAAACAAGTTTAAGTCGCGTCAGTCAGTGTCTATTAGAGTCTAGTTTACGTAATACATAGAGTCTTTGGGTTCGATACTCGGACTTGCTAGGTTATACTACATTGACCGGTACACTTGCCGATTGTGTGGTTTAGGTTTAGAGGTCTTAGTTATAAATTTAAAGCTTTCGTGTCTAGTTTAGAGAGTTTAATTTAGTTGATATTTTATAGTTCGTTTTGCACACATCAATGCCTGTGCTTGTAGATCTCCGATCCCAGGTCTTCCCAGGATTGCATTGTATTTTGAGGGTGCTCGGACCACCGTGAAGGTTAGGTTTATAGTTCGGACTCGGTCCCCTACCCCGACGGTGAATGGGAGTCTGATCTTTCCCAGGGGATGTGACACACTGTTATTGAACCCTACCAGAGGGATAGAGTCCTCCTCGAGCCTATCTCTTACATCCCTGTCAAATATGAGGAAACAATGCTCGTATATAACTTCTACCCCTGATCCCCCATCCACGTGTATTCGGGCCACCTTGTGGCCGGCTATTATGGCTGAGATGTTGAGCGGGAGCCGCTGTACTTCTTTTTCCTCTAGGTGTGGCATTAGGATGGGAGCTTTCATGCAGTCTGGGGAGCCCAGGATTCTAGCCTTTACACTCCTGGTGGTATCAAGTTCATTCCTTCTTCTAATCATGTCAACATCTGCCCTCCCAGGCTCCCTTACATCTTTCCCTTTACGGTCCCCTCCCCCTTCCTTAATTTCCTTGACCAAATGGGCCAGTTTTCCCGTTTTCACCGCGGCCTCTATTTCTCTCTTTAGGTACATGCAATCATCAGTTTTATGGCCGAACCCTTTGTGAAAGTCACAATACTCATTGGGTTGTGCCTTTGGCCCAGGTTTTATGGGTGGTGGCCTTGGGAAGGAGCCCTTCACTCTCTCAGTGGCCAGTATTTCACTTGGGGTTTTGGTGAGGGGGTGAAGCTGTCGGAGTAGGGGGATGGGCCCCTTCCCCGGGGCCTATACGGGGATTACGAAGGCCCCGTTCTGTCATGCAACATTCTATCAAAAGCAGGTTTTCTCGAGTAGGGTTTACCTTTTTCGGGAGGTTTTGCGGCCGTGGTGAGCCTTCGGGTCGGGGTGTCCATCTCCTTGGCTTTGCTGACTGTGTCTTTGCCCCTGACAAAGGCTCTGAATCTGTCCATGAGGTTGTCAAACGAGTGTGGGAATTCCTCCCCCAGCTTCTCACATAATTGTGCATGTTTCAGCCCGTTGATGAAACTACTGATCTTCATGACCTCCGGGACATCCTTGATGTTCATGTTTTCCTTGACAAATCTCTCCATGTATTGATCTATTCGCTCGTTGTCCTTCTGCCTTATGTGCAAAATTTCGTTTGGGTTCTTGACCACCTTTCTTTGCTGACCAAAGTTTCTCAGGAACTTTTCACTTAGCTCTTCATAGCTGTCAATCCCTCCAGGAGGGAGGCTGTCAAACCAGAGCCTGGCTCCTTCCGTCAAAGTCTGTATGAACATATGGCACCAAACTGGCATGGGCCACCGCCCCAACTGCCCTGCTCCCCGGAAGGCATGGAGATGATCCTCAGGGTCTCTGGTTCCGTCATACCTGTCGAAGTTTGGAGGTAGCTTCGTTTTGGGGGGCATGGGTGCCTCAGCGATCCTTCTAGTGAATTTTGAAATTTCAGCTAAGTCCCTAGGGAGGTAGGGTTGATCCAGACCATTGCCGCCTTGATTTTCCTTCTCTTTTTCCTTTCCTTTTTGTCCCTTCCCTGTAATGAGATCTTCCCTCTCCTCCGAGGACATCTGTCTAAGGGCCGTCATGAAAGTCTCTAGTGGGTCACTTCCACTGCTCTTATTTTGTGGGTCCACCCCTTCTTGGTTGGAAGGTGTGTCGAAGGAGAGTCTAGCCCTGAGGCTGTCAAGCTTTTCTTGTCTTTCTAAGTCCTCGAGACACTTTTTTAGTTTCTCCTTGTGCATGGCAACGAAATCCGGAGTGATGGCCTCTTCCCTTTCCAGAATCTCCACTTGGTTCTCGTTTTCTTCTTCATGGGTTATATCTTCCACTGTGACCTTATCATGGTCGTTCTGTACCGTCTGGATGGTACGTGAGCTGGGTGGAGTAGCCATGTTGTTTCTTGTCAAACGGGTTATCTCAACGTCGGAGTTTCAGAGTGGGAACACCAGTTGAACTGAGGTCCCACGAATGGCGCCAATGTCGAATACCCAAGTCCCTGATGACGTTCAGTGGGGTCTTCGCTGACCTCCAGATATCCCGGTCCTTGCTGCTACAAAAGAATAAACCGTTAGCCTCGCCACGGATGGCCCCGGGAGGGGGATCCGTGACCAAGCTCCGACGTGAGAGTAAGTAAACTTGCCGGATAGTTGAAGGAGCCTATTCCGATGAGTGTGATCACCGGAATGTTTCCTCTAGGGTGTGAATCCAATAAATGTATGTGTGTGTTTAATATATGAGAATATTGGTCGGAATCAATGAGGGAGGAGTAAATGAGAGAGCTTTTAATATGATAGCTGTGTTTTTCTTTCTTCCTTTTTGACTCTTATATAACCTCGAGTCCTTATCTCCCATGTGAGATTTTTGTTAAGGTAATCCGACGGATTCTAAGAGTCTTCGGGGGGCTCAGACACGTGTCTGATCCCCAACGGTAAGATGACAGCTTCATTAAATGCTTCCGGCTGGGAAGTACGATTTCCAGCCAAAGATCCTTTTCCAATCGAGCATTAAATGTGGTCTGTATTCTCTGATCCTGGTTTCCCGCTCGTTTTGTAAAGGGAGAGCCTTAGTGGGCAAGGCAAACTGTTATTTGGCCTTGTGTCTTGTTGGGCCCGCATGAAGGCAGCCCAAAGCTGGTAAAATGGGATTTCCCATTGGCCCGTCGTCATTCACCGATATTCAAATGATGTTTTCTTTTATTAATAATTTCATTAGTATTTTATTTGAAGGACTCTTCGTGTTAGAACTTAACTAATTCAAAATTTTATATAACAAAATCATGTAATTTTATGGGCTTATTTTTGTTGATCCTTTTTCCTTCTATTATTTAACTAAATGCGAGGGATTATTTATGCTTATGTACGTTTTAACATAAATTTTGTTTGGAAGCAAATTGGGTTAAATATATACGTTTTTATTCGACGGTATAAATTTGAATTGCTATACGTTTCGACGTAAATTTAGTTTGGAAACGAGTTGGGTCAATTGTAATCTATGCTTTATCACGTCGCAACTGCACATTGTGTACGTTTTGAGTTGGTCTACATTTCGACGTAAATTTTATTTGGAAACAAATTGGGTCAAATTTAATATATTTTCATTCAATGGTATGAATTTGGATTACTTTACATTCCAACGTGAATTTAGTTCGGAAACGAGTCGGGCTAATAGTGGTCTATAATTTATTCGTCGGGTATGGCGTCGCCGTTGTAGGATCCATAGCTGGAAAGACTGCAGGAAATAAGGGGAACATAGTCGCTAGGAAATCAGATTCCATAGTCACGGCTGAGACAGACCCTATGTTTACTTCGCGATAGTCAACGCACGTGTAAAAAGCTAATATTGTATTGAATTGAAACTTTCAATGTTAGGGCCCTATTATTTTATCTCGCCCAGGGCTCAAATTTGTTTTAACATTTTCCGAGACGGCCCTGATTATAGCTATCTCAACATAACTTGTATTTATGTTTTCTGTGCTATTATTATACTAAACAATGATATGGTCAACATAACTTATATTTATGTTTTCTGTGCTATTATTATACTAAACAATGATATGGGAATAAAGGTAAATACACAAACACACCTATAGGTTACTATAGATAACAACATAAGCTAAAAAACCAATATAGTCGAACAAAAGACCCGTATGGTAAACTCAGATGCGAACACACCCGCCTAGGAGACGTTTTTATAGTGGAATGAGTATGAATGCTCGTTCTATTGAGACATTTGTAATGCACTGTATGGTTCATGGCATATGGATGATAGAATGATCTATTGCCTACTTTGTTTTCAACTCGTTGTTCATGAGTTTACCACATTGGTTTTTTGTTTGGTTATGATGGCCTTGTTTGTTTAGTTGGTTTATGATTTGTGTTTAAATGACTAGGCTATCTTGTTTTCTTAGACTAAGCGGTATGGGGGACCGGCGCCGGTCTCCCACACCGCCCCCCTTGCTTCCGTTCCGTCGTCCCCGGCTCCCCACAGACGAAGTCGACGTGCCACTTTCAAACAAATAGCCGTTATGTAACGGCTAGAATTATTAAAAAAAAATCTTTTTCACTTTAAATATATACCCATTCTTCTTCCATTTTTTATACCATTTCCTCAATATTTCACCCATTCTCATCCATTTTTATAAAAAAAACACTCCCATTTTTATACCAATCTTTTATAAAAAAATATCTTCTCATCCACAATGGCATCTAATTCTTGGTGGTCCTCGTCTTCTTCGGACGAAAAGGAGATGTTTTTCGCAAACGCTGTGGTAAAGGCGGCGCAGATTCTTTTGGAGGAGGAAGAGGAAGATGGCTCGTTTGAAAACGTTATTACCAGACGAATACGGATTAATAGAGACCGCGAAGGTGTCATTAATAAATTTTATATATTTATATATTTCCTCATATTTATATATTTTTTTACGACAGGAGCGCACGAGAAATTGGTGAACGATTATTTTTCGGATGCACCCCTTTACAATGCCGACATTTTCAAACGAAGGTTCCGAATGAGTCGCCGGTTATTCACACGGATTGCTGATGATTTGGCGGGGCTAGACCCGTTTTTCACGCAACGACCCGATGCTCGAAATTATGAAGGGTTCACCACGTTACAAAAGTGTACTGCGGCCATTCGCCAACTGGCGTACGGGACAGTGGCCGACGCTTTGGACGAGTACTTACATATGTCGGCAAGAACTTCGCGGGAATGTTTGTATCGGTTTTGCCATAATGTGGTGAAACTGTATAGCAAACAATATTTGCGGAAACCAAACGCGTATGATGTTCAACAGTTGTACCAAGCTCATGAAGCAAGGCACGGGTTTCCGAGAATGCTTGGTAGCATTGATTGTATGCATTGGGCGTGGCATAACTGCCCGACTGCGTGGCGAGGCCAATACACGCGAGGTGATCACGACCATCCAACCTTAATACTTGAGGCCGTGGCGTCACAAGATTTGTGGATCTAGCATTCTTTCTTTGGGTTCCCTGGTTCACTCAACGACCTCAACGTGCTATACCAATCGACGATCTTTAGCGATGTCGTTAATGGAATCGGTCCGGACACCCGTTTTACAGTTTCAGGGGTTGAGTATAGACGCGGGTATTATATTGCTGACGGAATATATCCGTCTTGGTCAACAATTGTCAAGACTATTTCATTTCCCGAGGACGAAAAAAGGAAAAAATTCGCCAAGCGTCAAGAAGCTGCAAGAAAAGACATCGAACGTGCTTTTGGTGTTTTACAAAAAAAATGGGTCATCCTTGAACAACCGGCACGTGCGTTCACACCGAAGAGGTTGCGCCTTTGTATGTACGCTTGCATTTTGCTCCATAACATGATTATTGAAGACGAAGGTCGGACGATTTGTGAGTATGATGAGAATGCATCTTACGGGAATACAGTCCTGGTAGATCCGACGCAACATGATTTAAACTCGTTCGCGCTAACCAACGACTACACGCATGCAAACCTTCAACAGGATTTGGTAGAACATATATGGAACAACGTAAACGTCGGGGACGGTGACGGAGACGAAGACGAGTAGTGTAATTTTTTTTTTTAGGAAATGTAATTTTTTTTTTCGGAAATGTAATTTTTTTATGTTATGAAATGAATTTATTTATGTTGTTTTATGTTGTATTTTTTAATTTTTATAAAGTTTTTATTAAGTTAATAAAAAAATCTTAGAAAATTATAAAATATTAAGGTGGGGTAGCCCCATCCTCCACCACCCTCAAAAGTGAAGGAGACCCATCCCCCATGAGCCGGTGATGTGGCGCCTACGTGGCGGCCCATTCTCATGGGGATGGACCTCACCATACCCTCTAGTCTTAGGGTGGTCTTGTGATAACAACTAGTGAAGAGTGATAGTACACCACCAAAAGTGCGCTATCACTCCTGGATGAGAGGTAACACGTGATGTACATCGCTAGTGGATAGGAGTGTATGATGGTGGGTTTGACTTTGGTGTCGAGATGTGATTGGTGAAGGTGTGTGTGTTTGAGTTTGGTGTTGAGGTGTTAAGTTATGATTGAGTGATGAGTGATAACCACCACTCATGTGATAGAGTAAATTGTGATGGAATGTAATGGAGTGAGATGTCAATTGGTGATTAGGTGTAGTGTGTAATGACCACCCCTTTCACCCTTATGATTGTTTCACTTATCCCTCTCCATGGTCCATCATCCATGTACACGAAAGGCAGAAGGTGCTTAGTTTGTAACTTTTTATTATATGTTCTCAACAAATTTCACCGGAAAAGTCCCATTCCTGAAAAATAAAATTAGAATTGTTTCCAATATTGGTTTCTACTGAAACCTCTTAAAAGACCACATACACAACATATATGTTTTGATCCTGTTGGCTAGCAAGGTATCATTGACGCAGTCTAGTGAGTTTTTACAAGTAACAAGCTCCACATGTTTTTTTTTTTTTTTTTTTAAAGTTTAGATAGGTATTAGTATTTCATTTTATTATATCACACTTATTTTTAGAGTATCTCTATAATAACTTTTTTAAATAAAATTTTAAAATTGTTTTAATGATAAAACTGGCCCATTTATATTTTTTTTAATGAATTACCATATTAAATACCTTTTTACTAATTTTAATTAAAAATATGCTTTCTACTAGATATTCTATGTAATATAAGCAAAAAAAAATGTTTTCTAATATATTTAAGTGTGTGTGTATATATATATATATATAGGTATGGTGTAGAATACAAATCCACTAATCGTACATTACGTACGCTACAACCATAGCCATACACGTGTCCGAATTCAATTTAATTAGATAAGGGTATATTAGACATTTTGTTCAATCACGTGAGGGGGATTTCCGTCAACAAGAAGCAGATTACGAGTTCGTTTCATAATCGTCTATCTAATTATTGTTCTTATCAATTCGATTTGTAGGTTTTTTGATTGATTCCTGTACCGAATACAAATTGGCGATTCCGAAAATGTTTTATTTTGGGTTTTTCATCATAGGGTTACGGTTGAGGTTTGGGTTTTATTTGATTTGAAGTTGTTTTCATATTAGATTGTAAAGAGGTTGAAGATAAGATGTTTCTGGTTTTATTTGTTGAGTTTAACATATCGCATGTGTTTTTTTAAATATCGCATGTGTTGTTTTTAACATATCACAGGTATTAAAGATTGGATCATACGAATAATTTCGCATGTTTAATTTGGACATTTCGCACACAATAAAGTTTAATATGTAATTTCGCATGTTTAAGTTGTTCATTTCGCAGACTAGAAAGTATTTAACATATTTGGCTCAATATTTCGCACGCTTTAAAAGCAATTATATGTAATTTCGCACAGTGTGTTTTATAATTCAGTTCAATAATTCAAATCAAATAATTCAGTTCAATAATTGATTTCAATAATTCATATCAATAATTTTACATTGCTATTTTCTTTTACTATAAAGTTTATATTTTTATCACCATTTCAAGCATCCTATTAAAAATGACAGACCTACGAACATCCTCTTCTGAATCAAGTATCAAACAGTCTTTGAGAAAAAGGATTCAGGAACAAATTCAAGAGGATCGATCATGTCAAGAGATGTTGGAAACCAACATTTCTCGTGTAGCAGAAAACATGAAGAGAAGACAAGAAATTGTGAACTTGCTATCTCAGATGCAAGTTAGTAGTCTTCAAGAAATTGCTGTTATGTTCATGGTTGATCTCGGTGAGAGGGATGAGAAGCAGTTGAAAGAGTTGGCGGATGCAATAACTATCTTAAGATTCTCGATGAAGATGAAAATGGAGTTTCTTTCATCTTTTGAATGAACTTATTTATTTTAGTGCTTTATTTTAATAAAACATGCAAGTTTTACATGTTCCATTAAATACGTATGTTGTGTTATGGCATGGGATTTGATTTTGCATTCTTATATTCCCCATTTTGCATATTTTTAAGCAATTCAATGTCAAACATGCGATTTTATACATAAAACATGCGAAATTAAAAACATTAATGTTATTTAACAAGTCTAAATATGCAACAGAAATTCAACATCAAACAAGTCTACTAGTCCTTTCCAATAAATGCTTTCAACCTATCCGGGATTATTTTCGCCAAATCTTTCATATACTTTTCTTTGTCCGGCCTTTTATCGAAAGCATTTGTGAGTTTAATTATTTTTTCACGCTCCACATTGTGTTCGGATAGAATGATTTTACATAGATATATGTGCCTCAGGAGATGAAGTTGTGAATTCTGTCTCTTGTTTACTTCATTTTCTTTCACAAACCCAGTCACCCACGGTGTTTCTCTCCTTTGTATGTTTCCATGTGACGCATCGTAAACACTCCACAGTCTACACCGTTATTCTCTGTCCTCCATCCCATCACTTTTCTTTCTATCACTGATGTTTCAAGTGTTTTAATAGCTGGTGTTGGTTTTAAAGCCTTTTGTAGGTATAAAACCAATACCCTTCTCTGTAACATAGCAACATTGTGTAAGTAGATTTTACATAAAATATAACATGTATATGAATAAGTTTTTGTATTACCAGTGTGTCTGGAAGCCCTTGTATCTTTCCTCAAACTCTTGTTCAGCTGCTGAATTGTCAATCAGTTCGATTTTGCCGGTTTTCAAGTGGAAGCACAAGACATAGAAGTGGTCACCTTCAAGTACTGGTATAAACACCAAGTCAACCGAATCAAGTTTTTTTACCTCATATTTTAGTATTATGTCTTCTAAATTTGAGGCAAATACGTTTAGTCGTTGGTTGTCTGTGTATTTCTCCTCATTGTACATGATATCCGGCTGTATGTTATGTAATTAGAATCAAGGTTAAGTAATGTATTACATGGTATTTATACATGTAAAATTAGTACATGCAAAATAATGTGTGAAAATTTTCACATGCGAATTGTATGTATACCGTATGCGAAATTACAATAGTACGCGAAATGTTGTTTTTGTTTTCACAGGAAAACTATCTACTATTCTACATGCGATTTTAACTATAAATAGTATGCGAAATCATTGAATATGCATTTTCAGTTTTAATTTCAAATGCCAATATGTTTAGAAAAACATACCATCATTGTGCTAAACAAGAAGAGTCTGTATGGTGATGATTTTCTATCCCTCTTCTTCTCTTCAAGGTTTAGAACATCCACAAATGCATCTTTTCCGTTTGATGCTACGTACTGACCTCTGTAGAAGCTTTCAAAGATACCTTTTGATCGGTAAAATACATCCCTGACAGGCAAAAATTAAATAATTAAATATTTTGAGTGTATATATTTAGATGTTTGTTAGTTGATATAATTGTTTTACTTACTCTATGTTTGCATATGTAGCAAATATGTATCGGATGACACTCAATTCTTGATTCAAGAGTGCTTCGTGCATGTTTACCACTCTGTTGCAGAAAGGGGAACAAAATGCTTCTCCAAGCTCTGCACATCTTTTCTCAGCTCGAATTTTGGCGGCTTCTATTGTCTTATAAAGGAGTTCATTTAACCCCTTTGGTACCACATTTTTTGGAGCTTGAGTTTGTTTTTTTCTCCCCTTACCTGGTTTTTTTCCCTTATTTTCTTCCATGCTGGATCCCAGGCTCAAAAGCAACTCAACTGATTGCAATTCCTCAGCCGTCACTTGAGGGCATTCAACTTCTTGTTCCTTCTCAACTTCGGTACCTGAATCCGTTTTTTGAGGGTCCTTTTGTGTAGTTTCTTCTAAAGAAACTGCTTCCACTTCTGGCTCCTTTTCTTGCACTTTTTCTTGAATGTTTTGTGTAGATTCGGCTAAGTTCAGTGTTTCTTCCATACCAGTTTCGTTTTCACCACTTTCTGCAGGCCAGAGTAAGTTAAAAATATAATATTTTGTTCTTTTTATTTTTTTTCTAATATAAAGTGTTTTTTACCTTGGACAGGTGGTTTGTAAGCGTATACACCCGTTTTGACAGTTTGAATATTTGCAATAAGGGTGTCTGTCACTCCTCCATCATCTTTATTTGTCAATCCTTCATCATCTGGCTGCCGTACCCCTATAGATACAAATTATTGAATTTTAATATATCAGAATCAAAATCGCATGTTATAACATGAAATGGCATGCGAAATGAAATGTCAAGTATATTCATGAAATCACATGTGTATTTTAAAGGTTTCGCATGTGTATAGGAGATGGTAATTTTTAAATAATATCGTATGTGTTAATTTTGAAATCGCATGTTTACCTTCTGATGCCATTTGTTCCAAAACATTGGATTTTACTTGTTGAGCTTCTTCATTCTGTCTACTTTCTTTGTTTGCAGTATCTTCATGATGAACTTCAGAAGCTGCATTTTCAGGCTTTTGATGAACATCAGAAGGTGCAGTTTCAGGCTCTTGAACCGAATCAGGTGGCACACAAATGGGATTATTCCTAAGTGTCTCATACCACTGCTTACAGGCCTCCATAATCTCCGGATCCCAAAAACACTTGGTTTTTACTTCTGAAACTAAGTTGTTCATCCCTTGAACAACTTCAACCATTTTAATTTATTCTTTGACATTGGCTTTCATTTTTTTCAACAGGTTCTGTAATATTTTTCGATTTAAAATATTATCAATCCAGATGTCAAAAATAAATGGATTAAGTGAAATTAATATTTTTTGTGCTTACCTTTTTGTTGATGTTCGAAGCCTCTCGATCTCGTTGATGGGCTGAATCGTAGATTACCGAAGGTGAAAGTGGAACAAGAGTGTTGCAATAGTCCATCATTTTCTGTGTCTGTGTTCCAACTCCCATCACAAGGTTCAACTGAGACATTTCATGGAGTTCAAAACTGAAATCCATCATATCATCAATGTTCTCGTTACCGTTAGGGTCTTCCTTGGTTTCTACATTTTTTACTGCACGTGCAGTCCTTCTTCTATAGCTTATTTGTGGTGTTAACGAGTAGTAGTGTATACTCCTCCGTTGAACGACCCTTTTCTTTTTCATTTTCACTCTCATTTGCTGTCCACACAGGTCCGTTATCCGAAATATGCTCCTCGACTTTATCAATTTTCGTAGATGTGATATAACGAATAACCGGCGTCTCCACGACTTTCTCAAATAGTTTAAGCTTCTTGTTGTACTCATGCGTGTATAGAAGCTGTATAATTATAAAAAGGAGTTGATATTTACTTAAAATGTGTATTATTTAACTATATACCAAAACAAACTAGTCTTGTAAATATGTTATAAAATGTAGTAAGGCATACCGTAAGAAAGGCAACAGGTCCCACGAACTGTATTTTAAAGTTCTTCCAGCCCGCTCGTGTATGACGCAAAGTGTCTAGTAGATATGAGCACCAATCTAGATGCGGTATGTCCTCAACAGCCTCTACACCAAGCAAACATCTATCATTTGCAGTTGTAGCCTTTGTAATCTCCGCAAAAAAACGTTGTCCAGTACACCAGGAAATTTAATCTAAACAGGCTCCCCCATCTCTTTGATTATCTATTGTAGTTGCAATTAAGCCATGGGTAATTCTTGCGTTTTCCCCTCATTGACTGAGGAATGTATCCATGACAGTATTTCCTGGTTCTTTACTCTTTTCAAATTTCTCCTCCTTTTTAACTTTTCTTTTATCCACTATTATTTCAACTGGCTTTGGCCCCTTTGGTATTCCAAATACCTCATAAACTGTGTCCGATGTAATTTTATTTGGTGTTTACCTCCGTTTAGCGTATCAAACATCTCGTCAAAGTTTCTGGCTAGCTAATATGCCAAACGTGTCGAAATATGGTTGATAATTATCTAGAATAGCTCAAAATCCCATATTCTTCACCTCATCAATCTGTTTTTTTGAAAAAAAATTCACAGTATCCATATACGAGTTAGGTTGACATCTCAACAGTATTACTTCGTTGCTGTATTCGAAGAAAGGCCTAGGTTCTGTTCTATTTGCTTCCAGCTGGCTTTGTTTTTTCCCTTTTCAATCTTTTTTGAAGGTTTTTTTGTTTGTATCTTAGATTTCTTGTCATCTTTCTTCTTTTTTGGCAGTGGCTCAACAAAGTCATCATACTCAGAACTTTCTTCCACAACCCTTCTTTTTCTATTTTTCTTCACTTTTTTCAATGTTGATATTGTCTCTTCAAAGTCATCATCAGACTCTATTTCTAGAAAATCGCATGCTATTAGATAAAAACCTTATAAAATCGCATGTATCAGTTAACTTTTTACCAAAACTCATTAACTTGTTAAAATCGCATAAATGAGTCATGAATTCGCATGTATCAGTTAAGCATTACTAAAACTACCTAATCTTATAAATCGCATGCTTTAGACAAAAAACATTTTTAAAATCGCATGTATCATTTAATCATATTCCAAAACTAACTAATCATTTAAAATCGCATGCCCTAAACAAAAATAACTTTATGATTTCGCATTTGTCATACAAAACCCTTACAAAACAAAACTAAACATATAAAATCGCATTTGTCATACAAAACCCTTACAAAACCCTCTATAATTTCGCACATGTATCAGCTAACAACTACAAACTTACATAATCATTCAAAACCTAATAAAAACTCATACCAGACATAAACCCTAAAAAAATCGTAGTTAGCAACCATACGTAATCTTATAAAACTATAGGTTTCAGACAAAAAACCTTACTAAATAAACTAAATCGCATATGTCATTCAAATGTACTGTAAACCCCATTATAAAATCGCATTTGTCATTCGATACCTGGATTCATCTTCTTTGCTTGTGGTCTGTCGTTGTTGGCCTTGCTCCGTTTCTCAAAAACTCATCAATCTTCCTTGATTCGCAACGGTAAGTAGAATGGAGGTTGGGGGAAGAAGAATGCAATGTTTTGAATTTGGGTTTTACGGTATGATTGTGAGTTTTTGGTTGCTGATTATCAGGGGTTTTGATTTCGCATTGGACGATTTTAACCTTGGCGGTTTCATATATTTATTTTATTTTGATTAATTTAATAGTTAAGCACGGGGTTTAAATGAGATGATCTAACGGTTGTAGCGTACGTAATGTACGATTAGTCATATTGTATGAAAACCGGCCTCTCTATATATATATATATATATATAGAGGATGGTTCAAATGAAAACTACTTTTATTGTGAAAACTCAAAAACTAACTAAAAAAAGCCTAAAAAGCACACCAATTTTTTTTTTCAATTTTTTTATAAAAATCGCAGGTTTTTATATATAAAAAAACTTTTTTTCAAAAAAAAAAAAATTTGTAGTACACATGTGTAATAATACACATGTGCACTACAAATTTTTTATTTTTTTTTGAAATTTTTTTATATAAAAAAACCTGCGAAAATTGGTATGTAAAAAAAATTGGTATTTTTTTGGCTTTTTTAATTAGTTTTCGAGTTTTCACAATAACTAGTGGTTTTCATTTGAACATTCCCCTATATATATATATATATATATATATATATAAGGGAGCGCTAAAATGAAAACCACCTCCAGTTGTAAGAACTGCGAGAACCACCCTCAACCAATCAGAAAAAGGGGTTGTTTGGTCATTTCCTTTTAATGTCCAATCTATCATCTCTCCTCTCTCCTCTTTAAAGTTGCAGAACTTTTATCTCTCATCTCTCCTCTCTCCTCTCTCCTTTTAGTCTTCATCTTCAAAACATAAAAACAAACATCATCCCTACTCCCTCTCTCTAACGATGACATCCAACCCCAATATAACAACCCTCCAAAATATTTTTCCGACGCCCTAATATATTTAATATACCTTAATATGTCCTAAAATAAACCCCGTATGAGAAAACGGACCCCGAATACCTTTATTTTTATAAAAATTAAATAAAAACAAGAAAAATAGGTCTCTCGTGGGGCGCGTAAGCCACCCCCTTGACCTTACGCGGGGCGCGACAGCAAGGAGTCAGGGCCGCACCCGGTGCTGCGACGTGTCGTGCAGCGTGTCAAAGCTAGGGCTGAGTCGAACAAGCTAGGGCCTACCCTAGGGAGCCTCGCGGGCCGCGTAAAACCCGAAATCAGGCCCTATATAATGGGAGCTCGGGCTTTCAGTTTCAAATTACTCAATATCTTTTCTTTCTCTCAAAATTCTGAATAGTAGGCATAATTATCGGGTATAATACCCCCTAATTAACGAAGTTCTGCCCCAATGTAAGTATTATAACCCCGGTTACGTATTAGATACGCTGCCCGATTGATCCAGGGTTCCGTAACGGCTGTCGAGGTTCTGCCCGACGTAGTCGTTGGAATGCCGTCTCGGGGAGGGTATTACTAATGTAAATAATGGGTTATTTTACTAACATATGTGCATTTGTGTAAATTATAGATAATCACTAGGAAACCCTTACAGAAAACCTAAGACAACAATGTGAGTAATCTCCTTTTTGTAAACTGTTTTTACAAAACCTTAAATATTTTACAATATGATTAAGTAGTGATTGAGTCTTTGTAATTCTTCAATTACTGCCGGTATGTTGGGGTTTTGTATACAAAATGTGGAACACGTTACCATTGGACAAAGAGTTAGCCAATGGGTAATATGACCCACCAGTCAGGATTGACAGTACTGAATGAGTAATTGTGTAGATGTAAACATTGTAATCGCTCTCAATACAGTATTTTCAGGTAACAAAATCTAAAATCCAATTAGAAGAAAGCCAGCTGGAGAGCACTGACGGCTTAGAAAAATGTGGCTATAAAAGTTACCTAAAAGACAATGTTTTAAATTCAATAAAATAGGGTTTATCCCTATAAACATGTTGTAATAAGAAACTTGGGTTTTACCCATGTGGTTATTAATATAAAATATGGTGGTTTTACGCTGATAAAACATTTCCTAACTACGGTCCTGATGAAATTTCCGCTGCCAAATTGATAAATAAATGATACCACCAAAACTGATGTTCGCGGCCGCCCGTTCCCGGGACAGATATGGGGCGAGGGTTGCGACACCCAACCTCACACCCACCACCACATCGCAACCACAGCCCCCCACCCCCCGTCACATGCTGAAGAACCACCGACCACCACCACCACCGTCTGGTGGTGGTGCGACGACGGAACCGAGAAAGGAGGGTGGCGGCGAGGAGATGAGAGAGAACGATGTCGTACGGCGGCGAGATGAAATAGATCAGAGAGACGGGGAGAAAGAGGAAAGAGAGAGACCCGAGAGGCAGAGATGAGACAGAGAGAGAGACCGGTCGCGCGAATTCCGGCGACGGCGCCGTCGCCACGGCGGCGGTGATGGCGGTTGCTTCTGATGACGATGAAGAGTTACGAGGATGATGATGGTCCGACAGCGGCAAGTGGTCGCCAGAGTCAGCGACGACGGTGGTGTCTTCGAGCTCCGGTTGCCGTAATTCATTCGGTAAGTAACTAATCTTCTTTGATTTCTGATCAAACAAGTTTTTGTTGATTTCCATTTTAGTAATTTTAAAACTTTTAATGTTGCATCGTTTTTGGGTCACGGATTGCGGTTTGCAAAACTATCTCTGGAACAAGTTTGTATGATGGATTTTGATCCTTTGGTGATGGAATTTAAGGATGTTGTTTGAGTTTGTAAAAAGATATCAGCAACTGATTCAATCAGATGTTATGGTGTTCGTGTGGGAGTTCTTTCCTTCTACAAAGATCCCAATTGGATGCAATGCCTCAAACATTACTATTATTAAGGTTGTAACCCTCTTCTTGTCTCTGATGTCAAACCGATTAGTCTAATTAATATGTAATATATAATTACTGCTAAAGTATTAGCTAATCAGTATCTAGAGTTGTTGATTCAATGGTGGTAATGAGCAATCCGCGTTTGTGAAAGGTCGTCTGATTTTTTATGAGCGTTTAATTTTGAATGAGGTTATTGAGTGGTATAAATAGCGGAACAAGAAATTGATGTTATTTAAACTTGATATTGCAAAAGCTTATGATTCGTTAGCGTGGAGATTTCATTTAGTTGTCTTGGAATGAACAAAATTCGGGTATAACTAGATTGCAAAAGCTCGAACCGATACTTTAGTGACTTGTTACGTTTGGCATTTTGATAGAAATTTTATATATTGTGTTTATATTGTTGAAAATTGTTGAGTTTTGAAAAGATAATGACAACTTGAGTTGTCGGCTTATTCCAAAAACAGAGAAAACTCTGTCCATTTTCCGTAAACACAAAAAACGTAAATAGTTTATGTGATAACCCGAGATTTCAAGGTCTTTTCTCTACGCATTGCTGGTTTCACTACTCTGTTTTCATAATCCTTCTTGTGTTGTAATATGTGCATGTATTGTTATTATGATTGGTTATTTCATGAAAACTTAAGAATGTTCATGTTTATCTAAGGTTTTTCACCACAAACCCTTTTCTGACGAAGATAGTTCTTCGTCATTAACTCACCTGACGAAACTTGGATTTTTCGTCGTCATTATGCTCGACGAAATATAGATCTTTCGTCAAAAGGGATCTTTCGTCGAAGCTTTAGTCAGCCCAGATTCCTTCGAAGCCCAGTAAGGGCCCAGCACATTTACTCGCATATATTACGTAGTAGGGTTGTACGATGTCACATAACTGATCGAATTGCAAACCCTAGACTCTCTCTCTCTAAATCAGCGGCGACAACACTATTTCCTCACTCGAAGGTCTTCGTGATTTCCATCTCGGTTCTAGCGGTTAGTGCATAAATACCAACTGATTGATTAAACTTCCTATCATATTAGGTTGCATAATGCCATGGTTGAGTGGTTTGATTTGTTATTGCTTAATGGTTGCTAGATATGATTGCATGATTAACGATGATTGATGATCTAGGGGACTATACATGGTTAGATTGTTATGGTGGTTATGTATATCTAGATTTAAACATTGAATTAGAATGATATTTGTAAATGATTGATCTATTAATCTGTTATGAGATGGTTAAATGATGAATTGGTTAATATTTAGGGTTTATACGAACCAAGGAAATTTAACTGATTTGATCTATGTTGAGGGTCGAGTAATCAGGATTGCTAATTAAGAGTTGGAAACATGATTAGGGTTAATTGATTAGTGATGATTGGTGTTCTGAGAGTTAGTGAAATCTGGGAACTGTTATGGCAGCGACGAAGGTCTCACCCCACGAAATACTCGTGTCGACGAAATACTCCTGTCGCCGACAAGTCCTCGACGAAAATCTATGGGATTTTCGTCATAAGCACTCTTGACGAAGAATAGGTTCTTCGCCAAGAGGGGTTATTCGTCAGAATAGGTTCTTCGCCGCTAAGGGAACTTTCGCCGTTGGGCACACAGTCAAACAGTAGCAACGTAATTGGTAATAGATTATGGGTTTATAAGATTCTGTTGGTTATATGATGATAATGTTGAGTAGGATCGAGGAACCTGAATTGACTATGTGATTTGTACACATGTTAGTTAAGCGACAATATGTGACTTACACATGGAACGTGTACTTGCATGAGAACTAAGCACTTGATATACGTGAAACAGTGATCCTTGTGACTGAATGTAATCTGTGTAATAAACGTGACTTGGTTAATTGTGAAACTAATCTTGATTGGTAACCACGGTAGGGTTGGTTGATTAACTGGAACGGGTAACTTGATAAATACCAAGCAAATCTAAGGTGAGTTCAATGCTCTTTTTTTCCAAGCATGCATCCCGGGGAGGGACATCTGGTAAACGTTCCGGGGAGGAATGTCGGGTAATTGGGTTTGACTGGAATGTTCAACCAGGGATGTTGGTTAATACACTCATATCTATCATTTAAGTCCCTTCTACCGATTTGTTGTCGGGGAGGCAACGGGGTATTAGTTAATATCGCTATTTAGGTTTGGCACCCTCACACCGTACCGGGGAGGACGGGCGTGAACTAATGACCCCAGTCTTGACCATTGCTTTGATAGAGGCATTGGGGAATAGGGCAAATAATCTGGAGCCATCGGCGGTAATCGAGTTATTAACGACATCGAATCATTGAAATGTTTTATACATATATCTGGTAACTAAAACATGTTAACAAACTTTGAACTCACCAGCGTTGTCTGATACACCTGTCTGCATGCTTGCGGGACGTTAGATTCATGGATTGGAACTTTCTATCTGGGAGTGCTGGAGTGGTCATGGGTTGAGGCTCTTGGATACATGTTTCATTGTTTGTGAACACTTGTTTTGAAACACTTGGATAACGTTTTACTTTATGCTTCCGCTGAACGTTTGCTTTGGTTTAACTTATGATTTGAAACTATTTTATGAAATGAATGGAATATTTTATTGAATATCTCGTTTTAGTTCAATGTGATTGGTGGCTTGGATCCTGGTACGTCACACGTCCTGCGGTGTTCCCGCATGTGGTATTTTGGGGGTGTGACAGTTTGGTATCAGAGCCACTGGTTATAGTGAACTAGGTTTTAAAACGTTTTTATAAAACCAGACTATAACCGAAACCCTTCGAAATCGACCATGGCACTCAGCTCTAGATTGCAAGGTTCGTATCTCGTCTACTTATTGCATAGTATCTCCAGTATACATTCATGTATGATGTTGCATGGGATTGCACACTTAGCACTACAGACTGAATTCATGTGTATTTGCCTAGGTTATGTGATTGATAGAGTCACAGTGTGATATCCCGATAGATTTTTGTGACTCGTGTGTTGTGATGTCTTCTGATTTGCTACTCGAGTTTGAGGAACCTTTTAGCATAAGTTGGGAGGAGCTGAGATAAACATGTAAATCACATTTGCTATTGTGGGTGCACACATAATAATAATGTGGGGTGCATGTGAGTCCCAGTGAGCCTTAACGAGTGTGAAAGGGGTTCCGCTCTGTTGATTGACGTAAACTTAGTAGTCTGTAGAAGTCTTCGTGAGCTTTGACTCCTACCTTATCTCGACTCTTAACCTGTCCTCTTTTCTTATATAGAATCATGAGCGGACGAGGCCATGGGCGTGGTCACATTACGATGACTCAGGCCGAGTTGACAAACTTGATTAACACACGTGTAGCTGAGGCTTTGGCAGCCTATCAAGCTGGTACGAAATGTGCCAAATACCCTTTATTCTTATGTCGTGTACTCAACTCTTACCCGTGTGCTGTACTTTCTTCCGTCCTTAGGTCAACAAGTGCATCAGAATCAAAATAATCCGCCTACTTGTACGTTTAAGACGTTCATGGATTGTAAGCCACAGACATTCAGTGGGACTGAAGGGGCTGTGGGGTTACTACACTGGTTTGAGAAGGCTGAGTCTGTGTTCGCTATGTGTAACTGTCCCAAGGGGGACTGGGTGAAGTATGCTACACGCACTTTGGAGGATGGTGCGTTAACTTGGTGGAATGCCCAGGTGCAAATGTTGGGCATCGAGATGGCTAATGCAACTACTTGGGATGATTTCAAGGAGTTGATGCGGGAGGAGTACTGTCCTCGTGAGAGATTCAGAAGCTCGAGAACGAGTACTACAATTTGAAGATGGAAGGGTCTGAGATCGAGGCTTACACGAAACGGTCTCATGAGCTAGCAAATATGTGCCCTAGCCTATCACGACCTCCACCTCGAAGAATTGAGTTATACATCAAAGGCCTGGCCCCAGCAGTGAAGAGTTTGGTCACTGCTGCAAACCTTAACAATCTGCCCCAGATCATCCGTTTAGCACACAAGATTACGGACCAGGAGGTCGAACGTGGTGCGTTACCGCCACGTGTTTCGACCACTACCCCTACTGCTATAGCTACCACACCTACTAGTGATAACAAGCGTAAATGGAACGATGCTGACAAAGCAACCAGTGCAAGCCAATCGCAGAAAAGGCCTGACAACAGCAATAACCGTAGTTTCAGTCAGTCTTCCTCAGTTAACCAAGGCCAGGGCAGCAGTCAGATCCAAGGCTCCTACGTTGGTAGGAAGCCTAAGTGCAACAAGTGTGGATATCATCAACATGGACCATGTGTCCGGGCTTGCCATAGATGCGATAAGATGGGCCATATGGCAAAAGACTGTAGAGCTCCGTACCCAAAGCAGCAGCAGCAAAATCAGCAACATCAGCAACATCAGCAACAACAAAGGCAGCAGCTCCACCAGAACCAAGGCTTCAAGAAGGGGTGTTTCCAGTGTGGGGACGAGAGTCACATTAAACGGGATTGCCCTCAGCTGAATCAGAACGCCAATGATAACAACAACCGTCTGAATAACAACAACAATGCTGGGAACAACAATAACGTAAACAACGGGGGAAATGGTGCTCGTGGAAGGGTATTTACGATTGGTACTGGTGATGCTAGGAACGACGACAATGTCGTGACTGGTACGTTTTTGGTGAACAACCTCTTTGCTTCTGTATTATTTGATTCCGGTGCCGATTGGAGTTATGTGTCCCTAGAGTTCAGTCAATGATTAGGGTTAGCTCCAACACCTCTAGAAGCTAAGCATGTAGTAGAATTAGCCGATGGTAAAACAATTGAAGCCTCACACGTTTTTTATGGGATGTAAACTAGACCTTGTGAGTCAAGTATTTGACATTGACCTCCTTCCTGTTACCCTCAGTAGTTTCGACGTAGTGGTTGTGTTGATACACTTTTGTGTGGACGCGGCACGTTCGGTTCAAGCCTTTAACGGAATGAAGACCAAGTCGGATATCCTTCTATCCCACTTGGGTCCGACAAGTTTGTTCCGTTTAATTTGTAATGTATAAATGAACAATGCATGTTGCATTTAGGGTATTAGTTATTTGTTTGGATGTTTATATAGTCTTGTGGGCCAAATATTCACTTTGGGCTTAACCTTCACTTGGGCCCAAAGTAAACTTCCTGATCATGACGAAACATGAAGAAACACAAAGTGTTTCTTCATGCAAAATGACAAAGCTACGAAGAAACAAAGCACTACAGGACAAAGCCACGATGAAACACTTTGTTTCATCATGCTACATGACGAAACGTGACAAAATACTCCTGTTTCGTCGTGTGATTGGGCTGCTTCAGGCCCAATGCCTGGCCCAATGTTGTTTTGTCGTAACCTTGTGTGTTTCGTCGTAGTAAAGGCCCAGGTACTATATAAACAGCTTTCTGGTTTCACTTTGAAACTAGATGAGAGCATACCCTGAGAGTTATTCTGTAAAACTGTGTGTGTATCAGTTGTTCTCGGTTCTCATCCCGTTTAATCAATAGATTGTGTTTCATTGGTTATTCCGTGTTGTCACTATCTGTGTTTGGTTTGCACCGTCACGGGGATTCCGCACCCGTTACCGTGTTTGTTATAAACAGGGAATAGGTTTTCGTTATCGATCCTCACCGGAAAAACGGGACCAACAAGTGGTATCAGAGCTTTGGCTCTTTTCCTTGTTTAAAACCAAACATTGTCGTGTTTGAAACAAGTTGTTATTGTGTTTTTCAGATTTTTGTTCTTGAAAAACTCATCATTTTCTGGAAAATGAACTCTTAAAATCTGTTGGATGTTGTTTGTTTGCTAAAAGTTTTATCGAAAACCTTGTTTGTTTGCTAAAAGTTTTATCGAAAACCTTGTTTGTTTGAGTGTTTACATATTAACATTTGGTTTTTGTTGAAAGTTTTGGGCAAAATCGTGTTTCGAAAATTTTATCCGGTGATATTTTGGCCGGAATCATCATTCTGTTCATCTGATCTTGATAGTGTTCTTCATTTGTTCAAAGTGTTCTTGAATATAACTGTGTTTGATCTGATTTTGAGTTTAACTTAAAGTGTTTCTAATATTATAATGCTAGTGTGTTTGAAAATAGTGTGTAGGTGATGATGGGTTGTTGAAAAGGAAGCCTCGAAAATCAGAAAAGTAAGGTGTTAGTTTGAATTTGGTGCCACTTTGTCAGGAGGATAAGATTTTAAAGTCTGTTTCGTCGCTGAGATCACAATCTGTTTCGTCGCTGATATCACCTGTGTTTCGTCGACCAATTTACAGTTCTGTTTCGTCGACCAGGTTCAACTTAGGTTTCGTCGGATACAAACAAATCTTCAGTTTCGTCGCACATAACTAAATCAGTTTCGTCGACACATATTTCAGTTCTGTTTCGTCGAAGCCATTATCCAATCTGTTTCGTCGATCACACATTATCCAATCTGTTTCGTCGATTGGTCAACATGATTCTGTTTCGTCGCTGATCAATTACATCATTGGTTTCGTCGTCCATATCATACATTCACTTTCGTCGACATTACAATACAGATTTTGTTTCGTCGCCAAGTTATTCAACCTGTTTCGTCGATACTTGTCAATTTTTAACAGAGGACTTCTAAAAGTGTGATAACAGTCTGTTTTCAAGAGTGTGATCAGTTCTTCACATACATACATCAAATATGAGTTGTACTAGCCCTTGGGATTGGAGTACGGATCCACAACCATCTCTAAAACATATGTCGATGGCCGAATATTTAGCGAGTACCATACCTAAACAACAACAGTCAATAAGTTCAAGTCAATGGGCAATGGTGTCGAATCAAAATCAGAGCATTCAAAATATTTTGCTTAGTGAGAATGAGACGAGTAGCAACAATCGCCCGCCAAAGTTAAATTACATGAACGACTATCCATCATGGAAGGGTCGTTTCCATAACTACGTTCAAGGGCAAAACACAGAATTATGGACGTGTTTCACCTCTGCATTTAGTGAAGCTCTTGAAGAAGCAGGATCAAATGCAACAACTTTCAATAATATGCAAGAAGCCGACAAAAAGGCATATGATCTGGAGAAGAAGGCGTATGCTATTCTCACTCAAGCACTTCACAGAGACATCTTTCATCAATTCTCATATTGTAAGACCACGAAAGGTTTATGGGATGCATTGGTAGCGAGAGGAGAAGGAAATGCAGCTACTAGAAAGATACGCCATGATTTATTGAAGAAAGAGTTTGAATCATTTCAGTTCTTGGAGAACGAAACTCTAAATGATATGACTTCTCATTTTTATCATTTGATTAGTGAAATGACTTCTTATAGTGTTGCTGCAACTCATCTGGAAATGGTTGCACGATTTGCTGATGCTCTACCTCCTAAGTGGAGTCCATTCATTGAACTTCTAAAGCATACGGGCGCTCTGGATGCAGCAAATGTCAGTCTTTATGAATTCATTCAGAAGTTGGAGCAAAAGAACGAAGAGGAAATTAGGAAAGCTAAAAGGATTGCAACTGCACCTCCTCAAAACACAGAAATGTATTTGCCTGGTTTTGGTCCTTCAGCTAGTTCTAGTTCCATTCAGCAACCAAAGCTTCAAACGGCGTTTGTGTCCAATACAAGCTCATCACCGTCTCCACAGTGGAATCAAAGTGCTTACATGTCACAATCCATACCCCAACCTCAAGCCCAACCACAACAACAACAAGCGCATTATACCAACAATCCTTCACCCCAAAACACCAACGCTGTCAGAGTTGATACTTCCAATCTTTCAAAACTCAGTGTAGAAGTTGCAAAGGAACATTTGGAACTTCTCAACACAATGTTCAGTTCATACTGTGGATTGGTAGCAGGTCAAATTGGAAACATCAATATGACCAATGAAGATTATCAGCAGATAGATGACGGGTGGTCCGTTGGACAACCCTTAAGTGGTTTAAAAAGATTAAAATTCCATGCTTTACTTGGTTATTTGCTTGAACTTAGTAACTACGAGTGTTCGTGTGTTTTACAGGTAAATTGCTTAATTCGGTTAAATTGGAACGCGTAGGCTACGGGTGGATGAAATTAGCCACGCACATGTGTGTTTGTTATGGGCATTTAATACATACAAGCTCACATGAAAAGGAAAAAATAAAAAAAGAAAGTCAAAGCACATCATCAATATTATGACATATAGATTGACGGCAGCAAGGTTTTGTTGGGAAACAATATCATCACATCATGTGGCCTCTTCGAAGACATCATCGAATTAAAAAAAAAAAAGAAGTCAGGGAACACATGAAAATAATACATGATCATGATTAAAATAAGTCATCACACCAACAAAGAAAAGTCACGTGAATTTGAGGGCATGATTATTTGAAGGGCTGCACATGAAGATTTAGGAGAGATATAAAAGTCAACAACAAAAGGACAACATCATCACTACAGCAGACTTGGGAGGCGGCAATTGAAAAGAACACTAAATCACTTTGGGGGTCTTCTATTGGGCCGACAATAGTTAGTTTGTTTTGATTGGGCCGCATATGTTACTTGGCAGAGATTTGGAGGGCCATCACGTGTAGACTTGTGGGCTCTCTTGAGGGTTTTGACTTTTTAAATAACAATAATCATCATCATCTCATCGACACTTGGACTTATATATGGGCCACGCATGGATCATTGGGCTGCACATGATTGGTCTTTGGGGCGGCACATGTGAAGAAAGAAGCAAACATTACATCACCGTAACACAGGAAGTTGTCACCGTAACATGTTGAACATCACCGTAAATTACGGTGATACCGTAATTTACGGTGGACATGACGCAGAAATCCGTAACCGCTCATTAAATCAGTTTTATTGTGTCTTTTCACTGGAACTAATCATTGGACGGTTTTGGAAGGAGTGGGGGGCGATTTTTGGCTCTTCTCTTGTGTTCTTGAGTGGTCAAAACATGAATACCTTGTTTTTGATTCCAATAAACAAAGGTTTGATTGTGATGATGATTCACCACACTATGAGCGGCTAGGTTTGCTTGGTGATCATCCCGAATGTAAGGTTTACTTGTGACAATTATGTTTTGTTCTTGAATTTCTGGAATATTAAACTGTGCATGTGTTGTTAGTTTATTATGGTGCTTGATTGGGTGTTTGTAAATTGTTGATGTATGTTTGATCATAGTTCTAAACCATACGTTCTTGGTGCCGTTGGCAATCGAGATATCATGGGAGGGATTAGGGTTGGATATATGTTAATTGGTCATCGGGTAACAACCTCGCGTTCTAGGAATCCGAGTACTTAGTTCCCTTTCATCACAAATAATTGATCTTGCATGAGCTATGTCTATGTAGTTCTTTCCAGTTGAACATAAACCTTGATTGTCACTTAAAACCTGAAACTCGGGATGATTACTACCCTCTTATCCTGTTACAAAACTTACTTTTGATTTGTATTCTACTTTAGTAACTCTAGATAATTAAAACCATTCAACCCAAACATTGAAATTTACATTTCTTGCAATTTAGATTAATCTAGTTAGTTAGGCATACATTGAGATAGCACATATTCCACAAACTCCCTGTGTTCGATACCCACTTACCGCTATCTATATAGTTGTTATTGGGATTAAATTTGCTTGACCACGACAATCACGTCAAATTTTGGCGCCGTTGCCGGGGAGTAGTGCGCAACGTGTGTTATCTTGTGTATTAGTTTAAAAAAAAATTAAAAGAAAAAAAAATTTTAAAAAAAAAACAAAAAGATTTGTTTTATGTTCATGATTTACACTTGGTAGTTGAGTTGTGTTGTGCAGGATGACAGGGCATTACACAAATTTCAGCTTATCTACGTGTAGATTGTGCGGGGGTCCACGACATCCATGTATTGGTTGCCACGAGGCTCACTACAGGAGGGCACATGGAAAACCGGTGTCTTATGTTTCACAGCTTCCACCTCCATCATACGTTGACGATTATGAATCAGAAATGGAGGATGACTATTATTCATATGGATACGATCGGGACGAGGAAGTTTATTATGAGGCAAGGATGGATAGTTTATGTTTTTGTTGCGGTCGCGATCACACTTATGATTATGATGTGTGCCCGGTGTATTCGGAAAACCCGAAATATTGGAATAAAAAGATGATGGAAGCGCGCATCTATAGACCGTATCAGGGATATCGATAATATCATCCCGAAGAATATTCTGAGCCCGAGGGTGTTTATGTTTATGAGACCGAGGAGGAAAAAGAGCTTGCTGTATTGGAAGTAACTTTGTCCAAACTCGAGCAATATTTAGCAACACCCAACTTGTCCAATGAAGACCGAATCAGCTGCTTAGTCTCTAAGTGTCATACTTTAAAATTGAAGATAGAGATAGAAGAACACCTCTCACCATTACCTGACGATATTAGAGATTATTCTCACATGAAGGAGGAGGTTGTGGAGGATAATACCACACCAATGAGTCCTTTATCTGATGAAGAGTCACTTGTAGATCAGATGATCTGTGCAAATTATGAGGTAGAGCAGGCTGATGGGATGGATATGTGTACCGAACCTGTTCCCATATCAATGATTCAAATTAACAAGTGTGGGGAAGAGGGTTCGAGAAACAAGATGAGAAGGGTGAAACTACCAGACATTAAGGTACATGTCATGAAGTGGACTAGCAAAGCCCGCAGGAGCAGCTTTAACATGCCAAATAGACTGACAAATCTATGGAGATGGCATGTAAATTTCCGGGCATTTGTTGGAAATGCTGCGGGTAAGTGTGCATTAAGACCACCATAACGCATATCAGGTATGGTCTGGCTGAAGACCTTTAAACTTAGCGCTCTCGGGAGGCAGCCCGAGGATGTAGAGTATTGTATTTGTGTTTTGTTTTGTTTTGCTTTGTTTGGTTTTGTTTTGGTGTTGTGTTTGTGTGTTGGCAGGTTATTACGTTTCAACCCTCGCGGATGCAATGATTCAAGTGTGGGGATGTTTGGCAACATCCTTGTTGAGATATCGGCGAATCTAAGAGATGTTTTTGAACCGGTTCGATCACCGCAGCTGCATCACTACCAACACTGCTGATTTACTAATCAGGTCGTGTCTTGTTCTCATCTTGTGCCCCTTTGTATATATTCATGTTTAAGTTTTTGGTTGGGCGGTTGGGTGGTGTTTTGATGTGTTTAGTTTATGGGTTGTGAAGGAATTGGTGGTGTTTTTAATAATTAAAAATATATATATATATATAAAATGAAAAGTACAAAAAGAAATTTGGGGTTTGAGAGTTTAAGCAAAGGCTGATGTTGTAGGATTAAAAGTGATCCTTCCCTCAAAGCCATACATTGGGACAATGTATCCCAAGTGTGGGGATGGGGGAAATTTTTGGGAGTTTTAAATTTTGGGAGTTTTAAAATTTTTGTAAATTCAAGCGAAAAGTGTAAAAATTTGAAAGCTTGTTATTGTTCCATTTGACACATCGACACCCATTCCTAGTCTTTTCTTGGTGAGGATTTGAGCCACACATGATTGTTATTGATATTTCATTGTTTGAGTGGCGGTGTGTGTTGTTGTGTTAATAGAACTTGTGTGTGAATACTTGTTAAATCCTAGAATTAGCATGCTTTTGAAAATGATAGGGGGACTTTTAGGAAGCCTCGTCTAGATGTGTGAGAGTGCGGGATTGGTGGGTTGGACCTCATACGTTACATATATGAGCTTGGTATTGTGAGGGGTGGGGGTTTGGTCCTTAGAAAGCCATGTTGAGCCTTAAACCATTCGATTGTGACCCGAGCCTACTTCTTACAAAAATTTTACCTTTTGAGATGACCCGGTTTAGGAGATTTAGTTTGTAGTATTGATGTTCTTGTATATATTGTTGAGTTTGATGTGTTATAAAAAAACAAGAAAAAAAAAAGAAAAAAAAAAAAAAGAAAAGAAATAAAAAGAGAAAAAGGAAAATATGAGAAAAATACAAAAAAAAAAAAAAGAAGTTTTTAGTTGCGATTGTAGTTGAGAACGTTGAAAAAGTTGTGTATATATTTTGTGTTTGCTTTGTTTAGTAGCAGAAATAAAAACCGGGTCAAATCAATTAGCTCTCGCATATATATTCCACAATTTTCCTACCTTTGCACCTAGCCCTGTTACAACCCGCAAGTCCCTTTGATTCTAAAGCATGTTAGATATTTGTTAGGAGGAAACTTGATTTATATACAAGCTTATTGTCGCACACACACACACACGCATTGAGTGATGTAGCATTATGCTAATAATTCTTGTAACCGAGAGATTTTTTGTGAGGGATGTGTCTTGTGGTATGATTGGAAGTTAGTAAAAGGACGGCATATTTAGCTTGGTTTACATTGATTGCATCGCTTGAGTTGAAATTGATTTAATGAGTTGCTTGGGACAAGCAACGGGTAAGTGTGGGGATGTGACGGGTGGTCCGTTGGACAACCCTTAAGTGGTTTAAAAAGATTAAAATTCCATGCTTTACTTGGTTATTTGCTTGAACTTAGTAACTACGAGTGTTCGTGTGTTTTACAGGTAAATTGCCTAATTCGGTTAAATTGGAACGCGTAGGCTACGGGTGGATGAAATTAGCCACGCACATGTGTGTTTGTTATGGGCATTTAATACATACAAGCTCACATGAAAAGGAAAAAATAAAAAAAGAAAGTCAAAGCACATCATCAATATTATGACATATAGATTGACGGCAGCAAGGTTTTGTTGGGAAACAATATCATCACATCATGTGGCCTCTTCGAAGACATCATCGAATTAAAAAAAAGAAGAAGTCAGGGAACACATGAAAATAATACATGATCATGATTAAAATAAGTCATCACACCAACAAAGAAAAGTCACGTGAATTTGAGGGCATAATTATTTGAAGGGCTACACATGAAGATTTAGGAGAGATATAAAAGTCAACAACAAAAGGACAACATCATCACTACAGCAGACTTGGGAGGCGGCAATTGAAAAGAACACTAAATCACTTTGGGGGTCTTCTATTGGGCCGACAATAGTTAGTTTGTTTTGATTGGGCCGCATATGTTACTTGGCAGAGATTTGGAGGGCCATCACGTGTAGACTTGTGGGCTCTCTTGAGGGTTTTGACTTTTTAAATAACAATAATCATCATCATCTCATCGACACTTGGACTTATATATGGGCCACGCATGGATCATTGGGCTGCACATGATTGGTCTTTGGGGCGGCACATGTGAAGAAAGAAGCAAACATTACATCACCGTAACACAGGAAGTTGTCACCGTAACATGTTGAACATCACCGTAAATTACGGTGATACCGTAATTTACGGTGGACATGACGCAGAAATCCGTAACCGCTCATTAAATCAGTTTTATTGTGTCTTTTCACTGGAACTAATCATTGGACGGTTTTGGAAGGAGTGGGGGGCGATTTTTGGCTCTTCTCTTGTGTTCTTGAGTGGTCAAAACATGAATACCTTGTTTTTGATTCCAATAAACAAAGGTTTGATTGTGATGATGATTCACCACACTATGAGCGGCTAGGTTTGCTTGGTGATCATCCCGAATGTAAGGTTTACTTGTGACAATTATGTTTTGTTCTTGAATTTCTGGAATATTAAACTGTGCATGTGTTGTTAGTTTATTATGGTGCTTGATTGGGTGTTTGTAAATTGTTGATGTATGTTTGATCATAGTTCTAAACCATACGTTCTTGGTGCCGTTGGCAATCGAGATATCATGGGAGGGATTAGGGTTGGATATATGTTAATTGGTCATCGGGTAACAACCTCGCGTTCTAGGAATCCGAGTACTTAGTTCCCTTTCATCACAAATAATTGATCTTGCATGAGCTATGTCTATATAGTTCTTTCCAGTTGAACATAAACCTTGATTGTCACTTAAAACCTGAAACTCGGGATGATTACTACCCTCTTATCCTGTTACAAAACTTACTTTTGATTTGTATTCTACTTTAGTAACTCTAGATAATTAAAACCATTCAACCCAAACATTGAAATTTACATTTCTTGCAATTTAGATTAATCTAGTTAGTTAGGCATACATTGAGATAGCACATATTCCACAAACTCCCTGTGTTCGATACCCACTTACCGCTATCTATATAGTTGTTATTGGGATTAAATTTGCGTGACCACGACAATCACGTCAATAGACCGTGATGAAATGGAGTTAATGGATATCAAGTGGGCGTTTGCAAGTGCTGTTAGAAGGGCAAAGGATTTCATGACTCGAACTGGAAGAACTTCGTTGGAAGGTGATCTGTGTAAAATGCAACATATAAATTACATCAAATGAGGCATAAAACTAACCCTTTTTTAGTGCTAATATTGGAAAAAGAGTGTTTTTGTCTTCCTTTTGTATTTTCAGGATTAAATGAGCTCAAAAACGCAAAAGAAGCAAAAAGACAGCTAAATCCAACATAAATACAAGAAAAGGAACATTAGTGGACTGCCCGAACCCTCAACGGCACCTTCCAAAGCAAAATAGAGAAAACAGAAGATTGAACACGCCCCGTGCTCAGCCAGCACGGGGCCGTGCCCAAGAAGCAGCAGAAAAGACAAACCTATAGAAGCTTCTATTGCCCATCACGGGGCCGTGCTCAGCGGACACGGGGGCGTGTCGAAAGTACAGCAGGCGCATTTATTGTAATTGCGAATTACAATTAATGAGGAGAGAGAGTGTCAGACGGACACGGGGCCGTGCCCAGCGGACACGGGGCCGTGTCCAGCTCTCTGTTCAGCCTATAAATAGGAGTGCTTGGATTCGTTTCATCTCATCCCTTGGCACACCACCTCTCTCACACTTCATCCACCACCCACCACCATCACAACACCATCATCCACCACCATCATCCATTGTCCATCGTAGAGTGTGTGAGTCGTCTCGGGATCCAAGATTGATCGTAAGAGTTCTTGACAATCAAGGCCATGTTTGCCTAAGTCTCTTACATCACTTGGTGAAGACAAAGTGTCTAGTATAATACTTTTTATTTCTAATCTTTTGCACTTTTTATTTGGTTTTGTATTAATGACTTTAATAACTAGTTACTTATGTTGAAGGTGATCTTTCCTTATCGTTTGTCCGTGGTGTCTTGGCATTATTTTACTGTCTATATAAAATAAAGGATTTTCACCATTCATATCTCCACGGTCTATATGGAGATATGTTGGCTACCTGGTAGGGGGTTAAGGGAACGGTTTGGTAAAGGTCTTGCCATTGTTCAGCGTTTAGAGGTCCTGCAATGGACCTGGGTCAAATTTAGTAGGACCTCCTTCAATACTTCACGGTATTGGATGGCGGGGGTCCAAACTCTTTGATCCCCTCATAAGTTAACTACTATTAATACTATAACCCGGCTATTTAAGACTGTATCCCTGCTGACTCAGACTACTTAGCCGAGGGTAACGTCACCGCCAAAAGCGGGGCCTACCACAATACTGCATTAATAACTTAATTCATTATCTTCCAATAATCCACCCTTTTAGGATTGTATCCCTGCTGACTCAAACTACTGGGGTGAGGGTAACGTCGCCTTCAAAAGAGGGGCCTACTACAATAACTAAGATAATCTCTTAATTATGTGCAAAAGTGCGGAAATAATCAAAGGTTATACTAGATACGAGTCGGAACCAAGTGATTCATCTTGTCTATCTGTTTTTATTTTTATTTTTATTTTCAGCATTTTAGTTAGTTTTATTTTTCTTAGTTTAAAACATTTTTTTTCTAAACTTTTATTTTGGTTAGACGTTGAGGATAAACCGGTACTAAAAGCTCTTGTGTCCTTGGACGACCTCGGTATCTTACCAACGCTATACTACACTCAACGATGGGTGCACTTGCCCATATGTGTGTTTAGTGTTAGTGAAATATCGTGTTTTATAAATTTAAAACTTGGCTAAAATAAGTGTTAAAAAGGGCTTAAAATATACACCTAATAAATACGACACTTCACACGCATCAAGTTTTTGGCGCCGTTGCCGGGGACACAAGGATTTTAAGAAAGTTAGGAATCAACGGCCTAATCATCTTTTATTTTTCTTTTTATTTTTTTTAGGATTTTCTTAGTTTTTCAGCTTCTGCAGAGCTCAGCACGGGCCGTGCTCGGTCAGACACGGGCCGTGCCCAGCTTCATCACTGGCAGTTTTTATTTTCTGAGTTACAGAGAGCTGAACACGGGGCCGTGTCGGTGCAACACGGGGTCGTGTCCAACTCCCAGTAACTGGGATACAGAAAACAATTACTGTACTTCTGACCACGGGCCGTGTTCACTGAGCACGGGGCCGTGGTGAACATTCTGACCAACGTTCTTTTTTGTTTTTATTGCAGGATTTGGAACCCAGGCGCCACATTTGAACCTCCTACGTAGTGCATGAGCTCCAGTTCTAGTAGAGACATAAAAGAACCCGTAGAAGAACCCGAGCGCTTTCTCAGAAAAAGACTTAAAGCTAAAAATCAAGAGAAAGCTTCGGGGGACCCACTTCCAATGGCGGACCAACGTACCCTCATGGATTACCTACGGCCTACCGTAGGCAATCTTGGCGCCGCTATCAATGCACCGAATGTCGAGGCCAACAACTTCGAACTTCGGCCGCATTTGATACAAATGCTCCAAAACTCCGCAACCTTCCACGGGCTTGCGGACGAGGATCCCCATCTACATATTACTAACTTCTTAGAAATATGTGATACCTTTCGGATCAATGGAGCATCAAATGACGCCATCCGCCTTCGAATGTTTCCTTTTTCACTAAAAGACCGAGCTAAGGCTTGGCTTAACACCCTCCCAGTTGGATCGGTAAACACCTGGGATGAACTCGCCCAAAAGTTTTTATATAAATATTTCCCTCCTGCTAAAACGGCCAAATTAATGACTGAAATTAATACATACTCACAAGAGGATGGGGAATCCTTATATGAAAGTGTCCTCACCATGGTCTAGCGGTATGGCAACAAGTATCCACTTTCTACAATGGATTGTTGCCACACACAAGACAAACACTTGATTCAAGCTCCGGGGGACTCTTAGGTAATCGTCGCCCAAATGAAATATATAACCAAATTGAGGAAATTGCTCAAACCAATTTTCAATGGCACACTCCCCGGGGTAATAAATCTATTGCCCCGGGCGCCCATAAGGTTGATGAAAGCACCTCTTTACAAGCCCAAATCGAGGCCCTCTCTTCAAAAATCAAAAGGCTAGAAATGACAAAAACGGCCTCGGTTATGGCTTGTGAAGGGTGTGGTGGGTCACATGAAAATTGGAGTTGTATGAAAGAATTAGATGAACAAACTGAAACGGTAAACTACTTGGATAATAGACCTAGGCCGTCAGGTCCTCCAACGGGTACCTACAACCAAGGATGGCGTAACCACCCAAATCTTGGTTAGAGAGATCCCGGCAATAGTAGTAACCAACAAAACCAACGAACTAATTTTCAACAACCGCAAAATTTTTCTCAACAACAAGGTGGAAGAGAAAGGCTTGAAGATACGGTATCTCGCCTCATCTCTGACACTGAAAAGAAAAACTCGGATCGATTTCAACAATTGGAATCAAATTTTAGAAATCAACAGGCTAGCATTCAGAACGTTGAAAAACAATTAAATCAACTAGCTCAAAATTTCTCCGAGAGACCACAAGGCGCGTTACCTAGTAATACCGAAACGAACCCAAAGGCACAAGTACATCTCATCACATTAAGAAATCGAACCGTGGGTCCCGAGGATGCTCCATTGCCACCAAATGAAAGAAGCCATTCTAGCCAGCCTATAACTCCTCCTGCGCCAGAAAAGGCTTCTATACCAAATCAAGAGCCCACCAAGACTCCTCCAATTCCGTACCCCGGTAGGTTAAATCGTCAAAAGACCGATGAGCAATTCGCAAAGTTCGAAAGTTTACTAAAAAAATTGCATGTTAATATTCCTTTTATTGAGGTCCTAACCCAAATGCCTAAATATGCAAAATTCATGAGGGATTTCCTTACTCACAAAAGGAAAATTGAATCATTGCAATTAGTTAACTTAGGCGAAGAATGTTCAGCTTTAGTACTCAACAAACTTCCACAAAAGAAAATCGACCCCGGGAGCTTCACAATCCCTTGTTCGATTGGGAAGTCCCCCGTCCGAAATGCTTTAGCCGATCTTGGGGCTAGCATCAACCTCATGCCCACATCAATGTTCAAGCGACTCGGCCTAGGAACAACAAGCCCTACAAAGATGAGCATACAACTCGCCGACAGGTCCGTCAAATTCCCACAAGGTGTCGCCGAAAATCTGCTAGTCAAGGTTGACAAATTCGTCTTTCCAACCGACTTCGTCATCCTAGACATGGAAGAAGACACCGATGTCCCTCTCATCCTCGGGAGGCCATTTCTATCCACCGCCCAAGCGTTGGTGGATATGAATGACGGAACTCTAACATTGAAGTTTGGGGATGAAGAGGTAAAATTTGAATGTGGAAAGCGAGTAGAGGAAGAAGATCCGGTCAACTACATGAAGGTCATAGACTCAAGCTTGGATGACGCTCTCCGACGGTGTAACATGGGATGCAACTCATCCCAATTGGGTAACATATGACCAGGCTTTGGGTCTAGCCAAGGACCCTTATAAACGTGGCGCACCATGGAGGCATTCCACGGGACTATCCCTAGTTTAATTTAGGTTAATGTTTATGTTTTCTAGTTAGTTTTAATTTTCAGGAATAAAACACACTCATGATGGTAAAGGATGAAAAGGGGAACGAGAAAAATGATCCCATGCACAAGAACGAGGCAACCCGACAATTTTCTCCATTTCAGAAGGTTCAACACGGGCCGTGCCCAACCAACACGGCCCCGTGCCGAACCACCTGCAGAAAAACGCCCAGTACAGGTACCTGGACATGGGCCGTGTTCACCCAACACGCCCCCATGTCCAGCCTTCTGTTTGACTTATTTCAATTTTGTTACTGGCACTTGAACACGGGGCCGTGCCCGGATAACACGGGGCCGTGTTCAGCGCCCAGTAACACAAATTTTTTGCTTTTTAAACACTATTTTACATATCTAATCAACCTAAAATTTTATTTTTGGGACACATTGAGGACAATGTGTAATTTAAGTGTGGGGGGGGGGGGGGGATGCTAAAACCTTGAATTTTGCAAGTCCTAAATACAAGCCTTACACAAAACTCTATTGGAACCGCTAATCACCCCAAATTTTTTTTCAAAAATTTCATTTTTTTTTACTTGTCTAGGTTTAACTCGGGAAATTCAAGTTCTCAAAAAGGTTATATTTTTACAAATTTACAACCGATAGCGTAGTGATAAAAAGAACCAACATAAGAAAATTATGAAAAGGCATAGCAAACTTATTTAAAATTTGATTATATACTTGATCACATAAAAACCCATTCCCACAAAAGTGAGTTTTGAGCCTTTATTGAGCACACAATTACATATCATTTTGACTAAATGCTCATTTTTCGTTTCTTGTGTGAATAGTTGCTTGGTTCTTACGACTCTAGAACTTGCCATGACAATACATTCCCGGTCCTTATCAACTTAAACCCGAGTAAGTAAATGATGGAGGCATTAGGACTAACCCTTTTCATTTCTACACCATTATTTTTCTTTTTCTTTTACCACCTACCCAAAAATCCCCCTAGTTAGCCCCTTTGAGCCTAAACCTTTTCGTTTCATCACCCAAACAAAAACCCTTTCATCCACCAAAACCTTTTTCATTTTTAACCCTTTATTTTAGTAACAAGTTCGGTTCTTCGTGAAAAAAAAAAATATTTGTGATAATGATGAAGCAAAAAGAAAATAAACAAACAAGTTAATCAAAAATAACTTAGTTTGAATAAAAGTTTCATCAAAATAAAAAGTTGCAAAAATACGAAAATCGACACTTGTTACGCTTTTAGCCCTTTTTTCTACTAACCACTAACCCAACCACCTACCTTTAACCCTAGCCAACCCTTAACCCACAAAGTCCTCTTGATATCTACAAAGGTATAAAAGTTAAAAAAGGAGGAGGATTGATTTCTTGGCAAGCCTATGGTAGGAATAAGTTCCGTGCCGCTCTCGAGTGATTCACTAAAAATACACCTTCGGCCGAGTGTGAGTGATTTCCCCGCGAGGTATGTGAACTTGTATATAAATAGAATTTTAAAAAGGCATGTTATGCCCAAATAAGTAATTTCTTTTATGAACAGTTCTAAATAAATCATTACGAATAGGAGTGAAAATAAATAAAAATAAAACCCAAAAAGATCTTGGAAATCCCGACACTCTACGACAAGCCCAAAACCTTCTCTTCTACCTATTCCATTTGGGAGTGTAAGCCACATATTAAAGAGTTTTGCTTGAGGACAAGCAAAAGTTCAAGTGTGGGGGTATTTGATGTGTGTAAAATGCAACATATAAATTACATCAAATGAGACATAAAACTAACCCTTTTTTAGTGCTAATATTGGAAAAAGAGTGTTTTTGTCTTCCTTTTGTATTTTCAGGATTAAATGAGCTCAAAAACGCAAAAGAAGCAAAAAGACAGCTAAATCCAACATAAATACAAGAAAAGGAACATTAGTGGACTGCCCGAACCCTCAACGGCACCTTCCAAAGCAAAATAGAGAAAACAGAAGACTGAACACGCCCCGTGCTCAGCTAGCACGGGGCCGTGCCCAAGAAGCAGCAGAAAAGACAAACCTATAGAAGCTTCTATTGCCCATCACGGGGCCGTGCTCAGCGGACACGGGGGCGTGTCGAAAGTACAGCAGGCGCATTTATTGTAATTGCGAATTACAATTAATGAGGAGAGAGAGTGTCAGACGGACACGGGGCCGTGCCCAGCGGACACGGGGCCGTGTCCAGCTCTCTGTTCAGCCTATAAATAGGAGTGCTTGGATTCATTTCATCTCATCCCTTGGCACACCACCTCTCTCACACTTCATCCACCACCCACCACCATCACAACACCATCATCCACCACCATCATCCATTGTCCATCGTAGAGTGTGTGAGTCGTCTCAGGATCCAAGATTGATCGTAAGAGTTCTTGACAATCAAGGCCATGTTTGCCTAAGTCTCTTACATCACCTGGTGAAGACAAAGTGTCTAGTATAATACTTTTTATTTCTAATCTTTTGCACTTTTTATTTGGTTTTGTATTAATGACTTTAATAACTAGTTACTTATGTTGAAGGTGATCTTTCCTTATCGTTTGTCCGTGGTGTCTTGGCATTATTTTACTGTCTATATAAAATAAAGGATTTTCACCATTCATATCTCCACGGTCTATATGGAGATATGTTGGCTACCTGGTAGGGGGTTAAGGGAACGGTTTGGTAAAGGTCTTGCCATTGTTCAGCGTTTAGAGGTCCTGCAATGGACCTGGGTCAAATTTAGTAGGACCTCCTTCAATACTTCACGGTATTGGATGGCGGGGGTCCAAACTCTTTGATCCCCTCATAAGTTAACTACTATTAATACTATAACCCGGCTATTTAGGACTGTATCCCTGCTGACTCAGACTACTTAGCCGAGGGTAACGTCACCGCCAAAAGCGGGGCCTACCACAATACTGCATTAATAACTTAATTCATTATCTTCCAATAATGCACCCTTTTAGGATTGTATCCCTGCTGACTCAAACTACTGGGGTGAGGGTAACGTCGCCTTCAAAAGAGGGGCCTACTACAATAACTAAGATAATCTCTTAATTATGTGCAAAAGTGCGGAAATAATCAAAGGTTATACTAGATACGAGTCGGAACCAAGTGATTCATCTTGTCTATCTGTTTTTATTTTTATTTTTATTTTCAGCATTTTAGTTAGTTTTATTTTTCTTAGTTTAAAACATTTTTTTTCTAAACTTTTATTTTGGTTAGACGTTGAGGATAAACCGGTACTAAAAGCTCTTGTGTCCTTGGACGACCTCGGTATCTTACCAACGCTATACTACACTCAACGATGGGTGCACTTGCCCATATGTGTGTTTAGTGTTAGTGAAATATCGTGTTTTATAAATTTAAAACTTGGCTAAAATAAGTGTTAAAAAGGGCTTAAAATATACACCTAATAAATACGACACTTCACACGCATCAGAAGGCAAAAATGATACGAAGTACGGGTTCAATAAAGATGTGGTTACATGTTACAATTGTGGCGAAAAGGGTCACTTCAAACGTGAGTGCACCCTACCAAGCAAACAAGGCAATCAGAATCCGTTCAGAAATCAGACGAGTACTTCTAATGCAAATCAAGACAATCGTGAACGAAGGATAGTAGCAGTGAACAACAGTCAGAACCAGAACCAGTCTGGACCTTCAAACACCAATCGAGCATTGACTGTTCAAGCTGATGAAGGATGTGATTGGTCCGTACAGTTGGGAGGAGGAAATGCATGTTATGCAAAGATCATCAATCACATCAAGCACGTTCACAAGGAAGAATTTTCTGAAAGTGACGACAGCTCGGGTTATAGCAGGAGTTCAGATGAAGAAAGCTCGAATGCGGGAGATTATCATTCTGAAGATGGATCTTTTTCTTATCAGACTGCCTTTATGGCAAATGTCTCGGCCTCGAAAAGTCAGGTAAATTCTGATCCTCCTACTCCTAGTGTTTGTAATGCTTGTGCAGATGTGAAGCTTGAATCTGAAAAGGTTCATACTCACAATCAGAATTTAGTTATTGAACTGTCAAAGTGCAAAGAGGCAAACATGGCCTTAGCTCGCAATGAAAAAGAGTTTAAAACAGTTATTGAAACCCAAAAGGAAAGTGTTTCCGAATTAACAAAAACTGTTTTCAACAAACAAATTGGTATTAATAACTACATTAATATCATTGAGGAAACCAAGAAAGAGCTAGCCGTGGCCAAGTGTGAATATGAAGCGATCAAGCTCAAATTGGAGAGTTATTCTAACTCCCGATATGTGCTCGATCACATCATTGACGTTCAGAAACTAAAGGGAAACGTTAAAGGCGTTGGTTATAGGAAGTGTCCACCCCCTTTGAGACACGACTATACCAAGTCGCCCGATGAAGAGGATATGCCTCGTTTTGAACCCAGTGTGCCTCTTGATTATGAGGAAGTTAGTACTGGCCTAGGGTTCAAATCGGACAATTCTTCAAGTACATCATCTGAGCAAACAGAAACTTCAACATCTACGAAACAAAGTCCTCCAATCATTGAGGACTATGATTCATCGGATGATGAATCAGATGATGAATCAGATGTGAATGACCAGGATGAATCACTTGATAAGAAGAAGGGAATAGAAATTCCAATTGAGAATCATATTCTTTGTGATCCTCCTATTCTTGTTGTGCAACAAGTTGCCAAACAAGTGATAAATCCTGTCAAGAATGACAAGAAATCTGTGTCTAGCGTTAAGAGTAATAACGTGTTGTACACTTTGGTTGGTGATTCTAAAATCTATTCAGATCATGATTTTCCAATTAAAAATGTCAATCCATCTTCGATTGAAAAAGTTTTT
Source organism: Helianthus tuberosus (assembly GCA_030545235.1). Lineage (NCBI taxonomy): Eukaryota > Viridiplantae > Streptophyta > Magnoliopsida > Asterales > Asteraceae > Helianthus > Helianthus tuberosus. The sequence goes on along the minus strand of CM060386.1, from coordinate 28,433,965 downwards.
GAAGATAATACAAGCAAATTTTTGGGAAAGACGATCCCTGGAGTTGTTGTGACTCAATGTGATCCCATTCCAAAATCCAAAATCAGAAAACAATTTGGAAGTCAAAAAGCACCAACAAAGCAACAACCTTTTGCTAATAAGGGTAAACAACCAGAAAGGCGAGCTCAAAAGCCTAATGTTTCTCAATCAAAATCTGAAACAAACGGAGCTCGTAACCAGAAGAAAAACAAGGATGTCAAGTTTGTAGCATCAAAGGGTACTGATAAAATTGAGACTTTTGAAAACAAATCAAACACCGATTTTATCCAACAAGTCAAGATTTTAAAACGTAACAGTCAAAACAATTACACTCAACATACAAATGGGTGTGATGAAAGAGCAAGTACCTCAGGTTCTACTGGTTCGACATATGTTGGTCGATCAAATTCTCCTAAGTTTGTGGAAAGGAGAACGTGCTTTAAATGTGGGGAGTTTGGGCATATCATTAAGAACTGCTCAAACACTCCTAAAGAGAAATTTGTGGAAAGAGCACCACCTGAAAAGGTTCACCCACAACATCGTCCCGTTTCACCAAAACATGATAAAAGAACTGTTAAGGAACAAGAAACGAAACAACGACGTCAAAACATTAAAGCTGTTGAAAAGTCTTTAAAATCTGAAGTCAAAACGGTCAAAAGGGAACCAAGTTCTTCACAACCTTTAAAACCAGAAGTTTCAAAATCTGTTTACAAAACTCAATCTGGTAAACAAAAACAAACTTGGAAACCTAAGACGGGTGATAGTTCAGGGGGAGGTGCTGTGTTTGAAAATCATCAGGAAATCGAAGTAACAATCCTCGATGATGAAGGACGACCCAAGTCTGTGAAGGCTTGGGTCCCCCTCTCCATCTAATCTCTGAGTGAGTGTGCAGGATGTTCCAGGAGGAACTATCGATAGTCATCGGATTGTTAATAGTGGAGTGTCCATGCACAAGATCGGTGACAAAAGAAATTGTTGCCTTTTGATGAAAAAAAAAAACAAAGGAAAACAGAGTTGTATGTTGAAAGAAATTGATAACTTCGACAAAATTTAAATCATTTTAAAGTTTGATTGTTAATGGCTTTGATTGGGTCCCCGGGATAGATTCAAATCAAAATGTACGCACCTGCAGCACGTCTGATGTTCAAACTCAACAAGATGAACGTGCAGTGTACATTTCTTCGCGGTGTGATTGAAGAAAATGTGTTTGTTGAACAAACCAACCGGGTGTGCGGATGCCTTGGCTTGGATTGAACAACCGCACACTACTTCTCAAGAGAAAGACAAAGACCTTCGCTGGTGTAATGTAGAAGACCAGCCGGGCCCAGAGGTTTCTGATCTTGTTGCTGTGAAGAGATTTCTCAGTAGCTACAAAATCGACTTTGAAATCCACACCGGGTGGATATCCAGTTTGGGAGAGCACTCAGATTCATTGCAATGCACGAAGCAGTTGCAGGATACGGTTTTAAATTTCTAATCTCTCCTATACTTGTCGATATTTAAGCTGCTTTATGAATTGTTATCCTCTCGTAGCACTCTTTGGCCTGACACGTTGATCTCGAATATCACCTCACACGTGATTGTTTCACTATGAAACTCGTCAATGTTGTCATGGTCCGCACCGCTTACCGACATGCCAACTGATTTTTCCAAAATTCGATAAATCATTTCTGATTCAAAATTAATTTTGGTAACCGGCATTGAGGTAAAACATGAGTTAACCAACTTCGGAAAATCGTTTTTGTAAATATCCTTTGTGTTTTTAAAATTTATCTTAGTTTGTTGATTTTAGGGGGAGTAAATCCAAATTTGAAAATTCAAAAACATCGAAAAATTTCAAAGCACAAAAACATTGGAAAAACAAAAATGAGTTTCCTAGCGAGAAAAAGAGAATATGATAGTAAATCAGTGGTCTGTCGAAACCTCTTTAAACTAAAATGCAAAATGAAAATATGTTAAGCAGCTCTATATAAGATGTATCGGTAGGCTCACAATCATTTTAAAGTGTGCATGGTGATATAAATCCTTAATCGACTGAAGACCAGGTGGGAACCGCACATTGGCATATGGTCTTAGTACCGAAATTTCGTTTGAGAGATTGCCGAGGTTCTGAGATATTCGGTCTTTATGCTGTTTTATCATCTGGGTATCATGGTTGTATCAAACCGTAAAAATAACGGAGACGAAGTCTAGATCTTCCATGATACTATACATACGTGTACATATTGCATACGACCTCAATAAGTGATCAACAATCACATGTCCAAACAAAACAAGTGATAATATATCACAGATTCTTTGCGGGAGTCAAGTTCGTCTCTTTGCTGTACGAAAGTACTGACCTGTTCACGGACTTGCTCTTGTGCCCTTCATGCATCTGAAAATCAAGTTCCTCATCAATAAGTGATTCTATCACATAGGGCTTGTTTTCAATCAATTAAGTGAGTTTCTCACATCTTTTATACGGTCAAACAGATGATAAACAGTATACTCACCGGTAAGATGAACCCTCGTGCATACCTTGATACGGGAATGTGTCGTGTGTGGATGAACACCGGTCGGTTAGTAAAAATCATACCTTAACGTATCCCCTCGCCATGATTACATCTGATAAGTTGAGCTTAAGTGGACAACAATACCGATAATTGTTATAGGATGCTTATCTTAATGTTAACTAACTAAACAACAAGAGCGTTTTGACGTGACCGTACACTGATATGATTCTCTTACCCTCGAAACTCGCAAAAAGAATCACTGTATATATTTATTTATTGCTTTCAGTTTCTGTATCTTTGTATATATTTATTTATTGCTTTCCGTCTTTACATTTGAGAAATGAAAAAAATTTCAAAAAGATTTTAGGTGTGTTTTAATCTAAACTTTATAAAAGTCAAAAAGATTTTGCTTCTAGTTTATTTTTGATTGACCGATGTTGGAACTCGAGTCTATCCTACCCAAAATCCTGATTGTAAGCCGGAAAACAATTACATCTTCATAAACAGTCGAAGTTAACAAGTTTTGAAAGTTAAGAACTAAAATTGAACAAATTTGTTTAAACTTTCAAACTGTTGTCGGTCGGTGTTTGATTGAGATTTGATCTCATATGTGTCATTTGTTTAAATGTTAACTATATTCCAAGCGGTTGTTCTCATTACGCGTTTAGCTTTCTTGCCTGTGCAGATGCTAAAGGCGAGGAGAACATGTTCGATGACAAGCTTTGGAATGAAGACATAAAGTGGAGGCACTCAAAAGATAAAATGATCGAGTTACCGCTGACCTTTCATCAACACCACAAGGATCTGAAGAATTGACAAGTCAAAAGATTCACGAGTAACTCAATGGAGAGTTCAATCTAAGGGGAGTTTGTTAACACACTTTCTAAATGAAATGGGGAGTTTGTTGATACACTTTCTTCTTACGACGCGTGAAGACCTTGAAGATCCTCCAACATGAAAGACATGGAAGTCGAACCATCACAGCAACGTCCAAGGGGGAGTTTGTTGATACACTTTTGTGTGGACGCGGCACGTTCGGTTCGAGCCTTTAACGGAATGAAGACCAAGTCGGATATCCTTCTATCCCACTTGGGTCCGACAAGTTTGTTCCGTTTAATTTGTAATGTATAAATGAACAATGCATGTTGCATTTAGGGTATTAGTTATTTGTTTGGATGTTTATATAGTCTTGTGGGCCAAATATTCACTTTGGGCTTAACCTTCACTTGGGCCCAAAGTGAACTTCCTGATCATGACGAAACATGAAGAAACACAAAGTGTTTCTTCATGCTAAATGACAAAGCTACGAAGAAACAAAGCACTACAGGACAAAGCCACGATGAAACACTTTGTTTCATCATGCTACATGACGAAACGTGACGAAACACTCCTGTTTCGTCGTGTGATTGGGCTGCTTCAGGCCCAATGCCTGGCCCAATGTTGTTTCGTCGTAACCTTGTGTGTTTCGTCGTAGTAAAAGCCCAGGTACTATATAAATAGCTTTCTAGTTTCACTTTGAAACTAGATGAGAGCATACCCTGAGAGTTATTCTGTAAAACTGTGTGTGTATCAGTTGTTCTCGGTTCTCATCCCGTTTAATCAATAGATTGTGTTTCATTGGTTATTCCGTGTTGTTACTATCTGTGTTTGGTTTGCACCGTGACGGGGATTCCGCACCCGTTACCGTGTTTGTTATAAACAGGGAATAGGTTTTCGTTATCGATCCTCACCGGAAAAACGGGACCTACAGGTTGGTATGGACTGGTTGTCCAAGCACCGTGCTGACATACTCTGTAAAGATAAAATCGTACGTATTCCTCTTCCCAGTGGAGAATCTCTATTGATTCAAGGACATCGCGGTGGCGCGATGGTTGGTATCATCTCGGCTATGAAAGCCCAGAAGTGTCTACGAAAGGGGTATCCAGCTATCTTAGCACTTGTTACTGATCCTCAGCATGAAGAGAGGAAGATCGAAGACCTACCAGTTGTCTGTGAATTTTCTGATGTGTTTCCTGAGGAACTTCCTGGTTTACCTCCTCACCGTCAAGTGGAATTCCAGATTGATCTTACCCCAGGAGCAGCTCCGATTGCTCGCGCTCCTTATCGTCTAGCACCTGGAGAGTTGCAGGAGTTGTCTAATCAACTACAAGAATTACTGGAAAGGGGCTTTATTCGACCCACTTCTTCGCCTTGGGGAGCCCCATTTCTGTTTGTGAAAAAGAAAGATGGGTCCTTTCATATGTGTATTGATTATTGGGAGCTCAACAAGGTGACTGTCAAGAACCGCTATCCTTTGCCACGCATCGACGACTTGTTTGACCAGTTGCAGGGGTCAAGTTTTTACTCGAAGATCGATTTAAGATTGGGCTATCATCAGATGAGAGTCCGAGAGGATGATGTTTCTAAAACGGCTTTTCGAACGCGGTATGGGCACTATGAGTTCTTAGTTATGCCGTTTGGGTTGACGAACGCACCAGCGGTCTTCATGGACCTCATGAACCGTGTATGCAAACTGTATCTCGACGACTTCATTATCGTGTTTATCGACGACATTCTGATCTATTCAAAGAGCAAGGAAGATCACGAGCGACATCTGCGTCTCATTTTGGAGCTTCTGAGGAAGGAGCAGCTTTACGCGAAATTCTCTAAGTGTGACTTCTGGATTCGAGAGGTACACTTCCTTGGCCACATTGTGAATGAATCAGGGATACACGTGGATCCTGCAAAGATTGATGCTATCAGAGATTGGGCGGCACCGAAGACTCCTTCAGAGGTGCGACAATTTCTTGGTCTCGCTGGGTACTATTAGAGATTTATTAAAGACTTTTCGAAGATCGCACAACCTCTTACCTCGTTAACACAGAAAGGTATTGTATACTCGTGGGGAACGAAGCAAGAAGATGCTTTCCAGTTGTTGAAACAAAAACTCTGCAGCGCACCGATCCTGTCTTTACCTGAAGGTATTGAAGATTGTGTGGTATACTGTGATGCTTCTATTCAAGGTCCCGGTTGCGTGCTGATGCAACGCGAGAAGGTGATAGCATACGCCTCTCGACAGTTGAAGGTTCACGAGAGGAATTACATGACTTAGAGTTGGGAGCCGTAGTGTTTGCGCTCAAAATCTAGAGGCATTACCTGTAGGGTACTAAATGTACTATTTATACCGATTACATGAGCCTTCAGCATATCTTTGACTAGAAGGAATTGAATATGCAACAGCGTCGCTGGGTAGAACTGTTAAACGACTACGACTGTGCAATCAAGTATCATCCGATTAAAGCTAACGTTGTAGCAGATGCCCTTAGTCGGAAGGAAACGAAACCAAAGCGTGTACGAGCTTTACAGCTCACTATTCACTCGAATCTACCAGATCAGATTTGTTCGGCTCAGATCGAAGCGTTGAAGGGAGAAAACATAAAAGCAGAGTACCTGCGAGGCATGGAGAAATGACTGGTAGAGAGATCTGATGGTATTCTCTATTTCATGGAACGAATTTGGATCCCTTTGTTTGGAAAGCTTAGGGAACTCGTGATGGATGAAGCGCATAAGTCTCGATACTCTGTTCACCCGGGGTCGAATAAGATGTATCAGGACCTCAAAATTTTGTATTGGTGGCCGAAAATGAAAGCTCACATCGCGACATATGTGAGTAAATGTTTGACTTATGCGAAAGTCAAGGTAGAGTACCAGAAACCCTCAGGCCTACTTCAGCAACCAGAAATACCCATGTGGAAATGGGAGCAGATAGCAATGGATTTTGTCACTGGGCTACCTAGAACTCAAAATGGGAACAATACCATTTGGGTGATCGTCGACCGCCTCACGAAGTCAGCGTACTTTCTAGCAATCAAGGAAACTGATAAGTTCTCTCAGCTTGATGCCGTTTATCTGAAGGAAGTGGTTTCTAGGCACGGGATGCCGACCTCTATTATCTCTGATCGTGATCCGCGTTTTATATCAGATTTATGGCAAACGATGCACAAATCATTCGGCTCACGTCTCAACATGAGTACCGCATATCACCCGCAGACGGATGGTCAAAGTGAACGAACCATCCAGACACTGGAAGACATGCTGCGAGCGTGCGTGATTGATTTTGGCAAGGGTTGGGAGAAACACTTGCCCTTGATAGAGTTTTCTTATAACAATAGCTACCATACCAGCATTCAGGCAGCTCCATTCGAAGCGTTGTACGGACGAAAATGTCGTTTACCTCTTTGTTGGGCGGAGGTGGGTGACAGCCAGATTACAGGCCCGAAGCTTGTACTTGAAACTTCAGAGAAAATCATTCAGATCAGGAATCGTATGGAGGCAGCGCGCGACCGTCAGAAAAGCTACGCTGACAAACGTAGGAAACCCTTCGAGTTCATTGTAGGCGATCGTGTGATGCTGAAAGTATCACCCTGGAAGGGTGTGGTGCGGTTTGGGAAACGCGGTAAGCTTAATCCTCGTTATGTAGGGCCTTTCAAAATTCTGGAACGAATCGATAAAGTGGCCTACAAACTTGAGTTACCTGCTGAGTTGGGTAACGTCCATGATGTATTCCATGTGTCGCAACTAAAGAAGTGTTTGTCTGATGAAACACTTGTGGTACCGTTTCAAGAGTTGAAAATCGACGACAAGTTGCAGTTTGTCGAAGAACCAATAGAGATTATGGATCGGGAATTCAAGTTCCGTAAACATAGTCGAATTCCGATCGTGAGGGTTCGTTGGAACTCAAGACGTGGACCGGAGTTCACGTGGGAGCGCGAAGATCAGATGAAGCTCAAGTACCCACACTTATTCCCAACTGACCAATCTAAATCTGATGCAACTGGTTAATTTCGGGACTAAATTCCCTCTCAAGTTGGGGATGATGTGGCAACTGCGGAAAAATCCACAGTCATCCTGATCTAACACCTTGCCGTTCTGGATTACTTGTCAAATTTCGGGATGAAATTTCTTTCAAGTTGGGGATGATGTGATAACCCGAGATTTCAAGGTCTTTTCTCTACGCATTGCTGGTTTCATAACTCTGTTTTCATAATCCGTCTTGTGTTGTAATATGTGCATGTATTGTTATTATGATTGGTTATTTCATGAAAACTTAACAATGTTCATGTTTATCTAAGGTTTTTCGCCACAAACCCTTTTCTGACGAAGATAGTTCTTCGTCATTAACCCACCTGACGAAACTTAGATTTTTCGTCGTCATTATGCTCGACGAAATATAGATCTTTCTTCAAAATAGTTCTTTCGTCGAAGCTTTAGTCGGCCCAGATTCTTTCGAAGCCCAGTAAGGGCGCAACACATTTTCTCGCATATATTACGTAGTAGGGTTGTACGATGTCACATAACTGATCGACTTGCAAACCCTAGACTCTCTCTCTAAGTCAGCGACGACAACACTATTTCCTCACTCGAAGGTCTTCGTGATTTCCATCTCGGTTCTAGAGGTTAGTGCATAAATACCAACTGATTGATTAAACTTCCTATCATATTAGGTTGCATAATGCCATGGTTGAGTGGTTTGATTTGTTATTGCTTAATGGTTGCTAGATATGATTGCATGATTAACGATGATTGATGATCTAGGGGACTATACATGGTTAGATTGTTATGGTGGTTATGTATATCTAGATTTAAACATTGAATTAGAATGATATTTGTAAATGATTGATCTATTAATCTGTTATGAGATGGTTAAATGATGAATTGGTTAATATTTAGGGTTTATACGAACCAAGGAAATTTAACTGATTTGATCTATGTTGAGGGTCGAGTAATCAGGATTGCTAATTAAGAGTTGGAAACATGATTAGGGTTAATTGATTAGTGATGATTGGTGTTCTGAGAGTTAGTGAAATCTAGGAACTGTTATGGCAGCGACAAAGGTCTCACCCCACGAAATACTCGTGTCGACGAAATACTCCTGTCGCTGACAAGTCCTCGACGAAAATCTATGGGATTTTCGTCATAAGCACTCTTGACGAAGAATAGGTTCTTCGCCAAGAAGGGTTATTCGTCAGGAGAGGTTCTTCGTCACTATGGGAACTTTCGCCGTTGGGCACACAGTCAAACAGTAGCAATGTAATTGGTAATAGATTATGGGTTTATAAGATTATGTTGGTTATATGATGATAATGTTGAGTAGGATCGAGGAACCTGAATTGACTATGTGATTTGTACACATGTTAGTTAAGCGACAATATGCGACTTACACATGGAACGTGTACTTGCATGAGAACTAAGCACTTGATATACGTGAAACAGTGAACCTTGTGACTGAATGTAATCTGTGTGATAAACGTGACTTGGTTAATTGTGAAACTAATCTTGATTGGTAACCACGGTAGGGTTGGTTGATTAACTGGAACGGGTAACTTGATAAATACCAAGCAAATCTAAGGTGAGTTCACTGCTCTTTTTTTCCAAGCATGCGTCCCGGGGAGGGACATCTGGTAAACGTTCCGGGGAGGAATGTCGGGTAATTGGGTTTGACTGGAATGTTAAACCAGGTATGTTGGTTAATACACCCATATCTATCATTTAAGTCCCTTCTACCGATTTGTTGCCGGGGAGGCAACGGGGTATTAGTTAATAGCGCTATTTAGGTTTGGCACCCTCACACCGTACCGGGGAGGACGGGCGTGAACTAATGACCCCAGTCTTGACCATTGCTTTGGTAGAGGCATTGGGGAATAGGGCAAATAATCTGCAGCCATCGGCGGTAATCAAGTTATTAACGACATCGAATCATTGAAATGTTTTATACATATATCTGGTAACTAAAACGTGTTAACAAACTTTGAACTCACCAGCATTGTCTGATACACTTGTCTGCATGCTTGCAGGACGTTAGATTCATGGATTAGAACTTGCTATCTGGGAGTGCTGGAGTGGTCATGGGTCGAGGCTCTTGGATACATGTTTCATTGGTTGTGAACACTTGTTTTGAAACAATTGGATAACGTTTTACTTTATGCTTCCGCAGAACGTTTGCTTTGGTTTAACTTATGATTTGAAACTATTTTATGAAATGAATGGAATATTTTATTGAATATCTTGTTTTAGTTCAATGTGATTGGTGGCTTGGATCCTGGTACATCACACGTCCTGCGGTGTTCCCGCATGAGGTATTTTGGGGGTGTGACAGTTTAACATAAAACGTAAAACGTAAAAAGTTTAACGTAAAACGTAAAAAGTTTTACGTAAAACGTAAAAAGTTTAAAAAGTTTAACGTAAAACGTAAACTTTTTAACGTCAAACGTAAACTTTTTAACGTAAAACGTAAATTTTTTAACGTAAAACGTAAACTTTTTAACGTAAAACGTAAACTTTTTAACGTAAAACGTAAATTTTTTAACGTAAACATAAACTTTTTAACGTAAAACGTATAACTTTTTTTATGTAAAACGTAAAAAACGTCGCGTAAAAAATTGTGCGTTAAAAAAACGACGTGTGAAAAAGCAGGGCGTAAAAACGGCGCGTTAAAAAACGACGCGTGAAAAAGAAGGCTGCAAAAACGGTGTCTAAAAAACGGCGCGCAAAAAAAAGTTGTTTTGTTAAAAAATCTGAATTTAAAATGGATTTTTAATAAAAAAAATTTGTTTAAAAAATAACAATTAATATAATAATATAATAATACAAAAATAGTAATAAAAAATAATAAAGACAAAAACACAAAATTGAGTAAATTTACTAAACTAACATTTTGGATTAAAATATTAAAGACATAATAAGACAAAAAAAATATTTAATAATACTTTTTAATTACTTTTAATCTCATCCATTGATCTTGAAGATCTAATGATTGAAAAGTGGTTCTCTCGGTTCTTACAACTGGGGGTGGTTTTCATTTTAGCGTTCCTCTCTCTCTCTATATATATATATAGAGGGGAAGGTTCATTTGAGAAGAAAATTAAATTAAGTAGAAAAAGAACAAAGAGTACAAATGTAAAACATTAAATATTTTTTCTCTCAACTCATTTATTATTATCTTTGACTAATTAATTAGTCATAAACATTATCATCCTCCACACTTAAGTTTTTGCTTACACACATCAAAATTTATCTTACACATTTTGAAATTTATCTTACACATATTGAAATTTATCCTACACAGCTCGTAATTCATTCTATACACATCATAATTTATGCTACACTTTAAATTATATATTTTTCTTTTTTTGAAAAAATAAGTTTTTTTTAAATAAGTTTTTTTTTTTAAATATGTTACAAATTTAATTTAGTTAGTTACTAAAGGGGAAGACTACCAATTAATGATCCATATAAGTTTACCAATATACCCTCACACTAATATTAAATACAAAAATTAAATTAAGTAAAATAAAGCATTCTTATTGGTTGAAATTTCTTCTTTTATATTCTTACAAAAAAATTCTTCTCATTTGAACTCTCCACTATTACTTGGGATGAGCGGATTAGGCAGGATTTGCAAAAATTGCACCTCTCTGAGAACATGGTCCATGATAGGAGCCCGTGGAGACGTAGGATTAAGGTTAAGGATTTCTAGGAAAGGGTACAATTGTGTTTTTAGGTGTAGTGTATGGTCGTACATAAGTAACTATGTATATAGGATGTTTTGTACAGTTGTGTTTCTAGGTGTAGTGTATGGTCGTAGATATGTAATTATTTGTATAGACTGTTTTGTGTTGTCATATTTGTTTTGTTCTACCATGCACTATTTTGCAACTCATACTACTACATTGGTAGCTTTATACACATACACACACCTCATGCTCTATTTATTTCTTTCCTGGGTGTTTTGGAGCCGAGGGTCTCTCTGGAAGCAGCCTCTCTATCCCTAGGGGTAGAGGTAAGGTGTGCCTACATCCCACCCTCCCCAGACCCTACAAATAGCTTTGCTATCTGTGGGATTTTACTGGGTATGATTGATTGATTGATTGATTTGAACTCTCCACTATATTAGGGTAAGGTTCATGCGAGAACCACCTTTATTGCGAGAACTGCGAGAACCAATGTTAACACAACAAAAAATACTTAAAAAAGCCTAAAAAAAATATAACCCCCACCCCTCCCCCCCAAAAAAAAAAAACTAAAATGCTAAAAACTAAACCCCAAAAAAACCTAAAAAAATAAAAAAAAAACACTCAATTTTTTTTAATATTATTTACATTAAAAGCTACTTTTATTAGCCAAAAAACAAATTTTTTTTAAAATTAATTTTTTTACTACTAAAAGTAGCGATTTTGTATAAAAAATATTTTAAAAAAAAATTGTGTGTTTTTTAGCTATTTTTAACTATGTTTGGTTGTGTTCACATTGGTTCTCGCAATAAAAGGTGGTTCCTAACGGATCCTTCTCCTATATATATATAGGGGGCCGCTAAAATGAAAACCACCCCCAGTTAAGAGAACCAAAGAACCACTTTCCAACCATTTAAATTCTTTTTGTCTTATTATGTTTTTAATATTTTAATGTCAAAATGGCAGTTTAGTAAATTTGTTTATTTTGTCTTATTGTATATATTGTTTTTTATTACTTTTTTTGTCTTATTAAATTAATTGTTTTTTATTAAAATCGGATTTTTTAATTAAAAAACATTTTAAAATTTGATTTTTTTTTTTACAAAAAACAGTTTTTGTCAGGATTTTTTTTTCAAAAACCTTTTTTACGAGCCGGTATTTTACGAGCCATTTTTTGTGCGCCGTTTTTTACTCGTCGTTTTTACGCCCGGTTTTACGCACTGTTTTTACGACTGGTTTTACGCGCCGTTTTTTTTACGACCGGTTTTACGCGCCATTTTTTACGCCCCGTTTTTACGGGCCGTTTTACGCCCTCGTATTCACGCCCCGTATTTACGCGTCGTTTTATCACCCGGTTTTTTACAAGCCGTTTTTTACGAGTCGTTTTTTACGTCCCGTTTTTAGGCGCCGTTTTTTACACCATGTTTTTTACGCGCCGTTTTTTACGTCCCGTTTTTTTCGCCCCGTATTTACGCGCTGTTTTTTTACACACGCGTTTTAAAACTTTTTTTTACGAAAACTTTTTTTACGCTTTTAAACTTTCTTTTTATAAAAAACTTTTTACAATTTTTTTTTACAAAAACTTTTTAACAAAGAACAAAAATTTATTTTTTTACTGTTTTAACCTTTTTTACAAAAAAAAAAATTTACACACACGTTTTTTAAACTTTTTTACGTTTTTTTTACAAAAACGTTTTTGTAACACCTCGAAAACGGATTTGGTAATCAAAACACATTAATACTAAAAGACGGGTAAAGTACCGTTAGTGGTAAAATTTACCCGGTGAATATTATGATTTTTAAATAAATAAATCTAATGTTAAATAAAAAAAGGGGTGAAGGAATGTTTATGAGAAAATAAATTTATGAGAGGTCCGAGTTAACGGGACTTAAAATAAAACGGGTTATAACTTCCCCGAAACCCACCAAGTAACTAGGAATATATTCCTAGTTAAATATATGCCTTAAAACAATGAAGAAAACTTGGGTAATAACCCTTTTTACAAAGTTACAAACTAGAGGGGCCAAAAGAGGAAGATTGAAACTTGATTTTTATTAAAAATCAAAACACTACACAAACACACTAGTGTGTGTGCGTGTGCGTGTATACGGTCAGAAGAAGGAGCAAGAGCTCCAAACCCTAGCTCACCCAAATTCACCAAATTGAAGGCCAAGACTAGCTCAAATCAAATGCATGAACACGTACAAACGATCACCAAGTCTGTAGGATCGTTTTCAGACCCGAACGAGTCGATCAGAAGAGTTTATCTCTAAACGAAAGGCGAAAACAGACGTGTAGAGTTCAATTCAGCTAGATTTACTCTTTAAACTGTTGTATGATTGATTTCGTAACGTTTTACAACCTGACAACACTTCGGCAGCACTTCGTTGCACAAGCCGGAAAGTTACAAATGATGAAAGTTTGAAGGGTATTTATAGGAGATACCCTGACCGTTTGAAGGTGGCAAGACACCCTTCAAACGGTTACACTTTCAAACGGTCACCCCTCTCAAACGGACACCTCTCAAACGGTTACAAGTTCAAAACAAACAACACATTCAAACGGTCAACATATATCTACATTCTGTTTTGTCCTTTTGTATGCATGTTGTAATGTTGTAAACTTGTGATGTCATATATGTGATGTCACTTGTGATGTCACATGTATGATGTCACGCTTGTTCAGATCCGCAACGAAACAGAGACTCGATATAAGACGAAGTCGACATATGTATGCACCAACAGACTCCCCCTCAGATGTTGACGAGTCTTAAGTGTCGAGTCTTTGATTTCTTCAGTCTTTATCAGTCTGTTCACTTTCTTCAAAATTCTCCATTGTAAGCATCCTCAAACAATCTCTTACTCTTTCTCGTAATCTTCAGGATCTGAATCTGACTCTACTATCTTCAGACTCCCTCTCGATGTCTTCAGACTCCCCCTTTTGCTAAGCTGGGATCGCAGTCTGGAATTCACTTTTCACAGGTTCTTAGATCGTAACGTGGCATTCATCTAATTCAGGTTTCGGAACCTGGCTAACCTGCATAACTCTACCCAAAAATAAGTTTTGACAAATTTTAAACTTTTGCAAATTTAGAAACCAATTGCAGGTACCATTCAAAAAATGATTTAATCTTTGATAATCATTTGAAAACACAATTTCTTCATACATTCTTTCCCAAACCTATTCATCAAGTTTAGCACTTGGAATTTTGAAAATCAGCTCTCCAACAACAGTTTTCGAAAATCTTTTTGGATTTTTACAAAATTTATGCTAAAACACACTTAAACTTTTTTTTAAAATTTCTGAAAGAAAGTAAATGCAGTAAAGAAATATATACAGAAAATATTTTTGTGAGTTTGTGCAAGAGGATCATATCAGTTTTTGAGACAAATCACCAACACCGTTAAGCTTTAAACATTTTAAGTTCTAAACAATTCACATAGATTGACGATATTGTTTTCCACTTAAACTCAATCTAAAAACTTTCGAAATGCTTACCGATACGTTAAGGTATATTAATATTGCACTAAGCTCTTATGGACCCCACGATCTCAGCATATCCCCTCATCATGTAATACACTATCTCAAGCAATGCCTTTAAACTTTTATCAACTGTGATTTGTGCGAAAACAAAGCAGAATGTTTAAACATTAACAATCAGGTCGATACTTCCGTATACGCAGAGAAAGTCCAATGTTTAAACAAAATAAGAAAAATAAAACAAGTTGAAGTTGTTTAGGCTTTAACCACCAGGTCGATACTTCCGTATACGCAGAGGAGGTCCAAAGCTTAAACGAAACACCAAAGAAAATAAAGCAGAACGTTTAGGCAACAACATCCAGGTCGATACTCACGTATACGCAGAGGATATCCGATGCTTAAACAAAATAAAGAAATAAAACAAGTTTAAATCTTTTGCAAAATGAAATGCACGAAATCACAGTGACTTTTCAGCAAAGTTGTGAAAATTCACAAACTTAACCAGTTTTATGTCTTTCGACAATCAGCGATTACTGAGTAGGCACACAGTCAAGAAGGACAAAACTAAGTACTATGCTTTCGACCATGTTTCCCACTAGAACTAGGCTTTTTCATTTAAATTTGTATCGTTATCGCAAATCTACTAATCTAGCTGAGCCTACCGTCACATCTTTAGTGAGACCGTTTATCACATTTTATCTTTCCATTTCTTTAGCGTGTTGTGACAGTCCACTGATGTACTATCATTTCCTCTTTTATGCAACAAAACTCATTTTTGATTTTATCATGTTTTTGGCTTTTTCAAATTTTCTAATGTTTTTGGATTTTCTAAAATTCTTACTCCCCCTAAAATACAAATACATCTAAAGAAAATTTAAAACAAACTGTACAAGAACATGAAAACTAATATCGAATTGCCTCAATTCACCATCCACTTGGCATAAACAATCAGAACTCCCCCTCACAACAAACTATTTTCCCATTTAGATTTCAAAACACTTAAGTTTGTTTTAATCAAATGGTTTTTCCGGAAAATTAGTTTTGTTGATTTTACCATTTGTAGATTCGGGGAAAACTCATCACATTGTTTTTCAACCACTTGTAGAAAATCAGATACAACTTAATGTCCCTGATTTACCACTTGTAAGATCAAATATCAAACATTTTCAACCAATCATCATCTGTTGGTTGAATTCTCAAGGTGCCGATTCCTACTCCACACTTACCAACCTGGGAGTTCCGGCAAATCACACTTATACAAAAACAATTTTCAAACACAATATAAGAATGATGCCGATTCATGCTCCACGATTACCAACTTGGGAGCTCCGGCAAGTCAGGTTTTTTTTTACTCTTTGAAAAATATATCCACCCAAGCCTAACCTTCCTTGGGTGTAACAACCTCTTCTTCATTTTTACTTTCAACCGACCTATGAACATTTCTTTTGGAAGCATAAAATTCTTTCACTCCTTTGGCCTTACCATCGACCATTTTTCCAAAAATGTGTTTCACAGTTCCGTTGAAAGCCTTATCAACATCAAATTTTTTCTTGTCAGAATAAAATTGATTTGAAATTTCAACTTTTCCAACTTTCTTTTTAAAATTTTCAGCCCGCAGAGGTGGAAAATTCACATCATCCACATTCGGAACTGATTTTTCAACCTTTTCTTTAACAACTTTTGGCTCCTCTGATTTTGTGGAATCAGATTCATCACCAGAACTGTTTCCTGAACCCTTAACAACCCATTCTTGATTTTTCAAATTTTCTTTTCTTTTTACCACATTCTTTGAACATTCACCAATCTCAAAGGTTGAATTTTCAAAGCCTGTAAATTTTCTGGTTGTTAGTTCAGTTTTCTCAACAACTTTTTCTTTCATTTTACCAGAGACTTCCTGTTTTGGTTTGAATGTTTTCGGACAATTTCTAGCAATATGACCAGCAGCTTTGCACTGAAAACAGGTTCTTGTCTCAGTCTTCTTCTGAATAGCACTTTTCTTCATGTCCTCTTGCTTCTTTGCAAGGAATTCTTGATTTGTCTGCTTTCTGAATGCTTGCACTTTCTCATCTTCTAAAGAGTTTCCTGAAACAAACACAGTTTTTGGTTTATAAACTTTTTAATTTTTATGATTTTTCGGTTGATTAAATCCTAATCCTTTCTTTTTGAAATTACAGTTATGGTTTGGTTTTTTATGAATACCAGAACCAGAATTGTAACCCTTTTTCTTGTTTAATCTTTGTTGCACTCTTGAGGTGTAAGGTTTAGGTTTTTCAGAAAGATTTGCATCTTTTATTTCAGAAATGTTGATTTCTGTTAGTTTGAAAACCTTTTTAATCATTTCAGTTTTAACACCTCTTATTGGAAAAATCTCATCAGAATATAATTTGTCAGAATCTTTCAAAGTATATGCTACTTTGACCGGTTCGTCATTCAAATTAGATTTTGATAGCAAAAATTCCTTATCATAAACCCGTTTGTCCTTTTTGATTGTTGACTTTGACTTGTCGGACCCAGACTTTGACTTGGATTTGGACTCCATTTTTGACTCCTCTATGTCATCTTTATCTAACACCTGATCAACCACACGTTTAATCAACTCGGACTCATGATCAGTATCGGACGATGTAAACGTAACATCAATATTTTCTGGCAAATTATCCGACGACCCTGACTCCCACTGTAAATTAATTGCCTTTTTGACTCTTTCGAAATTTGGATTTCGAGACAAATATCCATTTTCGACCGGGGGCGGACATCTATTGTAGACAACACTTGGTTTCTTACCAGAAATTTCCACTTCATCCTCTTCTCTTGTTTCTGACTTCTTTCCTTCTGAAGTCTTCACTTCTTCAAACGTCTTCATTTGTTCCACAATTGGATAAATCCTGTCAACAGCAAAAGTAGAACATGAGTAACTTTCTAATAAATTTTTAACTCTCTCAGTTTCTATTCTTTGTGTTGCCAGCTTCAATTCCAAATCAGCATATTTCTTTGTGTAGAAGTTAACATCATCAAGTTGTCTTATGTAAGCTCCTTTGAGTGTATTCATTGCTACAGCTTGTTCACTGTTTGACTCAGTGTACTTGTTGATCTCTCTGTTCATTGTATCATATGATTCTTTTAATCTGTTAATGTTATACAACAGTTCATTGTTTTGCTTGATCAACGAATCACAATTCAAACACTTTTCAGAAACTTTGACTGCTTCAGTATCAACTTTGATCTCAAACTTCAGAACATCTTTGATTGTTCTGTTTGATTGAAAAAATTCATTTCTTCTCTTTCTCTCAGCTTCAGCTTCAGCTTTTAATCTTTCTTCTTCTTCTTCTTCTTCTTCAATTTTTCTCCATTTTTCTTCTTCAGCTTCTCTGACCTTTCTGATTTTTTCTGCCCATTTTAGATCGTAAGCATTAGCAATAAAAGCTTTAAAAATCGACGTGTCTTTGGAAATCTCTTTGGCCATTAATTCTTGATCTGGGCAAAAATTGTCCCAATTAAAACCTTCAGCTAACTTTTCATCGTCTTGATCTGCTAGACACACTTTGCTATTTGTTGGAATGTAATTATCCCAATTGAATCCACTATCCTTCCCCAGATAAGCTTTCTTTGAATCTTTAATCTCCATTCTTCCATGTGCAGTTTGTGCTTGATGCGAAGCTTGTTGTTGTTGATATGGCTGTGGTGTGACTTGATGATAAATCGCCTTTTTGTAATAATCATTGTTTCCAAAGGGATTTTGAGCTCCACTCGCTTCTCGATTTGTACATTCTCTCTTGAAATGCCCCTTTTCCCTGCAACGAAAACAAGTAACTTTAGTTTTATCAAAACCTAAAGGTGAAACATGTGCCTCGCGAAAATCATCTCTGCCTGTGATTTGTTTAAACTTTTCAGCCCGTCTCAACCCACTAGCCATGCACCATTTAATATCCATCAATTCCATTTCCTCTGCATCAATTTGATCGTAATCCTCTTTCGTGAGCATTGGATTACCGATCCTCCCTGCAACTAATCCACCATAGGACTCAAGCACTGTAACCAACAACGACATGTGACTTTTTGCAACTTCCTCAGTATAATTCTGATCATTCTCAAGCTTTAAAGCAATGTTGCATTGAAGAACTTTGCCACTCTTTGTTGTAGTAAACTGAGGATCATATGTTGGAAATGAAGAGAATCCTGTTGTGCTGCTTTATTCTTGAGTTGATTTTTCTGAAGACCCTTTTGCATTATAAGCTGTTTCAACCTTTGGAGAGAGATTCGTCTTTTCACTAACACCACTCTTAAAGTACAAACTTATGTCTTGTTCTCCATCATAATTCTTCATTCGAGCAATCTTCCTCTGCTCCATTTCTTGAGCTTCCAGATGTTTGATGAACTCACCCAGTGTTAACTTTTTATATTCTTTCCGATTGTTTCTCAACATCATCAAGAATGTTCCCCAAGTCTCATGTGGTAACGCATCAGCAAGTTTCTCAATCAACTCATCAGTATCCTTTTTTATACCAAGTTTCGACATATTTCTCACCAAGTTACAATATCTTTCAATAATTTGCTTGGTGTTTTCAGATTTCAAACCACGGAATAGATCAAATTCTTTCTTCATGAGCGACATTTTGTTTTTAAGCATATCATCGCTTCCTACAAATTTTGCTTCCAGTTCAGTCCAAATCGAATAAGCAGTTCCATCATGTTGAAGCAAAATCAAAATGTCCTCTTTAATTGCTTGCTGAAGTAGACTCACCATCAATTTTTCATCTCTATACTTCTTTTTCTCCTCAGCACTCATTTCTCTGATTGTTAACTGAATACCATTCCTTGTGGGCCTTTCATATGGTTCTTCAGTGTGATCCCATGCATCCAAGTGATAAGCTTCAACCCAATTTCCAAACCGTTCGGACCACGCATTGTAATCATCAATATCCAAGAGCTTTGGTGGTTTCTGTGATGTCCCCGTTTCATTCTCAAGAAATGTACTCTGAGTAATTGATATCGGACTAGCAAAAGCATTGTAAAACTCGTTCTCCATGTTTTCGATTTTCAAAGATTCACAAACAAACAGTTTCAAATGATCTGGTTCACCTCGTGAAATACCTGTATCACCTGACAACAAACAAACAAAAATACACTCAGTTTAAAGAATTATCAACTAACAGAATAAGACTGGTACTCGAACTGGTGAATATTCTGTGCAAACTGAAAGTTGACAAAACTGTGCGGACTGAAGATTTACACACTGTATGGACTGCTATGACCCGAATCAAAATCAAACGACCTTTTCCAATGACCTCGGTATACAAAGACACGACCTGAACTGTTTCAAGTGATTTGACTGGATTGCTTTGAACCGTATGACTTTGATGTGACGATTCTTGACTTTCAATCCATTCAAACGGACATATCTCATGTACACACTAATCAATTCCGACAATAATCAAAAACTTCACATGCTCACTGAGCTGCCTGACAACAACTA
Source organism: Helianthus tuberosus (assembly GCA_030545235.1). Taxonomy (NCBI): domain Eukaryota; kingdom Viridiplantae; phylum Streptophyta; class Magnoliopsida; order Asterales; family Asteraceae; genus Helianthus; species Helianthus tuberosus. The sequence continues at coordinate 28,414,009 of CM060386.1, read as the reverse complement.
AAGATGACACAATCTAATTGGACCTTTAACAAAATAATAGAAATGAGAGTTCTTGAGCTGATGAAAATATCACATGGGCTGACAACACCAATAACTATTCTCAAAATTGATTGGGCCGCAATGTAAATTCAATCCCAAATCAGATGCAACAACCTATATCTCGATTAAGACATGTCTTCTAATCGGGAAATTTAGTGGCCGACACTTGTTTCTGATTGGACCGATATTATGCGGATTACATGATCAGATCACTTAATGCATATCTCATGTATATCACTTAATCATTTTATTGGGCCGATACAATTCAATGATCACATGCACTTCTTGGGCCAATAAAACACATGCAAACTAATATCCGACAAAAACTTCTCAAAGGCCGACAACTTTAATGAAGATTACTTAATTCCCATACTATTCTTGAATCAAGCATTCACGTGACCTCATGACACATTTTAAAACTTTCAAATGCAAATCTGTCACCCTCGTTAGATGTGTTCACACAAATCGATATACACACTCGAACGGAAAGTTGTTTTCAAACGGGATGCATATTTCAAACGGTCAGTCCAATTTCAAACGGTAAGGTGCAGATTTCAAACGGTCAGTCCAGTTTCAAACGGTAAGGTGCAGATTTCAAACGGTCAGTCCAGTTTCAAACGGTAAGGCGTAGATTTCAAACGGTAGGGTGCTGCTTCGTTCAAACGAACACCAGTTTTCAGTCCATTTTTACCACTTTTACTTCGAATTTTAAGCTGAAACTTTCAAGGGTTTGTTAAAATGCACTTTTACACATTCTGTGAAAAATTGATCCAATTTTAACCGTGAAAACTTGAAATTTTGAAAGAAGATGTAGAAAAACAGAAATTTTCAAGCTGAATTGTATAGAACTCTTCCTCCTGTGCTCTGATACCACTTGTAGGATCGTTTTCAGACCCGAACGAGTTGATCAGAAGAGTTTATCTCTAAACGAAAGGCGAAAACAGACGTGTAGAGTTCAATTCAGCTAGATTTACTCTTTAAACTGTTGTATGATTGATTTCGTAACGTTTTACAACCTGACAATACTTCGGCAGCACTTCGTTGCACAAGCCGGAAAGTTACAAATGATGAAAGTTTGAAGGGTATTTATAGGAGATACCCTGACCGTTTGAAGGTGGCAAGACACCCTTCAAACGGTCACCCCTCTCAAACGGACACCTCTCAAACAGTTACAAGTTCAAAACAAACAACACATTCAAACGGTCAACATATATCTACATTCTGTTTTGTCCTTTTGTATGCATGTTGTAATGATGTAAACTTGTGATGTCATATATGTGATGTCACTTGTGATGTCACATGTATGATGTCACGCTTGTTCAGATCCGCAACGAAACAGAGACTCGATATAAGACGAAGTCGACAGATGTATGCACCAACAATGTCGAGGGGATCGCAAGGTATGTCAAATTTTGAAATTTGGTGATGTTTTGAAATTATGATGAACAATCATAATCAAAATTCGGGGATGAATGTTGAATGTATGAGTGATATATGTGTTAAATTCATGTTTGGAAACAAACCCTAGTTGGAAACTTAGTGAATTGGTGTTAGAAACTAGGGATTTGATGATTACCCTTGAATGTGCTAAGTGGGTTTTGACTTCTAACACCTCGCAAAATCAGGCCCAATATAATAAAGACACGTGTCATGGACTTTAAACGTGTAATGGATTGACCTGGAGGGACTAGTCAAACAATGTAAATATGTAAGTAAAAGGATCCAAAGTGTCAACATGCCTATCTTGTGCCTCTAATTGACCTCATACGACGTTCGTATTCTTTAATGAATAATTTGTCGAACATTGGAAGTCGTTTATGCTTAAATTAAGGATCTTACGAAACATAAGGGTTAAAGGTGTCAACATATTAAAATGTTACCTCTGAGTGACCTTTTAACGAACCCAAAAACATTGTAATAATTGTATATTTTTCTCTAAAAATATTGGATATTAATTTTGTGGAGTTTCGATGAAAACAAGACTTTTCGGGTGATCTTACAACTAACCGGGAGCTTAACGGAGTTAAAATATGACCCAAGGCCCTTAATAGTTAACTATGGGGGTCCTAAGTGCAATAAATGAAAGTTAAATAAACTTAAATAGGACCAGGGACTGAAATTGCAAAGTTTGCAAAATGTTTACCGGATTTCCCCATTGTCGAGGCCCGCGTAGACTTCTTATAAGTCTTACGCGGCCCGCGTGAGACTGCCAGATGCAGAAAACATGCACAGCTGCAGGTCCAGTCAGTTCCACCGCCTTTGCATGCCTGAATTCGATACCAGGGACTGAGCAAATGGTTTTTCATGCACTAGGGACACCTGGTAACATCTGGGATCAATGTAGGGACATGTGGATTGATCATATGAAGTGGAAATTGCTATATAAGGGCCCTTTGTTTGCACTTAAGAATTTGCACATTTGAAAACTTCATTCTAGCTCACTCTCTGAAGCCTCCTGCTAATCAAGGAAGCTTTCTTCTGTTCCTAATTCGTGCTAAGAGTTCTTGTAAGCAATCTTAGCCTCTCTAGTTCAAGTTTTATTAGCTTAATGACCAAAAGTCAAAGCTATCGTAATTAAGCTTTGACTTAGTGATTAATCACTAATGGTCCAGCCATTATTTGAATTGAAAGTGGCTATGAGTTGGTAATTATGTAGGTAATAAACCCTTAAAAGGGCACCTACTGATTTTCACTCTAACTTGGTCAATTGTCGGTTCAAACTTATTAATAAAAGGTCAACGGAATCAGTTTTTACAAATTAATTCATAACTAATAATGCAGAGGTTATGGAACATGTTTTAACAGTTAAATAACTTAGTAAATAATATAAGAACATGTTTAGGCATGTTCAACCCGACAATTTTGAGTTTAGGCTCGGTTCACAACCGAAAGTCGCAAAAGAAGACTTTTGCTTTGACTTTGAGTTCTGACCCGATTTAGCTTGTTTTAGATATTCCTAATTAGGGTTCCTTTAGGACCATATTACATGTTAGTATAAGCCTCTGAGATTACACTATATGGTCCCTTAGAAATCTGAATCATTTGCATGTTTCCGTTAAATGCTTAAATGTTGACCATTATGCCCTTTTGATATTAAAACGAGATTTTTGAAAATGTGAGTGGACAAAAACCTTTATTACTGATATTTAAGTATGTCCTAAAAATTTGACATTAGTTTATGGTCTAAAATGAGAGTTATGCTCGATATCGTAAAATGAAAGCTTTTTATTAATTAAATGGCATTTTTGACATAAATCCTATTTAAACCCAAATTTTTACACCAAACCTTTTACCCACTGATATAATATAATATTTAGGAATTTTTGAAGATTTTTATTAAATTATAAACTGATCATAACATAGAGTTCTTGCATAGGCTCGGTAATTGACGATAATATAATATTTTGATGCTTAAATCTGTTGAACAATATTTCTTGTTATTTTAGATCCGCCTGTGGATCCACTTACAATCCGTTTGTAATATTTTATGTTACCTTCAAATCGGTTTGTAATATTATTACTTTAAGACTTCCGCTGTGCATAGAGATTTCTGACGGATCATCTTTCCATGGTTCGCCATATAGAGGCCCCGACTCCTTTTCCCAATGGTGGAGTAATTATCACTGGGAGTACACACCTTCCCACCACTCATCACCACACCAACAGGTCCCCTCTAAGGACCCACATTTTGAGGCAGTCACGCCACCGCCACCGCTAGAGCAGCAGCTGCCTCCAGAACCACCGAGGCGAAGAAGATTAGGTGCATGGATGTCCATGCGAATGGGGGACTTCCACTTCAGCACCCCCCAACACTCCAGTGGTAGCCACTACCCGCTACTGTATGAAGACCCACAAATGGGTGGGCCTTCAAACCCAGTTTCAGAAGTCGACTTTGCGCCAGTCGCACCACCACCACCACCACCACACATGGGTTACGATAACCCAATTCCTTCATACACCGGTCCAGCGGCGTATAACCCTTTTGAACAACCAGCTTATCCGGGCTACAACTACTACAATGCCCCCGCCGTCGACTCGTATCTCGAGGCGGCCAACTACAATGCTCTCCATCCAGAAGGGCCTTACGCAGCTTCGTACCAGTCTGGGTACCAAGCATATGGGTATCAATACCCGCCACCTCCTCAACCTCCGCAGCAGCAACCGCCGCAGCCGCCACTGATCCAACCACCGCAGTAGCAGGAAATTCTTCAGAGGTTGAACCAGGTGGAACGAGAGGTTCAGGAGGAGCGTAGAAGCCGCCGGGGACTACTTAAGGGTTTGGCAGACCTAATCAAGGGGAAGAAGAAAATGGATTATTGAAATTCCTTATTTATTTGTTTTGTAATTTCAATCAAGTCCGTGCATAGATAATGTTATTTCTTTCAAGTCCCGTTTAGGGCAATTATGTACTTCTTTTAAATTTATTGGAATGTTTTATTTAAATTTCACTTGTCATCATATGCATGAATATAATATATGAAATAAATCAAAATATCATTCCTTTTTGTAATTGATCTGCCATTAAATATTAAATGGAATCTTAAAGGTATGACCTAGCCTATATGTCGTTTTAGACATGGCCATGATGGTAAAACCTATTTCAAAGATTCAAATCCTTGTTAACATCTGAAAACATGTTAGCACTCCTGGAAAATGTGATTCAGTAAAAGTCACACATGTCATCCTTATATTGGATTCTTCCAAGCCTAATGATCTAGAAATCATGGGTTCAAATCATTGATTAAGATGACCATATATAAAACATCCATTAGTGATGAAGTGCCTACGGGGCACACTTATTGTCCTATGAGACAAAAAGACAGTTGTAGTCTACGACTCCCTGTCAAGAAAAGGTAATGAACTATGTTCAAACCTTAATGCCTCGATCTTATAAGATCATGGCTTATAATTTAAAATTGTCCTTGTGACTAGGCCTTTCGTGCCACTCTAATATCTTTAATGATTTATTACTAAGGATAAATTATAATGAAAATCCTAAATAAATATGACTAACAAATTAACCTATATGGTTTATATTACCATGGTCAATAAATCATCAAAATTGATGATTCCATAATAACCTCTAAATAAAATATTGTCAATTGTTTTGTAGCAATCAAGCTACATGGCTGAATCAGAAGAGGTTAACAGTCACCCAAGAGAGAATAATGATACCACCAGAATTAATGTAGCTGGTGCAGATCTTCAAGCATTGATAGACAATGCCGTTACTAGAGCTCTTGATAGACAGTTCAAGGAATCAAGTGGTACACGCTCTAAGACTCAATATGTGGCTCATAGTAAGCCCCCTTCTAAAACACACGAGTCAAAGAAGGACGATGCCCGTCACTCGTCGAATCAGCAAAGTATCCCATCTAAGAAGATTGTGCTCAATCAAGAGCCACGTGCTAAAACCTATTCTTACAAATATTTTGTCTCCTGCAAGCCCAGAGACTTCACAGGAGAGAAAGGAGCCATTGATTGTATGACTTGGCTCGATGAGATGGATACAGTGGTTGATATTAGTGGTTGTGCAGAGCAGGACATTGTGAAGTTTGTTTCATAATCTTTTAAAGGAGAAGCTTTAGCTTGGTGGAGGTCCCTAATCCAAGCTACAGGAAAGATCTCGTTGTATACTCTGACTTGGGATCAGTTTGTTGCTCTAATCAAAGAAAATTTTTGTCCTCAACATGAAGTTGAGAAAATTGAGACTCATTTCTTGACCTTGGTCATGAAGAACTTAGATTGTCAGGCGTATCTTAAGAGTTTCAACACCATGTCACGATTGGTTCCATACTTGGTCACACCAGAACCAAAACGCATAGCTCGTTTTATTGGAGGTTTAGCTCCAGAAATTAAGGCAAGTGTGAAAGCATCAAGACCTACCACCTTTAGGTCAGTGGCTGATCTGTCCTTATCCCTTACTCTCGATGTGGTTAGGCAGAGATCACTCAAGAATTCTGAAGAAGGGAAACAGAAACGTGAGGATGAGAACTCACGCCGTTCTGATAAGAAACATAAGGGGAACTCTGAGTACAAGAAGGGTTCCGGGTTTAAAAAGGATAACCAATAGTCAGGTGAGAGACCCAAATGCAAAACCTACCATAAGCGCCATTTAGGGAAGTGCAGGTTAGAATTAAAGTCTCAATTGCAACCTAGAGTTTGTAGGATCTGCAAAGCAAGCGAGCATAAAAAGTTAGACTGCAAGAAAATGAAAGATGCAACTTGTTACAATTGTAATGAGAAGGGGCATATCAAGACTAACTGCCCAAAATATGCGAAGAATCCTGAAGAGGCTAAAAAGACCAATGCTTGGGTCTTTCAGATGAATGCTCAGGAAGCCATTCAGAACGACAATGTGATAACAGGTACATTCCTTATCAATGATGTTTATGCTAGGGTATTGTTTGATTCGGGTGCAGATAAGTCTTTCGTAGACAATAAGTTTTGTAAATTGTTAAACCTGCCTGTTAAGACTCTAAGCATAAAGTATGACGTAGAATTGGCCGATGGTACTATAGAGACTGCTTCAACCATTCTAGATGGATGTTTTATATCCATTAGGAATCACTCTTTTTCGTTATCCTTGCTTCCATTGAAATTGGCAGGATTCGACATAGTGATAGGCATGGATTGGTTATCTCATAACCAGGCCCAAATAGCATGTGATAAGAAGCAAGTGGTTATCAAGACTCCTTATGGTGAGCCACTTAAGATTCAAGGAGATACTCAGCATGGATTGCCTAAGAAAGTATCTATGCTTAAGGCATCTAGATGTTTGAAGAAAGGTTGTGTCATTTATATGGCACAGGTAACCATTGAGGAACCAAAGCCCAAGATCGAAGACATCCCCGTTATTTCTGAATATCCAGATGTTTTTCCTGAAGAACTACCTGGATTACCTCCAGATAGGCAAATGGAGTTCAGAATCGATATCATTCCTGAAGCAGCACCAATTGCAAGAGCACCTTACCGGTTGGCACCGACTGAGATGAAAGAGTTAAGGACTCATTTGGATGATTTATTGGCAAAGGGTTTTATTCGACCTAGCTCATCCCCTTGGGGAGCGCCGATTCTATTTGTGAAGAAGAAGGATGGCTCGATGCGTCTATGCATCGATTATCGCGAGCTAAACAAGGTTACAATCAAGAACAGATATCCATTGCCCAGGATCGATGATCTATTCGATCAGCTTCAAGGAGCAAGTTACTTTTCAAAGATCGATCTAAGATCAGGTTATCACCAGTTGAAGGTCAGAGATGAAGATGTACATAAGACTGCATTCAGAACTCGTTATGGTCATTACGAGTTCTTAGTGATGCCTTTCGGGCTCACTAATGCACCAGCAGCGTTCATGGATCACATGAATCGCGTTTGCAAGCCATATTTGGACAAGTTTGTCATTTTCTTTATTGATGACATTCTTATTTACTCAAAGAATCAAGCCGATCATGAAAGACATCTCCAGTGTATCCTTAAAATTCTACAGCAAGAGAAACTCTACGCCAAGTTTTCAAAATGTGAGTTTTGGCTTCGTGAAGTCCAATTTCTTGGACATGTGGTGAGTGAGCGTGGTATCCAGGTGGATCCCGCCAAGATTGAAGCCATTATGAATTGGCAACAGCCGAAGACACCCACAGAAATTCGCAGCTTCTTGGGTCTATCAGGATACAACAGGCGTTTCATTGAAAAAATTTCAAGGATTGCTGCACCTCTAACATCGTTAACCCGTAAAAATGTCAAGTTTGACTGGGGTCCCAAGCAGCAAGAATCCTTTGATATTCTTAAGCAGAAATTAAGCAATGCTCCTGTGTTGACATTGCCAGAAGGAATTGAAGGGTTTGTTGTATACTACGACGCATCTCACACTGGCATGGATTTTGTGCTTATGCAGAAAGGCAAGGTGATTGCCTATGCCTCACGTCAGATAAAGGTGCACGAAAAGAACTACACCACCTATGATTTAGAGTTGGGTGCCGTTGTATTTTCTCTAAAGCTTTGGAGGCATTACTTATATGGAACCAAGTGTGTGATCTATTCTAATCATAAGAGCCTCCAGCACCTGTTTAACCAAAAGGATCTTAACATGAGGCAGCGTCGTTGGATGGAGACACTGAACGACTATGATTGTGAAATCCGATATCATCCAGGCGAAGCGAATGTAGTCGCTGATGCTTTGAGCAGGAAGGAAAGGGTTAAGCCCATTAGAATCAATGCCAAGAGCATTGAATTGAAGAACAGCTTGAATGAAAGGTTGTTAGCCACTCAAAAGGAGGCTGTATTAGAAACTAACTATCCAAATGAGAACTTAGGAGTGACTTCCGATCAATTGTCATATGGCAAGGATGGAATCCTAAGATTGAATGGTCAAATATGGGTTCCAATTTATGGAGGACTTAGAGATGTAATTCTTCAAGAAGCTCATAGTTCAAAATATTCAGTCCATCCTGGCAGTGATAAAATGTACCAGGATTTAAAGGCAAATTATTGGTGGATAGGTTTGAAGAAATCTATAGCCACTTATGTGGCTAAATGTCTGACATGTGCTCAGGTTAAAGCAGAACATTAAAGGTCGTCAGGTTTGCTACAACAGCCTGAACTTCCCACTTGGAAATGGGAAATGGTAACCATGGATTTTATCCCTAAGTTACCAAAGACAAAGCACGGGAATGATGCTATTTGGGTTATAGTCGATAGGCTGACTAAGTCAGCCCACTTTTTGCCGATTAAAGAAACTCACAGCTCCGACAAGCTAGCTCAGTTGTATGTGGATGAGATTGTATCTCTCCACGGAGTGCCAGTATCTATTATCTCTGATAGGGATACAAGATACACGTCTCACTTTTGGAAAAGCTTTCAGCAATCCTTAGGCACTCGTTTAAACTTCAGCACAGCATATCATCCTCAGACGGATGGTCAAAGCGAGCGTACAATACAAACGCTTGAGGATATGCTACGAGCTTGTGTTATTGATTTAGGAGGAAGTTGGGATGACCATCTTCCATTGATTGAATTTTCGTATAATAATAGCTAACATTCGAGTATCCAAGCCGCGCCTTTTGAGGCATTGTACGGAAGGAAATGCAGAACGCCAGTTTGTTTGGCGGAAGTTGGAGATGTCCAACTAACAGGACCTGATATAGTCCTGGAGATGACAGATAAGATTGTACAAATCCGCGATCGTCTCAAAGCTGCCAGGGACAGGCAGAAAAGTTATGCTGATATGAGGCGCAAACCATTAAAGTTTGAAGTTGGCGATAAAGTGTTACTCAAGGTGTCACCCTGGAAAGGGGTGATGCGTTTTGGCAAAAAAGGGCAAGCTAAACCCAAGGTACATTGGACCATTCGAGATCATCGAATGTGTCAGAACTGTGGCTTACAAGTTAAATCTACCAGAAGAGCTTAGTGGAATACATAATGTATTTCACATCTGTAACTTAAAGAAATGTCTAGCCGATGAGTCACTAGTAATGTCGCATAAGGACGTGCAGATAGATGAGAGCTTGAAGTTCGTTGAAAAACCTTTGTCGATCAAGGACCGACAGGTTAAGAAGCTTCGAAAGAAGCATGTGCCGATTGTAAAGGTAAAATGGGATGCCCGAAGAGGACCAAAATACACGTGGGAGGTTGAATCCACAATGAAACAGAAGTACCCTCATTTATTTAAGAAAATCTCGAGGTCGAGATTTCTTTTAAGGGGGTGAGGATGTAACACCTCGCAAAATCATGCCCAATATAATAAAGACACGTGTCATGGACTTTAAACATGTAATGGATTGACCTGGAGGGACTAAAATTGTCAAACAATGTAAATATGTAAGTAAAAGGATCCAAAGTGTCAACATGCCTATCTTGTGCCTCTAATTGACCTCATACGATGTTCGTATTCTTTAATGAATAATTTGTCGAACATTGGAAGTCGTTTGTGCTTAAATTAAGGATCTTACAAAACATAGGGGTTAAAAGTGTCAACATGTTAAAATGTTACCTCTGAGTGACCTTTTAACGAACCCAAAAACATTGTAATAATTGTATATTTTGCTCTAAAAAATATTGGATATTAATTTTTGTGGAGTTTCGATGAAAACAAGACTTTTCGGGTGATCTTACAACTAACCGGGAGCTTAACGGAGTTAAAATATGACCCAAGGCCCTTAATAGTTAACTATGGGGGTCCTAAGTGCAATAAATGAAAGTTAAATAAACTTAAATAGGACCAGGGACTGAAATTGCAAAGTTTGCAAAATGTTTACCGGATTTCCCCACTGTCGCGGCCCGCGTAGACTATTTATAAGTCTTACGCGGCCCGCGTGAGACTGCCAGATGCAGAAAACATGCACAGCTGCAGGTTCAGTCAGTTCCACCGCCTTTGCATGCCTGAATTCGATACCAGGGACTGAGCAAATGGTTTTTCATGCACTAGGGACACCTGGTAACATCTGGGATCAATGTAGGGACATGTGGATTGATCATATGAAGTGGAAATTGCTATATAAAGGCCCTTTGTTTGCACTTAAGAATTTGCACATTTGAAAACTTCATTCTAGCTCACTCTCTGAAGCCTTCTGCTGATCAAGGAAGCTTTCTTCTGTTCCTAATTCATGCTAAGAGTTCTTGTAAGCATTCTTAGCCTCTCAAGTTCAAGTTTTATTAGCTTAATGACCAAAAGTCAAAGCTATCGTAATTAAGCTTTGACTTAGTGATTAATTACTAATGGTCCAGCCATTATTCGAATTGAAAGTGGCTACGAGTTGGTAATTATGTAGGTAATAAACCCTTAAAAGGGCACCTACTGATTTTCACTCTAACTTGGTCAATTGTCGGGTCAAACTTATTAATAAAAAGTCAACAGAATCAGTTTTTACAAATTAATTCATAACTAATAATGCAGAGGTTATGGAACATGTTTTAACACTTAAATAACTTAGTAAATAATATAAGAACATGTTTAGGCGTGTTCAACCCGACAATTCTGAGTTTAGGCTCGGTTCGCAACCGAAAGTCGCAAAAGTAGACTTTTGCTTTGACTTTCAGTTCTGACCCGATTTAGCTTGTTTTAGATATGCCTTAGGGTTCCTTTAGGACCATATTACATGTTAGTATAACCCTCTGAGATTATACTATATGGTCCCTTAGAAATCTGAATCATTTGCATGTTTCCGTTAAATGCTTAAATGTTGACCATTATGCCCTTTTGATATTAAAACGAGATTTTTGAAAATGTGAGTGGACAAAAACCTTTATTTCTTCTGTTTCGCCCCTGCGTGGGCATATCTTTTATTTCCACCCCTGCGAGGGTTTGTTATTTGTTTAGCCCCTGCGTGGGCATGATATTTATGAAAAGTCCCGTTTAGGGCAATTTTGTACTCATTAATTTTAAATTAGAATGGTAATTTCAGCTTTTCATTTTTAATTATATGCATAAATATATTAAATGAATAAATGGAAAATAGCGTTATTATTGTAATTAACCATTTTAATAATAAGGATCTTAAAAGGTAAAACCTAGCTATTATGTTGACATAAACCTAGCCAAGACGGTACAACCTGCTTAAAAAGATTCAATCCCTGTTAACATCTGTAAACATGTTAACACTCTTGACTAATGTGATCCGTGAAATCACACATGTCACCCTTTTTAATAAATTATCTAAAAATTTTATTTTTATATATAATTGAAAGTGACATAATGCCTACGGGTCATAATGAATGTCATATAAAACAGAAAGGCAGCCGTAGCTTATAGACTCCCTGCCAAAGAAAGGATTGATTTGTTTTGATTATTCAAACTTTAATCCTATAAGAATCTAAATTTATAATTTAGAAACTGTCTGCGTGAAAAGGGCTATTGTGCCAATATATATATATTTCATTTTAGGATAAAATTATTGATAAAAAGTCCTAAATGAAACTACTTAACAAATTAACTAATATGGCTTTTAATTACCATGGTTAATAAATCGTCAAGAACGATAATACTGGTTAGATTTCTAAATAGACTTTGTCCTTATTTTATGTAGCAATTAAGACTGCATGACTAAGTCTGAAGAAATGAATAGTCATCCAGCAAATGACCCTGATAACACGAAGATACTTGTAACCGGTGCCGAATTAAAAGCATTAGTAAATGAGGCTGTTGTCGAAGCACTGAATAGGCAATACAGTGAATCGAACAGGACCCACAGTAGGACCCGATCTGCAACTCATCCCAAGTCAAAACCCAAGGTCCAATCAGAAGCTCATAGTAAGCCACCCTCTATGAAGGTTATACCTAAGAAAGAGGAACCCAAGAAAAACGATGAAAAGCGACATTCATCTAACCAAAACAGTGTTCCCCATAAGAAGGTAGTGAACAATGATGCGCCTCATGCTAGAGGATGCACATACAAGTACTTTGTTTCATGTAAGCCCCGAGACTTTACTGGGGAGAAGGGGGCTGTCGACTGCATAACCTGGTTGGATGAGATTGATACAGTGGTAGACATAAGTGGATGTGCAGAAAGGGACATTGTGAAGTTCGTGTCCCAGTCCTTTAAGGGCGAAGCCCTAGCGTGGTGGAGATCACTGATCCAGGCCACCGGAAAAGTACAATTGTATAGCATGACCTGGGAGCAGTTCGTTGCTCTCATCAAGGAAAATTTCTGCCCGCAACATGAGGTAGAGAAGATAGAGTCCGATTTTGTGTCAATAGTGATGACAAACCTGGACTGCCAAGCCTACTTAACGAGCTTCAACACGATGTCTCGATTGGTTCCATATCTAGTAACCCCGGAACCAAGGAGAATCGCTCGTTTTATCGGGGGGTTAGAACCCGCAATAAAGGCAAGTGTGAAGGCCTCTCGGCCAACGACTTTCAGGTCAGTAACTGACCTCTCTTTGTCCCTCACAATGGACGCGGTCCGACTAAGATCGCTGAGGAACAAAGAGGCTGAGAATAAGAGAAAGCGTGAGGATGATACCTCACGAAGGTCAGAGAAGAGACACAGAGGGAATGACGACCACAGGAAAGGGTCGGGATCGAAGAAGAATGGGCAACAATCAGGGGAAAAGCCCAAATGTAAGACTTGTAGGAGGTACCATTTTGGGAAATGTCGACTTGAGTCGAAATCCCAGTCTCTCGCGAGACCCTGTGGAATCTGTAAGTCCACAGAACACAAGACCTTGGAGTGTAGGAAGTTGAAGGATGCAACCTGTTATGGTTGCAACGAGAAGGGGCACATTAAATCTAATTGCCCAAAGAATGTCAAGAAAGCCGAAGACGGGAAGAAGACCAATGCAAGGGTCTTCAGGATGGACGCTAAAGAGGCTATCCAGGACGACAACGTGATTACTGGTACGTTTCTTGTAAATGATATTTTTGCTAGAGTCCTGTTTGATTCTGGAGCAGATAAATCATTTGTAGATAATAAGTTTTGTGACTTGTTGAAATTGCCTGTAAAACCCTTAAGTGTGAAGTATGAAGTGGAGTTAGCTGATGGAACCATAGAAACCGCCTCGACTGTTCTAGATGGATGCGTTATATCCATTAGGAATCACTCGTTTCCATTATCTTTACTTCCCTTTAAACTAGCTGGTTTTGACATAGTGATAGGCATGGATTGGTTATCACACAACCAAGCCCAGATTGTGTGCAATAGAAAACAAGTGGTAGTTAGAACTCCGTTTGGTGAGTCACTAACTATCCAAGGAGATACCCAGCATGGATTGCCTGAGCAAGTGTCCATGCTCAAGGCATCCAGATGTATGCAGAAGGGTTGTGTCATTTATATGGCGCAAGTTACTGTTGATGAGCCTAAGCCGAAAATTGAAGACATCCCTGTCATTTCGGAATACCCCGAAGTTTTCCCAGAAGAACTACCTGGTTTACCACCAGATAGGCAAGTGGAATTCCGAATCGACATCATTCCGGGTGCAGCACCAGTGGCAAGAGCACCATATAGGTTGGCTCCAACGGAGATGAAGGAGTTAAGAACGCAGTTAGACGATCTGTTAGCAAAAGGTTTCATTCGACCTAGCTCGTCTCCCTGGGGAGCGCCTATTTTGTTTGTCAAGAAGAAGGATGGATCGATGCGTCTATGCATCGATTACCGCGAGCTCAATAAAGTTACTATCAAGAATAGGTATCCTTTGCCCAGAATCGACGATCTGTTCGACCAGTTACAAGGGGCAAGCTACTTCTCAAAGATCGACTTAAGGTCAGGCTATCATCAGTTGAAAGTCAAGGATGAAGATGTACACAAGACAGCGTTTAGGACTCGTTATGGACATTACGAATTCCTAGTGATGCCTTTTGGGCTCACTAACGCACCAGCCGCATTCATGGATCTCATGAATCGCGTCTGCAAGCCTTATCTGGATAAATTCGTTATAGTCTTCATTGACGACATTCTTATCTACTCAAAGAACCAAGCTGACCACGAGAAACACCTTCGTTGTATTCTCAAACTACTTCATCAAGAGAAGCTCTATGCCAAGTTCTCGAAGTGTGAATTCTGGCTTCGAGAAGTCCAGTTTCTTGGACACGTTGTTAGCGAGCATGGTATCCAAGTGGATCCCGCTAAAGTAGAAGCAGTGATGAACTGGCAAGAGCCAAAGACGCCTACTGAAATTCGTAGCTTCCTGGGTTTAGCAGGATACTATAGGCGATTCATCGAAAACTTTTCAAGGATTGCTGCGCCCCTTACTTCGTTGACACGCAAGAAGGTTAAGTTTGATTGGGGCCCTAAGCAACAGGAATCCTTCGATATTCTGAAGAAAAAGTTGAGCAATGCGCCAGTGTTAACATTGCCCGATGGCATAGAAGAATTTGTGGTATATTGTGATGCATCACACACTGGTATGGGCTGTGTACTCATGCAGAAAGGCAAAGTTATTGCCTACGCCTCAAGACAGCTGAAGGTGCACGAAAAGAACTACACCACCCACGACTTGGAACTGGGTGCCGTTGTTTTTGCATTAAAACTCTGGAGACATTACTTATATGGTACCAAGTGTGTGATTTATTCCGATCATAAGAGCCTTCAACATTTGTTTAATCAGAAGGACCTAAACATGAGGCAAAGACGCTGGATGGAGACTCTAAATGATTATGATTGTGAAATAAAATACCATCCAGGCAAGGCAAATGTAGTTGCTGACGCTTTGAGTAGGAAGGAAAGAGTTAAACCAATAAGAATCAATGCCAAGCGCATTGAAATCAAGAATGATTTGAACCAAAGGATATTAGCTGCACAGAAGGAAGCTGTGCTGGAAGCGAATTATCCTGAAGAAAAACTGGGAGTAACTGAGGAGCAGTTATCCCATGACAAGGACGGAATGCTTAGATTGAATGGACGAATATGGGTTCCCATTTATGGAGGACTTCGGGATGTTATCCTCCAGGAAGCCCACAGTTCCAAATATTCCGTTCATCCTGGAGCTGACAAGATGTACCAGGATTTAAAAGCAAACTACTGATGGATTGGGTTGAAAAAGTCCGTAGCTGCTTATGTAGCTAAATGTTTGACTTGTGCGCAAGTCAAAGCTGAGCATCAGAAACCGTCAGGTTTGCTACAACAACCTGAAATTCCCGTATGGAAGTGGGAGATGGTGACGATGGACTTCATCACCAAGTTGCCAAAGACGAGAAAGGGAAATGATACTATATGGGTCATAGTAGATAGACTGACGAAGTCAGCACATTTTCTACCCATCAAGGAGACTTATAGCTCCGATATGTTAGCCCAATTATACGTTGATAAGATTGTAGCTTTGCATGGAATACCTGTGTCTATTATCTCCGATAGAGATACTAGATACACGTCACATTTCTGGAAAAGTTTCCAACAATCTTTGGGCACTCGTTTGAATTTTAGTACGGCTTATCATCCACAGACTGACGGTCAGAGTGAGCGTACTATTCAAACTTTGGAAGACATGCTACGTGCATGTGCGATCGATTTGGGTGGTAGTTGGGATAAGAACCTACCACTAATTGAATTCTCCTACAACAATAGCTACCACACCAGCATAAAAGCTGCGCCTTTTGAGGCCTTATACGGTAGAAAGTGTAGATCGCCTATTTGTTGGGCAGAAGTTGGAGATGTCCAACTATCAGGACCAGAAATTGTTTTTGAGACAACGGACAAGATTGTCCAGATCCGCGATCGATTGAGAGCTGCCAGGGATAGGCAGAAAACTTATGCGGATCCACAGCGCAAAGATTTTCACTTCGAAGTAGGTGAAAAAGTGTTGCTTAAGGTATCACCCTGGAAGGGGGTGATGCGATTTGGTAAGAAAGGCAAGCTAAGCCCGAGGTACATAGGACCTTTCGAGATTATCGAACGTGTCGGGTCAGTTGCTTATAAGTTAAACTTGCCTGAAGAACTTAGCGCTATCCATAATGTGTTTCACATCTGTAATTTGAAGAAGTGTTCCGCTGATGGACCACCGGTTATACCGTATACGGATGTACATATAGACGAAAGCTTGAAATTTGTGGAAAAGCCGTTATCGATTGAAGACCGAAAGGTAAAGAAGCTTCGAAGGAAGCACATACCTATTGTTAAGGTCAAATGGGATGCCCGTAGAGGTCCCGAATACACGTGGGAGGTAGAATCCACGATGAAAGAAAAATACCCTCATTTGTTTCAGTAAATCTCGAGGTCGAGATTTCTTTTAATGTGGTGACACGTGTCATGAACCTTGAATATGTGAAAACATACTTTAGAGGGACTAAAGTTGACAAACGGTGAAACTATGTGCACATAAGGGTTCAAAGTGTCAACGATTGATAAATAGGCTCTACAATAACCCTACATGATGTTTATAAACTCAAACGGATATATCATGGATCATACGAAGCGGAAAATGAAAGAAAGTGAGGAATTACAAACTACAGGGGCTAAAAGCGTCAACATGTTGAATTTATACCTCTGAGTGATCTTTTGGCATACCCGAAGCTTTGTAATAATAAAATATACTCACAAGAGCATGTGATAAAAATTTCATGAAGTTTCGTGAACGTATGAGAAAGTTATGATTAAAACCGTATATGAAAGGTTAAATACGATATCG
The DNA here is from genome assembly GCA_030545235.1 of Helianthus tuberosus. Lineage (NCBI taxonomy): Eukaryota > Viridiplantae > Streptophyta > Magnoliopsida > Asterales > Asteraceae > Helianthus > Helianthus tuberosus. Next base: position 28,396,915 of record CM060386.1, on the reverse strand, counting down.
TGAATTTCGTGACTTTTCGGGTAAGCGCAAAGTGAACCGAGGACTTTGTCAAGTTTATAAAAGCCCCAAGGTTCCTAAAAACCAGATTTGAGGGTCTAGAGTGCTAAATAAACGAACAAAACAAGCGTTACAAAGATTAGGGGCTGATTGGTAATATGCTGAAACTTGAAGACCAGGTCGCACACTGGTGTGCGGCCCGCCTGGGGTCACTGTGCGGCCCGCCTAGCTGTTACCAGCGACAAACCCGCAGATGTCGGTTTTCTGAGTCTGTTGTCGGTCATTTACAGCTGTTGTCGACTAAGGGAGCTCCCCAATCAGCTTACATGCATTCTAGGACCCTTGGACACTCTTTATAACCTCTGTAAACATCTGTGGAAGCCTTATTTCAGATCAAACTTGCTTAAAGATCACCATAGTTGCAACATTCAAGAACACTTGAAACTTCAAAAATTCACAAAACGATTCTGGAGCATTCCTGGTCGACAAGGCAGCCTCATAAGTGATCACTAAGCTTGTTAGGACCTTTGTAAGTGTTTATATCACCCTCTAATCCGTTCTAACTTAGTGTATTCACTAAAAGTCAAACTTATCGTAAAACTAGTTTGACTTTATGATTAAACGAGATATGCTCAGTATTTTCTCAAATTGAAAGTACCCATACGTTGGTGTTTATGAGTGTAACAAACCCCTAAAAGGGTATTTTCAGATTTACACTCTAAGCATGTCGATTGTCGAGTCAAACCTTTTCGTAAAAAGTCAACAGAATGAGTTTTTGCAAAAATAAGCTTGATTAACAATGTAGGCTACATGCAACCTGTTTGATCATCAAAATAACTTTATAAATAATGTAAGCACATGTTTCAACTTGATCAACTCGACAATTTTCTGTGTTACACCCGAATCGGAACCGAAAGTCTCATAAATGGACTTTTTCTTTGACTATCGGTTCTGATCCGTACATGCATGTTAAGATCTGCACTAGAGCATATTTTAGACCAACTTTCATATATGTTTAACTCTCTGGAATTTTACATCTTGGTTCCATGTTTAACCGATTCATATGCATGTTACCGGGTTATGCTTAAATATGACTATTTTGCCCTTTTTAATATAAAACGCGATTTTTGAAAAAGTGAAAGAGTAAAATCAATTGTTACTGATTTATAAACATGCACCGAAATTTTGATATCAGTTTGAGGTCTAGATTAACGGTTATGCTCATTATCATAAATTACAAGCTTTATGTTACATAAATAGCGTAATTAGCGCATAGCCTATTTTAAACCACTTTTTGGTATCAAACCTTTTATACACTGATGTTATATAATATTTTGAGATTTTTAAAGATTTTTATTTAATTTTTGGCTGATCTATCATAGGTCTCTAAGCTTAATTCGGTAAATACCGATTTTGCCCTTTTAAGCCATAAAACGAGTTTTATAAATCCGATTGACCCCAAACCTTTTCCTACTGATTTTATTTATTAAATAAAGTATTTTGGGTCTTCTGGAAATATAAAAATCCCAGCTTTCTTTTACAAACCCGGAAACGGCTCCAAATCGCCTTTTTAGGCATTTTTAACGCATAGTATATACTGCAACCATGTCAAGCATATAAGACTTATACCTACTGATGTAATTAGCATATTTTCATATAAAAACAGTAAGTACAATTTTATAAACTCAGATTTCCAGTTTTGGCATTTTAGCCCTTGTGAAATTACTAAAATGCCCCTAGGGTGTATAGTTTGGTTTTAAATGATAAGTTTTATATTTGAGTCATACCCTACTGTTATAACATAATAAGTTAAGTATATTTTCTGTATAAATCAGACCCATAACTCAGATTTACGAATAAACTCTTTTACAACCTTTTAAATGACCAAAATGCCCTTATGAGGCGTAAATTGATTTTAAATCCGTTCCGGGCAAAATAGAAAATAACTTACTGATATTATAACATATTTAGAGCATATTATCTCAGGGAACTTGCATATGACTCTCATGGTCGCCCGTAACACACTTTTCGCGTTCGGTTCGGTTTATGTAACTAGTTTACATAAATTGGCCGAAACGGGTCAAACATTATCATTTTTGTCTCAAAATTCAGAATGTGTTTAGTAAACCCATATTATACAAGTCTTCAAACTTGTCGGGTCAAATTCACATTCCATCCGGTCTTCGCTTAATCGTGCGTAAACCGTGTTATCCTTAAAACTAACCGGTCTAGGCTTAGGCTTAAATAAAGACCCGTTAGAAATCTAATAGGTTATTATAAACCTTTGTTCCAGATTAGGAGCACCAGTAAAAGATACTTGCATTTTTCTTGATTGTGATTGATACTTATTCAGGTAAATACTCTTTGGCTTATTTTCCCTATACGGGCTTGGGTTACGGTATATAAAATACCGCTTGATCGGGCATTAAATCCTCCACCGTTGCGTGGGTAGTTGGAATAATTTAATTGGCTCGTTTAAACAGTCTTGTTCACTTAAGGCCTTTGGGGGATTAATTGACCATGTCCCGGATATCCTTGGCATCATCTTACGAGATGGCCGCGACCTGAGTACGGGGTGTAGGCGTACACCTGTCTGTATATAACTCTTGAATGTGGTGGGTCCATTGATCTTTAGCCCGGACTAGATCCGGGCCACTGAACGCAAGTAACATGTAATTCGTTCACATGATTATTATATCAAATAATTGACCCAAGTTAATAAAAATGTTTTGTGCCTTGTGCATTTAAATCAATTTTCAACCTTTTCAAAATGAGTCAGTCGAATTGTATTTACCAGTGTAAACTGACGTATTTTCCCAAAAAGATTAAGTGCAGGTACTACACGTAATAGGCTGGCAGGCTTCTAGAACGTCCACAATAGGTCTCGCAGCTTGGACGAAAAATAAACTGTTGAACAATTATCCTATTTTATTTCGATCCGCCTGTGGATCCGTTTCAACTACTCGTGATATTCATTATTACATTTTATTTAAAAGTTGAAATGAATCTATCTTTTGCTTCCGCTGTGCATTATTATATTGTGTTGTTTGTCTATGAGGATATCAACTACGTCACGATACTCCCCACCGGGCCCACCGGTGACACGTGGAAAATAGGGGTGTGACAGGTTGGTATCAGAGCCAACTCTGAGTGAATTAAACACTAGCCTTTTGTGTTTAATCTCAGTTACACAATTGCACAATCCTCGATCCTCGAGTCTAGACAAAGAACTTAGGAAATTTCCAAATTTTTGTTTAAAATTTTCTAACCTTGTCTTAATTATATTTTTGTTGTATCACTTGTTTGTTTTTGACAGGTAGTTAAACATGCCGCCAAGAATGAGAGGACGAGGGGGACGAGGAGGATACGCAGCTCCAAATGATCACGAAGCCGGGCCTTCGCACCGGCGAACACCTTCGGGCTCTCATAACACAGATGCCCAAAATCTATGGAGGTCCTTCACTGAACCAGCCTCCACACCATCCATTCCCCATTCATTTGGGCCTTATTCAGAGAATGAGCCCCATCACTCGCAGCAGTCCTACATTCCTCTTGGACGCCAGTCACCCTTTGACAACACTTCACCCACCATTCAGGGGCTGTACAACCCTGACGATTACCTGCAAGAACCAGTGGGTTTTAACCCACTTGGACCCGAGGACCACTTCTCGGGTGGCAATGAGATGGAGGTCGATGAGGATACCGATCCATCCATGCCACCATCCGGCACACCAAACCACCCCATCGAGATTTCGGATGGGTCACCTTTCATGGGATCACCATACAATGGTCCCGATAGTTATGAGGAGATGTTCAAACAGTATGACTGGGTGTTTACCCCCAGTTATCATAACTCACCTTTGCACCAATCCCATCACTCTCCTCTTCACCAGTCTTCCCATCACTCTCCTCTTCACCAATCTTACCATAGCTCTCCCCTGCACCACCAGCAGCAGCCAGAGCAGCAGCCAGAGCAGCAGCAGAATCCATCTACGGATTCTCGATTTGTGGCGGTTACTCCACCGCCACCACCACCTCCGACTCATCCTCCCTCGCCCCCGAGGCGAAGGAGAGGGACGAACGCGAGGATGTCCTCGCGAGGAGGAGTGCGTATCCGCACCCCTCCACAGTCAAGCAGCAGCCGGTACTCACCGGTTCATGAAGAAATAGAGATGGGTGAATCTTCAAACCCCGTCTCTGAAGTAGCAACGGCGCCAGTCGCGCCACAGCCACAGCCACAGCCACCACAGGGTTTTGGAGAACCAATCCCCGCTTACACTAATGCTGCAGCATTCAACCCCTTCGAGCAGCAGTTCCCCACCGGCTTCAACTTTTCTGAGGATCCCTACTGGCTAGCCTCAAGCTTCAACGTTCCCCAACAGGGAGGTTCATATGGAGGTCCCTGGGCTACAGGACCCTCGACCTATGGGTATCCATCATATGGGTATCAACAGTCGCAGCCTCTTCAACCTCCACAGTATCAGCAGCCGCAACCGCCCCAACCTCCGATTTACCAGCCTCCTCAGCCGTCATACTACCAGCAACCACCCCAGGCGCCGACAATGTCGCCACCCCAAGTTCAGGAAATCATACAGGAGATTCAAGGGGTGCGTCAAGAATTTCGGCAGGAGTTGGAGAATAATCAGAGGCGTAACCGGGGAATGATTCAGAAGGTGGTAAACTTGCTCAAGGGTAAGAGCAAGAAGGATTTCTAAATCCTTTGATTATTTTAGTGATAGTCATGTCCCTGCATGGACGTATCTTTATGTACTCTACCCCTGCGTGGGTAATTTTTCTTCTGTTTCGCCCCTGCGTGGGCATATCTTTTATTTCCACCCCTGCGAGGGTTTGTTATTTGTTTAGCCCCTGCGTGGGCATGATATTTATGAAAAGTCCCGTTTAGGGCAATTTTGTACTCATTAATTTTAAATTAGAATGGTAATTTCAGCTTTTCATTTTTAATTATATGCATAAATATATTAAATGAATAAATGGAAAATAGCGTTATTATTGTAATTAACCATTTTAATAATAAGGATCTTAAAAGGTAAAACCTAGCTATTATGTTGACATAAACCTAGCCAAGACGGTACAACCTGCTTAAAAAGATTCAATCCCTGTTAACATCTGTAAACATGTTAACACTCTTGACTAATGTGATCCGTGAAATCACACATGTCACCCTTTTTAATAAATTATCTAAAAATTTTATTTTTATATATAATTGAAAGTGACATAATGCCTACGGGTCATAATGAATGTCATATAAAACAGAAAGGCAGCCGTAGCTTATAGACTCCCTGCCAAAGAAAGGATTGATTTGTTTTGATTATTCAAACTTTAATCCTATAAGAATCTAAATTTATAATTTAGAAACTGTCTGCGTGAAAAGGGCTATTGTGCCAATATATATATTTCATTTTAGGATAAAATTATTGATAAAAAGTCCTAAATGAAACTACTTAACAAATTAACTAATATGGCTTTTAATTACCATGGTTAATAAATCGTCAAGAACGATAATACTGGTTAGATTTCTAAATAGACTTTGTCCTTATTTTATGTAGCAATTAAGACTGCATGACTAAGTCTGAAGAAATGAATAGTCATCCAGCAAATGACCCTGATAACACGAAGATACTTGTAACCGGTGCCGAATTAAAAGCATTAGTAAATGAGGCTGTTGTCGAAGCACTGAATAGGCAATACAGTGAATCGAACAGGACCCACAGTAGGACCCGATCTGCAACTCATCCCAAGTCAAAACCCAAGGTCCAATCAGAAGCTCATAGTAAGCCACCCTCTATGAAGGTTATACCTAAGAAAGAGGAACCCAAGAAAAACGATGAAGAGCGACATTCATCTAACCAAAACAGTGTTCCCCATAAGAAGGTAGTGAACAATGATGCGCCTCATGCTAGAGGATGCACATACAAGTACTTTGTTTCATGTAAGCCCCGAGACTTTACTGGGGAGAAGGGGGCTGTCGACTGCATAACCTGGTTGGATGAGATTGATACAGTGGTAGACATAAGTGGATGTGCAGAAAGGGACATTGTGAAGTTCGTGTCCCAGTCCTTTAAGGGCGAAGCCCTAGCGTGGTGGAGATCACTGATCCAGGCCACCGGAAAAGTACAATTGTATAGCATGACCTGGGAGCAGTTCGTTGCTCTCATCAAGGAAAATTTCTGCCCGCAACATGAGGTAGAGAAGATAGAGTCCGATTTTGTGTCATTAGTGATGACAAACCTGGACTGCCAAGCCTACTTAACGAGCTTCAACACGATGTCTCGATTGGTTCCATATCTAGTAACCCCGGAACCAAGGAGAATCGCTCGTTTTATCGGGGGGTTAGAACCCGCAATAAAGGCAAGTGTGAAGGCCTCTCGGCCAACGACTTTCAGGTCAGTAACTGACCTCTCTTTGTCCCTCACAATGGACGCGGTCCGACTAAGATCGCTGAGGAACAAAGAGGCTGAGAATAAGAGAAAGCGTGAGGATGATACCTCACGAAGGTCAGAGAAGAGACACAGAGGGAATGACGACCACAGGAAAGGGTCGGGATCGAAGAAGAATGGGCAACAATCAGGGGAAAAGCCCAAATGTAAGACTTGTAGGAGGTACCATTTTGGGAAATGTCGACTTGAGTCGAAATCCCAGTCTCTCGCGAGACCCTGTGGAATCTGTAAGTCCACAGAACACAAGACCTTGGAGTGTAGGAAGTTGAAGGATGCAACCTGTTATGGTTGCAACGAGAAGGGGCACATTAAATCTAATTGCCCAAAGAATGTCAAGAAAGCCGAAGACGGGAATAAGACCAATGCAAGGGTCTTCAGGATGGACGCTAAAGAGGCTATCCAGGACGACAACGTGATTACTGGTACGTTTCTTGTAAATGATATTTTTGCTAGAGTCCTGTTTGATTCTGGAGCAGATAAATCATTTGTAGATAATAAGTTTTGTGACTTGTTGAAATTGCCTGTAAAACCCTTAAGTGTGAAGTATGAAGTGGAGTTAGCTGATGGAACCATAGAAACCGCCTCGACTGTTCTAGATGGATGCGTTATATCCATTAGGAATCACTCGTTTCCATTATCTTTACTTCCCTTTAAACTAGCTGGTTTTGACATAGTGATAGGCATGGATTGGTTATCACACAACCAAGCCCAGATTGTGTGCAATAGAAAACAAGTGGTAGTTAGAACTCCGTTTGGTGAGTCACTAACTATCCAAGGAGATACCCAGCATGGATTGCCTGAGCAAGTGTCCATGCTCAAGGCATCCAGATGTATGCAGAAGGGTTGTGTCATTTATATGGCGCAAGTTACTGTTGATGAGCCTAAGCCGAAAATTGAAGACATCCCTGTCATTTCGGAATACCCCGAAGTTTTCCCAGAAGAACTACCTGGTTTACCACCAGATAGGCAAGTGGAATTCCGAATCGACATCATTCCGGGTGCAGCACCAGTGGCAAGAGCACCATATAGGTTGGCTCCAACGGAGATGAAGGAGTTAAGAACGCAGTTAGACGATCTGTTAGCAAAAGGTTTCATTCGACCTAGCTCGTCTCCCTGGGGAGCGCCTATTTTGTTTGTCAAGAAGAAGGATGGATCGATGCGTCTATGCATCGATTACCGCGAGCTCAATAAAGTTACTATCAAGAATAGGTATCCTTTGCCCAGAATCGACGATCTGTTCGACCAGTTACAAGGGGCAAGCTACTTCTCAAAGATCGACTTAAGGTCAGGCTATCATCAGTTGAAAGTCAAGGATGAAGATGTACACAAGACAGCGTTTAGGACTCGTTATGGACATTACGAATTCCTAGTGATGCCTTTTGGGCTCACTAACGCACCAGCCGCATTCATGGATCTCATGAATCGCGTCTGCAAGCCTTATCTGGATAAATTCGTTATAGTATTCATTGACGACATTCTTATCTACTCAAAGAACCAAGCTGACCACGAGAAACACCTTCGTTGTATTCTCAAACTACTTCATCAAGAGAAGCTCTATGCCAAGTTCTCGAAGTGTGAATTCTGGCTTCGAGAAGTCCAGTTTCTTGGACACGTTGTTAGCGAGCATGGTATCCAAGTGGATCCCGCTAAAGTAGAAGCAGTGATGAACTGGCAAGAGCCAAAGACGCCTACTGAAATTCGTAGCTTCCTGGGTTTAGCAGGATACTATAGGCGATTCATCAAAAACTTTTCAAGGATTGCTGCGCCCCTTACTTCGTTGACACGCAAGAAGGTTAAGTTTGATTGGGGCCCTAAGCAACAGGAATCCTTCGATATTCTGAAGAAAAAGTTGAGCAATGCGCCAGTGTTAACATTGCCCGATGGCATAGAAGAATTTGTGGTATATTGTGATGCATCACACACTGGTATGGGCTGTGTACTCATGCAGAAAGGCAAAGTTATTGCCTACGCCTCAAGACAGCTGAAGGTGCACGAAAAGAACTACACCACCCACGACTTGGAACTGGGTGCCGTTGTATTTGCATTAAAACTCTGGAGACATTACTTATATGGTACCAAGTGTGTGATTTATTCCGATCATAAGAGCCTTCAACATTTGTTTAATCAGAAGGACCTAAACATGAGGCAAAGACGCTGGATGGAGACTCTAAATGATTATGATTGTGAAATAAAATACCATCCAGGCAAGGAAAATGTAGTTGCTGACGCTTTGAGTAGGAAGGAAAGAGTTAAACCAATAAGAATCAATGCCAAGCGCATTGAAATCAAGAATGATTTGAACCAAAGGATATTAGCTGCACAGAAGGAAGCTGTGCTGGAAGCGAATTATCCTGAAGAAAAACTGGGAGTAACTGAGGAGCAGTTATCCCATGACAAGGACGGAATGCTTAGATTGAATGGACGAATATGGGTTCCCATTTATGGAGGACTTCGGGATGTTATCCTCCAGGAAGCCCACAGTTCCAAATATTCCGTTCATCCTGGAGCTGACAAGATGTACCAGGATTTAAAAGCAAACTACTGGTGGATTGGGTTGAAAAAGTCCGTAGCTGCTTATGTAGCTAAATGTTTGACTTGTGCGCAAGTCAAAGCTGAGCATCAGAAACCGTCAGGTTTGCTACAACAACCTGAAATTCCCGTATGGAAGTGGGAGATGGTGACGATGGACTTCATCACCAAGTTGCCAAAGACGAGAAAGGGAAATGATACTATATGGGTCATAGTAGATAGACTGACGAAGTCAGCACATTTTCTACCCATCAAGGAGACTTATAGCTCCGATATGTTAGCCCAATTATACGTTGATAAGATTGTAGCTTTGCATGGAATACCTGTGTCTATTATCTCCGATAGAGATACTAGATACACGTCACATTTCTGGAAAAGTTTCCAACAATCTTTGGGCACTCGTTTGAATTTTAGTACGGCTTATCATCCACAGACTGACGGTCAGAGTGAGCGTACTATTCAAACTTTGGAAGACATGCTACGTGCATGTGCGATCGATTTGGGTGGTAGTTGGGATAAGAACCTACCACTAATTGAATTCTCCTACAACAATAGCTACCACACCAGCATAAAAGCTGCGCCTTTTGAGGCCTTATACGGTAGAAAGTGTAGATCGCCTATTTGTTGGGCAGAAGTTGGAGATGTCCAACTATCAGGACCAGAAATTGTTTTTGAGACAACGGACAAGATTGTCCAGATCCGCGATCGATTGAGAGCTGCCAGGGATAGGCAGAAAACTTATGCGGATCCACAGCGCAAAGATTTTCACTTCGAAGTAGGTGAAAAAGTGTTGCTTAAGGTATCACCCTGGAAGGGGGTGATGCGATTTGGTAAGAAAGGCAAGCTAAGCCCGAGGTACATAGGACCTTTCGAGATTATCGAACGTGTCGGGTCAGTTGCTTATAAGTTAAACTTGCCTGAAGAACTTAGCGCTATCCATAATGTGTTTCACATCTGTAATTTGAAGAAGTGTTCCGCTGATGGACCACCGGTTATACCGTATACGGATGTACATATAGACGAAAGCTTGAAATTTGTGGAAAAGCCGTTATCGATTGAAGACCGAAAGGTAAAGAAGCTTCGAAGGAAGCACATACCTATTGTTAAGGTCAAATGGGATGCCCGTAGTGGTCCCGAATACACGTGGGAGGTAGAATCCACGATGAAAGAAAAATACCCTCATTTGTTTCAGTAAATCTCGAGGTCGAGATTTCTTTTAATGTGGTGACACGTGTCATGAACCTTGAATATGTGAAAACATACTTTAGAGGGACTAAAGTTGACAAACGGTGAAACTATGTGCACATAAGGGTTCAAAGTGTCAACGATTGATAAATAGGCTCTACAATAACCCTACATGATGTTTATAAACTCAAACGGATATATCATGGATCATACGAAGCGGAAAATGAAAGAAAGTGAGGAATTACAAACTACAGGGGCTAAAAGCGTCAACATGTTGAATTTATACCTCTGAGTGATCTTTTGGCATACCCGAAGCTTTGTAATAATAAAATATACTCACAAGAGCATGTGATAAAAATTTCATGAAGTTTCGTGAACGTATGAGAAAGTTATGATTAAAACCGTATATGAAAGGTTAAATACGATATCGTGAATTTCGTGACTTTTCGGGTAAGCGCAAAGTGAACCGAGGACTTTGTCAAGTTTATAAAAGCCCCAAGGTTCCTAAAAACCAGATTTGAGGGTCTAGAGTGCTAAATAAACGAACAAAACAAGCGTTACAAAGATTAGGGGCTGATTGGTAATATGCTGAAACTTGAAGACCAGGTCGCACACTGGTGTGCGGCCCGCCTGGGGTCACTGTGCGGCCCGCCTAGCTGTTACCAGCGACAAACCCGCAGATGTCGGTTTTCTGAGTCTGTTGTCGGTCATTTACAGCTGTTGTCGACTAAGGGAGCTCCCCAATCAGCTTACATGCATTCTAGGACCCTTGGACACTCTTTATAACCTCTGTAAACATCTGTGGAAGCCTTATTTCAGATCAAACTTGCTTAAAGATCACCATAGTTGCAACATTCAAGAACACTTGAAACTTCAAAAATTCACAAAACGATTCTGGAGCATTCCTGGTCGACAAGGCAGCCTCATAAGTGATCACTAAGCTTGTTAGGACCTTTGTAAGTGTTTATATCACCCTCTAATCCGTTCTAACTTAGTGTATTCACTAAAAGTCAAACTTATCGTAAAACTAGTTTGACTTTATGATTAAACGAGATATGCTCAGTATTTTCTCAAATTGAAAGTACCCATACGTTGGTGTTTATGAGTGTAACAAACCCCTAAAAGGGTATTTTCAGATTTACACTCTAAGCATGTCGATTGTCGAGTCAAACCTTTTCGTAAAAAGTCAACAGAATGAGTTTTTGCAAAAATAAGCTTGATTAACAATGTAGGCTACATGCAACCTGTTTGATCATCAAAATAACTTTATAAATAATGTAAGCACATGTTTCAACTTGATCAACTCGACAATTTTCTGTGTTACACCCGAATCGGAACCGAAAGTCTCATAAATGGACTTTTTCTTTGACTATCGGTTCTGATCCGTACATGCATGTTAAGATCTGCACTAGAGCATATTTTAGACCAACTTTCATATATGTTTAACTCTCTGGAATTTTACATCTTGGTTCCATGTTTAACCGATTCATATGCATGTTACCGGGTTATGCTTAAATATGACTATTTTGCCCTTTTTAATATAAAACGCGATTTTTGAAAAAGTGAAAGAGTAAAATCAATTGTTACTGATTTATAAACATGCACCGAAATTTTGATATCAGTTTGAGGTCTAGATTAACGGTTATGCTCATTATCATAAATTACAAGCTTTATGTTACATAAATAGCGTAATTAGCGCATAGCCTATTTTAAACCACTTTTTGGTATCAAACCTTTTATACACTGATGTTATATAATATTTTGAGATTTTTAAAGATTTTTATTTAATTTTTGGCTGATCTATCATAGGTCTCTAAGCTTAATTCGGTAAATACCGATTTTGCCCTTTTAAGCCATAAAACGAGTTTTATAAATCCGATTGACCCCAAACCTTTTCCTACTGATTTTATTTATTAAATAAAGTATTTTGGGTCTTCTGGAAATATAAAAATCCCAGCTTTCTTTTACAAACCCGGAAACGGCTCCAAATCGCCTTTTTAGGCATTTTTAACGCATAGTATATACTGCAACCATGTCAAGCATATAAGACTTATACCTACTGATGTAATTAGCATATTTTCATATAAAAACAGTAAGTACAATTTTATAAACTCAGATTTCCAGTTTTGGCATTTTAGCCCTTGTGAAATTACCAAAATGCCCCTAGGGTGTATAGTTTGGTTTTAAATGATAAGTTTTATATTTGAGTCATACCCTACTGTTATAACATAATAAGTTAAGTATATTTTCTGTATAAATCAGACCCATAACTCAGATTTACGAATAAACTCTTTTACAACCTTTTAAATGACCAAAATGCCCTTATGAGGCGTAAATTGATTTTAAATCCGTTCCGGGCAAAATAGAAAATAACTTACTGATATTATAACATATTTAGAGCATATTATCTCAGGGAACTTGCATATGACTCTCATGGTCGCCCGTAACACACTTTTCGCGTTCGGTTCGGTTTATGTAACTAGTTTACATAAATTGGCCGAAACGGGTCAAACATTATCATTTTTGTCTCAAAATTCAGAATGTGTTTAGTAAACCCATATTATACAAGTCTTCAAACTTGTCGGGTCAAATTCACATTCCATCCGGTCTTCGCTTAATCGTGCGTAAACCGTGTTATCCTTAAAACTAACCGGTCTAGGCTTAGGCTTAAATAAAGACCCGTTAGAAATCTAATAGGTTATTATAAACCTTTGTTCCAGATTAGGAGCACCAGTAAAAGATACTTGCATTTTTCTTGATTGTGATTGATACTTATTCAGGTAAATACTCTTTGGCTTATTTTCCCTATACGGGCTTGGGTTACGGTATATAAAATACCGCTTGATCGGGCATTAAATCCTCCACCGTTGCGTGGGTAGTTGGAATAATTTAATTGGCTCGTTTAAACAGTCTTGTTCACTTAAGGCCTTTGGGGGATTAATTGACCATGTCCCGGATATCCTTGGCATCATCTTACGAGATGGCCGCGACCTGAGTACGGGGTGTAGGCGTACACCTGTCTGTATATAACTCTTGAATGTGGTGGGTCCATTGATCTTTAGCCCGGACTAGATCCGGGCCACTGAACGCAAGTAACATGTAATTCGTTCACATGATTATTATATCAAATAATTGACCCAAGTTAATAAAAATGTTTTGTGCCTTGTGCATTTAAATCAATTTTCAACCTTTTCAAAATGAGTCAGTCGAATTGTATTTACCAGTGTAAACTGACGTATTTTCCCAAAAAGATTAAGTGCAGGTACTACACGTAATAGGCTGGCAGGCTTCTAGAACGTCCACAATAGGTCTCGCAGCTTGGACGACAAATAAACTGTTGAACAATTATCCTATTTTATTTCGATCCGCCTGTGGATCCGTTTCAACTACTCGTGATATTCATTATTACATTTTATTTAAAAGTTGAAATGAATCTATCTTTTGCTTCCGCTGTGCATTATTATATTGTGTTGTTTGTCTATGAGGATATCAACTACGTCACGATACTCCCCACCGGGCCCACCGGTGACACGTGGAAAATAGGGGTGTGACAGGTTGGTATCAGAGCCAACTCTGAGTGAATTAAACACTAGCCTTTTGTGTTTAATCTCAGTTACACAATTGCACAATCCTCGATCCTCGAGTCTAGACAAAGAACTTAGGAAATTTCCAAATTTTTGTTTAAAATTTTCTAACCTTGTCTTAATTATATTTTTGTTGTATCACTTGTTTGTTTTTGACAGGTAGTTAAACATGCCGCCAAGAATGAGAGGACGAGGGGGACGAGGAGGATACGCAGCTCCAAATGATCACGAAGCCGGGCCTTCGCACCGGCGAACACCTTCGGGCTCTCATAACACAGATGCCCAAAATCTATGGAGGTCCTTCACTGAACCAGCCTCCACACCATCCATTCCCCATTCATTTGGGCCTCATTCAGAGAATGAGCCCCATCACTCGCAGCAGTCCTACATTCCTCTTGGACGCCAGTCACCCTTTGACAACACTTCACCCACCATTCAGGGGCTGTACAACCCTGACGATTACCTGCAAGAACCAGTGGGTTTTAACCCACTTGGACCCGAGGACCACTTCTCGGGTGGCAATGAGATGGAGGTCGATGAGGATACCGATCCATCCATGCCACCATCCGGCACACCAAACCACCCCATCGAGATTTCGGATGGGTCACCTTTCATGGGATCACCATACAATGGTCCCGATAGTTAATTCTCACCATTCCTTCCTCCCGTTGCAGCGGTCGAGTTCACACCGTGCCTTTCAGGACCCGACCCCATACTTTCAGAGCCGGTTCAACCCGGCGAACGTGAGTGAAGAACCAATGGGCCATAACCCATTGGGACCAGAAGACCACTTTCCTGGAGCCCAGGATATGGATATGGATATGGATATGGATATGGACGAGGATCCAGATCCAGAACCTGCCGAGCCACCAACTGGGACGCCAACGCATCCCATAGAGATTTCCGACGGATCATCTTTCCATGGTTCGCCATATAGAGGCCCCACCTCCTTTGCCCAATTGTGGAGTAATTATCACTGGGAGTACACACCTTCCCACCACTCATCACCACACCAACAGGTCCCCTCTGAGGACCCACATTTTGAGGCGGTTACGCCACCGCTAGAGCAGCAGCTGCCTCCAGAACCACCGAGGCGAAGAAGATCAGGTGCAAGGATGTCCATGCGAAGGGGGGATTTCCACTTCAGCACCCCCAACACACCAGTGGCAGCCACTACCCGCCACTGTATGAAGACCCACAAATGGGTGGGCCTTCAAACCCAGTTTCAGAAGTCGACTCTGCGCCAGTCGCACCACCACCACCACACATGGGTTATGATAACCCAATTCCTTCATACGCCGGTGTATAACCCTTTTGAGCAGCCAGCTTATCCTGGCTACAACTACTACAATGCCCCTGCCGTCGACCCGTATCTCGAGGCGGCCAACTACAATGCTCTCCATCCAGAAAGGCCTTACGCAGCTTCGTACCAGTCTGGGTACCAAGCATCTGGGTATCAATACCCGCCACCTCCTCAACCTCCGCAGCAGCAGCCGCCGCAGCCGCCACTGATCCAACTACCGCAGCAGCAGGAAATTCTTCAGAGGTTGTACCAGGTGGAACGAGAGGTTCAGGAGGAGCGTAGAAACCGCCAGGGACTACTTAAGGGTTTGGCAGACCTAATCAAGGGGAAGAAAAAAAGGGATTATTGAAATTCCTTATTTATTTGTTTTGTAATTTCAATCAAGTCCCTGCATGGACAATGTTATTTCTTTCAAGTCCCGTTTAGGGAAATTATGTACTTCTTTTAAATTTATTAGAATGTTTTATTTAAATTTCACTTGTCATCATATGCATGAATATAATATATGAAATAAATCAAAATATCATCCCTTTTTGTAATTGATCTGCCATTAAATATTAAATGGAATCTTAAAGGTATGACCTAGCCTATATGTCATTTTAGACATGGCCATGATGGTAAAACCTATTTAAAAGATTCAAATCCTTGTTAACATCTGAAAACATGTTAGCACTCCCGGCAAATGTGTTTCAGTAAAAGTCACACATGTCATCCTTATATTGGATTCTTCCAAGCCTAATGATCTAGAAATCATGGGTTCAAATCATCGATTAAGATGATCATATATAAAACATCCATTAGTGATGAAGTGCCTACGGGCCACACTTATTGTCCTATGAGACAAAAAAACAGTTGTAGTCTACGACTCCCTGTCAAGAAAAGGTAATGAACTATGTTCAAACCTTAATGCCTCGATCTTATAAGATCATGGCTTATAATTTAAAATTGTCCTTGTGACTAGGCCTTTCGTGCCACTCTAATATCTTTAATGATTTATAACTAAGGATAAATTATAATGAAAATCCTAAATAAATATGACTAACAAATTAACCAATATGGTTTATATTACCATGGTTAATAAATCATCAAAAATGTTGATTCCATAATAACCTCTAAATAAAACGGTAATTTGGTCATACGTTGATCATAACAGTTAGTTTTTTTTTTGAAAGATACTTATGATGTAAGCCATAATAGGCCAAAAAGTGTTAAGAAACGAATTATAAGTAAAATGACCGCACGGTGTAAACCGGAGCGAGTCATATAGACGAGATGGTAATAAACGTCATCTCGCCAATACAATCGGTCACCTAGACCAAACGGTGAAGATATCACCTTTTGACAATATCGACTAATGACTATCGTCGAGTTATATGATTTCAAGAGTAAATATCGAATGGATATTAGCATCACTATGACTTAGCGGATATTAAAGCAAGATATTAAAACGGGTCAATATATTGATCCGAGCCAGGTACGTGTAATAGAATAAACACTCAATTAGAACGTATGGTTCAATGGGTGTTAAACGAAGTCTAAGATAGACAATGGATTATTTTAATGAGTAAACCGAATGTTTTAAATGGTGGTCGTTGTGTTTTGGAAAGCATAATGATTTTTCAAACAAGATCATAACTAAAACGAAGGATTATGGGTCAAACATGCTTTCAAAATACTTCTTCGTAAATGAAAGGCAAAAAGGGACCAAAACGCCCTTGTAAGCTAAATTGAACTAACGACCTTTAAAGGTGGTTTGGAAACAAGTTTTATGATTAAATAAATACTTAGAATAAGTATAAGAAGCGAAAGATGTAAATCTTTGGTCAACTAGCTCTATATGAGTCTTTTGCAGTAAAATAACAATCCGAGGAGTAAAACTCGGATTATATAGATCACCACATTGAATCCACCACAAATATAGTTGTGGTGGAAGATCACTTGATAAGAAATGTGGAAATATGAAGCTAGAAATTAATGAAAGCGATTTGTGCTTAAAATATGCTTAAATACCCTTAACGGGTCAAAATAAGCATATGAGCAAAAACGGGTCTAAAATACGTAAGAAACCTGTGATTGGAACCTAATATGTTATACAATATTGAAATTAAGGGATCCGTGAGAAATAAGGGTCAACCAAACTTGTTTGTTTGATAAATACACGAACTGGTCAAAAATTTAGTAATTATATTTTAAGCCGAAAGCTTAAAAGTCTAAAATATTTTTAATCTGGATGTCGGATTTTAACTCCATGTGATGGAGAATCAAATTACGAGCGCATAGGAAAAAGAATCATGTAAAACGGATCAATAACGAATAAGTTATGGTCGTTTCCGTAAAAACTGGTATTGCTGGAAAATGCAGGTCCCAGATACATACCTGCTGAAAAACGGTCTCCCCCGCGCCACGCGAGGGAGCATTGTGGTGCCGACGAAAAATTTGTATTTCAATCAGTTTCGCTTCCTGGACTCGTTTAAACACGTTTTAAACTACGTATAACTAATTCAATTCATGTTTTATGAATTGTAGGTATAAATTACAGTACCGGAGGATGATCAAGCTCAATGAAGAACCGAACACGATCAAGATACAGGCTTTCGCACATAGTTTCGTCGTCGTTATAAATGACGAATTCACACATATTGTGTTGTGTTGTTTTTATTGAGAAAAGTTGTAATTAAACCCGTATTTTCATAAGTATGTGTAATCATTAATACACATTTTTTTGTCTAAATTTATAAGAAAAACCGTTAAATATTAGTAAGGGTCTTACAACATGTAATTATAATTACATGTTTATTTGTGTAATCTGTACGAAAACCGTTAAATAATAGCGAGGTCTTACAAGTTGGTAATAATAGCTCCAGGTTAGGGAGTAAAGTGTGTTCGGTTCGAGGGTTGATCTCAAATCCGGTAAGTACATGTATATTAATGGTTTTGTATGATTGAAGTGTTGTAAACAACACATAGGGTTATCATGTAATACAAGTTACCCCAAGTAAATGATTAATATAGTTAACAAAATTACGTGTGTTGACACGTATAGTAGAAAACCCCGTATTGTAATACGGGCGTTTATCAAATGTCGACATCACTAATCTTTATAAATGATTAATTGAAGGACACTCACATATGAAGATGGCGAGAATCTAACAAATTGTGGATATGATGGAGAAACGGTCCGAGGATGGCAAGCAGAGCATGCTCGCCAAGGACAAAAATCGCGTAACAATCGTGAACAAGGTTAATGGCAAGGAAAGCCCGTTAGGGCAAGCATTACCAGGTGCACGCTTTTAAATTTAATCACACAAGTAGTAATATGCAACAAACACGTAAGGAATGACGGTTGCATATATGTGATAAAACTTGGAAAACCTGAATAGGATATCTATTAAGGATGATGTTTCCAAGAGAAATTTAATAGAAACATGTGTTATTCACGATGATGAATAACAAAGAAACAACAGGATTAGTTCATATGGAAACTTGGATGGGGGTAATTATCCAAGTGGAAAACTCTCATATAATGCTATTGAGAAAGGTATTGATCACATCAACGAATGTGATTGTAAAATGGATCGATAGAAAGGAAAACATTTCATAGGTTCAATAACAAAAACGGGTAAAACTATTGATTGTTACATAACAACTAAGTAAAGTTTTACCGAACGAAATCAAGAATACGGAAATAAATAGAGGCATTATTTACATAGAGCGTGATGTTAAAATTATAAAAAGGTCACGTGTATCATGTGTTGATCGCTTATTCTGGCCAAGTAAGTAGTGAACACATGATACCATGAACTTCTTATGATGGACACATTTACGTCCGATGTAGTGAGGACGGGGTGAGTGGGACAAATTAAAAAGTACCCAAATGGATCAAACGAGTAAAATATTTGATAATAATGTAAACGCACAGCTGGGCGACGGAAGCGTATTACATTAGGATAACGAGCCCGAGAGAAGGGACAAGGATTAATGTAAATGAAGATATAAATGAATGACCTAAGGAAAATTCGCGAAAATAAGTCATTTTGGACGAAAGAGCCATGGTTGACAGAATGGGCAAGTAAAACCAAAGTATAGATGATTCGCAGGGTCATAAAAACGAAGGTATTGCCCACACGGAAAAGATAATCAATGTTGTTAACTTTGGTCGTAGTATGAGAGGATGACGATGATAAACGTCACTTAGAATCTATAAGGCCGTCAAGGATGGTCACATAAAGAATAAAAGACATGGTTGAATAAAAGTGATGGATTTCGCTAAGACGACCGAATAAATCGAAGCGAAGTCTTAATGCATACCGGAAGGGTTGCAATGATAACGACTTCGGTAAAACACCCGGTTGATGGGTAAGGATTTAAACACATGCGTAGACCGAGGAACGGGAACGCGGATGGAAAGTCAAAAGACTCGGGTTTCGAGTCATGAGTAAAAGACGATAAGAAACTGCAAATAGAAATTTTGATAAATTACGTTCAACTATTTTAAAGTTGAACGGGTTGAACAAAGAATGAAGTTTGACGTTCATGAGTGATGAAATTTCACACGAACAAGTCAAACAAATTTAATAAAGGATGACGCTTGCTAATGTAAGTAAGCGCGAACCGAATAAATAAAAGTGTGAAATATTAATAAACCTATGTAAAAGGTTATAGGCGTTAAAAACATTAAGATAAAAGAACCCGGGTAATGGGTTGTAAAGAAGTATAAGTATGAACCGGGAAACGGTAACCGTAGAACAAACCGACGTGTAAATGACGTAAGAAGTCCTAAAGTCGGAAGAATTGTCCGAAAGTAAACGAATGCAGCCTTAGACTACGGTCCAGGTCAACTAAAGTTCAAAAGCGAAAATAAACGATTCCAAACATAACAAGGGATGCCTTGAAGCTATATATCCATACATATACATTTGAATATAGACACAAATAAAAGACGATCTACGGGATCATCATAACCTACGGGATTAAAAAGTAGGGTTAAGGTCTACGGGACCAAGAAGACCATTGGGTTATAAATAGAAAGAAACGAACTGTTAAGGTCTCACCTTAAAAATGTGAAAAATCTAAAGAAATGGCCTATGAGGCTAAGTGAAAGAACCTATGTGTCAATAGCATAAAGCGAGGGAACTGGTTAAGATTCCCCGTGTAAAACGAGAGCGGAAAAAGAATAAATTATTGGTTGTCAATTTCCTTGATGCGAGTAATGGACATGAGTTAAGAAGAAAAACGTTAAACTAAAATTCAGTTTTAGCAAGAAACAACGTTTTAATAAATATGAATATCATGAGACGAATTCAGAAATGATTAATATAGAAAGATATAGGTCTTAACGCCGATAGGTGCAAGGAGATACATTTGAAAAGAAGAAGTATGATAAAGAAAAGTTGAGATAAACTTAAACGTAACATGACACGTTCACGGTCAAGAAAAAGTAATATAGAATGTTATCACGTTGTAACGTGAGTCACGGGATAGGAGAACAAAAACTCATATAAGCGTCGGGAAGGCAAGGTGAATATACCGAGAGATGGGGGATAATGTAATCGGTGACTAACAAGTCCAAACGCCAAATAAATGATCAATAAAGATAAAAGATGCAAACTGAAAGTAACGGCCTACGAGGCCTTATACATGAAAGGCGCATACGCCTTGAAACCAAAGGGACATTACCATACTTTCCTAGTAAGATTATTAAATGCGAGCAATGCTCGAGTGATCACCGAAGCTAAGGTTCAGATGATCTAAACCAATTAAGTACGTGAGAAAGGTTTCGGGGACGAAACCTCTTTAAGGTGGGTAGACTTGTAACACCCCAAAAACGGGTTTGGTAATCAAACCACATTAATACTAAAAGACGGGTAAAGTACCGTTAGTGGTAAAATTTACCCGGTGAATATTAGGATTTTTAAATAAATAAATCTAATGTTAAATAAAAAAGGGGTGAAGGAATGTTTATGAGAAAATAAAGTTACGAGAGGCCCGAGTTAACGGGACTTAAAATAAAACGGGTTATAACTTCACTGAAACCCACCAAGTAACTAGGAATATCAACCTAGTTAAATATATGCCTTAAAACAATGAAGAAACTTGGGTAATAACCCTTTTTACAAAGTTACAAACTAGAGGGGCCAAAAGAGGAAGATTGAAACTTGATTTTTATTAAAAATCAACACACTACACACACACTAGTGTGTGTGCGTGTGCGTGTGCGTGTGCATACGGTCAGAAGAAGGAGTAAGAGCTCCAAACCCTAGCTCACCCGAATTCACCAAATTGAAGGCCAAGACTAGCTCAAATCAAATGCATGAACACGTACAAACGATTACCAAGTCGAGGGGATCGCAAGGTATGTCAAATTTTGAAATTTGGTGATGTTTTGAAATTATGATGAACACTCATAATCAAAATTCGGGGATGAATTGTCGTAACCCCCGTCCCCTAACTACCCGGGAACGGGCGGCCGCGGCCAGTTTCAGTGGTATCGGTATTTATCAGTTTGGCAGCGGAATTTACATCAGGAACGTAGTTAGGAAATATGTTATCAGAGTAAAATACCATGCTTTTATAATATTAAACACATAGGAAAATCACAAGTTTCAAGTACACACATTTTGATAGGGATAAACCCTATTTTATTTAAATAAAACATCTATTTATTTAGGTAACTTTTTATAGCCACTTTTATAAGCCTTCATTGTTGTCCAGCTGGCTTCTACTTGGCTTTCACATTTTGTTACCTGAAACGCGTTTAAAAACATTTTGTCAGTGGGAAATACTAGTGAGTGAATCCCAGTTTAATCAAGATAGGTAAAACCATTTTACAGTATTGAGGGCGGTCACGCAATTACATTTGTTTCCATCTACTTTAATTACCACCCACGGTACTGTCAACCCGACTTATGGTCATGTTACTACTCACAATGTAGTAACAAATTTTGTATACAAAACCCCAACATACCGACGATAATTGTAGAATACAAATACTCAATCACTATTTAATATAATGTAAAACATTTGAGGTTTTGTAAAAACAGTTTGCAAAAAGGAGGATTACTCACATTGGTGTTTTAGGGTTTTCCTTTAGGATTTCCTGGTGATTATCTATTAATTACACAATGCACACGTGTTAGTATAATAACCCAATATTTACATTAGTAATACCCTCCCCGAGAAAAAATTCCAACGACTACGTCGGGCAGAACCTCGACAGCCGTTACGGAACCTTAGATCAATCGGGCAGCGTATCTAATACGTAACCAGGGGGTTAAAATACTTACAACGAGGCAGAACTTTGTTATTTTAGGGGGGTATTATGCCCGGGAATTATGTATACTATGCAGAATATTGAGAGAGAGATCGAGAAAATGAACGATTTAAATTTGAAGGCTGATGGCCCCTTTTATAAGGCTGGTCGTCGGTTTTGTCGCGCCCCGCGAGGCTAGCTAGGGTAGGCCCTAGCTTGGCTGATTCGACCCATAGCTTCCACACGCGTTATGCCACGTGGCACCTCAGGGTGCGGCCTTGGTGACCAGCTGTCGCGGCCCGCGTAAGACTCCTTAAGGGTCTTCGCGGCCCGCCAGGAACTAATAAAAATTATTTTTATTTTATTTTTAATTATATAAGGTATTTTGGGCTTGGTTTTCACATACGGGGTATGTTTTAAGACGTATAGGGATGTTTTAAATAATTTATAGATGTGTCGGAAATATTTTGGAGGGTTGTTATATCCTCCCCACCTTATTTTAGAACTCGTCCTCGAGGTCTACTGGAATAGGTGCAGGTGTTTCCTTTGCATTTCTGATTCAAGCTCCCATGTGTACTCTGGTCCTCTCTTGGAGTCCCATTTAACTTTAACTAGCACCAATCTCTTGTATTTGAGATTCTTGACTTTCCTGTCTTCAATTTGTAGAGGCTTCTCTACAAACTTTAACTTTTCATTTACCTCTATATCCATAAGAGGCACTACTAGAGATTCATCGGCTAGGCATTTCTTGAGATTATATACATGAAATACATCATGTATTCCTGCCATTTCCTCTGGCAGTTGTAGCTGATAGGCTACAAGACCTATTCTTCTAATAATCTCAAAAGGTCCAACATACCTGGGGCTTAGCTTTCCCCTTTTGATGAATCTTACCACTCCTTTCCAAGGAGAAACTTTTAATAATACCTTGTCTCCTACTTGAAATTCCAATGGCTTTCGTCTGTTATCAGCATAACTCTTTTGTCGATCACGTGCTGCTTTCAGTCGTTCCTTGACTTGAATAATCTTGTCGGTTGTTTCTTGCACTATCTCTGGTCCAGACAATTATTTTTCTCCAATTTCTGCCCAACAGACTGGAGTTCGGCACTTTCGTCCATAAAGTGCTTCGGATGGTGCAGCATTGATACTGGTATGATAACTGTTATTGTAAGAAAATTCGATTAATGGTAAGTGGTCATCCCAATTACCTCCGAAGTCAATTACACAAGCTCTAAGCATATCTTCCATTGTCTGAATTGTCCTTTCGCTTTGTCCGTCCGTTTGAGGATGATAAGCGGTGCTTAGATTTAGCTTGGTTCCCATAGCTTTTTGGAAACTTATCCAAAAATGAGAGGTAAAACGGCTATCTCTATCAGAAATAATTGATAAAGGAATTCCATGTAATGAAACTATTTCATTTACATATAATTTAGCCAATTGTTCCATACTGAAAGTTTCTTTCATTGGTAGGAAATGAGCTGATTTAGTTAACCTATCTACAATTACCCAGATTGTATTATTACCTTTTCGTGTCTTGGGTAATTTGGTAACAAAATCCATCGTTATCAATTCCCATTTCCAAACTAGCATTTCTAACTGTTGCAATAAACCGGAGGGTTTCTGATGTTCAGCTTTAACCTGTGAACAGGTTAGACACTTGGCAACATAAGTCGCTGTATCCTTCTTCATTCCTATCCACCAAAAAATTTTCTTTAAGTCCTGGTACATCTTATCATTTCCAGGATGCATCGTATACTTATACTTATGGGCTTCTTCTACTATACGGTGACGTAGGTTTCCTAATTTAGGTATCCACATTATTTTCTTATGGAATCTCCAAATTCCATCTGTTCCTTGTTCTAATTCCTTAATCATTCCTTTCAGTTTCTCATTATCGTCCTTGATTACTAATTATTGTGCTTTTCTAATCTGTTCATTTAAATCTACTTGTAGATTTAATTTAAGAGAACGTACTCTTTTTGGCTTTTCTTGATACTTTCGACTTAAAGCATCATCTACTACATTTTCCTTTCATGCATGATACTGGATATTACAATCATAATCGCTAAAAAATTCCATCCAGCGTCTTTGTCTAATGTTTAATTCCTTTTGCCGGAAAACATACCTTAAACTTTTATGATCTGTGAAAATGGTAAACTTACTACCGTAAAGGTAATGTCTCCAAATTTTCAGGGCAAAAATTATAGCTCCTAATTCTAAATCATGGGTTGAATAGTTCTCTTCATGATTCTCAAGTTGTCTAGAGGCGTAAGCTATAACCTTTTGGTGTTGCATCAACACACATCCATACCCTAATTTGGAAGCGTCACAATAGACTACAAAATTTTCTGTTCCTTCTGGTAACGCTAATATGGGTGCATTGGTTAATCTTTGCTTAAGAATTCTAAAGGCTTCTTCTTGTTTTGGTCCCCAATCAAACTTAACAGATTTACATGTTAACTTAGTTAAGGGAATGGCTATTCTAGAAAAATCTTGAATAAATCTTCTATAATAACCGACCAATCCTAAGAAACTTCTAACCTCTGTTGGTTACTCAGGGGTTTTCCATTTAGTAATTGCCTCAATCTTTGTGAAATCCATATGAATCCCTTCATGATTGACTAAATGTCCAAGAAACTGCACTGGTTCTAGCCAAAACTCGCACTTCAAAAACTTTGCATAAAGCTTTTCTTTTCTCAACAAATTTAGAAGTGCATGCAGATGCGCTGCATGTTCCTCCTTACTTTTAGAATAAATGAGAATATCATCTATAAAGACAATTATGAATTCCAAATATGGCTTACATATTTGGTTCATCATGTCCATAAATGCAGCTGGGGCATTAGTTAAACCAAATGGCATGACAGTAAATTCATAATGGCCATACCTCGTTCTGAATGCGGTCTTAGGGATGTCCTCTTCCTGTACCTTTAATTGATGATATTCTGAACGTAAATCGATCTTAGAGAAAATCGAGCTCCTTGCAATTGATCAAACAGATCATCGATTCTTGGTAATGGATACCGATTTTTAATCGTGATTTTGTTTAATTCATGGTAATCAATGCACATACGCATCGATCCGTCTTTCTTTTTTACGAATAAAATCGGCGCTCCCCATGGCGATGAACTTGGCTGTGTGAATTCTTTTTCTAGCAGTTCGTCTAATTGTTTCTTTAACTCTTGCATTCTGCTGGTGCCAAGCGGTAGGGTGCTTTGGCAATTGGTGTTGTTCCTGGTAGCAGATGAATTCTGAATTCAACTTCCCTGTCTGGTGGTAGCCCTGGTAATTATCCTGGGAATACATCTGAAAATTGAGATACTAATATCTTTTAATTCTTTTCCTTTAGTGTTAATGATTATGGAAATCAAATACACGAATGATCTTTTTCTTACATAACTGGCTGTTTTCATCACAGAGATGAATTTTGTGAATCTAGACGGCTTATCTCCTTTAATCGTGATCTTTTCACCCTTTGGTGAATTTACTTGAATTGACTTTTGATCACATAGAATACTGGCTTTATTGGCTACTAACCAATCCATTCCTAATACAACATCAAATCCTGCCAGATTCATTGGGTAAAGGTTTGCAATAAACTTTTGATTTAAAGATTCTATTCTTGCTTCCTGCAAGACTTCGGTAATCTTAATGCTTTCCCCATTTGCTGTTTCTACTAGGCATTCTTGTGGAAGTTTAGTTAATGGTCGATTAAGAAGTTTGCAAAATGAAGTATTAATAATACTTTTGTTCGCACCAGAGTCAAATAATACTTTAGCAAAAACATCATTAACTAAAAACGTACCGGCGATCACGTCCGGAATCATCTTAGTTTCTTCTGCAGTCAGAACAAATGCTCTAGCATTTTTATTGTTCTTGTTGTTCATGGCTGGAGTTAGTTTCGGACAGTTCGGTTTGATGTGAGCCTTTTCTCCACAGTTGAAGCACATTCCATTATTAGGTTTCTTCCTGCAGTCTTCTTCCTTGTGTCCTGGTATCTTGCAGAAGTTGCAGTAAGTGGAGCATCTTCCTGAATGCTTCTTCTTGCAAGCTTTACAGTAAGGTGCAGAGGTAGAACCTACGTTTTTCCCACGGTTGGAATTTCCATAGCGAAATTCTTGAGTAAGCCTTTGAGCTAGATTCCTCCTCTGGTCCTCTTCTCGTGTACGTACTAATTCATCAGTCAAGGTGTTTGCTAGTTCTACAGCTTCTTCTATGGTTTATGGTCTAGCTGCCTTGACTACATGCCTAATCTCACTGATTAATCCCTATATGTAGCGGGAGATTAATACAGGTTCTGGTGAGGCAAGGGTTGGCACTATCCTAGCATATTCGAAGAATAGCGTAGTGTAACCTTTACTATCCACCCCAGTCATTCTAAGGTTTAGGAACTTATTTGCTATATGTTCCTTTTCATTGGGAGGGCAGAATTTCCTTTCTACCATGTTTTTAAATTCCTCCCATTTCATATTGTAGACTTGGTCACTTCCCCTAGACTTGAGGATAGTGTTCCACCATTCTAAGGCTGAGTTTTTAAACAGATTGGAAGTAAACATTATCTTATCCTCTTCTGCGCACTTGCTTATTTTTAAGACTGCCTCAGTCTTTTCTACCCAGCGTAGAGCTGCAATGGCCCCTTCATTGCCCGAGAATTCCATTGGTTTACAGGACCAGAATTCTTTATAAGAACAACCATAAGACATGGTCCTTCTTCTTTTGGGAATGGGCACTTGAAGTATGGGTCCATTGTTTACGCTGTGTTCTGGTTCAGTAGGTTGTTTATTGCCACGATTACTTTTATTATCAGCTTCCCTAACCGTTTGGATAATATATGGCATCGCATCTATAATTCCTTATGCCACTATGTGTTGGATGGCACTGTTATCCACTTGGTTTCCATTGTTATTGTTATTCGGGTTATCATTATTCTGGTTATCGTTATTCTGGTTTTCCTGATTCACTTCGTCGTCCATCTGAATTTTAAACATTTACCACGTATTAATATCACAAAATAATATTTAATACAACCGATCACACAACACGCATATTGATCAAAATCGTCGAACATTGCGACTTACTCTATTGTATATTATGCGTCTAATACAAACTGGAACTAAAATATAAAATTACAATACTATTAGGCATCCGTAGCTATTGTCTAGATTTTTTTTTCAAACATACACACATATTATATATATATTATTATTATTATTATTACTATTACTGGTATGGGTTCATCCAGAACTCCATATTACGCTCGTCATACTTCCAGACGAGTCGTTCTCCTATCTGCCTCATCCTCTCACTTCCTTCTAAAATCTCCTCACTAAAGGTTCGGAGCTCTTGCACATTTTCAGCGCTCATTGGTGGTGCATGGGCTGGTGTTGGGTTTGGGAACTAGGGCATGGGTTCTTGGTAAGGATAAGGGTTTTCTAGAATTTCCCTGATGTATTGGTCATTATCATAGTAGGGATCTAGAGGGTCCAGGTCTGGGTAGGCTGCTAGATTTGGCATGGGTTCGTCTTCTGGTATTGGGTAGCGTTGTTGGTAATTCATATGGTCGTCGAACCACGGGTCGTAGTTTGGGTCTGAGGGATGGGGTGCTGGTATTCTAGGTATCTCAGCTGGGTCCATGTCAGGCATTGGGATTTGATTTTCTAGGTCGGCTTCAATTTCCATTGGCTGTGTGGGAAACAATGGTAATGGTTGGGGTGCTACAAGTTGCTCTAGATTAGGGTCTGCAGCTGTAGTTGCTAGGATATGAAAATTTGCTAGACTCCTATTGAGCATATCCTGAGTGTGGGCATCTGTTTTTCTCTTAATGGCTGCTAAAGCACGCTGCTGTTGCAACTTTTTCATCCTTTTTCTACATTCATGCGCTCCTCTGCTGAACCATCCTCTTTTCTTGGGAGGGAATGACTCTTCAGATTGGGCTTTGAACACGAATATCCCATCTTCGTTGTCAGCCGAATACCCTGAGAGGGATGGCGGTGAAGAGGTGCCTTCGTCCCTAGGTGAGTTGGACAACTGACGGTAAGCGTCTGAAGGTCCTTGGTCGCGCATACTGTTAACTAACAAATTGTCAAATAACACACAACAATAATATAAAGATATGCACAAAATCCCGTAGATTATTTCCTAACATATTGGATAAATTCTGGTGTCAGCAGAACACTTATGTGGCTGAATCAGTGGCTTAGCTATGATACCACCTTCTGTCGCAACCCCTGTCCCCTAACTACCTGGGAACGAGCGGCCGTGGCCAGTTTCAGTGGTATCGGTATTTATCAGTTTGGCAGCGGAATTTACATCAGGACCGTAGTTAGGAAATATGTTATCAGAGTAAAATACCACGTTTTTATAATATTAAACACATAGGAAAATCCCAAGTTTCAAGTACACACATTTTGATAGGGATAAACCCTATTTTATTTAAATAAAACATCTCTTTATTTAGGTAACTTTTTATAGCCACTTTTCCAAGCCTTCAGTGCTGTCCAGCTGGCTTCTACTTGGCTTTCACATTTTGTTACCTGAAACGCGTTTAAAAACATTTTGTCAGTGGGAAATACTGGTGAGTGAATCCTAGTTTAATCAAGACAGGTAAAACCGTTTTACAGTATTGAGGGCGGTCGCGCAATTACATTTGTTTCTATCTACTTTAATTACCACCCACGGTACTGTCAACCCGACTTGTGGTCATCTTACTACTCACAATGTAGTAACAAATTTTGTATACAAAACCCCAACATACCGACGATAATTGTAAAATACAAATACTCAATCACTGTTTAATATAATGTAAAACATTTGAGATTTTGTAAAAACAGTTTGCAAAAAGGAGGATTACTCACATTAGTGTTTTAGGGTTTTCTTTTAGGATTTCCTGGTGATTATCTATTAATTACACAATGCACACGTGTTAGTATAATAACCCAATATTTACATTAGTAATACCCTCCCCGAGAAAAAATTCCAACGACTACGTCGGGCAGAACCTCGACAGCTGTTACGGAACCTTAGATCAATCGGGCAGCGTATCTAATACGTAACCTGGGGTTAAAATACTTACAACGAGGCAGAACTTTGTTATTTTAGGGGGGTATTATGCCCGGGAATTATGTATACTATGTAGAATATTGAGAGAGAGATCGAGAAAATGAACGATTTGAATTTGAAGGCTGATGGCCCCTTTTATAGGGATGGTCGACGGCTTTGTCGCGCCCCGCGAAGGTCTCAGCCAAGGGCTTCGCGGCCCGCGAGGCTAGCTAGGGTAGGCCCTAGCTTGGCTGATTCGACCCATAGCTTCCACACGCTTATGCCACATGGCACCTCAGGGTGCGGCCTTGGTGACCAATTGTCGCGGCCCGTGTAAAACTCCTTAAGGGTCTTCGCGTCCCGCCAGGAACTAATAAAAATTGTTTTTATTTTATTTTTAATTATATAAGGTATTTTGGGGTCGGTTTTCACATACGGGGTATGTTTTAAGACATATAGTGATGTTTTAAATAATTCATAGATGTGTCGGAAATATTTTGGAGGGTTATTATATGAATGTTGAATGTATGAGTGATATAATTGTTAAATTCATGTTTGGAAACAAACCCTAGTTGGAAACTTGGTGAATTGGTGTTAGAAACTAGGGATTTGATGATTACCCTTGAATGTGCTAAGTGGGTTTTGACTAATAATGAAGATGATGATATGTTTGTGCTAGGTATCATCACAATTGATAGTTGTAGCTAGATACTTAAACAATTTGCAAGTTTGAGTATTGATCATACATGACCCGAAATGGGTTTTGAATGTTGTAGTGAAATTAGCGATTTATATCATTAATGTGGATGTTTGAAACCATGATATCAACTAGTTCGAATGTAGAACTTGATTTGAATAGGTAACCGAATGAACGCCTAATGACATGATGAAACGGGTTTCACTCATAAATGGAACCCGTATATTTTGTGTAATGAAAGTATGAGTTTGTGTAATTAGATGATTATACTCCTCACGAAATGGGTCTTGTATGATATAAAAGAACCGATGTTAAAATCGCGATATGGATACTAGAAATCATATTACCTACTAGTTGGTGTGCAAAAACTTGAATTGTTAAGAGTTCAGATGAAAATGTCTAAGTGAGTTCAATGAACCAAATGTGCATCTGAATATGTTGATAGATCAATTGACTTTTAGGAAGTCAAACTTACCAATGATTTGATCGAGTGATAAATTCGACATAAGACCCGTAAGGTGGGGTAGTCATAATTGATAATGACTAATCTAACCGTCTTACGAATTATGATGATAGTTTGACGCCTAACAAGCTAGGTGGAAGCTTGATGAGGGAGCGGGTCAAACGAATCAAGAAGGAAAGGAAAAGTGTAGTTTGGATGCGAGATAAGTATATCTTACACTACTCTTGAATTATAGAATACTCTCTCATCGTATTAACTACGAATAAGATAAGTTAACTATCGTGATATAATGTTCCGACGTGTAGTCGTACGGAACAAGATAACCGAAGATGATAATAAACCATGTTTGATGGTTAAAAAGGACTAATACGGTTACTTAGTCATGTAATGACTAATAAATATAGAACTTTTAATGGAAACCTTATATGGTAAACCAAAACAAACAATAAGGGTAAAACGGTAATTTGGTCATACGTTGACCATAAAAGTTAGTTTTTTTTAAAGATACTTATGATGTAAGCCATAATAGGCCAAAAAGCGTTAAGAAACGAATTATAAGTAAAATGACCGCACGGTGTAAACCGGAGCGAGTCATATAAACGAGATGGTAATAAACGTCATCTCTCCAATACAATCGGTCACCTAGACCAAACAGGTCAGAAGGTGAAGATACCACCTTTTGACAATATCGACTAATGACTATCGTCGAGTTATATGATTTCAGGAGTAAATATCGAATGGATATTAGCATCACTATGACTTAGCGAATATTAAAGCAAGATATTAAAACGGGTCAATATATTGATCCGAGCCAGGTACGTGTAATAGAATAAACACTCAATTAGAACGTATGGTTCAATGGGTGTTAAACGAAGTCTAAGATAGACAATGGATTATTTTAATGAGTAAACCGAATGTTTTAAATGGTGGTCGTTGTGTTTTGGAAAGCATAATGATTTTTCAAACAAGATCATAACTAAAACGAAGGATTATGGGTCAAATATGCTTTCAAAATACTTCTTCGTAAATGAAAGGCAAAAAGGGACCAAAACGCCCTTGTAAGCTAAATTGAACTAACAACCTTTAAAGGTGGTTTGGAAACGGGTTTTTTTACCGTAAAATAACAATCCGAGGAGTAAAACTCGGATTATATAGATCACCACATTGAATCCACCACAAATATAGTTGTGGTAGAAGATCACTTGATAAGAAATGTGGAAATATGAAGCTATAAATTATTGAAAGCGATTTGTGCTTAAAATATGCTTAAATACCCTAAGGGATCCGTGAGAAATAAGGGTTAACCAAACTTGTTTGTTTGATAAATACACGAACGAGTTAAAAATTTAGTAATTATATTTTAAGCCGAAAGCTTAAAAGTCTAAAATATTTTTAATCCGGATGTCAGATTTTAACTCCATGTTATGGAGAATCAAATTACAAGCGCATAGGAAAAAGAATCGTGTAAAACAGATCAATAACGAATAAGTTATGGTCGTTTCCGTAAAAACTGGTATTGCTGGAAAATGCAGGTCCCAGATACAGACCTGCTGATAAAGGTCTCCCCCCGCGCCACGCGAGGGAGCATTGTGGTGCCGGCGCGTGGCGCGAAGGCGCCCTGTTTCGGCGAAAAATTTGTATTTCAATCTGTTTCGCTTCCCGGACTCGTTTAAACACGTTTTAAACTACGTATGACTAATTCAATTCATGTTTTATGAATTGTAGGTATAAATTACAGTTCCGGAGGACAATCAAGCTTAACGAAGAACCGAACACGATCAAGATACAGGCTTCCGCACATAGTTTCGTCGTCGTTATAAACGACGAATTCACACATATTATGTTGTATTGTTTTTATTGAGAAAAGTTGTAAATAAATCCATATTTTCATAAGTATGTGTAATCATTAATACACATTTTTTTGTCTAAATTTATAGGAAAAACCGTTAAATATTAGTAAGGGTCTTACAACATGTAATTATAATTACATGTTTATTTGCGTAATCTGTACGAAAACCGTTAAATAATAGCGAGGGTCTTACAGTTTTTTACGGTTTTAAACTTTTTTTTACAAAAGCATTTTTAACAAAAAAAAATTTCAATTTTTTTTTCATAAAAACCTTTTTTACAAAAGATAAAAATTTATACGAAATTTTTTTACGGTTTTAACCTTTTTTTACAAAAACCTTTTTTTACACATGCGTTTTAAACTTTTTTACATTTTTTACGAAAACTTTTGTTACGGTTTTAAACTTTTTTTATAAAAACTTTTTTACAAAATAACAAAAAGTGGAGAGAGAAATTGAAAAGACTTTAAAAAGAGACTTTAATGAGGAGAGAGATCTGATTTGATGGTTTTGATTAAATGACGAGTAAATTACAAGTTTTGTCCTTTATGTTTGTCCCAAATTTCAGGCGCTGTCTTTTACCTTTAAAATTGACGAGTTTTGTCCTTAACGTTTTAAAATCCTGCACGGTATGTCATTTGAACCTAACTCAATTTATTTTCTTTGTTAAATCTGGTCACTCAGGGGTATTTTAGTCTTTTTACCCCATTTATTTAGTATCATTTTAAAAAATAAAACAAAATAACCCCAATCTACTAAAGGGGGCTAGAAGTAGAGAGAGAGAGAGACATTTCATCTTCTTCCTCCGTTCCAATCCAATGAAGCGAGGGTTAGAGTCAATCGAAATATCAGACAAGGAGTGGTTGACTTGACCGTGTCGTCCCGATCAGTCAAAAACCCAATTAAACCTAGGTAGCTAGGGTAAGTCGGGTATCGTATCCACGAAGAACAGGTGGTCAGTATCGCACGACCCATTAGATTAGTTAGACTATTTACAAACAATGTACAACGTGATTATGAAGTTTGCTAATTTTATTTGTTCAATTGATTTGAAAATAAATCGGAGTGAACCGACAATGGGTATTATCTAAAACACTTATGATTAACTAAAATTGTAACTAAAATACTAACTAGAAAGTTGAAACAAGAAATGAGGACACGGATCACACCCGGTTCGATAATTGCAAGACCTAGGGTTCCTACATGTTTTAACTTGATTCAATTGCATATAGTGATTAACGGATTACAATCACGAAGCTTAGGTGCCAATTGCTATCAATGTCATAGACATCGGACCGTAATGCACTTCGTTGCCTCGGACATGTAAATCCTAACCTACGATAAGGCATAAGTGCACAAATTCAATTCGCAAAGTCATAACTTTATCATCGTTCGACAATTCACAAATTCAATTCAAATGCACGACAATTATCATAAGTTTCAAATACTAAACAATTTGTCACAAAACCAAATTAAAATACAAATGTATAAACCCTAGAAATCTTACAACATCTACACCGGGGTGAATCCGAAGAGACTAGCCGCTCATGATACTCATACGACCTTCAAAAGCTTGATACGAGATTGAGTGCATGATGATTCGGTATTGTGCGGGAGATGTGTGATGGTCGATGATTATGTTGAGTGATGAGTTGAGAGCCGGCTGCCTCCTCAAAAAAATCGATGATAATCCCCTTTTTTCTGTTAATGTGCGGCCCAATCAAAACCTTCCCAAAAGTCCCCTACATGATGTCTGCCTTCATGTTGGCGGCCCACTATGTCTTCCCAAATAGTCCAATCATGGCTGCCCCAAAAATTGTCTATTGTGCAGCCCACTTCGTAATACTCTAAGCCCAAAAAGTGGTGGTGGCTTTTCGTAATGATGATGATAATTATTGATGGAGTATTAATATCAATCATTAATTAAAGGCTCCAAAACATGTGCATCAAGCCGCCAATTCCATTGTTTCAATGTATGGTTGTTGGCCCACTATGTCTTGTATGTGCACTAAGTAATAAACCCATTTAATCCTTCAACATAACAAATGTGCGCTGCCTTTTTGTTTTTTTTTTTGAACGGCAAACGCTTTATATATATATATATAAAGAGCCAGCAAGAAGCTGAAAATACAAACGAAAAACGCAAAAAGAAACGGAACCCCAAAAAACAAAACAGAATGCTACATGTAAGATATGTCAAAAGCTAACCAACTCTCCCACTTCGGCGACATAATCTTCGATCTGTTGCAAACCCAAAGGAAGGCATCCTCTTTAATTTGATCCACCGATTTGGCGATAAGGATAAAATTATCCTCAAAGACTTTAGCGTTCCTGGCGAACCAAATCCTCTAAACCGTCGCTAGAATAACCGTATGGACCGTTTTCTTCCAATAATCAGCACCCGGCCTTTCTTTTATATAATCCAGAATGTTCAAAAGACTGGAACTGTTCATCGGAAAGGAGACACACATCCAGGTCAAAATGTTCCACCATATCGACTTGGCCCAGATACAATTAACGAAGATGTGGGACGGATCTTCATCATAGATGCCGCACCGAGGGCATCGGATATCGGCCAGCTGAACGCCCCTATGAACCAGCCCCACTTTCGACGCAATTTTTCCCAACAAAGCTCTCCAAAGTAGGTAATTTGTCTTCGGGGGTGCCCATGAATTCCAGACGAAGGAAACCGGCTCGGCAGGGCCAACATGGCTAGCCTCTTCGATGTCGGAACGGACTTGTTTCACAGTGAAAGTTCCGTTAGGATCACTTCTCCATTTCCAAACTTCCCCATATTTTATCAAATTATCTTTTAAGTTTAAACCAATTTTTGCGAGATCAGATTCGACCGCGACAATATCCTTCCAAACACCCGGAATCGACTTCTTTAAGTTTAAACCAATTTTTGCGCTACCCTTTTGTGATGATGATCGAGATGTGATGTGAATTCCCCTTGTCTGCCATCAATGATAATGATGATGTTGTTATTTTTATGGTGATGTGACGATGTGCAGTTGACTTTCTCCACCGTAGGCTACGGTTACGTACCGTAGCTTACGATACGCGAGCTCTGTTTCTTTTTATTATTTCTGGCCGTAAGTTACACACATAAAACCATAAGCTATGTTCCAACTGTGTTGTAACTTCTTTGACTGACTTATTTCAACCGTAGGCTATTGTTTTCCAACCGTAGCTTACGTCACGTGTAATGGATCCACTACCGGCTTGATTTCAACTCTCACTTAATTACCGAACAGCCCATAGACTTCATTCTTAATCGTTTATTGTGCTTCGAAATTGTTTTATCACCCGCAACAAGTACCTAGCAACATGAGGTGTCTCGGTTATCATCCGTAGGTATTCTGTTTCATCACCAAGCGTTCCAAACTTCATCAATTTACGTGATTAACCTGTAACACCACAAAAACTCGTAGACATCACATTTGCAACACATAACCGCTTAAAACACAATAAGACACGTAATTTAAACACTCTAAGGCATGGGTTTCACACTCTCCATCACATCCCCACACTTATCATTTGCTTGCCCTCAAGCAAATCTGTTTTTCACTTTCACGTGGGTCGAACAAAGAATACACTCCGCATTCCCGAGACGTAGGTTAAGGTCAATTGTTATACAAAAGTTCAAACTCTTTACACTTTTTAACATATTTAACGGTAAAGTGAATATTCATATATAGAATGGTTATCCAAGATTAACCCGCCCGTGTAACCAACAAATCATGCACATCCCTCACAATGTTCTCTCCACTCAGTTTATAAATTGGCTAATTGTTGATTCATTAGCGCTTTTGAAATAATCACTCAAACCGATTAGAACACGTACCCGCATAGCTTGCAACTCAATCATTCTCCACCACCGAACACGAATACTAAGCACAAGTCAAAAGGTCTTTGTAAGGGTTGTAATGGGGTTGGGCTAAGGGTATGGAATAGGATATTTTAAAGTGGCTAAGGTGATGAAAACTCGATTTTTATTACAAAACAACTAATCTAACATGATTAACTATAAACATCAAGCTAAGAGGCAACGAGTTTCGCCTTTTATTCAACAACTACTACTCATATTTTTGTATTTTTTTCTCAACAATTTTTCCCTTCTTTTTCACAACTTCTGAATTTTTTGATTTTTTTTCCGCAAAATGTAAAGCACAGCTATACAAACAAATAGACCTACAGTCGAATTTTCATCACACGGGTTTAAAAGAAAAAGGTTATGGTTGTGGGCTAAATGGTTGTCAAACGAAAGGTTTAGGCTCAAAGTGGGCGACTAGGGGATTTATTTGGGTAAGGATGGATAAATGGTTTTAAAGGAAAATGTTCACTTAATGCCTTAATCATTCTTGTGCTTGTATTCGGTCTATGGTCTCAAACGTATCAAAAGATGCAAGTTCTACAATACATGACCAATGGTCCACTCAAACAAAGAAACATAAATATGTTATTCTATGATGTAAAAGTGGCTCAAAACCTCACATATATAAAGGGTATTGTTTTGGTCAAAAATTACCTAAGCAATTAAGTGATCAAATTAGTTAAGTGAGGTAGTGTGCTAGAAATATGTATGAAAAATGTGTTAACAAAATTAGAAATGAAAACAGTTTCAGGATACGGCTCAGGATATAGAGCTGTATCTATGATCAAACAATGAGCAAAAATATAAAGGTGGACACGTGATGTACGAGGAAAGCCCTTGATCAATCTAGATCGCCGGCATAAAACCTCGGGAGCTGGCAATCGCAGCTGCCTTGTTCTTCTTATTGCTTCAAATATCAGGATACAGTGCAGGATGTGGTGCGGATCGACTATGTGTTACAATGTAATTTGAATACAAGTGTTTGAGTGTGGTGTTTGCGGTGAGCTAGAGAGTAAAAGTGTTCGAGAGTGCAAGTGTAAAATTGTGTGCCTTAAACTGATCCGCCCCCCATCTATTTATAGTAAAGATAATGTAACAAACTATCCTAAACTTCCGGGATCCAGCGAATATTCCCACTCGAACGTTGAGGACCAAGTCTTTCGGGTTCAACGGCTTCCTCATAACAAATACGCCCGAGTCTTGAGGAGAAGAAGTCCTGATGACCGTTAGTAACTTACAGCCATTAACCTGCACGTGTTTAATTCACTCAACCTTAGGATATCACCCAGGATGTTAGCAATATCCCCGTCCAGTATCCTGGTCACAAATAAACAATTAGAAGCGGGATATTAGTCAGGATATGTATACTCAGAAAATGGCCCATAACAATTGTCCCCAAATATATCGGTTGGTATACCAATCCAACGGATATATTTTAAAAGTCTTATCCCATAATTCAAGGCATTTAAAATGAAGCGACGGTCAAGATCACATCGTAACCTCCAACACGCTTTTTGCTCAATGGAGATCCATAATGCCCCTATATCTTCTCTCTTCTTGTTTGAAAAGCAGATATCTTCAACAGAGCCTGCAGGTAATTCTCCATTTCTCATTTACTTTCTGTCAACTTTCATCGCCTTACTCGTAATGGATGCCGAGACCTTTTCCCAGCAAAATCTCCTCAAAAATACCGAAAAGGAGATCTGTGCTTTCGACAACGCAGACATTACGGCTTTGAGAGCTTCCGGCGCCTTCCCAGATGATACAGTCTTTAGACCGTTCGATCGGTCAATTCGATCGGATGTTTCTTCCACTGATTGGGTTTGCTTTCCAGCATACCCTTTTTCGCTAGGTCTTCGATACCCTTTTCCCGAATTCATGATGCAATTCTTTCGAACCACCGGCATCTCTTTTGCTCAAACCATGCCCATGGTTTGGAGAGTATTAATTGTACTTAACCAAATCAAAAATCTTCACTGCCCTGATCTCTGCATCGAGGATTTGCCTATCGCTTATCGCCTCCGATCCCACGGCTCTAGCCGGTTCTTGCTATTCTCGACCTCTAGCAAACCCCTTATTCTTAAAGCCACCAAAAACGAAGACGGATGGCAACGCAAGTTTTTCTTTGTCAAACGAGACTCCATTGCTGAGGGTGCCAACCTTCCGGTGGAGTGGTTAACCACCGGTAGGGTCATAAATATTCTCATGGACTGTTTGGTTTTTATCTCCTATTAATATTCCTCTTTTTGATCCTTATGCAGTGAACTTCAAGGAAGTAGCTCCCCCTACCGCTGAATCAGAAGAAAGAATCAACACCGTTTACCGATTACCTGCAATAGACAGAACTTTCACCACACACGTTCCGAGTTCTAGTCAGTACTCGTCATCTGAAATGTCTGGTAAGAATTACTTTCAAAATAATTAGTCAAAACAGTATAATAAAATAAAGTGTAATAATGATGTGAAACTTTTCTCATTATGCAGCGCCGGCCAAGATCCCTGAAGTCTTTGACCTCGACGAATTGGACAGTTATTCTGATCAGATTCAGGTCAAGAAGGAACCTAGTCCCAAGGCCACAGCCTCATCCAGACCCAGCAGTTCCAAAGCTATCATTATTCCCAAACCTTCACCGGCTACCAAGCCCCGGAGTTCTAGTTCCCGCAAAAGGAAGGAGCCTGATTCCCCTATCACTTCTGACACGTTTCCTTATGAGAAACACGGGTTCATTGAAGCTAGCGGGTTTATGACTTCTTTTCTTAACCAGGTTAGTATTCTCATATCATATCCTGCGATTTACATCATTTACAAAGATTTATCAATATTAATACCTGTCCTCTTACCTTTGTAGGGTCTTGAGCGTCTGGTTTACCTATATCAAGAATCCTGCAAGCTTAACAAGACACTTGAATCTAAGCTAAAGGAAGCAGAAATCACAATCTCCGACCAAGGCATGATCGCAGCCGCCAAATCTCGTCATTATGAGGAGAAATTCAAAGCTATGATCCGGGAACACCAAACCGCTCTCAACAAAGCTACTCTTCAAGCCCAGGCCGATCTTGAAGCTGCCCATGTGCAACATGAACGGGATATAGTCAGCTACCGAGAAAGCCTCAAAAGTTCCGTCGTCATTTCTCTCCTCCAAGCCAGGTTGAAGATGGCCCATGAAGCCAAAACATTAGGTTTTGAATGCCCTTCTTGGGATGTTGGTGCTTGGGAGACCAAGCTAAAGAACCTCGGCGGCACCTCTTCCAAATCAGCTGTCGAAGAACCTTCCAAAGCAGTTGAAAAAGCAACCGATGCAGAGAAGGATGCTGAGGCAGATCCTAAGACGGATGCTGCTGAAATCACTATGGAGGAAGAAGGCACTACCCCCTAGAGCTTATTTCCTTTAACTTGTTCGAACAATTTTATGTCCTATGAACAATTTTTATTTCTGCATCAAAACAATTTGATATCCGAAGGTGGATGGGTCCTGGGTTTCAGGATGAAACCTTCGGTTATCAACTAGTACTGATTGTTTCGAGTAATTTTATTTTTCATATTTCTTGCTATTATCTTCCGTCTTTCTTAGCATAGATCTTAGCTTTGCGAAATTTAGTACAACTATTTTTCAAAAATATCCTGATCAATATGCTCAGTAGTATATTATAAAAACTGTTATTAGATAATTCCTTCAACTTTGTAGAAAGCTTTTTAAAGGGTGAAAAACAATTTACTTTCCAAAACCTTTTTATGATAATACCTGGGTGATATTAGTTCCAAATATTTTGATAAGTATTTTGAAAATATATTTCGAGAATATATCCCGAGAATTGATCCTAATCAGGATGTTTAACCTTTTACCCAACCTAGTATTACCAAATACTCAAACGACGTTTACAAAGGAAAGATCATACCAGGAATAGGATATAACCCTATTATCAAACTTCAATCCCTTTGCAACTTTTCCAATAAAGATGTCCCCTGTCTGAGACACTTAGTGCATTAGTTCCGAGCCTTATCCTTTTAGCTTTACCCCATTGCCTTGACAGGAATTTCCCCTGTGTACAATGTCTTCAAATACTTAGAAATCTTCTGGATATCAGTTTCCATTGCATAGGCAACTTTTTATGTCATAGGGGTAAAACCCAAGAATGTACTGGAGATAAATTCCTTGTATCCTGGGGAAAATCCCAAATTTTCACGCGCTACAGGCGGGAGTGTATAAACTCCAAGACTTAGAAAGGTGAAAACCTTTAAACCTTAGAGAGTATGAAAATACCCTTTCGTGAGAGAGGGTGATCAATCCTCATATACCTTTAGAATTCAGGATATAGCCAATAGTAACGAAATTGTCAGCCACTTTTACATGAACTGGTCCCGCCACCTTGAACTATCCCTGAATAACTTGCGCTCCAGGCGGGGTGTTTAAACCCAATTCGGAAGAAAGGTGAATACCTTTAAACCTGTGAAGGGATCAGGATCCCTTGTACGTGAGAGAGGGGGCCAATCCTCTAATCTTCTGAAGTATCCTGAGTGAGCATCCTGGAGCTTTATCTTGTAGCATATACTGCAAAACATCCTTAAACTAAGGTGGGTGTTAGCTTGGCTAACACCCCTCCGATGCTTAAGTTAGTATTGGGTTTCAAAGAATAAATTAAACCAAAACATATTTAAAAAAGACAGAATTCATACCATCCTGAGTTAGAAATTAAATTCTAAACTCACTTGAAATAAAGCTTAAGGTGTATAGCATTCCAAGATCTCGGTAGCATATCCCCTTCCATATTCTTGAGTCTATATGCTCCTTTCCCTGCTTCTGATTCAACTTCATATGGTCCTTCCCATTTTGGAGCTAACTTGCCATCGGCAGGATTAGTAGTATTCTGGAAAGCCTTTCTTAACACCCAATCTCCAACCTTAAATCTTCTGGTCCTAATATTCTTGTTATATGCTCTGGACATTCTTTGTTGATATGCTGCCATCCTTAGCCTTGCTGCATCCCTTCTTTCATCTATAGTATCCAAATCCTGACATAAGGCTTCAGGATTCTGTTCAGGATCCTGTAGGGTAGATCTTGCAGTAGGTATTGTCATTTCCGTTGGAATCATTGCTTCTGCTCCAAATACCAAGGAAAATGGGGTTTGGCCTGTTGCATTCTTTACCGTTGTCCTATCAGCCCACAAAACAAAGGGTAATTCTTCTGCCCATCTTCCTTTTTTGGCTCCAAGTCTCTTCTTTAAGTTATTGACAATTATCTTGTTTGAGGATTCTGCTTGTCCATTTGCTTGAGGATGTACCGGAGTAGATGTGATCATTTTGATTCCCCAATTCTTGCAAAAGTCAGTAGTTCTCTTGCTTATAAACTGAGAACCATTGTCACAGATTATCTCGGCTGGTACTCCGAATCTGGTCAGGATATTTCTCTTTATGAAGGATACTACTTCTTGATCTCTAACTTGAACAAATGTTTCTGCTTCAACCCACTTGGAGAAATAATCCGTCATTGCCAACATGAAAACTTTTCCTCCTGCAGCCTTTGGAAGCTTTCCCACTATATCCATGCCCCACTTCATAAACGGCCAAGGGGAAACAATAGGATATAGTGGTTCAGCAGGTTGATGTAATATGTTACTATGTCTTTGACATGCGTCACATCTTCGAGCATATTCTGCGGCATCTTTTCTCATTGTTGGCCAATAATATCCTGTCCTTAATACTTTTGAGAATAATGACCTGCCCCCAGTATGGTTACCACAATCCCCTTCATGTATATCCTGAAGTACTTCTTTGGCTTCAGGATCCTCCAAGCACCTCAAGTACGGTCCTGCAAGAGATTTCTTGTATAAAACATCATTTATAATAGTGAATCGTGATACCTTCATCCTAAATGCCTTAGGATTTTCATTTCCGGGAATGTGTCCTTCTTTGAGATATCTCACAATTGGAGCCGCCCAGGATTTAGGATCCTGTTCAGGATATTCCGTTCTAGGATCCCGAATACCCGCTACTTCTTTATCCTGAGGATTCGTTGCAGGATATAAGACATGTAATATTGGTATTTGGGTCCCTTCAGGCATCCTGAACGATGATCCCAAATTTGCTAAGGCATCCGCTTCAGCATTATCCTCCCTTGGTACCTGTTCAAGTGTAAAAACATCGAAATATCCTGCTAATTTTTTGAGAATATCGAGGTATTCGATTAATTTCTCACCCTTAACTGCATAGGATCCATTAAAATGGTTAGTAATTAACAAGGAGTCAACATATACTCGCAAATTCTTGATACTCATACTCTTAGCCAATTCTAATCCTGCAATTAAAGCTTCATATTCTGCCTCATTATTAGTAGCAGGAAATTCACACCTAATGGCCTGGGGTAATATGTCCTCCTGTGGCGATTTTAGTAGTATACCTAAACCTACACCTCTTATATTGGATGCACCATCAGTATACAACATCCAGGACCCTAAAGATTCCACTAACTGCTGAACTTCTAGGTCTGCCTCGTCCTGAATGTCACTACTGAAATCAGCCACAAAGTCAGCTAAAGCCTGAGACTTTATGGCATTTCTAGGTTCATATACTAAATCATAAGCACTTAACTTCACTGACCACTTGGCCATCCTACCTGACATCTCTGGTTTCCTAAGCACATTTTTGATAGGATAATTCGTTTTAACATGGATCCTATGTGTTTCAAAATAATGTCTAAGCTTTGTCGATGCCATGACTAGAGCTAATATCAATTTTTCTAAATGAGAATACCTAGTTTCAGCATCTAACAAACTTTTAGTAACATAATAAACAGGATATTGCTGACCTTCATGGTCTTTTATAAGAACAACACTTACAGCATTCCCTGATACAGCGAGGTATAGGGATAGTGGTTCACCATTTTCAGGCTTCATCAATAGAGGTGCAGTTGAGAGATATCGCTTCAAATCCTGCAAGGCTGCTTCATGCTTTGCTCCCCATTCAAATTTCTTATTCTTTTTGAGGATATCATAGAATTCCTTGCATTTTTCTGAGGATCTTGAAATAAATCTATTCAATGCTGCTACTCGGCCTGTCAACCTTTGTACGTCCTTCATATTTGAGGGTGATTTTATATCCAGGATAGCTTT
The DNA here is from genome assembly GCA_030545235.1 of Helianthus tuberosus. Classification (NCBI taxonomy): domain Eukaryota; kingdom Viridiplantae; phylum Streptophyta; class Magnoliopsida; order Asterales; family Asteraceae; genus Helianthus; species Helianthus tuberosus. Next base: position 28,353,581 of record CM060386.1, on the reverse strand, counting down.
GATCTGCTCTGGGCTTGCTTCTATCCCCCTTTTTGTCACCATATATCCAAGAAACTTTCCTGCCCCCACTCCGAAATTGCACTTAGCAGGATTCAGCTTCATGTTGTATTGATCCAGGATATCAAATGCTCCCTTGATATCCTGGAGGTGATCCTCAGCTCTTTTAGATTTTACCACCATATCGTCAATATATACCTCCATGGTGTCCCCCAGCTTATCCTTGAACATCATGTTTACCAATCTCTGGTATGTTGCACCTGCATTTTTCAAACCGAAAGGCATAGCAGTATAGCAATATATACCTGTTGGTGTCATGAAAGCAGTATCCTCCTGATCCGAAGGTTCCATTTGAATCTGCTGAAATCCTGAAGATGCGTCCATGAATGTTAACATTTCATGTCCAGCAGTAGCATCTACCATTGCATCGATATGAGGGAGAGGAAATGGATCTTTAGGACAAGCCTTGTTCAAGTCCGTGTAATCTACACAGACTCTCCATTTCCCGTTTTTCTTCTGTACCACAACTACATTTGCTAGCCATCTTGGAAACTTGACTTATCTGATCATCCTGGACTTCAACAATCTTTCAACTTCCTCTTGGATAATCGCATTCCGCTCAGGAGCAAATTTTCTTCTTTTTTGCTGAACAGGCTTGAATGATTTGTCAATTCCAAGCTTGTGAGTGATAATGTCTTTGGATATGCCTGTCATATCCTCATGCTTCCATGCAAACGTTGACATCCTGCATTTCAAAAAGTTAATTAACTGTTCTTCAATATCCTGAGGGATATTGGTTCCTACGAGCACCGAAATATCAGGATTATCCTGGTCCAGGATAATTTTCTTCACATCCTGCTCCGAATCCTCCACGATATCCTGGGCCCGCGTCTTTAATTGCTATGCTGCACTAGGCTTGGTTGAGGATTTCATCGAGGATGAGTAGCATTCTTTCGCCTCCTGCTGATCACTTTCGACCTTGACCACTCCCCAAGGGGTAGGGATCTTGATGCATTGGTGATACATCGATGGCACAACCTTCATATCGTGAATCCATGGTCTTCCTAGTATGATATTATAGTAGGATAGGGAATCCATCACACAGAAACGTTGTATTGAGTTGACTCCTTCAACATACACCGGTAACTTTATCTCTCCTACTGTGTTTCTAGCCTCTCCACTGAATCCAACAAGCACTGTAGATTTCAAAGTGATATCCATTGGAGATACATTCATTCTTTTCAGAGTCTCTAGTTGGATTATGTTGACGGAGCTGCCATTATCAACCAATATCCTGCGTACAAAATGGTTAGCCACATATAATGTTATTACTAAAGCATCATGGTGAGGATCCTGAACAGTATCCCTGTCATCACTATCGAAAGTGATCACTTTATCAGTTGTGAGGGTAGTCATTCTGACTGGTCTGTCTCCCTTTTCGCTCTTAGCTTCCTTTGCATATCTCTTGGCCGCCGAATACGAAGTCCCACAAATGTCAGATCCTCCTGAAATAAAGTTAATTATCTTGGCATCGGCTGGGGGTGATGCTGCTCGTTCAGGATCCTTCTCGGGATCCTGACCTTTATTCTTCTTTTTTCCCAGCAAGTCCTTCAGATACCCTTTGCTTAACAGGTAACTTATTTCTTTCCTTAAAGCAATGCAGTCCTCGGTCATATGTCCGAAGTCTTCGTGGAAGGCACACCATTTGGATTTATCCTTCCAATCAGCTTTCTGCTGGTTCTTTCGAGGCCACCTAGCTTTGTCCCCTAAGCCCTGCATAGCATACATTAATTCAGGTATATTAACAGAAAAGCAGTATTCAGATAAGTCAGGATATTCTTCAGGATCCTCGTCTTCAACAGCATTCACTTTCTTGTTATCATTTCTGCCATATGGCCTGGAGCGATATGGCTTATATGAGGTTTCTGATTTCCTATTAGTTGATTCATAGGTTGAGGTAGAATTCATCCTCTCCTGCATCTTCTTGTCATCTTCCAGACGGATATACCTCAAAGCCCTGTTACGAGCTTCGTCGAGATTCCTGCAGGGATTCATTACAAGATCCTGATAAAACTGAGAATCCTTTTGTAACCCCATCTTAAAAGCTTGCACAGCTGTTGCAACATCAAGATGTGGGATATCCAAGGATTCTCGACTGAATTTGTTCACATAATCCCTCAAGGATTCCTGAGGCCCTTGAGTTATCCTGTAAAGATCACTGGTTAGTTTCTCAAAACTCCGACTACAAGAAAATTGACTGTTAAGTAAATTAACCAAATGAGCAAACGAAGTAATTGAGTGAGGAGGAACGTTTAACAGCCATTTCAAGGCTGATCCTGTCAGAGTAGAACCAAATCCCTTGCATAAGCATGCTTCCTTGAGCTCCGGAGGGATAGGGTTAATCTCCATTCTTTCCCTATACTGAGCAATATGCTCTTCAGGATCCGTAGTCCCATCATACAGCTTCATGTTGGGAGTTTGAAATCTTTTTGGGATTTCAGCATCACAGATAGGATATGCAAAGCGGGATATCCTGTGGCTGTCTTGGGATACTTCCGGAATTGGCTGGACCACTCCAGGTACACTGGATATCATGTCCTTCAATTTCTGGAGCTCCCTGGTAAATGTTGACGTCATACCTGCATCCTGCAAAGAACCATTGTTGTTAGTAGCAAGAATATTATTTTTTGACACATTACCGTTCTGAGGATTTTGGCCATATCCTGAACTTCTCACAGTCGATATTCTGACCGAAGAGGGTATCTCAGGGGTATGATTCTGAGAATGGCTTGGGACGATATTCCCCCTATTATCCTCAGTGTAAACTGCGGAACTGAAGTTCAAAGCCCTGGGCTGTATAGGAGTGACAGTTTCTTCAACGGGTCTACTCGAGCTAGCTTTTAAGAGTTGTATTTCTCTTAACAGCATTTGGTTAGTCTCCTGTTGCTGCCTCATTTGTTCCTGCACACTTCCAAATAAAGTCAAAATTTCATCATTAGAGGCTAAAACGGGAGCAGATCCCTGAACACTCCGAGTAGTGATAACATCTTGAGATTGTGAAGAAAATGGCATCCTTGGAGGAGGTGGTGGAAGCACCGAACCGGTAGTAGCAGAGGTTGCAGCAGACATAGTGGAGGAGCTCATGTTTGATCTTGAGGCCATTGTAAACAATGTGGCGAAAAGTTTTGAAAATAGAAAACCGATTAACGATTTCACAAAGATTTTTAGTAAAAGTAGCACCACTTGCCCCACGGTGGGCGCCAAATTGTTTTGGTCAAAAATTACCTAAGCAATTAAGTGATCAAATTAGTTAAGTGAGGTAGTGTGCTAGAAATATGTATGAAAAATGTGTTAACAAAATTAGAAATGAAAAAAGTTTCAGGATACGGCTCAGGATATAGAGCTGTATCTATGATCAAACAATGAGCAAAAATATAAAGGTGGACACGTGATGTACGAGGAAAGCCCTTGATCAATCTAGATCGCCGGCATAAAACCTCGGGAGCTGGCAATCACAGCTGCCTTGTTCTTCTTATTGCTTCAAATATCAGGATACAGTGCAGGATGTGGTGCGGATCGACTATGTGTTACAATGTAATTTGAATACAAGTGTTTGAGTGTGGTGTTTGCGGTGAGCTAGAGAGTAAAAGTGTTCGAGAGTGCAAGTGTAAAATTGTGTGCCTTAAACTGACCCGCCCCCATCTATTTATAGTAAAGATAATGTAACAAACTATCCTAAACTTCCGGGATCCAGCGAATATTCCCACTCGAACGTTGAGGACCAAGTCTTTCGGGTTCAACGGCTTCCTCATAACAAATACGCCCGAGTCTTGAGGAGAAGAAGTCCTGATGACCGTTAGTAACTTACAGCCATTAACCTGCACGTGTTTAATTCACTCAACCTTAGGATATCACCCAGGATGTTAGCAATATCCCCGTCCAGTATCCTGGTCACAAATAAACAATTAGAAGCGGGATATTAGTCAGGATATGTATACTCAGAAAATGGCCCATAACAGGTATGGTATGTGACATGCATAATGTGCTAGTTTCTTAGGCGAATTATTCCCAAATAACCACCCGCTAAATACCCGTCATGCTATTAATTTGAACTTGACCATGACAAAAGACCAAATGGGTTGTGACATCCCTCGTTGACTTAGTTACTTGTGCTTTTAAGATCGCTTTTGAAACAAGACATTTTTGAAAATTTTTTGAAAATTTTCCCCCATCCCCACACTTGAGGTAAACATTGTCCTCAATGTGTATTAAATGAACGGGTCAAAAATCGAAAAACTTTTACTACTCCCCCATCCCTACACTTGAGGTAAACATTGTCCTCAATGTGTAAGAACTAGAGTTTTTTAAATTGCACAAGGGATGTGACACGGCTAACCTCCCCAAAATTTCACCCCGGAAAAAAATAATATACAATTTACAATCCACTTATTTGCTAACTAAAAAAAAGTAAAAAGAAACGTATGCACCTGTTTTTTTTTTTTTTGAGCTCATTCCTCGTGTGTTCTTCTTCTCTTCAAGAAAGCGGTTGTCCCACGAACACAATGTACCTACAAATCTTAACCCTTGTGTAGAAGCATGCTTCTCACAACCATCAAAATTTGTTAGTTACCTAGTTCTACCACTTTTATGAAAACATTACCAAGCCATACGTTATTTACTTTTGATTTGTGTGGAAAATTAACTTACAACAATAACAAACCTAACTCAGTTTCGTAGGAATCACGGTTGCATTTAGCTTATGCAACAAGCCCTTTTAAACCCCCCGATAGCTCGAGAGGACGAGTAGGTCTCGTGAGGGTTATATAGGGAACACACCCACAACGTTCATTTGATTACTAAAATAAAATAAAACAAATAATAATACAAACTCTACAACACTCATACCTGATTTACCTTTCATGGTGGTCGAAGTGCACATTTGCCTACCGAGTTTCCAACATACGCTCGGTAATTAGCATGCCGAATCCATACTCTTTTTATTATATTCGGCATACGCAATGTACAACTTCGGGGTCGTTTCTTAACAACATGGCCAATGTCTTGCAATGCCACCCTTCGAATCCTTATGCACGAACCCGCATCCCCAACTTTGTTGCTTGGAGTGATAAGTTTGGAAGAAGGATGAATATGAACGTGAGCTTCTTCCGAATCCGATTCGTCTTGCGGTATCATGTCTTCCGCTCGGTTCAAACATTCAATTACTTGCTCCGGAAGTTCCATAACCTCTTCCACCACATCACCATCCACCACTGTACCACTAGCCAACACCTCTTGGTCTCGTCTAAATTGAGCCAATTCTTCGGAGAGATGACCCACTTTCTTTGCCAAGTCTTCATGAGCTTTATCTCTTACTTCAAACTCTTTCTTAATTTCGGCTTTGAACTCTTGATGTGAATTAGTAAGAGCTTGATGTGAATTGGTAAGATTACTCACCGCATTCATGATGGCATCAAATTTCGAATTTATTGAGTCTTGAGGTTCCTCGTATGCCGGTTGAGGGTATTCATTATAATAATCATCATACACCTCCCGGTAACTTGAGAAATGTGGCAATTCGGGTTCATAGTAGTACTCTTGATACTGTGGTGGTGGTGGATTATCGTATGGATAATATGAGGATGGACCATTGAAATCTTCATAGTCCGCCCTCCTATATTCATACAATCCGCTGAGGTAGTCTTCCCGATCCTTGTTGGCTTGAACTTTTTCGTGGAAAACAGAGCAATCTTCTAAATAATGCTCTCCGTTTCCGCAACACTCACACGGATCATCATCTACCCAATTCATATTGAAAGATGGTACCTGCAAAACATGTACCTGCACAAACAAGCTCGACCACCCGAAGTAAAATCACAAATATACAAGAAAAAGGAAAGAAAATAAACTAAACTAAAATCGAACAAGCAATGAAATACTAAGCGCACTAGCTCCCCGGCAGCGGCGCCATTTTGACGTGACCGTGTCGTCCCGATCAGTCAAAAACCCAATTAAACCTAGGTAGCTAGGGTAAGTCGGGTATCGTATCCACGAAGAGCAGGTGGTCAGTATCGCACGACCCGTTCGATTAGTTAGACTATTTACAAACAATGTACAACGTGATTATGAAGTTTGCTAATTTTATTTGTTCAATTGATTTGAAAATAAATCGGAGTGAACCGACAATGGGTATTATCTAAAACACTTGTGATTAACTAAAATTGCAACTAAAATACTAACTAGAAAGTTGAAACAAGAAATGAGGATACGGATCACACCCGGTTCAATAATTGCAAGACCTAGGGTTCCTACATGTTTTAACTTGATTCAATTGCATATAGTGATTAACAGATTACTATCACGAAGCTTAGGTGCCAATTGCTATCAACGTCATAGACAACGGACCGTAGTGCACTTCGTTGCCTCGGACATGTAAATCCTAACCTACGATAAGGCATAAGTGCACAAATTCATTTCGTAAAGTCATAACTTTATCATCGTTCGACAATTCACAAATTCAATTCAAATGCACGACAATTATCATAAGTTTCAAATACTAAACAATTTGTCACAAAACCAAATTAAAATACAAATGTATAAACCCTAGAAATCTTACAACATCTACACCGGGGTGAATCCGACGAGACTAGCCGCTCATGATACTCGTCCGACCTTCAAAAGCTTGATACGAGATTGAGTGCATGATGATTCGGTATTGTGCGGGAGATGTGTGATGGTCGATGATTATGTTGAGTGATGAGTTGAGAGCCGGCTGCCTCCTCAAAAAAATCGATGATAATCCCCTTTTTTTCTGTTAATGTGCGGCCCAATCAAAACCATCCCAAAAGTCCCCTACGTGATGTTTGCCTTCATGTTGGCGGCCCACTATGTCTTCCCAAATAGTCCAATCATGGTTGCCCCAAAAATTGTCTATTGTGCAGCCCACTTCGTAATACTCTAAGCCCAAAAAGTGGTGGTGGCTTTTCGTAATGATGATGATAATTATTGATGGAGTATTAATATCAATCATGAATTAAAGGCTCCAAAACATGTGCATCAAGCCGCCAATTCCATTGTTTCAATGTATGGTTGTTGGCCCACTATGTCTTGCATGTGCACTAAGGGGCTCATCCCCCACCCCCTAGGTATGGGGGCCGGCTGAGGCCCGGCTAGGACCGGCGCCGGTCCCCCACACCACCCCCTCATGTCCAGCTCGGCCCAAACGGCTCCGCACAGCCGGCGGCGCCGTGCCTCTCCTCTCCCCTTTCTCTCACAATAACCTATACATACATACATATATATACATAAAGGGGCTCATCCCCCACCCCCTAGGTTCATCCCCTTCAAGCCGAGCCTACGTGGCGGCTCATCCCCTCCAAGCTCATCCTCTCCATACCCTTGAGTCTAAACCCATTTAATCCTTCAACATAACAAATGTGCGCTGCCTTTTGTGATGATGATCGAGATGTGATGTGAATTCCCCTTGTCTGCCATCAATGATAATGATGATGTTTTTATTTTTATGGTGATGTGACGATGTGCAGTTGACTTTCTCCATCGTAGGCTACGGTTACGTACCGTAGCTTACGATACGCGAGCTCTGTTTCTTTTTATTATTTCTGGCCGTAAGTTACACACATAAAACCATAAGCTATGGTCCAACTGTGTTGTAACTTCTTTGACTGACTTATTTCAACCGTAGGCTATTGTTTTACAACCGTAGCTTACGTCACGTGTAATGGATCCACTACCGGCTTGATTTCAACTCTCACTTAATTACCGAACAGCCCATAGACTTCATTCTTAATCGTTTATTGTGCTTCGAAATTGTTTTATCACCCGCAACAAGTACCTAGCAACATGAGGTGTCTCGGTTATCATCCGTAGGTATTTTGTTTCATCACCAAGCGTTCCAAACTTCATCAATTTACGCGATTAACCTGTAACACCACAAAAACTCGTAGACATCACATTTGCAACACATAACCGCTTAAAACACAATAAGACACGTAATTTAAACACTCTAAGGCACGGGTTTCACACTCTCCATCAGTGGTCCAATCACGACTTCGATTCCTCCCGAATCCTCACCAAACCACCACCCTCCTCTGCTTCCAAAGCACCACCGCCAATCGAGTCTTTCGCTTTCAGAACCGGAACCTCTACTTCCTCCGACTCCTCTGACTGTGTTGAAATCATCAACCACGAGGAGGTTTTGGAGGACGATGACTTTGAACAGCCTCCCTCCACCACCATTGCCAGCCGCGGCCGGAGGTTTGTAATTGATGACGATGACGATGAAGATGAATATGACGGAGGAGAGAATGCTGATGTTACTAGCCGCAGCATTATCTAGGGGAGACAGAAGAGGAATCGTAGGTGGATTGAGCACAGGGTTCCCAATTTCAGGTGAATGAAGAGAGGGAGATACGCAGTTAGGGCTATTGAGTCCGCTGTTGGAGTTATTAGGCTCCAATGGAGGGAAATCGGCTAGGTAAAAATGAATGGGGGTGTCAGGTGGGCGATTAGGGGAGAAATTATGAGATTTCACCTCACAATTTGATGGCTTCATGAACGAAATTAGGTGGGAAACGGCTTCAATCTGTTGCTGGGTTTGATCGCTGAAGATCGGGTTCGGCTACGGTGGTTGTGGGAGGTGATTAGGGGCGGTGGCGGTGGTTGTGTTAGGGGCGGTGGGTGAAGCCGAGAGAGAGAGAGAGTTGATGGTGATGATGGGTTGATGGTAGTGGTAGTGCTAGAGAGAGAGAGTAGGAGAGAGAGAGCTGTGATATTAATAATAATAATTTTTATAAATATTTTGTTTTCTTTTTTATAATAATATTAAATAAATGGGTAAAAAGACTAAAATGCCCTTGTGTAATCTGATTTAACCAAAAAATCTAACTAGGTTAGGGTTAAATGACATAACGTGCAGGATTTTGAAACGTTAAGGACAAAACTCGTCAATTTTAAAGGTAAAGGATAGCGCCTGAAATTTGGGACAAACATAAAGGATAAAACTTGTAATTTACTCTTAAATGACTATATTACCCTTTTGGTTGTTATTATCTGATTGGTGGAGAGTGATTCTCGCGGTTCTCGCAACTGGGGTGGTTTTAATTTTAGCGGTCATATATATATATATATATATATATATATATAGGGAGCCGCTAGAATGAGAACCACCACGAGTTATGAGAACCACGAGAACCGCGCCCTGCGGGTGGCCGTCGGCGACGAAATTTTTTTACACCTAGATCCGTATATTTTAGCGGGGGGTTTAAATTTTCGGTTCAAACGGCGCGCCCGAGGGGGTAGTTTTTTACGCCCAAAGTTTGGTAAAAAAAAAAAAGAAAAATTAAAAAAACCCAAACTTTGGGCGTAAAAAACTACCCCCTCGGGCGCGCCGTTTGAACCGAAAATTTAAACCCCCCTGCTAAAATATACGGATCTAGGTGTAAAAAAAAATTCGTCGCCAACGGCCACCCGCGGGACGCGGTTCTCGTGGTTCTCATAACTCGTGGTGGTTCTCATTCTAGCAATCCCCTATATATATATATATATATATAGGTAGAGGTTCCTATAAAAAAAGGGGTTTTGTAAGAAAGGTAAGAAAGAATCTACACCATTAGATCTTTGATCTAATGGTTGAGATCATAATGGCAAAATTGTAAATAAGTTTTACTATTAAACATATTAATTTTCTAAATTAAGGGTATAAAGGTAAATTTAACATTTTTAAATTAAGAAACTAACATTAATGCACATGCAACTTACCCCCGTCTTTTTTAAACGTCAATAACTTTTTATACGTAACTTTTTAAAAAACAAATTACACCATAATAACGAGCGTTTTTTTATCTTTAATATGAGTACCATATTGCTATACTTATATAGAGAAAAAAATATGTTTCGATCAGATGTTTAGTCAATGATTTTTTTGCCTATGTTTATAAAGTGGTGTTTTAATTGTATTGTGATTTAAAGTGTGGTGTTTTAAACACATACTGGAAAGCGTGGTTTTTTTTATCTACTGGAATGTAGGTTTTAAAACACCATGGTGTTTTAACTTATGGAATCTGGAACATCTACTAGCATGCAGATGTAAAACACCATGCATGCAGGTTTAAAACACCATGTACAATAACCATATTATGAACATTATACTAAGAACACATTCTAGAAATGGAGGTAGTGTCTTTAATGGTGTTATATACTTATTGAATGGTGTTATATAATTATTGAATGGTGTTATATACTTATTGATTGGTGTTATATAATAATTGAATGGTGTTATATATGTGCTGAATGGTGATTTTGCAGTGTTATTCGTAGTGTTTTTATAGAGATCTTTAAAATGATGTTATATACTTTCTGAATTGTGTTATATACTTATTGAATGGTGTTATATAATTATTGAATGATGTTATATACGTGCTGAATGGTGGTTGTAGTGTTATTCGTAGTGTTTTTATAGAGATCTTTTAAAAAAATCATGTTCCTATAAATAAGGTGGCGGTTATGGAATGTTTTGAATTAATTGAATTAATGATAAAATTACTTGTTTACCCTTTTAAAATAATTTAGATTGAGGACACATGTCATCTCTACAATATTTCTCACACTTATCACACTTTTAACCTTTTTTACAATAACCTTACGTTATATATATATATATATATATATATATATATTTAAATTAAGTATTTTAATAGTTGGTGACTTGGTGTGTCATTTCCTACATGTATGATGAGTTTTTAATACGGCTTTAAGAGTATCTCAATGTTGATGCATGGGCTTACATGAATATATCTATCAAAGGGAGCATATAATATTAGGCAAGGCATTGGCAAAGTTTTATTGGCCATGTCGGTTCCTCTAATTTTTCGTTCGTGGTATTAATTAAATTTATTGAAAAAAAAATAGTAAAAAATATTGGATTTTTAAAAGTTCGATCCCTACCGAGTTTTCGTTCAATCTCCACCACCAAAGAAAGGGTGGTGTTAACTCACATTTACTTCATTTTCGATTTTCCTATCATATTTGTTTACCTTATTTTTCAATAAATCGAATCAACAGATTTTTTGAATTACTTTTAAAAAAAATTGTTTTTCTGATTATATTTGTCTTTCACTTTTCTTTTAATATAGTTATCCATATAACTTTCTTTTTTTTTGTAAAATTAATTTTCAAGTATATTTAGCTGCTTTGATAAATTGTATGTTAAAATATTATGAGTGCATGCATTTTTTTAATCTTATGCATTTAAGTATGTTTGACAACAATAAAAAAATCGAAGAAAAGAACTTCAAAAACAAAAATACAAAAAAAAAAACGTTTATTTTTAACTTCTTAAATAAAAAGTATTGTTATTATACAATTGAAACATAATATGATAAAATAATAACGTTTTAATAATGTATGAATTTTTCAAGAGAAAACTGATGTAATTGATGAGAAAAAAAAGAGAGGGTAAAGCCAAAGGTAAATACATAAATGATAATTGATATGGTGAGACAAAAGTAGGTTTTGTTCAAATAATAAATACAGTATTTAAACACTGGACTTTGTACGTAATTCTGCATTATTGGATTGGACATCACGAAGCTTAATTATTATATGCATACACACTCATCTCTTCGTGTATTATATTATATGCATACACACTCTATCCTTGCACTATTGACATTAAGCTTCAAAATTAAAAAAAAAAAAAAAAAAAAAAAACTTACATTTAAACTACGGATAAAATAAAAAATAATATATTATGATTATCACCTTTAAGTAGTGTAAACTTTTTATTCAGATACACTAAAATAGTATTGCTGATAATAATCTACGTCGAAGGAAAAAAAATTATTCAAATAAACAAAACTGTAATGTTGATAATAGTTTTACATCAAAGGATAAATACTCTGTTCAGATAAATTAAAGTAGTAATGTTGATGATAATTTTAAGCTGAAGGAACTATCGGCTAAACATAAATTAACTCATTAATTAAAAAAAGTGTTACTAATGGTGTTTACTTTTTGTTATTTTTTTTATTTTTGAACGGCAAATTTGGATCACTGACGGATCATATCCATCTCCACTATACACAAATTCAGGAGGAAACCCAATAAATCGGGAAAAAACCTCTTTGTGGGAATCGAACCCATGACCTAATGGTCATAAGCCTTATCCAATCCCCAAGATACCACTAGACTATAATGCGATGGTGTTACTTTTTGTTATTTGATTGCAACAATGATAAAAATGATATTATTATCTTATATTATTCTCTAAATTACATTTTGTTTGAAAGGTTTTAGATTACATCAAACTGAAGAGTGAAGAGGAACAACGAAAATAATTACATAACTAAATCAATATGTATAAACATAAAATATATTTTATTAGATATGTATGTGTGTGTTTATATAGTATATTATAATAATTATAATTATAATAATATAATATAAGCTTATAATAATGAGGTGGGGTTGATGACGCGACAAGAGCTCAGTACTGGTCCACTGGATGTTGATGGACCCCACAAATTCTTTTGGGATTGAAATTAACTTTTGTCCACAAGTCGACAGTGATATTAGGGTGAAGGGAGTGGTTAAACACTTTGGAGTGGCAAACTAAAAAACCGACCAATTAGAGTGCGCCACGTCAATCAGGCAAAAGTTTTTAAACTTTGGTGAAAAGTGTTGGCAATGGTTTAAACATTTGGTGAAGTGGTAAACTTTTTTTAGAAAAAAAGGAAAAAAGGTATGATTGGTTGAGATTGGATTGGACCTAGGGATGAGCATGTCGGTATTCTGTCCCGTACCGATACCGATACCGACTAATACCGATACCGATTTTCACCCAAACTAGGTACCGATACCGATACCGAAACATGTCGGTTAGGTATCGGTACGGTACGGTATCGGTATTATACCGTATTTTGAGGGTCGGTATCGGTATAATACCGATACCGTACCGTACCGATACCGAAATCGCCAAAATGTGGATACCGATCGGGATACCGATACCGATACCGATCGGTACGGGATCGGTACGGGATCGGTATGGGATCGGTATTGGTATTCATATGCTCATCCCTAATTGGACCCCACCTACACACTCCATCTCTCTCTCCTTTCTCCCCTCACCGATTCGGCATGCCCCCACCAATTTGGTAAACTTTCAGCGGCAAACTAGTGTTGGCGGCGGTGTTGCCCCGTGGCAAACTCCTTTGCCGTTTGGTTTGCCGAGCCACTCCCTTCACCCTTATTAAGCGGAAATTACCAAAATCTCGTCAACATAATTTACCAAAATGTCACTCTCATGCGTTTTTGAAATGGTGCCTCAAGTATGGGATGTGTTGATATGTCAGTTATTGCGTCAGTTAAGATGATGCTGACACGTGTCAACAATCATAGATTAAGTCGACGGCTGACGCATCAAAGCCAAAAAGATGACTGATGCGTCGGGCTGACTCCTCATTGTGGCTCATTTTGGTTGGTTTATATAGTTTGTCTGACTCCTCGTTTTGGTTTGGCTGACTCTTCCTTATGGCTTGGCTGACTACTCGTTTTGGCTAGGCTAACTCCTCAAGTTTTATTTTCTTTTCCAAATTTCTTTTTAATTTTATTTAATTTAGATATCATATTATTTTGTCGAGTCTATAAATACGCAACCTTGTTGTTTGGTTCTTAAAAAAAACGGTTTTCCAATGATGGCTTAAGATGCATCAGCTTACTTTTATTAATTTTTTTAAAGTTAATCACAAAATTAAAAAGTTAATATCAAAAGTAGTCATTCAAAGAACTTGATCCGAACAACCTAGAGAGAAAATCGGAACCTTCAGTTTTAAAGCTTAGAAAAACGTCATATGGAAATAGAAGTATAAGTGATTTTTCATTTACGTTGAAAAGCAAAACGTCTATTTTTTCGTTCATGTTTGAAGAAAACGACTACGTCATGATATTAACTTTTTTATTTTGTGATTAACTTTAAAAAAATTAATAAAAATAAGCTGATACATCTCAAGCCACCATTGGAAACCCGTTTGTTCAAACAAACAAACAACAAGGTTGCGAATTTATAGACTTGACAAAATAATATGATATCTAAATTAAATAAAATTAAAAAGAAAATAAATTTGAGGAGTCAGCCTAGGCAAAACGAGGGGTCAACGGAGTCACAACGAGTAGTCAGCCAAGCCAAAACGGGGAGTCAGCCAAACTACATAAACCAACCAAAATGAGCCACAAGGAGTAGTCAGCCCGACGCATCAGCCACCTTTTTGGCTTTGAAGCGTCAGCCGTCGACTCAATCCATGATTCTTCACACGTGTCAGCACCAGCTTAACGGATGCAATAACTGACATATCGACGCATCCCATGCTTGAGGCGTCATTTCAGGAACGCATAAGGGTGACATTTTGGTAAATCATGTTAGTCAAACAACATTTTTTGAATTTCCTCTATTATTAATGACTAATTACTATTTAGTCCAACACACTAATTTTCATTCAAAATAGTATATTATAAATTATTTGAATTCTACTGTAACAATATGCATAAAAACTATTTTTAAACACATACAAGTGTATATAAATTTACACGTTTTAGTGAAAATAACTTAAGCTTTATTATAAAACTGAAAATAACTATATTTTTATAAAAGTTTAATAAGCTGATATATGTAAGAAAAAAATATATTTATTTATTTATGACCATCATTATTATCGTTTATCTTAGTTACTAGGTTTTTACCCGGGATTGCATCCCGGGCTCGGGAAATTTAGTTATATTAATTACTATTTGTTACTAATACGACCACATTACATCAACTATCTCATTTGATTCAACAACAATGTCTTCAAATCACCGGATTAGATCATGAATGCATATTAGAGGTCAAATAAAAGCACAACAGGACCACATGAATAATATCATTTTCAATTTTACTTCAATGCACTTACATCATAGGGTGATTTGGGATTTTGTAAAAATGTTTGTTTTTGTACTTCTTTACAAAATAAGATGTTGACCAAAATTCAAACAGATGTTGACCAAAAGTCAATCAGATGTTGAGCATAAACACTGATTCTATAACAACTGACACTACAGACACTGATTATATTCAAACTACTGATACATAAACACTGATTCTTCATTCCACTGTTGTAATCTAATCACTGATGTTGAGCATCAGTGCTTTCTTCAAAGGGTGATCAGACCTTGAATGGACAATGCTTTGATCTTCAACTATGATTGGATCCCATTAGTAGTTTGAACTTCAATCTTTATGCTTCATCAGTGCTTTTGTTGGCTGTATGTTGAAGCTTTGCTGAGCTGTCATCTTCAAGTGCCATTCTCTTGATGGCCTCTTTAAAATACACAGCTTCTTGCTTTTTCTCTTCTGCATCAGTCAGCTTTTGCCTCTTTCTTTGGTTTAACATAATGACAGAGGTATCTGATGATGTGAACAGTGGTTCAGAATTGTGGACCTGCTTCTTTGACTTGTCAATAGTTTTGTAATCAGGCTTCTTTGGAAGGCTAGGTTCTGTTTCTCTCATTTTTCTCAGCCTTTCATAAGCTTCATCAGTGTACTGCTTTGTCCATTTTGTTATGGCCTTGGCAGTTCCAACCTTTGCATCAACCAACTCTTGTTTCTTTCTTTGATACTCCAAGGTAAGATCATCAATAGCCTTTTTGTATTTACGCCAGTTTGGTGCTGACCTTTTCATGCTTGGATCTCTTTTTATTCTTTCAATTCTATTGAGTTCTGTCTTGAGACCAACAAGTGGTTAATCTTGGAATTGTTCTTCTTTGGCAGGGTAGAACTTCTCACTCATGATTAGTGCCAGAATGTCTTTTCTCAGATCCTTTTTCAGGCCAACTTCTGGTGGTAAATTTGACATTTCTTTACTCAAATCTCTAGCATAGTCTTCCAGGAACTTGACTTTGGTGAGTAAAACTGATAATGACTTAAAACCACATTGTCATTTTCTCCTTCGCATTCAAGTCTAGCTCTTATTTCAGCTTGTCTAGCTTTTAGTTTTAGTTATCCATCCATGTTTTTTGGATCTCTAAAACCAAGCAGAGAAGGGAGTTTCCTTTTTGAAGGATCATCCACTGTGTAGAACTGCCTCATTTCATTCTTTACTGCATGGAGTTCTAGTGGATAACTGGCAGCTACTGGTGTAGTATCTGCAGAGTCATATCCTTGAAGAGCTATTGGATCTTTGATTGGATTGACCAACTTTGGTGGAATGAAAGATTCAGGTTTGGTGATTTTGTAAGGTATATATGAGACAGGATCAGGTGCTAGTATGTCATCATCATGCACTTGAAACTTTTTTCTTCTAGTATACACATTTTCAGGAGGAGGTGTTTCTGTTTGAGGTTTTAGAGCAAAAGGAATTATGGCTTGGGAAGGATTGTTTGAAGTGGTAAGTAACTGACTAACAGTTGTTGAAACAACTGGTGTCTCAACCACTGTTGTCACTACAACTGTTGATGTATCAACAATTGTCTTTTTCTTTAAGGCAGGTGGTGATTTTTGTGATGATGGTTTTGTTTGTGGTGTTTGAGTAGTGATGGTGTGTGTCTGACTAGCAGCTGTTGAAACAACTGGTGTTTCAACCACTGTTGCCATTACCACAGATGATGTGTCAACTGTTGTCTTCTGCCTTTTGGCAGGTGGTATTGGTGGTGGTGAAGTGATTTTTGGTAATGGTGATAAGGCAATGGATGTAGTGTGTGTTGAAGTGGTAGTGGTGGCAGTTGTTTGGATAACAGATGTTGAAACTACTGAAGTAGCAACAACTGTTGATACAACAAGTGTTTTAACATCTGTTGGTTTGGAAGATTGATGTGTGGAGCTTTTGGAAAGTTTGGGAGTTTGTTTTGTGGATTTGGGAGGTGTGGTTTTGGGTTGTCTGACTTTTCTAGTAGACTTTCTTATGGCCTGAGGATTTTCTTGATCCTTTGGCTCAGAAGTACCCTGCTCATTCATCTCCATAAAAACTCTCTTCTCATGTCCAAACCTTGCTTTATCCTTTGCCTCCATATCCTTTTACACCCTTGCTTTTGCATCAGCAATGGCATTTAAGGTTACATCAACCTTTTTGGAACCATCTGGCAAAGGGATGTCTGCAAGCATACTTGAATTATCTGGTGCAATGTACAGACCATCTTCATATCCCTTTTTCTTCAACTGCCTCATTTTCTCCCCCTTTTTGGCATCATTTGGTGGTCGGTTGTCCACAAAGATGATAGAGGGAGGAGCAGTGCCAGTGGTGTTCAGCAAGTGAGCCTTGATGGCTTTTATATCTGCCTGGGTGTCTTTGAACCTAGCTTCCATGATATTTCTGATCTTTTGAAGCTGAATTTCATGTTGCTGATCAGCATTTGCTCTTTGTTGGTGAAGCAGAGCTTGAAATAATGCCCAAAGGTCAGTGGGAGCAGGTGGTGCATGTTGTGTTTGTAACAACTGTTGCAGCATGGTTTTGATTTCTGCAACAGTTATATCCAGTTTGTTAACCCTCTCCGTCAATTCTCGGTACATTAAACAATCACCCAATTTAATGGGATCATCTGATTTCCCCCCAGAGGTGGTTGTAACAGTGGTTGACTGAGGGAGAGTTTCCCAAAAGTCATCCCCTGTTGCCCCTTTTTCTTGGTACTGGGGACTTCTTTCCTCAGCAGAGGTTACCAATCTAAGCTCACCAGTGAATACAGGATACACACCAGTGTTTAGAAAGGTTCCCATAGAAGAAATTGCCTTCAAAGAAGTCTGATTGATGAAACTACTGTCCAAGTGTAAACCAGTTGGTTCAACACTTGTACTAGCTGCTTCACTTGAACTGCTGACAGGAAGTACTTGTACATCCAGCAGTGTAACCTCCTCAGGTGTTGTTGGTGGGTTAGCAAAGATAGGGAGCTCAGACTCAGTCACTTTCTGTGGCATGCTATCAATGATAGGTGGTTGAGAGGAACTGATTGCTGTATGAGCTATATCAAGTGCATCCAACAAAAGTTTTGTTTGTGGTGGAATTGTGGCAGTGAGTGTGGGAGTAGAAAGAGAATTTGCCCTGGGCAGTGGGCTGTGGATGATGGATTCAAGTGAGTCCAGAGCAACATAATTTGGTGTCCCTATTGTTACTTCCTATTCTTTTTTGAAAAGAAGCAGGAGGAGTTTGAGGCTCAGGTTGATATCTTTCTACCATCTGCTGTGAGGAAGTAGCAGTAGTGGTTTCTGGTGACTTTTGTGTTTTCATTGGCAGTTGGTTTGGGGATCTCATCAAAAGTGGGTTTCACATCAGTTGTTTTGCTGCTGTGATCACCTTGAGCAGTGGGTCAGCAGCAGGTGCCTGAGGAGCAGTGGTAGCTGCTAAAGTCTGCTCAGGAGCCTCTGCATGTGTTTTGGACACTTTTGATAGCCTTGTAAATGTTTCAGGTGTAAGGCCATTTATTTGAAAAAGTTCACCCTGGATGAGTACATGAGCATCATCCTTTCCAAATTTCTTTTGAAAATAAAAGCTTAGGAACCTTGGAAATAGTAAAAATGATTTGCTAGTAACATTTTTGACCAAGTCATCAAAGATCTCCTGTGAATAGTTAAAGTTTTCCCCATGCAAGATAGCATAACCCAGGTATTGGATCTTTAATGGAATTTCATTGAAATCAGTGGTCTTATTAGAAACACACATTAAGAGGGTATGAAACAAAAACCTTGTGGCAGGGGGAAAACTGCCTTTTTGCAAAGTGTCTTTTTTCATTTCCTTTGCACACCCTCTTTCTAAAAAATCTGTTTGATACTCTATTTTAGGGAAAGAAGTTTTACCTTGAAGATCATTGAGTTCAAACACTTCAGAGATGGTTTATGGTGTGATTTTAACTTCAACACCCTTTATCGAGGAATTGATGGCTATTGGTATTTCATCTTGAGATTCAAGTTTTGCATTTTTCCAAAATTCCATCTGGGTTGCCAAGTAAATCGGAGCATCAGAAGTCAACAAAGTTTTGTACTTTGAAGACGAAAGGGCATCTATAACGGAATTGAACGTTTCAGTGTTACTTGGTTTTGTCAACAGACCCAAGTAGTTATGGGGAGCTTTGTATCAAATTTCTATTGCCTTTTGAGTGGATTTCCTTTTAACTGATGAAGACCGTGATTTTTCCATTTGGGGAAGAAGGACGATGAGGAATTTTGAGAGAAATGGAGGATAACTGCTTTGAAAAAGGAATTTTGAATTCGATTCGACAGTTAAAACCCTGTTTGGGGGTTTTAATCAGGGTTTTATAGGGGAAAAAGTGAATGCTGACTTGGCAGCGGTTACAAAAGATCTGAGCGCTATGAACTGTCCACGAGCCAACCCCTGATGAGTAATGGAAGACAGTTGTTTTATGAAGCCACTGATGGAATAATATTAGTGGTTGCAATGGTTACAATGAAATCAGTGGGAGACTTTAAGTTATCAGTGGATAGCCTGAAAACATTTTAATGCTTATAATTCATGAAAATTTTTCATTTTAACTATTTTTAAGATGCATGTTGAGATTATTAAAATAAAGTATTACATAGAAAAAATAGAAATTTAATGAAATATTTATAAACTTTTACACACTAAAGTTAACACTTGTTAGGATTTCGTAGGTAAAATTGTAACGATTAGGTATGTTTTGGTCAAAAATTACCGAAGTAATTAAGTGATCAAATTAGTTAAGTGAGGTAGTGTGCTAAAAGTAAGTGTCAAAAATGTGTTAGTTGAATTACTTGCAAAAACAGTTTCAGGATACGGCTCGGGATATTGAGCTGTATCGACGATCAAACAATGAGCAAATAATGAGCGAAAAGTAAAGGAAGTGACACGAGATGTACGAGGAAAGCCCTTGATCAATCTAGATCGCCGGCATAAAACCTCGGGAGCTGACAATCGCAGCTGCCTTGTTCTTCAATTGCTTCAAAAATCAGGATACAGTGTAGGATGTGGTACGGATCGACTAAGTGTTACAGCGAAAATGAAATACAAGTGTAGTGTTTGCAACTAGCTAGAATGTGATTGTGTTCGAGAGTGTAAGTGTGAAATGATGTGTGTTCTAAGTTGATCCGACCTCATCTATTTATAGTAAAGATAAAACAACTAACTACCCTAAACTCGCGGGATTCACCGAATATTCCCTCTTGGAACGTTGCAGACCTGGTCTTTCGGGCTCAACGTCTCTTTCTCAACAAATTCGTCCGAGTCTTGAGGAGAAGAAGTCCTTGTGACCGTTAGCAAGCCTCTGCCCTTAATCTGCACGTGATTAATTCAATAAGCTTCAGGATATCGCCCAAGATGTCAGCAATATCCTCTTCTAGCATCCTGATTACAAATAACCAAACGAAGGCAGGATATTGGTCAGGATACATATGTCAAGAAAATGACCCCTAACAATTGTCCCCAAATATATCAGTTGGGATACCAATCCAACGGATATATTTCAAAACTCTTATCCCACAACTCAAGGCATTTAAAATGAAGCGACGGTCAAGATCACATCATAACTTCCAACGCGTTTTTTACTCCATGGAGATCCACAATGCCCCTATATCTTCTCTTTTCTTGTTTGAAAAGCAGATATCTTCAACAGATCCTTCAGGTAATTCTCCATTTTCGACTTTCTTCTTGTCAATTTACTTCATCTTTCTAGCAATGGCCGCCGAAACCTTCAACCAGCAGAATCTTCTCAAAAATCCCGAGAAGGAGATCTGTGCCTTTGACAACGCAGATATCGCAGCTTTAAGAGCCTCCGGCGCTTTCCCTGACAGCACAGTCTTTAGGCCATTTGATCGGTCAATCCGATCAGATGTTTCTTCTAACGAATGGATCTGTTTTCCAGCATATCCTTTTTCACTAGGCCTTCGATACCCCTTTCCAGAATTCATGATGCGCTTCTTTCGTATTACCGGCCTCTCTTTTGCTCAAACCATGCCCATGGTTTGGAGAGTACTAATTGTACTCAACCAAATCAAAAACCTTCATTGTTCCGACCTCTGCATCGAGGATCTACCTATTGCTTATCGCCTCCGGTCTCATGGCTCTAGCCGGTTCTTGCTTTTTTCAACCTCCAGCAAACCCCTGATTCTCAAAGCCACCAAAAACGAAGACGGATGGCAACGCAAATTCTTCTTTGTCAAACGAGATTCCATTGCTGAGGGTGCTAACCTTCCGGTGGAGTGGTTAACCACCGGTGGGATCATAAATATCCTTACAGACGATTTAATTATTACCCCCTATTAATATTCTTCTTTTTGACCCTTATGCAGTGAACTTTAAGGAAGTTGCTCCTCCTACCGCTAAGTCAGAAGAGAGAATCAACACCGTTTACCGGTTACCTGCAATAGACAGGACTTTTACCACACACGTTCCGAGTTCAAGTCAGTACTCGTCATCCGAGATGTCTGGTAAGAATTCCTTTCAGAATAATTAGTCAAAACAATATAATAATAAAGAATAAAACTTTTTCCTTTACACAGCGCCAGCTAAGATCCCTGAAGTCTTTGATCTTGACGAACTGGATAGCTATTCCGACCAGATCCAAGTCAAGAAAGAACCTGACTCCAAGACCACTGTTACATCCAAACCCAGCAGCTCCAAAGCTATCATCATTCCTAAACCTTCACTGGCTACCAAACCTCGGAGTTCGAGTTCCCGCAAGAGGAAAGAACCCGATTCTCCTGTTGTTTCCGACACATTTCCTTATGAAAAACATGGATTCATCGAAGCCAGTGGTTTTATGACTTCTTTTCTCAACCAAGTTAGTATCTTTATATCATATCCTGCAATTTAGACTGTTTCCATAGACTTAATAATAATATTGATCCCTGTCCTTTTACCTTTGCAGGGTCTTGAGCGTTTGGTTCACCTATATCAAGAATCCTGCAAGCTTAACAAAACACTTGAATCCAAGCTAAAGGAAGCAGAAATCACAATTTCAGACCAAGGTATGATCGCGGCCGCCAAGTCTCGTCATTACGAGGAGAAATACAAAGCTATGACCCAGGAACACCAAGTTGCTCTTAACAAGGCTACTCTTCAAGCCCAAGCCGATCTGGAAGCTGCCCACGTGCAGTACGAACGGGATATGGTCAGTTACCGAGAAAGCCTCAAAAGTTCCGTCGTCATTTCTCTCCTCCAGGCTAGGTTGAAGATGGCTCATGAAGCCAAAACATTGGGCTTCGAGTGCCCTTCCTGGGACGTTGGAGCCTGGGAGACCAAGCTGAAGAATCTTGGCGGTACCTCTTCCAAATCAACTGTCGATGACCCTTCTAAAGCAGTTGAAAAGGCAACCGATGCTGACAAGGATGCTGAGGCGGATCCCAAAATGAATGTTGCTGAAACCGCTATGGAGCAAGAAGGCACTACCCCCTAGAGCTTATTTTTATTCGAACAATTTTATGTCTTTATGAACAATTTTCATTTCTACCTCTAAAAAATTTGATAACCGAAGGCGGATGGGTCTTGGGTTTCAGGATGAAACCTTCGGTTATCAACCAGTATTGATTGCTTTAAGAATAATTTCATCTTTTGACTTATTTTTCTGTTGCTTTGCATTATTTAGTGTAAGTCTTAGCTTTGTAAAAATTTTATACTGTTATTTTACAAAATATTCTGACCAGTATGCTTAGAAACATACTACAGAAGCCTTTTATTAAATAGATCTTTCAGATGTTCTTTCAATTTTGTAAAAATTTCTTTAGAAAGTAAAAAATAGTTTAGCTCTTCAAAACCAGGTTTTGATGATGATCAAAGTTCCAAACCAATACTAGTTTCAAACATCCCAGCCAAATATCCTTAAAAGGACTTTGAGGATATGTGTCAAGATATTTAACATGACGTTATTAAAAATTTAAATGAGACTTGCAAAGGAAAGACCATACCAGACATAGGATATAAACCTATTACCAGACTTCAATCCCTTTGCAACTCTTCCAATGAAGATGTCCCCAGTGCAAGGTACTTAATGCATTAGTCGCAAACTTCATTCTTTTAACTCTACACCACCATCTTGGCAAGGATGTCCCCTGCGTACAATGTCTTCAAGTATCTTAGAAATTTATTTAATGTCAGTTTGCATTGCATAAGCAATATTTTACGTCTCAAGGGTAGAACCCAAGGATGTACTGGAGATAAATCCTTTGTAACCTGGGGAAAATCCCAATTTTTCATGCGCTACAGGCGGGAGTGTATAAACTCCAAGACTTAGAAAGGTGAAAACCTTTAAACCTTAGAGAGTATGAAAATACCCTTTCGTGAGAGAGGGTGATCAATCCTCATATACCGTTAGAATTCAGGATATAGCCAATGGTAACGAAATTGTCAGCCACTTTTACATGGACTGGTCCCGCCACCTTGAACTATCCCTGAATAACTTGCGCTCCAGGAGGGGTGTTTAAACCCAATTCGGAAGAAAGGTGAATACCTTTAAACCTGTGAAGGGATCAGTATCCCTTAAACGTGAGAGAGGGGGCCAATCCTCTAATCTTCTGAAGTATCTTGAGTGAGCATCCTGGAGCTATATCCTGGAGCATATACTGCAAAACATCCTTAAACTAAGGTGGGTGTTAGCTTGGCTAACACCCCTCCGATGCTTAAGTTAGTATTGGGTTTCAAAGAATAAATTAAACCAAACATATTTAAAAAAAAAAAAATAGAATTCATACCATCCTGAGTTAGAAATTAAATTCTAAACTCACTTGAAATAAAGCTTAAGGTGTATAGCATTCCAAGATCTCGGTAGCATATCCCCTTCCATATTCTTGAGTCTATATGCTCCTTTCCCTGCTTCTGATTCAACTTCATATGGTCCTTCCCATTTTGGAGCTAGCTTGCCATCGGCAGGATTAGTAGTATTCTGAAAAGCCTTTCTTAACACCCAATCTCCAACCTTAAATCTTCTGGTCCTAATATTCTTGTTATATGCTCTGGATATTCTTTGTTGATATGCTGCCATCCTTAGCCTAGCTGCATCCCTTTTTTCATCTATAGTATCCAAATCCTGACTCAAGGCTTCAGGATTCCGTTCAGGATCCCGTAGGGTAGATCTTCGAGCATATTCTGCGGCGTCTTTTCTCATGGTCGGCCAGTAATATCCTGTTCTCAACACCTTCGAGAACAGAGATCTGCCCCCAGTATGGTTGCCACAATCTCCTTCGTGTATATCCTGAAGTACCTCCTTGGTTTCAGGATCTTCCAAGTACCTTAGGTACGGACCTGCAAGGGATTTCTTATACAAAATATTATTTATAATGGTGAATCGTGATACCTTCATCCTAAATGCCTTAGGATTTTCGTCTTTAGGGATATGTCCTTCCTTGAGATATCTTATGATTGGAGCCATCCAGGATTCAGGATCCTCCTCAGGATACTCAGCAACAGGATCCTGGATACTTACTACTTCTTTATCCTGAGGATTCGTTACAGGATACAAGATATGCAATATTGGTATTTGGGTTCCTTCTGGTATCCTGATCGATGATCCCATGTTTGCTAGGGCATCTGCTTCAGTATTATCTTCCCTTGGTACCTGTTCAAGTGTAAAAAATCGAAATATCCTGCTAATTTTTTGAGAATATCGAGGTATTCGATTAACTTCTCACCCTTAACTGCATAGGATCCATTAAAATGATTAGTAATTAACAAGGAGTCAACATATACTTGCAAATTCTTGATATTCATACTTTTAGCTAGTTCTAATCCTGCAATTAAAGCCTCATATTCTGCTTCATTATTAGTAGCAGGAAATTCACATCTAATAGCCTGGGGTAATATGTCCCCCTGTGGCGATTTTAGTAGTATTCCCAATCCTACTCCTCTAACATTAGATGCTCCATCAGTATACATTGTCCAGGATCCTGAGGATTCTCCTAATTGTTGTACTTCTAGGTCTACCTCATCCAGAATGTCACTACTGAAATCAGCCACAAAGTCAGCTAGAGCTTGTGATTTTATGGCATTTCTAGGTTCGTATACTAAGTCGTAAGCACTTAACTTTACTAACCACTTGGCCGTCCTGCCTGACATCTCGGGTTTCCTAAGCACATTCTTAACAGGATAATTTGTCTTAACATGAATTCTGTGTGTTTCAAAGTAATGTCTAAGCTTTGTCGATGCCATAACTAGTGCTAGTATCAACTTTTCTAAATGAGAATATCTAGTTTCTGCATCTAACAAACTTTTACTAACATAATAAACAGGATATTGCTGACCTTCATGGTCTTTTATAAGAACGGCACTTACAGCATTCCCTGATACAGCAAGGTATAGGGATAGTGGTTCACCATTTTCAGGTTTCATCAATAGAGGTGCGGTTGAGAGATATTGCTTCAAATCCTGTAGGGCCGCTTCATGCTTCTCACCCCATTCGAATTTTTTGTTCTTCTTCAGGATATCATAAAAATCTTTGCATTTCTCTGAGGATCTCGAGATAAACCTGTTTAATGCTGCCACTCGCCCTGTTAATCGTTGAACATCCTTCATGTTTGAGGGTGATTTAATATCAAAGATGGCTTTAATCTGCTCCGGGCTCGCTTCTATTCCTCTTTTGGTCACCATATATCCTAGAAATTTTCCTGCCCCCACTCCAAAATGGCACTTAGCAGGATTCAGCTTCATGTTATACTGATCCAAGATATCAAACGCTCCTTTAATATCCTGGAGGTGATCCTGAGCTTTCCTTGATTTTACCACCATATCGTCGATGTACACCTCCATGGTGTCCCCCAGTTTGTCTTTGAACATCATGTTTACCAATCTTTGGTATGTTGAACCTGCATTTTTCAAACCAAAAGGCATAGCTGTATAACAATAAATACCTGTTGGTGTCATGAAGGCAGTATCCTCCTGGTCAGAAGGCTCCATTTGGATCTGTTGAAATCCTGAGGATGCGTCCATGAAGGTCAGCATTTCATGCCCGGCAGTGGCATCTACCATTGCATCAATGTGGGGAAGAGGAAATGGGTCTTTAGGACAAGCTTTGTTCAAGTCTGTGTAGTCTACACAAACTCTCCATTTCCCATTTTTCTTCTGTACCACAACCACGTTTGCTAGCCACCTTGGGAACTTAACCTCTCTGATCATCCTGGACTTCAATAATCTCTCAACTTCCTCTTGGATAATCGTGTTCCTCTCAGGAGCAAACTTCCTTCTCTTTTGCTGAACAGGCTTGAATGATTTATCAATTCCAAGCTTGTGAGTGATGATGTCTTTGGATATGCCTGTCATGTCCTCATGCTTCCATGTAAACGTTGACATCCTGCATTTCAAAAAGTTAATTAATTGTTCTTCAATATCCTGAGGGATATTGGTCCCTACGAGCACCGAAATATCGAGATTATCCTGGTCCAGGATAATTTTCTTCACATCCTGCTCCGGATCCTCCACGATATCCTGGGCTCGCGTCTTTAATTGCTATGCCGCGCTAGGTTTGGTTGAGGATTTCATTGAGGATGAGTAGCATTCTTTCGCCTCCCGCTGATCGCTATCAACTTTGACAACTCCCCAAGTGGTAGGTATCTTGATGCATTGGTGATATGTTGATGGCACAGCCTTCATATCGTGAATCCACGGTCTTCCCAGTATGATGTTATAGCAGGATAGAGAATCCATCACACAGAATCGTTGTATCGAGTTGACTCCTTCAACGTATACTGGTAACTTTATCTCTCCCACTGTGTTTCTAGCCTCTCCACTGAACCCAACAAGCACGGTAGACTTTGAAGTGATTTCCATTGGAGATACATTCATTCTCTTCAGAGTTTCTAGTTGGATTATGTTGACGGAGCTGCCATTATCAACCAATATCCTGCGTACAAAATGGTTAGCCACATATAACGTTATTACCAGAGCATCATGGTGAGGATCCTGGACAGTATCTCTGTCATCAGCATCAAAAGTGATCACTTTGTCAGTTGTGAGGGTAGTCATCCTGACAGGTTTGTCTCCCCTTTCGGCCTTAGCTTCCTTTGCATGTCTCTTTGCTGCCGAATACGAAGTTCCACAAATGTCGGATCCTCCTGAAATGAAGTTGATTATCTTGGCATCCGCGGGAGGTGATGCTGCTCGCTCAGGATCATTCTCAGTATCCTGACCCTTATTCTTCTTTCTTCCTAAGAGATCTTTCAGATATCCCTTGCTTAGAAGATAGCTTATTTCTTTCCTTAGAGCAATGCAATCCTCAGTTACATGTCCGAAATCTTCGTGGAAAGCACACCATTTTGACTTATCTTTCCAGTCAGCCTTTTGTTGATTCTTTCGAGGCCACCTAGCCTTGTCTCCTAGACCCTGCATGGCATACATCAATTCAGGAATGTTAACAGAAAAGCAATATTCAGACAACTCAGGATACTCTTCAGGATCCTCATCTTCAACTGCATTCACTCTCTTGTTTTCATTTCTACCATATGGCTTAGGCCGATATGACTTGAATGAGGATTCTGACTTCCTGTTAGTTGACTCATAAGTGTTAGATGAGTTCATCCTTTCTTGCATCTTCCTGTCATCTTCCAGACGGATATATCTCAAAGCCCTGTTACGAGCTTCGTCGAGATTCCTGCAGGGATTCATTACAAGATCCTGATAAAACTGAGAATCCTTTTGTAATCCCATCTTAAAGGCTTGCACAGCTGTTGCAACATCAAGATGTGGGATATCCAAGGATTCTCGACTGAATTTGTTCACATAATCCCTCAAGGATTCCTGAGGCCCTTGAGTTATCCTGTAAAGATCACTGGTTAGTTTCTCAAAACTCCGACTACAAGAAAATTGACTGTTAAATAAATTAACCAAATGAGCAAATGAAGTGATTGAGTGAGGAGGAACGTTTAACAGCCATTTTAAGGCTGATCCTGTTAGAGTAGAACCAAATCCCTTGCACAAGCACGCTTCCTTGAGCTCCGGAGGGATAGGGTTAATCTCCATTCTTTCCCTATACTGGGCAATATGCTCCTCAGGATCCGTAGTCCCATCATAAAGCTTCATGTTGGGAGTTTGGAATCTCTTTGGGATCTCTGCATCACATATAGGGTACGCAAAACGAGATATCTTGTGGCTATCTTGAGATACTTCCGGGATCGGCTGGACCACCCCCGGTACACTAGATATCATGTCTTTCAACTTCTGAAGTTCCCTGGTAAGTGCTGATGTTACACCTGTATCCTGCAAAGATCCACCACTGTTAGTAGTATGAGTATTATTATTATTAGACACGTTACCAGTTGGAGGATTTTGCCCATATCCTGAAGCATATCCTGAGCTCCTCATGGTTGACATCCTAATCGAGGAGGGTATTTCAGGAGTATGATTCTGAGGAAGACTGGGCACGATATTCCCCCTGTTATCCTCGGTATAAACAGCTGAGCTAAAGTTCAACGCTCTGGGGTGTAATGGAGTGACATTGTCCTCCGCAGATCTGCTCGAGCCAGCCTTCAGGAGTTGTATCTCCCTCAAAAGCATTTGGTTCGTTTCCTGTTGCTGCCTCATTTGTTCCTGCACACTTCCAAATAAGGTTAAAATTTTATCATTAGAAGCTAAAACGGGAGCAGATCCCTGGACACTCCGAGTTGGGATAACATCTTGAGATTGTGTAGAGGCTGGCATCCTTGGAGGAGGTGGTGGAAGCACCGAACCGGTAGTAGCAGAAGTCATAGCAGACACAGTAGAGGAACTCATGTTTGATCGTGAGGCCATTGTGGACAATGTAGCAAAAAGTTTTGAAAATAAAAGACCGATTAGCGATTTAACAAAAAATTTTAGTAAAGAGAGCACCACTTGCCCCACGGTGGGCGCCAAATTGTTTTGGTCAAAAATTACCGAAGTAATTAAGTGATCAAATTAGTTAAGTGAGGTAGTGTGCTAAAAGTAAGTGTAAAAAATGTGTTAGTTGAATTACTTGCAAAAACAGTTTCAGGATACGGCTCGGGATATTGAGCTGTATCGACGATCAAACAATGAGCAAATAATGAGCGAAAAGTAAAGGAAGTGACACGAGATGTACGAGGAAAGCCCTTGATCAATCTAGATCGCCGGCATAAAACCTCGGGAGCTGACAATCGCAGCTGCCTTGTTCTTCAATTGCTTCAAAAATCAGGATACAGTGTAGGATGTGGTACGGATCGACTAAGTGTTACAGCGAAAATGAAATACAAGTGTAGTGTTTGCAACTAGCTAGAATGTGATTGTGTTCGAGAGTGTAAGTGTGAAATGATGTGTGTTCTAAGTTGATCCGACCTCATCTATTTATAGTAAAGATAAAACAACTAACTACCCTAAACTCGCGGGATTCACCGAATATTCCCTCTTGGAACGTTGCAGACCTGGTCTTTCGGGCTCAACGTCTCTTTCTCAACAAATTCGTCCGAGTCTTGAGGAGAAGAAGTCCTTGTGACCGTTAGCAAGCCTCTGCCCTTAATCTGCACGTGATTAATTCAATAAGCTTCAGGATATCGCCCAAGATGTCAGCAATATCCTCTTCCAGCATCCTGATTACAAATAACCAAACGAAGGCAGGATATTGGTCAGGATACATATGTCAAGAAAATGACCCCTAACAAGGTAAAATTGTAATTTCATTGTAATTCTATTTTTTACTATCAGTGGATAGCCAACAGTGATTGAAACACAGATGTTTGGTCACTCAGTGGTCAACATGAAAAATGAAGAAATAGAGGTTGTCTTTCAATAGTGGATAATATTTAACAATCAGATGTTTGAACCAAAACAGTGGTTGTAACAGACTTTTAAGGATTAATGAAAACTATCATTTTTAACTATTTTGAGGATGTTTGACCTTAAACAGATATTTCACCTTAAAAAGAAGTTGGCACATTGTCACACCCCGATTTCCACACGTGTCACCGGTGGGCCCGGTGGGGAGTATCGTGACGTGGTTGGCAACATAATAGTCAAACAACACAATATTTAATATGCACAGCGGAAGCAAATGAAAGATATAATTCAACCGAATATAATATTGTAATATCAAATATCACAACTGTCGATCGTTTATCCACAGACGGATCGAAAATAAAATGGAAACAATAGTTCAACAGACTTTAGGCATCTTAAGCTTGCGAGACTTCTATTGATGCTAAGGAGAAATCCCAGCCAATTACGTTTAGTACCTGCATTTAATCTTTTTGGGAAAATACGTCAGTTTACACTGGTAAATACAATCAACTGACTCATTTTAAAAATGGTTTAAGAAAATTTGTTTGGATGCACGTGGCACAAAATATCTTTTATAATTTGATTAAAATGCACAGAGGCAAAATTAATCTTTTATACTTGGGACAATTATTTAAATATATAATCTTGTGAACGAATTACATGTTCCTTATGCGTTCAGTAGCCCGGATCGTGTCCGGGTTAAAGATCAATAGACACACCACATTATTCTTTTGTGCACTGACGGGTGTACGCCTACACCCCGCGCTTAAGTCGTGGCCATTTCGTAAAATGATGCCAAGGATATCCGGGACATGGTCATTAACCCCCCAAAGGCTTTAAGTAAACAAGACTGTTTAAACGAGCCAATCAAATTATTCAATTAACCACCCAACGATGGAAGATTTGATGCCCGATCAAGCGGTATTCTATATACCGTAACCCAAGCCCGTATAGGGAAAATAAGTTAAAAGTATTTACCTGAGCAAAGTAATAATCACAATAAGCAAATGCAAGTAGCTTTTACTGGTCCTCCTAATCTGGAACGAAGGTTTATAATAACCTATTAGAATCCTAACGGGTCTTTAATTAAGCTTAAGCTTAGACCGGTTAGTTTCAAAGATACGGTTCGTACGCACGATTAAGCGAAGACCGGATAGAATGTGATTTTGACCTGACATGTTCGGAGACTTGTCTTATATGGGTAATCTAAACACATTCTGGATTTTTGAGGTAAAACCGATAAGGTTTGACCCGTCTCGGCTAATTTATGTAAACTAGTTACATAAGCCAAACCGAACGCGTAATAAGCGTAACGGGTAATCATAAGAGCCATATACAGGTTTCCTAAGTTAATATGCTTCAAATATGTTGTGATATCAGTAAGATGTCTTTTATTATGCCCGAAACGAATTTAAACACAAACTATGCCCCGTAGGGGTAGTTTGGTCATTTATAAGTTTTTAAAAGAGTCTAAGTATTAACCTGAGTTACAGGTCTGATATAATCAGCAAAAATACTTAGTTTACTAAGTTATAACAGTAGGGTAAAGTATATATGTGAAATTTATCAATTATAACCAAACTATGCACCGTAGGGGCATTTTGGTAATTTCACATAAGTCGTAAAGCTCAAAACTGAAGTCTGAGTTAAACAACTTTTGCTTACTGTTAAAATATTATAATTTGCCCAAAATATCAGTAGGTATCACCCTTGTATGTTTAAAATAGTTCTAGTACATACTATGCGTTAAAAACGCTTAATTAGGCGATTAGAAGCCGTTTCCGGGTTCTATGCATAAAGCTGATATTTTTTATTATTCCAGAAGGCTTAAAATAATTTATTTATCATATGTAATCAGTAGCAAAAGGTTTGGAGTCATTTAAATGTGTAAAACTCATTTTATAGCTCGTAAGGGCAAAACCGACAATTACCGGATTAAGCCTACGACTGTAAGTTATGCTCAGCCTAAAATTAATTAAAAATCTTCAAAAATCCCAAAATAATATATTACATCAGTGGGTATTAATTTTGATATCAAAAAGTAGGCTTAACTAGGCTATACGCTAATTACGCCGTTTAATTAACATAAAGCTTCTTAATTACGCTAATGAGCATAACTCTCAATCTACACCTCAAACTGATGTCAAATTTTGGGTGCAAGTTTATAAATCAGTAACTAAGGTTTCTACTCTTTTACATTTGCAAAAACCATGTTTTAAGGTGAAAAGGGCATAATGGTCAACATATGAGCAATTAACGGAATCAAACATATTAATTGGTTAACTAATGAACCATGGTGTATAATCACAGAGGGTTATACTAGCATGTAACCTGGTCCAAATGAAGCTCTAAGGCATTTCTAAATCATACCTAAACGGGTCAGAACTGAAGTCAAAGCAAAAGTCAAAGCTTTGCGTCTTTCGGTTCCGAACCGGGTCTAAACAGGAAATTGTCGGGTTGAACATGTTTAGACATGTTCTTACACTAATTACCAAGTTATATTAATGATCAAATAGGTTGTATGTGTTCTACATTGCTAATTATGCATAACTTAGAAATTAAGTATCCTGTTGACTTTTTAATTACAAGTTTGACCCGACATTTGACCTAGTTAGAGTGGGAATCAGGGGGAACCCTTTTAAGGGTTTATTACCCACATAATTACCTACTTAAAGGTACTTTTAATTCAAAATTTGACTGAGCCATTATTAATTAATCTTGAAGTCAAACTGTAATTACGACGGTTTGACTTTTAGCTAAATAACTAAGCTAAACTCAATTAAAGAAGGTTAAGCAAACTTACAAGTGTCTAATGATCGATTAGGAAGGCCTGGAAGGTGCTCTTGTGCTCCACAATTGATCAGAAGATGTTTGAGGAATGAATGATCAAAGTGTTTGCACTTAGGAGCTTTATATAGTGACCAAGACTCCACAAGGTGTTGACATCTAAGTCTACCACTGACCATAACATACCCACAAGTGTCCCTAGATGTTTAGGGGTTGTTTAGGGGACAAGCAAGATGAGGAAAATCGTTTAAAGGTCGAAAATTGCGTTTAAACAGCAAACAGGCGAATCTGTTGGAGCTGGGCACTGCTTGCGCACCGTAAGGGTTGTGCTTGCGGTGCGCAAGCCTTCATCAGCAGCCAAAAACTTTTGTTCTTTCATGCATTCGAAAGGGCAACTGATGTGTAACGATTTTGGCCATGTTTTATCAGTAAGGGGCCTCTAAAGTGTGCCTTGAATAGTTACATACCCTACCACTTTGATATGTTTGCTTGGATTCTTTTTGAAAGTGCCATTAAACGAAGGTTTACCGTAGGAATTCCATAGGATCCTATTCTTGCACTTTTGAATTCAATTATTTGTCAGCGATTACCGGATTGAAGGTATATTGGATGTTTAAAATATATGATTGGGTCTTGGGATTTATAAACGAGGTCGTTCAGAGGTAAAAATTTAACATGACGACACTTTTAAATCCTGCCATACATCTTTAATCATACCCGGGTTTATATCACTTCTGTCTTATATGACACGTGTCGTTATTTTATCGAACACGAATTTTCGAGGTGTTACATCCTCACACCCTTAAAAGAAATCTCGACCCCGAGATTTACTGAAATAAATAAGGGTACTTTTCTTTCATTGTGGATTCAACCTCCCACGTATATTCGGGTCCTCTACGGGCATCCCATTTTACCTTTACGATATGCACATGCTTCCTTCGAAGCTTCTTAACCTGTCGATCTTCAATTGACAATGGTTTTTCCACAAATTTTAAGCTCTCATCTATATACACATCTGTATGTGGTATAACCAGTGATTCATCAGCGAAACACTTCTTCGGATTGCAGATGTGGAATACATTATGAATACCACTGAGCTCTTCAGGTAAGTTTAGCTTATAGGCAACTGACCCGACACGTTCGATAACCTCGAAAGGTCCTATGTATCTCGGGCTTAGCTTGCCTTTCTTACCAAACCGCATCACCCCTTTCCAGGGTGATACTTTAAGTAACACTTTGTCACCTACTTCGAAGTGAAAAGCTTTACGCTTTGGATCTGCGTAACTCTTCTGCCTATCTTGGGCAGCTTTGAGACGGTCACGAATCTGGACAATCTTGTCCGTCGTTTCGAACACCATCTCCGGTCCTGATAATTGGACATCTCCAACTTCCGCCCAACAAACGGGCGTTCGACATTTTCTACCGTATAAGGCCTCAAAAGGCGCAGCCTTTATGCTGGTGTGGTAGCTATTGTTGTTGGAGAATTCGATTAATGGTAGGTGGTTATCCCAGCTACCACCTAAATCAATCACACATGCTCGAAGCATGTCTTCCAAAGTTTGAATAGTACGCTCACTCTGACCGTCTGTCTGAGGATGGTAAGCCGTACTAAAATTCAAACGCGTGCCCAGAGATTGCTGGAAACTTTTCAAAAAATGTGACGTGTATCTAGTATCTCTGTCAGAGATAATAGGCACAGGTATGCCATGTAAGGCTACAATCTTATCTACGTACAATTGGGCTAGCATGTCGGAGCTATAAGTCTCCTTGATGGGTAGGAAATGTGCTGACTTAGTCAGTCTATCAACTATAACCCATATCGTATCATTGCCTTCCCTTGTCTTTGGGCGAAACACATCCTTCAATCACTGTTGTGCAATGTATTGCGAGCTCCGCCAAGCTCCTTAAATTGGTTTTAACTTATAAGCTACTTGATCTTGATACATTCGATTTCCTTCGAATGGTTCTATATATTCAGAGCTTAACTAGCCTGAAAATTTAACAATTTGGCACACCCTCCTGGGGTGATATCCTTTGTTGAGCCTTGTTCTTTTACAAGATTCTTAGGAGGTTTGCTACTTTCATAAATTCTTGATTTTCTGCCGAATACTGGCAGCTTACAGATGATTAGGGATTTGTATGAATCTTATTCGTTGTTTCCAATGCAACTTTCAGATTCTTATAAGTGGACTTCTCAAAGTCTCGTCCATCCAACAGATGTTTCGATATTTCATTTATACAAGGTCTCCAAAGGAGCCACCTTGATACTTATATAGTAACTATTTTGGAAAAGCTCATCTTAAGGTGAGATGGTTATTCCGACCATTGCTCAAAATTAATCCTAAGGAGTAGCTAATCCTCACAGTTAGTCGAACAAATCGATGATCCTGGGCAGCTGATGGCGATCTTCAATCGTTGCCCAATTAGGGTTGCGGTAATTAATGCATAAGCATAATGAACCGTCTTTCTTATTTAACAATATCAAACCCTCAGAACATTGAGTCAGGCTATATGAGTCTATATCTTAAAACTTGCTTAGTCAGGGTTTCGATTATTCCATAATCAACATGGAGTTTTTTCACAATGCTCTAGCCCACAGCGGGATGTTAATCTGAACTTTACTAGCCTCAGGAGGTAAACAGGGTAAATCTTTGGAGCAGGTGATCAAGATACAAGGAGGCTACAGAGATTTTCCATATCTCAGGCTCCAGATCATCCATCATTGCTTGTGTCAAATAAGTGACACATTTATGTTATAAGTCCACGAATTCCTTAATCGGAAACATTTACTTGGACAATTCTATTCTGGATATCTTCTTTGAATACTACTAGTCGACTTTAGTACAATATGACCATTGGGATATCTCAGGGGGTTCCATGTATTAAACCTCCATACTGATCAGGCATGGAAGTAATCTATGGGACACACTAGGGTACGCCAATCCTCATATGGCACTTTTATCATCATAGTTTGGCATTCGTAGGCGATAGCAAAACAAGGAGAAAAATAATTAAAATAACATATGTTGTCGTACTCTATGCGAAGAAAGAGTACTCCTTGATTTTTCAGAAGGATTCCTTGCTGATACTAGAAGAATCGGTTACTATGGTTTCCTTGGTAAGTTATACCTTGTTGATAATATAAAAGTTTGCTAAGCTTATGGTTTATGAAGATTTATTATTGCCTGTATTAAATCAGGACACTTAGCAGAATTTATCATTGGTAAATGATAAGGAATGTACTTGATGACATCGTGAACTGCCTCTTGGCATTCATCAAGTGAGTTCAGGCATTTCTTCCTTTAACCTTTCCAGGCTTAGCTGCACCTTCTTTGGCAGCTTTATGGAATTTAGTTCTGATGCGGCCTTACTCACCACAGCCGTGATAGACTGCATTCTTTATGTCCCTACATTCCTGGGAAAAGATGACCTGTTCCTTAGCAGATGTCACACTTCTTTGGTCCTGGTTCTATTCGACACTGTCCCTAGTGTCTTTTATAGCAATTCTTACATACAGGCTTCTTACTGAACTTTCGTTGCTTTTTATTAAGCCTGTACTTGCTCTCTTTCTTAGATTTCTGGGAGTTATCCTCCTCCTTTGGTTCATCCTTCATTTTCGAAGTGTGAACAAAGCTCTTCTCATGAGCAATTGAACGTGGTTTTGAATGAAATTTAGAGCGAGAAGCATTCGGCCCTTTGGATTGTTTCATGACCTTTTCCCATGGTCTTTCAAACTGTTGCGTTAACCACCGCTTGGAGATTAACTCCATTAATATTGAGGTTTACATTTGAGACATTATTTGCTTTTGTCGCATTAATAGCATCGCGACTATTGCCTATCTCATCCGAGTTTTCCATACTCAAAACTTGGTACTAATTACCAAATTAAACCATTATTAGTCATCATCCTGAGGACCTGACATAGATTAGCCGCGGCATCCACGAACCGTATAGGCCATTATGTTCCGAACATTCTTAATGAATGCTATTTGAATGTATATCTATTACATTTAGCTTAGGTCACAAAAGGACTATCAATGGCATTCAAGGTTTGGAGCGAGTCCAATACCTGCTTGACAGGGGACCATAATGTCACAACTGTCTTTGTCACAAGGACGATTATAAATAGCTCAAAGGATAGCCTTACATGACTTTGGTTATATATATACATATATGGCATAGAATCCTGTCGTGAGGGACGTAGAAAGATATGGCATAAAGCCCAGTCATGAAGGACATAAGTAATCATATGGCGCGAAGGCCTTGTCGTAATGACATTTAGATACGGCACAAATGGCCTTGTCTCTAGGACGTTATAGGATATGGCACTAAGGCCTGTCACCAGGGATGTTAACATTTAGCATGTTAACTTGTCACGAACGACAAATTATAGCACGGAGGCTTGTTATGGGTGACTTGAAATATAACTTGTGGATTTGTCACAAGGACATCAATTCATAGGCTGCAATCTTATTAGATCAGGAGTTTTAAGGCTTGAACATAGTTCTTCACCTTTGGACAGGGAGTCATAGGCTACAACTGTCACCGTCTTGAAAGGCGATTCACTTGACAGAAAGGTAAACCAATTAACATCACTAATGGATGTCTATATATAATTATCGTATCTAATGATATTAGTTATGATCACATCGATCATATTGACTATTAGGTTTGGGTATAATCCCACCATTTTGAATAGGGGATCATAAAGATCACCACTATTTTGTGTTATCGACAATAGAGTAAAGTATAGCCCGTAGGCAATTCATCATTAGGGATGTCAATATTATGAATTTATGATCATCATACTGATGATACTAGTTAGGATCGCAATGATCATATAGACTATTAGGCTTGAGCGCAGCTCACTACCTTAAACAGGGGATCATAGAGATCATAATGTTTGTGTCACAAATGGACAATATAATATGGCACGGAGGCAAAACATCACCAATGGATGTTTATAATAGATTCATCATTTTAGATGATATAAGTCATGATTGCGTTAATCATATTGACTATTTGGCTTGAGCATAGCTCACCACCTTAGACAAGGAATCATAAAGATCATAATGTCAATGTCTCAAATGGACACTTTATTATAGCCCGTAGGCAAAACATCTTTTCTTGACAGGGAGTTGTAGGCTACCACTGTCTTTAGTCTCGGAGGACGTTAATTATAGCCCGTAGGCATTTCCCTCCTAAGGGATATTTATGGTATGATCATCTTTTCAGATGATATTAGTCGAGATCGTATGGACCCTACCGACTATTATGCTTGGACGTATTCCAACATCTTTAGACAGGGTCAAAGACCACCACTGTCGTTGTCTTATTGGACAACAAATTTAGCCCGTAGGCACTTCATCACTCACGGATGTTTATAATATGATAATCTTATAAGATGATATAAGCCATGATTTCTGGATCATAAGGCAATTTAGGAATTTAAAAATTTCCAATATAGGGATGACTGTTGTGATTTTATCGAATCACATTTGTCAGGAGTGCTAACACGTTCTTAGGTGTTAACCAGGATCTGAATCCCTTGAGTAGGTTTCACCATCTTGGCCGCGTAGGTTAGGTTTCACCTTTAAGATTCTTTTTAAAATGCATACTGGCAGGGAAGGAAGGATATTTATTTTTTTATTCAGGATTTTATCATAAATCCTAATTTATAAGTTAATAATAGCACAAATGGCCTAGTCGCGTAGACAAGTTTAATTTATAAGCCATGATTTCAGAGAATCGAGGCATTAAGGTGTGAATCAAAGTTCATTACCTTTTCTTGACAGGGAGTTGTAGGCTACCACTGTCTTTAGTCTCAGAGGACATTAACTATAGCCCGTAGGCACTTCCCTTCTAAGGGATGATTATAATATGATCATCTTATAGGATGATATAAGTCATGATTTCAGAGAATCAAATTATGAAGGTATATCAGCACAACAGGCTTAGTCACCAGGACAATTATAAATTATAAGCTATGATTTCAGAGAATCAAAGCTTTTAAGGCTTGAACATAGTTCATTACCTTTTTCGGACAGGGAGTCGTCGCTACTACTGTCTTTTGGCTCATGTAGAAATGAGCAAGGCCCGTAGGCACTATATTACCAACGTATGGTCAAAATATGATCATCTCAATTGATGATTTAAACCCATGATTCAGAGATCATTTAATTGGGTTAGGAATCTTCTAAGAATCCTATTACAAAGATGACATGGGTGATTTTAACGAATCACATCTGCCAGGAGCGTTAACATGTTTTCAGATGTTAACTGGGATTTGAATCTTTTTAACAGGTCTTACCATCTTGGCCAGGTCTTTATAATGACACTCAGGCTAGGTTTCACTCTTAAGATTCTTATTCAATATTTAATAGGCAGATTATTATCAAAAAGGAATGATTCTGATTTATTTATTTCATATATAATATTTATGCATATAATAGCAAAAATGAAATTTATAAATTAAACATTCCATTAATTATTAATAGGTTACACGTCGCCTTAAACGGGACTTGAAAGGAATAATGTTGTCCTTGAAGGGACTGAAAGATAAATATGTCCTTATGAGGACTATTAAGGAAACGATCTTCAGCAAAAGGAGTTTCTTCTTCAAGTTATTTCTGAATGCTTTCTCCTTGGTTGCGCGTTTCATCCTAGTCGCGGTACGAAGCTCAGCATTTCCAAGGCTCCGGATGTGGAGAATTCTTATTACAGCTTCTTCGCTTGGCGACGTATTCAATAAAAATTTTGGAAGCAAAATTTCCAGATTAAGATTGAGAATATTCCTAAGTTAAGTCTGGACTCAAAAGGTCAAGGAATGTGCTAATGTGTCATTGAGATTAAACACAAAAAGCTAGTGTTTACTTCACTCAATGTTGGCTCTGATACCAACCTGTCACACCCCGATTTCCACACGTGTCACCGGTGGGCCTGGTGGGGAGTATCGTGACGTGGTTGGCAACATAATAGTCAAACAACACAATATTTAATATGCATAGCGGAAGCAAATGAAAGATATAATTCAACCGAATATAATATTGTAATATCAAATATCACAACTGTCGATCGTTTATCCACAGACGGATCGAAAATAAAATGGAAACAATAGTTCAACAGACTTTAGGCATCTTAAGCTTGCGAGACTTTTATTGATGCTAAGGAGAAATCCCAGCCAATTACGTTTAGTACCTGCATTTAATCTTTTTGGGAAAATACGTCAGTTTACACTGGTAAATACAATCAACTGACTCATTTTAAAAATGGTTTAAGAAAATTTGTTTGGATGCACGTGGCACAAAATATCTTTTATAATTTGATTAAAATGCACAGAGGCAAAATTAATCTTTTATACTTGGGACAATTATTTAAATATATAATCTTGTGAACGAATTACATGTTCCTTATGCGTTCAGTAGCCCGGATCGTGTCCGGGTTAAAGATCAATAGACACACCACATTATTCTTTTGTGCACTGACGGGTGTACGCCTACACCCCGCGCTTAAGTCGTGGCCATTTCGTAAAATGATGCCAAGGATATCCGGGACATGGTCATTAACCCCCCAAAGGCTTTAAGTAAACAAGACTGTTTAAACGAGTCGATCAAATTATTCAATTAACCACCCAACGATGGAAGATTTGATGCCCGATCAAGCGGTATTCTATATACCGTAACCCAAGCCCGTATAGGGAAAATAAGTTAAAAGTATTTACCTGAGCAAAGTAATAATCACAATAAGCAAATGCAAGTAGTTTTTACTGGTCCTTCTAATCTAGAACGAAGGTTTATAATAACCTATTAGAATCCTAACGGGTCTTTAATTAAGCTTAAGCTTAGACCGGTTAGTTTCAAAGATACGGTTCGTACGCATGATTAAGCGAAGACCGGATAGAATGTGATTTTGACCCGACATGTTCGGAGACTTGTCTTATATGGGTAATCTAAACACATTCTGGATTTTTGAGGTAAAACCGATAAGGTTTGACCCGTCTCGGCTAATTTATGTAAACTAGTTACATAAGCCGAACCGAACGCGTAATAAGCGTAACGGGTAATCATAAGAGCCATATACAGGTTTCCTAAGTTAATATGCTTCAAATATGTTGTGATATCATTAAGATGTCTTTTATTATGCCCGAAACG
Organism: Helianthus tuberosus; assembly: GCA_030545235.1. Lineage (NCBI taxonomy): Eukaryota > Viridiplantae > Streptophyta > Magnoliopsida > Asterales > Asteraceae > Helianthus > Helianthus tuberosus. Next base: position 28,312,957 of record CM060386.1, on the reverse strand, counting down.
AATTTAAACACAAACTATGCCCCGTAGGGGTAGTTTGGTCATTTATAAGTTTATAAAAGAGTCTAAGTATTAACCTGAGTTACAGGTCTGATATAATCAGCAAAAATACTTAGTTTACTAATTTATAACAGTAGGGTAAAATATATATGTGAAATTTATCAATTATAACCAAACTATGCACCGTAGGGGCATTTTGGTAATTTCACATAAGCCGTAAAGCTCAAAACTGAAGTCTGAGTTAAACAACTTTTGCTTACTGTTAAAATATTATAATTTACCCAAAATATCAGTAAGTATCACCCTTGTATGTTTAAAATAGTTCTAGTACATACTATGCGTTAAAAACGCTTAATTAGGCGATTAGAAGCCGTTTCCGGGTTCTATGCATAAAGCTGATATTTTTTATTATTCCAAAAGGCTTAAAATAATTTATTTATCATATGTAATCAGTAGCAAAAGGTTTGGAGTCATTTAAATGTGTAAAACTCATTTTATAGCCCGTAAGGGCAAAACCGACAATTACCAGATTAAGCCTACGACTGTAAGTTATGCTCAGCCTAAAATTAATTAAAAATCTTCAAAAATCCCAAAATAATATATTACATCAGTGGGTATTAAGTTTGATATCAAAAAGTAGGCTTAACTAGGCTATACGCTAATTACGCCGTTTAATTAACATAAAGCTTCTTAATTACGCTAATGAGCATAACTCTCAATCTACACCTCAAACTGATGTCAAATTTTGGGTGCAAGTTTATAAATCAGTAACTAAGGTTTCTACTCTTTTACATTTGCAAAAACCACGTTTTAAGGTGAAAAGGGCATAATGGTCAACATATGAGCAATTAACGGAATCATACATATTAATTGGTTAACTAATGAACCATGGTGTATAATCACAGAGGGTTATACTAGCATGTAACCTGGTCCAAATGAAGCTCTAAGGAATTTCTAAATCATACCTAAACGGGTCAGAACTGAAGTCAAAGCAAAAGTCAAAGCTTTGCGTCTTTCGGTTCCGAACCGGGTCTAAACAGGAAATTGTCGGGTTGAACATGTTTAGACATGTTCTTACACTAATTACCAAGTTATATTAATGATCAAACAGGTTGTATGTGTTCTACATTGCTAATTATGCATAACTTAGAAATTAAGTATCCTGTTGACTTTTTAATTACAAGTTTGACCCGACATTTGACCTAGTTAGAGTGGGAATCAGGGGGAACCCTTTTAAGGGTTTATTACCCACATAATTACCTACTTAAAGGTACTTTTAATTCAAAATTTGACTGAGCCATTATTAATTAATCTTGAAGTCAAACCGTAATTACGACGGTTTGACTTTTAGCTAAATAACTAAGCTAAACTCAATTAAAGAAGGTTAAGCAAACTTACAAGTGTCTAATGATCGATTAGGAAGGCCTGGAAGGTGCTCTTGTGCTCCACAATTGATCAGAAGATGTTTGAGGAATGAATGATCAAAGTGTTTGCACTTAGGAGCTTTATATAGTGACCAAGACTCCACAAGGTGTTGACATCTAAGTCTACCACTGACCATAACATACCCACAAGTGTCCCTAGATGTTTAGGGGTTGTTTAGGGGTCAAGCAAGATGAGGAAAATCGTTTAAAGGTCGAAAATTGCGTTTAAACAGCAAACAGGCGAATCTGTTGGAGCTGGGCACTGCTTGCGCACCGTAAGGGTTGTGCTTGCGGTGCGCAAGCCTTCATCAGCAGCCAAAAACTTTTGTTCTTTCATGCATTCGAAAGGGCAACTGATGTGTAACGATTTTGGCCATGTTTTATCAGTAAGGGGCCTCTAAAGTGTGCCTTGGATAGTTACATACCCTACCACTTTGATATGTTTGCTTGGATTCTTTTTGAAAGTGCCATTAAACGAAGGTTTACCGTAGGAATTCCATAGGATCCTATTCTTGCACTTTTGAATTCAATTATTTGTCAGCGATTACCGGATTGAAGGTATATTGGATGTTTAAAATATATGATTGGGTCTTGGGATTTATAAACGAGGTCGTTCAGAGGTAAAAATTTAACATGACGACACTTTTAAATCCTGCCATACATCTTTAATCATACCCGGGTTTATATCACTTTTGTCTTATTAAACCTCTGTTGACTTACCAAACAGATGTTCAGACACAATTCAACATCAACATAATCTAAATATTACTGAAACACTAAATAATAAGTAAAAATAAAACACAACATAGATTCATAAAATTAAATTTATTCATTTATTCATGACCTTAAAACTAAAAGTCCAATAATTACATCATATACTGAACAATATTAAAGTTCAAATCTAAGAATAACATCAAGAATTAAGAAACTTTAGTTTCAACTCCATCGATTGCTGAACCTCTCGATGTATGTCCTTCAGCATCGCCATGAACTGCACGTCTCTATCACCGCACTCTATATTACTGACAACAGAAATAAGAAACAAACCTAAAATGCAAAGGTCTCTTCTCAACTGTTGTAGCACATCTGAGTTTTCACGATATTGCACGAATCTATACTTTCTATAAAAGAAGAAAATCTTCCTGGCGCAAGAAAACCTGACTTTCGATTTAACGAAAATCAAACAATGCAACTCTCCCATCAAAGAAGATAGCACATGCAACTTTTCAAGATAGAAGATACATATCGTCCGTTCAAGCTGCAACTCTGCCATCAAAGAAGGTAGCACATGCAACTTTTCACGATGTTGCAACAATGATACTGCAGCATCGATATTGAAAGGTTGATGTGGGATGCGAATTTTCATTGAAATGACGATGTTGGAACAATGATACTGGAACAATAATATGTAAACATAATCAACAAACATTCGAACAAAGAAGTGTAATCGGAGATTAGCGGCTGAATCACGAGAAAGATGCATTTGATAGAGAAAGATACGCTCACATATATGAGCGAGCGAGATTTGAATTTGAAACCAGATAATTATATCTTATTTATAGGATAAAAATATATGGTTTGAATTTTGAATTTCAAAATTACTGATATTATCAGTAATTACTGATCTGATTTGAAAGCAATTGTCATGATGTTTATTGGGAACTGAAAGGTAATAGTGTATATCCTTATATCATGCTTTATTAAACTAATTAAATATTAGAAATGATATGCAAAGTAGGAAAAAAAAAAGAGAACATCAATTTTAAATTACCAATTTGCATATTTTGAATTTCAAAATTACTGATATTATCACTAATTACTGATCTGATTTGAAAGCAATTGTCATGATGACTTTTCTAATTTTTATTTTAACTTTAATTAAGAGATAATAACCGTCAGTTTGAAATTCACATTTTGCATATTTTAAATGTCCAAAGCTCAAGAAATTAGCATTAATTACAGATTTGATTTGCAACAAATAGTCATCAAGAATTTTTTTTTCTTTTTTAATTTAACTTTAAATTTTATCACGAAAACAATGTTGGAGGAACTCTTATCTCATTGGAATGTAACGATTAGGTAAAATGATAATTTCATTGTAATTCTAGTTTTTATTTGATAATTTCAATCTATCACTAATTAACACCATCAATAATAAAAATGTGAGCAGTGGCTGTTTTTTAGGAAAACCGCTGATGGTCAATATCAATGGATGTCAACAATAAAAAAAGTGAGTAGTGGCTATTTTTTCCTATCAGTGGATACCCAACAGTTTTTTAAACACTGATGTTTGGTAAGTCAGTGGTCAACACGAAGATTGAAGAAACAGAGGTTGTATTTCAGCAGTGGATAACTTTTAACAATCAAATGTTTCAACCAACACAGTGGTTGTAACAGGCTTTTAAACAGATGTTGGGGCTTAAACAGATGTTTCGCCTTATATATCACTTGTCTGGACTTAAACAAAAGTTTGAACTTAAACAGATGATTGCCCATAAACAGAAATTTGGCCATAAACAGATGTTTGGCCTTAAACAAATGTTCGAGCTTAAACAAATGTTTGCCCATAAACATCTGTTTGCAAAAAAAGACCAATTTCAAGAATACTATACCCAAACAATCAAAATGAGGAGCTTAATAATCATCCAAGTGTACTTGATTTTTATTAATAGTATAAAAATGAAACAACTGTTCAATTTATAGTACAGATCAAACCAATGAAGTGATGTGATAAATACTGTTACATATAAACACTGTTGGGATAAACACTGTTACATATAAACACTGATGTCATAAAAATTGTTACATACAAAACACTGAGGTGATGACATCTAACTACCTAACAGACTATAAAACACTGATGTGAAAAACAGTGTTACATATAAACACTGTTAACATAAACAAAGGTCTGAGCTTAAACATATGTTTGCCCATAAACAGAAGTTGGGCCATAAACAGATGTTTGCCCATAAACATTTGTTTGCAAAAAAAGACCAATTTCAAGAATACTATACCCAGACAATCAAAACGAGGAGCTTAATAATCATCCAAGTGTACTTGATTTTTATTTATTAGTATAAACATGAAACAACAATGTCTTCAAATCACCGGATTAGATCATGAACCCATATTAGAGGTCAAACAAAACCACAACAGGACCACATGAATAATATCATTTCCACTTTTACTTCAATGCACTTAAATGATAGGATGATTTGGGATTTTGTAAAAATCTTTGGTTTTGTAGTTGTTTAAAAATTAAGATGTTGACCAAAATTCAAACAGATGTTGACCAAAAGTCAATCAAATGTTGGCCAATAGTGAAATAGATGTTGACCTTAAACAGATGTTTGGTTTAAGGACAAACATCTGTTTATGGCCAAACATCTGTTTAAGGTCAAACATCTGTTTAAGTCCAAATATCTGATACAGAAGGCGAAACATCTGTTTAAGGTAAAACATATGTTTAAGGTCAAACATCTGTTTATGGCCAAACATCTGTTTAAGGTCAAACAACTGTTTAAGTCCAAACCTCTGATATAAAAGGCCAAACATCTGTTTAACCCTGAACAGATGTTTAACTTAATATGATCTACTGTCTTTTCACACTGTTTTCCTCTTAAAAACATTGTTCAACCTAACATGGGTTTCCATTATCTATTGACCAAAATGCAAACAGATGTTCAAACCACTGTTTGTTATTGTACTTCTTTACAAAATTTCATAGAATTCAAGAAAACGAAACTAAGAAATTTACGAATCTAAAAGCAACAATTTAAAATCTAAGAACAACACCAAGAAATTTACGAACCTAACAGCAAAAATTTAGTGCTTTTAGCTTAAAATTTAGTACTTTTAGCTTTAAACTCCATCAAAGTATATCTTCGAAAATCGCCATGAACTCCACGGAAGTACTCAATGCATCAACATCAGGATTTATAGAAACCTGATCTCTCGTGAACAGACCAAGATGTAGTACATGAAAACACTTCTTCAGTTGTTGAAGAGTAGCCCTATCCTCATATACTTAATCCTTAACTTTGTTCATAAAGAGCTGTTTTAAACCAAACTTTATGCTTCTTTTAATACAAAAAAGGCAGGAAAGACCATTACACTAGTAAGATAAAATCTTATCTTACAGCAATAGCAGATGCTTTCTTGCGTTTAGTAGGAACTACTGCAGCTTCTACATCATCATCATCTGCCTAGAGTCATATATAATCATCATTTAGTCACCAACAAAAATTATTTAAAATGTAGATTTAAAAATGTTTCTTGGTGTTTAATTTAACTTTATGCTTCTTTTAATACAAACCTATAATAACCCGCAGCAGATTGTATGAATTTCAAACAACTGTGATTAGACTGAAATATAAAATGAGAATTAGAGTATATCACTTCAAAATAAAAAACTAAAAAAATTCAAAATTGGAGTAGCAAAAAACACATACTTTAAACGATGTTGGAACAATGATACCGAAAACAACAGTAGAACAATCTTCATCATCATCTGCAGCAGATCATTCACAATCATCATTTAGTCACAACTCAGATAACAAAACTTCAGTAAAAATAAAAAACACATACCATTATCAAGGGAAACCACATATCAACAATTTTTTTTTTCTGAAAATGGGTTAGAGAGAGCTTCAGTTTTCTCTTATCCTTTATGAACAAATGCCGAGTATTGAGAAGAAGAGATTTAAGGGATAGATACATATCGTCCGTTCAACTTACAACTCTCCCATCAAAGAAGGTAGCACATGCAACTTTTCACGATGTTGCAACAATTATACTGCAACATCGATATTGAAAGGTTGATGTGTGATGCGAAGATTCATTGAAACGACGATGTTGGAACAATGATACTGGAACGATGATTATATAAGGAGCAGTGGTTAGTTATAACAGTCCTTAGCACATGGAACTTTAACATGGATTTGTCTTCAACAGTGGATAGGCCTCATCAGTCTTTAAGTCCATCAGTCTTTATAAGGAGCAGTGGTTAGTTATAACAGTCCTTAGCATGATCAGCTGTTATAACCATTCCATAACACTTTGAGAGGAAGCAAGGGTCGGTCTATTTGATTGAGAGGAATAATTGCATTACATCCCTGTTGAAAAATAGAATTGATAAATTTAGGGAAAGTGAGGTTGAAAGATGATAACCCAACAGTGGAGGATCTCATTCTACAGCTTCGATAAATTAAGGGTATTCTCATATAATGGTTCCTGGATGCTTCCAAAGAATCCGCACTTTGGACATCTGTTGTTCTTCAAACATCTATTATCTATTATCTATTATCTATTCTATCTATTATATATAATAAATGAAAGTTATTTGGTCCACATGGCCCAAATAACTTTCATTTATTATATATAATAGATAATAGATGTTTGAAGACAACAGATGTCCAAAGTGCCACTTCATTGGAAGCATCTAGGAAGAATTATATGAGAATACCCTTAATTTATCGAAACTGTAGAATGAGATCTCCACTGTTGGGTTAACATCTTTCAACCTCACTTTCCCTAAATTTATCAATTCTATTTTTCAACAGGGATGTAATGCAATTATTACCTTATTTAAGATACCTTCAACTGCATCTTCTGATAAATCAACATTCATTTCACTCAAATGATCCCTTTAACTGCATCTTTAATCATGAACTATCTAAAGAAATGGATGAAATCATCTAAAAATACCCAAAATCAAACTAAGTAAACCATCCAATATTCTTGAGTACTCACTATTAATGTGATGACCAATATAAAATCAAACCCTAAAAGCATACAAATCATAATGAAATATGAAAGAAACAAACCAAAAAACTTGTTGGGCGATTAAAATTAAAAGGATATCATACGCAATATTCAGGTAATTAGAATGACCATTTTTACCTTACTTGACAACAATAGCAAACAACATCAAACAATAATAGCAAACAACATCAAACAATAATAGCAAACAACATCAAACAATAATATCAAACAACATCAAACAATAATAGCAAACAACATCAAACAATAATAGCAAACAACACCAAACAATAATAGCAAACACCTAATGTTGAATCCACTGTAGATGTTGAATCCACTGTAGATGCTGAACCACTGCTGTTACAAACAGATAATACCTCGGGAACTGGAAATTTAAAAGGATCAGATTCAAAGGCTTCAACAATCGGAAGATTCAAATCTCAAGCAAATGAAACCCTAATTTCAAAAAGAATAATCGGTGAACATATTCAAAGATCAATAATCAACATATGTTGTACTCATATCATCACCGTTAAGAAAAAAACCCTTAGTTTCTGAACATATTCAAACATACCAGTTCATGGCGGAAATCTATCCGCAGGTAAGCGGATTTCAACTTTGATGACCATCGATGACAACAACCCTGGAACCATATGATGAGATTACGAGTAGAAATTAGGGTTTAATTAAAACTTTGTATGAAAATAAGAAGAAATCAACACAGATCTTCCCAACTATAGCTCGGGATGATAATTACAAAAGCCAGATATTACCTCTTCATGGTATAATCAGACATGAAAATTACAAAGGCTGAATGATTCATGATGAGATGATTTGGTTTGATCTTTAATTAAGAAGGGAGAAGAGTACAGGAGAAGGAGAAGGAGAAGAAGATTCAGATCTAGGGTTTTGAAAAGGAAAAAGGAGACAGAGGGAGTATAAAAAGGGATGGAAGTGTGGTACTGTTGGGCGGGAAAACAGAACTGAGGATGCCCTAATTAAGTGACACGTGGCCCAAATCACTTTCATTTATTATATACTAGTAGGGTGCCCGCGCGATGCGGCGGGGCGACACTTTGGATTGCGACACTTGTTTCTGGTAGTTATCTTATTCGTATAATATTTATGATAACATTATTGTGGTGGATATATGTCATTAGTGTTACACATATGTAAAGTTTTGTTTTTTTGTTAAAATTAATAATCAAAAGACAAAAAAATATTGTTTTTTATAAAGATTAATAATCAAAAGACAAAAAAAATTAAGTTGTTATAACTGTAAATTATGTTTAATTAATTGGTTAAATTATAAAGTATAATTTTATTCTTTAAAGTTCACAACTTTTTTTAAATATCCACATAGTACTCATCCAATAAACTTTAAGTTTAAAATTTTCGTTTTTATAAAAATAAAAAATAGTATTTGACTCGTAAGTACGTTTTAGAGCTTTAACTTAAATTGTTAATTTAAGGTTTTTACAGATATAAAAAATTATATTTTAATAAAATTTCAAGAAATGTTTTAAAAAAATAGGATGTTAAGAGTTTATATCTTTATTAACTTTATATCATACTAAGTTCAGATTTTTAATTCCTAACTAATCTTATCTATATGAGTCTACTTTTAACTTATAATCCCTAAAAATATGCAACACAATCTACTATGTATCTAGTCAAGTTGGTAAAAAATTATTTTGAAACTAACTAATATTATCTATAACAATATAGTTGAACTTATAATTCCTAAAAATTTGCGACACAATTTAGTATTTATTTAGTAAAGATTTTAAATTTCTAGAGTATTTTATTTATATTACTTGTTGCAAAAATGTTTATAAAAGAATTATTTTTTTTATAAAAACAAAATTTTTGTTTATAAATAAAGTAAAAACTATTTTACACATGTAAAGTCTCGTTTTTTATAAAAAAAATTGATAATCAAATGACAAAAAATAAAAGATAAGTTGTTATAGTTGTAACGTAATTTTATTTTGTAACGTAAGTTTATTTTGTTGGTTAAATGATAAAGTTCGTAACTTTTTTTAAATATCCACATGGTACTCATCCAATAAACTTTAGGTTTAAAATTTTTGTTTTTATAAAAATAAAGATAGTAGTTGACTCGTAAATACATTTTACACCTTTAACTTTAATTGTTAAATTTCGTTTTTATATATATAAAAAAATTATATTTTTATAAAATTTTAAAAACAGTTTTTGTAAAAAAAATAGGATGTTAAGAGTTTATGTGTTTGTTAACTTTATATCATAGTAAGTTCAGTTTTTTTTGTTTAGCTTTAAAGTTTATTACTTTATTATTTTTTAATTTAGAAATACAAATTATTAGATTAATATCCAAGAATAACTGCAATATTTTATAATTTCAGCTTGACTATATCTAATTGTAATATTTGTTTATTGCAACTTTAGGATATTAACTTATATAAGTTTAGCTGACTTGTAAATTTAGGCTACTAACTTTATTTTGAACTTTATTAATATGCTAAATAACTGCATTATATTAACACAAAAAATAAAGTTTAAATATAAAATAAACTTTATTCATACGTCTAGATAAAAAATAACAGCTAAAAAGAAAAAAAAACATAAAAACACTTGATAGATTTCATATTAGACTGCATGAAATCTGTTCCGCTTCTGAATTAACACTCGAGGTATTTTTAATCGGGTTTTCTGGTTTGTGCTTGAATCGACAGTATCTTCTAATTCTTTTTCTTTGCCATTGTTCTCAGAATCGTCTAAATTAATAACATCACTCCATTTCCATTCAGAGAGTCTCTTGGCTCCTCCTTTGAGTCTCAAACTTTCGATCCTTAAAAAGGACAAAAATTGAATACAAAGGTTGAAGAACGATTAAATAAACCTTAAAATTACATTCACTAAATTCACGTTGAAGATTAGACTTATATGGACTAAACATTGCACCATAAGAAATAATATCAACACTTTTATCACCATTATCCTGCAATAAAACACACATGTAATAACATAACGACCATGTTAATATGAAAGATACACGCAAAAATAATACTTAAAAACCAGCAAAATCAATACCTTAGAAGTTTTTTCCACAAATGGGTTGTTTAAATTGGCATGTTCATCATGCAACTGAATCTGAATAATCAAATAAGTTAACATTCACATAAAAGTAAATAAAAGAAAACAATTATTCACTGTTGTGATATAACAGAACTGACCTTAGAATTTTCAATCTCGCATGCTTGGTTTTTCGCAACAATTGAATTCAGAACTGGATCCATTTTTCAACTTTGTTTAGCAATAAATAGAGGGGTGTCCTGCTATGTATTTATAGTAGTAACTATAGAAGTGCATTAAGGTTTAATTTTAGATTTGCCACCCCTTTATTTAGGGAGTTTGTTGTAGTTAGTTTTAAGTTTTTTATAAGATATATCTAAGTACAGATATTAGGCAATTTTAATAAAATAAAACGTGACACATAATATCTTCATTTTATGTTACGGTACTTTTAATTATTTTTGTTTTTGTTTGCATAGATGGACACATCTTTGTAGATTAGGAGCATTAGATCACAAGTATTAATTACTTGTACATTAAAGCATTATCGACTTGTACCTTTTAATTTGTGCGTCGATATTGAACAAGACAACCATCGAAACGTCGACAAAAATGTGTAGGTCGTCATGCTATCTTTGGATTTTTTAAACAGTATAGTTTATAAGATATGTCAAGAATACGTAAAAAATTATAAGTTTGTTGTGGATGGGTGAATTGTAACTAATTATCTATAATTTTGTTAAAACCTTAGGGAAATGTAATAAGTTTAGGGGTAAAAAATAAATAGTGTTTAAAAGACCAAACTACCCTCATTTTAGGGGTCTTTCTATAAATAAAGTGGGGGGAAAATTCTTAATTTTTGGTATCTTAAAATACCCCTCCCTCATGCATTATAATATAGTATAGATAATAGATTTGATCAGAATATGTTATATCCTTATTATATTAGTCAGGAATTATTTCACAAAGGTAATTATTCTTGTTACCTAATTAAGGGTTTCCTTGATTGTATGTATATAAAAATAATTAGAGAGATCAAGAGTTAGAGCATTCATATCCAACATCTCAAATTATGCGAGGGGGTTTTAATTTTATGAAAAGTAGTCTTAGGTGGTTGTAACTTACAACTTGTAAGTGGTTGTGAGTAAAGGTGAGAGAAAATGTTATTGTTCAACTGTAAATTTGAGGGAGCATTGTTCACCTCTTAGACCATGCGTAGTGATAAGGGTGAATAATGTCTCCATCCTTGGGCGTTTTTCGCCATGTGGCAGTCCAGTCAGCAAGGGCATTATTGGGCGTTTTTCTAAAATGGGTGTAGTGGGGATGTGGGTATTATGTTAAAAAGGGGTGTAAAGAATTAAATAAAAAAAACTAATCAAAAAGGGGGATTGGCCAAGAAAAAGAGAGATGCATGTGATTGACCAACAATTTGCCATTTTAGCGTGATTCAAAACACGTTGGGTGGTTTTTTTGCGAAATAACGTTCAATCACGCCGTGGGGGGTGGGGGGAGCGTGTTTGGGGGAGAATCACGCTGGATCACAACCGACTACGGGTGGTCTTACAATTTTTAATATATTTTGAAAGTAGTTGTGAGTGAAAGATAAAGAAAATGTAACAATAAAAGTATTAAAAAATAGAGTAAATTACAAGTTTTGTCCTTTATGTTTGCATCAAATTTCAGGCGCTGTCCTTTACCTTTAAAACTGTCAGGCGGTGTCCTTTACGTTTCAAAATCTTGCAAGTTTTGTCCTTTAACCCAAACCAGGTTAGAATTCTCAGTTAAATTAAGGCATGTGCAAGGCACATGAGGGCATTCTTGTCATTTGACATTTTCAGGGGCTAGTTTGTAAAGAACTTTTATTAAAGGGCCATTTTGTACGATTTAAAAACAAAACAAAGTATATCTTTACTACCTTATCTTCCCAAATCACAAAAACAAAAACACAGAACCCTTGCTTGCCATCTCATTCTCTCTCGATCTACACATCAGATGCACACCCACACATGAAATCAAAATTAAGACTTACAGGTGTTCACAAACATCCCCTGCTACCCTTCTCTCCCTCTCCATGATTCTGTCCGGCGACTGGAGTCACTGGTGGATCTCCGACAACCACACCCCAAACATCTTAGAGAGAGAGTGTGTGTGAGTAGGTAGAGAGTGTCCGGCGACTGGAGTCACTGGTGGATCTCCGGCGACTGGAGTCACTGGTGGAGTCACTGATGGCGGCGCCGTCGGAGCCACGACAGCGGAGGCGGTGGTGTTTGGTTTCGGGTCAATGGTAGACGACGATTCAAACCAGGTCAGACTGTTTTGTTTCATCGTATGATTAATCGCCTGCCACCTCATATCTTTTGACATATGCAGTCGATTAATAACAATACATCCACTGAGATTTTGTTCTTCGCTAATGCTTGTACTCGTATTGTATTTGCATATGCAGAGAGGCGGCGTTTGGTTGTTGTGCTTGCACGACAGGTGGCAGAAGGGAGGCAGAGATGGTGGTGGCGCAACAGCGATACAGGTATACAACGAGATTTTGGTGGTGTCAAGCAGTTGGCTCAAGTGTAGGTGACGTTTCTTGGAGGCAGATCTATGGTTCCGACAACCCTCTTCAAGTTCTGGTTGGTTCTGAAGAGACTTTGGCTACCCGATTCATCTCAGTAATTTGTGTATGTTTTGATCTTTTATTAGGAGCACCGATCTGTTAATTTTGAAAGATTAGTGGTGGTGTCAATAAGTGAGGTCGAGCAGGGATGGTGGTTTGCGGTGGCTGACTAAACGAAGCAGATGGTGGTGTTCAGATATCATGGTGGTAAATTTGGGTTGAGAATTTTGTTGCAGACAGTTGATTTTGGGAATTAAGGTTTGGGATTGAAGATGAATTGGGGTTGAAGATGAATCAGGGGTGTTATTAGGGTTTTAAAAGGGGGGAAACAAAGTAGGGAAGGGAAATGACTGTTCTACCCTCGTGTGCAATGCACATGACATAACTTAACAGAAAAATCTAACTGGGTTTGGCCTAAAGGACATAACGTGCAGGATTTGGAAACATTAAGGACAAAACTCATCAATTTTAAAGGTAAAGGACAGCGCCTGAAATTTGGGACAAACATAAAGGACAAAACTTGTAATTTACTCTAAAAAATATTATTCTTATTACCTAACTAAGGGTTTCCCCTTGATTGTATATATAGAAAAATAATTAGAGAGATTAAAAGTTACACAATTACAATAACATCACACATAATTCATCCCATATTCTCTCTCCCCCCCCTCTCTCTTTCTCTATCTCTCTCTCAAAACCATGTTCATGAAGAACACCTAAACCTATCAGAACTATACATCATAAACGGAAACTCGATCAACTAACGAAGATGTCGTCGATTTCCATCTCAGCATCGGTTACGAGAATGTCTAGCATATAAGGTATTAATCAATTTTATCATGTTTTCCATTAGTTCTATATATATGGGATGGATCATGAGAAAACTAGTTTAAATGAGAAAACTAAAAAAGCCTAAAAACATAACAAAATTTTTCTTTTTACAATTTTTTATAAAAAAAATCACTATTTTTTATGCATGGAAAAAAATTTCAATTTTTTTTGTATTGCACATGTGCACTAATACGGATATAATAGACATGTGTAGTACACATATAATGCACATGTGCAGTACAATAAAAAAAATTTTTGAAAAAAAAATTTATATCTAAAAAATAGCGATTTTTTTATAAAAAATTGTAAAAAAAAAATGGGTATGTTTTTTAGCTTCTTTTAGGCTTTTTTAGTTAGTTTTCTAGTTTTCTCATGATCCTCTCCATATATATATATATATATTGTGACATCCGCCGAAAACAGATCCAAGAACCCGAACCACTTGAAACCGGATTGAATCGTGGTAAATAAAAATACGAATATTGATCCATCTTTGTTTATTTTATATTATGGTAACATTCGTAAAAAATGGGCCTTATAAAAACCCGACCCATTTACAAAATGAACTCGAACCGTAATAATAATTTGACCCTACTCCGATTTTATTGAAACTTAGGTCTTATGATAGAGAAAAATGCGCTCGTCTCAACGGTATATTTGTTGAAGAAAATGAACATTTACTCGGAAAACTATCGGGGATTGGATTTCAAATGAATTTTCAAAATTTGGTTTCTCGCCATCATTAAAGTCATCGGTTTGAAGAAAAGGACCATTTAAATCGGGACATTTGTAACCGTAAGAAAGTCCACCACAAGATGATCCGACACCAACTTCTTGTACCACATATAATTTAAATAGTTCATAAACATAGTTTTTCGCTAACTTGAAAAAAAGAAAAAAAAAAGATCAGAATCATCAGTTATATCTATATGACTAGTAAACGTTGACATCTTGTAGGATAATCATGTGATGTTTTCAAGCCCATACATCTCATAAACATTTTTCAATTTTTTTTCAAAAAAGTATGATATGAAATATTTGTAGGAGTTTCTAAACCACGTCTAAAAGAACCAACTTCAACTACATATTCAATGCTCCCGTCAAGGACTTCCTACCGGTCAATGTTGTAGAAGGCGTTAGGCGCTAGTCGGACGGTGAGGTACCACCTAGTAATTAATCGGGATTAATCGGATTGGACTTTTAAATATAATTTTACATTTTTTATAAATATGTAGTTAATTTATGCTTTTTATATATAATTTTACAAGTTTAGGAACCATATGTAAACTAGTGAAAGATAGAGGGGGCTAAATATCAAAATACCCAAACTTAATATAACCTAATACCCACCCACGTTCATCATAACCCGCCTCTTCCTCATCTCCATCGTTTTCATCAGACACAACAAGAAAACACATACTATATAACCAATTTCGCCTCCTAGTTGATTAATTCTTCAATGTTGTTTGATTTTGCGTCTGAGCCAAGTGCAACCAATCAAGCCAGACGCAAGCCGACTGTGACGCATATCCGGAAGGCGGTGCTGATGCGTCATTCGGACACAACCCCCCTGCTCGACACGTGTCATCATCCTATTGAAGGACACAACAATGTAACAACCAGACACAACACAACTGCTGGGGTCTGTAATGCGTCCCTTCACTTACGCATGAGCTAACCATTTTAGAAATTTAAGTTGATTAACGACTATATTTGTAATTTTCCCTGAAAAAATGTTATCCAGCTTTGTCAACCTTCCCTTGTCAAGTTATATAATAATACTAATAAAATAAAAAAGCGATAAGAGATGAACAAATACTAATTAATTAAAAAAGTGACAAGAGATTAACAAAATTACGAGTGTTGTATCCAAAAGAATATGGATGAATTAATGCTTTCACATTTAAGACAAAGTTGGGTGTCCATTAGACTAAGCGGTATGGGGGCCGGCTTAGGCCCGGCGAAGCCCGGCGCCGGTCCCCCACACCGCCCCCTCGTGAAAACCGGCTCCCACAAGATGGAGAGGACGGGCCTCTCTCCTCTCTCCTTCTCTCACATATACCTATACATACATACATGGCGGTGACGTGGCGATGACATGGCGGCCCATCCTCCACCCCCCTAAGTCCATCACCCTCAAGCCCTTCCTACGTGGCGGTGACGTGGCGGCCCATCCTCTTGAGGATGGGGCTCTCCATACCCTCTAGTCTTAGGTTTAAAAGGAATCACGTAGAGGAGATACGTGGCGAAGCTTGAGATTTCCGACCGAAGGGTCGAAAACGTATAAATCTAAAAAAATTATAAAATCGGGGGTCGAAAACGTATATACCTAAAAAATTCTATACGAAAACTAACTCTAGCTTTCATACCTGCTCGAGTAACGTAAACGGTAAACCCACCATGAAGCGCGGAGCAAACACTAACTAAAGCCGTTCCTACTGTGACTTTTGTATGCTTTGCAAATAACTACTACGCCGTGTCACAACAAACGCCACTTTTGCATGTACTAGTAACTAAAACACATACCTAATGCCAACCAATGGTTTTTATTACGCAACAAAACAAGTCTACACGTCGCAAGCTAACAAACCCCGCAGCAAAGCGTGGGGTAACATCCATGTAACACCCCCACCCTAACATGGACCAGGAGCTCACAACAGAGCAACTAAGCCCAAAGAAATACTTGAATACCAAAATGCGTAATCAAAATACATCAACCAAAATAAATGCAAATTCAAAAGTCTAAAGCTTAACGAAAATAAATTAAGGTCCAAAGCATAATATGAGAATCCAAAGAACTTTCATCTCAATCCTGATCAACCCTGCAACAAAAACAAAGAAAGCGGCTGAGCCAGGGACGTCTCTGAGAATCCATGTACCCTGTTCGAGCTCGAAAAAATGTGTCTTTCCATAATGTTTTAATATTATTATTTTTTTAAATCAAATTCGTATTGGGCTCATTAAATCTAATGTCAAAGGGCTAGCTTCTAAACCATAAAAACTGATTTGTAAATGAGTCTATATTAGAATTGTTATAGGTATACTTTTTAAAAAAATTAACATATAAATGTCGGATATTTAAAAAAAATCATGTGCCCCTCAAAATCACGGACCCTGTGCAGTGGTCCTCCCCGCACACCATAAAAGCCGCCCATGGGCTGAGCTAGTGTGCGGATGCAGATCACAATAGATAGTAATAATTTCTCGAATAATCACATTAAAAGTAAATATGATCAAAATGTTGACTCTTATGATTTGAGTTTTTATGTCAACAATGGGTGATTTGATTTGAAGCACTAAGGAGTTTAGACCCAAAACCTATCTATTCTATTTTTTATTATCAAACTTTACCGTTTGGTTCGGACTTGGAGGTTCCGGTAGGCTAGCTTATCGTTGGGGTCTGGGTGTTCAATGAGCCTGATCAACTTCCAAAACCGAAAAATCTTCTCCTTCTCTTCAACGGTCTTGAAGGATCTGCCTTTTCTAATGTTATCCGCTTCGAAAAGAGCCTTCCTTTCATCTTCTGTTTTCCCCACGATCGACACAAGAAATCTTCTTGTTGTTGAATTATTAATAGAACATGAATCACATAATCGAAGCACTGATTTTGATTTTTTCCACAGCATGGCCATTGGCGTCCAAACAAACTATATAATATTATTTTCTGTAACCCTAATAATAATGCAGCATACTTCTTATTACTATTTATTATTTTTTTTGTTTGAGAGTAAATTACTAAATTACATTGTTCGTCCCTCTAGTTTACAGATACTCAGAATAACATTTTAATTAGTAATCTTGATTTTTTGTAATCCGTTCTACTTGCATCATTCTGATATTACTAATGTGTCCATTATTACTTGCATCATTCTGGTATTACTAATGTCACATAGGGGGTTTTCCTTTAACTTGCATTCAATGGTTTAAAGCCTTCTATTAAACAAAATAAAAAAAATAAAGAGAAAGATTTGATTGGTTGAAAAGAATGGGTCCCACCTGCTTTTCCCTTTAACGCTCGTTACTGGGCTGGCGGAGCAACGATGACGCCTCCCCTTTGGCGCGCAAGGGATGGGGTGGGGCACTAAAGGAGCTATGTGGCCAGAGCGGTATACCACACCCCCTGGCCATATCAATCTGTTAGGTTAATGAGTGATCCTTTGCCTACAGTAAAATCAAGTCCATGGGTCCGATCTGTAACCAACAAAATTTAATTAGTTTGTTTGGATCCACCTCAAAAATATATTGTGTATTGTAAGAGCCCAAGTGTGAAGAAAATGGGCTTGTGTGAAGAGAATCCAAGTTCGTATGGAGAAACTAGACACCATTTTGTGGTTCCTTAGATCCGAATTCAACAAGCCCAATTGATTAACCAGATGGGTAAATACCCAAATAGCGTGGTAAGCACTAAGTTTTTTAACTTTTAATTTATTATTATTATTTTTTTCAAATATTAATTTAGTATAAACTGTTTGATGGTATCTTGCTACTTGGATAATCATAAGAATTCTAGAGCTAATACGTGCAACAAACCTCGAATTTTGGGGAGAATGCATTCATCATATAAAAAGTTGGTAACCAATTCTTCCTTTGCTAGCTTTTTTTTAAGTCCTTAAAAAGGTTTAACTCAAAACATATATATAACTTTTGCAACGGTTAGGCCAGATTCATAGAAACTGTATCATTTCCTGCTTTGCGATGGCTAGGGTACAAGAGGTACCTTTTTGACCGTTAGAGATAAAATATATAATAATACAACCCATACATAAGTAAAGAGTTTGAAATTGACTACTCTACTCCACATACTCAATGGTTGACGTATAGTATCTTGTAGTACACATTGTAACTGATGTAATGGAATGAATGATGTAAGTATTTAAGTTTTAATGTATTGTGTGTGCTCACATATAGTATCTTGTAGTACACATTGTAACTCGACCCCTTTAATGTGTCATTGGGTTGTTATTTTAGCCATAATGTGTCATATGGGTCAAGTTAAAAAATATATATATACAAATAAAGGGGGGGATTTTTTAGAACAACACACTCATACACATGCTAATCCCACTCTACATCTTTTATTCTCATGGGACTTGAACCCTCTACATCTTTTTTCCTGCTCGTAAATTATAGACCCTTTCTAAATCGTTTTATATTTAGAAAAAGTTAGATGATTATTTTAAAATTTTGTTTTAACCTTAAACACGATATTTGTTTATAGAAAATCGACAAAATGGATAAAACGTGTGTGGTCCATCCAACCCAACCCAACCCATCTTGATTTGTAAAAATTAACTTGTTTCATTGCATAATCAACTAGTTTAATACCCGTCCGGTGGACGGGTTACGTTGATGTATTATATACTAACAACATGGATGAACCTATCAACACAAAGAAATAAGATAGAGTCATAAAATATACTCGTCCGGTGGCCAGGTACCTTAATGCCATAATTCATCACTATATTGAATTGCATTCTAAATAAAAATTGTTTTGTTCATGCTCAAAGTACAACTCATTAACATAATTTCACCATTAAATCAAAGATTTATACAATTTAGTGTCATCATTTAATAGATTGCATTATGTAAAGATCATAAAGCCCCAACTTAGTAATAGTATATATAAAAGCCATACTTGTTTTATAATGGCACAAGCAATTTATTTTTTGTATTCTAAAAAAACATCATTTTTTTAACCAACCAAAATACGTGTTAAAAATGTATATTATAAAAAAAAAAGAGTTAAATGCCATTTTAGTCCCTGTGATTTGAATCATTTTATCAGTTTAGTTCAAAGGTTTCATTTTTCGTCTGTGGGTCTAAAAAGATTTCACCGTTGCCATTTAGTCTACTGGGCTAACTTCGTCCATTTTTTCTGTTAACAAAAAGGGCAATTCAGTCATTTTATATGGCCGAATTACCCTTCTAGTTAACAGAATTACGTATAAAATGACCGAATTACCCTTCTCGTTGCCAGAAAAAATGAATAAAGTTAACCCAATGAACTAAAATGGCAACGATGAAACATTTTTGGACCCACAGACAAAAAAATGAAACCTTTGGACTAAACTGTCAAAATGGCACAAACCACATTGACTAAAATGACATTTAACTCAAAAGAAAAAAAAAAAAAACAAATAATGACGTGACTATTATTTTCTCTTTATCAAAACTTAGAACATTTCTTACTTTGCAGATCCTACGTACTTTCTTTACCCAAGAGTAAATAACATTGAAACTAACTCATGTGTATTTGACTACAAATGCAAAATTGTATCTGTGTTAATAGTTTCCCACTGTATGTTTTGGATGACAAAGCCCAAATCACTTTTAGCATTTTTATACCACTGGATCCCATGATTCCCATCCACCATGGTGATCCCACGGTTTGAAGCTAGGATCACATGAGTCCAGTGATCTGCACCAGGTCTTGAATAAATGCCAAAAGGGGAAGCTAACTGTAAACCGGAAAGATGAAAAGAGAGACATTATATCATATCATGATTAGTAAATGGATATAGTTGCTTGCTTATCTCATTCCTCTATTATGATATACAGTTTAACATGGTCTATCCTCTGTCATGAATCATGATTGCTCATCATCTTCGTCTCCTTTCTTGCAAAGGTGCTTTTGAAAAATTGTTGACAAAGATGCTCTCTAAACAAAACAGTGTTAACAACACATCCATAAAAAATGATAACAATGCAAGGGAGTGTAGTTATGGACATAGCTTTATTGGGGCCCGGAGCGCCCGACCCCCTCGATTTTTCGCTCGTAGTTTTAATTTTAACGAAAACTTAGGAATTTTTTTTTAGCGTAAAATATTGGATTTTTAAGAGACCGACCCCCACTAAGACCACCATGGTTCCAGCAACAATGGTGTCATTAAGTGGATAGATGGCATAGGTAGTAACAGACTTAGATAACGGCCCATATACGCTCGACAGCCTCTCAGAGACTCTGTTAATCACAACATGAGTAATGGGTGATTCAAAATAACATAAAAAATTAATCAGCATTTAGCTCTAATGAAAAAGAAACAGTTTCTTACTCATAATCCACATGGCATGGGAGCTGGGGTGAGGATTAAAATCCATAAGGTGAAGACCATCCCTAGAAGCCGACACAGCTGCGTAAATCTACATATAGGTTTAATTACCAAATGTAATACGCTTCTATTTATTAACTATAACCAATTAAATAATAAACACGCAACACGAGCAGAGAAATATCTATAACTTGATGTTGGGATTTAACTGTGGTGTCATGGAGCTTTAAAGAACAAATGTCCTACAGAAAAGGAACACATATAATATAGTGAAAACAATGGAATAATGAATGTTTTACAAGTCTGCAGGAAGCCATGATGGCTTCCTTGTGGAGCATAGGGAATCCATGATACATTCTATAAAGATTAGAAACGTTGGATTATGAATCTTTATAACAGGAAAAGAATTTATAAAGATACTCATAGAAAGATTTAGAAAGACTCACAGCGAAGGAGGAAGAGGAGGGCAATGGATATGTGACACGTCATTATGCATATACGAAACACTGGACCTAAAATTTATAAAGCAACCTGGTGACTTTTATAACACCAAAGAAAAAAAGCACACTAATAGAAAAACAACCATTGTGTCCTTTTCAAAATCGTATCAATTGATAAAAAAAACCTTTGATAATCAAGCTGGACTTACCGGTGCCGTGGTCACCGACGACATCCGAACGCCGGTTCTGGAGCTCGGTTTTGCAGCAGAACCATCCCGCTATTGTAAATTATGTTTCTTATATGTCGGTGAAGACTTTCTTGGCATTAGCTGTGGTGTAATGGAAGGCCGTCCTTGCTTTAGAGACTAATCCAGTTGAAGACGACGCCATTTTATGCAAATTTGGCTACTAAAATGAGAGCATGTTTGGAGAGAAATCGTTGGTGTTTTCGCCCAGTTGATTGAAGAAGAACTTCCTTTGTAGTCTTAGCGAGAACTTCCATCACTCTTCTAATCTCTCTCCGATGCTCTGTGAGCTAATATCAAAATTAAACCTAATTTCAAAATCACACAAACGAATCTTCAGATCTGTGCAAGACAATAGATGAACGAAAGTTAAAAGTTTAATATGAATTCCAATTCTCCTTAAGGAAGTGCGAAAATAATATGCTCAGCTAGTTACAAATGTCCACTATGTACCTTATACAACTACATTGTATTTTTTTCATCAATATCCAAAATAAAAGAAATACTAAATGAGTAAGAAAAGAAAATAATATAAACCCCTGCTCGGCAAGCTCTTGAAGGAGGCCATTGCCAGTTCCAATACAGTCCAAGATGCTAAACTATTAGGCAATTAGCAAACACCTTAAACTATTGGAACCACGACATTGATGAAATTGTGTCAGAATCAGGTTCTTTATTGCCGGAACAGAAAACAGATTTCATCTCATCAATTAGCAAACACCTTAAACTATTAAACAGAAAGTAAAACAAATATGCAAATTATAGAGAAATCGATTTATAAAAATACCTTGATTTTTAGGAGTTGAAGGTTGAGGATGATCGAAGTAGAGGCGGAGGGCGGTAAATCGAAGATAAGAGGCCCGGCGTCGAGAAGCAAACCTTAGGGAGCGGAAATTATGAAGAATAAAGATCGACTCCGCCAATTTAACGACCACTCACCGGGGGGGAGGGGAATGATTTGGTGTGAAACCTTCCTCAACCAATCCTTCTAAGATCTTAACAATTTGTATATAAAGACATAAAAAAAAACTCAAATTAGTGTTTCCTTTCTCATCACACCATCTCTGTACACAATCTTTGTGTGTGAATTAATGATGAATCAAAACAACTTACATAATCCAAAACAAAACAAAACAAAAATCGTTTAGAATTGAAATCATAAAAGAGAACATACATGGTCGCTCTAGAACATGAAGCTTGAGGGTTAAGCCGCTGGAGGAAAACGCCATTTGTGGTTGTTGTGTTGAGATCAGCCATATATTTGATGAATTGAGAAAGGGCCTAGAATTTTGAGGGCAAATCTGGTGGGTAGTAGAAGAAATTACAATAGTGCTTGGCAA
Source organism: Helianthus tuberosus (assembly GCA_030545235.1). NCBI lineage: Eukaryota > Viridiplantae > Streptophyta > Magnoliopsida > Asterales > Asteraceae > Helianthus > Helianthus tuberosus. The sequence continues at coordinate 28,290,203 of CM060386.1, read as the reverse complement.
TTTCATCCAATTTTGATAACAAACACAAAATTTATAATCATAAGAAACCCTAATGCTTACCAGATTGCGATTAAATAACCCTTGAACGAAGGTTTGAGATCTCGTCTGTATCACCGTATGAATGTATATATCAGATCTGCTAAAAAGGAAGACTATATGAAGGTTAGATGCTACGTGGGGAGGAAAAATAGGAGACACGAAGTGTATATGGAGGTTACCGTAGACGTGGGTAGAGAAAGCTGGAGATTACCACCGGTTGAGAAAACTGAAAAATAACTGCTCTGAACTGCCATCACACAGCAGTTATTTTTATGAGTTTATAGGGCTGAGATTTAATCTCAGCAAGATCCAATGGTCATGGTTGATTTTGAAAGTTGGTTATACTTAATGGGAACCATATATATATATAATTTTAAGTAGGGAACTGTGAGAAAAAAATAAATACTTGTATGGTTTTTTTTTTTTTTTTTTTCTAAATTTGATGCATAAATCAACTATGTAACTATGTATCCCGCTTCTAACTTTCAATATACATGTCAAGCACTATTTACAAGTACATATGTGTTTGCTTACTTAAAAATGATTATGTACTAATATGTGCCCTCATATACATATTGTCATTTAAGTGAAATTGTGTCCAACTTGCCTAAGGCAGTAATAGAGATTTCATAAGTAAGCAAGTAAGCAACACGTTACACATGTAATAGTATCAACCCAGGACAAGTAGGATCATGATGAGCGGTAGCGGCGACAAGTATCATAGAGGAGGTGAAAGTGATAAGTTATCCATGGATCAAACATCAATCGGGCGCAAGAGCTTTGACGTGGGAGATGTGGCGAAAGTTTGATCTAAACCGTTTTCGGTGATGTTTTGTAGTTTTTGGTTTTATTTTGATCTTGTTCTGGTGTACATATGGGGTTGTATGTGTTTGTGTCTGCATCTTGCAGATTTTGGTGAGGTAAAAGTTTAGTTGGCCGTTAAAAAAAATCATGATGCGCAATATAAACATCTTTAGTTAGGTTCATATGAAAGAAAAAGATAATATATAATTGAGTAACATTCAATAGATTAAATTCATTTATTAAGGATATGTATCAATTATCATTAATCCATTAAATTGTAGACTAATACCAACTATATTAAATGTTAATCAATGTTATCATTGGAAATCAACTCATAGTAAATAATCGTCCTTCTCAACATAAATGAGACGGTTTATTTTGAACTACTTAAAAAGAATATTAAATACTAAAACATGTGACTAAAATCATGAATGGATACTATAAACAAACATAATAGTTTGGATAGCATTTTAGGCATGCATAAATGTCCAAAGCCAAAATTTGAACTGGGTGGTTATCGGGTGCACTGGTTCAAAAAATGAACAGTACTGGGAAGTTATTTTTCTTCCAAGATTTCATTTACCAAAAAAAGTTTATGTTGTGTGCCAAGTAAATGTGTGCGTGATGTTGACTAAGGTGGTGTTTGTTTTTCTGAAAAAGATCCGCGGAGGCTCTTCTGTCTGCGCCGTATAGACCATGCCCAGACATTACAATTTGCAGACTGTTTGTTTTTCCGAAGACATTTCATTAAAAAACGTTTGTGCGAGCTCTTCTTGGTGCAGACTTGGTGCAACACCACCGTCCACCACCCACCACCACCGTCTACCACCACCACCACTACCCACCATCCACGTCTACCACCCACCACCGTTGTCCACCACCACCACCACGCACCGTCCACGTCCACCACCCACCACCACCATCCACCACAGTGACGACAGCTTGAACGTCTAGGGGCCGACGGTGACGAACCAGCGGAAATGGTGTGGAGGGGCGGCGCCGGGGCTTGACAGGGTGGGGACGTCTCCCATACCGTGTAGCCTAAGGGACAATTGCATATTTCCTCTTAAAAAACTGCTTAATTGCGTATTTACCCAACTTAAAATTGCATATATCCCCTTTCTTAACTATTAAAATTGCATATATCCTCTTTCTTAACTAATAAAATTGCAAATTTACCCATTTTGATTTATTTCATTAAAAACAAGTTATATAATGAATTTTTTACCCTTATTTTTACTAAAACTTAAAAATACATATTTATTCATTTTTACTAGTTTTTGTAGAGTTTTACTAGTTTAGCGGTTTATTTGAGTGTTTAAGTTTTAGTAAAAAATAATAAATATGTATAGCGCTTATTACATCAATCCAACCGCATCCCCATTAATCGCTAATGGAATTGGCAACCACACATTCACTTAAATATTCTTTCTAAATTTCTCTCAAGTTTCTCTCTATTTTCTTTGATTACATCAGTTTACTACTCCATAATCATAATTTCAAGCTTCATAATTTGTTAGAGGTGTAAATCATGATATTACCTTCTTCACGAATTAGCTGTTGTGGTTCCAACCATTATTTGTTGGCCAAAGAAAATAGGAGGAAAACTAGAAAGCAATTTAGAAGGGTTATTAGATTATTTTTTCTGCATATTCTCATTACCAAAACAAAACCACTTAAATAGGAATTACATGGAACCAAATAACCGATACCCCCTACTCCTTTATTTTGAGATCATGGAACATCAACTAGTCCTGAGAATTGTAAAACAAAATACTAAAATAATAAAACATGACAATTAAATAACATGTGTCATTCACATGGAGTTGTTTGTATGAATGAGATCCATGTGAACATTGCGGGTACGTATCATTAGCTTGCTTTGATTGGTTCTTTCCAAAAGTGTTTTAAGTAACCGTTGGTGTTCATCAAGTGCTAATCTCAAATGTCAAGAGACCAGTGAAAACAATTCTAAAACTCAAATTTTTATCTCTTTCTTCTACATTTGTCTAGGGTTTACAAACCCGTTTCTGTCTTTTGTCAAAATCATTTTACACATACTTTTTTTTTCTGAAAAGTGAACTTCATTAGAAACAAACCGGCCCAAAACCAGGCCGGCACCAACACAGCAGACAACTACATTAATACAAATGTACACCAACTCTCCCACGTAACATTTCTATGCTTCGACCTATTGGAGAACCATAAAAAACCTAAAGCCTTGATCTCGCTTGTGATATTCTCGATTCTAGCCGGCTTACCCGCGAATTTCATCTCATTCCTATTTTACACATACTATTAATCTGTGTTGGTTCTTATATTGAAGTCCTTTCATTATGAAATAAAATCATTTGGGTGTCATAGTGTTAATTAAAAGTCTTTATTTTAGGATAGTAAAAGAAATATAATTCTTAATTACCATGTGAAAACGTTGTTGGAGAATTGATTGCATCTTAATTTGATTGGCAGTTTGAATAAACACAGTAGGTGTTCCATAGGAATCTTGATTCTCATTTTCCTTCTTTTAATGCCCTTTACCTTTTACATGGAAACTATCAAACAATATTATACCATGTTGTTAAGAATATCATTGCTTTTTCTTTTTTTTCTTAATTTTATTTGAGAATCACATCCTTTAATATGAAAGCTATAAAAAATGTATCTTTGCAACTACAATATACACTACTGAATATAAAGTCTCAATGTATAAGTATAAGATTAATTTATGAAGTTTTATATATGTAGATGGGTGTGTAGTTGGGAAAGTGGGAGAGTAAATGGAATGAGTATCTATATATGGGACCTCTGGAAGACCAAAAGGCAATTAAAGAGAGCTTGTTTGAATTCGACACAAAACATTAATCCTGTAACAGTAAAAGTAGTTCAGCTTCAGAGCTATTATAAAATATAGTGACAGTGGGCACATGAAGTTTCCTGCAATAGTAATACCATTGCCAGCCTACACTACACACTCCTACTTACCTGCCCTATTTAACATCCTTCTAATTTTTTATTTTTGTTTCTATTCACATGGTTGTACGTGTATATTCCGAATTAAGTGGATTGATACGTAAATATAATATATATTGTGGATTCTGTGAGGTAGTGAGGAGCAGAAGGTGATGCAACATTACCACTCTGCTCAGCCAACTTTTCGTTATATTTTTTATTTTGCGTGTATACATGCAAGATGAGTTTTTCCCCTGTACTAAAATCTATTATAACAAAAACACAGCGGGCGGGAAACTAGAAGAGTATAGAGAACACAAGTGTATCATGGGTTATCGCTATTATATATTAGAACTATAATGTATTCTTTTAACGGTAAACTAACATACTTATAAATAGCACCACCTCTAGAATAGATGGGAGACAACTTACCACCAGATCATAGATCATGTACTTTGAAAATAACTCTATAATGGGTTACTAGAACTATAATGTATTGCTACTTGTAGAACCACTAAATATTATAATATATTCATGGTGAATAAAATAAATTGTAAATGTATATATATAGAGAGGACGGATCCAGTGCGAAGCGAAATATATAATGTGAAGCTTACAAAGTTGTGATATAATTACGCACCACGTGTTTATATTTATGTGACATGTAACAACGAATTCTCGTAAACCTTTTTATAATGTTCCATTTGACGTATACTACGACTGCTCCTGTAGCAATTTTTTTTGAACGACAAATTTAGGGGCTGTTTGGTAGCCCCTTAATGATCATTCAGATGTTACCTCTTAATGGTTTAAAACCTCTGAATGAATAAGAGGTAACCTCAAGTCTGAATGGTTAAGAGGTAACCTCTGAATGGTAAATCATCACATGTCACATTCTTCTACCTTCTCATTAGTAAAATTTTTAATGGTTCCATTAAGAGGTAGCCTCTTAATGACCATTCAGAGGCTACCAAACAGCCCCTTAGACCATTCAGAGGCTACCAAACAGCCCCTTAGATCACTGACAGACCACTGGAGATTTATCATGTCACCAATGGAAGCACCCGATCATATCAATCTCCACTAGGCATACACCAATTCAGGAGGAAACCCAATAACTCTAGGGAAAAACCCCGATGGAAATCGAACCCAAACCTAATGGTCTTTAAGACATATCACACCCAAAAGTATCACTAGACTATAATGTCATAGGCAACAACAAATATTTAAGTGTTTTTTCATGTACAAAATAGTCCCAAACTCACCTTCATTAATTAATCAATACAACATACTCAATTAACTAATCATATATAGAAAAAAGAACATATCCCACCCATGTGTTAGCTATTCAATCCATATTCATTTACAAAGGAATGCATATAATCATCTTAGCATTTGTGCAACATCAACAAAAGGGTCATTATATCGAGATTTATCATAAATTTCTCTCTTTTTGACCGGACGGAACTCCTTTGCTCGACGATGACGAAGCAATCCGGTTAGCAAGTGAAGTTTAATCGTTTCACTCTTAGTTAGTGATCCTTGATATAACCTTTCTTCCTATCGGGATAGTCGGTCTCATCCATTCGCGGGGTGTTTGGCGGGAAACGGTCGCTTCGTCTTCTTCCTTTTTCTTGGTCCATGGCGGGGAACGTTTCGAAGTTCTATGTGGCCAACATCCCTGAGGGTTGTAGACCATGGGATTTGGCATCTTTTTTAGGTAATCATGGGGAGATTGCTGGATCCTTTATTGCGAAGAAAAGAAATAAGGAAGGCCTGAAATTTGGTTTTGTGAGCTTCAAAGGGGTCAAAGATTGGAAAGAATTGGAAAGGAACTTGCAGGGCCTTAAGCTGGGGGGATTCAAGCTTATGATAAACCGAGCTAAGTTTGCGAAAGAAAACGTTGTGGTAGAAGAACCTCGGAAACCCGCTGCCAAGCCTGTGCAGTCTGGGTATGTTTCGGAGGAGAATAGGAATATTCGGAAGAACGCTTTTTTCGGAATGGCTATTCATATTCGTCGGCCCTTATGAACAATATGGGGTCTTCCTCGAGTGAGTTTGGTCAAGAGCCCGGACAGGAGTCGACGGTAGAAGTCCACAGCGAGACGAGTGCTTTCTTTGATTTGCATGGAAGAGCGGTGGTGGGGTGAAAGATATTGATACTTTGATCAGTCTAAAGGAGCTTTTTCGTTCGAATAAGGTCCCTGATTTCAAGTTCCACTACATGGGAGGTTTAAACATTCTGGTAGTTTTTGACGACATTATAGACGCATCCGATTTTGTTCTTAATATCCAGCTTTGGAAGGATTGGTTTGATTCTCTTGATGTATGGTCTGGTCAAATATTGGCATACGAGAGAATAGCATGGTTGAAGTTTCATGGTGTTCCCCTTCATTTAGCGGAAAATAAAGTTTTCAACGATGTTGCGGCTCTGTTCGGGAAAGTGATTAAAGGGTCTCAACTTTCGTCTTCTGATTGGGATATGTCTTCCTCCTGTGTGGGAGTTTTAGTGGATACGGGGGCAAGAATTTCTGGTTCAACAACGATTGTTTGGAGGAACAAAAAGTTTAAAGTGTGGGTGATGGAAGAACTTGATGACTGGAAACCGGATTGCTTGTTCGTAGATGAGCCGGTTGAGAATCTCATTAATCAAGAGACTGATCAGGTAGATGAGGAGGAGCACGTCGGAGAGGAGGAGAACATGGATTCGGAAGATTCGAGTGATGAATATGGGGGTTCCTCAGACGAGTCGGACGGTGAGCCGACAGATTTGAACGGAAATCAGGAAGCTTTGCCGCCGGAATCTTCTCCTCCGGTTAGTGGTAACGAACAGATGGATTTTTTTAATGAAGGCGGCGCTTTTAATGATCCTGTCCTAGGTAACTCAAACGATGTCGAGTCGCTTCAGGAACCTTTTTTGGAAAGTGTTTTTGGAAAAAGAGGTGGGGACATAGGTAATAATAACGGGGTTGACATTGGGAAGACTTTTCTCTCTCTTCGGTAAGGCCAGATTTTATTTTGGGCAGGCCCACTAAAGGGGCTAGAAGACACAAGCCCAGGAAAGTAAAGTTATCCAGAGGTGCTAACTCTAGCCCAGGTTCGGATCAGCGGCCCAGAAAACGGCCTCGTGAAGATAAGGAATTTTCTTTTGATTTAAATAAAAAAGCAGATACCCCTTTTGATGAAACCAGTGCTGGGGATTTGTAACACCCCGAAAATATAAATCCTTATATTAGAATTCCAATGAAATAACAAACAAGAATTTACCAACTAGGAACTTAACCTAGTTAAATTTAAGTCTTGAAATAGTTCATAACATAGTTAAGATATTCAAACTTAAAGGAAAATCATAGTAGAGGGGTTAAACTTGTCAAATATGAAAGATAATCACTAATAGTAACAAAATCAAACCAAACACACAAAACTTGTGTGTCTGGTCGACCAGGAGGAAAGGGGGCGACACAGGGGTTTTCTCCAACCCTAGCTTCACATCAAAATCTACTAAATTGAAGCCTCAAATCTGTTTCAAATCGAATTCTAAACATGAATTAGTGGTCACCTCGTCATAGGGATCAAAAGGTATGTATAATTTTGATATTTTGCTCCACCATGAATTCTAGGTTAATGGTGAAGAGCTGAAATTGAACCTAGATATGTCATGCATGAAGGAATCTGGAAGTAATATGTTGTTTAGGATTAAACCCTAGATGATAAATTGTGAAAATCATTGCATGTTACTTGAGGAAATTATAATCACCATTGTAGGTGATTTATGATAGTGTAAAGACTAGACAAGTACTAGGATTATGAATTTTAATCTAGAGAAAAGCTGAATGGTATGATGAAATTCAGCTAATTTGAATGTTTAAAGGAGTACAAATGGCTTAATTATAGTGAAATTAGATGTTAAATTGCAAGTCTTGAACTTAGCAATAATTGTAAAAAAACCTGACTCGTTAGGTGTTCGTTGAAATGCCTAATCGAAGAGTTAAATGTTAGAATAGAAGGAAAACGCAGAATTTATCATGACTCATAATGATGTGATTATGGTCATGGAAAGATTTCTAAAAAGGTTGTAAAACTGAATTTTCTAGGCAAAGAGTCCGGATCATCAAGCGGACAAGCCGGAGGGAATTCACGGGGGAAAGGCGTGCTCTAGAGGTAAGAAATTACCATTTCGTTACATTATGAATTAATTGATAGTTTTATGTTATAGTTTCGAAAACATGGTAAACAAGATAGTTTAATATATCACGGAAGTGACCTTCGTCTTAATCAAGTGAGACGGGTCAAAACAATTGTTAGAAATTTGATGTTTGTATTACATTGTTGATGATTAACTCTTGGTATCTAAACGGGTCAAATAATCGAGTGAAACATGATTTATACTCCGGAATATGATGGATTGTGCTATGATTTTTGGTTAATATTTATCACATTATTAGAAATATTAGAATTGATGTAATGGGTTGATTTAAGGTAAATTACAAGATTTGGTTTGAATGAGGTGAACTAAACAAACAAGACATTGATTTCCAGGACCTACCGTAAATTACGGTAATACTGTAATTTACGGTAAGGGTCAAACATGTTACGGTGAATGTCTCCTGGTTTACGGTGACCAGAAACCTTCAGGGTTCACCGTAAATTACGGTGATACCGTAATTTACGGTGGAATCAGAATAGTTGTTTTGTTTTTATCATTTCAAATGTGATGTTCAACCTCGGAATTATATTATACAATAACATTAAAACTAATGTTTTTAATGGTTTTAAATCTTAGGTAAATTGGCAATTCTTACGGATGGCGATCAAGTGATTAATGAAGAACCGAACACTACATGTCTAAGCTTCCGCTATGTTTGAATCTTTAAAACGTTTGTGTAAGGGATGTAAACATGTTTTGAACATCTTTTTAAATGTTTCAACTTAGTTATTAGTTCACAAATTTTGATGTAAGTTATGAACTTTGATAATGAAAGTCAGGTTTTGTAAACAATATTTTACTAGAAATGATACAAACTATTATAAATATCAAGGGTATAACTTAGGGTGTTACAAGTTGGTAATCAGAGCTCAAGGTTGTCAATAAGTGTTCGGTTCAAGCTTGATCGATCGTCTGGTAAGAATTAACTTATTTTGTTAATAAATTAAGTATTACGTATAGAATGAGAAATGAATAAATATGCATGAAAATGAAAAGAGTGTGTATAAGCTCACTCAAAAACAAGAAATGCATGAAACAAGAATTACTAAATCAAGTTACGAACTTGATTAAATTGAAACAAGAATTACTAAATCAAGTTACGAACTTGATTAAATTGAAACAAGAATTACTAAATCAAGTTACGAACTTGATTAAATTGAAACAAGAATGACTAAATCAAGTTACGAACTTGATTGAATTGAAACAAGAATGATTAAATCGAGTTATGAACTTGATTAAATCAAAACAAGTAAAGCATGTGTTATAAATGGAATGTTTAATAATCTATGTAAACATTTCAGAAATCGAGATGGCTGATGGAGGTAATGATAATGCGGTGCCAAGAGTCACCGAACAAATGAAAGAAGTGATTGCCGAAGAGGTTGGAAAGGCGATCGAAAACAGTTTGTCGGGCTTTATTGATAAAATTCAAAACACAGTTTTATCAATAGTGGAAGGGAGAATCAAGAAATTGGAAGATGATTCCAATTCAACAAAGGAAAAGCATGGTGGACGAAAGCCTTGTTCATACAAGGAATTCATGGCTTGTAAAGCACCAATATATAATGGGGAGGTTGATCCAATCGTGTGCCAACGATGGCTAAGTGACATTGAAGGAGTATTCGAGAGAACTCATTGTGATGAAAATGACTACGTAGCTTATGGTACGGGTCAATTAAGAGGCCAAGCGAAAGACTGGTGGGATAACAAAAAGAAGGAGATTGGAAGTGAAGTAGCTAAGGCCATGACTTGGGAGGAGTTTAAGACGCCGTTTCTTAAACACCATAGTCCCAAGGCGGTCATAAATAAAATCAAGGAAGAGTTCATGCAACTCAGACACAAAGGTGAATCCATAGACAAGATCACGGGGATGTTTATGGACAAGATGAAGTTCTGTGATGATTTGATAACGAAGGAAGAGCAAAAGGTCTATTATTATTATAACATGCTAAGCGCGGAATATAGAGAGTTCATAACCCCTTCAAAGTACGAGACCCTTACCGAGATTGTCAATGCTGCTCGGGAAAGGGAGATTGAATTGAAGAAGAGTATAGAACGGGGAGAACGAAGGGCACAAGATGTAAATCCAAGCCCTGCCAAGAAAGCAAGAACGAATGAATCAGCAAAGAAATCAGATGCTAAAGGTAGTACATCAGGTTGCAAAATTTGTGGGAAGAATCATAAGGGCGAATGTCGTTACAAGGATAAGCCTTGTCCCATATGCAAGAAAACGGGACATATGGCTATGTCATGCCCGGAGAAAGTGACGGTTTGTTACAACTGTTATCGAACGGGTCACAAGAAGTCGGAATGCCCGGAACTGGTTGGAAAGAAGGATGGGCAAGAACCGAAAGGTGAAGCCCCGAAAGCAAAGGCAAGATCTTTCCAACTAACTGCCGCAGAAGCAAAGGTTGAACCTGACGTGGTCTCAGGTATATTTGTTGTAAATTCAATTCCTGCACACGTGTTATTTGATACGGGTGCGAATAAATCCTTTGTTTCATATGGACTTATTCGACATCCTTCATTTATTCTAACAAAATTACCTGTGCCTTTAGAAGTAGAGATAGGTAATAACAAAAGCTTTATTGTTTGTGATGTATGTGAAAATTGTAAACTGAGCATCGACGATGAAGAATATTCGATAAATTTAATCCCTATGTCAATGGGAGAATTTCAAGTCGTCGTTGGGATGGATTGGCTATCTCGACACCATGCAAAGGTCGTGTGCTTCCGTAAAGATATAAAACTAACATCTCCGAGCGGGAAACACGTCACCATTTATGGCGAAAAAGGAGGCAACCCCATAGTATGCTCAATGTTGAAAGCTCACAAGTTAATGAAGCGAGGATGCAAGGCATTCATAATATACGCTAATGAGCCCGAGAAAGAATCACGAAAGATTGGAGATGTATCGGTAGTACGAGATTATGAAGATGTTTTTCCGGGAGATTTATCGGGGATACCGCCTGAACGGGAAGTAGAGTTCGGGATCGAATTGATTCCGGGCGCGAAACCCGTAGAAAAAGCCCCGTACCGACTTGCACCGTCGGAACTACAAGAGTTGATGTCCCAAATCCAAGACCTGCTTGACAAGGGATTCATAAGGCCGAGTGTGTCTCCTTGGGGCGCACCGATATTGTTCGTGAGAAAGAAAGACGGGAGCATGCGTATGTGTATTGATTACCGGGAGTTAAACAAACTCACGGTAAAGAACCGATACCCGCTCCCGAGGATAGATGATTTATTCGACCAACTACAAGGTGCGAATTGGTTTTCCAAAATTGACCTTAGATCGGGGTATCATCAACTAAAGGTCAAAGAAGAAGATGTGCCGAAGACGGCTTTCCGCACAAGATACGGACATTACGAATTTCTCGTGATGTCATTTGGGCTAACAAATGCGCCCGCGGATTTCATGGACCTCATGAACCGGGTTTGCAAGCCAATGTTGGATAAGTCGGTCATCGTGTTTATCGATGATATCTTGGTGTATTCGAAAAGTGAAGCCGAACACGCACGCCACTTACAAGAAGTGTTAGAGACACTTAGACGAGAGAAGCTTTATGCAAAATTTTCTAAATGTGCCTTTTGGTTACGAGAGGTACAATTTCTCGGTCATGTCATAAGTGCCGATGGAGTTTTGGTGGATCCGTCAAAGATAGAGGCGGTGTCAAAATGGAATCCCCCGAAGAACCCTTCTGAAATTAGAAGCGTTTTGGGGCTTGCTGGATATTATAGGAGATTCATTCAAGATTTCTCCAAGATTGCATCGCCGCTAACAAAGCTAACCCAAAAGAAAGCAAAGTTTGTTTGGGGAGTCGATCAAGAAAAAGCGTTTCGGACGCTAAAAGAAAGGCTAACTCAAGCTCCGGTACTGACATTGCCGGACGGAGTCGAAGACATGGTGGTTTATTCGGATGCTTCATTATCGGGGCTCGGTTGCTTGTTGATGCAACGGGGCAAGGTAATAGCCTATGCCTCGAGACAATTGAAGATACACGAGAAGAAATACCCCACGCACGATCTCGAGCTGGCAGCGGTGGTATTTGCATTAAAAATATGGAGGCATTACTTGTATGGGGTAAAATGCACCATATTCACCGACCACAAGAGCTTGAAATACTTCTTCAATCAGAAGGAGTAAAATATGCGACAAAGGCGATGGTTGGAAACGGTGAAAGACTATGATTGTGAGATACATTATCACCCCGGAAAGGCAAATGTGGTAGCGGACGCTCTGAGCAAAAAAGCGGATTATGTCCCGATACGAGTACGATCGATGCAACTCGTGGTAACCTCGGGTATACTTGAACATATTCGAGAGGCGCAATTAGACGCAGTGAAAGAAGAGAATTGGAAGAAAGAAAGAATAATTGGTCAACTGAAAGATTTGTCGGATGGGAATCACGGATTAAAGACTCGATCCGGAAGGATATGGGTCCCGCATACCTGTGGAGTGAAGGCGCTTCTACTTAACGAAGCTCATAAATTCCGTTATTCGATTCATCCGGGTGCAACCAAGATGTACAATGATTTGAAACAAAATTATTGGTGGCCCGGAATGAAGAGGGACGTGGCGAAATATGTGGAAAAATGCTTGACATGTTTGCAAGTCAAGGCGGAGCACCAGAAACCATACGGCAAACTTCAACCGTTAGAAATTCCGGTTTGGAAATGGGAACATATTACAATGGACCTGTTAACCAAGTTGCCTAAGACAAATCGTGGTTTTGATGCCATATGGGTAGTGGTGGATAGATTGACGAAAAGTGCTCACTTCATTCCGATTCGTGAGACTTATACGTCAGAAAAGATGTCAGAAGTTTATACCAATGAAATCATAGCACGTCATGGGGTGCCGGTGTCCATCGTGTCTGATAGGGATACCCGGTTTACTTCGAATTTCTGGCGTGATTTCCAATAGCAAATGGGGACCAAATTGTTCATTAGCACTGCGTACCATCCTCAAACTGATGGACAGAGTGAAAGAACAATACAAACATTGGGGGACATGCTACGGGCGTGTATAATCGACTTTGGAGGCAGTTGGGATGTTCACCTACCGTTAGTCGAGTTTTCATATAACAACAGTTACAAATCTAGTATTAAGATGGCACCATACGAAATGCTTTATGGTAGGAAGTGTCGAACCCCGGTATGTTGGGGTGAAGTGGGTCCACGTGAAGTCGCCCACCAAGATATAGTACGAGCCACGAATGAAAAGATCGATATTGTTCGGGCACACTTGAAAGCGGCTCAAGACAGGCAAAAGGCGTATGTTGACAAAAGGAAAAGGCCAATCGAATTCCAAGTTGGTGACATGGTTATGCTAAAAGTTTCCCCATGGAAGGGTGTTATTAGATTCAGAAAAAGGGGGAAACAAAGCCCAAGGTTTATTGGGCCATTTAAAATTATCGGGAAAGTTGGCAAGGTAGCTTACCGTCTTGAATTACCGGAGGAGTTAAGTAGAATCCATGGCACGTTCCACGTGTCACAACTAAGAAAGTGCTTAGCGGACGAAACGGACTATATTCATTACGATGATATCGAAGTGGATAATAGTTTGAATTATGCGGTGAGACCGGTGGAGATTTTGGACCGAAAGGTCAAACATCTACGAAATAAACAAATTGATCAAGTCAAAGTCAAATGGGAGCATAGGAAAGGTTCGGACACTACGTGGGAGTCCGAAGAGGAGATGCGACGTCTTCACCCTACTTTATTTGGTACGTAATTCGGTTTCGGGGACGAAACCCTTTTTAAGGGGGGTGAACTTGTAACACCCCGAAAATATAAATCCTTATATTAGAATTGCAATGAAATAACAAACAAGAATTTACCAACTAGGAACTTAACCTAGTTAAATTTAAGTCTTGAAATAGTTCATAACATAGTTAAGATATTCAAACTTAAAGGAAAATCATAGTAGAGGGGTTAAACTTGTCAAATATGAAAGATAATCACTAATAGTAACAAAATCAAACCAAACACACAAAACTTGTGTGTCTGGTCGACCAGGAGGAAAGGGGGCGACACAGGGGTTTTCTCCAACCCTAGCTTCACATCAAAATCTACTAAATTGAAGCCTCAAATATGTTTCAAATCGAATTCTAAACATGAATTAGTGGTCACCTCGTCATAGGGATCAAAAGGTATGTATAATTTTGATATTTTGCTCCACCATGAATTCTAGGTTAATGGTGAAGAGCTGAAATTGAACCTAGATATGTCATGCATGAAGGAATCTGGAAGTAATATGTTGTTTAGGATTAAACCCTAGATGATAAATTGTGAAAATCATTGCATGTTACTTGAAGAAATTATAATCACCATTGTAGGTGATTTATGATAGTGTAAAGACTAGACAAGTACTAGGATTATGAATTTTAATCTAGAGAAAAACTGAATGGTATGATGAAATTCAGCTAATTTGAATGTTTAAAGGAGTACAAATGGCTTAATTATAGTGAAATTAGATGTTAAATTGCAAGTCTTGAACTTAGAAATAATTGTAGAAAAACCTGACTCGTTAGGTGTTCGTTGAAATGCCTAATCGAAGAGTTAAATGTTAGAATAGAAGGAAAACGCAGAATTTATCATGACTCATAATGATGTGATTATGGTCATGGAAAGATTTCTAAAAAGGTTGTAAAACTGAATTTTCTAGGCAAAGAGTCCGGATCATCAAGCGGACAAGCCGGAGGGAATTCACGGGGGAAAGGCGTGCTCTAGAGGTAAGAAATTACCATTTCGTTACATTATGAATTAATTGATAGTTTTATGTTATAGTTTCGAAAACACGGTAAACAAGATAGTTCAATATATCACGGAAGTGACCTTCGTCTTAATCAAGTGAGACGGGTCAAAACAATTGTTAGAAATTTGATGTTTGTATTACATTGTTGATGATTAACTCTTGGTATCTAAACGGGTCAAATAATCGAGTGAAACATGATTTATACTCCGGAATATGATGGATTGTGCTATGATTTTTGGTTAATATTTATCACATTATTAGAAATATTAGAATTGATGTAATGGGTTGATTTAAGGTAAATTACAATATTTGGTTTGAATGAGGTGAACTAAACAAACAAGACATTGATTTCCAGGACCTACCGTAAATTACGGTAATACCGTAATTTACGGTAAGGGTCAAACATGTTACGGTGAATGTCTCCTGGTTTACGGTGACCAGAAACCTTCAGGGTTCACCGTAAATTACGGTGATACCGTAATTTACGGTGGAATCAGAATAGTTGTTTTGTTTTTATCATTTCAAATGTGATGTTCAACCTCGGAATTATATTATACAATAACATTAAAACTAATGTTTTTAATGGTTTTAAATCTTAGGTAAATTGGCAATTCTTACGGATGGCGATCAAGTGATTAATGAAGAACCGAACACTACATGTCTAAGCTTCCGCTATGTTTGAATCTTTAAAACGTTTGTGTAAGGGATGTAAACATGTTTTGAACATCTTTTTAAATGTTTCAACTTAGTTATTAGTTCACAAATTTTGATGTAAGTTATGAACTTTGATAATGAAAGTCAGGTTTTGTAAACAATATTTTACTAGAAATGATACAAACTATTATAAATATCAAGGGTATAACTTAGGGTGTTACAGGATTCTAATAGAGACAAAGTTCCCAATTTGGAGGCCTTCGTCGTTCCTGTTGAGATTTCAGCGGCGGATCCCCATCTTCAGATCAGAGAAGGATCGAGTTCAGGTAGAGAGGATGGAGATGCTCTCGCTGTTATCGAGGTAAATGCTCATGTCATTTCTCCTGTTGAAAATGAAGTCTGTGCTACTGTTAATTTGGGGAAAATGGTGGGGGTCAATCTTGAAAATCACATCGATTTGGTTCGTGAGTCTGTTAGAAGAGAAGGTATTAATGTGGTGGATCCATGAATTTTTTGTCTATTAATTTGCGTGGATTAGCAGGGGAGGTTAAAGCTAATTGGGTTAGAGATATTCGCTTAGCTAATAAGATTAGTGTGGTTCCTATTCAAGAAACGATGGTTGCTTCTGTCTCCAACTCGGCGGTTACGAGACTATGGGGTAATAGTAATTTTGAGTGTATTTCCTCTGCTTCTGAAGGATCGTCTGGTGGCCTTTTCTGGATTTGGGACCCTAAGGTCATTTAGATCGAGTCTTGGATTCAGGAAAGGTTTTATTTGGTGATAAAAGGTTCGGTTTTGGGAAGTGGTGATCCAATTAATCTAATTAATGTGTATGCTCCTCAAAGTCCGTCGGCCAAATCACTTCTTTTGGGGAGAGCTTTCCAACGTTATTGATTCGGCCTTGGGGCAGTGGATTGTAGTCGGGGATTTTAATGCGGTTCGTTCTAATGAGGAAAGGAAAAACTCAAGGTTCAAACAGGTTTGTGCGGACAACTTCAATAATTTTATTGCCAATAATGAGTTGTGTGAGTATCCGATGCAGGGCAGAATGTTTACTTGTATTAGAGACAATGGAAAAAAGCTCAGTAAATTAGATCGTTTCTTGGTGTGCCCCGAATTTTTCTCCAAATGGCCATCGGCTTGTGTTAGAGCCCTGTCGAACAGATATTCTGATCACTGCCCCATCATTTTGGAGTTGGTTAGTCTTAATTTTGGCCAGCGTCCTTTCAGAATTTTTAACTCGTGGATCGGTAAACAAGGTTTTGAGGAAACAGTCTTATCGGCTATAGAAGGGTCTCAGGTTTCCGACCCTCCGGATGTGTTCCTCATGTCGAAGCTGGCTCAAATCAGGTCTGCCCTTAAAACTTGGAGGGATGACTTTATGTCTAAAGAAAATGAGAGTGAAAAAGTGGCTCTTTCGGAGTTAGAGAAATTGGAAGAGGATATGGAAGAGAGGGACCTCTCGGAAGAAGAAGAAGAGTGGATCTTATCGGAAAACAGAAAAATTATTCAAGACATCGATTATAGAAAAAGAGCAGATATCAAGCAAAGAGGACGTGTGAAGTGGGCTATGGATGGTGACGAGAACACTAAGTTTTCCCATGCTTTGGTTAATAAGAGGAAGGCTATTAACAACATACACGGTCTCAATATAGAAGGTGAGTGGTTTACTAAACCGTCTTTGATTAAAAAAAAGATTTTTTCTTTCTTTCGCGAGAAATTTAAAGAAAAGATAAAGATCAGGCCGAACTTGCTATGCAATAATATAAAAAAAAAAATTCGGAAGCTGATAGCTGTATTTTAGTTGAGCCTTTCTCTGAATCGGAAATTAAAAATGCCGTTTTTGATTGTGGGGATGATCGGTCTCCAGGTCCGGATGGTTTTAATTTCAGATTTATCAAGCATTTTTGGGAAATTTTCAAAGAAGATTTTGTTAGAATCTTCGCGTGGTTTTATGAGCACGGTGTGATCAATGACGGATGTGGGGCATCGTTTATTGCTCTTATCGCTAAAATTCCCGATCCGGTTTCCTTAAATAACCATCGTCCGATTAATTTGGTCGGGGTTATTAGCAAGGTTATTTCTAAAGTTATGGCTAACAGGATGAGGTTGGTTCTGGAGAGTGTGATTTCTGATTCTCAGTCCGCTTTTTTAAAAGGTAGATTCATCCTGGACGGTTCGCTCATCATCAACGAGCTTATCTCATGGATCAAAAAGAGTAAATTAAAGGCGTTTTTCCTGAAGATTGACTTTGAAAAGGCATACGATAACGTCAATTGGAACTTTGTTGTCAGTATTCTCTACCAAATGAGCTTTCCTAATTTGTGGTGCAAATGGGTTTTGGGGATTCTTAAGTCAGCTTCTTCGTCCGTTCTAGTCAACGGAGCTCGTACGTTCCTCTTTAGATGTGAGAAAGGTATGAGACAGGGAGATCCGCTATCCCCGTTTCTTTTCCTTGTTGTCATGGAGGCCCTTTCATGTATGATTAATAGTGCTAGAAATGCTGAGTTGATCAAAGGTATTGTTATTCCTAATAATGGGCCGGTTATTACGCATCTGTTGTATGCGGACGATTCTATTGTGGTGGGTGAATGGTCCAAGCCGGAAGTGGTTAATATAGTTCGAGTGCTCAGGTGCTTCTACTTGTGCTCAAGCCTCAAAATTAACATTGAAAAATCCAATTTATATGGTATCAGGGTGGAGGAGGAGGATATCAGTGCCATGGCTAGCGAGGTGGGTTGTAGACCGGATGTTCTTCCGTTCAAATATCTTGGGCTTAAAGTGGGTGCGAATATGAACCGTATTAGCAACTGGCAGCCCGTGTACGATATTTTCCATAGCCGGTTGGACAAATGGAAATCGAACTTGCTCTCTATTGGTGGAAGAGTTGTTATTATCAAATCCGTCATGGAGAGCTTACCTTGTTATTATTTTTCTCTTTACAAAGCTCCTAAGAAGGTGATACAAGACTTGGAGTCTATGATTAAAAAGTTTTTATGGGGCGGTTCTATCGAAGATAGGAAGACTCATTGGGTCGCTTGGGACCGAGTGTCGATGCATAAAAAGGATGGGGGTTTGGGGCTTAACAAGTTATCGGATATGAATATTTCGCTTCTCTCAAAATGGGGTTGGCGTTACAAAAATGAAGCTAACTGCTTTTGGATAAAAATCATTGCTGCCTTACACTACAATCGGATGGGCTGGGAAGGGTTTCCGATGAAGAAATCTCTGAGTGGTGTTTGGAGTAATATAGTTAAAGTTCTGATCCACTGTAAAACCGAAGGTAATTTTCTCAGGAATTATATGCAGGGAGTTGTCGGTAGTGGAGAAAAAATTTAGTTTTGGCTTGATCCATGGATCATTGCTGAACCTCTGAAGCTGGGGTTTCCTGATCTATTCAGAATTGAGGCGGAGAAAAAATGTTTCGTGGCGGACAGGGTTCTAAGTTCGGGTTCGGTATTCTCTTGGCACTAGAAATCCGTTTTATCGGATAATGTTTTGTTATCAGATCTGCAACAGCTCTGCAGCCTGCTCGAGTTAGTTCAGATGGTCGATAGAGAAGACAAATGGAGGTGGTCTTCGCACAGGGAAGGTATTTTTTTCAGTTAAATCGGTGAAGAGTCTATGTTATTCGGATAGGACTGCTAGCCATAATTTTGTCATGGAGTGGAGCGACTGGGTTCTTGATAAATGTAATATCCATTTGTGGAGAGTAGGGGTGTTCAAAAAAATCCGAATCCGAAACCGAATCCGAAATATCCGAAAACCCGTATCCGAAATTTCGGATATCCGAAAATCGGATAATCCGAAAATTCGGATTCGGATTCGGATAGTGATTTTGAGAATTTTCGGATATTCGGATTATCCGAAAATATCCGAAAATTTAATTATTTTTTTTCGGATATCCGAATATCCGAAAATATCCGAAGTATCCGAAAAATATCCGAAGTATCCGAAAAATATCCGAAATATCCGAAAAAATATCCGAAATATCCGAAAAATATCCGAAGTATCCGAAAAATATCCGAAATATCCGAAAAAAATATCCGAAATATCCGAAAAATATCCGAAATTTATATTCGGATATCCGAAGCTATCCGAAAAATCTGGTTCCAAATATTAAAAAAAAAAAAAAAAAAAAATTAAATAAAAAATTGGATATTCGGATATCCGATTAGATATCCGAACCCGAATCCGAAATTTCGGATATCCGAAAATCGGATATCCGAAATTTCGGATTCGGGTTCGGATGTCAATATTTCACTATCCGAAATTTCGGATATCCGATTTTCGGATATCCGAAAACCGGATTATCCGATGTTGAACACCCCTAGTGGAGAGCGGAGATGGAAAAAATTCCGACTAAGGTTGCGTTAAGGAAGAGGAATATTCTTCAAGAAGAGCCGACTTGCCCGCTGTGTTCATTCGCTGAAGAGACTGCTGATCATCTCTATACTTCATGTTTCGTCTCCTCGATTGTTTGGAACTCGGTTAGTAAGTGGTGCAGGATCCCCGATATTTTTGTTTTTTCTATTAAGGACCTTCTCAGCCTTCACAAGAGTCTCTCGGTTTCGTCTAAGAAGAGGGAGGCGATGCACGGAATCATTATCATATCTTGCTGGAGCATTTGGCGTGCTAGAAATAGTTTGATTTTTTTCTAATAATCCGGTCAGGATCGATAGGATTATCAGTGAAATAAAGGCGCTAGGTTTCTTATGGTTTTCGTATAGATCTAAGCATAAAGGAATTTCATGGGAGGAGTGGGCTTCCTTTGTAAATATGTAAAGTTTGTTTGTTTTTGGGCCAGCCCGTTTTTGGTTGGTTGTGAATGAAGTTTACTTTAAAAAAAAAAGGGTCATTATCACCCGTCAATTATATTTATGATAATGTAGTCTCATTAACCATTATATCAATATTTGTATCTCTCCTCATGTTTTGTAAGTCGCGTTTACATGTTCCTTGAGATTCATTCATCTCATTGGGAGACTCGTTGATTACACTATATACCAATTACCTTCAATCACAATTGTGAAGTTCATAAACTTCAAAAGGTCACATTACGTTCTTGTTCATCGTTCACCCTTCTCTATTTTCAAACCACGCCAACATTGTCATGAATGATTGATGTAAATTCAGTTCTAA
This sequence comes from Helianthus tuberosus, assembly GCA_030545235.1. Classification (NCBI taxonomy): domain Eukaryota; kingdom Viridiplantae; phylum Streptophyta; class Magnoliopsida; order Asterales; family Asteraceae; genus Helianthus; species Helianthus tuberosus. Next base: position 28,269,648 of record CM060386.1, on the reverse strand, counting down.
GTTTCAATGATATGTTAAATATTAAAGAAAAATATTGATCTTTATTTGGTTTTGAGTTTTAGCATGCTAGTTAATTAGGTCCTCCACTCCTGCTTGTTTCTTGGTGGTCGGTAGCAATGTGAGAAGGCATTTACTCTTGTCATGTCTTACTTTTGTGTACTAGTTATGAAAGGAAACGTGGTAGGTGGTCCATGATTTCTACATCTTGCATAATAGAATAGTTAATTTAATTGTTTACTAAAAAATAAATAGGATTGCATAATAGAATAGTTAATTTAATTGTTTACTAAAAAATAAATAGGATAATTATCAATAATGTAGAAGGCCGAAAGGCCAGTGCCAATTAGTTATTAAAATTGTTATGATTGAGGAGATGTACTACATTAATAATTCATAAACCTATCAATGAAATATATTGACTAGTATTAATAAAATCGAAGCACACAAATATGGGTTTATATATTAATCAACAATTTTCATTTTTGATGTGGTTTATCAACATTTTCAAAGAGTAGCCCTATTAAAGAAAAGTCTCTGAATTTGACATTGTTCTAGTTTAGCCTGAGGCTCGTATTTTACTGTTTTAGATTACAATTTTTTTTAACTTTATAATAATCCTATTCCTAAATTACATCAATTAATGCCAATCTACCCTATGCTAGAAATCGGACCATATTCTTCTCACCAAGAGAGAAAAGCCTCTACCACCCAGTTAGCCATATGCATGGTTTTAGAATAAAAACTCCACTTTTCGATTTGAAATAATTATGTACAAAAATTTGATATTAGAAGTTTTGATACTCTTACGGATCATATTAAGCGAATTCACTTTAGTTTTCTAAGATTTAAATTGGTAAATGACTATCTGTCTACCGTATAGTTACTACTAAATTTATATCATATATTTTTTTAATGGCAAACACATCATCTCTAAGATTTACTCCTAAATTTCACTCATTACTCAATTTATGGGACTTAAACCCGCACCACTTTGATGATGATAAACACCTAATAACCACTAGACCAAGAGGCTATCAACTGATATCATATTGAAACTAGATCTCTTTTATGAGTAATATTTAATAGAGTAAACTGTCATTTTGATTCCTGTGGTTTGGGTAGTTTTGTCATTTCAGTTCAAATCTCAAACTTTTTAAATTTGGGTCCTTGTGGTTTGCATTTTGTTGTCATTTTAGTCCAAATCTCAAAAACTCTCATTTTTTACTGTTTCAACATCCATTTTTTGTCTTTATCTGCAGGGGTAGTTTTGTCCATTTAATTTTCATTAAAACAATTTCTTTATTAAAAAACCCCACAAATATAAATACCCCTTATCAGTTCCCAATTACATCATCTTCAACCTCCCAACACAAAACCCAGGTGCAAATTTGGCTGCACATTTGACCAAGAACGTTGGCTCGTTCTTGTAGAGTAGGAAACATAAAAATGACAGCAAGTTCCAAATCAAAATATTCATCGAAGCACAAATCTACCGGCAACATAAAAACAACAACCACAAACCAAAAATAACCTCCTGCAAATATGTTGCGGGTTCAAGTATCCGGCAGATCTGTTGCGACATAAACCCCACTGTTGTCGTCGCCGCCGGCGTGGCTCCAACGGCCAGCCGTCAGCCACGTCACCGTCATCTTCCGCCGTCATCTTCATTAGACATTCATCATAAATCAACATCATCATCTTCACGATATCGTCATCATTCCAACTAGAAAACAAACCTGGAAAGAATGAATGTGCTGAGGGTGTTTATCGGAGACACCTAAACCACCGCCGATGGTTGACCGGTTGGTCCGCCAGAAGTGAAATCGAGAGGGGGAGGGGCTGCAAGGTTGATTTTTGATGAAGATAGGAGGTTGGGGGGGGGGGGGGGGTTTGCAGGTGGGAATTCGTCGAGCACAGAACCACCGTCGTGCGTCGGCTGAGGCTCCACAAGTGCAAACCACCATTGTCGTTGTTTCGATCTCCTGTGGGTTAGGTATTTTTTTGGTTGATCTCTGGTTAGGGTTTTCGATTGGGAGGTTGAAGATGATGATGTAATTGGGAACTGATAGGGGGTATTTATTTGGTGGGGTTTTTTAATAAAGAAATTGTTTTAATGAAAATTAAATGGACAAAACTACCCCTGCAGATAAAGACAAAAAAGGGATGTTGAAATAGTAAAAAGGAGAGTTTTTGAGATTTGGACTAAAATGACAACAAAATGCAAACTACATTGACCCAGATTTAAAAAGTTTGAGATTTGGACTAAAATGGCAAAACTGCCCAAACCACAGGAACCAAAATGGCAGTTTACTCTATTTAATATTGATGATTGTTTGTGTTAGAACAAAGTAATAAGATTATGATAAATAACAATGAAACTGATACGGACCACCGTGAAATTAGCTTGCATTCACACGTTTATCATCCTAGTTTTAATAGTTTTTCATTTGTTTTGTTTTTAATTATGTTAGTGGGTAGTAGTTAATCATGTTAGTGGTAATTGCATTAGGTCCATGTTCCCTTAACTAGTTGCATGTTTTACATATTCAGTTTCAGTATTTGTAAGCCTTTATAAGGCCTTTCAGTTTGGGCAAATGAAGAGAAGAAAGTTGATATAAAAAAATGTCTTGTTCTTTACTTCATTTCTTGGGAGTGTTTGCCTACTAAAAAAAGCTAAATCCATTGGGAGATTGACCATCTCGAATCGGTCCCTATCAGAAACCCACCCGTTTGATTTCACTTCATGCCCACCAGCAAATGTGACAATATATAGTCGTAACTAATAAATATAGATGTTGTAGTCATTGATGCGTTTGACTGTTTGAGGTAATTACTATGACCTTTTATGATCAGACACAAGAAGTACCAAGACAGGAAATGATAAAAGTGTAACAGAATATATACTAGCTAGTGATATGAATGTGAAAATCAATAGATCTCGTATGAGTTAACACCTCGTAATACATTCCCGACAATCCTTCAAGAAATATAAAAGAAAAGACAAATTTTGCTTGCGAAAATCTTGACATAACTCATGTGCATGTTGGTTTCTATTACAATGTATGGAACTTTCTTTTATCTTTTGGTTTTATTTATTTATAACACGTTTATTAATATTCATAATCATGCTTATTATGAGAATGTAAAAGTAAATGGTGAAGTCACCTATCAATTCTAGTGAAGGGCATAAGTTTGACTAAACGTAAAGAGTGAAATGCACCTATAATCCCTATGGTTTGTCAAAATAACACCCTTTTACACTATTCTCTCTCTTTCTCTCCGCCTACAACCTGCCGCTACCACCTACCCCTCCGCCACCATCAACATCTCCACCACCTTAACTCCTTCCTCCATCCTAGAACCCACCGTACACCACATTTAGAAAAAGAAACGACGAGAGAGAGAGAGAACAAAGAGAGCATACATATGTTTAGGTAACAGTGTCACATAACAGTAGTAAAAGAATGTATGTATTTTTTGTATCAAATAGTCAAGTGCCGTCATACATTTCCAAATGATAGCACCTACAAAAAAGCCAGCTACGGCTACAACATTTTAACACTACCAGTTTTCTTGGTCTAATGGTTACTCACTCATATACTTGTTAGTGGTATGTCATGGGTCCAAGCCTACACCATTATGTATTTCCTATATATTCATTGGATTTGGTGTATTTAACTGTTTCACATTTCCTAATGAGCCATAATGGGACTCAGAATGTGTCATTAATTAAGTTGGTTTTGATTGTATAAACTCACATTAGATCATAGCAAATTATTATTTTAGGGTTAAAGACATTTGTAAAATTAATAGTATGTGCCATAATAAGACTTAAAATGTGTCAGTGACTTGGGTTTTGGTTGCAAAAAGTAATTGTAGAAAACTAGAATGGGGTGTGAATAGGTTTTCTTCGATCACCCACTAATTTAACTGGTTTACGATTGTTTGAAACCCAACAACGAAAGTAAAGAATTAAGGGTTAGAAAGTCAAAACCAATTTATAGAGGTTCAGGTGGATGCTAACTAATCACTTTACGTCCCCTCCTCGATTCTCCAATCGAGAGTTTCTCCGCTAAAAAACCTTATCTTAGACGGAAGACATCACCAATTTCCTTCACTAATCCAAGGTAGCGGTCCCCTTCTTCAACCCACTATCACTATAGTATGTCTTTACGTTCTTTCACTAGTCTAAGGTAGCGATCACCTTTTTCACTAGCTACACCAAGTAACTAGCTTTACGGTTTTAAGCACCATTCTATCACAATGGTGAACAATCTCCCAATACCATATTCCTAGTAATCTTTTACAACAATCACCAATCAATAGGTGAGACCCTTTACAAATATATATACCACTAATCACACTAGTGATAATCTTACAAATACAAGATTTGAATATATAAGTTTAACCACAACTTAATCTTGTTTTCTCTCTTGATCTTTAATCTTCATTCTCTAATTCAAAGCATAACGGTTGTTTGGTAAAGCATGGTCGTTTTCTTTACATTTATGGTAACTCTTTGTCTCCCACCATGATTACATCCCACAAATGAAAAGAAACCAACAACTCTTCTATCTTCAAAATTCAAAATCCCTCGAATTGATTATCAACTTGTTTAGTTCAATTGGGATTTTGCTTAATTTATTATTTTGTAATTAAGTTTTGATTAATTATATCTCTAACCCGTAATCAATTTTCTTGATGTATAATGCTTTGATCTTTGAAGATTGTTAATGGTCTTTCATTCTTGAACTTGTAGACTTTGAATCTTCATCATTTGTTGCTCTAGTCTTTCACCTTTGCAAATGACAGTCTTTTGACAATATGTTACACTTGGTGATTTGTTGCCCTTGATGATTAATTGAACTTGATAATTATTTTAAGTGGTGATATGTTGCACTTCATAAGTTTTTCTAAATCATTTTCCAATATTGATCATTATAGTCTTGGTTCATCCATTAAGACATGTTGATCTTTAAACTTGATGAGCCTTGTATATAGTGGTATTGATACTTTGTGAATCCCTGAATCATTAAGTGTTAAGTGCCATGTATTTAGTATATGTCCATCTTGGCATCTTTAATTAACAACCATTAACACAAGTAATAAATTCAAGACATTATCAAAACAAGGCATCATATGGTAACCGGTTAATAAGGAAAGCAGCAGTGGCATATTCATCATATCAGAATTTCTTTGGTAACCAAGCATAAAACAATAAAGCTCGAGTTACCTCATAAAGACAGTGGTTTTTCTGCTTAGCAAGCCCATTCTGTTGGGGAGTATACGGACATGAAATGCAATAAGCAATGCCAGAATCTGTAAGAAAACGAGCCATAGAACCACGAATGAGCCCAAGAGCACCATCACACTGAAGATGCTTAATGGTACATGAGAAGAGGTTCTCAACAAGCGGTTTGAAATGTCGAAAGCCATAAACCGCTTGAGAACGACAGGTCAAATGATACAACCATGCAAATCAACAAAAATCATCAATGAAAGTAATGAAATATCAGTATCCATCTCTAGACATAACAAGTGATGCACCCAAAAAATCATAATGGAAAGTGATACAACATCTGTAAATGGTAATCTAGTTGATTTTGAAACATTGTAAGCTTTACAATGTTTATGTGTGGTTTTGTTTGTCAACTGTAAAGACGAAAATCTAGACAAAACATCATCAGACGGATGGACTAGCCTAGAATACCAAGTCTCACAAGAAAAGATGTGAAAATAAACAATGAGTACAACTGATGTGAACTACCACATGTGTGGTGGAGAAGTTGTCCAGCTGTGTGGTGGAGAAGTTGTCCAACTAAAGTTTGAATAGACAATCCAAAATGAGAGAAAACGACAACAATTAGGTGATCAATGACTAACTATATAATCGGTTGAAGGTTCTTGGCTAATCCAAAACAACTAGAACATGTCTAAGAACAGGGTCGTGATCAGATAAATGAAGCATTGCAGTTCCAATGTGAGAAATAGTAAGAGACATACCATTGCCTACAATGACTTGCACAGAGCCGGTGTAGGGAGCCACATCAAAAACAATTGAAGAGTTGGCAGTCATATGAGCAGTGACGCCAGAGTCAGGTATCCGTGTTGGATAAACCTGTCGTGAGCCCAAAATGAGCCCAAAACTCTGAAAATAGTGTAACCAAAACTGGATGTGAGCCCAAAATGAAGTGTGGCATCCGCACGTAGAGGCTCAAATCCCTGATCAATAGAAAAATCTAGATCGGATCACAAGTGGGTTGCACACTTTGTTTCTGGGCTTGTGATAATACATGAGATGGTGGATGATACTTTGTTTATGGATCAAAATGGGCAAGCATATGTGTTAGTTGTGGGCCCAAAAAGAGATGTTGTAAATTGGATCCATCAACTATACGAGTAGTTATTCTAGATGAAACCCTAGAACCAAAAACATTATTAGTAGCATCATATCCACCCCCAATCGAATCATCATCATATTCAAAATCAGAATATCACATACTCGCGAAGCAAAATCATCGGTATATCCAACCTTAATCAAAACCCTAGACCCAAAATAAGTAAAGTTTACTTTTTCCATAATTCTGTTGCGAAAGATGCACCTCTTACAAGATACATCACATTGGAGATAGAGTAGTGCTGATAAAATCATACACATATCTATCTGACCTCTTCCAATCATCTTGATAGGAAAAGGGAAAAAAAACTTCGTCGGAGAAGATAGAGGTTGGCCGGAATTTCTCCGGAGGGAAAGGAAACTCTCAGGAGAATAAGGGAATCTCACCGGAATCAAAGCCTCGAAGGCGTTGATATCATGAATTAATTATCAATTTCTCTCAAACTCATTCTGATGTCATTATTGTTGAAATGTATACACAATTCCTGTTTATATAGACACACTAATACTAACCACCTCACTAACTCTATAACAAACATAACTACTATAACAAACTCAATACATGAGCATGATATACACAATACACTCTACTAAAAAGTAACATTAGCCGTTCAAAAAAGATACTAAGAAGTATCAACCAAGTTTTTTAATTAATTTGCATCATATATTTATATTTAGAGTTGATCGAAGATCTATATAGGAGAGGGAATGCTCCCCTAGAGCGCTTCCAATCCATAGAGAAAAGGGTTGCGATCCACGGACATAAAGGAAAACACCCGTGGTCTCTAGGGTGCAGTGTCGGAACAAGCCGACGTGGAGGGTCTGTGTAAGACCCTAAATCACATTTGACCATAAGTCGCAGCGGAAATACGTACCATAAAATTTCTTTCATTTCAAACGTCTTGACTTACTTGAAAGTTCATTTTTAACATGTCTCTTTTACAAAACAACAGTATAACTTTCGTTTATTAAAGTACATACTCGATAATTCCCGTACAATCTATCTTGTGACTCGATCTTCGATCTCTAATCCTTGTGATGAACGCCCGCGATCCGTACAACCTGCACTCACCACATACACTCATAACATTAGCACACATTATATAAACAAGATCATTCACGTACACCTCCCATTTCATCCTTTAACAAACTTTAAAGATTTCATCTCCGTATCCATTTCCTGGTGAGGCTTCATGAATGTACCTGCATTACTTATCATTCTCAAGGTACACCATTAATAACGTAACACTCAATGTGTCTAAATCATGCACACATACGTACTTACATACATACATACACATCTACATGCATACCTACCTTTCCTACCACTTTACATACGTGTATACGCTCATACATATCATCATACATACATACATACACATCCACCTACCTACATACCTTTCCTACAACTTTACATACGGGTATGCGCTCATACATATCGTTATACATACATACATACCCATCTGCATGTATACATAACCTTCCTACAACTTTACATACGTATATACGCTCATACATATCATCATACCTACATACATACACATCTACACACATACATACCTTTCCTACAACTTTACATACGTATATACGCTCATACATACACATCTACATACATACATACCTTTCCTACAACTTTACATACGTATATACGCTCATACATACACATCTACATACATACATACCTTTCCTACAACTTTACATACGTATATACGCTCATACATATCATCATACATACATACATACACATCTACATACATACATACCCTTCCTACAACCTTACATACGTCCATACCCTTAATATCACATAAATATATGTTAAATTAAGCGTACGTGACTTAAAACACCTTTATACGAGTTCCCGGTACCAAACTAGACACGGAAACAATTTTCGCCAAACAAGGGGGGGCTCGCGTGACGCCAAGGGCCCTGGCGTCACGCTAGGCCCTTGTTTTGGCAGAACCTTTGCAGCAACAAGCTGCAGATACCCAACGCGACCCCGTTTCACGGAAACGGTTGTAACTTCTTCGTTATAGGTCCGTTTTACCCGATTCTTTTTCCTACGCGTCCGTAATTTAATTCTCCATCTAATGGAACTAAAATCCAACATCCGACTTAATATAATTTCCGACTTTTATACTCTTCGGCTTATTACCCTTTTTACCATTTTGACCCCTTTCATGCATTCATCAACATAACTTGTTCCTTTTACCAAAACCTCTTATAAACATAATAATATAAGTGACGTCTATCATAACTTACCAAATTATTGGACGTCTTGCATCCTCTTAACACCTTATCGTTCATATGCTTATTTTTGACCCGTTAAGGGTATTCGTGCATTAATTGGTCTACGACTAACCAAACCGAAATCCCCACTTCCATACTTGTCCAAAACATTACACTAATCGAATAACTTGCTTCAAAACTACTTTTAAGCTTGTTTACCCCAAAATACCCATCAAGGGCATTTTGGTCAACCTTAAACCCATCTTTTACAACGAAAGACTTTAACTCATATTTGACCTCAAACATCATGTCTAATTCATTACAACACGTTATTACTTACTAGTACTAAGAAGTGATTACGGAAATCACTTACCTTATGCGTCCGTGCTCGTATCCGATTCCTTGCCTCTTCTTGACCCGTTAACACCTCATCCTTGAGTCCGTCTCGACGTGATTCCTATACTTTCATTTCATCGAAATCACGCTCTTATTAGCATACACCTTTGTACATGTAACAATCATATCACTCGCATAATTCACACTTAACTTTCCTTAGTCATTTCTAACAAGCATTAAAATACATAATCAACTTCATATAATCATATCCGTATACGTTAAACTCATGTAACTCATCATGTCATTACATTTAACACGGATTGCTATAATATGTACCATACGACTTCCCATCAACCTACATTTACGACAACGAGTCAAATCATGTTTCTTATACTTAGTTGACTTTCAAAAGTCAACTATTAACCATACTTAACTATCGACTTATCATCATATACCCGTAACATCATAATCGACTATACGGACGACACTATATACATTTCATCATACACTTGATGTGAGTACTACCCTTTAAGCATAACGTACAACTATTTCATGCACAATTCTTCTAAACTCATACATAACCCATCAAAACCAACTACTAATCATCATGTATCATTCCAAATGAACATTAAACATAACATCATCATATTCCTATACTTTCATCTAACAATAATTCATCATACCCACATAATACCTCAATCATTCAACAAGACTTGAACATAGGAGGTGATTCTAGTCATCATCTTCACCCTAACTAACGGGTGTCACCTCTAAACATCAAATTAACGCAAACCATTCATAACCCATGTTCTACACGAGGATTCTAACCCTTGTACATGATCAATTTCATATTAACTCACGGATTAGAACATAACCCACTTCACCCATGATCACCAATCTTAGATTTAAGACATACCTTATGATCCCCTCGTGTTGGTGATCATTAATCCATGCTCGGTTATGGATTTCAGCTTCATCTTGCCTTCCAATTTGAGCTTAAAGGCGATTTAGGGTTTGAGGCTCCATGGGAACCTCCTGATCTTTCTCGAACACACACGTATGTGTGTGTTTGTGTGTGTTTAGTTATTTTATAACTTAACTTTCATTTGTTCCATTTTAGCCCCTCGGGTTTACTTTTAAAACATAACTGACACTACCTTAATCATTTAAGACTTTTGACCATAACCTTAACTAGGTTAAATAGCCTAGTTATTTATTTCCTGACGTGTCACATAATAACATACAACAAATATTAACATTCAGATTTTGGGGCGTTACAAGTCTACCACCCTTAAACAAGGTTTCGTCCCCGAAACCTTTCTTACTTTCGTCAAACACACATTATCCTTTCTTCTAGTCCATCCATACGACTACTAGCCCATACTTTCCTGATCATTCTTTCTTATATCATTTCCATTTTCATTTTCATTCACTTGACCTGTCAATAACTGGTCAATACACATATTCCTCCGTCCTTTAATATGATCCATTCTCAATGGATCTAATATCTCCATCTCACTTCTAAAAATTTTACATTCTCTACATACTCTGTATAGCATTTAACTTTTGTTTTGTTATCACAACAAAACTATTATTACATAATCACGCCTACGCGCTTAATTCTAATGTTAACCTCATTCTACATTTTCTACAGTTACTTGTATCCTGCATACCTTTACATTTCCTTTAAATCATTTCGTTCATTACACATTACTACTACTTTTACTTCATGCATTACTTAATTTACACATATACAGGTGTCATACTAGTTCATACCTACCCACTCATGAGTTAAATATTCTTACTAACTTCTTTTTCATTTCCCAACCCACGATCTGCAACCCAGATCGATTCATCTTTTCCTCGAGTACTAGCCACAATAGGCCAGATTTCATTCATCCGTGTCATGAGTTTCCACTCGTGCACATCCTTTCCCCAATACGATTGGTTTCATCACATCAATAATCCTAACATCATCATCAACATCCTCAGCGGTTAGCATATTTCATTTAAACATTCATTAAACTAGGTGATTACCCACCTATAACTTTTCTACAATTTCCTACGTACCTGCCATAACATACCGCACATTCTATTTCTTACATGCAATCTTTTCATTCAATTAATCATTTTGCCAACGGAAGTACACGATCGTACTTCCTTTCATTCGTACTTACTTGCAAAGACCTTATTACATCGTCTCAATATTTCTTACCAAACTTACCATTCCCGCCCCTACTTAATTATTGTTCGGGTCACAGCCCGTCATCATTCTGACTTCTAAGAGTCAATTACTAACACATCTAACACGTAACTTATACAAAACTTCGTCTATTATACTATCACTTTTTACTTTATACTTATTTCTATGACCCGTTCGACTCAATCATGGTCCAAATGTCGACATCTTCTTAGGCGGATTAATTTCATCTTCTTATATTTTTGAATCCGTCTCATGGATTCAGACGCATCATTCATGCTTTTTCATTCATTGAATCCGCCTTACGGATTCAAACATTACATTCACGCCTTTCATCCTTGAATCCGTCTCGCGGATTCAGACATGTCATCCATGCCTTTCATCCTTGAATCCATCTCGCGGATTCAAACATAACATCCATGCCTTTCATCCTTGAATCCGTCTCGCGGATTCAAACATATCATCCATGCCTTTCATCCTTGAATCCGTCTCGCGGATTCAAACATATCATCCATGCCTTTCATCCTTGAATCCGTCTCGCGGATTCAAACATAACATCCATGCCTTTCATCCTTGAATCCGTCTCGCGGATTCAAACATATCATCCATGCCTTTCATCCTTGAATCCGTCTCGCGGATTCAAACATAACATCCATGCCTTTCATCCTTGAATCCGTCTCGCGGATTCAAACATAACATCCATGCCTTTCATCCTTGAATCCGTCTCGCGGATTCAAACATAACATCCATGCCTTTCATCCTTGAATCCGTCTCGCGGATTCAAACATAACATTCATACCTTTCATTCCCTGAATCCGTCTTACGGATTCAAACATATTATTCATATCTCGTTGATCCGCACTTAATCACAGATTCAACATTCTTCATTCTTATCAGGCATGTTTTTTTTTTCTTCTTACATAGTACTCTCAATTTCCCGAGAGTCTTACTTCCCATTTCACCCACACGCCCGCCTGCTACCCAACTCTACCGGACATACCTGTAACAATTATCATGATCTCACGAACGTCATACGTTTCTCGTGTACTGGCCAGGTACACAATCCACATATTAGTTTCGTGCCCTCATGTAATTGTCACCTTATGTCCGTAGACTTAGGTTTCGGCGCGTGTATCGCTTCCAATACTTCTTTACTATACTATCATTGTCTTTCATCTTAAAATTTTCCTCCCCTTAATGAACTTTACCATTACCTACATCCATATATTACATTCACGTACCTGGGCTCATTTGCCTATTTGTCTTATTACCTCTTTGCCTGCCTTAGTATTCATCCTAGACTGCATTCACGGATCATCCTCTTCCAACACTTATGCTTACCTTGCACATACAATACCGTCAGTTTCTTTATACGTATACATAAATACATACTTTCATCAACCTTTACCTTTGGATCTTGATCGAGTCTTAGATTGTACGGATTTCTTATCTCAAGAGCACACAAGTTTGAGTTCAAGTACTTACCTTCTCGTACTTGATTCCCTCAAACCAGGGCTCTGATACCAACTTGTAAGACCCTAAATCACATTTGACCATAAGTCGCAGCGGAAATACGTACCATAAAATTTCTTTCATTTCAAACGTCTTGACTTACTTGAAAGTTCATTTTTAACATGTCTCTTTTACAAAACAACAGTATAACTTTCGTTTATTAAAGTACATACTCGATAATTCCCGTACAATCTATCTTGTGACTCGATCTTCGATCTCTAATCCTTGTGATGAACGCCCGCGATCCGTACAACCTGCACTCACCACATACACTCATAACATTAGCACACATTATATAAACAAGATCATTCACGTACACCTCCCATTTCATCCTTTAACAAACTTTAAAGATTTCATCTCCGTATCCATTTCCTGGTGAGGCTTCATGAATGTACCTGCATTACTTATCATTCTCAAGGTACACCATTAATAACGTAACACTCAATGTGTCTAAATCATGCACACATACGTACTTACATACATACATACACATCTACATGCATACCTACCTTTCCTACCACTTTACATACGTGTATACGCTCATACATATCATCATACATACATACATACATACATACACATCCACCTACCTACATACCTTTCCTACAACTTTACATACGGGTATGCGCTCATACATATCGTTATACATACATACATACGCATCTGCATGTATACATAACCTTCCTACAACTTTACATACGTATATACGCTCATACATATCATCATACCTACATACATACACATCTACATACATACATACCTTTCCTACAACTTTACATACGTATATACGCTCATACATACACATCTACATACATACATACCTTTCCTACAACTTTACATACGTATATACGCTCATACATACACATCTACATACATACATACCTTTCCTATAACTTTACATACATATATACGCTCATACATATCATCATACATACATACATACACATCTACATACATACATACCCTTCCTACAACCTTACATACGTCCATACCCTTAATATCACATAAATATATGTTAAATTAAGCGTACGTGACTTAAAACACCTTTATACGAGTTCCCGGTACCAAACTAGACACGGAAACAATTTTCGCCAAACAAGGGGGGGCTCGCGTGACGCCAAGGGCCCTGGCGTCACGCTAGGCCCTTGTTTTGGCAGAACCTTTGCAGCAACAAGCTGCAGATACCCAGTGCGACCCCGTTTCACGGAAACGGTTGTAACTTCTTCGTTATAGGTCCGTTTTACCCGATTCTTTTTCCTACGCGTCCGTAATTTAATTCTCCATCTAATGGAACTAAAATCCAACATCCGACTTAATATAATTTCCGACTTTTATACTCTTCGGCTTATTACCCTTTTTACCATTTTGACCCCTTTCATGCATTCATCAACATAACTTGTTCCTTTTACCAAAACCTCTTATAAACATAATAATATAAGTGACGTCTATCATAACTTACCAAATTATTGGACGTCTTGCATCCTCTTAACACCTTATCGTTCATATGCTTATTTTTGACCCGTTAAGGGTATTCGTGCATTAATTGGTCTACGACTAACCAAACCGAAATCCCCACTTCCATACTTGTCCAAAACATTACACTAATCGAATAACTTGCTTCAAAACTACTTTTAAGCTTGTTTACCCCAAAATACCCATCAAGGGCATTTTGGTCAACCTTAAACCCATCTTTTACAACGAAAGACTTTAACTCATATTTGACCTCAAACATCATGTCTAATTCATTACAATACGTTATTACTTACTAGTACTAAGAAGTGATTACGGAAATCACTTACCTTATGCGTCCGTGCTCGTATCCGATTCCTTGCCTCTTCTTGACCCGTTAACACCTCATCCTTGAGTCCGTCTCGACGTGATTCCTATACTTTCATTTCATCGAAATCACGCTCTTATTAGCATACACCTTTGTACATGTAACAATCATATCACTCGCATAATTCACACTTAACTTTCCTTAGTCATTTCTAACAAGCATTAAAATACATAATCAACTTCATATAATCATATCCGTATACGTTAAACTCATGTAACTCATCATGTCATTACATTTAACACGGATTGCTATAATATGTACCATACGACTTCCCATCAACCTACATTTACGACAACGAGTCAAATCATGTTTCTTATACTTAGTTGACTTTCAAAAGTCAACTATTAACCATACTTAACTATCGACTTATCATCATATACCCGTAACATCATAATCGACTATACGGACGACACTATATACATTTCATCATACACTTGATGTGAGTACTACCCTTTAAGCATAACGTACAACTATTTCATGCACAATTCTTCTAAACTCATACATAACCCATCAAAACCAACTACTAATCATCATGTATCATTCCAAATGAACATTAAACATAACATCATCATATTCCTATACTTTCATCTAACAATAATTCATCATACCCACATAATACCTCAATCATTCAACAAGACTTGAACATAGGAGGTGATTCTAGTCATCATCTTCACCCTAACTAACGGGTGTCACCTCTAAACATCAAATTAACGCAAACCATTCATAACCCATGTTCTACACGAGGATTCTAACCCTTGTACATGATCAATTTCATATTAACTCACGGATTAGAACATAACCCACTTCACCCATGATCACCAATCTTAGATTTAAGACATACCTTATGATCCCCTCGTGTTGGTGATCATTAATCCATGCTCGGTTATGGATTTCAGCTTCATCTTGCCTTCCAATTTGAGCTTAAAGGCGATTTAGGGTTTGAGGCTCCATGGGAACCTCCTGATCTTTCTCGAACACACACGTATGTGTGTGTTTGTGTGTGTTTAGTTATTTTATAACTTAACTTTCATTTGTTCCATTTTAGCCCCTCGGGTTTACTTTTAAAACATAACTGACACTACCTTAATCATTTAAGACTTTTGTCCATAACCTTAACTAGGTTAAATAGCCTAGTTATTTATTTCCTGACGTGTCACATAATAACATACAACAAATATTAACATTCAGATTTTGGGGCGTTACAGTCTGTGACCCTCTCATGTTATAGATGCTCTTAGCCGGCTAAGATAATGGAGTCTCAAACTCCTTAACTAAGTAAAATAGCTAATAACAGAAAATAGCATGCGCCATATAGTGACTTGTATCAGCAAGACTACGACTCGAGTATGATTTGATTTCTAACTAGCTAGCTAGTCAAATCAACAAAATCAACCATTTAACTAGAATAATTAAGTGAATGAAATACATGAGAACTTAAAGGGAAAACATTAGTTGAATTTTCATGGAGAGCAATAAATGGGATCGTAAATGCATACTGCAAAACATCAACTACCCATTCTCACTCATCCATAACTCCAAAATCTTTTATATAAATCAACCCAAACCCTTTCTCACTCACTCACTCACTCACTACCATCTCCATCTTCCTCTTTCAATAATCATGGCTAGATCAACAACAACTCAAACCCCTTGTTTGCTTGTTTGGAGTCTTGTTGCAGCTTTGATCTCCCAAACCTTGCTTTTACCCGTCTCTTCTTCTTCCTTTCACGATCAAAAGAACTTCTTCTACTTCCCTCCGGTCATCCCCGGAACTCCCCCAATCGACCCCGGAACTCCTCCAATCGACCCCGGATCTCCTCCGTTTACCCTAACACCACCCGTTGTCCCTTCTCCGCCCATTGTCCCTACTCCGCCCATTGTCCCTTCTCCGCCCACAGGTATGTGTCGGATAGAATATATTAGTTAGGGTTTATTGTAATTATGCGTGTCAGTCTTGACACTTTTATTTTGCATGATATTTTGCAGGTGGCTACACTTATCCACCTCCTACACATGGCTCAGGAAGCCCACCACCGGTTCATCATTCACCACCTCACCATGGTGGTGATCATCACCATGGAGGAAGCCCACCTTCCAACTGTGGAAACCCTACACCACCCAAGCATGTTGACCCTTCTCCTCCTCACCATCACAACCCTTCACCATCCCCTCCTCACCATCACAACCCTTCACCATCTCCTCCAACCGGTGGATATCACTACAACCCACCATCCAGTGGTGGCACACCACCCACTCCCACTGTCCCTTCTTATTCACCACCAGTCGTACTTCCTCCCACCACTCCTACCTCACCTCCATTTGACCCCAACACTCCCCCCATTGGTGGTACATGCAAGTAAGTTGCTATATTTTCACTTCAACTGAGCTAATATAGTAATATCCTAACATGCATATATATGTTTTATGAAAATTTTCTTAGTGTCTATTTTATACACGCTACATCTAATCCCACACGTTTTTCAAACGGCCGTTTAAAGATTAGGGGTTACGTTATAGCCCTTGTTTTTAAACTGCCGTTTGAGGGTTCGTGGAACGGCAGTTTAAAGTTTAGGGCTTGCGTCATAGTCCCACTACCTTTAAACGGTCGTCACTCGTCATGAGTTTTTCTTAACACATTTTTTGTTGTAAAACTGCAGCTTCTGGAGGAACCACCCTGGGATAATATGGGGTTTGTTTGGGTGGTGGGGAACAACCATGGGCTCAGCATTCGGTACACCAACACTGCCCGGAACCGGATCACAACTCAACTTGCTGCAAGCACTATCAAACACCCGAACCGACGGCTTCGGTGCACTCTACAGGGAAGGAACTGCTTCACTACTAAACTCAATGGTCAACAAGAACTTCCCCTACTCAACCAGCCATGTGAAAGACAGTTTCGTGGCTGCAGTCGGCTCAAACAAGGCTGCCGCGGCTCAAGCTAGGGTGTTCAAGCTTGCTAACGAGGGTCATATGAAGCTTAGAATCTAATATATTATATAGCATTTGTGTCTTTGCAGTTAATTAATTGAGTGTTAGTATTTACTGGTTTTATGTGCTTGTTATGCATATTTTTTTCTTGTTGATTATGTGTCTCGAGGTTAAATTTCTTATGTCCCCATTAGTTGTCGTCCACTTTTATATATTTTACATGAATTCTATGTCAAATGTCTTGGTTAATCTGCTATGTAATGAAACGTAACTCTTTATTTTGCAGTATAGATAGTTGTTATGAATGAGTGGATGAAAATGTATTTTGATGTGAACATTTTAAATAAATTTACATTGATTTTAGAAGTAGGTAATAATAATTTTTTTTTTTTTTTGCAATTGTTAAAAAATGTCTAAAATATAAATATCTTTATGTACCAAAAGAAAGCGGACAATATTGTCGATAAAAATCATGCATGGATGTCATAGACATTCAATTTAATTGGAAAAATATCTTAAATGTAAAAAGGTTGAATTTCCTGTAACCATGAAATTGAATTTGACACTTTCAATTCAGATTAATTACTATTTATAAATTCAGAGCCAACTGATCGGACTTGATCGGAACTATATAACCGGTTCGGTTAAGTCCACTTAGGTGCAGTTTGTTTCTTGAGAGGTATTTGCGGACCACATTGCAGATATCTGTAGAAGAAGATGTAGATCAAACCTCTACAATCTACAAGAAGATAACTGTTTGTTGTTTTAACGTATGTAAACTTTTAAAATAGACCGGTGGAGGTGGACGGACAGTAGTGGTGGGTGGTGGATGGTGGTGCTGGACGGTGGACGGTGGTGATGGGTGATGGACGGTGGTGATGGGTGGTGGACGAGGACGGTGGGTGGTGGTGGTAGACGGTGGACGGTAGTGGTGGTGGTGGGTTGTGGTGTTTAATCCTCTGCAGACATTAGAAGATCTTAAAAGTGTTTGGGCCAAGTCTGTACGAAGAAAAGTTCGCGCAAACGTTTTTTAATAAAACGTCTTCGGAAAAACAAAAATTCTGCAGATAATAATGTATGTGCGTGATCTACGCAGCGTAGACAGAAGAACATGCACAGATTTTGTTAGAAAAACAAAACCTACTATCACTTACCGCTGTGCTAGGTGGGATTTCAGTTTTTTTTTCTTTTAAAATTTCATTTAGTGATTTCTTTACTACATACTCATTGTTTTTGTTTATTTGTGGTTGCATGTTATATTAATAATGCAAATTTATAACAAATGATAAAATAGTGTTTTGTAAATGTGTGGTTTCCTTGAGTCAAGGCTATGGACCTATCAATTTAACATTTTAATTTTTAAAATTATTCACTTAATTAAAATTAAAAATAAAATAATTATGTTGTCGGAAACATGTAGCAACTGATGGAGAGTGTGAAACTCGGGTGTTAATGTGCTTATTTTGTGTAAATTATTGCCGTTTACGTGATTATACGATTGGAATATGTTCACTACGCAAGATTGCGAATTTGCAGGTTAAATGCTTAATTCAGTGAAGTTAGAATGTGAGGTGATGAAACGGAACAAGCAAGGAAGTTTATGATGAGAGTTCACGTTATTCGGTACTTTTCGGATGATAAAACGACTTCAATGCTCAAGAAACGCGAAAGTAATGAAGTACAGGGGGTTTGTTTGTCAATACACGAGAATTGCATGAAAGCAAATATGGTTCTCTGATACATAAGCCGAAAATGTCCAGCAAAGTCAAAACGTAGCTTACGGCTACTAGAACGTAACCTACGTTAGTTGTTATTGTATTCAACAGAAGGTACAAACCGTAACCTACGGCATTACACCGTAGGCTACGGCACAAAAGAATTGGCAGCGAGGTTTTTGAAAGGGAATTAAAAAAAAGAAAACCTAATTCTAATGAGGGCCGGCACATCCAGACTTGGGGATGAACAAAAAGTGTTGGTGCACTTGTGTCTGTACTTTGTCTGTATACAAAACGATGTCTTTGTTAGTCTTGTAAGTTTGACCAAGTCAACCATCCTCCTGGTTTGACTTGGCCATACAGTCAACACTTTGGTTGTAATGTGTTTGAGTCGAAGGATGGTCATCGAAGGATCACTTATATCCTTCGATGATGATGAGCTCGAAAGATGGACCTTCGATGGATGGACCACGAAAGATCACATCTTTCGTGGTACATGTTGATCGTTCGAGCTGTTTCTGGTCGATAGATGATCCTTCGATCATCTGTCTGATCCTTCGACCAGACCTGCTGTGTTCGGGTATAAATACCCGTGTGTTGTGTTCTCTTAGACACCCAGACACCCAGACAGATAAGAAATACACACACACTTAGAGAGAGTTTACAGGACTGATTTGTAAACATTGAGCTGTAACCGGACCTTTCATACGTTTAATACAAGTGGTGTTAATCGTTGAGTCTTGTGTGTTGATTATTTGCGTGTTCTATCTCGGTTTGCTATCTCGGTTGGATTCCGCACAACCGGGTTGGTTTGTACACAAGGATTAGGCGACTAGATCCTCCCCTAGCCGGACCTACAAGTGGTATCAGAGCCTTGGCTCTTCTCCTTGTTAAAACCGAGTGTTTTCGGGTGTTTTCCGGGTGTTGGAAGTTTATATTTTTCTGGAAAATCTTGTTGTTTTTGCTTGATGTTTTGTTAAAAACCTTGTTGTTTTTCATGATTACATGTTAGTCTTTGGTTTTTGTTAAACATTTTAGCAAATATTGTGTTCCAAAAGTTTGTGGGTTTACCGGAAAACTCAGATTTTTGGGCTGTGTTCTTGACATATTCAAGTGTTCTTCATAATATTACACTCTTTGATCTTGAAATTTGAATATTAAACTTGTTTGTGCATTGAAAAGAGTAAACTGATTAAAATATTGGACATTACCTGTTTGGTGAAACCTGCATGTTCAGAAGATATGGTCTGAACATACTTTCTGCCGAAAGTTCTCACCAACCCGTCAACTTTTCACCAACCTGTCACATTTGTCAACCGTGTCAGAGCTGTTCGAAAGATACCCTTCGAAGTCGAAAGATCATCTTTCGACCAAAGGAGGTTCGACAGATAGTCATCCTTCGAGCATCCTTCGAAGTCTGAGACTTATCTTTCGTTCCAAGGAATATTTTCGAAACATACATCTTTCGGTCTACAGTTCATTTTCGAAAGATAAGGATCCTTCGATTGGAGAATCTTTCGAAAACATTGTTCGAAACTCAACAGTGATCTGTCGAACACTGTTGATCCTTCGAACAGGTGTTGATCTTTCGATCTTTAGTCTGTTTATATTTAACAAGTTGTGATTTTCAGGTTTCAGTATTTTTGATCAAAAATGAATTCGATGTGGGGTGTTCCGGTAAATGCAGAGATGTATTTTGGTACTCCAGCTCCGGATTCGGGTTCGCAAGCTAATGCTACATCTACCGGTCAATGGGCATTTGTATCAAATCAAGCTCCAAGTGTTCAAAGCATTTTGCTAAGCGAAAGTGAAACAGGAAGTTTGAATAGGCCTCCAAAGTTGATGCACTTAAGTGAATATCCGGGATGGTTTGGTAGATTTCATACATACGTTCTTGGTCAAAATACAGAATTGTGGTTGCGGTTCATTACCGATTTCGATCAAACAATAGAGGTTGCCGCATCATCTGCTGCCACGTTTGCAGATCTTACGGAAGATCAGAAGAAGGTCTATGATCTGGAAAAGAAGGCATACGCCATTCTCACTCAGGCTTTAAGTAAAGATATATATCATCAATTTGTCAGTTACAAGACGACAAAGAGGTTGTGGGACGCATTGAAGACAAGGGGCGTAGGAAATGAAGCGACACGACAATTGAGAAAAGAACTGCTGAAGAAAGAGTTTGATGGTTTTATTTGTATGCAGAATGAATCTCTAGGAGATTTGACAAGTCGATTTACTCATTTGCTAACTGAATTGGCAAATACTGGGGTGGTAACGACTTCAGCAGAGATAGTGAAGAAGTTTGCAGATGCACTGCCACCTCAATGGAATAATTTCTTAGAAATTATGAGGTACAATGGCACTTTGGATACAACAAGTTTCAGTGATTTTGCTCAACTCCTGGAAAACAAGAATCAGGAAGAAACTCTCAAGGCAAAAAGAGTTGCAGTGCCACAAAATCCTGAGATTTATTATGGAACTTCTAGCACTTCTACAAAACCTTCCTCACACGCTCCAATTCAAACAGCATTTGTGTCTAGCACGAGCTTGTATGGCACTCCTCCTCCAACAACAAATATGTTTGGAAATCTGCTTAATCCAGCTCCTCAACCAGCACCACAACAGCAACAGCAAATCAGAACAACTGATATATTCGGAAATCCACTTCCTCCTCAACAGCAACAGCAAGCTTGTTATGGAAGTACATCATCTGCTGGTCAACAATCAAAGCCAAATACAGTACGGCTCGACACCTCAAGCTTTTCTAAAGTCAGTGTTGAAGTAGCAAAAGAACATATGGAGCTGCTAAACACTGTGGTGAGCGCATACTGTGGATTAGTGGAGGGTCAGATTGGTAATATTAATCTGACACAAGAAGACTATCAGCAGATAGATAAAGAGGAGATGGAGATGATGGATATTAAGTGGGCCTTTGCCAGTGCTGTTAGGCGAGCAAAGGATTTCATGGAAAGAACAGGCAGAACCAGCTTAGAAAGCAAGAAAGACACCAAGTATGGGTTCGATAAACAGGCCGTCAAGTGTTTCAATTGTGGTGAGCGTGGTCATTTCAAGCGTGAATGTACAAGGCCATCTCAGCATGGGAACCAGAATCCTTTCCGAGGTCAAGGCAACAGGACAAATCAGAACCAAGGAAGGAACAACGAACGAACACTGGTGCCTGTCAACAACCAGAGTCAAGCAGGACCATCTAATGCCAACCAGGCACTTGTGGTTCAGGTAGATGAAGGTTGTGATTGGTCAATCCAGTTGGGAAATGATGCACCTGATGGAACAGCTTGTTTTGCTGAAGTGGTTAATGATCTTAAACACGCCAGTGGTGGAGAATCTTCCACCAATGGTAGTGAATCTTCTGAAGATGAAGACTCTTCCGGTTATAGTGGAAGTTCAGATGAAGAGTCATCCGCTTCAGGGAATGATCAGGAAGATGACACATCAGCTGCGTCAGTCGATGCAAATATTGATGAACTATTGGAGGAAGCTGCAGCAGGAATTCAAAGAAGATCTATTTTGGTGGATCAAGCTGCTTATTCTTCGTCTTCTCTCCATTCAGCATTTATGGCGAATGTCGACAGTTCATCAAGTCAGGTATGTGTCGATGAACCCACTTCTGTTAGCTGTGATAATTGTGATAGATTGCATGCTAGATGTGCTGATTTGGAAGCAAACATGTCTGAGTTGCAAGGCAAACACGATGCTTTACAAGCTAGTTTGTTTGAATTGCAAGACAAACATGTTTTAGTGAATGATAAGTGGTGTGAATTGCAAAGCAAGCATGAGGCTTTGCAAGAGAAATATGATGTGACATTTATTCACAATCAGAAATTGACAGTTGATCTTTCTAAGTGCACTGAAGCCAACATGTTTTATGAAAACCATGAAAAAGGATTTAAGTCAATGATTGAAACGTTAAAGAAAGATAAAACAGAGTTGACAAAAATGGTTTCTAGAAAACAAACTGACATTAATTTGTATATAACTCGTCTTGAGGTAATGCAAAAAGAAATGGCTTGTGTTAAAACAGAAAGTGAGGCGATCCGACTCAAGTTAGATAGTTATTTGAGTTCTAGCTATGTGTTGGATCACATCATTGATGTACAGAAAGAGAAAAAGGATGTCACATGCATAGGTTATAAGAAATGTCCACCACCCGTGAGAAACAACTTTGATGCACTGCCTGATGAGGAGTATAGAACTCATTTTGAACCCTCTGTTCCTTTGGACGTTGAGGAATTTGCTACAGGACTCGGATACAAGAAAGAAGTATCGTCAGATTCAGATGTGTCAGCAGATACCTTTGTAGCTGCTGAACCAAATCAGGATCCTCCAGTTGTGATTGAGGATACTGATTCTTCTGATGATGAATCCGATGATACTGATTCAGCAAAGTCTGATGCGGTGATAAAAGATGAGGACATACCTCTTGAGAATCACATTCTGTGTGATCCTCCTGCAAAACCCGCTAAGACTGTTGCAACTGAGTCCTCGTCTGAGAAAGAGTCGGAGAGTGTGGATTTGCTGTACACTCTTGTTGGTGATGATAAAATCTATTCAGACAAAGATTTTCCTATTAAAAATGTTAATCAATCTTTAATCAGTAAAGTCTTTGAAAATTCTACAAGTAAGTTTTTGGGAAAGACAGGACCACATGTTACAGTCACACAGTGTCCTCCTATCCCAAAGGCTGAAGTTAGAAAACAGTTTGGGAACAAGAAATTACCAACAGTGCCAAAACAGCAAAACCATACCAAAACAAATGGTAAGGCACCGACTCAAAATCAAAAGAAGCCGAATCAGAAGAAGAAGAAGAATGTGAACTTTGTGAAATCGAAGGGAACGGACAAAATTGAAAAGTTTGCAAATCAATCTAACTTAGATTTTGTCCAGAAAGTAACAGTAATGAAAAGGAATGAACCGAATAGTTCAAAACCTAGTACCTCGAGATCACAAAGTTCATCATCGGCAAGACGATCACATGATACTTCGGGGTTTGTTGAACGAAGATCATGTTTTGAATGTGGTACAATCGGGCATATCATTCGAAATTGCCCGTATCTTCATAAGTTGAAAGCAAAGGTTGATGATCCCCGTGGCCCAACTGACCGCAAGCAATCTGTTTCTGTAAAGCAAGATCCTCGACTCATAAGAGAAAGGGAAAAGAAACAGAAACGCCAACAGGTCAAGAAAATTGAAAAGGCGGTTAAAAATGATGTGGTTCAAAAACAATCTGTTCCAGTTAAACCAGAAAGTTCAAAAACTTCAAACAATCACGAAGTTAAATTTTCAAACAATCAAACTGGTAAAACTCAACAGACCTGGAAACCAAAATCTGTTATTGAATCAGGGGGACCATCACAATTTCCGAATCATCAAAAAGTGGAAGTTATTGTTGTTGATAAAAATGGAAGACCCAAGACCACAATGGCTTGGGTCCCCATCTCCAACTAATCGATTGAGTTTATGTGCAGGGTGTTCCAGGAGGAACTATCAGTAGTCATTGGATTGTTGATAGTGGGGCATCCAGGCACATGACAGGCGACATGAAGCTTCTCTACGATGTCAAATCTATTAGAGGAGGTTATGTTGCTTTTGCTGGAGATAAGGGCGAATACATTACTGGTGAAGGAATGATTTCCAACGGGGTTGTTAGCTTTGACAAGATCAACTTTGTGCAACAACTTGATCACAATCTTCTTAGTGTTTCTCAAATTTGTGACAAGCAGTTCTCAGTACACTTTGATGCTAATGGATGTTATGTGCTGAAACCCGGCTTCAAAATTCCAAAAGAATGGATTCTCTTGTCGGCTCCAAGGATAAATGATCTGTATGTCCTTGATATGAGCCAAGCTATCACAACGTCTGCACAAGCAACTTGTTTCGTTTCCAAAGCCACAGAAAAAGACACAATCTCTTGGCACAGACGAATGGGTCACATTCACTTACGCAAAATGAATCATTTGGTATCAAATGAATTGGTGAATGGTGTTCCTTTTAAAAACTTCCATCTTCAAGACGTCTGTGTTTCGTGCCAAAAAGGAAAACAAACGAAGAAGCGACACCCTACAAAGAAAGTCAACACGGTGGCTGTTCCTCTTGAACGTTTGCACATGGATTTGTTCGGTCCTGTCAAGCACAAAAGCATTAGGAATGATCAATATTGCCTCGTGATAACTGATGATTATTCAAGATTTTCTTGGGTGGCGTTCATGGCACACAAGAGTGAAACCTTCGGTATTATCAAAAACTTGATCATTCAGATTGAGAATCTTTACAACTTGAAGGTTAGGCGGATACGTAGCGACAATGGTACTGAATTCAAAAATCATGCCATGGCGGAGTTTTGCACTTCAAAAGGTATTCTTCACGAATTTAGTGCAGCTTACACTCCTCAACAAAATGGTGTCGCTGAACGTAAAAACCGCACATTGATCGAGACTGCTAGGACAATGTTGGTAGAATCGCAGTTGCCCATTCCATTCTGGACTGAAGCTGTGTCCTCTGCATGTTATACGTTGAACCGAGTCCTTACAGTCAAAAGGCACAACAAGACCTGCTTTGAGCTTATTAACAAACGGAAACCAGATTTGTCATATCTTGAACCGTTTGGAGCTCCTTGCACGATAATCGATCCTAATGGAAAGTTCGGGGCAAGAGCAATTGAGGGATACTTTCTTGGGTATTCCACCCCAAACTTAAGAGTCTGGAATCTAGAGACTAAAAGGGTCGAGGAATGGTCTGAAGTCAGAGTACAAAGGCACACATTACCAGTCAGAAATCCTGGTCAGCCTTGGATGTTTGAGTACGATGACTTTTTCAATTCGATCAATGTTGAAGCCGTTGAAGAAAATGCTGCGGCAAGGATGTTTTTCGAGAGTGACAACGCAACAGATTCACCGTTGGTTCGTCCCATTATTGTCAATCAAGAACCATCTTCGGTGAACAATAATGCTCTCGACAATGAGGATTTTCACGATGCTACCGAATTGAACGAATCTTCAGAGGATGATGAATTTCTCGATGCAGATCAAGAAGCTCCAACAGCAGTTCATGGTATTTCAGAGGGTACACCTCCAGTGGATGTTCCTAGAACAGCTGAAACTTCTGCATCATCCTCTTCGTCAATTCCGGGCCTTGAATTGATTGTTGATCTGAATCTCAACAATCTGGGTACAAATATTCCAGTTCAAGATAATGCAGAAACAAGGATTCACAATACCCATCCTCAACAAAACATCATAGGAAATGTTCAAAGTGGCGTTCAAACAAGAAACATGTTGCGAAACAACAACAATGCAGGCTTGTATGCAACTATCCGAGAATCTGGTCAACAAAATGATTGGTCTTTCGCGTGTTATGTCTCACAGGAAGAACCAAGAACTTGGAAAGATGCATTGAAAGATAGCTCATGGGTTGAGGCAATGCAGGAAGAACTGCAACAATTCCAGAAGCTTGGTGTCTGGAAACTCGTAGAGAAACCTGCTGGTTATAAGAAGATTGGTACCCATTGGGTGTTTAAATGCAAAAAGGATGACCGTGGGATCGTTATCCGGAACAAAGCAAGGCTAGTCGTTCAAGGTTTTCGTCAGATTGAAGGGATCGACTACAACGAAGTCTATGCACCTGTTGCACGTCTAGAAGCAATTCGGATCTTTCTGGCTTATGCCTCATTCAAAGGTTTCAAGGTATACCAGATGGACGTGAAAAGTGCATTCTTACATGGTGTGGTGGAAGAAGAGGTGTACGTCGAACAGCCTCCAGGTTTTGAAGATCCTATCCATCCCGATCGGGTTTGGTTGCTCAACAAAGCTCTATATGGTCTACATCAAGCACCGCGAGCTTGGTACGCAACCTTATCTAATTATCTGCTGGAGAATGGATTTCGCAGAGGTCTTATCGACTGTACTCTTTTCATCAAAGAACAAGATGGAGATCTTCTACTGGTACAGGTATACGTTGATGATATTATATTTGGTTCTACTAACGATGTTTTGTGTAGGGATTTCGAGCGTGTAATGCAGGATAAATTCGAGATGAGTGCTATGGGGGAAATGACTTTCTTTTTGGGCCTACAAGTACAACAAACCGAGTCTGGGATATTCATCCATCAGACTAAATATGTTGGTGACATCTTGAGCCGGTTCCAGATGTCTGATGCAACGCCCATTGGTACCCCATTGCCACAAAATCACGGAATTACTCCAGACTTGAAGGGTCAAGATGTTAGCCCCTCATTCTACCGCGCGATGATCGGATCTCTTATGTACCTCACAGCATCAAGACCAGATATAATGTACCCAACGTGCCTGCTTGCCAGATATCAAGTCAACCCGAAGGCCTCACATCTTGCAGCTGTAAAAAGGATTTTTCGTTATTTGAAGGGTTACCCTGACACTGGTCTATGGTACCCTAGGGATAATAACCTTGACTTGATCGCATTCAGTGATTCTGATTTTGGCGGATGCAAAATCGACGGCAAATCCACAACGGCTGGATGTCAGTTTTTGGGAAATCGCCTAGTCACATGGCAGTGCAAGAAGCAGACGTGCGTCGCTACATCAACATGCGAAGCTGAATACATTGCCGCCTCAAGTTGTTGTTCCCAAGTCCTGTGGATACAACAACAAATGCGTGATTACGGTTTTGAATTCCTAACTACTCCTATTTACGTTGATAATTCTGCTGCATTACAGATCACTAAAAATCCTGTGCAGCACTCAAAGACTAAGCACATCGAAATTAAGTATCACTTCATACGTGATTGCTTTGAGAAAAGGCTAATCGATGTTGCTTACGTCCACACCGATGACCAACGTGCCGACCTTTTTACCAAAGCATTTGACAAATCAAGATTTGACTATTTATTATTGGTAAACGGCATTAAGGTCAAGCAAGAGTAAAACCAACATCGGAAAATCATTTTTGTAAATATCTTTGTGTTTTAAATTTGTCTTAGTTTATTGATTTTAGGGGGAGTAAATCCAAAATTTGAAAATCCAAAAACATCGCAAAATTTCAAAAACACAAAAACAATAGAAAATCAAAAATGAGTTTCCTGGCGAGAAAAAGAGAAAATGATAGCACATCAGTGGTCTGTCCAAACCTCTTTAAACTTTAAATGAAAAACGATAAGCAGCTCTATATAAGATGTATCGGTAGGCTCACAATCATTTTAAAGTGTGCAGGGTGATATAAACTTAAATCGACTGAAGACTGGGTGGGAACCATTCATTGGCATATGGTCTTGGTACCGAAATTTCGTTTGAGAGATTGCCGAGGTTCTGAGATATTCGGTCTTTATGCTGCTTATCATCTGGGTATCATGGTTGTATCTTTTACCGAAAAATAACGGGGACGCAAGTCTAGATCTTCCATGATACCATACATACGTGTACATATTGCATTCGACCTCAATAAGTGATAAACAATCACATGTCCCAATCAAAATAAGTGATAAAATATCACAAATTCTTTCCGGGTGTCAAGTTCGTCTCTCTGCTGTACGAAAGTACTGACCTGTTCACGGACTTGCTCCTGTGCCCTCATGCATCGAAAACCAAGTTCCTCATCAATAAGTGATTATATCACATAGGGCTTGTTTTCAAACAAAATAAGTGAGAATCTCACATCATATAAGGTCAAACAGATGATTATCGGTATACTCACCGGTAAGATGAACCCTCGTGCATACCTTGATACGGGAATGTGTCGTGATGTGGATGAACACCGGTCGGTAAGTATAAATTATACCTTAACGTATCCCCTCGCCATGATTACATCTGATAAGTTGAGTTTATGTGGACAACAATACCGATAATTGTTATAGGATGCTTATCTTAATGTTAACTAATTGAACAAAGAGAGTGTTTTGGCATGACCGTACACTGATATGATTCTCTTACCCTCGAAACTCGCAAAAAGAATGTTTGTATATATTTATTTACTGCTTTCAGTCTTTACATTTGAAATATTCAAAAATACCAAAAAGATTTTAAGTGTGTTTTAATATAAACTTTATAAAAGTCAAAAAGATTTTATTTCTATTTTATTTTCGATCGTACGATGTTGGAGCTCGAGTCTTCGTTACCTGAAACCTGAACGAAAACCGAAAATGACTAAATCTTCATAAACGGTCGAAATTTGCAAGTCTTGAAAGTTAAAATTGAAATTGATAAAATATTTTAAACTTTCAAACTGTCGGACGGTGTTTGTTTGAACAATGGTCACATGTGTGTCGTTTGTTTATGTTTACTGTATTCCAAGCAGTTGTTCTCATTACGCGTTTAGATTTCTTGCATGTGCAGATTCTAAAGGCTAGGAGAACATGGTCGATGACAAGCTTCGGAATGAAGACACGACGTGAAGGCACTCAAATGATGAAGATGATCGAGTTGCCGCTGACCATCATCAACACCACAAGGATCTCACTTCATAAAGATCAAGTCATTCACGAGCATAACTCAAGGGGGAGCTTATGTTAAGGGGGAGTTTGTCAACACACTTCCTACATGATACGGGGAGTTTGTTGATACACTTTCTGCTTTCAAGACGTGAAGACTTTAAAGATCCTCCAACATTGAAGACGTGAAGAGACGTCAAAGACTTGAAGACACGAGAGACTTACAAGAATGAAGATCAAGACAAAGCTACAGCCAAGGGGGAGTTTGTTGGTGCACTTGTGTCTGTACTTTGTCTGTATACAAAACGATGTCTTTGTTAGTCTTGTAAGTTTGACCAAGTCAACCATCCTCCTGGTTTGACTTGGCCATACAGTCAACACTTTGGTTGTAATGTGTTTGAGTCGAAGGATGGTCATCGAAGGATCACTTATATCCTTCGATGATGATGAGCTCGAAAGATGGACCTTCGATGGATGGACCACGAAAGATCACATCTTTCGTGGTACATGTTGATCGTTCGAGCTGTTTCTGGTCGATAGATGATCCTTCGATCATCTGTCTGATCCTTCGACCAGACCTGCTGTGTTCGGGTATAAATACCCGTGTGTTGTGTTCTCTTAGACAGCTAGACACCCAGACAGATAAGAAATACACACACACTTAGAGAGAGTTTACAGGACTGATTTGTAAACATTGAGCTGTAACCGGACCTTTCATACGTTTAATACAAGTGGTGTTAATCGTTGAGTCTTGTGTGTTGATTATTTGCGTGTTCTATCTCGGTTTGCTGTCTCGGTTGGATTCCGCACAACCGGGTTGGTTTGTACACAAGGATTAGGCGACTAGATCCTCCCCTAGCCGGACCTACAAAAAGGCAACATCTTGATGTCAAAAACATCATCATCACATCGGTTGACCGGAGGCACAAGTATCGAACATCACAAAATCACATCATATACACACGCATACATGGAGGTGAACATCACCACGGACTGATGGGCCAACATTTTGGACTTGAGGAGACTCTTGGATTATTTTGATTGGGCCGCCAATACAAGGTTTGAGGGTTTTGACTTTTTATCAATATCTAAAAAAAAGACATGATGATTATCGAGGGACATTGGCAGTCGTATAACACCTTCGAGCTCTAAAATCATCACCATTCATCATACATCGGCCGCAACACTGATTGGATCATGCGATCATCCTTCTACCAAGCTTTTGATCGGACAAGTATCATGAGCGGCTAAATCTTTCGTGGACACTTCGGGTGAATGATTCTTGTTAGACACTTTTAATTCTAGTTTCTGTTTTGTATTGAGATTTGGATTTGTAGTCGGGTGACAGCCGACTATTTACATGATTATATTATTTGTGTGACAGACAAATCCTGAGTGACAGTCAGAGTTATAATTATGTTTTGAATCCAATTATGCTTTTGTTGATTGAATGATTCCTATGAATGTTTGTTTTAATATTTCTCCGATCAATTAATATTATGATTTTGAACTGCATAGGTAATTGGTAGATGTGACAGATTTACTATTCAATCAATAGCATCCAATAAAATCAGAACTAGGTTATTAGTAACTACAGAATCTGAATCCCGGAGTGACCACGTTTTTTCTATCATTGTTTTTACAATCTCAAAGTTATTGTTTATAGTTTTCTAGCAAGTTCTCAAAGTAATTCAAATATTTACAAACAAATAATAATTAGCATTAACCACAGACTCCTCTGGATTCGATACCCTGCTTACCCTAGCTACCTAGGTTAATTAGGTTTTTGCATGTCCATAACGACAGACATCAAAATGGCGTCGTTGCCGGGGAGTCGTGCGCTTAGTGCTATTTTACTTTAGTTTTGTTTGTTTGCTTTCGTTTTACATAAAAACTAAAAAATCTAAAAAGTATTTGCCTTTTCTAGTTAGTTTTTTTTTCTTTCACTTTTGTCTTTGTTTTATTTTTGTTCGGTACTGCTTTTCGTTTGCTACTTGTGTAGGAAATATGAGCTGTGAATATAAAAAATATGTTTCATGCACAAGGTGTGGGTGCCAAGGACATTGGGCATTCATATGCCCAATGTTCGAGAGTAAGGCTGAACTTGATGAGTGGGTATGGTCCCAACGCATGCAAAGACAAGAAAATGCGGGTTACCAGGGTTATTCTTATCAAGATAGATATCAAGAAGAGATCGATGAAATGGATTACCATCATGATCCAAATTGGGAGTACAGTGGTTATGAGATGGATGATGGTCACCGGTACAAGCCAGATTGGGGTTGTAATAGAAAATCAGAATATTTTGAGGACTATGGTTATGGAGGCAATAGTCATTTTAATGAATATGACTCATCAAGTTACGCCCAAGACATCCCTGATATATATCAGATTTATGAAGATGTAGTCAAGCTAGGTGAATTCATAAATGCACTATGTAGTGAGCGGGTTAAAAGTGAGTCCGAGAGGTTAGGAAGGAACAATCAAGCGGACTCACAATCTCAAATATCTGAGTCAATCGCGGATTCCCAAGATGAGGTTTGTATTGAAGAACCAGATGTAGAGGCAGTGACTCCTGTACGGGTAATAGTTGATGATAATGATTCACCTGTCCGTTTCAATATGACCATTGGTGCAATCCTTTTGGTTGCAAGTGTTGAAGATGAAGAGGAGAATGTGCCTATGATCCCAGTCCAGTTGGGTGAGTTCAAGACTGAGAGGGCATTGGTGGATCATGGGGCAAGCATAAGCATATTGGCGGGTCGAGTGTTTGATGAATACGATTTTGGTGAGCAGGTGGACACCACGATTGTGCTTGCAGACGGGTCAAGGAAACCATCTAGGGGGATGTTGAGAGGAATTGCTGTAAGAGTAGGCGATTGTTATTACCCTGAAGATTTCCTAGTTGTGGACCACACGCCATCCAATGTTGAAGGACAACCGCCGGTTATCTTAGGCCGACCATTCTTGAAAACCGCGAAGGCTACCATTGATTGCAATGCTAATACTGTGAGTATGGTCTTCGGGTCACGTAAGTTTTCCTTAAACTTTATGTCTCACACTTATGCTTATTCTAATATTGCTAACAAGTGTCATCCTCCAATTAATGAGGATGTCCCAAAAGAGAGTGTTGCTATGATTGACAGGTCTAAAGATGAAAAGGTCATGAAGGATAAAGTGGTCAAATCACCGTGGTGGCTCAAGATGAGAAACAAAAAGCGTTCAGTCAAGTTAGAAAAGGAGTCACCAAAGGATGCAACCAAATCCAAGAAGAGACCACTTGAGGTGAATATGGGTGAGTTCTCACAGTTGAAGGAAAAGAAGAAGCCCACAAGGAAAATTAAGGGTGAATTATTACAGTCGATAGATTTCGATAACCCGGATCATTTGGATGCCATATGGAGTGATGGATGGCAGTGGGATACTAACCAACCACCAGCACAAGTGTTCTTTGCACGAGAGATGCCATTTGAACCACCATGAGCTTAATCAGGTACCGTCTGGCTGAAGACCTTTAAACTTAGCGCTCTCGGGAGGCAGCCCGAGGATGTAGAGTATTGTATTTTGGTTTGGTTTCGTTTTGGTGTGTTTGTGTTTTGACAGGTTTCTACGTTCCATCTTCACGGATGCAATGAATCAAGTGTGGGGATGTTTGGCAACATCCCCGGTGAGATCTCAAAGAATCCATGAGGGGCGTATGTTCCGGTTAGATCGCAACAGTTACACCGCCACAGACACTCACTTGTTTTCTGATCAGGTGCATGTGTTTATCTATCTTGTGTGTTATTTGTTTTCGTGTATTTGGTGGTGTGAAATTTTTGTGTTGGGAGTGGTTTCCTTGTGTTGAGTCGAGTTGGTTATTAGCCGTTCATGGTTTGAGAGTGGTATCTCTCGAGTTATGACTATAAATTGCACCATACATTGGGGACAATGTATCCCAAGTGTGGGGATGCGGTAACTCGAGAGAGGGTTGGTAAGATTTGTGATCTTAAATGCTTGAATTGGTTGAACTTGCTAAAATTGAAAAAAAAAATTGTCTCAAGTATGTTTGAAATTCATGAAAACCTAAATTTTCAATCGCTAAGGGGTTTCTTGCTGATATTAAACTAAATTAGATCCCTAGTCATGGTTGTCCCTTTAAGTTTCATGAGAGTATTTCTGACAAGTTTAGAGAATAATTAAAAAGAGATGCCTAACTAGGGGTAACATGCTTTAGGAATTACACATGCTACGTGTCGGTAACCCATATGCCTTCTGTTGTGTGAGATACTTGAGCCTACTAGATTGTTAGTTTAAATTGCAATAACTGTCAGTTGTTGAGAGTATGCCATATGTTGCTTTGTGTTAGAACTTGTGTAGTTTGATACGTGCCGAGATTGTGGTTTAGCGTATCCACATAGATGATAAAGGCATTAGGATCCATTCATTGTTCTATATGTTGATTGTTGATTCCACCCACCTTAGTTAACCATGTTGAGCCTTATAACTTTCGTTTGTTACACCTTTGTTGACCTGTTTGATTACCAACCATGAATGACAATTATGTGTTAGATATTTGTTGAAAAAAAAGAAAAAAAAATGAAATGAAAAAAAAAGAAAAAAAAAGAGAGAAAACAATGAAAAAGAACAAAAATCATTATTATGTTTGTGTTACATAAATGGGTTGAAAATAACCCAAAGTGTTAGAAGTTATTGTGAATAAAGTTGTCATGGTTTGGTATTCGTTTGTGTTCGCCATATAAACATTAAAAGCAAAAAAATAATTCATTACCTTTACCTTTAACCCAAAACCCAAAAGTCCTTTTGATATGTGTTACGTTAGTTGATACAGTGGAGGTATGATTGTTATACAAGCTTATGATTGCAAGGTAACATATTTGGTTTTGAGTGAAATATATACGAGCACATCACACGCTAGTCTTGATTAAGCCGAGAGGATTGATCATTGTGAGAGGCGTGTGGCATGTGTGTAGTATCATAAGCATGTTAGTTTTAGTTAGGCAAGTCTTAAGCTGTGTTAAATGCGTATCATTTAGCTATCAGACTGTCAATCTCGATTGTGTTAGTCTATGGGACGGGTATGACTTGGGACCTTGAATTGTGAATTCGGTAAGGGATTCAATGGTGATTTGTTAATAAGGTGAGTATTGTTTGTAATGATTGCTTGAGGACAATCAATGATAAGTGTGGGGATGTGATGGAGAGTGTGAAACCCGGGTGTTAATGTGCTTATTTTGTGTAAATTATTGCCGTTTACGTGATTATACGATTGGAATATGTTCACTACGCAAGATTGCGAATTTGCAGGTTAAATGCTTAATTCAGTGAAGTTAGGATGTGAGGTGATGAAACGGAACAAGCAAGGATGTTTATCATGAGAGTTCACGTTATTCGGTACTTTTCGGATGATAAAACGACTTCAAAGCTCAAGAAACGCGAAAGTAATGAAGTACAGGGGGTTTGTTTGTCAATACACGAGAATTGCATGAAAGCAAATATGGTTCTCTGATACATAAGCCGAAAATGTCCAGCAAAGTCAAAACGTAGCTTACGGCTACTAGAACGTAACCTACGTTAGTTGTTATTGTATTCAACAGAAGGTACAAACCGTAACCTACGACATTACACCGTAGGCTACGGCACAAAAGAATTGGCAGCGAGGTTTTTGAAAGGGAATTAAAAAAAAAAAAAAAAAACCTAATTCTAATGAGGGGCGGCACATGCAGACTTGGGGATGAACAAAAAGGCAACATCTTGAAGTCAAAAACATCATCATCACATCGGTTGACTGGAGGCACAAGTATCGAACATCACAAAATCACATCATATACACACGCATACATGGAGGTGAATATCACCACGGACTGATGGGCCAACATTTTGGACTTGAGGAGACTCTTGGATTATTTTGATTGGGCCGCCAATACAAGGTTTGAGGGTTTTGACTTTTTATCAATATCTAAAAAACGACATGATGATTATCGAGGGACATTGGCAGTCGTATAACACCTTCGAGCTCTAAAATCATCACCATTCATCATACATCGGCCGCAACACTGATTCGATCATGCAATCATCCTTCTACCAAACTTTTGATCGGACAAGTATCATGAGCGGCTAAATCTTTCGTGGACACTTCGGGTGAATGAATCTTGTTAGACACTTTTAATTCTAGTTTCTGTTTTGTAGTGAGATTTGGATTTGTTGTCGGGTGACAGCCGACTATTTACATGATTATATTATTTGTGTGACAGACAAATCCTGAGTGATAGTCAGAGTTATAATTATGTTTTGAATCCAATTATGCTTTTGTTGATTGAATGATTCCTATGAATGTTTGTTTTAATATTTATCCGATCAATTAATATTAAGATTTTGAACTGCATAGGTAATTGGTAGATGTGACAGATTTACTATTCAATCAATAGCATCCAATAAAATCAGAACTAGGTTATTAGTAACTACAGAATCTGAATCCCGGAGTGACCACGTTTTTTCTATCATTGTTTTTACAATCTCAAAGTTATTGCTTATAGTTTTCTAGCAAGTTCTCAAAGTAATTCAAATATTTACAAACAAATAATAATTAGCATTAACCACAGACTCCTCTGGATTCGATACCCTGCTTACCCTATCTACCTAGGTTAATTAGGTTTTTGCATGTCCATAACGACAGACATCAGCAACCTAACTCAATATGCTATAAATTTTCGACAAAATTAAGATTTTATTTTTTAAATGTAGCAAATTGAGCCAGTTTGCTACAAATTTCCTACCAATTTAACATTTTATTTTTTAAAATTATTCACTTAATTAAAATTAAAAATAAAATGATTTTGTTGTCGGAAACCTGTAGCAAATTAACTCAATATTCTACAAATTTTCGACAAAATTAACATTTTATTTTTTAAATTATAGTATTAATTAAAATAAAAAATAAAGTAATTTTTGTTTTGTCGGAAAACTGTAGCAACCTAACTCAGTTTGCTACAAATTTTCGACAAATATAACATTTTATTTTTTTAAATTATAGTATTTATTAAAACTAAGAAATAGAAAATAAAGTATTTTTTTTTGTCGGAAAACTGTAGCAACCTAACTCAATTCGCTACAAAATTTCGACAAAATAAGTATTTTATTTATTAAAATTGTTTAATTTACTAAAATTAAATAACTAACTTCATTTTGTGGGAAAACGTAGGAAACTGACTCAATTTGCTACAGATTTCCTACAAATTCATGTTGTGTGGCGATTTTGTCTGAAAATTGCGGAAAAGTTTTAGGTTTTTTTTTGTTTCTCTTTTTTGTCGCAAAAACTATAGGAAAGTTGTAGTAAAAATTTAGTTGTAGAAAATTTGTGCGAAACTTTTGTAGTAAAAAGTGAAGATTTCTAGTAGTGTTATAACCTCAAGATCTAGGGATATAGTTTTTAAAAGAGTTAGTTTTGTTATTAAAAAAGGGGTATAGTAACGCAGCTTGTTGCCCCTTTACCTTCTATCTTGATGTAATTTTGAAGTTTTTATTGGTTTTTGGATGGTTAGTTTTACAAAGTTAATCCTTTTGTATAATTCAAGTGATGGACTGATGTCAAGGTAGTTGTAAGTAATATTGTAAAATGACACATATATACACACATAATTAGTCCTTTAGATAAAAATCTAGAACCGTTTTTGCATATGAAAGAAAAATATATGTTTAAATCTTAGGGGTTTTTCAAGTTGGTATTACCAAATGAAAAGTCGCCGGAGTATAAACAAACCGTCGCCGGTGGCTCGACTGAGTGGAGAAATATTGGTTTAGCGGTCGAGGTCGCTGATATATCGGCTTGACCTTTATCTCTAAACCGATTTTCGATCCTCCCATTCGTCGTCCGGGACTGGTTCCATCACCATTAGAACTGTGTGTGAAAGGAACAAGTTGTTGGTGGCTCGACGAAAAGTTGGATATCGGAATAGGCTGTGAGGTCTGACCAGGGTCACATATCGCTTGTGACACTAACATTACCTTCCATTCTATCCTGATCTTCAGCGATTCCATTCGCCACTGGAATTGTGTTTCCTGGAAGATGGGGAGAGAATTAAGAGAAAACGTTGGGGCGAGAAACGAGCGAATGGTACACGGAGGAAAAAAAACAGCCAACTGTTACTAACCAAGCTAGTGGAATACAGTACAAGAGTGAGGACGCCATAACTTTTTATGTCTCGAATATACATCCGGAAGTATCCGACGGAGAACTTTGGATGGAATGCATGAATTTAGGACATCTGGTTGATGCGTACATTGCAAAAAAGAGGGATAAATGGGGGAACCGATTTGGATTTGTTAGATTCGTCAATGTAAGAGACGGAGAAAGGATGATAAAAGCTCTAAACCAATTGATGTTCTTTGGGTGGAGAATCAGAGCAAAAATCGCAAGATTTGTGAAGATCGCCAAGAAAACAATACATAGAGGCAATAATACCTGGGTCAGAAAGGAGGAGATAAAAGTTGAAAATTCTGGAGTCCAGGCTAGAGGTGGACAGGCAAAGGTTAACAACGGAATGTCGTATGCTGATATGGTCAGAGGCTGCAAACCAAAGGTAGAAGATAAGGAACAAATGAGGTTTGCCAATGAATCAGAAGCTTACAAAGATTGGACCAACAAAGCACTGGTATGCGAGTACCATGACATCAAGTGTTTAAAGGAAACGGATAAGTGCGTCGATGAACTGAAGCTAAACAAAGGGGTAATTCGGTACTTAGGTGGACTAAAAGTCATTATTACGTTCAAAGACGTTAAGGATATGGAGGCGGCCATGAAAAAGGAGAGTGATCTGTGGAAGAAGTGGTTCCAAAAAGTGGAGATATGGAAAGGACATATACTCCCATATCAACGTGCAACTTGGCTGATGATTAGAGGGGTCCCTATACAACTGTGGATGAGAGAAGTGATGGACGTTATTGCAGAAAGATTTGGGAAAATAATACAAGCTTCAGAGGCTGATAAATACGATTTGAATCTCCAATTTGATACAGTTGGTATATTGGTAAACCACGGGTTCAGCATCAAAGAATCAATAACAATGAAGTGGAAGGAGCACACATTCAATGTATGGGTTTCGGAAGTCGACGACACATGGATACCAGAAAGCATAACAAAAAGGAGAGCCCCTACCATCGAAAACACGGCGAACACAACTGAAGGAAAACACCGGAGTAACAACGCAGAGGAGAACAACAAAACCCAAGAAAAGTCACCGGAAAAAATGATGGTGGATAGTACAATACCGCAAATCACATCTCCGATAAAGAATAATCCGGCAAGTAATAATCCGGCAACGGTGGCGGAGCAAGTGAAGGGAAATGAAAAGTCGGTTATTGGCACTCGTGACGAGGCAAACGAAAGGTCTAAACAGGATGAGGAAAACAAGAATGAGACAAAGGTACAAATGCCATTAAATGGGAACATTAATGGTGGGACTTATAATACTTCCAATACAGTGGGAAAAGGCGATCAATTTCAAATTCATGCACAACAAAAGGAGGTAGCCCAGATATCGATATTACAAGGAATAAACAATAATGGGCCGGTGGAGGAGGACCAAACTGGGCCTTCCATAAAAAAAGATAGGAAAAAAAAGAGAAGTAAATTGGCTGAAGCCCGGACCAAAACACTAAAGCCCAACACAAAGATAAATAAAGGAAAGTTACCGGATCTAAACGTTGAACTATCGGAGGATTTTAATTTTCAGCCCAAAAGGAAAGCTTTGAATAGGCCAATAAAGGTGAATCGGAACAAGAAATCTAAACCAAGACTAAATGTGGCGAAGGAAGACATTATCAATGATGTGCTTGGTGGAACAGTACCCGACGATGACTTTAACTTAGATTGGGAAGAAGAACAGCTGACCGATGAAACCTTGGTAGATGATACACAAGACAGAGAAAGAGATCAAAGTACCGGTCTAAAATCGGAAGAGGATATACTTGAGGAAATTCGGGAAACAAGCGAACTAGGGCTAAAATTGGGGGTGAAATTAACGAACAAGGAGGATTTGGTAAGGAAAGTGATACTAGAAGAACAGGAGGAAGCAAGTAATCGATGAATTACGGAACAATAAACATTAAGGGAGCAGGGGGGTCTGGAAAAGCAGCTACTGTTCGAGGTATGTTATCAAAATTTGGACTAACATTCATAGCAATCCAGGAAACTCAGTTTGTCGATTTCCCCGAGAGGATCATAAAAAGATTTTGGGATAATTCAACATTTGAGTACACAAAAGTAAATTCGGATGGTAGATCAGGTGGGCTATTATCGGTTTGGAACCCGAACGTTTTTAATAAGGAACAAGAAATAAAAAAATCAGCAATTTATTTTACTAAAAGGAAAAGTCAAAGGAGAACAGGGGGATCTAGTTATTGTAAATGTGTATGCACCTACAAACCAGAGCAGGAGAAGAGTATTGTGGGACGAGCTGTTAACGTTGAAACAAGCAATACAAGGTAGGTTGATTATGCTAGGGGACTTCAATGAAGTAAGAGTGCCAGAAGATAGATTCAACTCACATTTTGATGCTGTAGGAGCCATGTGTTTCAATAATTTTATAAGGAATGGCGGCTTGCAAGAATATAATATGGGGGGTAAGAGATACACGTTCATGTCCAGTGATGGGAAGAATCTAAGTAAAATAGACCGTGTATTAGTCTGCGGTGAATTCATGACAAAATGGCCTGGTGCATCTCTCTTAGCCTTAAATAGGGAGGTCTCAGATCATAGCCCGCTGATTTTAACAACCACAGCAAACAGGTTCGGACCTAGCCCATTTAGAATTTTCCATAGTTGGTCGGAAATGCCCGGTTATGATGAAGCGGTCAGAAGAGGGTTAGAAAAAACAATCGAATCAAAATTCAAAGATGAATTAATAGCTGTAAAACTAAAAGGAATAAAAGAGGAGTTAAAGTTATGGAGAATAGGTGAGAAAGAAAAGGAGGAGGAAGCTTTAGCTAAAGCCACAGAAAGTAAGGAAAAGTTAGAACTCGAAGCAGAAGTGAGATGTCTTGATGACCAGGAAGTTCAGACATGGCAGGAAAGCAAAAGAATAATAGGTGATTGGCATAAAACAAGTGTAACGCCCCAAAAATCTGAATGTTAATGTTTGTTGTATGTTATTATGTGACACGTCAGGAAATAAATAACTAGGCTAATTAACCTAGTTAAGGGTATGGTCAAAAGAATTAAAAGAGGAAGGTAATGTCAGTTATGTTTTAAAGGTAAACCCGAGGGGCTAAAGTGGGAAAGATGAAAGTTAAGTTATTAAATAACTTATCACACACAACACACACACATACGTGTGTGTTCGAGAAGGAGCAGGAGGCTCCTATGGAGCCTCAAACCCTAACACCATCTTTATGCTCAAATCGGAAGGCAAGATGAAGCTTAAATCCATAACCGAGCATGGATTAATGATCACCAACACGAGGGGATCATAAGGTATGTCTTAAATCCAAGATTGGTGGTCATGGGTGAAGTGGGTTATGTTCTAATCCGTGAATTAATATGAAATTGATGATGTACAAGGGTTAGAATCCTCGTTTAGAACATGGGTTAGGTAGGGTTTGCGTTAATTTGATGATTAGAGGTGAAACCCGTTAGTTAGGGTGAAGATGACGACTAGAATCACCTCCCATGTTCGAGTCTTGTTGAATGATTGATGTATTATGTGGGTAGGATGAATTATTGTTAAGATGAAAGTATAGGAATATGATGATGTTATGTTTAATGTTCATTTGGAATGATATATGATGATTAGTAGAAGGATTTGATGAGTTATGTATAAGTTTAGAAGATTCATGCATGAAATAGTTGTACGTTATGCTTTAAAAGTAGTACCCGCATCAAGTGTATGATGAAATGTATATAGTGTCATCCGTATAATCGAATATGATGTTACGGGTATATGATGATAAGTCGATGGTTAAATATGGTATATAGTTGACTTTCAAAAGTCAACTAAGCATAAGAAACATGAAATTGACACGTGGTCGTAAAGGCAGGATTATAGGAATTCGTATGGTACATGTTATGTCAATATGAGTTGTTTGTGATTATATGATGAATTACATGAGTTTAAACGGATATGAATATAATCATATGAGTTATGTATGTTAGAAATGGCTAATGAAAGTTAAGGGTGAAACATGTGATTGATATGGTCGTTAACATGTACAATGATGTAAGCTAACGAGAATGCGATGTTGGTGATATGAAAGTATAGGAATCATATCAAGGTGGACTCAAGCGTGAATGGCTAACGGGTCAAGAGAAAACCAGGAAGCGGATAGGAAAGCGGAGGCATAAGGTAAGTGATTTCCGTAATCACTTCTTAGTACAAGTAAGTAATAAAGTGTTGTAATGAATTAAACATGATGTTTGAGGTCAAATATGTGTTAAAGTCTTTCGTCGTAAATGATGGGTTTAAGTTTGACCAAAATGCCCTTGATGGGTATTTTGGGGTAAACGCACTTAAAAGTAGCTTTGAAGTAAGTTATTCGATTAGAGTAATGTTTTGGACAA
The DNA here is from genome assembly GCA_030545235.1 of Helianthus tuberosus. Taxonomy (NCBI): domain Eukaryota; kingdom Viridiplantae; phylum Streptophyta; class Magnoliopsida; order Asterales; family Asteraceae; genus Helianthus; species Helianthus tuberosus. The sequence continues at coordinate 28,227,524 of CM060386.1, read as the reverse complement.
GTATGGAAATGGGAAGTATGGTTTTGTTGTCATAAACCGTTTAATGCGCAAAATACCCATAACGGGTCAAATATTTAGAAAATGATGATAAGCCGATAGGGCGTAAAATAAGAATTTCATTTATCCGGATGTGGGATTTTAAGTTCATATGATAAATTGTGAATTTACAAGTATGTGGGAAGAGACGGGAGGTTAAACGGGTATACGGGTTGAAAGTTATGCAAGTTTTAGCGCGTTCGGACGTTAAAACGGATCTGCAGGCAAGAATCCCACCTTAGGTTCCATTTAGGAACCTTAAAGCGGGATCCCATACCCCAAGCAAGAATCCCACCTTAGGTTCCATTTAGGAACCTTAAAGCGGGATCCCATACCCCAAGCAAGAATCCCACCTTAGGTTCCATTTAGGAACCTTAAAGCGGGATCCCATAGCCCAGGTAAGAATCCCACCTTAGGTTCCATTTATGAACCTTAAAGTGGGATCCCGTACTCCAGGTAAGAATTATTAATTTAATTCTCATTGGCAATCGCCCCTATGTGGATAAGCAAGCATGTATGTATGTATGAGTATATACAGGGATGTAATGATGTAGGAAGGGTATGTACGTATGTAGATGTGTATGTATGTATGTATGTATGTATAAAGATATGTATGATTATATGTAGGTATGCATATTTGTAGAAAGTAAGTATGTAGGCATGTACGTATATATGTTTTATAAACCTAAGTGTATGTATGTATGGGTGTATGTAGGAAGTATGTATATGTACGAAAGTGAGTATGTACGAATGTATGCACGTATGTAGGTTCGTGTGAAGGCATGTAATAAGGTGTATGTATGTATGTACGTATGTATGCATGTGTGAATGTATATAGGTGGGATGACATGATCGTACGTGACTATGTAGGTATGCATATATGTAGATACGTATAGAATGATTGATATGTAATTGTATGTAAGTTTGTATGTAGGTTGACATGTATGTGTGTACGTATGTAGGTATGGAGGTAGTATGTATGAAGTTAGGTAAGTATGTAAGTCTTTTGGTACGATCAAGTGTTTACGTTGTTTATTCGTGAACATGGAGTTAAAAGTGAAATGCAGGAATGGCAAAGAAGTCTCACCACGGATGGTATGACAGGATGGAAAAGCTGGAATGTGAAGAGTAAATGAAACAAGAAGTAAACGTGAACAAACCTTCTATGTTCATAATGCGTACTAATGTATGAATATTTATGTGGTGAGCGCAGGTAGTACCAGTCATGAGGATACCCAAGGATTGGAGATCGAGGATCGAGTCACAAGACAGATTGTACGGGAATGTTTAAATATGTAATTTAGTGTTGATAAGTTATGTTCTTATATTATAAAATGAATTTTTAGAATGTCAAGATGTATGTCATGAAAGAAATTTTAAAACTCGAATTTCCGCTGCGTTGTGTTAAGGTTAAATGTGTTAGGGTGTTACAAGTTGGTATCAGAGCCCTGGTTTGAGGGAATCAAGTACGAGAAGGTAAGTACTTGAACTCAAACTTGTGTGCTCTTGAGATAAGAAATCCGTACAATCTAAGACTCGATCAAGATCCAAAGGTAAAGGTTGATGAAAGTATGTATTTATGTATACGTATAAAGAAACTGACGGTTTTGTATGTGCAAGGTAAGCATAAGTGTTGGAAGAGGATGATCCGTGAATGCAGTCTAGGATGAATACTAAGGCAGGCAAAGAGGTAATAAGACAAATAGGCAAATAAGCCCAGGTACGTGAATTTAATATGTGGATGTATGCAATGGTAAAGTTCATTAAGGGAAGGAAAATTTTAAGATGAAAGACAATGATAGTATAGTAATGAAGTATTGGAAGGGATACACGCGCCGAAACCTAAGTCTACGGACATAAGGTGACAATTACATGAAGGCACGAAACTACTATGTGGATTGTGTACCTGGCCAGTACACGAGAAACGTATGACGTTCGTGAGATCATGATAATTGTTACAGGTATGTCCGGTAGAGTTGGGTAGCAGGCGGGCGTGTGGGCGAAATGGAAAGTAAGACTCTCGGGAAATTGAGAGTACTATGTAAGAATGAAGAACATGCCTGATAAGAATGAAGAATGTTGAATCCGTGATTAAGTACGGATCGACAAGATAAGAATGCAATGTTTGAATCCGTGAGACGGATTCAAGGATGAAAGGTATGAATGAAATGTTTGAATCCGCGAGACGGATTCAAGGATGAAAGATATGAATGAAATGTTTGAATCCGCGAGACGGATTCAAGGATGAAAGGTATGAATGAAATGTTTGAATCCGCGGGACGGATTCAAGGATGAAAGGTAAGAATGAATGTTTGAATCCGCGAGACGGATTCAAGGAGGAAAGGTATGAATGTAATGATTGAATCCGTGAGACGGATTCAAGGAGGGAAGGTATGAATGTAATGTTTGAATCCGCGAGGCGGGTTCAAGGATAAAAGGCATGAATGTAATGTTTGAATCCGTAAGGCGGATTCAATGAATGAAAAAGCAAGAATGATGCGTCTGAATCCGTGAGACGGATTCAAAAATATAAAAAGATGAAATTAATCCGCCTAAGAAGATGTCGATAGTTTGACCATGATTGAGTCGAACGGGTCATAGAGAATAAGTAAAAAGTGATAGTATAATAGACAAAGTTTTGTATAAGTTACGTGTAAGATATGAGGGTAATTGACTCTTAGAAGTCGGAATGATGACGGGCTGTGACCCGAACAATAATTTAAGTAGGGGCGGGAATGGTAAGTTTGGTAAGAAATATTGAGATGATGTAATAAGGTTTTTGCAAGTAAGCATGAATGGAAGGAAGTACGAGCGTGTACTTCCGTTGGCAAAATGATTAATTGAATGAAGAGATTGCATGTAAGAAATAGAATGTGCGGTACGTTATAGCAGGTACGTAGGAAATTGTAGAAAAGTTATAGGTGGGTAATCACCTAGTTTAAGGAATGTTTAAATGATATATGCTAACCGTCGATGATGTTGATGATGATGTTAGAATTATTGAGGTGATGAAACCAATCGTATTAGGGAAAGGATGTGCACGAGTGGAAACTCATGACACGGATGAATGAAATCTGGCCTATTAAGGCTAGTACTCGAGGAAAAGATGAATCGATCTGGGTTGCAGATCGTGGTTTGGGAAATGAAAAAGAGGTTAGTAAGAATATTTAACTCATGATTTGATAGATATGAAATAGTATGACACCTGTTATGTATAAATTAAGTAATGCATGAAGTGAAAGCAATAGTAATGTGAAATGAACGAAATGACTTAAAGATAAAATAAAGGTATGCAAGGTATACGTAACTGTAGAAAATGTAGAATGAGGTTAACGTTAGAATTAAGCACGTAGGCGTGATTATGTAATAATAGTTTTGTTGTGATAACAAAACAAAAGTTAAATGTTATACAGAGTATGTAGAGAATGTAAATTTTAAAGGGGAGATGGAGATATTAGATCCATTAAGAAAGGATCATATTAAAGTACGGAAAAGTATGTGTATTGACCAGTTATTGACAGGTCAAGTAAATGAAAATGAAAATGATATAAGAAAGAATGATCAGGAAAGTATGGGCTAGTAGTCGTATGGATGGACTAGAAGAAAAGATAATGTGTGTTTGATGAAAGTGAGAAAGGTTTCGGGGACGAAACCTTGTTTAAGGGTGGTAGACTTGTAACGCCCCAAAAATCTGAATGTTAATGTTTGTTGTATGTTATTATGTGACACGTCAGGAAATAAGTAACTAGGCTAATTAACCTAGTTAAGGGTATGGTCAAAAGAATTAAAAGAGGAAGGTAATGTCAGTTATGTTTTAAAGGTAAACCCGAGGGGCTAAAGTGGGAAAGATGAAAGTTAAGTTATTAAATAACTTATCACACACAACACACACACATACGTGTGTGTTCGAGAAGGAGCAGGAGGCTCCTATGGAGCCTCAAACCCTAACACCATCTTTATGCTCAAATCGGAAGGCAAGATGAAGCTTAAATCCATAACCGAGCATGGATTAATGATCACCAACACGAGGGGATCATAAGGTATGTCTTAAATCCAAGATTGGTGATCATGGGTGAAGTGGGTTATGTTCTAATCCGTGAATTAATATGAAATTGATGATGTACAAGGGTTAGAATCCTCGTTTAGAACATGGGTTAGGTAGGGTTTGCATTAATTTGATGATTAGAGGTGAAACCCGTTAGTTAGGGTGAAGATGATGACTAGAATCACCTCCCATGTTCGAGTCTTGTTGAATGATTGATGTATTATGTGGGTAGGATGAATTATTGTTAAGATGAAAGTATAGGAATATGATGATGTTATGTTTAATGTTCATTTGGAATGATATATGATGATTAGTAGAAGGATTTGATGAGTTATGTATGAGTTTAGAAGATTCATGCATGAAATAGTTGTACGTTATGCTTTAAAAGTAGTACCCGCATCAAGTGTATGATGAAATGTATATAGTGTCATCCGTATAATCGAATATGATGTTACGGGTATATGATGATAAGTCGATGGTTAAATATGGTATATAGTTGACTTTCAAAAGTCAACTAAGCATAAGAAACATGAAATTGACACGTGGTCGTAAAGGCAGGATTATAGGAATTCGTATGGTACATGTTATGTCAATATGAGTTGTTTGTGATTATATGATGAATTACATGAGTTTAAACGGATATGAATATAATCATATGAGTTATGTATGTTAGAAATGGCTAATGAAAGTTAAGGGTGAAACATGTGATTGATATGGTCGTTAACATGTACAATGATGTAAGCTAACGAGAATGCGATGTTGGTGATATGAAAGTATAGGAATCATATCAAGGTGGACTCAAGCGTGAATGGCTAACGGGTCAAGAGAAAACCAGGAAGCGGATAGGAAAGCGGAGGCATAAGGTAAGTGATTTCCGTAATCACTTCTTAGTACAAGTAAGTAATAAAGTGTTGTAATGAATTAAACATGATGTTTGAGGTCAAATATGTGTTAAAGTCTTTCGTCGTAAATGATGGGTTTAAGTTTGACCAAAATGCCCTTGATGGGTATTTTGGGGTAAACGCACTTAAAAGTAGCTTTGAAGTAAGTTATTCGATTAGAGTAATGTTTTGGACAAGTATGGAAATGGGAAGTATGGTTTTGTTGTCATAAACCGTTTAATGCGCAAAATACCCATAACGGGTCAAATATTTAGAAAATGATGATAAGCCGATAGGGCGTAAAATAAGAATTTCATTTATCAGGATGTGGGATTTTAAGTTCATATGATAAATTGTGAATTTACAAGTATGTGGGAAGAGACGGGAGGTTAAACGGGTATACGGGTTGAAAGTTATGCAAGTTTTAGCGCGTTCGGACGTTAAAACGGATCTGCAGGCAAGAATCCCACCTTAGGTTCCATTTAGGAACCTTAAAGCGGGATCCCATACCCCAAGCAAGAATCCCACCTTAGGTTCCATTTAGGAACCTTAAAGTGGGATCCCATACCCCAAGCAAGAATCCCACCTTAGGTTCCATTTAGGAACCTTCCCACCTTAGGTTCCATTTAGGAACCTTAAAGCGGGATCCCATACCCCAAGCAAGAATCCCACCTTAGGTTCCATTTAGGAACCTTAAAGCGGGATCCCATAGCCCAGGTAAGAATCCCACCTTAGGTTCCATTTATGAACCTTAAAGTGGGATCCCGTACTCCAGGTAAGAATTATTAATTTAATTCTCATTGGCAATCGCCCCTATGTGGATAAGCAAGCATGTATGTATGTATGAGTATATACAGGGATGTAATGATGTAGGAAGGGTATGTACGTATGTAGATGTGTATGTATGTATGTATGTATAAAGATATGTATGATTATATGTAGGTATGCATATATGTAGAAAGTAAGTATGTAGGCATGTGCGTATATATGTTTTATAAACCTAAGTGTATGTATGTATGGGTGTATGTAGGAAGTATGTATATGTACGAAAGTGAGTATGTACGAATGTATGCACGTATGTAGGTTCGTGTGAAGGCATGTAATAAGGTGTATGTATGTATATACGTATGTATGCATGTGTGAATGTATATAGGTGGGATGACATGATCGTACGTGACTATGTAGGTATGCATATATGTAGATACGTATAGAATGATTGATATGTAATTGTATGTAAGTTTGTATGTAGGTTGACATGTATGTGTGTACGTATGTAGGTATGGAGGTAGTATGTATGAAGTTAGGTAAGTATGTAAGTCTTTTGGTACGATCAAGTGTTTACGTTGTTTATTCGTGAACATGGAGTTAAAAGTGAAATGCAGGAATGGCAAAGAAGTCTCACCACGGATGGTATGACAGGATGGAAAAGCTGGAATGTGAAGAGTAAATGAAACAAGAAGTAAACGTGAACAAACCTTCTATGTTCATAATGCGTACTAATGTATGAATATTTATGTGGTGAGCGCAGGTAGTACCAGTCATGAGGATACCCAAGGATTGGAGATCGAGGATCGAGTCACAAGACAGATTGTACGGGAATGTTTAAATATGTAATTTAGTGTTGATAAGGTATGTTCTTATATTATAAAATGAATTTTTAGAATGTCAAGATGTATGTCATGAAAGAAATTTTAAAACTCGAATTTCCGCTGCGTTGTGTTAAGGTTAAATGTGTTAGGGTGTTACAACAAGAGCAAAGGATCTCCACCAAAAGTCTAGGGTAAAATGGATTGAATCCGATGATGAGAATACATCGTTCTTTCACGCAGTGGTAAACAGCCACAGAGTAAGGAACCAAGTGAACGGATTATGGTTGAACGGTGTATGGACGGTGGATGCAAACGTTATCAAGGAAGGGTTCAGGGCAGCTTTCCAGGGAAAGTTTAAAGAACCAATCGAGTCCAGGCCGAGAATGGTAGCGGAAGGTTTCAAGAAGGTGAATGAGACAGAGGCAGCCGAACTCGTAAAACAGTTTAGTGAGGAGGAGGTACGTAAGGCCGTATGGGAATGTGACAACAACAAAGCACCCGGCCCAGACGGAATAACTTTTGCGATAGTAAAAAAGTATTGGTCTGATTTCAAGCAAGGGATTATGGAAATGATGCAGTAATTTTTCAGGCATGGATCCATCCATCCGTCTTGCAGCTCCTCTTTCATTTCATTGATACCTAAGGTACAAGATCCTATGACTTTCTCCGATTTTAGACCAATCTCTTTAATTGGGATTGTAAACAAAATTATTTCAAAAGTATTAGCAAACCGTATGAAAAGAGTGTTAAGTAGTGTGATTTCGAGTTCTCAATCAGCTTTTGTATCAAGAAGAAATATAATAGACGGCCCTTTGATCATAAACGAGGTTGTGGGGGGGGGGGGGGGCAAAAAAGAAAAAGAAGAAAATATTAGTGTTTAAAGCAGATATAGAAAAGGCATACGACACGCTGAATTGGAAATTTATTATTTCCGTTCTAACGCACATGGGTTTTCCCCCAATTTGGAGGAATTGGGTAATGGGGATCTTATTCTCGGGGAAAGGTTCGGTTTTGGTAAATGGGGCACCTAGTGGAGAGTTTCAGTATGAAAGAGGCTTGAGGCAAGGAGACCCACTATCTCCGTTTCTCTTTATTGTCGCAATGGAAGCGTTACACGTCATGATGATAAAGGCATCAACAAAAGGCCAATTTTTGGGGGTAAAATTACCGGAAGAAAGTCTGACACTGACGCATATGCTTTTTGCGGATGACTCCATTTTTGTTAGGGATTGGGGCGAGGAAAACCTTAAAAACTTAAAAAGAATTCTAAGAATTTTCTATCTTGTGTCCGGTCTAAAAGTAAATCCAAGGAAAAGCCAGCTCTTTGGGGTTGGGGTGAATGAGGATGAGGTGTCCAGATTGGCAACAAATTTTAATTTCAAAGAAGGGAAATTTCCCTTCACATACCTCGGACTAAAGGTGGGGGCAAATATGAACCGAGTAGTCAATTGGAAGGAGGTAATTGATACTTTCAATAGAAGGTTGGCAAATTGGAAAGCTAGATTCCTATCCTTTGCGGGTAGGGTAGTACTAGTGAAATCGGTATTAGGTAGTTTACCAAACTACTATTTATCCTTGTATAAGTGTCCGATAGCAGTAATAAAAGCACTTGAAGGGATTAGGAGAAAATTCCTATGGGGAGGATGTAGCTCAATTAAAAAATTAAGGTGGATCAAATGGGAAAAAATAGTAGCATCAAAAAAATTCGGTGGACTGGGAGTTGGAAGCATAAGGGATCTGAATTTGGCTTTACTAGTGAAATGGTGGTGGCGATTTAAAACAGAGCCAGATCAATTATGGGTAAAAGTCATTGAAGCAATACATAAGAATAGGAGGAAAGATCATATGGTTCCAAGAAATAACACACATAATGGCATTTGGAAAACGATAGCTGATGTCGACAAAGACATGGAGAAAAGAGGAATAACTTTGGTAAAAAAAGTTGACAAACAAGGTGGGCAAAGGGGACAAAACAAAGTTCTGGACCGACGTATGGCTAGGTGAAACACCTTTACGGGAACAATTCCCTCTGATTTACCAGTTAGTGAAGGATAAAAAAGCAAAAATTCAAAATTATTACAAGCAAAATGGTAGTGGCAGAATATGGGACTGGGCCTGGTCGAGTGTACCATGCTCGGATGAGGAGAAACAACAAATGACAGATTTAAAAGAAAGATTATTGCAAGTACAGTTGTCGGATGAATCTGATCTATGGATCTGGGGAACGAGGGTGAACAAACCTTTACGGTAAGAGGCGTGAGGAATTCTTTAGCTAATCAGTTGAGTTGAATCTGAATGAAGTTGCGGACGATTTCCAGTGGAATAAGTGGGCTGCAAATAAGTGTAGCATGTTTGTTTGGAGGGCAATAGAGGGTCGAATTCCCACAGCAACGCAGCTAAGGGGGAGAGGTATACAAATTCTATCAGTTACTTGCAAAGTATGTGGCCTAGCAGACGAATCGCCGGACCATCTACTCGTATCTTGCTATTATGCGGACTTGGTTTGGGAACAAATCAGAAACTGGGTGAAGCTTAGTGGAACAAGAAAACTGGAGACATTAAAGGAAGTTATTGAGGATATAAGTGGCTATCAGTGGCCAAAAGTCAAAAAGAAAGCCGTTCACGCAATATGCATCCTAACAGCTTGAATTATTTGGAAGAATCGGAACGCAAAGATCTTTAAAGATAGGTGTGATGAAGTTTACAAGCTAGTGGAAGATATAAAGGAGGAGTCGTACCAATGGATGAGGCAGAGAACGAAGGTGCAAATAGCATCGTGGGAGGAACGGAAGTTTTTTTCATGGTGTAAATAAAAATCTTTGTTTTAAAAATGTATCTGAAACTTGTAACTTTCGGTTTCTATAATCTCTTGCTGTAGATCCGAATGCGTTTTTTGATGAGGAATAAAATTTCGTTGGCTATTCAAAAAAAAAAGATTAGCAGTCCAGTTGTAAAACACTGGATTTATGTATAAGAATTTGATTATTTGATTTGACCCGTAAACTCATGAGAATAATTAAGATCTCAAACCTTATTTATGATACTAACTACATAGTTTTGCATGCGAACTTACTAGTAGATTAACTTCACAATAACTATGCATATATATTTTCAGCATTATTGAGTTAGGTACTCATATACATGTCACATCAGTTGTTGCCATGAATATTTTATCAGTAAAAATAATACTGATTAATGGTTTTATGAACATGGATTGAATTATAATATATGTAGAAAGAAAGTAAATGCTATGAAGTTAATGAAATAGTATTACGAGTGAATGAGTTGTCACATTTATAACAATAACTTGAGACTTGTCTATATCGATTGATCATGTGACTCGATATGTATGCGTGTATGTGTGTATATAATATACATATAATCTATATATTTTTTTTTTTTGAAAGGCCAACAAATAAATTTATTCAAAGATAGTTAACCACTGGTTAACATTACAGTACAGTTTGCCACCATTAAATTAAAGGCCACAACAAGATAAATCAAAATTACACCACTCTCTCCATGTGCAGCCGCAACCCGACGCCCGGTTCCTAAACCATAAAAACCCCATCGTCTTAATCTCCTCCTTTAGTCTTGACAAATTCGGCGCCTTCTGGTTGAAGATAGCATCATTACGGGTCTTCCAAAGGCACCATAAAGTAGCTTGAATAGCCGTAAACAGTGCTTTCCTCCATTTAGCTGATCCGCAAACCTGATTTTGGATGTTAACCAAATCTTTTAGTTCCAGTATATAAATAGATCTGATCTTGCACCAATCTGAGACAAAATCCCAAACAGTTTGTGCAAAGTTACAAGAAATAAAAAGATGGTTTGTTGTTTCTTCTTCTCTTCCACATAACTTGCAAGTCGTCGAACCATGATTTACATTTCGATGGGCAAGAGCTGCTAGAGTTGGGACTCTGTTTAGGATTAATCTCCAAGTTAGGAAGTTAACCTTGATAGGGACCCAGCTATTCCACTTAAAATTCAGCCCCAAGTCAGAGTATGTCGCCTTTTGCATCCGTTCCTTTAAGCTACGTACCGAAAAACTCCCCGTTGGCTCATCGACCCACATCCACCTATCCCGATCATGACCAATAGAGCTGGCCTGTAGGGCTGCACATAAGTCAGCAAGTTCCTTCATTTCCTGCTGGCCACATGGTTGGCGGGTCCAACTAAAGTTCATGTATATATATAATCTATATATTCAGAGCATTATGTTCATGTATATATGTGGAGGTGGTCGATCATGGGTTTGACCGAGTTGGTTGACTGTGGTCAGTGCATTTAAAAGTGTTATAAATAAAATGTGTCTTTGTTCAGAACCATTACTACTCAAAGGGTAATGTCAACATGCATTTGCAGTGGCCTTGTCCATGCTGCTGCACCGGCTATCTGTCATATAACATTCTTTAAAGATCCATTTTTTGTTTTTTATATTATATATATATATATATACACACACAAACATATTATTTACTTATTGATTTGGGCTGGAGATATTTGGACACCCTCTACGTCTATTTGGACACTTTTGTGCCCTAGACGCCTCGTATAGGGCTATACGAGGCGTCTAAGCACTGAATTCAAGGGGGTCTCAGAGGGTGTCAGGCACAAAGTTTAAGGAACCCTATACGAAGGGTATAGACCTATACGAGGCGTCTAATGTTGGTTTTTGTTTTTTGGCTGAAATGAGGGGTGTTTTGGTGGGTTTTGGTGTGGTTTTTTGGATAGTTTTTTAAGATGTGTTTTTTGGTTGAATTTTTTTTTATTTTTAAAAAAAGTTTTTTTTTTTTGTTTTTTACACTATAAAAAAGTTTTGTTTTTTAAAAATCAACTATTTTAAAAATCGGCTCTTTAAATATATTATATCGATTAAATATTATAATGTTTTTTAACATTTTACTTTTTTAAATATTATTCTTCCGATTAAAATTTTATCTCGTTCAAATATTGTTTCCGTATTATATTCAGGGGATATATTGTTTCCGTATTATATTCAAAACATATTTTGTTTCCGTATTATCTCAATTTAAGACAACAATCATTAGGTAACCGAATAACTGAAAACAAACATAAATATGACATTTATAAGATAACTTTGTACATCCATAACAAAAATATATAAGATAAGTTTGTACATCCATGATAAAAATAAAAACAACAGGTCTATGCATCCAAATCCGAATCCGAATCTGGATGTGGCTGCTGCGGCTGCTGTGGTGCTCGAGCTGGTGGGAGCGGTATCGCGGGTAACCCCTCTCTCTCTCGTCTATCCTGCGCCTCCCGAACCAACCAACCTACCAAATCGTTGAGCCTGTCAAGCTCGGCTCGTACCTCCGGATGTAGCGGCGCAGCTCCTGGGGCACGACCTGGAATAGCGTGACGTGGAAACTGAGGCGCCCCGGCAGGTGGCGGTGGCTGTGGCACCGCTGCACCGTCTACATCCTCCGGAGGCTCCTCCACAGGCACTACATCAGCAGGATCTACAGGAGGATAAACGGGCTCGAAATGCTCTGGTAGGGCCTCCTCTGTCCATATGCCCTCGGTATCGCGGTTTTTAAACCGCGGGCCAACTGCGAACCTCTTGATTACCTTCATCCCCCACAGCGACTGCATGCCCATCCGCGTCGGCATGACTGGCGGCGTCCGTAGATGTGGGTCCTCGTGCAGTACGAGGCCAAATGAACGGGCAATGACGGTCACGTACGCCCCGCCATACAAAAATCTGCGCTCCTGCCGGTGATGGGCGGAGGCGTAGTACTGGGCTAGACCGTGTGCTAGCGCGCACAGCCTCCTATACAACAAACAATAAAGGAAAAAAAGATCTGTGGTCATACACCACTCACGGCTGAACCCGCGCGCTGAGATATAAGTAGCGAGCAAATGGTGCAGATACCTGCAGATAGTGTTAGCGAAATACAGAAACAGAGATTAATAAACAATGCACATAATCACAATAATTGCCGTAATAAACGTGCGTACCTGTACAGTGGGTCCGTAACAAACGACACCCTCCCCTTCGACTTATCGTGCTCCCAATGATCTGGCCCCGCAATCACCTGCCAAAACCCTAGAAGAATGGGTTTTTCAACCACCACTAGCCCCGCTGTGTAAACCTCAGTCTCGATCTCCCCCTGCATGTATAAACCAGAACGCACCGCAAAGTCTGCTAGCGTCATCGTACGCAAAACGCCAGCGAGCCTGAAAGAAATCTCAGGCGGAGGGGGAGCACCTGGGTACGGAAGCGGCACTGGGACCCCAGGAGGGTGAAATGTGAATGACGAAAGGAACTCGACCAGGAGCTCCCTGTAGGTCGGCGTGTGCGCCAAATCAAAAAGACGATGCCACGGCGAATCGAGAGGTACAAACCGACGCACTCTATCCGTCTCAGCAAGCTGGTCCATCGCATCCCAATCGATCGATGCATGCAATCCAATGTGCATCCTCCTAAGCTTCTGGCAATGGCGGGCGGCATCGGTACCCGCGGGAAACTCTAGATACGGACAACCCTGAAGCGTATCTAGAGGCGGCCGCCGTCTCCGTCGTGGACCCTCTTGAACCGGCTGAACCGGCTGACCCTGCTGAACCGGCTGAACCTGCTGAGTCGGCTGACCCCCCTCAAGCTCTATCTCAATATCATCGCCCTCCATAATCAATCTGCAAATAAATAACGTATACGCATAAAAACAATAATAAATAAATCCGAATAATAATAATAAATAATAATAATAATAATAATAATAAATAAATAATAATAATAATAACAATAATAATACTAATACTAATAAATAAATCAGAATAAAAATAATAATAATTAATAAATAATAATAATTAATAAATAATAATAATAACAATAATAATAATAATAAATAATAATAAATAAATAAATAATAGTAATAATAACAATAATAATACTAATAGTAATACTAATAATAATAATAATTAATAAATAATAATAATAATAATAATAATAACAATAATAATAAATAAATATTAACAATAATAATAATAACAATAATAATAATAAATAAATATTAACAATAATAATAATAACAAAAATAATAATAAATAAATAATAATAATAATAACAATACTAATAATAATAATAATAATAAATTACAGAGCCTCGTATAGCCCTCGTATAGGGCTATACCCGGCGTCCTGTTCTTCCCCATACATCTTCAACCTCAAACTCAAACCCCCAAACCCCACAAAAATCAAATTTCAGGGCAAACCTACGGTCTAAAGGCAAAAACGTGGCAAAAATACTAAACTACGGGGCGAAATACGTACCGGTGATGCTTCAAATCTTCGAAAATCCGGTCGAAATACGTATCCGAGGCGTATAGAGGTGTATTCTCCGTATGTTTGTTAGTTTTTTGTTTGGGGGTTAAAACCAGCCTCGTCTAGACCCCCCTGCCTTATACGAGGCATAGACGCCTCGTATAGGGCTATACGCGTCGTCCTAGCTTTTTCTGAAATGACCATTTAGCCCCTGTTATGCCCCCAGTATAGGCATTATTCAGGGGCAAAATGGTAAATAACCAATACAAAAAGATATTTCTGTAATGGTTAATTACCATTTTGCCCCTGATTAAAGCCTATACTGAGGGCTTTACAGGGGCAAAATGGTAATTTAATAAACCTTTTTTATAATTAAAAAACAAAACCTTAAAAAGTTGCCGCCTCTAAAGACGACACGTATAGCTCTATACGCGTCGTCTAGGTTTCCAAAATTACCTTTAAGCCCCTGATTAAAGGCCTATACTGGGGACTTTCAGGGGCAAAATGGTAATTAACATAAAATATTTTCAAAATTCAAATTTAAAAAAAAAAGACGACACGTATAGCTCTGTACGAGGCGTCCTCATTCAAAAAATTCAAATTTTGATTTTCAAATAGTCAAAATTCAAAATTTCAAAAACCTGCTTAAATAGACGACTCGTATAGATCTATACGAGGCGTCTATGGATTGTAGAATGACCTTTTAGCCCCTGAAATAAACCTAGATTTGGGGCATACCAGGGGCTCAATGGTCTTTTGGGCAAAACTATACGACACGTATAGCTCTATACGCGTCGTATATTTCTAATTTTTTTTAAAAATGATATTAACCTGTTTAAATTATAGAAAAATGATACAAATTATAAAAGAAATTATAAAAATTGTAGAAAATTATAGGAATTAATAAAAAAAAATACATTCGAATTACAAAAATCATTCTTCCGTATCACTATCGATGTAATTAAGACTGGGGTTTGATCTTGGCGGAGGATTCATTATCAATGTATACCATTCTAGACGTGGCAAGTACATATCTTCCCATTGTTCCGTATGGGGTGTTCGGTGGGTCAACCATAGCCCGTGTGCTGGTGGTATTGGATAATCCCCTTCGAGTCCCGAGTCCCGATGAAGAAAGAAGATCTCTGTTACGATCTCTGTTCCGGGTTCCTCCCGTGTCTCGTAAATAAAGTCGTTGTTTATCAGTATGTTTTCTAGTGACTGCATGGGAGTCAATCCCTGTCTTTGTTCGGCTCTAATCTTCGCCACAACGTTTTGAACGTCTTTCAGAACATGAAACCTGTCGGGGTCCTGCTTCCTTATCGTTTGAAATATTTTGCGAGACTCCATGTTTTGAGCTGTCAGCTGCTCGATCAGTTTCATTTCGTTTGGAGTAAACCTTCGCACAAACGCGTGGGCCGACAAGTCCTCACAAAGTTCGTGGTTATGTTCAATTTTTCCGTCTATAATCTCCCAGGTTTCATACGGGTGGTTTCGCACAGCCAGCAGGTAAAACGGGCAACCG
Source organism: Helianthus tuberosus (assembly GCA_030545235.1). Lineage (NCBI taxonomy): Eukaryota > Viridiplantae > Streptophyta > Magnoliopsida > Asterales > Asteraceae > Helianthus > Helianthus tuberosus. The sequence continues at coordinate 28,212,164 of CM060386.1, read as the reverse complement.
GTTTTTTTGCTTCCGGCTTTTCTAAGTGTTGTTGTAGTCTGGTGCTCACCACCACGATCACATTCAAGCCATACCCTCCCGATTCTTCCACCGGTTTTCTTTGATCGACGGGTGACAATAACGAAACCATCCGCGTTTGCTGTTTCTTGTGTCCGATTCTTTAGTTCATCTAAAGAGTTGAAAACCTGTAACATCGACAATAATAATAAATAATTTTAATAAATAAATAATAATAATACTAATAATAATAATATTAATAATAATAATACTAATAATAATACTAATAATAATAAAAATAATTAAATAATACAAAAAATAGTAATTAATACCTGCTTTTTTAAGTACGGACTGTCCTGGATGGGAGGTGTCTCACCACCATATCTACCATATCCACCATAACCACCGTCTCCTCCGTATCCACTGTATCCACCATCTCCTCTATAACCACCGTCTCCTCCGTATCCACCGTCTCCTCCGTATTCACACCCGTATCTATAATCCGGATACCCTTGTTGCGTCGGATAACTTGGTTGACAAGCATGGTATGAGTCATCTACAGGGGCTGTTTCATCAACAGGGGGATGCTTGTTCAAATCTATAAACGGTTTGTTTTGTTCTCCTTGTATACTAGACACAACCTGCTCTTGCTCATTAGAATCGGGAACGCAAGACTCCTCCAAAATAAAGAACCGTATCATCATTAGTAAATAATAAACTAAAACAAAAACTAATTAAAACATTTAAGTACCTGTACTATTACCGGATCGCTTTCGGGCACCCAGTTCTCGCTAGAATACTGCCCGAAGATATAGTTGCCGTCCCAGTATGATGACATTTCAACACTTCGGGATGGTAAGAACACAAATGCAAAGCAGAATGAAAGAAGAAGAAGCAAATGTAGCAGAAGGAGAATGAAATGTTGAATGCTCGGGGGTGGACAAAGCATAAACTGTATGTTGCACTTTTTCATAAGTCTACGACGCCTCGTATAGCTCTAGACCCCTCGTATAGCTTTAAGTCACTTGTCAAATGTATAGTAAATCAGTCACTTAAGACGCCTCGTATAGGCCTATACGAGGCGTCTTAGTGCCTCGTATCAGTGCCTCGTACAGACCTAGACTCCCCGTCTGATGTGACTGATTTGACATTGTGCTTTGGTGCAGAGTTGGTCGGAAAAGTAACCCTATACGCCTCGTATAGGTCTATACGAGGCGTCATGAAGGGTGTCAAAATAGGCATTAAGGTGTGTAAATATGTAGACCCAGGTTTGGCCGTTTGGGCTTCAATCTTGTTATGAGATTCTTTGCTTTTTGTCTTGATTTATATTTTGATAAAGGGAAATTGGATTTAAATAATCCGAACTTTCACCTGTTGGCCAATAACACTCCGAACTTTCAGTTTGGCCAGCAGCACTCTCAACTTTCATCCTATTTTCCCAAAACACTCCCAAACTAACATATCACTAACCAAGTTAGTTTTTAAGTTTTATTTATTACACAAACAGTCCCTGTAGTTATAATTTACTAGTTTTAAGTTTTATTTATTACACAAACAGTCCCTGTAGTTATAAAAAAAATCATAAAAATAAAAAAAAAAATCTAAAAATTCTAAAAAATTCAAAAAAATCATAAAAATTCTAAAAAAATCAAAACAATTCTAAAAAAATCTAAAAAAATAAAAAAAAATCATAAAAATTCTAAAAAATATCAAAACAATTCTAAAAAAATCATAAAAAACCGTTTCGACCCGTACTGTTTCGACGCGAACTGTTTCGACGCGTACCGTTTCGACCCGGACCGTTTCGACCCGTACCGTTTCGACGCGAACTGTTTCGAACCGTACAGTTTCGACCCGGACCGTTTCGACCCGTACCGTTTTCGACCCGTACCGTTTCGACGCGAACCGTTTCGAACCGTACCGTTTCGACCCGGACCGTTTCGACCCGTACCGTTTTCGACCCGTACCGTTTCGACGCGAACCGTTTCGACGCGTACCGTTTCGACCCGTACCGTTTTCGACCCGTACCGTTTCAACGGTACGCGTCGAAACGGTCCGGGTCGAAACGGTACGGTTCGAAACGGTCCGGTTCGAAACGGTACGGTTCGAAACGGTCCGGGTGGAAACGGTACGGGTCGAAACGGTCCGGGTCGAAACGGTACGCGTCGAAACAGTTCGCGTCGAAACGGTACGGGTCGAAACGGTTTTTTATGATTTATTTAGAATTTTTTTGATATTTTTTAGAATTTTGATGATTTTTTATGATTTTTTTTTATTTTTTTAGATTTTTTTTGATTTTTTTAGAATTTTTTTGATTTTTTTTGAATTTTTATGATTTTTTTGAATTTTTTTGAATTTTTAGATTTTTTTTTTATTTTTATGATTTTTTTTATAACTACAGGGACTGTTTGTGTAATAAATAAAACTTAAAACTAGTAAATTATAACTACAGGGACTGTTTGTGTAATAAATAAAACTTAAAAACTAACTTGGTTAGTGATATGTTAGTTTGGGAGTGTTTTGGGAAAATAGGATGAAAGTTGAGAGTGCTGCTGGCCAAACTGAAAGTTCGGAGTGTTATTGGCCAACAGGTGAAAGTTCGGATTATTTAAATCCAATTTCCGTTTGATAAACAGCTCTTCTTGTTTTGTTTGAATTCTTGAACTTTGGTACTTAAGATTTTGAAATTCGGAAAATCTCCAAAATAGATATTCACTTACCTAAAATCACCATACAAAACATCTACACATAGAAACTTCACATGGAGGAAGAGTCTGTGTAGCCTTTTCTTCTTTTATCTTCTTCAACGATTTTTAACTAGACATAACTTTTTGATATGATAATATTTTTTTAAATCTATTCTCTTTAAATTGGTGTAATATTTTTTAAAAGAAAATATTAGCGCATGAAAAGGTTATGCCCGTTTAAAAATCATATGAAAAAATATAAGAGGAAAAAACGCTATCATATACTCTATATTTGTTGATACGTTTGAATTTAGACTCTACAAATTGAATCATGAAGAGTCTATGGAATATAAATTTCATAGACTCTTCATCGCATTTACTTTGTAGAGTCTAAATTCAGTCGCATCAACAAATATAGAGTATGTGTAGACTCTTTAAACACATGGTTGTTTCCTATTGGATCTCAGGATGGATCCATCATAATTTAGGAGTCTATTTTTTAGAATTTAGGGAATTAAACATTAATACAAAACAATGCAGATAAGACGTTCACATGATGAAATGATCGGCTATGTGACGATCACACCTATAAATTAAGCTAATTTGAAAGAAACAAAGAACAAAGCAGCATGGCCGATTTATGGCTTGACTGTAGATGTCTTAACAAGATAAAATTTCAAGTTGTTTAACAAAGTAAACAAAAAGTCTTGCTAAAAAAAGTGACATATGAAGTGAAGAGACACAAGATCAATAAAGAGAAAAGAGATATGGTAAAAAAAAAAAGTGACATATCAAGTGAAGAGACACAAGATCTATAAAGAGAAAAGAGATATGGTAAAAGATCACTTTTTTTTTTTGGAAGGAGACTTTCTCTATACAAGACCGATCGGCCTTCGGGGTCATGTCAAAGACATTTCCCCGTCAGCCCCGCTCTTCCGGACGCGATGTTCGATCGGGCCCTGGCCGGCGCGCAAGCTGACTTCCGCCCGGAAACCATACTGCCCCCACACGAGAGACTCGCTGGGGTAACAGTTGGGTAAAACCGGGTTGCCCTCAAGACCGCACCATGCCTCGGTAGGATACGATCCATCATTGAGACGTCCCCCCCCCCCCCCCTAAGACCACAAGTGGGAGTCGAACCGGCGACCTCCAAGGAGGAAGCCGGCCAACTTAACCCCATGGGAATTACCCACTGGGCCACGAGTACAAAGTCATGCAAATTTTAAAGAAATTTCGGTAAATAAAAAAAGAAACAAAGTGTTAAAAATTAGTGAGGAAATGTAAAACTAAAAAGTTCACCAAATATATATCATATAATCATATTTGAGCAAATTACATGGGTGATCAATGTGATTTGGGTTAAATTATGGATTTGACTCCTAAGCTTTCAATTCTAAAGATTTGATACCTAATGACAGTGTATGCTTTCATCAAGTTACTTGATTTAAGAATGTTAATTTGATGGGTTAACTTCATGGGGATGTAGCATGTTCTTGATTTTATCCTTCTATATAATTTTTTTTAATGTCACCCACCAAATATCTTGTGTGTGGAAGGACCACAAACCCTTTATCACCCTAACCTCCACTAATCCAGTAATGCCACATTACTTATTTTATTTACTATCCTAAATTACTTAATTTGATGTCACCACTATCCTAAACTACCCTCATCCTTTTTTTTTCTTTTTTTTTTTTGCTTATTAGAAATAAATTAAGTTTTTTTAATTAAAATACACCATTAAAATTTAAATTAGTAAATGATAAAAGATAAAATTAACACATAAATAATTAAACATTCAACACACAATTTCAAACTAATACATTCCTAAAAATTGAAATTTATATTTACATAAATAATTAAATATTAAAACACACATAGTAGATAAATTAAATTTTAAACATTTAAACACACAATTACATATAATCACCAATCACCCAAGAAGGATTCGGACGACGAGACGGAACGATCCCTATCACGGTCGTCTGACCTCGCGTCTCAACTTAGATGTGGTGGGCTTTCGGTGTTGCAAAACGCATCCTTATCCGACCTTGGTATGGATTCCTCCTTGGGGTCAGTTTTGTAGCCTTCGGCCCAAGTTGAGACTTCTTGTGTCAGATTGGGGTTTGTTGGTGTAGGAATGTTTGCCGTTTTAGGAGGAGACCCTTCCCCAATTCTGATTCCTGTTAATTGCAGTTGACTAAAGGTGGAATCGAATACCCAATTCAAATGTTCCACCATCGAATCGTTGGGATGTTGTGGACGGTAAACTTCAAAAACTAGAGGAGGTGGGTTTGTAGGTGTTAGGTTTGAAGGTTGAGGGTTTCCACGACGTGTTGACCATCGACAGTTTGAAGGTGATGGGTTTGAAGTAGATTGGTTTGAAGGTTACGGGTTTACACGACAATGTGTTGATCGTCGGTAGCGTGAAAATTCCGCCAGTTCAATGGGAAACGGATAACCACCTCCATTGTTCATCAAATGTAGTAAACAAATTTGGATGTGTTATGCATATATCATTTATAGTGACTCTCCACATCTTTAACTCCTCGTTGTATTTACTCTTGTGTTAATGTTGAGCCTATAAATAGAGGCTTTGTATTTCATACATGTACATCAATAAGAAATCCATCTCTCATTCTTCTCTATACATTGTTAATAGGTCGTTGTTTTATAACACGTTATCAGCACGAGCGCGAACACGAACACCAATACCCTAATCCTCTATGATGGTTTCTTTTGATTTCTCAACGTGGGAGGATGCACTAACCCGTTAAATACCAGCGATTATTCGACAATTTCCAGAATTGATTTTGACATCGCTATATCAAAGTTTGGAAAACTGAAAGTTGCTGGATCTCAATTTATTTGGCTATTTTGGTACGTACAAATACAAAGGTAATTATCATGCATCTTGAATCTCTTTTTCTTGAATTAATGTTGTGCCATAGAAATCATAATATATATATATATATATATATATATATATATGATTTAAACAAGATATAAATTAGGAATATTTAAGTGATGACTCAGCAGATTAGATTATTTAGTATATATTTTGATATGTTGCTTGTAGAGTTGTACACTTATCACATTATAATAATTATTGTTATGGATCTTACAAAGAAAATTCAAAATAGGTTCATAAAAAAAATCTTTTGAAACACAATTGAACGAGAAAGTTTGAATACATGTCAAATCTTGTTTTTAAACAAAATCTTAGTTGAAACTTATTTTATAATTTTTGTTTTTTCCTTTGCCTTTGATGGTTATGAAAATTGATAATCAATATTTATTTAATATTTAATATATCATGATATCTTTTAGTGTTACAATGTTGATTGTAATTTATGTGTTAAATACAAATACTAGTAGAGTAATATATGATAATGTTATTATTCGTTTGAAATCATCTGTGGATTCTTGTAGAGTAATATATGATAATTATTTGTTTGAAATCATTATTGGATTTTAATGGTTAAAATCTTTCAAAATATTTTTCTCCGTTAACATCATAACATGGTTTAAGAAGATAAATGAAGACCTATTTTGGATGACTTTTATTGCATTATTTGAATTCTCTCTTCTTATCAAAAGAAGTAAGGTTATGTTTTTATATGTTAAATTCTTTGATTAAACTAGTGGTAATCATATCATTCTCAATTAATCTTTTGGGTTTATAAAATGTGAATTCAAATTACTCTATTATCATGTTATCATCCTTTACCATCTATTATATGATATTTGTGGATGTTATTGTTATATTTTAACATAATTAAAAGTTTACGCATCGTATAAGATTTGAATATATGATATGCTGTGGGAAAGGATATTTTTACAAATTAAGAAGATGCTATGTAGAACATAGTAATTATTAAGTTGTTATAAAGAAAGACTTGTTTGAAAGTAATAATGATCATATGTTGGGAACATAGACTGAGATATGTGTTTCGTTTGTATCCATCTTATCTTTCAAGGTAGAGTGATATGCATCTGATTGGTTATAGATTAATATATAAATTATATATATATGCTTATAAGTGATAAAAAAATATCATTGCCTAAAGTTTTTATTATAACTTGTTTTATACGTGAAATGTTATAATGTTATATATTGTATAATTTTACGTTATGCCTTCTTGGTATGAATTCATTTATCTATATAGATAATATAGAATAATTAAATCAACGTTATGGTTTGTTATAACTCTCATGAAAGAGTATAAATATGCATAGACATGAAACTTTGAGGTGTCGATCTCCCAAAATGTCATTACTAATCTACATAAGGTCGTAAGATTTAAGACCAATAAATCATACATGACTCGATTATGTAATTACTTCTCAATATATATTATGTGGTGAGAAGATTAATTATAAGGAAAAATCAAATAAAGTAATCTCATTTGTCACACTTGGGATATGCTCCTGAAGCAGCAGTACCATTAGAGAGTACAAAAAAGTTTGAAATGATTCTACATTTGTGTGACCGAGTAATGAATAAAAGCTATAAAGCTTGTTTCGGTTCGACTACATTCTTTGAAGTGAATGTGACTTTATATTGAATGATGTAAAGATAACGATCATGGAGATAATATTATGAGATCGATCATGAGAATTGTAATGATGCCACCATGAATGTTGTATGGGTATAATATATTCCTTGAATAGAATATGATGATATAATAATTGGTGTAAAGTTCGTGATGATAGTAATTGAGGAAATTGTTATGATGATCATGTAATAAGATCAACCATGTTAATAGTGCAATGACTATACAATGATCGTTATAAAGATCATGATCATGGTAACTGAGGAAATTGTAATAATCCTCATGTTGACAACCATTTTAATATTAAAATCGACCACAAAACGTGGCACACTTAGGGAGTGATTATACGAACATAAAACATGGGACACATGTTATACCATGAATGTTGAAATAATATTACATTATTCTCTCATACTTCCTATCGTGTATTGAACAAACAAAAAATCCAACTAAAACATATACGATCATAAACCAGAAGTTTATGGATCGTGATTATTTAATTCAATGGCATGACCGGTCAGACCATCCTGAGTCATTGATGATGTGAAACATATTTAAGAACTGGAAGGAACTGGAAGATTCTTCAAGATAATAATTAGCATGTAATGTTTGCTCTCAAGGGAAATTATATATTTGCAAAATAAACGAGGGTGTGTATACCTAAATATTCTGGAAGCGATTAAAGTATATGCATATCCCAACATGATACCATTTAGTGTTTTAAATCGATGCATCGTCTAAATAGTTATCAAATCCACAACCTGAAGGTTGTGTGATTGTGGCTTAGCTAATGTGATAGCAACATATTAATCCAGATTAGTATATTTATTTGATAATAGTGAATTTGATTCCCAAGTTATTAACGATCATTAGAATAAGTGTTATTGTTGAGATGATCACTAAACGTCTACTATTGGTTACAAATCCAATGATCATGAGGAGCAAAAGTTCATTTAGGTACATGTAATTTTATATATAGTACTACCAATTCACATCAAGCCAATAAGTTATAGTTCTCCCCCATACAGTTGGTTTTTGGTCAGGAACCAAATATGTCTCATCAACGATTTTGGTTGTGCGACATATATTGAAACTCATCCACCACACCGCACAAAGATGGGACTTCTAAAAAGTTTGAGAATATGTTGGGTATAAATAATTGTCTATGATTAAATACTTAAAGCAATTAGTAAGAAATTCGTTTATGGCTCATTGGTTTTCACTTTAGTGAATGAATGTTCCCAACATTAAGGAGAGATAACAAGCAGTTGGAACATGTCATCTTAATCCTCAGAATATAAACTATGAACTAGAAGTTTAAAGTATAATTCATTTACCAATATTAAAGAACAAATTACCAGACAAGTTCACTGACCTAAATAGAGTGACTAAGTAAGTCACATAATCAACTGCTTATGCTCCAGTTATCTTTGTGTCCTAAGAGGACAACCACATATTTTTGTAATGAGTCTATTGCACGCCTATAGCGTGGTAGACTAGTTGATTCCAACAATAAAATTCCTCGAAATTGGAGCAAGTAATTAAGATGGTCAAGTCGAGGTTATAGTAATAAGATCCCCTGAAGGGACAATAGACATGATAGTTCAAGAAGAACCTCAGGTACCTGAAAATAAAGAGATCTCGCTAAGTTGTATCATGTCTAAGATATGTATGGAATCGAAATAAAAATCGACGTCGTTATACTTTGTATATATTGTAGCGCTTAAAATGATTAAATGATGAGGATCAAGATTTAAGATCTGCCTATGAATGAATATTAAGAAATGATTGGCCAAAATAGAAAGACGCAAATAAGGCAGAGTTTAGTTCTCTAATGAAATGGAAAGTTTCTGGACCAACAGTCCATACAACTGAAGTTGTAAAATATGCTGGATACAAAAGTGTCTTTTACGCGAATCATGTGAAAATCAAATTAATTGATATAAGTCAAAATTGGTGGCACAAGAATTTTCACAAATACCTATGATTGATTGTGAGAAAACGTATTCTTCAGTGGTGGATGCATTAACTTTCCAATATCTTATTAGTATGGTAATATATAAAAGAGAATTGACACGCGTCTTATGGAAGTTATGTATCACTTGATACTAAGTCATATAAAATAAGTTCTCGAGAATATTATGATTATTATATAAATTCATATCTGAATACATATACATGTTGTATATGTTATTGAATTGAATATAATTGGAACTCCCCATGAGTATCCTAAAGCATTTGAGTGCTTAAGAGTTTAATTGAAACACCTTATGGATGTAATTATAGTACACCAATACTCCAATAAACATACTTAGAAAATGTGTACCTGGTTATTATGGCATCTCAATGTACACCGTGTACAAACATGACACAATATGAATTTTGGAGATAAAAGCAAGTGTTCTTGATATTTTTGCATATGATATAATCTATGTGTTAAAAGGGCAAGTTTATATAGCAAAACTTCTAAGAGTGAAAGCACATGCATATTTGGATAAGATGAAAAGAATTCTCTCATGGATTGATAATGCTAGAAGCATTAATGATGTCAAAACCTCAAGAACGTACTATATCAAGTTCATAGAATATATATGGACTAAAATAGTTAGATCGAGTGTTATGCAACTCGAGATATTTGCATAAAGAAGGATATAAGTTTGATTAAATTAGCCATGTTTTATCGATGTTCTACTTTATAAAGTTCACGATAATCGCAGTTTACAGTGATGATGTATAGGCATCATCGAGAGAAATTGTCGAGCTTTTAGAGGGAGAATTTTTTAATGACCTTGGCACGGTCTAATTATTACTCAAACTGCAGTTCGAGTATATATGTAATTATATTTTACTAACCCCTCAAGTTTATCTAGAAGATGATGTTTGGATATTTTAGTATGGACATAGTTGAACCTTAAAGTATGTTAAAGGTTGTTAAGTCATTTGTTATAAGAAATGCCTATTATCATCTCCTACCAAAGTAGAGATTCTCATTCTAGAAGTACTATCATTAAATGCATAAGTGCATTAATATGTTTTGCTAGCTATATATGGTTATAATATCTTTCACTTGAGCTTATTGTCATGATATAACCTTTGTCAAGCGAAGAGACATTGGAATGAGTTCAAAGAAATATTTCAGGTATAAACGATATTTGATTATATTTTACTAACCCATCAAAACAAGTTTGGTTAGTCTTGTAGATGCAGGAATGTAACGAAACACGGTCGTGGACATATGATAATTTTTGAAAAGAGGCACCTAAAGTCTCGTTAGAAGATTATACAACATTGTTCAACATAAAGGATTGCACAGTAAGGGATCAAGCGACAAATCATTCACTACAAAGGCTTTATTCGACTTTTAAGAAAGATGGACACACGTCACTTAAAGGATACATGTTAAAATGAGGGGGAGACTTATTCAAGTTGCACTCTTTTTCCCTTAACTAAGTTTTGTCCCATTGGGTTTTCTTACTAAGGTTTTTAATGAGGCAACATACCTGATCCAGAAGTATTAGGGGGAGACAATACGCGTTGCACTCTTTTTCCCTTAGCTATGGTTTTATCCCGCTGGGTTTTCCTAGCAAGGTTTTTAATGAGGCAGCATCACCAAGCGTATTACAAGATTGTACTATTTCATCATGTGGATCGTCAAGGGGGAGTGTTATGAATATATCATTTATAGTGACTCTCCACATCTTTAACTCTTCATTGTATTTACTCTTGTATTAATGTTGAGCCTATAAATAGAGGCTTTGTATTTCATACATGTATATCAATAAGAAATCCATCTCCCATTCTTCTCTATACATTGTTAATAGGTCGTTGTTTTACAACAGGATGTCCATTGTTCATCAAATGTGGTAAACATTTTTGGATGTAGTTAAATAGAAGTTGTGAAATGGTAGAGATTTTGAAATGTTATAAAAGATGTATTGGATTGGTTTAAATAAGAATAGTACAACAACAACAACAACAACCATACCCAGTAAATCCCATAAATAGCAAAGCTAGTTATAGGGTCTGGGGAGGGTGGGATGTAGACAGTCCTTGCCTCTATCCATAGGGATAGAGAGGCTGCTTCCAGAGAGACCCTCGACTCGAAAACGAATAGCAAACCAACACACCAAGTCAAAGAGTATAGAAAGAATATAGAAATAAGAAGTCGCCCATACCAAGCAAGTGAACAGAGTGGCACAATATATTGTAAATCACGTAAAATAGCATACACCATCATTTATGCATAAACACAAGAAGGCAATCACCGGAAAAGTCACTTAAAGAATAAGAGAAACCTACGTCCCTGAAATACACCTAAGAGCTTACTGCCATATCCTCTGTAGGTCCTTAACCCTAATCCTACGCCTCCACAAAGTCCTATCTTGGACCATGTCCTCAGAAAGATGCAACTCTAGTAAATCATGTCTGATCTGCTCATCCCATGTCAGTTTGGGTCTGCCTCTACCTCTCCTCCCCTCCACAGTAAGAGTTTCCACTACTCTAACTGGTGCCGTCGTTTCCCTCCGCTTCACATGCCCAAACCATCTCAATCTCCCCTCCTTAATCTTCTCCGATATACTAGTTACTCCTAATCTTTCCCTAGAAACCACATTTCTAATCCGATCTAACCTCGTGTGTCCACACATCCACCTCAGCATCCTCATCTCTGCTACCTCCATCCTGCGCGCTTGTGTCTTCTTGATAGCCCAACAGTCTGTTCCATAAAGCATAGCTGGCCTAACTGCTACCCTGTAAAATTTCCCTTTTAGTTTAGTTGGGAACCTCCTATCGCATAATACCCCACTGGCTGCCCTCTATCTACACCAGCCAGCCTGTATGCGATGGGTTACATCACTATCTATGTCACCATCTCTTTGTACAAACGACCCCAGATACTTAAATCTAGTTACCTGCGGGACCAATTGATCCTCAATGGTGATTTGGGTGTCATCGTCAACGGCTTCACCGCTGAAATCACAGTGTAGATACTCAGTCTTAGATCGACTAACCCTTAGGCCCTTGCCCTCTAAAGCTACTCGCCACTCCTTTACCCTCGCGTTCAAGCCCCGTTTAGTCTCTGCAATCAACACAATATCGTCTGCAAAAAGCATGCACCACGGAACTGTCTCCTGAATCAACTTGGACAACTCATCCAAGACAACCGCAAAGAGAAAAGGGCTCAACGCTGACCCCTGGTGGAGTCCTACCTCCACAGGAAAGAAGTTTGTATCTCCTACAGGCGCGCGGACACTAGTTGTCGTTCTATCATACGTATCCTTAATTACGTCTATATACTTCCCCGGTAACCCTCGATCCTCCAAACTATCCCAAATCAGTTGGCGTGGGACAGTGTCATATGCCTTTTCCAGGTCGATAAACACCATATATAAATCTTGCTTCTTCGCTCTATACTTTTCCATCAGCCTCCTTAGAATATGTATCACTTCTGTAGTTGACCTCCCTTTCATGAATCCAAATTGGTTTTCTGAAACCTGAGTTTCTCTTCTAATTCTAGTTTCGATTACCCTCTCCCAGAGCTTCATAGTGTGACTTAGTAGTTAAATAAGAATAGTAGAGATTTTAAAAGTTTTAGTTTATTTAATTGAAAAATAAATTTTCTTTTAATTCAAACAGGCAAAAAGACCTTTGAAAAGCATTCATATTCGGGTTCCACCACCCCAAACCTTACCCGCCAGCTACTACCATCGGGACTTGCGACGGGTGTACCCAAGCGGGTACCACCTACTCGATCCCAAATCGGGTAGTGGCCCTTCCCCTTTCGAGTAGACCGCCAAATTAAAACCTTGTATCCTTCATTGACATTAAGTTACATTTAGATGGAAATGATTTCAAACCTGTCGTCCCCAACCAACCATTTGATTTGCGTTCTCAGAACTTTTGCGTTGGTTGATTTATAAACAATGTCAAAACTCAAGGATCAAAAGTACAAAACTGATTTATTATGATATCTCAGAAACAAATACAACGAAAAGATGAACCAGTCATCACAGATTGACTCATGAATCAAATGATCTCCAACAAGATGATCTTACAAGATAGAAATAAACCCTAGACTCATAAATGGACGTGTGAAGATCAGGGAAGCAGACAAGGAAATGTAAATGAGAGAATCAAAGGAGAATCCCTAAAAGGTCTCAACAACTCTAATGGCTACAAGCCCAATACAAGGCAGCCATCTCCAGCTTAAGCCCGGAACAAGGAAGGAGCCCAAGACATCAACCTCACAAATAAAACAATAAAAATGATTAGAAAGGGACATGTTTTATAATAAATAAAGGAACATTTAAACTGTATTTTAACACCCCCTAGTTTAAATGTGTAAAGAGATCAGTAAGTCCTAAAGACTTACACATTTCTGAATGGACTTTCGGCAACAGGCCTTCAGTGAACATATATGCCAACTGATGCTCAGATTTGACTCTAACAGTCTTGACCAAACCAGAAGCAATTTTTTCTCTTAAGAAAAATAGGTCAACTTCAAAGTGTTTGGTTTAGTCGTGAAAAACAGGGTTGGCAGCAATAGATAAGGCTGCTCTGTTTTCACATTTCAACACAATGGGAATATCCGCATCAACTTTTAGCTCCCTTAAAACGTTTATCAACCACAACACTTCACATGTAGCACTACACATGGACCTATACTCTGCCTCGGCAGACGATCTTAATACAACACTTTGTTTCTTGCTTTTCCAAGAAATCAAAGATTCACCAAGAAATATGCAAAAACCAGTGATCGACCTTCTGCTGTCAACACATTTTGCCCAGTCCGAATCTTCAAAAGCTGATAAATGAAATGTAAGGACCTTTTTAAACAAAATGCCAGTGCTCTATGCCAGTGCCAGGAGCACGTTTTAAATATCTCAACACCTTGAAGGCAATTTGAGTATGTGCCTCAGTTGGCTTATGCATAAACTGAGACAAGTAATGAACCGAATAAGCAATGTTCGGTCTGGTATGTGATAGGTAAATTAGTTTATCTATCAGTTTTTGATATTGAGTAACATCAACATTTTTTAAATCCTTCATTGTTAAACTTGTCAAAACATGATTTTGTTCTATGGGACAACTAGTGGGTTTACTTCCACTCATCCCATATCCATTTAACAAATCCATACAATACTTTCTTTGGGATAGGCAAACACCATCATTAACTTTAATCACTTCAATTCCAAGGAAAAACTTTAGTAAACCAAGATCTTTAATTAAAAACTCATTTTTCAAAAAAAAATCTTAATCTTATTTATCTCCCCTTCACAGTTCCCAGTCAGCACAATATCATCAACGTAAACCAGAAGAACAATAAAGACAGATTTCTCATACTTAATAAACATGGAATGATCACGTTTTGACTGAAGAAAACAAATTTTAACCAACACTTGAACAAGTCTTTCATTCCACATACGTGGATCTTGATTTAAGCCGTATAAAGACTTATTCAATTTACATACTTTATTTTGATTTTCAATATTCAAACCATCAGGTAATGTCATATAAGCTTCTTCCCTAAGATTACCATAAAGAAATGCATTATTTACATCAAGTTGATATAGCGGCCAATTATTTTGAACACGGAGACTAATAACACACCTCATAGTTACCATTTTAACAACAGGGGATAACGTTTCCTCAAAATCGGTGCCCTCGCGTTGATTGAACCCTTTTGAAACAAGCCTAGCCTTAAACCTATCAATTTCACCTGTAGATTTATATTTTACTTTAAACACCCATTTACATCCAATATTGTCACGGTCCCCGACCCGGTTTGACCCGTTTCAGGGGCCGCGGGACAGAAATCCCGTGGTATTTAATTAATTGAGTTTAACAGCGGAAGTTTATTATCAGGATCTTTTTAAAACTGAAATATTTCCCGATTATTTTATTTCACAACTCGGGATAAAACCCCGGTAATTTACAATCATTTGATTTCACGAAGAAATCTTTTATTTTACAAAACATGTTTCTTTATTTTATTCTGAGCCACTTCCTTAAGCTTGTAGTGCTTCAAGGCACTTTTCTTGGATCATAACAGGTCACCTGAAACATGTTTGAAAAGGGTTTTGTCAGCGGGAAATACTGAGTGAATCATTCTATTTATGAAAACGACCCGTTTATTATAATTTACAGTATTAAGAGAGATTACAATGTTTCAGATATCAACCAACTACCCACAACATTTGTCACTCGACCATCCATCGGTAACCTCATTGTCCAATGGAGTCTGTGACTATGGTCATATCACTCATTGGCTAACTCGTTGTCCAATAGTGACGGTTATCAAGTAATGTATACAAAACCCCACATACCGGCTGTAACTTGGTGATTACATAAACTTAATCACTGTAATTATAACCTTTGAAAATAAACATGATTTGGAAAGTAATTTGATAAAAAGATAATGACTCACATTGCAGATTTATTTTGAGCAGAGCCTAGCCTACTGATTAGCCTTTTTAACCTAAATTAATAACAGGCACACAATTTGGTTAGTAACTTAATACAGCATTTACGATAACTCACGAGATCAACCCTCACAACGAATGACAAAGTGCGATACTTAAACATCCATCGAATTAACGACGAATGACAAAGCATAAACCCTAATGTGGGCAGCACTTAAACATCCAATGGATAGTTTAATCGATCGGACATTGAATCGTAGCAGCGATCGAGTTATTACCCTATATTGCGGCGTCGATTAGTGATCCGTGAGTGTTAATTGTGGTAAACAGAACGTAACTCAGTGCCTAAAACGAATTTCTTCGTCGAACGTACGCAGAATATCAAGTGCCAATGTCTGCTATTTATAGCCAAAATTTGGCCAGGCTTGCGCACCGCAAGCCTAATCCCTTACGGTGCGCAAGGGACACCTAATGGTCATAGGGTTGCCATATGTGGGACTAGGCCTACTGAGTTGATAACTTCGTAAAATTCGAATTTGACAGCGTTTTATTTAGATAATCGTAACTAGGTTTTACCCCCCTGAGTTTTAGGGATCCTGATCCTGATTCTGATTGTTCTGAAAATTTTAGGGTTTGTGCAGAATCACTTGGGTGTCTCAATTAGGGTTTCCTATTGAATAAAATAATAAAATAAATTGGACTTTTAATGAGAGTTGTTACATTCTCCCCACCTTAATAAAAATCTCGTCCTCGAGATTTACTGGAATAATTGAGGATACTTTTGCTTCATTTCTGATTCCAGCTCCCAAGTGTATTCGGGTCCTCGTTTCGAATCCCACTTGACTTTAACTAATACTAGTCGTTTGTGCTTGAGAAACTTCACTTTTCTATCTTTTATCTGAAGAGGTTTCTCACCAAATTTTAACTTTTCGTTTACCTCTATATCTTGGAGAGGTACTACCAAAGATTCGTCTGATAAACATTTCTTGAGGTTGGATACATGAAATACATCATGTACTCCAGCTAATTCTTCTGGTAGTTGTAAACGATAAGCAACTGGTCCTATACGTTGGATCACTAGAAATGGTCCTATGTATCTTGTACTTAGATTTCCTTTCTTACCAAATCTAACTACTCCTTTCCAAGGGGAAACTTTCAACAAAACTCTGTCTCCGACTTGGAATTCTAATGGCTTGCATCTATTGTCTGCATAACTCTTCTGGCGATCTCGAGCCGTCTTCAGCCTTTCCTTGATTTGAGTAATCTTATCAGTAGTTTCTTGTACTATCTCGGGACCTGATAATTGACTTTCTCCTATTTCTGCCCAACAAACCGGAGTTCTGCACTTTCTTCCATACAGTGCCTCAAATGGAGCAGTTTCAATACTTGAATGATAACTATTGTTATAGGAGAATTCTATTAGAGGTAAGTGATCGTCCCAATTTCCACCAAAATCTATCACACATGCTCGGAGCATATCTTCTAGAGTTTGGATCGTCCTTTCACTTTGCCCGTCTGTTTGTGGATGATATGCCGTGCTTAGGTTTAGTTTAGTTCCCATAGCTTCTTGGAAACTTTTCCAGAAATGAGAAGTAAAACGACTATCCCTATCTGATACAATGGAGAGTGGAACTCCATGTAGAAATACGACTTCGTCTACATACAACTTTGCCAATCTTTCCATGCTAAAGGTTTCTTTCATTGGTAGAAAGTGAGCAGATTTGGTTAATCGATCCACAATCACCCAAATTGCGTCATTACCTTTTCTGGTTTGGGTAACTTAGTAACAAAATCCATTGTTATGAGTTCTCATTTTCATACAGGCATTTCTAGTTGTTGTAATAGACCTGAAGGTTTCTGGTGTTCTGTCTTAACTTGTGAACAAGTAAGATACTTAGAAACATATCTAGCTATATCCTTCTTCATGCCTATCCACCAGAAATTCTTTCTTAAATCTTGGTACATTTTATTGTTTCCAGGGTGTATGGTATACCTAGATTTATGAGCTTCTTCTAAAATCTTATTTCTTAATTCTCCTTGTTTAGGTACCCATATTCTTCTTTTGTGGAATCTCCAAATTCCATCCGCGCCTTGTTCTAATTCTTTTATTTATCCCTTCATTCCTTCAGCATCATCCTTGATTGCTGTTTCCTGAATACTCTTCAATTGTTCCATTAAATCTAACTGTAGATTTAACCTAAGAGCACGAACTCGTCGTTGTTTCTCATGGTATTTACGACTTAAGGCATCTGCAACTACATTTGCCTTTCCTTCATGATATTGAATATCACAGTTGTAGTCGCTTAGGATTTCCATCCATCTTCTTTGCCTCATATTTAACTCTTTTTGCCCAAATATATATCTTAAACTTTTATGATCTGTATAAACAGTAAACTTACTTCCGTACAGATAATGTCTCCAGATTTTCAGGGAAAAAATTACGGCTCCTAATTCTAAGTCATGAGTCGTATAGTTTTCTTCGTGCTTTTTCAATTGTCTTGAAGCATACGCAATTACCTTCTTGCGTTGCATTAGCACACATCCAAATCCTAGTTTTGAAGCATCACAATATACTTCAAAATCTTCAGTTCCTTCTGGTAAGGCTAAGATTGGAGCATTGGTTAATTTCTGTTTCAAGATCCTAAAGGCTTCTTCTTGTTTAGGTCCCCATTCAAACTTAACGGCTTTACAGGTTAGCTTAGTTAATGGTACAGCTAGTTTGGAAAAATCCTTAATAAACCATCTATAATATCCAGCTAAACCTATAAAACTTCTAATTTCCATTACGGTTTGTGGAACCTTCCATTTAGTAATTGCCTCTATCTTAGCAGGATCTACATGAATCCCTTCTTGATTCACCATGTGTCCTAAAAATTGCACTTCTTGTAACCAAAATTCACACTTCGAGAATTTGGCGTATAGTTTTTCTTTTCTTAACAAAGTTAAGAGTGCATGCAAGTGCTGACAATGTTCGTCCTGACTTTTTGAATAAATAAGTATATCGTCTATGAAGACAATTACAAATTTATCCAAATACGGTTTACAGATCCTATTCATTATGTCCATGAATGCTGCAGGTGCATTCGTTAATCCGAAGGGCATGACTGTAAACTCGCAATGACCATACCTAGTTCTGAAAGCAGTCTTAGGTATGTCTTCTTCTTGTACCTTCAATTGATGATATCCGGAACGTAAGTCGATCTTAGAAAAAATATCTAGCTCCTTTAAGTTGATCGAAAAGATCATCAATCCTAGGTAATGGGTATCGATTCTTAATTGTAACTTTATTCAATTCTCTATAATCAATACACATTCTCATCGAACCATCCTTTTTCTTTACAAACAACACTGGTGCTCCCCACGGGGATGAACTAGGTTGTATGAAACCTTTACTTAGTAATTCATCTAATTGCTTTTTTAATTCTAACATTTCTGTAGGTGCTAACCGATAAGGTGCCTTAGCTATCGGTGTAGTTCCTGGAATTAGATGAATCCTAAACTCTACTTCCATATCTGGTGGTAACCCTGGTAACTCTTCTGGGAATACATCTGGGTATTCTGAGACTACAGGAATCTCCTTAAGTTCTTTACCCTTAGTACTAATGATTACTGAAATCATATATACTATTCCTTACTTTCGTTCATAACTAGCAACTTTCATTACTGAGATAAACTTCATGGGCTTACGTGGTTTATCTCCTGTAATCATAATGACTTCTCCGGTGGGTGCCTGAATTTCTATAGAGTTCTTATCACAGAGAATTCGAGCATGGTTGGCTACTAACCAATCCATTCCTAACACAACATCAAATTCGGCTAATTTCATAGGTAACAGGTTTGCAGAAATTTATGACCTAAAAGTCCTATTTCTATATTTTGCAAAACCTTATCTATTTTAACTGAATTCCCATCAGCCGTTTCGACTGTAAAAATCCGCCTAATGTTGGTTAAAGGTAACTTAAGAGCTTGGCAGAATGAAGTATTGATAAAACTTTGGTTTGCACCAGAGTCAAATAATACTTTGGCGTAAATGTTGTGAATTAGGAACGTACCAGCTATCACATCTGGAATCATCTCGGCTTCCTGAGTAGTTAACTGAAAGGCTCGGACATTCTTCTTAGTAGCTCCGTCAGCTGTCTTGGCTTTGTTGTCTGCTGGTTTAATTAATTTAGGGCATTCTGGCTTAAAATGTCATGTTTCTCCACAATTATAGCAGACTCTTGTTTTCTTTCTGCATTCCTCTTCACGATGTCCTACCATTTTACAAAAATTGCAGGTTACACTACATCTTCCAAAATGTTTCTTTCTGCAAATCCAGCAAAACGGAGGATTTGAAGATTGCCCTGTTCCTCTTCTCTTGAAGCTGTTATTATTACCCATACGAAATCCTTGGGTAATTTTCTGAGCCAGTTCCTTCTTCCTGTTTTCATCTTGCGTGCGTACCAGTTCGTCAGTTATGGTATTAGCTAATTCGAATGCATCGTCAATAGTGCGAGGTCTCGCAGCTTTAACGATGTTACGGATTTCACTAATCAGTCCCCAAATATAACGAGAAATGAGTACCAGTTCTGGCGAAGCCAGTGTTGGTACCACTCTAGCATATTCAAAGAATGTCGAAGTATAACCGCGACAATCTACTCCCATCATTCTATGGTTTAAAAACTTATTTGCCATTTGATCTTTTTCATATTCGGGACAGAATTTTCTTTCTACAAGACTCTTAAATTCTTCCCATTTCATGGCATAAGCCCTATTTCTTCCTTTAGCCTGTAGCACCGTGTTCCACCATTCTAGCGCCCCTTCTTTGAAAATGTTTGACGCGTACATGACCTGATCATCCTGAGCACATTTACTTATGGCAACTACTGCCTCGGTTTTCTCTAACCAACGCAGTGCCACAGTCGCTCCTTCATTGCCTGCAAACTCAGTGGGTTTACAAGCAAGAAATTCTTTGTAAGTGCAACCAGGTGTTGCAGCTTTCATTTTCTTAGGGAGCGGAGCTTGCCGTGGTTCATTATTATGATTAACATGATCATTGCCTCCGTTTACGCTATTACTGAAGTTATCTTCAGAAATACGTTTGCTAGGAACGATTTGTTGCGGTTCGGTTGGATTTTTAACAGCAGCAACGATTGCTGGAATAGCGTTGGCTATCCCTTGAGCAACGATATTTTCTATATCCTGCCTAGTCATATATTGATCCCCCGGTTGTTGCTCAGATTGATTAACCTCATTAACTGGTTCATTTGTGTTTTCCATCTGATAATATATTTTATTAGTATCCGATAAATAACAATTATACACAAAATCATCATACAAATTTCACAATACACATATAGCCAAAACTATCGATTTCTCGATTCCCATTTTTTTTTATATTTTATAGTATGCATCAATACACACTATTATCTTACAAAGTTTTATTTGTAGTTATTATTATTATTA
Organism: Helianthus tuberosus; assembly: GCA_030545235.1. Classification (NCBI taxonomy): domain Eukaryota; kingdom Viridiplantae; phylum Streptophyta; class Magnoliopsida; order Asterales; family Asteraceae; genus Helianthus; species Helianthus tuberosus. The sequence continues at coordinate 28,191,059 of CM060386.1, read as the reverse complement.
TTTTTTTCTTCAGACTGATTTTTACTATTACTATTACACAACCACAGTTCCATAAATCCCCTATCCTTTGTCAGATGATATTCTAGTAACGGTGTTCTCTCCCATCGTATTTCCAGGAGATCTGTCCCCCAATCTCTTGGATCCTATTCCCAGCATCCATTAGTTCTTCGCCAAAGTGGCGGAGTTCAGCCATTTTCTCGCTACTCATTGGTGGATTTGGTAAAGGTTCTGGATCGAACTGAGGAAAAAGCTTATAGGGATTGTTTTGGAACTGTATTTCATTAGTCAACCATTCGTCTATTTGCGAGTGGATTGAAGGGTTTGGAATAGCTGGTTCTAAGTTCATTGGTAGTTGTGTTTCAAGAGAGTGAATAAAAACATTTTCATTAACAGGCTTAATAGTATTATAGCTTGACAATATAAAATCTAGCTCTTCCTGAGATGGTAACCCCTCAATTTGCCTAGAACTTTCCTCAATTTCTATTTTCTTAGGCTTGGGTTTCTCGAGAGGTGAAGCGTTGAATTCTATAGGTTCTTCTATGTTTGGTATATATCTATTGAAATCTCTGGAAACCTCTATTTTTACTGGATAGAGATTTAAATTCTGAAGGGCGTCAGACAAGTCACTCATGCTGTTTAGCAAAATACACACAATTACTAAGTTAAAAATTATAACAAAATTTTATAGAAAAACTTTTAAATATTATTTCATACTGGGTAACTACCAAAACAACTGAAAATTAAAACACACTAGGTTTTATTTGTGAATTTATTTATTTACTGAATAAACTTGGTTCAAATTATTTAAGGAATTGCTACATTGGCTAGCATATAAAGATCTGCCCATACTGTACACAATTAGTCAGATAATAAAACATATAATCACAAAATGACAGTTAGAAAAATTAAAGTATTTCTAAATACTTAATAGGCTTAAATCAGTGGCTCTGATACCACATTTTTCTGTCACGGCCCCCGACCCGGTTTGACCCATTTCAGGGGCCGCGGGACAGAAATCCCGTGGTATTTAATTAATTGAGTTTAACAGCGGAATTTTATTATCAGGATCTTTTTAAAACTGAAATATTTCCCGATTATTTTATTTCACAACTCGGGATAAAACCCCGGTAATTTACAATCATTTGATTTCACGAAGAAATCTTTTATTTTACAAAACATGTTTCTTTATTTTATTCTGAGCCACTTCCTTAAGCTTGTAGTGCTTCAAGGCACTTTTCTTGGATCATAACAGATCACCTGAAACATGTTTGAAAAAGGTTTTGTCAGCGGGAAATACTGAGTGAATCATTCTATTTATGAAAACGACCCGTTTGTTATAATTTACAGTATTAAGAGAGATTACAATGTTTCAGATATCAACCAACTACCCACGGTATTTGTCACTCGACCATCCATCGGTAACCTCATTGTCCAATGGAGTCTGTGACTATGGTCATATCACTCATTGGCTAACTCGTTATCCAATAGTGACGGTTATCAAGTAATGTATACAAAACCCCACATACCGGTTGTAACTTGGTGATTACATAAACTTAATCACTGTAATTATAACCTTTGAAAATAAACATGATTTGGAAAGTAATTTGATAAAAAGAGAATGACTCACATTGCAGATTTATTTTGAGCAGAGCCTAGCCTACTGATTAGCCTTTTTAACCTAAATTAATAACAGGCACACAATTCGGTTAGTAACTTAATACAGCATTTACGATAACTCACGAGATCAACCCTCACAACGAATGACAAAGTGCGATACTTAAACTTCCATCGAATTAACGACAAATGACAAAGCATAAACCCTAATGTGGGCAGTACTTAAACATCCATTGGATAGTTTAATCGATCGGACATTGAATCGTAGCAGCGATCGAGTTATTACCCTATATTGCGGCGTCGATTAGTAACCCGTGTGTGTTAATTGTGGTAAACAGAACGTAACTCAGTGCCTAAAACGAATTTCTTCGTCGAACGTACGCAGAATATCAAGTGCCAATGTCTGCTATTTATAGCCAAAATTTGGCCAGGCTTGTGCACCGCAAGCCTAATCCCTTACGGTGCGCAAGGGACACCTAATGGTCATAGGGTTGCCACGTGTGGGACTAGGCCTGCTGAGTTGATAACTTCGTAAAATTCGAATTTGACAGCGTTTTACCCCCCTGAGTTTTAGGGATCCTGATCCTGATTCTGATTGTTCTGAAAATTTTAGGGTTTGTGCAGAATCACTTGGGTGTCTCAATTAGGGTTTCCTATTGAATAAAATAATAAAATAAATAGGACTTTTAATGAGAGTTGTTACAAATATGTTTTTTACCACTAGGGAGATCAACAATATCCCAAGTATTGTTTTTATATAGAGCAGATAATTCATCATTCATAGTATCAATCCATCTTTTATCTTTAATAGCATCTTTATAAGTGCAAGGTTCAATGATTTTATTAATATTAGCAGCAAGATAAACATTTTCACTAGGCAAGTTAGAATAATCAACAAACTTATTATAACTATATCTAGCATTGCCAACAACAAAGTCATCAAATCTTTTAGGAACAGAAGCAGATCTAGTAGATCTTCTAGTATGTTGAGTACCCTCCAGAAGGTTTGACTCACCATTAACACTACTAGACTCAGCCCTCACAGGACCAGTTTCAACACCTATAGACTCATTACAAACATATCATCAGTCCCTGATGACTACTGAGCATCACTATCAACAGTTGATTCAACTTCATCACTGTGTTGCTGAGTCATAGTAGTTGAATCAATGGAACCCTTCTCTTCATCATCGGGATTTATATCACTTGAAAAATCAAAGTTATCAAAAAAAGTTAATTGATTTAAGTTGTTTGGATTGTTTAGATCAAGGCATGAATCATTTTTAAAGGGAAACACACTTTCATGAAAACTGACATCCCTAGAAAAAATTAATTTCTTTTGATCTAGACTCCAGACTTTATATCCCTTCTTAAAATTAGAGTACCCCATAAAAACACATTTTTCAGCTTTTTCCTCAAGTTTATCAGAATTATCTAAAACAGTAAAAAAACAAAGATAACCAAAAACAAGTGATCAAGAGAAGGTTTAAAACCAAACAACATTTCATAAGGTGAACAACCATGTAACACAGAAGAAGGAAGCCTGTTAATTAAGTAAGAAGCAGTGAGCACACATTCAGACCAGTATTTAAGAGGAACTTTAGACTAAAATAATAAAGCTCTTGCAATGTTTAACAAGTGTCTATGTTTCCTCTCCACAACACCATTTTGTTGTGGAGTATATGTACATGAAGTTTGATGAATAATTCCCTTCATTTTAACAATGGCAGACATTTGTGAATTAATAAATTCTGACCCGTTATCACTCCTAAGGGCTTTGATACTAACTTCAAATTGAGTTTTAACCAGATTGTAAAAACTTTGTATATTTTCAAAAACTTCGGATTTTGATTTCATCAAATAAACCCACACAGATCTGGTAAAGTCATCAATAATAGTGAAAAAATATTTGTACCCTTCTATACTAGTGACTTTGTATGGACCCTAGACATCTGGGTGAACAAGGTCTCCAACTTTAGTTGAGCTATGGTCACTGAGTGGACAAGGTTTAATATCATTAGAATGAGACTTAATTTGTAAAACATTTAACACTTGTTTAGCAGGATGACCCAGTCTAGAGTGCCAGAGCTTTATATTTTCAGTCTTACTCAAACAAGAAAAACCAGAACTAAGAGAGTTACCACAGAAATACAAACTCTCAGTTTGTCTACCAGTCACCAAAGTTTTCTTTGAGCATAAGTCATGTATTTAGCAAGTACTTTCATCAAATATTACTCTAAGCTTATTGTCCTTAGCTAGCTTATACACAGAAATGAGATTCACACAGTATTCAGGGACTACAAATACATCTTTTAGAATCACAGAATCTGATAATTTGAAACAACCAATTTTAGTGACTTTAGCATCAGTTCCATTAGGATGCTTAACAGTTATATTATACTTAGAAACATCAACTAAATTGAACATATTGTCGCTAGTCATAACCATATGCTGGTTTGCACCAGAATCAATAATCCAATTCAGATTCTGTGTTGAAGAACTTTTTGAGTTAAAACATAAGGCATTTTTGTACCACCCTAATGAGGAAAAGGAGTTAAAACATTTACCTCCTACATTGGACTTATTAGTGTCCTCTGTTTTATTCTCATTCAGCAACCCTAGCAATTTTGAAAACTGATCAGCAGTCAAAGAATTCAAGGAACTAGCACCTTTATCACTCACAGAGTTATTCACAGAAGGACTTGCACCATTACTAGCAGAGTTGTTAAACCTAGACCATTGACCACTTTGATTTTGTTTTTGTCTATAATTGGAAGGATAACCATGCAATTCCAAACATTTATCAAAACTGTGTCCAATCTTTTTGCAATGAGAACACTCGATATTTGGATTAGGACCTTTATTAAATTTTTCTTGTTATCATTAAAGTTATTTGACTTAGCAGCAAAACCAACATTAGGAACCTTTGAAACATTGTTTGATCCTCTATGAGATTCCTCTCTAGATATAATTGAAAAATGTCGCAACCCCCGCCCCCTGTCTGTCCCGGGAACGGGCGGCCGCGAGACCAGTTGTGGTGGTATCAATTTTGTTTATCATTTATCATTTTGGCAGCGGAAATTTCATCAGGACCGTAGTTAGGAAATGTTTATCAGAGTAAAACCACCATATTTTATATTAATAAACACATGGGTAAAACCCAAGTTTCTTATTACAACATGTTTATAGGGATAAACCCTATTTTATTGAATTTAAAACATCGTCTTTTTAGGTAACTTTTATAGCCACATTTTTCCAAGCCGTCAGTGCTCTCCAGCTGGCTTTCTTCTAATTGGCTTTTACATTTTGTTACCTGAAACGCGTTTTAAAAACATTTGTCAGTGGGAAGTACTGGTGAGTGAATCCCAGTTTAATCAAGAAACAATTTATCCTTTAAAACCGTATTGAGAGCAACCACATTGTTTATTTCTACACAATTACTCATTCAGTATTGTCAATCCTGACTGGTGGGTCATATTACACATTGGCTAACTCGTTGTCCAATGGTAACGTGTTCCACATTTTGTATACAAAACCTCAACATAACGGCAGTAATTGAAGAACTACAAAGACTCAATCACTGCTTAATTGCATTGTAAAACATTTAAGGTTTTGTAAAAACCATTTACAAAAAGGAGATTACTCACATTGTTGTCTTAGGTATTATGAAAAGGTTTCCTGGTGATAATCTATAATTTACACAAATGTACATATGTTAGTAAAATAACCCATTATTTACATTAGTAATACCCTCCCCGAGACGGCATTCCAACGACTACGTCGGGCAGAACCTCGACAGCCGTTACGGAACCCTGGATCAATCAGGCAGCGTATCTAATACGTAACCGGGGTTATAATACTTACATCGGGGCAGAACTTCGTTAATTAGGGGGGTATTATACCCGAGAATATTAGCTTATATGTTAAGAGAGAGAAAAGAAAACTGAACAATCGAAACTGAGGTCGATCGCCCAATTTATAGGGCTGATCATTCATTTCGTCGCGCCCCACGACTAAGCAAGGCAAGGGCCTTCGCGGCCCGCTACATAGGGGGTCTACGGCGTAGCTTTGCCCGCTCATCGGGTAGCTTCGACACGTGATAGGCCACGTGGCAGCTCAGGGCTGCGCCACTTGCCCAGGCGCTCGTGGCCCGCGTAGACTCAAGTGGAGTCTGTCGCGGCCCGCCAGGGCCCTTATTTTTATGGTTTTTAATTAATTTTAATATCAATTAAGGTATTCGGGGTCTGTTTTTATGTATGGGGTGTATTTTAGGACATATTGGGGTATTTTAAAATATCTTAGGGTGTCAAAATATTTTGGAGGGTTGTTATATCCTCCCCACCTTGTTTTAGAGCTCGTCCTCGAGGTCTACTGGAACAGATGTGGGTATTTCCTTTGCATTTCTGATTCAAGCTCCCATGTGTATTCTGGTCCTTTTTTGGAGTCCCACTTCACTTTGACTAGAACTAATCTTTTGTGCTTGAGGTTCTTAATCTTCCTGTCTTCAATCTGTAGAGGCTTCTCTACAAACTTTAACTGTTCATTTACCTCTATATCCTTAAGAGGTACTACGAGTGATTCATCAGCTAAACACTTCTTGAGATTAGATACATGAAATACATCATGTATTCCTGCCATTTCCTCTGGCAGTTGTAGCTAATAGGCTACAGGTCCTATTCTTCTAATAATCTTAAAAGGTCCAACATACCTGGGGCTTAGCTTTCCCCTTTTGATGAATCTTACCACTCCTTTCCAGGGAGAGACTTTCAATAATACTTTATCTCCTACTTGAAATTCCAATGGCTTTCGTCTGTTATCAGCATAGCTCTTTTGTCAATCACGTGCTGCTTTCAGTCGTTCCTTGACTCGAATGATCTTGTCTGTTGTTTCTTGTACTATCTCAGGTCCAGATAGTTGCTTTTCTCCAATTTCTGCCCAACAGACTTGTGTTCGGCACTTTCGTCCATAAAGTGCTTCGAATGGTGCAGCATTGATACTTGTGTGATAACTGTTATTATAATAAAATTCTATCAATGGTAAATGATCGTCCCAATTACCTCGGAAATCAATTACACAAGCTCTAAGCATATCCTCCATTGTCTAAATTTTCCTTTCGCTTTGTCCGTCCGTTTGAGGATGATAAGCGGTGCTTAGATTCAACTTGGTTCACATGGCTTTTTGGAAACTTGTCCAAAAATGAGAGGTAAAACAACTATCTCTGTCAGAAACAATTGATAGAGGAATTCCATGTAAAGAAACTATTTCATTTACATATAATTTAGCTAACTGCTCCATACTGAAAGTTTCCTTCATTGGTAGGAAATGAGCTGACTTGGTTAGTCTGTCTACGATCACCCAGATTGTATCATTACCTTTTCTTGTTTTGGGTAATTTAGTAACAAAATCCATTGTTATTAATTCCCATTTCCATACAGGCATTTCTAATTGTTGCAATAAACCTAAGGGTTTCTGATGTTCAGCTTTAACTTGTGAACAAGTTAAACATTTTGCAACATATGTTGCTATATCCTTTTTCATTCCTATCTACCAGAAATTCTTCCTTGAATCTTGATACATCTTATCACTTCCAGGATGCATCGTATACTTAGACTTATGGGCTTCTTCTAATATACGGTGACGTAGGTTTCCTAATTTAGGTATCCACATTCTTTTCTTATGGAATCTCCAAATTTCATCCGTTCCTTGTTCTAATTCCTTAATCATTCCTTTTAATTTTTCAGTATCATCCTTGATTACTGATTCTTGTGCTTTTCTAATCTGTTCATTTAAATCTACTTGCAGATTTAACTTAAGTGAGCGTACTCTTTTTGGCGTTTCATGATACATTCGGCTTAAAGCATCAGCTACTACATTTGCTTTTCCTGCATGATACTGGATATCGCAATCAAAATCACTAAGTATCTCCATCCAATGTCTTTGTCTCATATTCAATTCCTTTTGCCCAAAAATATACCTTAAACTCTTATGGTCGGTGAATATGGTAAACTTACTACCGTAAAGGTAATGTCTCCAAATTTTAAGGGCAAAAATTATAGCTCCTAACTCTAGATCATGGGTTGAATAATTCTCTTCATGATTCTTAAGTTGTCTAGGGGCATAAGCTATAACCTTTTGACGTTGCATTAACACACTTCCATAACCTAACTTGGAAGCGTCACAATAGATTACAAAATCTCCAGTTCCTTCTAGTAACGCTAGTATGGGTGCATGGGTTAATCTTTGCTTAAGAATTCTAAAGGCTTCTTCTTGTTTTGGTCCCCATTCAAACTTAACGGATTTACAGGTTAACTTAGTTAAGGGAATGGCTATTCTAGAAAAATCTTGAATAAACCTTCTATAATAACCGGCCAATCCTAAGAAACTTCTAATCTCAGTTGGTGACTCAGGGGTTTTCCATTTGGTAATTGCCTCGATCTTGGTGGGATCTACATGAATTCCTTCATGATTAACTAAATGTCCGAGAAATTGTACATGTTCTAACCAAAACTCACACTTCGAAAACTTAGCATAAAGCTTTTCATTTCTCAATAAACTTAGAAGTGCGTGCAGATGGGTTGCATGTTCCTCTAACTCTTAGAGTAAATGAGAATATCATTTATAAAGACAATTATGAATTTATCCAAATATGGATTACATAGTCGGTTCATCATGTCCATAAATGCAGCTGGGGCATTGGTTAAACCAAATGGCATGACAGTAAATTCATAATGGCCATACCTTGTTCTGAAGACGGTCTTAGGAATGTCCTTTTCTTGTACCTTTAATTGATGATATCCTGACCTTAAATTGATTTTTGAGAAAAATCTTGCTCCTTGCAATTGATCAAACAGATCATCGATTCTTGGTAATTGATACCGATTCTTAATCGTGACTTTATTCAATTCACGGTAGACAATGAACATACGCATTGATCCGTCTTTCTTTTTAACGAATAAAATCGGTGCTCCCCATGGGGATGAGCTTGGCTATATGAATCTTTTTTCCAGCAATTCATCTAATTGTTTCTTTAATTCTTGCATTTCTGCGGGGTGCCAATCGGAAAGGTGCCTTGGCAATTGGTGCAGTTCCTGGTATCAAATGGATTCTGAATTCAAATTCTCTATCTGGAGGTTGTCCTGGTAGCTCTTCTGGAAACACATCTGAAAACTGGGATACTACTGGAATATCCTTTAATTCTTTTCTTTAGTGTTAGTGATTATAGAAATCAAATACACTAATAATCCTTTTCTTATATAACTTGTTGTTTTCATCACAGAGATGAATTTTGTGGATTTAAAGAACTTATTTCCTTTAATTGTGATCTTTTCACCCCTTGGTGAATTTACTCGAATTGACTTTTGATCACATAAAATACTGGCTTTATTGGCTATTAACCAATCCATTCCTAATACAACATTAAATCCTGCTAGATTCATGGGGTAAAGGTTTGCAATAAATCTCTGATTTAAAATTTCTATTCTTGCTCCCTGCAATGATCTCAGAAATCTTAATAGTTTCCCCGTTTACTGTCTCTACTAGACATTCTTGTGGATGTTTAGTTAATGATTGATTAAGAAGTTTGCCAAATGAAGTATTAATAAAACTTTGGTTCGCACCAGAGCCAAATAATACTTTAGCAAAAACATCATTAACTAAAAACGTACCAGTGATCACATCCGGGATCATCTTTGCTTCTTCTGCAGTCAGAACAAATGCTCTAGCATTTTTAGTATTCTTGGCGTTTGTAGCTGGAGCTAACTTTGGACAGTTTGGCTTGATATGACCTTGTGTCTCCGCAGTTGTAGCATATCCTGTTATTAGGCTTTTTCCTGCAGTCTTCCTCCTTGTGTCCAGATATTTTGCAAAAGTTATAGTATATAGAGCATCTTCCTGAATGCTTCTTTTGCAATACTTACAGTAAGGTGCAGAGGTAGAACCTACATTTCTCCCACGGTTAGAATTTCTAGAACGAAATTCTTGAGTAAGCTTCTGAGTTAGGTTCCTCCTTTGATCCTCTTCTCGTGTACGGACTAATTCATCTGTCAAGGTGTTTTCTAGTTCTACAGCTTCTTCTATGGTTCGGTCTAGCTGCCTTGACTACATGTCTAATTTCTCCAATTAATCCCCAGATGTAACGGGAGATTAAAACTGGTTCAGGTGAAGCAAGGGTTGGTACTATTCGGGCATATTCAAAGAATAATGTAGTATAACCCTTACTATCTACCCCAATCATCCTAAGGTTTAGGAATTTGTTTGCTATCTGTTCTTTTTCATTAGGAGGGCAGAATTTCCTTTCTACCATGTTTTTAAATTCCTCTCATCCCATATTGTAAGTCCTATCACTTCCCCTAGACTGGAGGATAGTGTTCCACCATTCTAGTGCTGAATTCTTAAACAGATTTGAAGCAAACATTATCTTATCTTCTTCCACACATTTACTTATTCTTAAGACTGCCTCAGTCTTTTCTATCCAGCGTAGAGATGCAACGCCCCCTTCATTGCCCGAGAATTCCATTGGTTTACAAGACCAGAATTCTTTATAAGAACAACCGTAAGATACGGTTCTTCTTCTTTTGGGAATGGGTGTTTGAAGTACGGGTCCATTGTTCACGCTATTTTCAGGTTCAGAGGGTCGCTTACTATCATGTTTACTTTTATTTTCGGCTTCCCTAACTGTTTTGATAACATATGGCATTGCATCTATTATCCCTTGTGCCACTATATGCTGCATGGCACTATTATCCACTTGGTTTTCGTATTATTGTTGTTGTTCGGGTTCTCATTATCCAGGTTAATGTTACTCTGGTTATCGTTATTCTGGTCTTCCAGGGTTACCTCGTTGTCCATCTGAATTTTAAACATTTACCAAATATTAATATCACAAAATAATTAATAATTTAGGCAACAACCACACAACACACATATTAACCAAAAGCGTCGAGCATTGCGACTTTACTCTTTCTATTATAATATGCTTCTAATACAAACCAATACTAGAAATTAAAAATTACAATACAATACTACTATGCATCACTAACCACAAAGTGGTCTATACTACAATATATGTTAGTTATTACACATATATATTATTATTATTAATTTTTTTTTCATACAAACATATTATATATTATTATATTATTATTATTATTACCAACTTCACCATCACATTACTGGTCTGGATTCATCCAGTAATCCATGTTGCGTTTGTCGTACTTCCAGACGAGTCGCTCTCCTACCTGCCTCATCCTCTCACTACTCTCCAAAATCTCTTCTCCGAAAGTTCGGAGCTCATGCACATTATCTGCACTCATTGGGGGTGCAGGTGCTGGTACTGGGTCCGGGTACTGGGGCATGGGATTCTCCTGAGGGTACGGATTCTCTAATATTTCCCTAAGATATATTCATCATTATTATAGTAGGGATCTAGAGGGTCCAGACCTGGATAGGCTGCTAGATTCGGCATGGGTTCGTCATTTAGGTGGTAGCGCGACACATAATCCCTATGATCATCGAACCATGGATCATAATCCGGGTCTAAGGGATTAGGGGTTGGTATCCTAGGTATCTCCTCAGGGTTGAAATCATGCATTTCTACTTGATTTTCAGGGTTATCTTCTATCTCCATCGGCTGAGTAGGGAATAAAGGTAAGGGTTGTGGGGCTACTAGTTGTTTCAGATTTGGGTCCGCAGCAGTTGTTGCTAGGATATGGAAATTAGCTAGGCTTCTATTAAGCATATCCTGTGTATGGGCATCTGACTCTCGTTTAGCGGCTGCTAGGACTCTTTGTTGTTGCAACTTTCGTATTTTTTTCCTACGCTCAAATGCTCCCTTACTGAACCATCCTCTCTTTTTCTGAGTGAATGGCTCTTCAGACTGAGCCTTAAAGACAAACATCCATTCTTCATTATCAGCAGCATACCCAGAGAAGGCAGGCTGTGAAGAAGTACCTTCACTCCTAGGTGACTCGGACAACTGACGATACACGTCTGAGGGTCCTTGATCACTCATACTAAAAACTAACACGTCTGAGGGTCGGGATCTCACGGTTCTGTTTTCAGTAACTGAATCTTGGGCACGGGGCGTGTTGAGTGGGCACGGCCCCGTGTTCAGCTTACTGTCTGACTTAAAACAGGATTGCCAGTTCCAATGATTGGGCACGGGGCGTGTTCAGCAGGCACGACCCTTGCTGAGTTCTACAGAAGCGGGAAAATTAAGAAAAATCCTAAAAAAATAGAAAAATAAGAAAAAACAATTAGGCCGTTGATTCCTAACTTTCTTAAAATCCTTGTGTCCCCGGCAGCGTGAAGTGTGTTATGGTTTTAATGTTTATTTTAAGCCCTTTTACACTTTTTTAGCCAAGTTTTAAATTTATAAAACACGATATTTACTAACACTAGACACACATATGGGCAAGTGCACCCATCGTGAGCGTAGTATAGTGTTGGTAAGATACCGAGGTCGTCCAAGGACACAAGAGCTTTAAGTACCGGTTTATCCTCAACGTCTAATCAAATCAAAAAGTAGAAAAAGGTTTTAAACTAGAAAAATAAAAACTAACTAAAATGCTGAAAATAAAAGTAAAAACAGATAGACAAGACGAATCACTTGGCTCCGACTCGTGTGTAGTGTAACCTTTGATTATTTCCGCACTTTTGCACTTTTTAAGAGATTATCTTAGTTATTGTAGTAGGCCCCTCTTTTGAAGGTGACGTTGCCCTCAACCCAGTAGTTTGAGTCAGCAAGGATACAATCCTAAAGGGTCGGATTATTGAAAGATAATTAATTAAGTTATTTATGCATATTATGGTAGGCCCCTCTTTTGAAGGTGACGTTACCCTCGGCTAAGTAGTCTGAGTCAGCAGGGTTACAGTCCTAAGTAGCCGGGTTAAAGTATTAATAGTAGCTTACATATGAGGGGGTCAAAGAGTTTGGACCCCCGCCATCCAATACTGTTAAGTATTGAAGGAGGTCCTACTAAATTTGACCCAGGTCCTTGCAGGATCTATACACTGAACAAGGCAAGACTCTTACCAAACCGTTCCCTTAAGCCCCGACCAGGTAGCCAACATACCTCCATATAGACCGTGGAGATATGAATGGTGAAAATATTTTATTTTATATAGACAGTAAAATAATGCCAAGACACCACGGACAAACGATAAGGAAAAATCACCTTCAACATAAGAAACTAGTTATTAAAGTCATTAATACATAACCAAGTAAAAAGTGCGAAAAGATTAAAAATAAAAAGTATTACACTAGACACTTTGTCTTCACCAAGTGATGTAAGAGACTTAGGCAAACATGGCCTTTGATTGTCAAGAACTCTTACGATCAATCTTGGATCCCGAGACGACTCACACACTCTATGATGGATAATGGATGATGGTGGTGGATGATGGTGTTATGGTGGTGGGTGGTGGGTGAAGTGTGAGAGAGGTGTGTTCCAAGGGATGGTTTGCACTTGAGCCAAGCACTCCTATTTATAGGCTGAACAGAAGCTCGGGCACGGCCCCGTGTCCATTGGGCACGGCCCCGTGTCCATCCTCTTCTCTGTCTTCATTAATTGCAGTTTGTCTGCATTAGTTGACCATGCCTCCGTGTGTAGAAGCATATCTGTACTATCATGATTTGCCTGGATTTTGCGAATCTTATAGTTGACCACGGCCCCGTGTCCGCTGAGCACGGCCTCGTGGTGGGCGATAGAAGCTTCTATAGCTTTGTCTTTTATGCTGGCACTTGGGCACGCCCCCGTGTTCACTGAGCACGGGGCGTGTTCAGCCTTCTGTTCTCTTGTTTTGCTTGGGAAGATGCTTTCGGGGAGGTCGGGCATGCCACGTTTGTTCCTTTTCTTGTATTTATGTTAGATTTAGCTGCCTTTTTGCTTCTTTTGTTAATTTGAGCTCATTTAATCCTGAAAACACAAAAGAAAGACAAAAGCACACTTTTTCCAACATTAGTACTAAAAAAGGGTTAGTTTTATGCCACAGTTGATGTAATTTATATGTTGCATTTTGCACACATCAAATACCCCCACACTTGAATCTTTGCTTGTCCTCAAGCAAAACTCTTTATAATGTGGCTTTACACTCCCAAATGGAATGGGTAGAAGAGAAGGTTTTTGGGCTTGTCATAAAGTGTCGGGATTTCCAAGATTCTTTATTAAGTTTTATTTTTACTTATTTACAATCCTATTCGTCATGATTTATTTAAAATTTTTCATAAGATAAATTACTTATTAGGGCATAACATGACTCTTTAAAATGTCATTTATATACAAGTTCACATACCTCACGGGGATCACTCAACACTCGGCCGAAAATGTATTTTAGTGAATCACTCAAGAGTGGCATGGAACTTACTCCTACCATAGGCTTGCCAAGCAATCAATCCTCATCCTTTTTAACTATACACCTTTGTAAATATCAAGAGGACTTTTTGGGTGAAGGGTTAGGCTTGGGTTAAAGGTAGGTGGTTGGGTTAGTGGTTAGTTGAAAGGGCGAAAAAGCGTAACAAGCGTCGGTTTTCGTAAGACTTTCTATTTTTGCAACTTTTATTTTGATGAAGGTTTTATTCAAACGAAGTTATTTTTGATAAACTTGTTTGTTTATTTCTCTTTTGCTTCATCATTAACACAAATATATATATATATATATTTTTTTTTTTGAAAGTCATACGAAAAACCGAGCTTTGTACTAAAACAAAAGGTTAAAAATAAAAAAGGTTTTGGTGGGTGAACGGGGTGTTTGGTTTGGGTTATGAAATAAAAAGGTTTAGGCTCAAAGGGGCTAACTAGGGGGATTTTGGGTAGGTGGTAAAAAAAAAGAAAAATAATGGTGTAGAAATAAAAAGGGTTAGTCCTAATGCCTCCATCATTTACTTACTTGGGTTTAAGTTGGTAAGGACTGGGAATGTATCATCGTGGCAAGTTCTAGAGTCGTAAGAACCAAGCGGTTATTCACACAAGAAACTAAAAATGAGCATTTAGTTTAATGATATGTATTTGTATGCTCAATAAAGGCTCAAAACTCACTTTTGTGGGAATGGGTTTTTATGTGATCAAGTATATATAATCAAATTTTAACTAAGCTTGTCATGCCGTTTCATAATTTTCTTATGTTGGTTCTTTTTATCACGACGCTATCGGTTGTAAATTTGTAAAAATATAACCTTTTTAGAACTTGAATTTCCGTTAAACCTAGACAAGTAAAAAATGAAAAAAAAATGAAAAATATTTGGGGTGATTAACGGTTCCAATAGAGTTTTGTGTAAGGCTTGTTATTAGGACTTGCAAGATTCAAGGTTTTAGCATCCCCCCCCCCCCCACTTAAATTACACATTGTCCTCAATGTGTCCCAAAAATAAGTTTTTAGGTTGATTGAATGTGTAAAAAGGTGTTAAAAAACAAAAATTGTGTTACTGGGGGGTCTGGACACGGCCCCGTGTTGTCCGGGCACGGCCCCGTGTTCAGTCGCTAGTAACAAAATTGAAAAAGAGAAACAGAAGCCTGAACACGGCCCCGTGTTGGGTGAACATGGCCCGTGTCCAGTTTACCTGAACTAGGCATTTTCTGCAGACTGTGCAACACGGGGCCGTGTTGGGCGGACACGGCCCGTGCTGAACTTGCTGTTAACGAATGAATTTTGTCGGATGGCCCTGTTTTCCTGCATGGGGTGCTGGTTCAAGTTTCCCTTGTTATCCTTTGCCATCCCAAGTGTGTTTTATTCGTTTCAACACCATCAAAACACCAAATTAACTAAAACCATCATTCGTTAAGTCATAGAGAGAATTACATAATAGTCCTAAAAGCTAAATTTCTAGATAAGTAGGTCAAAGAAACACAAGAAATCCAAATCAAAGAAGTTCTAGCCTAAAATTTATTATACTAGCAAAATTTCAAAAAAAGATAATTCTCTTGGTTAGATGCGGCATGAAAACCTCTTTTCTTCGGGTATGGGTTCCTCACACGTCGGCGAGCCACTCCTCTATCTCCCTTGGGAGAAGAAAGGCGGGTTCATTGGCGTTAGTTTGAGGAGGTGAAACTTCCTCCGGGACTTCTTGTAGATCTTCAAGAGGAGGCTCAGCTGGAAGGTCATCCCACCCAGTAGGATTGTGGATTCCAAGTGCTAGGTTCCAATCCTCTTGAGGGAGGATTGGTTCCATGGGAGGTGTTACAAGAATGTTTAACCTTTGGTGCAAGAGGTTAATTTCTTGAAAACTGTTTTCCAGCCCTACCGTAAGATAATTTATACGGTCTATTAGGACCTCCTCCACCGAAGTCATCTCGTCAAGAGCTTCACGTAACGCCATTACGTATCGTACGAGAGTTGCTTCAATTGATGACCTTCTTTCCCTTCGACTGTTTCTGGAGTGCGCAGAAGAGGTTCCACTGTTTTGACTAGACATTCTACGAAAATAAACCAAAGATAGTTCATTTTAATGAAACAGTACGACGGACACGGCCCCGTGCTCAATGAGCACGGCCCCGTGTTCAACTTTCTGCAGTTTTTTAGAACAAGGAATCTTGGAGTTTCAAATTATTTTTCCAACTTATGAAGCATTTTTGAGAAAAAATAACTTAAAACAATGTTGTGTAACTTATTTTTAACAAGATCCCTTGAACAAAAACTTAACAAACATCACAATAAAGCTTGGAATTAAGCTTCAATGGAGGTGTTGTTGCAAGAAAGATGAAGAAGAAGACAATGGATAAAAGAGGAAAGGGCAAGATGTTTGTTAGAACCTTCTTTTAGAACATACCTAGGATGGTAGGTGAGAAGATCCTTTCCAATCTCTGTCCCTGGATGGTCCAAATGTGCAGGATTCTTGGCTGCATTTATAGAAAACGACAGCATACTGGACACGGCCCGTGTCGGTTGGACACGGCCCCGTGTGCAGGCAAGATCCTGACACGTTTTGTCCGTATTCTGACAAAAAGTCAGAAGGGAATCTTTTGGTGGACACAGAGGCGTGTTGACCTGGGCACGGCCCCGTGTCGAAAGGTTGTTTTATGAAGTTTGTCTTATTTTTAAGGAACTTATCCGGATCGGGTGGTTCCTTACTAGATGGAACAACCCCAAAGTGCCTAAGATACCTTAATTGTTCTAGATTAAGACGAGAACGCAAGAGGTTGTCGGTGAGGGTGATTCCTATGCTATATGTAGGTGGACAAGTCCAACCCTTTCCCAGGCTCTCGTTAAAGAAGGTGTATGCCAAATCGCTCAGGTCTATGTATGCATCGAACGAAGTCGATGGGGAGTCCTTCACGGCACAATCGACACAGGGACGACTATCGCTCAAGTCCTTACTAGAGTTAGAAGTATTGTTGGGAACAACGAAGTTGTTTGAATGCGATCCAAACACTTCTTCATGGTTATTGTCTTGAGATAAATTATTGAAATCTATCCTAAGTTCTTTTAACCAATTAAAAATTAGATCTTCTAATTGAAATAGTTCATCAAGAAGCATTTCTCCTAGAAAATCTGGTTGAGTGCATTCGAGGGAGAGATAGGGATTATTTTTACTTTCGCCCCTCTTAAGGATACAGGAAAACGATGGGTCTATATAGTGGGGCTTATAATTTAGAAAATAACATTCTAATTCCTTATGGGAACCACCACATATTTGACACCACGTACCATAAGAGTGCCGAAAGTAAAAATTATCAGTATCACTCATATTTGTGTCAGAAATTACCAACCGTCGGGATCTCACGGTTCTGTTTTCAGTAACTGAATCTTGGGCACGGGGCGTGTTGAGTGGGCACGGCCCCGTGTTCAGCTTACTGTCTGACTTAAAACAGGATTGCCAGTTCCAATGATTGGGCACGGGGCGTGTTCAGCAGGCACGACCCTTGCTGAGTTCTGCAGAAGCTGAAAAATTAAGAAAAATCCTAAAAAAATAGAAAAATAAGAAAAAACGATTAGGCCGTTGATTCCTAACTTTCTTAAAATCCTTGTGTCCCCGGCAGCGTGAAGTGTGTTATGGTTTTAATGTTTATTTTAAGCCCTTTTACACTTTTTTAAGAAAAATCCTAAAAAAATAGAAAAATTAAGAAAAATCCTAAAAAAATAGAAAAATAAGAAAAAACGACTGCAGAAGCTGAAAAATTAAGAAAAATCCTAAAAAAATAGAAAAATAAGAAAAAACGATTAGGCCGTTGATTCCTAACTTTCTTAAAATCCTTGTGTCCCCGGCAGCGTGAAGTGTGTTATGGTTTTAATGTTTATTTTAAGCCCTTTTACACTTTTTTAGCCAAGTTTTAAATTTATAAAACACGATATTTACTAACACTAGACACACATATGGGCAAGTGCACCCATCGTGAGCGTAGTATAGTGTTGGTAAGATACCGAGGTCGTCCAAGGACACAAGAGCTTTTAGTACCGGTTTATCCTCAATGTCTAATCAAATCAAAAAGTAGAAAAAGGTTTTAAACTATAAAAATAAAAACTAACTAAAATGCTGAAAATAAAATAAAAGTAAAAATAGATAGACAAGATGAATCATTTGGCTCCGACTCGTGTATCGTGTAACATTTGATTATTTCCGCACTTTTGCACTTTTTAAGAGATTATCTTAGTTATTGTAGTAGGCCCCTCTTTTGAAGGTGACGTTACCCTCAACCCAGTAGTTTGAGTCAGCAAGGATACAATCCTAAAGGGTCGGATTATTGAAAGATAATTAATTAAGTTATTTATGCATATTATGGTAGGCCCCTCTTTTGAAGGTGA
Source organism: Helianthus tuberosus (assembly GCA_030545235.1). Classification (NCBI taxonomy): domain Eukaryota; kingdom Viridiplantae; phylum Streptophyta; class Magnoliopsida; order Asterales; family Asteraceae; genus Helianthus; species Helianthus tuberosus. The sequence continues at coordinate 28,172,711 of CM060386.1, read as the reverse complement.
CGTTACCCTCGGCTAAGTAGTCTGAGTCAGCAGGGATACAGTCCTAAGTAGCCGGGTTAAAGTATAAATAATAGCTTACATATGAGGGGGTCAAAGAGTTTGGACCCCCGCCATCCAATACCGTTAAGTATTGAAGGAGGTCCTACTAAATTTGACCCAGGTCCTTGTAGGATCTATACACTGAACAAGGCAAGACTCTTACCAAACCGTTCCCTTAACCCCCGACCAGGTAGCCAACATACCTCCATATAGACCGTGGAGATATGAATGGTGAAAATCTTTTATTTTATATAGACAGTAAAATAATGCCAAGACACCACGGACAAACGATAAGGAAAAATCACCTTCAACATAAGAAACTAGTTATTAAAGTCATTAATACATAACCAAGTAAAAAGTGCGAAAAGATTAAAAATAAAAAGTATTACACTAGACACTTTGTCTTCACCAAGTGATGTAAGAGACTTAGGCAAACATGGCCTTTGATTGTCAAGAACTCTTACGATCAATCTTGGATCCCGAGACAACTCACACACTCTATGATGGACAATGGATGATGGTGTTATGGTGGTGGTGGGTGAAGTGTGAGAGAGGTGGTGTGCCAAGGGATGGTTTGCACTTGAGCCAAGCACTCTTATTTATAGGCTGAACAGAAGCTCAGGCACGGCCCCGTGTCCATCCTCTTCTCTGTCTTCATTAATTGCAGTTTGTCTGCATTAGTTGACCATGCCCCCGTGTTCACTGGGCACGCCCCCGTGTGCAGAAGCATATCTGTACTATCAAGATTTGCCTGGATTCTGCGAATCTTATAGTTGACCACGGCCCCATGTCCGCTGAGCACGGCCCCGTGGTGGGCGATAGAAGCTTCTATAGCTTTGTCTTTTATGTTGGCACTTGGGCACGCCCCCGTGTTCACTGAGCACGGGGCGTGTTCAGCCTTCTGTTCTCTTGTTTTGCTTGGGAAGATGCTTTCGGGGAGGTCGGGCATGCCACGTTTGTTCCTTTTCTTGTATTTATGTTAGATTTAGCTGCCTTTTTGCTTCTTTTGTTAATATGGGCTCATTTAATCCTGAAAATACAAAAGGAAGACAAAAGCACACTTTTTCCAACATTAGTACTAAAAAAGGGTTAGTTTTATGCCACAAATGATGTAATTTATATGTTGCATTTTGCACACATCACTTACATCGGGGCAAAACTTCCTTAATTAGGGGGGTATTATACCCGAGAATATTAGCTTATATGTTGAGAGAGAGAAAAGAAAACTGAACAATCGAAACTGAGCTCGATCGCCCAATTTATAGGGCTGATCATTCATTCAGTCTCGCCCCGCGGCGAAGGAAGGCAAGGGCCTTCGCGGCCCGCCACATAGGGGGTCTACGGCGTAGCTTTGACCGCTCATCGGGTAGCTTCGACAGGTGATAGGCCACGTGGCAGCTCAGGGCTGCGCCACTTGCCCAGGTGCTCGCAGCCCGCGTAGACTCAAGTGGAGTCTGTCGCGGCCCGCCAGGGTCCCTATTTTCTGGTTTTTAATTAATTTTAATAAAAATTAAGGTATTCGGGGTCCGTTTTTACGTATGGGGTGTATTTTAGGACATATTGGGGTATTTCAAAATATCTTAGGGTGTCGAAATATTTTGGAGGGTTGTTATAAAAAAGCAGTTTTAATAGTGGGTAGAGGATCCCTTGTCAACAGATTGGTCCTAACAGGTTGATAAATGTCAGCTAATCCCATCAGGAACTGCATAAGTTTGATTAATTGATTAAATTCATTAAACTTAGTAGAAGCATGCAAGTACAAGTGGGTAACTGAAGCATGGCATCAAATTGTTTCCACATTGTGTTAATTTTATGATAATATTCGGAAACACTTGCACCATTTGACTTACAGAATTGATTTTTTGATATAAACTAAAAACTACTGAACCATCAACCTTATCATATGTATCTTTTAAATCATCCCAGACCTCAGAAGCAAGTTTTGAATAAACTTGACCAACATATAACTCATCAGAAACTGAATTCAGAATCCAAGTTAAAACAATAGAGTTGCAGCGATCCCACTGACTAACTAAGACATCATTAGTGGTAGACTTAGCACAAGTACCATCAATAAAGCCTAATTTGTTTTTAGCCATTAGTGCAAGTTTCATAGCATTAGACCAGACCACATAATTTTCGGTTCCTTTTAACTTTATATTAACTATTGTGAGACCACTTGAATCACTAGCATGAAGATATAACGGATCACTAGCATCAAGTTTCCTTACCAAGGTTATAGAAGACTCGGTTTTATCACCCATTTAGCAAATAAATTAGTCAAACACAAACAGCAGATAGCACAATATCACAAGCCAAGTAACCAGATAAGCAAACAAGACACAGAATAAAACACAATATCATAAACAACCACAAATGATAAATAAAACACAGAATAAGGACCGGCGAAGCCAGGACAGAGGTCCGATCAGTGGTTCATCACTCAAGGTGCTTCCGCAGACAATATCTTGGGAGCCGAAACACAACTGACCAAACAAAAAAAATGCAACAGCGTGAACCCTCTCTATGTCCCAAATCCAAACCGGTCTTGACTAAACCTAGTATCAATATGCCTAGACACAACGACTCAATAATGCAGTAGACAAAAAATAAAAAGAAAGATAGAATGATCCTCACAGAGGGTGAGTATAACTCTAGCGAATCAGGCTTGTAACCTTCACTTAGGGTTTCAATCTCCAAGAACAAAGTCATCTCCGAGAAGACAAAACACTTCGAAAACAGAGGCCAACAGAGCCTTCGGAACAAACACAACCCCAAAGACTGATAAGATCCGATTCTGATTAATAGCAATATAAATTGGAATTGAAATTAACACGAAGATGATGATCCAATCGGATCTTACAGAGTCGATAACTAACTCCGAAGAGTTCCCAGGGCTACGCCCTCTCTCTGTAAACAGAGCCTATGAAACTTACGCCTTTTCTTATCCCCTTCCCCAAGGAATTATTGACACATACTTATACTATAGTATTTGCATCCCCCCCCCCCTCCTAAGTTAGACAAATGACACTTAAACACTAAACTAGAATATGATCTCTATCAATACTTCATCCTTAACACAAGTCTTGTCCTCAAGGCTTGGTAGAAGCTCCCACATCAGGGTTAATGACCCCATCCGACTGAAAAACCTCCAGTCCCTCCAATTGAAAATGCAGCCCGTCGAGATCATCCGATTCATCATCTCCTAGCAACATCACACGAAGTTTACGCTCCTGGCATTTATGAGCTGGACTACATTGTTGACCACATTTATAACATAGCCCTTTCTTTCGGCGCTCTTTCCACTCAGTACGAGACATAGATCGAACCCCTCTCTCATGGGGAAACACCTATCTAGCCTCGGAGGAAGAAGCTAAAATAGATTTTGGTGTGGAACCCGGCGGAACAAAGTCAGAGCGTGTGGTGGAAACCCTGTCCGGTGGTTGAATGTTGAAAGAGGATCTGAGCTCAGAGCGGCCCAGAGTAGTATTGAGCCCATCCACAACATTAAGCCCAGAATGATTAAGATAGCGATAGCCTGATAGAGAACTATTAACATTAGACGGCCGGAGCATCTCTTCAACGTCCTTAGCGATGTACATCGCATCCAATCGTGATTGTGTACGATGAAGACGGACCCATTTTTTGACATCATCACGTAATCCTGCCTCAAAATACCCTAAGGCATGGAACTCCAGTAAACGAGGGACTGGTGACATCAGGTACTCAAAATCATCAATGTAATCATGAATGGAGTCCGGTTGGTGAACGGTGGCTAATTGTTCATAAGGATTGTGGATTTCCAAACCACTGAAACGTTGTAACAATTCCGATTGAAAATCAGCCCATGAAAGGGACTTACGCACCTGCGAAATCACAGTAAACCAGTGTTGAGCGACCCCAACCATGCTCAGTTGTGCTAAACGGAGACGCAGATTATCAGGAGTCTGGTTGATGTCGAAATACAGAGTAGCTTTCTGTATCCACCCCTGTGGATCGAAACCAAAAAATTCTGGAAGTTTCACCTTCTTCACCGCCCAAGGAAGGCCACTCGAAGGTCCCTGAGAATCCCAACTAGAGTCGAATACATTAGATCCAGAGAACCCATCCTCCTTCTTCTTATCCTGTTGTTTCACAAACCCCAGCATCAGCTTACGGAATTCAGCGTTCTCCACACTATCCGCTTCCAAGGTAGCAGCGATGGAATCCAGTCGAGAAGACTGATTTGCCATATCACTATAAACCTTCTGAATCAATTAATCCTGAATGTCCAGACGAGTAGCGTTGTTCACCATATTGGAGGAACAAAAACAGATGAGCAATTGGATTTAGAAACCGGAAATTAGAAATCGGATTTAGATCAGATAGAGACCAGATCTGATTAACAGATCTGATTAGCAGAAACTGGAATTCGATGGAGCAGAGGTGAGGCAGGTCGGACCAATGATAAGATCCGATTCTGATTAATAGCAATATAAATTGGAATTGAAATTGACACGAAGAAGATGATCCAATCGGATCTTACATACTCGATAACTAACTCCGAAGAGTTCCCAGGGCTACGCCCTCTCTCTGTAAATAGAGCCTATGAAACTTACACCTTTTCTTATCCCCTTCCCTAAGGAATTATTGGCATATACTTATACTATAGTATTTGCACTTTCCCCCTCCTAAAATAGTCAAATGACACTTAAAAACAAAACTAGAAGATGATCTCTATCAAAGACTGCCACCGGAATGATGAAGAAGCCCTAGATCGGAAAGATTTAACAACGGACCCGGATAATATGAAGCTGAAGAACACCAGAGTACTGAATCAACCTCGGGGCTCTGATACCATGTCAAAACTCAAGGATCAAAAGTACCAAACTGATTTATTATGAAATCTCATAAACAAATACAACGAAAAGATGAACCAGTCATCATAGATTGATTGGTGAATCAAATGATCTCCAACAAGATGATCTTACAAAATAGAAATTAACCCTGGACTCACTAATGGACGTGTGAAGATCAGGGAACCAGACAAGCACACAAGGAAATGTAATTGAGAGAATGAAGAGCTCGATTGTATGATCAGCTCTAGAGCCTTCTGTCTTTATAATCAAGGGAGCAGCCCTAAAAGGCCTTAGCAACTCTAACGACTACAAGCCCAATACAAGGCAGCCCATCTCCAACTTAAGCCCGGAACAAGGAAGGAGCCCAAGACATCAACCTCACAAATAAAACAATAAAAATGATTAGAAAGGGACATGTTTTATAATAAATAAAGGAACATTTAAACTGTATTTTAACAAACAGTTTGTTTGGTTCCCGCCTACTATGAATATATAAGGGTCAATCTATTTGGACACCTTATCTGCCTATTTAGACACCCTTTGCCTCGTATAGGCCTATACGAGGCGTATAGGGTTACATCAAAATCAGTGCCTGACTCATGTCACTTCTGGTTTGACCCCTTCAAGACGCCTCGTATAGGCCTATACTGGGCGTATAGGACCCTTCGTATAGGCCTCATATGTGACCCTTTGCCCCTTATATGCCTCGTATAGGCCTATACTGGGCGTCTTGAAAGGGGTTTTTTTTTTTTTAACAAACATTTTATACAATATTAATCGTTTTAGCAAACTTTTATACAAAAACAAGTTTTTTTATTTTAAATAATTAATATTAGGACCCCTCGTTGGTTTTTTTTTTTTTTTTTTTTGTTGAAAAATAGATGTTTTGGTAGGGTAATTTGATTGTTTTTTGAGGGTGATGTTTTTTGAGTAAAAAAATGGTGTATAGTATAAGTCTAGTATAGGTCCCATATAGGTCTTGTATAAGCCTATAGGCCTAAACGGGACCTAAACCACACCTATAGTCCTATACGAGTGTTGTATCTTATCCAATAGTCTAATATCGTATTGTATTGTATCGTATCATATCGTATCGTATAGTATAGTATAGTGTAGTATAAGTCTCGTATAGGTCTTGTATAAGCCTATCGTGTTGTATCGTATCGTATAGTATAGTATAAGTCTCGTATAGCTCTCGTATAGACCTATATGGGACCTATACGAGACTTATACTATACACTATACGATACAATACGATACCATACTATACGATACAATACGATACTATCGTATCATATAGTGTAGTATAGGTCCCTTATAGGTCTTGTATAGGCCTATCGACGTATACGGGCGTTGTATCGTATCGTATAGTGTATAGTATAAGTCTAGTATATGGCCCCTATACAAGACCTAAACCACACCTATAGTCCTATACGAGTGTTGTATCTTATCCAATAGTCTAGTATCGTATTGTATTGTATCGTATCATATCGTATCGTATCGTATAGTGTAGTATAAATCTCGTATAGGCATTGTATGGGCCTATGGATGTGGTATCGTATCCTATAGTATCGTGTTGTATCGCATCGTATCGTATAGTATAGTGTAGTATAAGTCTCGTATAGGTCTTGTATAAGTCTATCGTGTTGTATCGTATCGTATAGTATAGTATAAGTCTCGTATAGGCATCGTATAATTAATATTAGTGTTATTATAATTAATATGAGTTTTTTATAATTAATATTAGTGTTATTGATATTAATATGAGTTTTTTTATAATTAATATTAGTGTTATTATAATTAATATGAGTTTTTTATAATTAATATTAGTGTTATTATAATTAATATGAGTGTTATTATAATTAATATGAGTTTTTTATAATTAATATGAGTTTTTTTATAATTAATATTAGTGTTATTATAATTAATATGAGTTTTTTATAGTTAATATTAGTGTTATTGATATTTAAAAAGAGAAAACAAAAAAAAACCCTTCAAGACGCCCAATATAGGGCTATACTGGGCGTCTATGTGGACCAAAAGACCATTATACCCCTGAATTAGGCCTATACTGGGGGCAATTCAGGGGTTTAATGGTCTTTTAGACCCTTCGTATAGCCCTATACTGCGCGTCTATTTTTTTTTTTTTTTTGTTTTTTCTTTTTAAATATTAAAAAAAGAAAACAAAAAAAAATAATAGACGCCCAGTATAGGGCTATACTGGGCGTATACGAGGGGTCCAAAAGACCATTATAGCCCTGAATTAGGCCTATACTAGGGGCAATTCAGGGGTTTAATGGTCTTTTGGACCCTTCGTATAGCCCCAATATAGCCCTATACTGGGCGTCTTGAAGGGGTTTTTTTTTTTTTTAACAAACATTTTATGCAATATTAATCGTTTTAGCAAACTTTTATACAAAAACAATAAAACTTTTTTTAAAAAAACAACTCAAATTACCCCACTAAAACACCCATTTTTTTACTCAAAAAACATCACCCTCCAAAAACAATCAAATTACCCTACCAAAACATCCATTTTTCAACTAAAAAAAAAACCAACGAGGGGTCCTAATATTAATTATTTAAAATAAAAAAACTTGTTTTTGTATAAAAGTTTTGCTAAAATGATTAATATTGTTAAAATGTTTGTTAAAGAAAAAAAAAAACCCTTATATACGCCTAGTATAGGCCTATACTAGGCATATAAGAGAGGCAAAAAAGACCAATTTACCCCAGTATAGGCCTAAATCAGGGGCTAAATGGTCTTTTTTCCCCTAGACGCCCAGTATAGGCCTATACGAGGCGTATACGAGGCAAATAAGACAAAATATGACATAATCAGATATTCTCTTGGAAATTGAAAAAGGCTATACGCCTCGTATAGGTCTATACGAGGCGTCTTGAAGGGTGTCCAAATAGGCAATAAGGTGTGTAAATATGTAGACCCATATATAAAGACTATAAATGAGATTTTCAATATCTTAAATTTTGATTTACCAAAGTTCCCTGGAATTAACTCATCAAATCATCCATGTTAAGTTTTTTTCAAAACAATTTTTGAAAGTAAACATGATCGTTCGTTAAGGATTAAATCCGTAAAATTTAAAGCTCAGGTCCCAAAACAAAAACTTGGCCCAAACCAAAAGGTATTATCTACATATTTAGGGGGTGTTTGGCTAGGCTTATTTAACTTAAAAAGAACATTTTGTTAAAATAACTTATTGACTTATCACTTTTAAAAAAAAAAGTTTTTAAAAAGTGTTTTGATTAGTGGTGGGAAAAACCAATAAGTCAATAATTTGTTTTTTTTAAGTGTTTGGTTTAGCTTATTATTTATGTAAAATGACTAAGGAGCTTCGAAAAGTCACAATGTTCTAACTTTTCAAAATTGATTTTTCCTCTCTATACAATAATTCATTTTAAAAAGTTATTTTGAGTTTGTCAAACATTTTTTCTCCTTATTAACCTTTTATAAAAGTCAATAAGTTATAAAGAGATGTGAAAAAACTTAGCCAAACACCCCTTTACTCTTTATATTTTGAATATTTTAATAAAGTAAGTTACGGTTTTTTAAAAAAGTTGAGTATTTATAAAGACAGCAAGGATGTCTTCACAAACATAGGATGATAGGATGGCTTCAAACGTACTTTATGCTCTTTAATTTAAAAGGGGCATTCTATACACACCCCCCCTATTACTTTCTACACCCCCCCTCCTCTCACATACACTGTCGGTCCCACGCAGGCCCCACCTGTAAGTATGTGAGAGGAGGGGGGGTGTAGAAAGTAATAGGAGGGGTGTGTATAGTAGCACCCATTTAAAAACACAGTAAAGTCCTGCCATTTTGGGAGAATACTAATTCTTGTTTATCCAACTTTTCTAAATTATTTGACTGATGATGTACTTAGAATCGCAATAGGCCATGGGAGAAATATTCAAAAAGCAAGTCTTAAAATAAAATAAGTGGGTAAGTTTATAAAATGTAATCAAGTTTGTTAACGGTTCTAATTAAGTCATTAAAATTTTTTTGTTTCTCAAAGAGGGTCGGGGCAGAACCCGAATGTACTCGAAATTCCACTAATCACGTTTCTCAACTCACTTTTACCCTAAACTATCCCAAAACACATTATTGGTGGCACCACTACGCTAAACCATGGACCCCACCTTTTTATACTAGAGTAAATTACAAAAATCGTCTTTTATGTTTACACCATATTGCAAACTATATCATTTGTCTTTAAAATATGCAAGAAACGTACTCGATGTTTGCAAATCTTTGCATGTTATGTCCTTTAGTCTTAACTCAGTTAGTTTTCATTGTTAAATCTGACCAAATGGACCCCACATAAGTGTATTTTGGTCGTTTTACTCAAAACACTAAAATAAATAATCATAATCTAATCTAAAAAAAATAATTATGTTTATAAATATATATACACAAACAACACACGTATATAAACCCCAAACTCTCTCTCTCCATCTCTAACTACCCTACCACCATCACCACCTACTCCCACTATCACCACTGACCTGCCACACCCAGTCTTTTGCTCCGGTAAAGCACCACTGCCAAATTCCCGGCGACCAAGAACCCTCCCGCCCACCCGTCCATTACTAGTGACATCCTGAATCGTCATCGTCGAATTATGCGGCGGAACCCTAGCTCGCGCCCTCCATTGCTGGTGACCCTCCATCTCCACCTTCTGGTTTATATCGCCACCCTCCATATGGATATAGAAGAACAATGGATTGGATCTGCAGAACAATGGCTTGGATGTAGTATCTCCAACAACGGCTTGGATGTGTTGTTTTCGAGCATCGAGCATCAGTACCAAATTAAAGGGCCGCGTTAGTTTTTAGGGTTTTGTTAAAGGTAACATTTGTTGTACAACCAAGTTTGTTTTTAGGGTGTGGTTATGATTGGTGCTCGCCGGTTCTTAGGATAAAAGGGTGTGGGGTAGGGGTGGTGTTTGGTGGTGTTGGGTTGAGGATAGGAGATAAGGGGTAAAAGATCATACATATATAGGTTGGGGTGGAAAAAGTCATTTTTGCCCTCACGTGGGGGCCACATGACCTGATTTAACAATGAAAATAAACAAGGTTTGGGCTAAAGGACATAACATGTAAGAATTTGCAAACATCGAGTATGTTTCTAGCATATTTTGAAGACAAAGGATATAGTTTGCAATATAGTGTAAATATAAAGCATGATTTTTGTTATTTACTCTTTATACTATCATCTTTCTCCCTAAACACTACTCTCTCTATCTCTTTCTTCCCACACAAGTTTTCAATTGGTAACAACCACCCTAACCCACTACTTAAATTGGGGTACCCGAAACCCAAATCGTTGAGTGTTGTCATCCCCCTAAAATTCCTAAAGTTTCATTTGTTATTATAATTCTTTGTAGGCCTGTAAACGAACCGAACGTTCATGAACTGTTCATGAACTTGTTCGGCGGGAAGTTCGTTTATGTTCGTTTATTTAATAAACGAACGAACACGAACAAAAAAACTTGTTCGTTTAGTTAAATGAACGAACATGAACACACCTTGTGTTCGTTCATTTATGTTCATGAACATTCTTTTATGTTCGTTCATTTATGTTCGTGAAGGTTCGTTTATTTACGTTCGTTTAAAATTTAATAAATACATAAATAGTTATATTTATATCAATGTTAGTTTTCTAACTACTTATATAAATATAACTAATTAGTATATCTATGAACCCTTATTTAAATGTGTTTTCATATGAAATGTAGTATATTAGACTTGTTTCTTCAATCATGTTAATTTATGTTTATTCAAATATGTTCAGTTAATTCTTTTTATGTTCGTTTATGTTCGTGAACTATTCGTTTAGGCTTTAAACGAACGAACATAAACGAACACGAACATGCCCGATTTCTTAATGAACGAACACAAACAAAAAAATGTGTTCGATTATATGTTCGTGTTCGGTTAAAGTTAAATGAACAAACACGAACATGCCTATGTTCGTGTTCGTTCGGTTCGTTTACAGGCCTAATTCTTTGTAGTTATGAGGTTATCATGTTATCAATGTGATGCATTAGGTTTCACTGATTTTTTTAGTTTTTAATATGCTATGAAAAATATAAAGATTGATATGGATTTTTCAACTAAAAAGGTTTAAAAGTCACATTTTTTATTCTAAAGTTTGTATAATAACCAGTTTTAAGTTTGAAAATAGAGTATATTTCCGTTTTGTTCCTTGTAGTTTGGTCATTTTAACGATTTTGTCCCAAACTTTTAAAAATAGTCATTTTCCTCCAATAGTTTGTTGTGGTTTTTCCATTTTACTCCCCGCCTCTAACTCCATCCAAATTGTCTGTTTTTCCATTTTGCTCCCCGCATGGAGCAAAATGGAAAAATCATAGCAAACTATTGGAGGAAAATGGCTATTTTTACAAGTTTGGGGTAAAACTGTTAAAGTGACCAAACCACAGGAAGCAAAACGGAAGTTTACTCTTGAAAATATATACCTTTTAACTATACATTCTTTTATTCTATAATTTAATTAATAAATAATGGTAGGCCCCACACTATTTAATAATTAAATTTTTGTTTACACATATAAAAGGTAGTTACGACATTTCAAACTTAACTGAGCAAACTAAGTGTCATCCAATCTACTAATCTAGGGACTACCTAAATAACATGTGAGTAAACCACAAGGAACAAAAATATAATTTAAAAAAGTTAGGAACTAAATGTGAAAAAATAGCAAACCAAATGAACGACTCATCACAATATCTACTTTTGAATAAAATCTATACTATATAATAAAAGAAACCGTATTAAGGACACTTGTCAACACACGAGAGCTTTTTTATTTAATTTAGTCAGTATTATATTTTAGCCTATGGGGTGTTAATAATATATTTAATAAATATCCACCGTAATTCTCTTTGTAGTTTGAAGAGATAATGTGTGAACTTTTAGAACAAACAAATGCTTTAAAACAATCAAGTTAGTTATGAAAAAATATTAGATATAAAATATAATATTATCAATATTTTAGTTATATTTTAATCTATTACTTTTTATCACTTTTATATATTTTGCTTTTGTTTTATAAAAGTTTTTTTATAGCTTTATTTAAAGATTATATAGGTTTTTGGGTTCAAAATGAGTCGGTTCTATTGACGAAATGAGGTATAAATTTTGTTTATTGTTGAAAATACGCGGTTGTGTTTATAATTATTCTCAACATTCCGGTATTAATTTCTAGGTTGCATTTTGTACCCACGACAATGCTTATACCAACATTGCCGTGGGGCGTAAATTTAAAAAGTTGTTTGATTATCATAGATCCAATATGATACCTAAAACAACAAATTCTAACAAGATATCATCATAAAATAATAATATTAAACAATAACTTAACTAAATCTATTTATATTCCACAAATGATGTTTATCTTCATCGTTTAAAAAATGTTTACAATGTAACTATTAGACATTTGGAGTCTCGAACATAACATTTTTACGGTATGTATCTAACTAAAAAGGATTCTAATACATCTTATTCCTTTAATATTTTAATCAAGATTGTGTATTAATTTTGTGATTAAAATAGGATTCCCATACGTCTTAATCCTCTCATATTTTAATGAATCAATAGTACATCAAAATTTATTTTCTTTAAACGTCTTAACGACTATATGTGTTAACTGTTACATTATCTTTATTCAACACGTGTATTACACATGTTTATTTAACCCACAATTTTTTTAAAGATATAATTTTTTATTATTATTTAATATATAAAACTATATTATTCAACTCGTATAATAGACGAGGTTCTAACCTAGTTGTCAAATATAATATAGTATTTTTTATACTACTAAAAATGTAAAAAGAAAATCGGGTAAATTACATTTTTCGTCCTTTATGTTTGTATCGGATTGCAACGGATGCCCTTTAACTTTAATAATTACAGTCACAGTCATTTATTTGGAAAACTCGTTACGCCCTAGGTCCTTTAACCCTAACCAAGTTAAAATTTTAAATTAAATCTAGTAACTTGAGGGTATTATAGTCATTTCATCCTTTTTAATATACAAACAAACCCTTAATTCTTTCTCAACCATCTCTCCCCTCCGTCTCTCTCGAACCACCACCACCACAACCGTTGAATAAAACCTCACTTTCTTAATTCTTTATTATTTATACTTGGTTGCACAAATTCAAAGGCTAAACCTATCAAGAACTCAAAACCAAATGTGTGGTCAAGTGCAACCAAAACCAATACATTATGTGGACACAAAACTGGCACCACCACTCATCATCCTCAAATTCAGATTTCAAACAAATTAAACACAAAAAACCTCTTCAACTATACCACCACAAAACTGGCACCACCACGCATGAATGACCATAATACCCTCCTGTTACTAAATTTAACTTAAAATTTTAACCTAATTAGTGCTAAAGGACCTAGGGCGTAACGAGTTTTTTAAATAAAGGATCGTGACTGTAATTATTGAAGTTAAAGGCTATCCGTTGCAATCCGATATAAAGATAAAGGACGAAAAATGTAATTTATCCAAGAAAATCCCTCCAAACCTTCAAAAAGTAGAAAATTCATAAATATGGCCGTCACGACGTCTCTCTCCTGTGCGCTGACGAATTGTTGTCTGTCTCTCTTTCACACTCTCAATTCACAAATACCTAACAAAACCACTTCATCTTCCTCACATCTCACAGATCCATCCCCATGGCTTCTTCCGATCGCCAGATCTTCGTCTACACCGCTAAACTCGCCGAGCAAGCCGAACGTTACGACGGTCAGTCAGTCAACCTTTTTTCCTTCGATTTCTCCGCTCATCGCACTATCAACAACAGTTTTTTTCACATAACATTTGCGTTTTATATACTTTTATTCATTTCCAGTTGATACAACAAAACTTATTAAGTAATTTGATCACAGAAGCTTGATCTACTCATTTCTAGTTACCACTTGTTGCATAATTTAGTTAATTAGCTTTAGAAATGTGTTAATACCTGTTAATCGTCTTATTCCGGATCGTAATTGAATTATCCAGATTAACTGTATGTAATTCGATTATCGGATTTCAAATTTGTGTTTTATAATGTACTGATTTGATTAATTTGATTTTTTTTTTTAATATTGATAGGTTGGTTATTAAGTAATAGATGACAAAAGCTTGATTGTTGCATGATTTAGTTAATTAGCATATGAAAGTTGTTAATACTGGTTGATTGTCTTACTTCTGCTAATTGAATAATCCGGATTATGTGTAAATAGTTCGATTATTCTGTTAGTGATTTGTGTTTTATGTGTTTTGTGATACTTGTTGATCAAATATCTAGGTACATGGAAAGTTTAGAGCACTAATTGTTAGCTATGCAGTTAATATCGGTTATATCGGTCATATCGGTCCCTTAATAAAATATCGGTGTCAAATATCGGTCAAAATATCGGTATCGATATTATTGGCGATATTGACCGATATAACCAATATATCACCGATATAACCGATATATCACCGATATTTGACCGATATAACTAATATATCACTGAATTATTGGTGTTAAATTGCTATATATAAATTCTGCATTATATTAAATTGCTATATATAAATTCTGTATTATATTAAAATTACCGATATCTCACCGAGATAACCTATATTTCAATTTACCGCATTAACTGCATAGATTGTTTGAACTGGCTCCGCACGTAAACAAACGATAGAATCAAAAACTTGCTTCTTATCGGTTAATTGGTACGATTAAGTTTACAAATAAATCCTCTATTTATGAGTCTCACGGCTTAATCACCAAGAAAAACTATTTGATTCAAATTATGATCAAAACTATCTCAAAAATCCATAGGTTTGTAATTCGGTCACTTTTTACCTGAACTTTGTAAGTCGGTCACCTTTTACCCAAACTTACACAAGATTAGTCCAGCACTCTCCTCTTTAATATAACAATTTGATTAATGTGATATATTAATGTTGATAAGTGGCTTTCAAGATTCTGATCTAACTAATTATGCTTGATATTGACAGAGATGGTGGAAGCAATGAAGAAGGTTGCAAATATAGGTGAGGATTTGACTGTGGAGGAGAGGAATTTGTTATCCGTTGGGTATAAAAATGTGGTCGGTGCTCGAAGAGCTTCGTGGAGGATTTTGTCATCCATAGAGCAGAAAGAGGAATCGAGAGGGAATGATCAAAATGCGAAGCGGATCAAGGAGTATCGACAGAAGGTTGAATCAGAGCTCGATACTATTTGCAGTGATATTATGAGTGTGATTGATGATCATCTCATTCCGTCCTGTGGTGGTTCTGGTGAAGCGAATGTGTTCTATTACAAGATGTGAGTTTAACAGTTACATAATTTCTAACTTGGTAAAGAGTCCGGTTATTGATTATATGTTTAGATTAGACATGTGGTGAAATATATAATGCGGTGCTTGACGGATTAACAAAGGCTAATATTGAAATGAAAAGGCAGAAAAGGATTTTAGTAGTTTTAGAAAGAAAAAAAAACATGTTTGATAACTGCTGCATATCCTTGCATATTAATGATTTTGTAATATGGTTATTCTGATATTGATTTTTGTTCTGCAGGAAAGGGGATTATTATAGATATATGGCAGAATTTAAGTCTGGTAATGACAAGTTAGAGGTTGCAGATCTTTCAATGAAAGCGTATGAGGTATACGCATTTACTTTTTACGGGAATTGCAACCCATTTCCCTTTAAGGCGAGATATTTTTATTTTACTCATTTGACCGGTTAGAGCTAAAACATAACCGACATCAACCCATTCAAAAGTAAATGTTGGTCCTTTCTCAATTATTTGAGGTTATGTCAAGTCTTTACGGGTTAGACAATATTCAATTGTTTGGTCAAAGATTTCAATAAAGCTATGTATCCACCATTTTTGGGCACTCAAAATACACCCTCTTACTCTACTTATAACTACATTATTTTTATAATGCTTTCAGGCAGCTACAAGTACAGCAGAAGCTGAATTGCCTCCGACACACCCTATTCGGCTAGGACTGGCTTTAAATTTCTCAGTGTTCTATTATGAAATTTTGAATTCAGCTGAAAGGTTTGCTCAGCTTAAATTGATTTGTACCAACATTGTTTTTGAATATTAGTTAACATGTGATTAACCGCTTATTATTATGTTTAGGGCCTGTCACCTAGCCAAACAAGCGTTTGATGAAGCGATATCCGAGCTTGATACTTTGAATGAGGAGTCATACAAAGACAGTACATTAATTATGCAACTTCTAAGGGATAATCTCACCTTGTGGACCTCTGATATTCCCGAGGAAGGAGGTAAGTATTCGGTTATGTGATTTGTGTAACCATTAGATATGCAACTTTGACTCGAATTTTTCCGTTTTACAGATGATTCACACAAGCAAGATGGAGCTACTAAAACTGGTGGCGAGATCGAGAATGCAGAGGTAGGTGGTTCATATTTTGATACAAGTGTTTGTCTTTAAGTCAAAGATGTATAGGTTTGATTTTAAAAAGTCAAATTGGTCATTAATTAGTTGGTGTGAGTTTAATCAATGGTTCTTAATTTCAGTGAAGTGGAGTGATGCATATAGAGAAGCTGCAGAGAAATGGTTGGTGAGTCCTTGTTATTGTGATGGAAATGTGTGTGATTTTGGTGGTTTTTATCTTTTCAATGGCTGCCCACTTTCAACTTAAATATTTTTGTCAATTTTTATGGTCAATGTCTTTGTTTTTCTGTTAATTTATTATTATATGTTTATTGAGATCATTATAAAGAGTGGTTGAAATGCTTTATTTGAAGACTTTATAATTTGAATCTGGTGGGAGTTTTAGAGGAAGCACCAAGATATCGTTGTTACCACGACGTGTTTGAGTTTCGAACGTAACTTCAAGTCACATATAAACGTACAAGACGACTTGTACACTTGAACACATAGTAAGGACTAAGGATCGTATAGGTTGTTTTATTTCATCGGAATAGGCTTAGCTTTAAGGAAGGACTATACGTATTAACGCATAAGAACCCAAACGATTTAACTTTACGCTTTATATTACCAAATACATACTCTCTTAAACCTTAGCTCTGTTAAAGGCAACATAACTATCTATACATAATAAAAAACCTATACGTACAACTTAATGGAACTTCAAACCCAAACAAAATCTATCAAAAATAACAACACTTGATGTTTATCTAACCAGGCTCTATGTACAATAAATAAAAAACAAAAAATAGGCTTTATTAGTGGTCATTTATTACTATATACAAACATGTTTTTTTCCTTATTATACACCATCTTTTTCTATACAATAAACAATGAAACTAACTCAATAAATTCGGTCCACGGATCACTTGCCGACAATGAATTGGACATATTGCATAGTCCAAACAAGTGACCAACTATGTTGTTATTTGCCAATCATATTAACAATTGCAACACTATAAAAGGATATCAATGGATTTGTGGGGTCAACATAAGACACCACACCACACTAATTCTTGTCTTACTATTGTTGATGATAAGACAAAGACAACTTGGACACGTTTGATTGACGCAAAAAGAACTATTTCTTCCTTCTTGTCAACAATAATCATTACTTAGCCAAAGAGCACACATCATGTGTTTTTGAGCTGGCAGATTTTATTCGCACACCGGATTATCTATCCTCATACTTTAACATTTCAATATGGATCGTATAAGCTTATATGATCCGTATTAGATAAAGTTAAGACATGGCAGACTGACAGGGTTAGCGTATGTCTGGCGGCTGGCTTATATGGTTCGTATATGATCCGTATTGAGGTCCTGATTTTTTAAGGTTTGAATTTTGGTGTGTTGGTTTTGGTTTTGGTGTTTTGTGTTTGGTTATTAGTGTTTATTGTTGGTTATTTTTGTTTAATGAGTTTTAAAATTTTTATTATTTTTATATCGTTACGTATCATATTATAGCGTATAGTGGCATCAGCATTTTTTGCTGCCGGTTTTCCTAATCGTGGCCTTACTCTCATGCTCGCCACTATGAAAACACTGGAGCCATGTCCAATGATATTTGGACCGTCTAGTAACAATAACGTATCCGTTGGCTAAACCCCTTCTTTTTACCCAACCTTACAACTCATTGCGGGATATAAAATCATAAGTGAAAAATATATATATAACCTTATAATATTTTTTTAACAAAAGAAAATATAACATTTATAATACATTTTAAAAAAGATATAACGTTTATAGTAATAGTTTAACAAAATATATATCATTCGTACCTAATCAGTTTTGTATGAAACTTCAGGGTAAGCGGGTTGCTCGTCAGCCAATGACTCTTGCGCGTAAGAAGGCTCACCAACGTCTTGTTGTATGCACGAGGCACCACTAACGAAAAAGTTATTGCCATAGTCTTCTTGTCCGTACGAGGCACCGTAACCGGCTTCATAATCCGGACACCCGTAACCATGATCACCGCTAGGCACAATAACCTGAAAAAAACCAACGGTTAAAATATAACGGTACATCTAAAGCCTTCTTAATAATAAGTAAATATATGTTTGCCCTGTTCAGATCTGGCAACAACGGGTAAAAGGTAATGGTAAATTTACCACCGAATACAAAAAAAGTATATAAATACTTACCTCGTTGAGGTCTTGCAACAATGAATCCTTATGACGGGGACTAAAGGCGGACACGACCTCCTCCGCGTGATCATCATTTCCTCTCCCATCGAAAGAATCAGGGACAGCAGGCCCCTCCTAAAACAAACGGTATGGTAAGTATTTCACAAACAAAACAAGTTAAAAAAATGTTATACCACACTGCTTCCAAGAATAAACGTGCTCGTGTTTGTGCCGGACGACTCGCCGAAAATGTAATTAAGGTTGAACCAACATGTTGGAATCGAATATAAAGAATAAACGTGCTCGTATACGATCCGTATTGAGGTCCTGATTTTTTAAGGTTTGAATTTTGGTGTGTTGGTTTTGGTTTTGGTGTTTTGTGTTTGGTTATTAGTGTTTATTGTTGGTTATTTTTGTTTAATGAGTTTTAAAATTTTTATTATTTTTATATCGTTACGTATCGTATTATAGCGTATAGTGGCATCGGCATTTTTTGCTGCCGGTTTTCCTAATCATAGCCTTACTCTCATGCTCGCCACTATGAAAACACTGGAGCCATGTCCAATGATCTTTGGACCGTCTAGTAACAATAACGTATCTGTTGGCTAAACCCCTTCTTTTTACCCAACCTTACAACTCATTGCGGGATATAAAATTCTAAGTGAAAAGTATATATATATAACCTTATAATATTTTTTTTAACAAAAGAAAATATAACATTTATAATACATTTTAAAAAAGATATAACGTTTATAGTAATAGTTTAACAAAATATATATCATTCGTACCTAATCAGTTTTGTATGAAACTTCAGGGTAAGCGGGTTGCTCGTCACCCAATGACTCTTGTGCGTAAGAAGGCTCACCAACGTCTTGTTGTATGCACGAGGCACCACTAACGAAAAAGCTATTGCCATAGTCTTCTTGTCCGTACGAGGCACCATAACCGGCTTCATAATCCGGACACCCGTAACCATGATCACCGCTAGGCACAATAACCTGAAAAAAAACCAATGGTTAAAATATAACGGCACATCTAAAGCCTTCTTAATAATAAGTAAATATATGTTTGCCCCGTTCAGATCTGGCAACAACGGGTAAAAGGTAATGGTAAATTTACCACCGAATACAAAAAAAGTAAATAAATACTTACCTCGTTGAGGTCTTGCAACAATGAATCCTTATGACGGGGACTAAAGCCGGACACGACCTCCTCCGCGTGATCATCATTTCCTCTCCCATCGAAAGAATCAGGGGACAGCAGGCCCCTCCTAAAACAAACGGTATGGTAAGTATTTCACAAACAAAACAAGTTAAAAAAATGTTATACCACACTGCTTCCAAGAATAAACGTGCTCGTGTTTGTGCCGGACGACTCGCCGAAAATGTAATTAAGGTTGAACCAACATGTTGGAATCGAATATAAAGAATAAACGAAGAGAAGGGAATGAATTTTGCCAATCGTCTTCATCTTCCTCGTTTATAAAGGCCAAGGAGAATGCAAAATCATATACCAATACGGGTCGTATAGGCCTATACGACTCGTATAGGGCTGACGGCATGTTCCTTTCCATCACTTTCTGTCCCTGTTGAGTGACAGAAAAGCTAACCTCGTACTTGATACGGATCGTATAGGCCTATACGATCCATATAGGGTTGCATGTGAACCCTATATGTCAGAGTTGATAGACAACATTGTATCAATACGCATCGAATAGGCGCGTCGTATAGCCTTATACGATGCGTATTAGCTAAGCATGTGAAGACAATATCAGTCTTTGGCAGACCTTGGAAACTGAAATTATCCTAATATGGGTCGTATAGGCCTATACGACCCCTATAGGTGGTGTCAATTTAATTTTTCAAAGTGTACTAATAATACGACCCTTTTGAGCTACATGTGACAATCATGATCTGTTATTTAAAGAATGAATTAATTTGGGGAAAAATAAATGTATGTGTGTTCATTTAGGTCACCTCAAATTAGTGAGCTGGTAGATTTGGGTCTATTTAAATTAGTTAATGGGTCAAAACGGACAACTATTATAAAACTAGTTAGCATAAAAAGAGTCCAATTGTCCAAATGGATTAGCATAACCATATTTTTCGTATTTAGAACCATTTTATAAAAAACAAACTGGGTCATGACTAGACAAAACAAAGAAACAAGAGCAGAAAGAGGAAAACATAACAAAACTCCCAAAACAAGAACAGTTGAGATTTAATGTTCTCTGTCACCTTGTCCACCGGTGCGTCAACCACCGCTATTGCCGCCCCCATCTTCCACCGCCATTGTTGCCACCATAACAAAAATATAACAGGTGAACCTATTTGGTAATTTAATATAAAACGGCTCATTTCAACCCGGTTCCCTTTTGGCTAGACCAAATTTGACCTGAATTACTTTGCTCAGAACATGCGTCGACCTGAATCCATTCTGACCCGAAGCTGGTTTGATCCGTCAATAGGGGTGACTATCGGGCAAGAACCGGAACGCACAGAGACAGGAACCATGAAAGCGCAAATCTGATAACCGAGAACTGGACTAGGAGTCAATGGGTCAGTCCCAGGTTTAACAGATTAGGCGAGTCAGGCTCCTCACGGGTCAGGGCTGGATCGATTAATCAAGTTTACCTTTCCATATTTAATTCAAGTTTTTTAGGTTTAATATCACTCGGGTATGATGAGATTGCTAATGCGATATTAGTTGCTAACCATCTTGGTGCAACTCGTGTGCTGCCAGAGATCGTTGGGGGCAAAGGGAAGAAAAGGTTAGCGGAACTAGAACCATGACCCGTTTCGAACAGCACAACTTTCAAACCATGTCGAGCCATACTAAACCAACAGGTCACTTAGCTTGGTTTGATTGAACTTCCACCTTTGGTACGATACATTTCAGGGGTTTTGAAGAAATTTATAATGCTGAGAGATTCATGTCAACCCAGGATCTTGCATATAAGTTGCAACTTGTCTGGGTTTTGAATTTTAACCAGGTTTTGTCGGGTTATATGGGCTGCCATCGGGTTTTGGACCAGAACCAGCCCAAAAACAATTAACCTAGTTTATCAGGACCAAGAACCGGACCGTTTAAACTAGCCAAGTTCTACCTGGTCAATATGGGAATACCACTTCATACATAATGACCGCAAGGCCTAATAACTTCCATTATTCAAAATCACCGAAAATCCGATCATAACATCCATAACAAACATTTGCATAACACTCTAGCAAAGCAGACATAGTGTCTGCACTGATCTTAAACTATCATAGAACCACACCTGCATATGAACCACCACCATCTCTAGTTGCTAGATTGACGCAACTCGGGTCGCACAAAATCAGCATCAGCAGGCACCGAGATGTCAACCGTGGGTCTCAACTCTGCACAAACCTTGACAGCTTCATGCACCGGGTCTTCAAAGAAGTTGCTAATGAGGTCCTGGTTTAGCGGGGTCCCGTTGTCTACAGCAACTAAAGCTTGTTGGGTAAGAATGTAATCGAAACGTGGGGCCCATTTCCTTGATCCCAACCGTGCGGTTGTTGAGCAGTTGTCAACCATAAACGACACTCCTCGAGCATGCATGAATGGGTTCAAGGAATCCACTGACTCGATCAAACTTTCGTTGATGATCTCGGAATAAGAATGTCCTTTCTTCCTCAACACCTCAATCTGTCAGTTTAAACCAATTGTTTTATATAAGAGAAGATTTGTATGATCACTAAGATTGTATGTATTAGTCACTCAAGTTAGCCTCACCTGAGCCATCATTAGTGCAACATAGACACCAGCGGTGAAAGGATATAACGGGCCTAAATCACCTGCGGGTCGGGTAGCACGAACCCGTTCACCTACCTTCCACATCCGGGTCTGATCAATCTTTCCCATAGGGAAAGCTGGCAAACCCTCCTTTTCCTGAAAAAGAGAAATCAAAACGTTTATTTCATCATCATTTCTTAGTTATGAGAAAACAAAAAAAATCAATATTATATAAAACAAACTTACATAAAATCGACGCCCAGCCAAAACAACACTTCGTATCTCACTGCCGCTCTGTACATCCTCATAGCACTCATACAGAATGTCCATACAAGGATAATAAGAGGCACTGTATGCGGTCAAGAACTCTTTTTTGCCTTCTTCTGTTAAAGAATCATATACAGCCTTCATGCCCTGTTTAGATAGACGTTTTAAGAAAAAATAATGTAAGCCGCATAAATGTGCAAATAATCTAGCTTAAAGTTTGATTATTTTATCATAAACCTGAGTCGATATTGTCTTCGATATTATGCCAGTGATGCACTCTACGGTATTTTTGTACGCCAATTCTTCGCTCATGCCGCCTTCTGTATACCTTCTAAACAAAGACTCCACAATACCATGCACCGCACCAAGTAAAATACCTAATATTCACCAAAAAATAAAATACATTTTATCATATTGAATATGTCGAGACCTTGGTTTTCAAAACGCTCACCTCGCTCCCCAAAGATATCACTCCTGTATTCCTGCTCAAGTGTGGTGGCAAATGTAAAGGGTGAACCAAGAGCAACCGACCATCCAAGAGCAACATCAGTGGCTCTTCCATCAACATCCTGCACACATACACATTTGACTACTCATAAATCATTTCTTATTTTTTAAATATGTTACAACATATGTACAAATGAGGGAAGAAAACCAACCTGATGAACGGCAAAACTTGCATTGATTCCAGCTCCGTTTATTTCTTTTCCTTGAACATACAGCCTCCTGACAGATGGACCCATTCCTTTGGGACACACAGCAACCACACTAATGTTTTTCGGGAAATCAAGACCAGCTGATTGCAGGTGACCGAGAAGGAACCCGTGGGACAGTCCGAGTATGCTGTTCGGCTTCATGTGTGAAAAGATTTTCTCATAGTTATCCGCCTGTAATAACAACAAAATCACATTAGCTCAATGACCATATACTTAACATACTTTACAACGATCAAAACGGGTCGAATCGACTAACCTGAGCTGAATCAGAAATCAATAACAGAACCAGGTCACTGCCAGAGATAGTCTCATAAATATCTCCAAGGGTTCCACTTTCTTCCGTAAATCCAGCAGCACGAGCCTCGTTAAACGAACTCGAACCCTTTCGCAAGCCAATCTATTCCAAAACACAATACACAACAATAACAGTCAACACACAACACCTGCAATCTACCACTACAAAAAAAAAAATTAAAATCCAAACTTACCTTCACTACAATATCAGACTTTGCCTCTACAAGTGAATCCCTAAGATTTTGAGCTTGAGCAGGACCCTACATAAAAAAATTAAAAAAAAAGTAACTTATTACTGTTATTTGTTCAAGCCCTAAATTAAGAAGCTTAATATAAATATAAATAACAAACCTGAGAGCCCCAACCAATAACACCAATCTGCTTGATACCTTTAAATGCATCAGGCAACAAATGGAACAAATCTCTTCCTCCTCTCACAATATACTGCACAATCAATGAAACATATATTAGATACAAACAGAATATACGTATATACATATATATACACAAAAAGAGAAATAAAAACTAATAACCTCATCATGACCAGCAAGGTTAATCTTCTCCTTTTTAAACACGGAGGTTTCAAAATCAAGAAGCGTAGGTTTGGTTATTGCTGGAGCTGAAACCATACGAGCTCCGAGAGCAGATCCAGATCCGCCATTGGAGCGAGCTCTGAGGGTTTTGGATGCAGTTTTGGAGGAGAAAAGTCCGACGTTAAACCCTAGGGTTTTGGGAGCGGCCTTGAGAGATGCGGTTGTGGTTGCGGAGGAGGTGGTGGGGGCTATGGTGGAGAAGGTTGTTGTGGTTGTTGCCGCCGCCATTATGGTGGTGAAATGTGGTGGAAGAAGGGAAACGGCGGAGCAGAGGTAGGTGGAGATATGTGTGTGTGTAGCCCTACTTATATACGACAGGGTGTAGTGATGTGTTGTTCGCACGGTTTGAATTTCAGTCGGGTACTTGAGTGGAGCGGTAACCGTTCGATACTTCGATGTGGATATGAAATGATATTTGTTTACCCGGTTTTGTATTTATTCGTCCACCTAGTTATGGACTGTTTCAAAACATCGGAAATGATTAAATGTTAGAATCAGTAATAGCTCTAAACCATTAAGTGTTAAATCATTAATAGTTTGTATAATGTTTAACCGTTCAGAGGCAAATATCTGACCAATTCAGATTAGTGGTCTTAACTATTTAGACCATGTATAAAGCTTAACCATTCAGAGGCAAATATCTGAACCATTCAGACATCTGCTCGTGAAACAAACAGTCTGAACCATTAAGTGATGAACCAGCAAGAGGTCTGAACCATTAAGAGTCTCATTAAGAGGTAAACAAACAGCCCCCAAGGCTGAACCGCTAAAGGGTGTCGGAGTCATGGTTGGAACATGATTCGCCATGTAGCAATATGAATGGAAGGCTACACCATCTTCCTCCTTGATTGATAGTGGTTGGCGTGGATTAAACCACCATTACCACGATTTTGAGACAAAAATATATTAAAATAAAAAAATAGATAGTGTTTTTTGTTATTACCACACCCTTAGGATAGTGGTTCAAGATGGTGGGTGACATGATACCTATGTTGAGGGTCATGATGATCAATATCATGAGGGTCATTACCACACCTTTAGCCAGAAAAATAATTTTAGATGAAAAATCATGTGAATTACGCAGCTAGTTCTTGTGATTTACTAAAGAGTAAGGTGTAGTTTTTGTCTCTGTGGTTTGCTCTAATCAAAGAAACTGATGGTCATTGACTATTTAGTTAGTTTTTGTATGAAACTGGTAAGTTGTCACGCGTGTTGTCGCTACGTTGAAACGTAAAGTACATCCAATTTATACCGTCTAATAAAAACGTATTATATTTGGTCCGACTGGTTTAAAAAAATACATCAAAACATAGACCAACTGAAAACGTATATTACAATAAGCACGAAAGCATATTATATTTGAACCAACTCATTTCCAAGAAAATAAAATAAAATTTACGCGAAAACGTAGATTAACCAAAAACGTACATAATAATAATAAGCATAAGAACATATAATATTTGACCCAACTCGTTCAGGGAAAATTTTAGGTGGAAACGTAAATTAACTGAAATTTATATCGACGCGTACATATAAAAAGAAACACATAAAACTCAATCACAAAGTCTTTAAAAGTTAAGGGTCGTAAACATCTATTATAAAAGTTGAGAATAAAAGTATAATAATAATAATAATAATAATAATAATAATAATAATAATTACTTATATTAGGTGTGAGCAAAAACCGAATAACCGAAACGTGACCGAAATAACCTTGATAATTTCACGTCACAAGTCAAATTATGAACACATAACATTGAATTTGCTACACACAACTTACCAGATTTGCTTACTCTTTTTTTATGTCCACACAAACCTACTTTGAAAATCCTGGTAAATTAATATGGTTTTTATGTATGATATTGGGTAACTTACACTTTTCGTCCTTTATGTTTGTATCGGATTGCAATAGATGAACTTTAACTTCAATAATTAAAGTCACAATCATTTATTTGTAAAACTCATTACACTTTACGTCATTTAGCCTTAACTAAGTTAAAATTTCTAGTTAAGAATGGCATGTGCCTTGCACATGAGGGTACCTTAGTAATTTTACTAATTTATTTATTTTTCTAAAATAAATTTTAAACACCATTCAGATTTAAAACATAAACCATCTCCCTTTCTTTCTCCCAGCTCTCTCTCCCCTTATTCTCTTTCGTTCTGGTTCAAAACCACCATTGTTTCCCTTCTCTCCCACCACCACCGCCGGTAGGTTCTGAGGCTGACCAACTCTCCGGCGTCGACGAGGTACTCGGACAACCTGCAAGATCATAGAACAAGAATCTTGTAAAGGGTATTATGAAAACCCTAACCGGAATATATAAATCCTCAATTTCCCCCAAATTTCAACCAAATTCAATCGAAATCCTAAACCCCAACCAAATCAAATCAAAACCCATCACCAATTTCCATTTCTTCAATTGGGTTTCAGTCTATGGGATCTGGGTTATCGTATTTTCTCTTTATGTGCAGTAACAACAACACCTCCTCTGTTTCATCGGTACCACCAGAGTAAAATCTCGCTGATCTACCGAAAAGTGTGGTGGGTTATGTTCTTGTCTACTAAAACCCATAAGAGAACTGTAGAGTTGCGCGTGTTAATCGAGCTTTTCATCGTGCATCAACTGCTAAATTTATGTGGGAATCAAAATTTCTGAAAAACTATGAGTTGGTGCTTTCGAGGGTGTTTGATTGTAATGAGTTGGGTTTGAATTGTTGTAAAAGGATATTTATGCTAGATTGTGTGCACCCAATTCGATTGATGGCGACACGAAGGTTTGATTGCATAATTTTCATATATGACTCTGTTTTTTTGTTTGGGTTTTTGATGAAGAACAATGTTTGGTTTACAGAGCATGTGGTTTGATTTAGAAACAAATTTTGGTACATAAAGGTTTTTATTTTATATGTGTTTTGTGTGTATTGGTTGAATTTGTTTGTTGATTGATGACAAAGGTTTTGAAACAGATTTGTAAACTGGATTATTATTTGTTTGGAATATGTACTATAAACTGACGATTAGGGAAAAACCTCTACGGGGAAGATGATGGTGGCGGCAGGATGAGGTGGTGGCGACAAGATGTGGTGGTTAGGGTTTTAGGCTTAGGAAATTGGAGAACATGACGTGTATATGCAATTTTTTGGTTTTATTTATTAAAAATTTAAATAAAAGAATGAATTGACCAGAATACCCTTAAGTGAATAAACTTAACTGAAATTTTTAATCCGGTTAGTGCTAAAGGATGTAGAGTGTAACGGGTTTTGCAAATAAAGGATTGTGACTGTAATTATTGAACTTAACGGCTATCCGTTGCAATCCGGTACAAATATAAAGGACGAAAAGTGTAATTTACCCTATGATATTTAAAGTTTAAACCCAACCCGGTTCTAGTGGTTCTTTAAACAGATCCGGCGGTTCTGAACTGAGTTGAACCGGGAACTGTTTTCACCCTAATTTTAGAACCGGAACCTAAATACAAGAATACTATTTGGATTTAGCGGTTCGGTTTCAGTTCTCTGATTCTGACAGTTCGAAAAATTGAATTGCTCAGCCCTACTTGTTACTCATGAATCGTGACAAGATCCCCACCGTCAGTTCCCAGTTAGTATCACCCACAACTTGCAGAACTTTAACATAAACAAACCAATTCCATAACTTTCAAAACTCATAAAGCAATCTAATATGCACACATAGCATTAACAATACAAGTGGGTTTACTTCCTATAACATGAATCTAAACTAATGCTAACAGATTTATGCAAAATTTTGAGGTTCGATCGGATGAAGTTCAAGAACCCTAGATTTTTCCCCAAATTTTTGATGTTTTAACTACATGCAAATGCTTAATCTAACTACTAAAAGTGATAGAATCATACCTTGATGTTGTTAGAAGTAGAGGAGACGTCGAAATCTTGCAGAAAAATCGCCTGAACCAGAGCGTTTTCGGGGAAACGGGGCGTGTGGAAATGAAGAAACTGTGTTGAAAAGAGGTTTTATCCCGACAGTTGCGTGGACACGGCCCCGTGCCGAGCAAAGTAATTTTTTTTAAGTGCTCGTGTGAGTGCCCTTGTTTCCCAAAGACTTGGTTAGAAGAGTTACCAATTTAGATGTCAACCTATTCGTTCGTAACTTGCCAGGTATGATGTTGGTGCTTTCATTCTTCGACCGTTTGAAGCGAGATTTCTTCCTCTTCATCCTCAATGAATCCTTGATAGAGCTTCAGCCGTTGACCATTGACGTTGAATGGAATTCCATTCCGAGATTTAATTTCTACTGCACCGTGTGGGAAAATATGGGTGATGGAAAAAGGTCCTGACCACCTAGACTTTAATTTACCAGGAAACAATCGAAGTCGTGAATTAAACAATAGAACTTGATCTCCTACTCGAAATTCATTTGGTTTTATGTGTTTGTCGTGCAAATTTTTCATTCTTTCCTTATAAATTTCAGAGTTTGAGTATGCATAATTCCTTAATTCGTCTAATTCATTTAATTGGCAAAATCGATTTCTACCAGCAAATTCTAAATCTAAGTTTACATTTTTAATTGCCCAGTAGGCCTTGTGTGCAATTTCTACTGGCAAATGACAACTTTTTCCATAGACGGGCTTATATGGGGTTGTACCTATTGTTGTTTTATAAGCAGTTCGAAAAGCCCATAAAGCATCATCTAATTTATCGGCCCATTCCTTTTTATTTAACCCTACGGTTTTTTCAAGTATTCGTTTTAAACCTCTATTAGTCACTTCGGCTTGTCCGTTTGTTTGAGGGTGATATGCTGTTGAGACCCGATGATAGACCCCATATCTTGTTAAGATTTTTTCAAGTTGATGGTTACAAAAATGGGTACCTCTATCACTTATTAATGCTTTAGGTGTTCCAAACCGAGAGAATAATTTTTTCAGAAATCTTACCACGACTCTTCCATCATTTGTTGGAAGTGTCTCGGCCTTGGCCCATTTAGACAAGTAATCTACTGCCACAAGTATATATTTGTTTCCTTTTTACGGTGGGAAAGGTCCCATAAAGTCGAGTCCCCACACATCAAAAATTTCACAAACAAGAATGCCATTTTGTGGCATTTCGTTTTTGGAAGAAATATTACCTGTTATTTGGCAAGCATCACATGTCTTGACAAGACTTTGTGCGTCTTTGTAAATGGTTGGCCAATAAAATCCTGAATCAAATACCTTTCGTGCGGTACTAGCGGCACCATGATGTCCTCCGTATGGACCTTCATGACAATGGCGGAGAATTCTTCTTGCTTCGCTACCATGTACGCACCGTCGGATGAGTTGGTCGGCACACATTTTGAAAAGATAAGGATCTTCCCAAAAATAATGCTTTACATCCGCAAAGAATTTCTTTCTTTGAGGGTGTGGCCAACCTTTTGCGACTATACCGCTAGCTAGGTAGTTAGCATAGTCGGCGTACCATGGTTCTTCTCTGTATTCCACCATTTCTAGGGACTCCGTTGGGAATTTTTCGTTGATTTGCTCGTCCCTGGTTGCCTCCAAAGCTGGGTCTTCTAAGCGTGAAAGATGATCTGTTGCAGTGTTTTCTGCTCCTCTTTTGTCTTTGATTTCAATATCAAATTCTTGGAGGAGTAGAATCCACCGAATCAAACGTGGTTTAGCATCCTGTTTCTTTAAGAGATATCGAATGGCTGCATGATCTGTATAGACTATTGTTTTAGAAAGAATAAGATAAGAACGGAATTTATCAAAAGTAAATACCACAGCTAGTAAATCTTTTTCAGTTGTTGTGTAATTTTCTTGTGCATCGTTAAGTGTTTTACTAGCATAATAAATTGGGTGAAAATGTTTTTCTTTTCTTTGTCCTAAGACAGCTCTAACTGCAAAGTCACTTGCATCACACATGATTTCGAAAGGTAATTTCCAATCAGGCGCTATCATGATAGGTGCATTGACTAGCATTTCCTTTAGGGTTAGAAATGCTTGATTGCAA
The DNA here is from genome assembly GCA_030545235.1 of Helianthus tuberosus. NCBI lineage: Eukaryota > Viridiplantae > Streptophyta > Magnoliopsida > Asterales > Asteraceae > Helianthus > Helianthus tuberosus. The sequence continues at coordinate 28,142,598 of CM060386.1, read as the reverse complement.
TCCTTGTCAAAGATGAAAAGATCATCTTTTTCAAGTAGTTTTGTTAGAGGCCTTGAGATTTTAGAAAAGTCTTTGATAAACCGCCTATAGAATCCGTCATGCCCTAGGAAACTTCTGATTGCTCTAACGGAGGATGGGGGTGGTAATCGAGAAATAGTGTCTATTTTGGCTCGATCAACCTCCATTCCTTCGCTTGAGATTTTGTGACCGAGTACTATTCCCTCTGTTACCATGAAATGGCATTTTTCCCAGTTAAGGGCGAGGTTAGTTTCCTCACATCGGGATAGCATTCGTTCAAGGTTATCGAGGCATTGGTCGTATGAATCCCCAAAGATAGAAAAGTCGTCCATGAAGACTTCCATTGTCTTTTCTATCATGTCATGGAAGATGGCTACCATGCAACGTTGAAAGGTTGCGGGGGCATTGCATAGACCGAATGGCATGCGTCGATAAGCAAAAGTTCCATAGGGACATGTGAAGGTTGTCTTTTCTTGGTCTTCGGGTGCTATCGGGATTTGAAAGTAACCTGAAAAAACATCCAAGAAACAGTAAAATTTATGACCGGATAATCTTTCTAACATTTGATCAATGAAGGGCAAAGGAAAGTGATCTTTCCTCGTTGCTTCATTTAATCGTCTATAATCTATACATACCCCCCATCCTGTGACGGTTCTCATTGGTATTAATTCATTCTTTTCGTTAGTTATTACCGTTATACCTCATTTCTTTGGAACTACTTGTACGGGACTTACCCAAGGGCTATCGGAGATAGGATAAATAAGTCCGGCGTCAAGTAATTTGATGACTTCGTTTTTAACCACTTCTTGAACATTTGGATTTACTCGACGTTGTGGTTGTATTACCGATTTATAGTCATCGTTCATTAAAATTTTGTACGTGCACATGGAAGGACTTATTCCTTTAATATCTACAAGCTTCCAAGCGATCGCATTTTTGTGTTTTTTCAAAAGTTTAATTAATTTTTCTTTTTTCTAAACTACCTAATTTAGACGAAATAATTACAGGTGATTTACCATCTTTGTCTAGAAAAGCATATTCCAAACCTTTTGAAGGTTCTTTGAGCTCAAGAGGTGGGTCTTTAGAAGACTCCTTATTGGTTTGCTCATTTTGTTCAAGAACTTTGAAAGTTTGTTCTATGGCGACCTCTTCTTCAACAAAGTGGTCAATCTTTTCACTTGTATCGGGTGGTTCATCTTCATCTTCAATTAGGGGGTCATTATTGCCGAATGGATATTTCATTGACCGCTCAAGATCGACACTCTTTTTAAATGTCCCTAATTGAATAGATAGATTGTTGTACTTCCGGTTTTTCAAAGCTTCGTGGGTTTTTACAAAGGGTCGTCCCAACACTAGAGGAGCGTCATCGAGGATGACAAAGTCGGTTGGGATTACCATTTGATTTGTTTGAACCAAGACATCCTCAACTACACCGAGTGACTTTATTAATTTCCGATTGGATAGAAAAATGGGTATTTGAAGTGGAGAAAAATCACTAATACTTAATTTTTCGAAAATGTAGTTGGGCATTATGTTAACACAAAGATCTTTATCAATTCTGACATTACTAATAAATGAATTTTGAAAAAAACATGGAACCGGTGTAATGTTGATTTCAAATGGATCTTCTTTTATTAGCGAAGTTTGATCATTAGTTAACTTAACGCTTACCGTTTCGTCAATTTTATTGTTAGTGTTTAACTCCTTTAAAAACTTAGCATGAGTGGGAACTAAACAATGATTTTCAAAAGAAGGTAACAAGAGATTAATTTCTTCAAAATTAGACTCTTCTTGAATTTTAACATTAACGGACTCACCTTTTTCGTTGTTTAACTCATGTGTTGGTTTTTCACTTATTTGTTATTCCATTTTTACACTTTCAACTATCTTTTTTTTATTTAATTATTCTCTTGCGCGGGAATCCTCTTCCCTTGCGCGAGATTCTTTTATATAGCGCTCGATAGTTTTAAGGTGTTCTAATATCCTATCGGTTACGTCGGCGATAGAGTAAGGATCGGGATTTTCAAAGCTTGAATCCGGATGTTCGATCCTTTGTTCCTCATAATACTCATAGGAAGTAGATGGTTCACACCATTGTTCTTCATTGTAAGTATATGATGGATAAGGGTCGTAATTTTGTTCTTCATAATACTCATATGAGGTGGGTTGTTCACGCCAAGGTTCCTCATAGTAAGCATATGAAGGTGGAGGCTCATATCTTGGTTCCTCAAAGTATGAGTATGGAGGCTCATACCTTGGTTCATCAAAATATGAGTATGAGGGAGAAGGTTCATACCTTTGGTCTTCATAGGATGTGTATGAAGTTGATGGCTCGTACCTGGGCTCCTAATAGTAGGTGTACGAGGTGGATGGTTGAAATAAGTTACAATATTGAACCGAGTGTGGGTCACCACAATTAGTGCAATAGTTTTCCGTATAATCATCCTCCTCATAGGTGTAGTTGTAACCTCCTGAGTATTGATCCATAAGAATCACTCAGCAGACCACAACAAAGTCTCGAGACCAGAAAACAAAAGTAAAAACGGAAACAGAGGCTGGACACGGCCCCGTGTTCAGTGAGCACGGTCCCGTGTTCAGATTCTGTATCTGGGCGTTTGAATTGAAGTTACTGATTTCGTTGAGCACGGGGCGTGTTCAGTGAGCACGGCCCCGTGTTCAGGCTACTGTAAATGCAAAATCTAACTAAAATGCAGAAAAATGCGCACGTTTTAAAAAGGTTTTGAAAAACTGATTAGGTCGTCGATTTTAAGCTTTCTTAAAATCCTTGTGTCCCCGGCAACGGCGCCAAAAACTTGATGCGCGTGTGGTGTGATATATATTTAATTATATTTTAAGCCCTTTTTACACGTTAGTCAAGTTTTAAATTTATAAAACACGATATTATACTAACACCAAACACACATATGGGCAAGTGCATCCATCGTGAGCGTAGTATAGTGTTGGTAAGATACCGAGGTCGTCCAAGGACACAAGAGCTTTTAATACCGGTTTATCCTCAACGTCTAATCAAATCAAAAGTTTAGAAAAAGGTTTTTAAACAAGAAAAATAAAACTAACTAAAATGCTAAAAAATAAAATAAAATAAAAACAGATAGACAAGATGAATCACTTGGATCCGACTCGTGTGTAGTGTAACCTTTGATTATTTCCGCACTTTTGCACTTTTTAAGATATTATCTTAGTTATTGTAGTAGGCCCTCTTTTGAAGGTGACATTACCCTCAACCAGTAGTTTGAGTCAGCAAGGATACAATCCTAAAGGGTCGGATTATTGAAAGATAATTAGTTAAGTTATTAATGCATAATGTGGTAGGCCCCTCTTTTGAAGGTGACGTTACCCTCGGCTAAGTAGTCTGAGTCAGCAGGGATACAGTCCTAAGTAGCCGGTTAAAGTTTTAATAGTAGCTTACATATGAGGGGATCAAAGAGTTTAGACCCCCGCCATCCAATACCGGTGGGTATTGAAGGAGGTCCTACTAAATTTGACCCAGGTCCTTGCAGGATCTATACACTGAACAAGGCAAGACTCTTACCAAACCGTTCCCTTAACCCCCGACCAGGTAGCCAACATATCTCCATATAGACCGTGGAGATATGAATGGTGAAAATCTTTTATTTTATATAGACAGTAAAATAATGCCAAGACACCACGGACAAACGATAAGGAAGAATCACCTTCAACATAAGAAACCAGTTATTAAAATCATTAATACATAACCAAATAAAAAGTGCGAAAAGATTAAAAATAAAAAGTATTACACTAGACACTTGTTTTCACCAAGTGATGTAAGAGACTTAGGCAAACATGGCCTTTGATTGTCAAGAACTCTTACGATCAATCTTGGATCCCGAGAGGACTCACACACTCTATGATGGATGATGGTGTTGTGGTGGTGGTGGAGTGTGGGTGAAGTGTGAGAGAGGTGGTGTGCCAAGGGATGGTTTGCAAATGAGCCAAGCACCCCTATTAATAGCCTGAACAGACGCTCGGGCACGGCCCCATGTCCATCCTCCTTCTCTTTCTTCATTAATTGCAGTTTGTCTGCATTAGTTGACCACGCCCCCGTGTCCGCTGGGCACGACCCCGTGTGTAGAAGCGTATCTGTACTATCAAGATTTCCCCAGATTCTGTGAATCTTAGAGTTGACCATGGCCCCGTGTCCGGTGGGCACGCCCCCGTGGTGGGTGATAGAAGCTTCTACAACTTTGTCTTTTCTGCAGACACTTGGGCACGCCCCAGTGTTCACTGAGCACGGGGCGTGTCCAGCCTTCTGTTCTCTTGTTTTTGCTTGGGAAGATACTGTCGGGGGGTCGGGCATGCCACGTTTATTCCTTTTCTTGTATTTATGTTAGATTTAGCTGCCTTTTTGCTTCTTTTGTTCATTTGAGCTCATTTAATCCTGAAAATACAAAAGGAAGACAAAAACACACTTTTTCCAACATTAGTACTAAAAAAGGGTTAGTTTTATGCCACATTTGATGTAATTTATATGTTGCATTTTACACACATCACCCGTTCTCACAGTTTTCATACTACTAGCGTTTTGGTATTTGTAGTTTTTGGCGTTTTATATAATAATGTATTTTATTTGTAGAGAATTAGATAACAAACAACAGATAATTTGATAACAAAACAATATTAAATGAAAAAGAAAAAAAAGAAAAATGGTAATCTAATTTCTCATCCAAATCTTCACTGTCATCAACCTCTTCTTCTTGAATTTGTTTTGACGTTTTGAACCCTTGAATACCTCAGCTAGATGCCAACTTTCCTACATAAACCCCGTCTTTTTTAGACGAAGCTTGTTAGTGGCATCCTGTTTTTTGGTGTGATATTTTTGTTTGGTGGCATGTCATTGAAGATAAACTCTTGCTTGAATGCTATTTATAATAATGGAGTCCAAAATAGCATTTTACACTTGTGTTGATTCCTTCATGCTATGCATATAGTCATCAAGAACAAAGCTCACATGATGACATATCACTGTCATCAGTCTATTTTTCTTGAATAATTGTCTATCTTATTCAGTAAAAGATTATAGAGATAACTCCCTCAGAGAAAAATACATTTAGTGAAAACTTTGCCATCTATGGCTTTTTAACTAACTTTTTGGCGTTTTAAAGTGAGTGGTTTATTGGGAACATGGCGTTTGTTTTTCTGGGTGTGATCAATTCATTGTGTAGAGACCCCTCTCTTATAGGAGTTTTTTGGCGCGTAGTTTAGGCGGGATTTTTTATTATAATAAATTATAGTAATAAAGTAACCGTCTTTTCAGTTACTGTGTGTATTTACTGTTTTGTTTAGCTTTATCAATTCTAGGGTGATAGACGTCCCATCTTCCAAATTTGGCGTTTTTTAAATGGCGTTATGCAGACCAAGATGACAAAATACAATAACGGAGAAAATATTAAGCAGGAAAAATATTTTTTTATTATTTTTGGCGTTTTATAAGCAATAACTTTTGGTAGTATTTTTTTGGCGTTTTGCAACTAAATAAAGAAATATATCATTTAATAATCTTAAGAAAAAAAAAAGATTACATAGAAGAAAACTAACAAAAAAAATTAACACTCTTCGTCAGAAGGTACTTTATCCGAGAAGTATCCATCACTTGCGTCATCTTCTCTTCGGAGTCTTCATCTAGACCTTCATCCATGTCATCACCTTCACTTTCATCGGCTTCTTGTTCCTGAAGATTCTGAAGCCTCCATTTGAACATGTCTTGCATTAACGCCATTTTTGAGTCCATGTGTGTGTTCAAACAAGTGGCGTTGTGCAATTCTTACATGAACCCAAGCCCTTGCTTTGTCATGATGTTTTCAAGCAGGTAGTCTTCCTGCTCTCCGTTGTCGTATATAATGGTTACCATGTCTGTCTCATCATCAAAACGCCATGATGTCATGACAGGGTCCGGCTTTCCATCTGCTTTGATTGGTCCAAATTTCCTTGTTAATACTTTCTTAAGCATATGTGTTTCATGGCATTCGTTATCCAAAGCGATGCCAAGAGATAGGATACCCCTCTGTATCTCTTCTTCCATCTTCAAAATTGTCTTGATCGTCCTAACATACACACTCCTTCTGTTGTCAAAACGCAAGACGAATCGTCTGATTGCCAGAATGTATCTCCACCAAACGATGGTTCCCATTTTTGGCGTTTTTGTTAAATTGGCGTTTTTGGTAAAAGATGTTTTTGCAGAATGATAGACTGAAGTGATTATGGAAGCGATGTTTTACGTCGTTTATATAATGATGTTTTTGGCGCGTAATTTAGGAGGGAATTTCTTCTAATAAATGTTAATAACCGAATTTCAGTTATGGTGTTGTTTCCTCTTCCTGTAATCTCCAACGCGTTTTATCACTAATTGTTGGCGTTTTGTATGTAATGGCGTTTTATTTTTTTGAATGGTGTGTTATCATTTTTGTTGGCGTTTTAAATTTGAGCGGTGAAAGACCCTTTTACCCTTAATGAAGCGAGTCCCACATAATAAAATTGATGTTATTTACGAAAACGCCACTGCGCAATCTAGTCCATGGATTGTTTTGATCTGACAATCCATAACCGTTCTCATACTTTCCCCCGTTTTCTCTAAATCCTAACCCTATATATATATATATATATATATATATATGGTGGGGTTCTAGAGTGAACACTAGTGTATTTGTGAACTGAGTGAACAAATCTTGGCCATTGATTTAAATCATCCAATCGTAAAATACACTAGTGTTAGGTTCATTTGTGAACAACCCCAATGATAGTGAACTATGTGAACCAATACTAGCCCTTGATTATCAACACACAAGTGTAAATCAATGGCCAGGATTTGATCAGTAATTGATAATGAAAATACACTAGTGTATTTTATGATTTGATGATGTAAATCAATGGTCAATGATGTGTGTAAAATGCAACATATAAATTACATCAAATGAGGCATACAACTAACTCTTTTTTAGTACTAATGTTGGAAAAAGTGTGCTTTTGTCTTCCTTTTGTATTTTTAGGACCAAATGAGCTTAAACGAACAAAAGTAACAAATATGCAGCAAAAACTAAGGGGCTGTTTGGTAGCCTCTGAATGGTCATTAAGAGGCTACCTCTTAATGGAACCATTAAGAATTTTACCGATAAGAAGGTAGAAGAATGTGACATGTGATGATTTACCATTCAGAGGTTACCTCTTAACCATTCAGACTTGAGGTTACCTCTTATTCATTCAGAGGTTTTAAGCCATTAAGAGGTAGCATCTGAATGGTCATTAAGAGGCTACCAAACAGCCCCTAACATAAATACAAAGAAAAGGAATAAACGTGGCATGCCCGACCCCTCGACATCATCTCCACAAGCAAAAACAAGAAACAAAAGGCTGACCACGGCCCGTGCCCACGGGACACGTGTGACACCTCGTAAAAATCGTGTCCAATAATGTGTTGACACGTGTCCCTAATCCTAATTAAGTCAAACGTTGACTAGGAGGGACTATTTTTGCCAAACAATGAAAACTTTGAATATGCAAGGGCTAAAAGTGTCAACATGCTTAAACTAAGCCTCTGAATGACCTTATACGGTATTCGTATTCTTTTAATAAGCCACTTGTTGGATAAACGAAACCGTTTGCAATATAATTCAAAAGTTGTGCATCGAAGGGTTAAAAGTGTCAACATGTTAATTCTTACCTCTGAGTGACCTTTTAACAAACCGGGTGCTTCATAATATTCGTTCATAGTCTTGGGAATGCCTATGATGGCCGTTTAGGGCTTTAATGCCGTTAAATAATAAAACGCACAAGTTTGTGCGTTAGAAGGGTTTAAAGTGTCAATATGTTAATTCTTACCTCTGAATGACCTTTTAACGAACCTGAGCGTCGTGATGCTCGGTTATACTCTCGAGAATGCCTGAAATGGATTATGTAAGGCTTTGGTGTCGTTAAACGATATTACACACAACTTCGTGCGTTAAAAGGGTTAAAAGCGTCAACAAGAGGAACTAGTGTCTACAGGTGATCTTTTAACGAACCCGAAGCCTAACGGTGTTTGTTATATTTCCTCGATCACCTAAAACCTAACTTGAAGTGGCTTAGAGGGGCTTAATTTGTCAAAAATGAAAGTTATAAGGTTAAGGGGCCAAAATGTCAAGTTTTAAAACTTGATTGCTGAAACCCTGAGGGGTCGCGCTGCGCGACGCCTTCCCCCTCACACGGTAGCGCGACGCGACGGGGTCATCTGGGCAGAATGTATGTGCATGTGTCCTTTTTCTTCCTTGTTCTCCACACATACCACCCATACTCACATAAAATCAATTCTATGGGTGTTAATTGTTTCTAAAACCTGGTATAATACATGTTACAATCCTATAGTTACTTGGAGAGCACACATAACACTTGGCAATCATCCATGACTTTCCAAAAACTATATATAGATGGGTTCTTTAACCATTTCGTTTACACTTTCTCATTCTATTCTACTTCTTGGAGGTTCCTGACTGTAGGATCGTTATCGGCCCTGTTTGAGTCGTTCAGAGAAGTTCGTATCCGAATTAAGAGGCGGAAACAAATAATTCGGTGCTATTCAAGCTGAATTCATTTTAATCTTGCTGCTTTATTGATTAATAACTCGATTACACAATCTAACAGCACTTCGGCAGAATACCGGAACAAAACACCTTCAACTATGTGTCTATCTCTCTCCCCTATCTGATTCGCTCTAACAGCCCCTATATATAAGAATTCCGATTCGCTCCAACAAACATGACAAATAAGCGAACCAGCATGATAAACCTATAAGCGAACCAGACTATTACAATGACACATGAGCGATCCAGAATATTACATACAAAAATGAATCAGAAACAATTATGTTGACCGATCTCTAATTTTCACATGTCAATCCTTTTGTCTTTTATGAAATGATGTCATGGTGATGTCATCATGACATCATGCTTTAACATCTCCGCAACGAACCCGATCTTCGCAACGAACCCGAGACTCGACATAAGACGTAGTTGACAGACGTAGTGCACCAACAAACTCCCCCTCGGATGTTGACGGAGTCTTTAGTGTCGAGTATTCAATTGTCAATCTACAATCTTTATCGATCTTCAATTTTTCTCTGAAGTATTTGTCATTGCAAGAATCCTCATTCTCTATCTTTAACATCAACAAACTCCTATCTCTCAAATGTTGAATATCATGGTGTCTTCAGACTCCCCCTCTCAATCTGCTGGGATCGTAGTCTGGAATTCACTTTCCACAGGTTCTTAGATCGTAACCTGGCACTTCATCACCCTCAGGTTTTAGAACCTGGCCATCCTGCAAAAACTCTACCCAAAAATAAATTTTCTGATAACCATTTGTGGATAAGTTTTTCAAAACTAATTTACCACTTGCAGGAATAACGTTTTTATTGCAAAACATTTATCATTTCATTTCAACAATCTTCAAACACTTTCACCCAAACCATTTGTTCATCATGTTTAGCACTTGGAATTTTGAAAATCAGCTTTCCAAAACCAGTTGTCAAAAATCTTTTTGGATTTTTCAAAAATTTATGCTAAAACACACTAAAATCTTTTTGAATTTTCTGAAAGAAAATAAATGCAGAAATGAAATATTTACAGACAATATTTTTGTGAGTTCGTGCAAGAGGATCATATCAGTTTTTGAGACATATCACTAACACCGTTAAGCTTCATTTCATTTTAAGTTCTAAACGATTCACCTAGATTGTCAGTATATTAATCCACTTAAATTTTCACACAAAGTTCAATTGATCCGAGATACGAGGTTAATGTTTTAAGCTCTTGAACTTATTCGTGTGTCCCACTACTTGAATATACTCCCGTATCCAGATCCCAATATTCAGTCTTACAGGTGAGTATACCACAGATGATATCTGTCAGGGGAATAAATTATAGTACGAGGGCCGTGAGAGCTCAGGTCGATCTTTCGATACGCAGAGAGATGACGGCTTTGACTTTTGGTGTGTCCCCTTTAGGGGATCTTTTGCATTACAACAGCAGCGACTATCAATTTTATTGTTTCATCAGCTTGCTGAGGGCGATGCTATGTTTCAAGCATTTGCAGAAAGCATTATCCGGGGACTAGGTCAGAAATTTCTTTCAGCAGAAGTCCCGGGATAATACCCCAGATATCACTGAGCATAAAGACCTAGTATCTCAGAATAAGGGACCTTTCAAACAAGATTTCAGGGGTTACCTATATATCCAAGTTTGTGTTAACCCACAGAACAAGCAAGTTTGAAATTTAGGTTTATATCTCGTCACAATCTACTAAATGTGTAAAAACCTACTGACACATCATCAGTGAGACTGTTTATCACTTTTTATCTTACCAAATCTTTAGCATGTTGTGATCGTCCACTGATGTACTATCATTTCCTCTTTTATGCAACAAAAACTCATTTTTGATTTTTTCATGTTTTTGACTTTTTCAAATTTTCAAATGTTTTTGGATTTTCTAAAATTCTTACTCCCCCTAAAATGCAAACACATTTTAGGAAATTTGAAAACAAACTGTACAAAAACATGACAACTGATATCGAATTGCCTCAATTCGCCATCCACTTGGCATAAACACTCAGAACTGCCCCTCACAACAAACTATTTTCCCATTGATTTCAAAACACTTAAGTTTGTTTTAATCAAATGGTTTTCCGGAAAATAAGTTTTGTTGATTTTATCACTTGTAAAATTGGGGTTTGGTTCATCACATTGTTTTTTCAACCACTTGTAGAAAATCAGATACAATTTAATGTCCCTGATTTACCACTTATAACCATCACAAACATACAACTCAAACCTGTTTTTCAACCAATTTACCATCTTTTGATTGAATTCTCAAGGTGCCGATTCCTACTCCTCGCTTACATACCTGGGAGTTCCGGCAAGTCCTGCAAAAACTTCTCAAACATTTTATACAAACATGATAAAGAATGATGCCGATTCATGATCCACGATTACCAACTTGGGATCTCCGGCAAGTCAGGTTTTTATTCTTTGAAAAATATGTCCACCCAAGCCTGACCTTCCTTGGGTGTAACAACCTCTTCATCTTTTCTTTCAACTAACCTGTGACCTCCTCTTTTGGCAGCATAAAATTCTTTAACACTTTTGGCTTTACCATTGATCATTTTGCCAAAAATGTGTTTCACAGTTCCGTTGAAAGCTTTATCAACATCAAATTTCTTCTTATCAGAATAAAATTGATTTGAAATTTCTGTTTTCCCAACTTTCTTTTTAAAATTTTCAGCCCGTAGAGGTGGAAAATTCACATCATCCACATTCGGAACTGATTTCTCAACCTTTTCTTTAACAACTTTTGGCTCCTCTGATTTTGTGGAATCAGATTCATCACCAGAACTGTTACCTGAACCCTTAACAACCCATTTTTGATTAATCAGATTTTCTTTTCTTTTAACCACATTCTTTGAACATTCACCAATCTCATAGGTTGAATTTTCAAAGCCTGTAAACTTTCGGGTTGAAAGTTCAGTTTTCTCTACAACTTTCTCTTTCAATTTACCAGATACTTCCTGTTTTGGTTTGAATATTTTCGGACAATTCCTAGCAACATGACCAGCAATCTTGCACTGAAAACAGGTTCTGGTTTCAATCTTCTTCGAAACAACATTCTTCTTCAGTTCTTCTTGCTTCTTGGCAAGGAATTCTTGATTTGTCTGCTTCCAAAATGAACTCTTTTGTTCTTTCTCAGCACTTGTTCCTGAAACAAAAACAGTTTTTGATTTATAAATTTTCTCATTTTTATAGTTTTTCGGTGGTATAAAACCTAGACCATTCTTTTTGAAATTACGGTTTTGGTTTGGTTTCTTTTGAAAACTAGAACCAGAACTGTAACCCTTTTTTCTTGTTTAATCTTTGTTGAACTCTTGAGGTGTAAGGTTTAGGTTTTTCAGAAAGATTTACATCTTTTATTTCAGAAATATTAATTTCTGTCAGTTTGAAAACCTTTTTAATCATGTCTGGTTTAACACCTCTTATTGGAAAAATCTCATCAGAATATAATTTGTCAGAATCTTTCAAAGTATATGCCACTTTGAATGATTCGTCATTCAAATTAGATTTTGATAACAAGAATTTCTTATCATAAACCCGTTTGTCCTTTTGGATTGTTGACTTTGACTTGTCGGACCCAGACTTTGACTCGGATTTGGACTCCGGTTTTGACTCCTCATAGTCTTCTTTATCTAACACCTGATCGACCACACTTTTTATCAACTTTGACTCATGATCAGTGTCGGACGACGTGTACGTGACATCAATATTTTCTGGCAAGTTATCCGATGGCCCAGACTCCCATTGTAAGTTTATTGCCTTTTCGACTCTTTCGGAATTTGGATTTCGAGGTAAAAATCCATTTTCGACCGGGGGCGGACATCTAGTGTAGACCACACTTGGTTTCTTACCAGAAGTTTTCACTTCATCTTTTGTCACAGCTTTCTCTTCTTCAGACATTTTCATTTCTTCAAATGTCTTTAAATTCTCCACTATGGGATAAATCCTGTCAACAACAAAAGAAGAACATGAGTAACTGTTTAATAACTTTTTAACTTTCTCAGTCTCTATCTTTTGTGTTGCTAGCTCCAACTCTAAATCAGCACACTTCTTGATATAAAAGTTAGCTCTGATACCAATTGTAGGATCGTTATCGGCCCTGTTTGAGTCGTTCAGAGAAGTTCGTATCCGAATTAAGAGGCGGAAACAAATAATTCGGTGCTATTCAAGCTGAATTCATTTTAATCTTGCTGCTTTATTGATTAATAACTCGATTACACAATCTAACAGCACTTCGGCAGAATACCGGAACAAAACACCTTCAACTATGTGTCTATCTCTCTCCCCTATCTGATTCGCTCTAACAGCCCCTATATATAAGAATTCTGATTCGCTCCAACAAACATGACAAATAAGCGAACCAGCATGATAAACCTATAAGCGAACCAGACTATTACAATGACACATGAGCGATCCAGAATATTACATACAAAAATGAATCAGAAACAATTATGTTGACCGATCTCTAATTTTCACATGTCAATCCTTTTGTCTTTTATGAAATGATGTCATGGTGATGTCATCATGACATCATGCTTTAACATCTCCGCAACGAACCCGATCTTCGCAACGAACCCGAGACTCGACATAAGACGTAGTTGACAGACGTAGTGCACCAACACTGACCTTAAGGAAGCTCATCTTTAGTAGAAAAGATTGCTAGGACCCTTTATGAGTGTCTTTAGCCACTAGTTTTCGTTTTATAGGCTTTTAAGCCAAAAGTCAAGCGTTATCGTAATAACGCTTTGACTTTTAGTAAGACCTTAAAAGTTCAAGCCATTGTTCGCAACGAACATGGCTACGTGATCGTAATTAGGTAGGTGTTAATCCTTCAAGAGGGCACCTCCTAAGAATCACGTTTGCTTGGTCAATTGACGAGTCAAAGTAATATTAATTTAAAAAGTCAACGGGTCAGTTTTTAAAATAATTACGATCTGAGTTTAAGAGTGTTCTAAAATATGTTTTATCACTTAAACAACTTGGTAATAATTATTAGAACATGTGTAAACATGTTCGGCTCGTCAATTTCCGTTTTAGGGTCAGTTCGCAATCGAAAGTCGCGTAGTTTGACTTCTACGTTGACTTTTGGTTATAAACCAAATTAGACTAGTATGCTACTGATTTTAGGTTCCATTATGATCATAATATAATGTAATATAATCCCCTAAGGTTATATTACACGATCGGACTAGGAATCTGAGTTTTATGCAAGTTTCCGTATTTATGCCATACTTTGACCTTTATGCCCTTCTTAGCAAAAATGAGGTTTTAGACACAAATAAGCTTGCAAATGATTTAAGTACTGATATGTTAACATGTTTAACATATTTTTATGTCTATAATCTGATCATAAACCGAGTTTACGCATATGATCGTAAACTATGCTTTTAAAAGGACTAAAATGCCCTTTTTCATCTAAAATGAGTTTTAAACATAATTTCTTGGCAAAACTCATTATGTATTGATATGATATCATATTTGGGATTTATTGGGATGCTAGGTCAGATTGTAAATTGAGTTAAACTTCAATTTCGTATACAATGCTGATAAATGATGATAATGCCCTTATGGCGCATAAAACAAGTTTTAAGCATGATATGCAAACCAAACCTTTTCCTTACTGATTTGTTATGACAAATAAATGTTTTAACTATTCAAAGCTGGTCATAACATTATATTTCATAAATCTTCACATAAATCGTCATTTAACGACATTAACGCCGTTTAGGCGCGTAGTATGGTTTTAAACCATATTTATGAACCAAGACTTGTTACCTACTGATTTTATAGACCATTTTAAATGTTTTTACAGTAGGTATAAGTCATGAACTCAGAATCCCAAATAAGTTCTCAAAACTATGTGTGAAATGACCAAAATGCCCCTACGGCGCATAGTTTGGTCTTAAAGCATAAACCACACATATATTTGACATCTTACTGATATGATATCATAATTTAAACATTTTTATAGCATGTTTATGACCATGACATCAATTTACTCGCAAGCTCCTTTTATAAGTTGTAAAATTACCAAAATGCCCTTATGAGGCATAGTTTGATTTTAAATCCCTAACGGGCATACAAGTTGATATCCTACTGATATTATAACTTGTTTAAAGTGTATTGGCATATGGAACTTGTTCATGACTCATCCGGTTGCCCGTTATCGCCTATACGCGTACGGTTAGACTTACGTAACTAGTTTACATAAGTTTACCGAAAAGGGTTTAACCTTATCTTTTTGATCCCAAAATCTAGAATGCACTTTGTTTACCCACATTATACAAGTCCTAGTACTTGTTGGGTTTAAACCACATTCTATTTAGTATACACTTAATCTAGCGAACCTATTCTTAAGTATCGGGTCATATCTAAAGGATCTACCTTTGGCCCGTATACATTCTAACAGATAATAAATCTGTTCATTCCAGACTATAGTACCCCCAGATAATCGGACTTGGGTCAATATACTTAGACTTGCGGCTTTATGCCAAATATAGTCTTATTGATTGGAAGCTAGCAAAAAGGTAAATACTCTTGACTTATTTTAGTGTAAACTTGGGATGGCAAATATGTCTCTTGGGACGGTTATTACACAAGTAAGTCGCCTATGATTGCGCAAAAGTGTATGAATACGGTTTTATTCCATTTACTTGATAATTACTGTTATTGGGGGTTATTGATACCATGTCCGGACAACCCAATGGGTTAATCAAGCATATAATCTCGTAACAAGAAATATCCCAAGATATATTTAAAGGATTACCTACGGGTTATCTATATGTATAAAACCCTTTTTGAAAAAACTATTTTTCCAAAGAGTCAGTTAATTGTATTTACCAGCTTTGGCTAACGTATTTTCAAAAGATTGAACAGCAGGTACCGAACTTATTATAGGCTGGGAATATGGGTCGGCTAGAATGAAGGCCAAGGAATTTGCACTCCTAATGCTTGAGGCCTATGATGTCTAAAGCTCTGTTTATTTGGATCCTGCCTGTAGGCTTGTATCGAACGCTTATAATACTTTTATACATTCAAGCTTTAATTTAATAATTTAAATCAAATACTTCCGCTGCATATTATTATATTGTGATAACTGTTATCCAGCCGTCACGTGTGTACCCATCCGGGCCCATCGGAAATCGGGGTGTGACAGGTTGGTATCAGAGCTACAGTTTGAGTGAATTAGACACTAGCCCTTAGTGTCTAATCTCAAATATCACAAATGCAGATTCCTAAAAAACTCCGAGGCTAGACCTGAACATAAGACTACTCTTGACTATATAGTAGTTATTGATTTTGTACGCCAAGATGTCGCGGACCAGATGAAGAAACCATAATGGGTCACGGACTCGAGGATCTCTACCATTGAGTAGCTGGAAGTTCCAAATGGTGAACTACCTATGCTTTGGAGACGATGACTCCTATACAAGGATGCTAAACCTCACCATCTGATATATCTTTTGATATTCTTGTGATATCCTAATATCATTTATCCAAAGTCTATCATATTAGATAGACGTTCCGGTGATATCTCACCAGCTGATTGAAACAATAACAATATTGGAAAGGCGTATCATGGAAATGTTATGTGTGCACTTTGCACCAAAATTTCTATTCTTCGATCCAAATGTTCTCCCATTTTAGAGAATAAGCAGAAAAAGAAATCACTTTTTCTGATTCATGCTTAAAGCATATAATTTCGAGTCTTCGAACTCGATTAATTCAAACCCGTCTGGGTATATTATATAAATTCGGCAATTTTCGCCAGCAATTCCTCCAACTGGAATACGACAATGATTTTTTATTTCATTGATTTTTAACAACTACGAATGCCAAACTTAGTTTGATGGAAGAGCCATATGATAATTGGCAGTATCTTAGTGTGTCCCGTAGATTGCTTTCATGCCTGCCCAGTATGACGGTTTAATGTATGGAACCACTAAGATCTCCCAAGGGTCATATTGTACTGATATCGGCTAATAGTAGGCATCTAATATACTTTGGCGATATTACTGCCATAAGGAGAATCATTGATTTTATGGAGCCCATTTTATGATTTTTCCTTCTAATAATATGAAGGTCATATTTATTACTCCTAACTTATCAAAAGATCTCTTGATTGCGCAATAGACAAGGCCAAAAAGCACATGTTCCCACCAATGAGTGGTTGAAAAAATGCAAAACTTTCGTCCAAACATTTGACGACTTATCCCCAATTCTTCCAATATGGAGAAGGGTATATATTTAAACGGTGTACTTTATTGAGCCGTATCATATACAATGTACTTTATTGAGCTGTATTATATACGCTGTACTTTATTGAGGCGTATTCCCAATATCCCATGCGGAGAAAGGGTATATTATAAACGGTGTACTTTATTGAGCCGTACCACATACAGTGTACTTTATTGAACTGTATTATATACGCTGTACTTTATTGAGGCGTATCCCCATGTCTCCCGAGAAAGGAGAGGGGTATATATTTAAACGGTGTACTTTATTGAGCCGTATCGTATACACTGTACTATATTGAGGTGTATACCAAATCTCCAACTAAGTAGAAGTGCATATAAATAAAACATCAAATGAGACGTGTCCTGGAAACTCCAACTGAGGAGAAGGACTACAAGTGCCAACTCTATTGAGTGAAGACAATTAGTCGAAGAACCGCTAGCAATCAAGTAAATAAATCTCTTTTGAATTTACTCGGTCTACTAGTTCTTATGTAATTAAGACTAGTAAATAAGACCATGATAAAAGACTCTGTCTCAATTTCCCACCAATGGTAGTGGTTGAAAAAGGGTGATAGTAGTAGAAAACTGATTCCCTCACACCCGTATAATCTTAAAAATCTTTAAGTGGTTCTCGTCCAATTAGGGGACGACACTCATCTAAGATCTCCAACTAATTTCCAAATGTGTGGAAAGGAGATAGAATGTTCATCCATCCATGATGCTAATCATCCCCAAATCTCACAATGTGGAGAAGAGCATGTATTTAAATGGTGACTGTATCGAGCCGTATCATATACGCTGACTGTATTGAGGCGTATTCCCAAATCTCCCCATATGGAGAAGGGGTATATTTATAAACGGTGTACTTTATTGAGCCGTATCATACAGTGTACTTTATTGAGCTGTATTATATACGCCGTACTTTATTGAGGTGTATTCCCAATTATCCCTATGTGGATAGGGACATATATTTAAACGTCAATAGCGACATATTCCCAATTATCCCAATGTGGATAGGGACATATATTTAAACGTTAATTGCAATGTAATCCTAATTATCCCAATGTGGATATGGATATATATTTAAACGTTAATTGCGACATATTCCCAGATCTTCCAATATGGAGAGGGACTTATATTTTCAACATCAACTGAGACGCATCTCCAAATGAAGAGAAATATTCATATTCAATACGTTGGCTGAAACGTATCATTAAAATCTCCAATTAAATTTCCAACTGTGTGGAAAGGAGAAAATCTTTGTCAACTTTGTGACGATATTCGTTCCAAATCTTCGACAATTCCCAACTACGTGGAAGGAGAGGAATCATAATACTGCTTTGTCAGTTAAAACAAGACAGTCGTGACCTTTATGGTCTCCTGTCTAAGGTAATGAGCTATGCTCAAACCTCATGGTCTATATGATCAATGTGATCATGACTAATATCATCTAATACGATGATTAAATCATTTAACGTCCTTAGTTATGTTTTGCTTATGGACTATAACATTGTCCATTTGAGACATTGACATTGTGATCTTTATGATCCTCTGTCCAGAGTAGTGAGCTATGCTCCAGCCCAATAGTCTATATGATCAATGCGATCATGACTAAAATCATCAATATAATGATTATGTTTAACATCCCTAATGATGTTTTGCCTTCGGACTATATTATGTTGTCCACTTGTGACAAGATAATTGTAATCTTTTATGATTCCTTGTCCAAGGGGGTGAGCCATGCTCAAACCTCATAAGTCTACATGATCAATGGGATCCTGACAAATATCATCAGTATGATGAACAAAATATTAACATCCCTAGTGAGGAAGTGCCTACGGGCTATACTTTACTCTATTCTAGATAAGACAATGATAGTGGTGATCTTTATGGTCCCCTGTTCAAAGTAGTGGGTTATACCCAAGCCTAACAGTCTATATGATCAATGCGATCATGATTAATATTATCGACATGATAATCATACTAAACAACCCTAGTGTTGTCTCGTCTAACAGACTATATTATATCGTCCATTTGAGACAATGACAGTTGTGACCATTATGGTTCTCTGTCCAAAGCGGAGGGCTATGCCCAAGTTTCGCAGTCTATACGATCAAGTGCGATCATGACTGATATCATCAGTGCGATGACCATTTGTTTAACATCCTTTGTGATGTCAAACGAATCGCCTACGGGCCATATTATATCGTCAATTGTGACAACAATAGTGGTCTACGACCCCTTATTCAAAGGTAATGAACTATGTTCAAACCTTAAAGCCCTTTGATCAAATGAGATCGCAGCTTATATATATCTTAAAATGTTCTTCTAACAAGGCTTCAGTGCCATATCATTCAATGTCCTCCGTGACAAGGCCTTGTGCCATATCTTTCACAATCCTTGTGACAGGCCCTTGTGCCATGTCTTTCATGTCCTTTGTGACAAGCTAATGTGCTATATTTAAATATCCCTTGTGACAAGCCGGTGAGTTATACGGCTAAGTCCATTACCAATTATGGGAAGTAGGGCTAGTGAAATTGATATATAAACATGTAGATCTGTAAGATCTAATGCAAATAAATTGATTTGCTATTTAGTTCTCAAAGTATTACTGATGGCTTTATTTATCTTTAAGATAAACTTATGGCGAGCCTGAGTATTTGCAAAACAAGTAAGAAAAACGGTGGTGACGATCTTGAGCACCAGAACCGTAATGACGAAGAGAATCGTCTTCGATCCATAGTTTCCGATGAAGTCGGTAAAGCCCTGGCTGGATTTATGGCCACATTTAAAGGGCCAAAGCCATCAGTACAGAAAGAGAACTCCGTTACTAAACCCCGTTCTAATACTCATAAGACTGAAAGGTCTCAATTCTCCTCAACTAAAAGTGAGCAGAGTATTAAGAGTATCAAGAAAGTTGAGTCGCATGACTCTAAGAAGGGGTGTACATATAAATACTTTGTTTCATGTAAACCCCGTGACTTTACGGGTGAGATTGGAGCAATCGATGCTCTAAAGTGGCTGGATGAAATGGAAACCATTATTGATATAAGCGGTTGTGCCACCAAGGACACTGTTAAATTTGTGTCCCAATCCTTCAAGGAGGATGCTCTGACTTGGTAGAAGGCACTAATCCAATCCACTGGCAAGGTTGAAATGTACAGACTGAGTTGGTCAAAGTTCGTGGAATTGATCCGCGAGACTTATTGCCCACCTCACGAGGTGGAGAAAGTTGAAACTAACTTTCTAAAGCTGACCATGAAAGGCCTCGAGTGTCGAGCCTATTTGTCTGATTACAACTCCTTATCAAGACTCGTGCCGTACTTAATTACCCCCGAATCTAAGCGCATTGCGCAGTTTATTGGAGGACTCGCTCCAGAAATCAAGGGGATGGTTCAATCCTCCAAACCTGCAACTTTTAGATCCGCTGTGGATCTGGCTCTATCTCTCACTGAAGATGAAATAAGAACAAGGGCGATTAAGGCCGAGGAGGATCACAAGCAAAAGCGTGATGATACCCCAAGTAAAGATTTTAAAAAGGGTAAGAGTGGTTCGAATTATAACCAGTCCAAGCCGAATGAGGCAAAACCCAAATGTAAAACCTGCGGGAAGCAACACTTCGGAAAATGTTTCCATGAGCAAACCAAGGGATGTGGCATCTGTAAGGAGATGGACCACAAGTCTCATGAATGCAAAAATTTGAAAGACGCCACCTGCTATGGATGTGGCGAGAAAGGGCATATAAAGACCCGATGCCCAAAGAGGGCGACTGACGGGAAGAACAAGGCCACTAATGGCAAGAAAGGCAATGATTGAGCCTTCCAAGCTGCTGCAGTAGAAGCAGTTCAAGACATATCTTTAAGTATCTGTTCCTCGTAAATGTTTTATTTATTAGAAACTTGTTTTAAACTCTGGAGCTAGTTAAAGCTTCATCGATTGTAAATTTAATAAAAAAAATTAATTCTGCCTTTTCAAGGCTTAAATATTGTTTATAAAATCAAGTGACCAATCTAGATGGTTTCACATATGATATATCCTTCACAATAAATATGTCTTTTTGATAATCTTTTTATTTTTAAATCCTGCGGGATTCGATATGTTCTTAGACATGGATTGGTTAAGCCGAAAACCAAATTCACCTTGTCTATAGTTAGAAACTTATCGAAATTCAATCCCCATCGGGTGATATATTCACCATCCATGGAAGATCAACACTATGTATTGCCCGAGGAAGCTTTTATACTTGAGGCATCCAAGTGATCGAAAGAAGGATGTGTTATCTACATAACACAAGTAAATCCTGACGAATTAAAGTCGAGAGCTGAAGACCTATGTGTGGATGGACATGAGAAGTCCATAGCCACCCAGGAAGCATAATGCTTAGAATGTTCACAAGTGAGTCGAACATCGTAGACCATTTGTGGTCTACATATTAAATTAGAAAATCCCACATAGAATTAGGAAATGATAACAACGGATCTAATCTCCCAGTTACCTAAAATAAATCGCGGCTACGACGCGATGTGAAATTTCAATCGACAAACCTACTAAGTCGACGCTTCTTTAAGGAAAATTTATAATTCCGACAAGTTAAGCTATATATATATAAAGACAACGTCGAGTCTCCTTATGGAGCATTGTTGTCTAAAGTATCGAATTATGATACTAAATATATTCTTATCTTTGGAAATTCCAGCAAAGTGCTCAGTCGATAAACACTTGTCATGTTTCGTCATGACATTTAAATGTGAGCATAAGGTTTATTGAAAAACTTTGTCCATTATGGACCATGGAATTTAAAAGTTCCAAGTTTTCACTCATAAATGAGAAATGGGATTCCCATTGTAGCCCAGGTTACTCTTAAGAGATTGAAACCTCCTACTATACGGAATTGACAGTATTGCTCTGAGTAAATCTCGGGGTTGAGATTTCTTTTAAGGGGGTGAGGATGTGACACCTCGTAAAAACCGTGTCCAATAATGTGTTGACACGTGTCCCTAATCCTAATTAAGTCAAACGTTGCCTATGAGGGACTATTTTTGCCAAACAATGAAAACTTTGAATATGCAAGGACTAAAAGTGTCAACATGCTTAAACTAAGCCTCTGAATGACCTTATACGGTATTCGTATTCTTTTAATAAGCCACTTGTTGGATAAACGAAACCGTTTGCAATATAATTCAAAAGTT
The DNA here is from genome assembly GCA_030545235.1 of Helianthus tuberosus. Classification (NCBI taxonomy): domain Eukaryota; kingdom Viridiplantae; phylum Streptophyta; class Magnoliopsida; order Asterales; family Asteraceae; genus Helianthus; species Helianthus tuberosus. The sequence continues at coordinate 28,120,545 of CM060386.1, read as the reverse complement.
GTGCATCGAAGGGTTAAAAGTGTCAACATGTTAATTCTTACCTCTGAGTGACCTTTTAACGAACCAGGTGCTTCATAATATTCGTTCATACTCTTGGGAATGTCTATGATGGCCGTTTAGGGCTTTAATGCCGTTAAATAATAAAACGCACAAGTTTGTGCGTTAGAAAGGTTTAAAGTGTCAATATGTTAATTCTTAGCTCTGAATGACCTTTTAACGAACCTGAGCATCGTGATGCTCGGTTATACTCTCGAGAATGTCTGACATGGATTATGTAAGGCTTTGGTGTCGTTAAACGATATTACACACAACTTCGTGCGTTAAAAGGGTTAAAATCGTCAACAAGAGGAACTAGTGTCTACAGGTGATCTTTTAACGAACCCGAAGCCTAACGGTGTTTGTTATATTTCCTCGATCACCTAAAACCTAACTTGAAGTGGCTTAGAGGGGCTTAATTTGTCAAAAAATGAAAGTTATAAGGTTAAGGGGCCAAAATGTCAAGTTTTAAAACTATATTGCTGAAACCCTGAGGGGTCGCGCTACGCGACGCCCTCTCCCTCACACGGTCGCGCGACGCGACGGCGTTATCTGGGCAGAATGTATGTGCAGGTGTCCTTCTTCTTCCTTGTTCTCCACACATACCACCCATACTCACATAAAATCAATTCTATGGGTGTTAATTGTTTCTAAAACCTGGTATAACACATGTTACAATCCTATAGTTACTTGGAGAGCACACATAACTGTCACACCCCGAATTTCCACGTATTACCGGTGGGGAGTATCGTGACGTAGTTGATATCATAGACAATTTATATTATCTCAGTTTAATACACAGCGGAAGTTGAAAGATAAAATCATTACAAACCGAATAAAAAGTAATATCAAGTGTATTACAAAACAGTTGTAAGGATCCACAGGCGGATCAAAGTTCAAAAGTTTATTGTTCAACAGATTTAACTTCTAAGCTTGCAAGACTCTTTATTGAAGCTAGGAGTAGCCAGCCTATTCCGTGTAGTACCTGCACTTAGCCTTTTTGGAAAATACGTCAGTTTACACTGGTAAATACAATTAACCGACTTATTTTGAAAATGTTTAAGAAAATTGATTTGAATGCACAAGGCACAAAATAATCTTTTATAACTTGGAATAATTATTTTTATATAAACTTGTAAAAGAATTACAAGTTCGTTATACGTTCAGTAGCCCGGGCTAAATACCGGGTTAAAGATTAATAGACACACCATATGATATAATCCCGCGGCGAGTTTATTCTCAATTCCGTCGGTTATACCTTTTTATATATATATGCACTGGCAGGTGTATGCCTACACCCATGGTTGCAAAAGTCGCTAGGCGCTCTCTAGTCGGTCGACCGGGGAGTTGAGAGTACTCGGTCTAGACGGAGAGTACTAGAAGAGTACTCGGACATGTTAAATTATAAAGAAATTAGTTTTTGGAAATTAAATATATGTTAAATAATATAGATTTACTAATATTTATAACAAAATAAGTGAAAATGATATTCATTTTTTAATATGACAGGCATAGAAATTATGTTTTATTTCTTTTAAGTTAAACTCAGCACGAGTTGACCTTATAGATCCGATTATGGCTGATTTTGACCGCGTTTTATCGACTCGGAGTAATTATGCGGAGTTGAAGAAAGTCGCCTCGGCAGCCTGCCTTGTAGCGACTACTCGGGGAGTACTCGGCCTTGGAGACCTTGTTTTACAACCATGCCTACACCCCGTGCTTAGGTTGTGGCCATTTCAATAAATGATGCCAAGGATATCCGGGACATGGTCATTAACCCCCCGAAGGCTTTAAGCAAAGAAAACAGATTAAACGGGTCATCTCAATAAATTAACCTTCATATGATTAACAATTCAATGCCCGACTAAGCGGTATTTTATATACCGTACCCCAAGCCCGTATAAGGGAAAATAAGTTAAAAGTATTTACCTGAGCAAATTTATACAATTTGTCCCAGCCGTTTACAACCAAGCAAGTACAGGTAGCTTTTACTGGGCTCCTAAAGCTAGAACGAAGGTTTTAATAACCTATTAGATTCCTAACGGGTCTTAATTAAGCCTATGCTTAGACCGATTAGTTTTAAAGGAAGATATACGGTTCAAAACGCACGATTAGGCGATGACCGAAATAGAGTGTGGTTTAGACCCGAAAAGTTTGTATACTTGTATAATATGGGTAAACTAAACACATTCTGGATTTTGAGATATAAATGAGTCATGAACAGGTTTCCTAAGTTAATATGCCTTAAATATGTTGTGATATCAGTAAGATACCTTCCATAATGCCCAAAATGGATTTAAACTCAAATTATGCCCCGTAGGGGTATTTTGGTCATTTTAAAGGTTATAAAAGAGTTTAAATACTAATCTGAGTTTCAGGTCTGATATAATCAGTAAAAATATTTATTTTTATAAGTCATAACAGTAGGGTATTGCATATATGTGAAATTTACCTTTTATAACTAAACTATGCACCGTAGGGGCACTTTGGTAATTTCACATAAGCTTTAAAGGTCCAAATTAGAATTCTGAGTTCAAAACTTTTGCTTACCGTTTAATTATAAAATTTTACTTAAAACATCAGTAGGTAACAAGTTTCATATGCCAAAAATATTTTTAACTCATACTATGCGCTTAAAACGCGTAAAAGTCGGTTTTAAGCGATTTTTGGGTTTAAATAGGAAATCTGAGTTTTTGATCAGTTTATAAAGTTCAAAATATTTTATTTATCATATAAAATCAGTAACAAAAATTTTGGTATCAAAATATTATGTAAAACTCATTTTATTCAAGAAAATGGTAAAACCGACAATTACCGAATTATAGCAAGAACCCTATGTTATGCTCAGCTTAAAAATAAATAAAAATCTTCAAAAATCCCAAAATATTATATTAGATAAGTGGGTAAAAAGTTTGGTGTCAAAATTTGGGTTTAGATAGGCTTTATGCTAATTACACCGTTTAATTAATAAAAAGCTTCTTAATTACGATATTGAGCATAACTCCTAATCTAGACCTCAAACTGATGTCAAATTTTTAGGACAAGTTTATAAATCAGTGACAAAGGTTTTTGTCCTCTCACATTTTCAAAAATCTCGTTTTAAGGTCAAAAGGGCATTACGGTCAACATTTAGGCATATAACGGAAACATGCACATGAATCGAATAACTAATGAACCAAGTTGTATAACCTCAGAGGGTTACACTAACCTATAACCTGGTCCTATTAGAGCTCTAAGGAATTTCTAAAATATGCTACATTGGGTCAGAACTGAAAGTCAAAGCAAAAGTCCACTTTTGCGACTTTCGGTTCCGAACCGAGCTTAAACTGAAAGTTGTCGGGTTGAACATGTTTAGACATGTTCTTACATTAATTACCAAGTTATATGAGTGATAAAACAGGTTGCATGGCTTCTACATTGTTAATTATGTATTTATTTGAAAAATTGCTTTCTGTTGACTTTTTATAATTAACTTTGACCCGACAATTGACCTAGTTAGAGTGGGAATCAGAGGGTGCCCTTTTAAGGGTTTATTACCCATATAATTACCAACTCAAAGCTACTTTTAATTCGAGAATTGACTGGACAAATTGTGATTAATTACTAAGTCAAACCTTAATTACGACGGTTTGACTTTGGGCCATAAAACTAAGTAAAACTGAATTAATAGAGGTTAAGGACACTTACTGAAGTCCTATGCACGACTAATGATCTCTAGGAAGTGGCCTTGAGCTCCAGGAATCTCCAGAATTTGAGTTATGAAAGTTTTCAAAGTGCAAGTTCAATGTTGCAACTTAGAATTTCTTATATAGGGGAATAAATGCAACAAGATGGTGCCAAACAAGTCTACAACTGATGTTAGATCACCCCCAAGTGTCCCTATGCATGTAAAACTACTGTCCACGCTCCTAGAATCCAAAAACCATGCATATAAGTCGGTTAACATGCTGAAACAGACACCTGTGCAATGCTTCTGTCGCTGGCAGGTTGAGGCGGCCCGCGTAAGTGACCACAAGGGTCTTACGCGGCCGGTATGAGGCCCGGGTCAGGTTAAAAATGTTTCAGAAATTGCACTTTAGGTCCCTGGTCCTTTTTAAAGTGGTTTTAACTTCGTTTATTGCACTTTTGACCCTCTAAATTGACTTTTAAGGGCTCCAAGACATAACCAAACTTTGTTAAGTCCTTGGTTAGTTTTATGATCACCCGAAAAGCCTTAAATTTCAACATTGACGCTTTTAACCCCTTAAATACGAATGTTAGCATAACTTTCTCGTACGATAACGAAACCTTGTGAAATTTTTATCACTTATTCTAGTGAGCATAATTAATCGTTACAAAGCTTCGGGTTCGCTAAAAGGTAACTCAGAGGTATAAATTAAACATGTTGACACTTTTAACCCTTGCGGTTTGTAAACTCTCACTTTCTTTCACAAACGGCTTCATACGCTTCATAATTCATTCGTTTAAGGGTATAAACATCGTGTAGGATCGTTGAAAGGTATATTTATCCAATGTTGACACTTTGAATCCTTTTATACACGTACATTCTTTGTTTGTCAACTTTTGTCCCTCATAAGTAATCTATCACACGTTTAAAGTTCATGACACGTGTCTTCATTATATTGGTCGTGATTTTACGAGGTGTTACATCCTCACCTCCTTAAAAGAAATCTCGACCTCGAGATTTACTGAAATAAATGAGGGTACTTTTCTTTCATTGTGGACTCTACCTCCCACGTATACTCGGGACCTCTACGGGCATCCCATTTAACCTTTACGATTGGTACATGCTTCTTTCAAAGTTTCTTAACCTGTCGATCCTCGATCGACAAAGGTTTTTCAACGAATTTCAGGCTCTTATCTATATGCACATCCGTATGTGGTATGACTAGTGATTTATCAGCTAGACATTTCTTCAGATTGCAGATGTGGAATACATTATGAATACCACTGAGCTCTTCAGGAAAATTTAACTTATAAGCCACTGTTCCGACGCATTCGATGATCTCGAATGGTCCTATATATCTTGGGCTTAACTTGCCTTTCTTGCCAAAACACATTACCCCTTTCCAGGGTGATACTTTCAGTAACAATTTGTCACCAACCTCGAACTTTAGAGGTTTACGTCTTTTATCTGCGTAGGTTTTTTGCCTATCCCTGGCAGCTTTGAGACGATCTCGTATCTGTACAATCTTATCTGTCGTCTCCAGGACTATATCAGGTCCTGTTAGTTGGACATCTCCAACTTCTGCCCAACAAACGGGCGTTCTGCACTTTCTTCCATATAAAGCTTCAAATGGTGCAGCTTGAATACTGGAATGATAGCTATTGTTGTATGAAAATTCGATCAATGGAAGATGATCATCCCAACTTCCACCCAGATCAATAACACAAGCTCGTAGCATATCTTCGAGCGTCTGAATAGTACGTTCACTTTGACCATCTGTCTGAGGATGATATGCAGTGCTGAAATTTAATCGAGTGCCTAGGGATTGCTGAAAGCTTTTCCAGAAATACGATGTATACCTTGTATCCCTATCAGAGATAATAGACACTGGCACTCCGTGGAGAGATACAATCTCATCCACGTATAGCTAAGCTAACTTATCTGAGCTGTGTGTTTCCTTAATAGGTAAGAAGTGGGCTGACTTAGTCGGTCTATCCACTATAACCCAAATAGTATCATTTCCTCTCTTCGACTTTGGCAACTTGGTGATAAAATCCATAGTCACCATTTCCCATTTCCAGGTGGGGAGTTCAGGCTGTTGTAGCAGACCTGACGGCTTCTGGTGTTCAGCTTTAACTTGCGCGCACGTCAAACATTTGGCTACATAAGTAGCTATAGACTTCTTCAAGCCTATCCACCAATAATTTGCCTTCAAATCCTGGTACATCTTATCACTTCCAGGATGAACAGAATACTTAGAACTGTGGGCTTCTTGAAGGATAACATCCCGAAGTCCTCCATAGATCGGAACCCATATTCGTCCATTCAATCTTAGGATTCCATCCTTGCCATATGATAACTGCTCAGCAGTTACTCCCCACTTTTCATTTGGATAGTTAGCTTCTAATACGGCTTCCCTCTGAGCGGCTAACAATCTTTCATTTAAACTGTTCTTTAATTCAATGCTCTTGGCATTGATTCTTATGGGTTTCACCCTTTCCTTTCTGCTTAAAGCATCGGCGACCACATTCGCCTTGCCTGGATGGTATCGGATTTCACAATCATAGTCATTCAAAGTCTCCATCCATCGTCGCTGCCTCATGTTCAGATCCTTCTGATTAAATAGATGTTGAAGGATCTTGTTATCAGAATAGATCACACACTTAGTACCATATAAATAATGCCTCCAAAGTTTCAGTGCAAACACAACGGCACCCAACTCCAAATCGTGGGTGGTGTAATTCTTCTCGTGCACTTTTAATTGTCGGGAAGCGTATGCAATAACTTTACCTTTCTGCATTAGCACACATCCCATGCCAGTGTGCGATGCGTCGCAGTAAACCACAAATTCTTCAATCCCTTCAGGCAATGTCAACACAGGAGCATTGCTTAACTTCTGTTTAAGAATATCGAAGGATTCTTGTTGCTTAGTACCCCAATCAAACTTAATATTCTTTCTAGTCAACGGAGTTAGGGGTGCTGCAATCCTTGAGAAATTCTCAATAAAACGCCTGTAGTATCCTGCCAGACCTAGGAAGCTGCGAATCTCTGTTGGCGTCTTCGGCTCTTGCCAATTCATGATAGCTTCAATCTTAGCGGGATCCACCTGGATACCACGCTCACTAACCATATGTCCAAGGAATTGGACTTCACGAAGCCAAAACTCGCATTTAGAAAACTTAGCATAAAGCTTCTCTTGCTGAAGAAGTTTAAGAATACACCGAAGGTGCTTCTCATGGTCAGTCTGATTCTTTGAATAAATAAGAATGTCATCAATGAAGACAATGACAAACTTGTCCAAGTAAGGTTTGCAAACGCGATTCATGAGGTCCATGAATGCTGCTGGTGTATTGGTGAGCCCAAAAGGCATCACCAAGAACTCGTAGTGACCATAGTGAGTTCTAAATGCAGTATTGTGCACATCTTCATCTCTAACCTTCAGCTGATGGTAACCCGACCTTAAATCTATCTTGGAGAAGTAACATGCCCCTTGCAGTTGATCGAACAGATCGTCGATCCTGGGCAGAGGATATATGTTCTTGATAGTGACCTTGTTAAGCTAACGATAATCGATGCATAGATGCATCGATCCATCTTTCTTCTTTACAAACAGAATAGGTGCTCCCTAGGGAGATGAGCTAGGTCTAATAAATCCTTTTGCCAACAAATCATCCAACTGAGTTCTCAACTCCTGCATCTCAGTTGGGGCTAAACGGTAAGGTGCTCTTGCAACAGGTGCTGCTCCAGGTATTATGTCGATTCTAAACTCCACTTGCCTATCTGGTGGTAAACCAGGTAGTTCTTCAGGAAATACATCAGGGTATTCAGAAATGATAGGTGTTAGGGGTCATTTTCTTAACGTATATATCCTGACCAATATCCTGCCTATGTTTGTTCATTTGTGACCAGGATGCTGGAAGAGGATATTGCTAACATATTGGGCGATATCCTGAGGCTTATTGAATTAACCACGTGCAGGTTAAGGGCTGAGACTTGCTAACGGTCGAGAGGACTTCTTCTCCTCAAGACTCGGACGAATTTGTTGAGGAAGAGACGTTGAGCCCGAAAGACCAGGTCTACAACGTTCGAAGAAGGAATATTCGGCGGATCCCGCAAGTTTAGGCTAGTTTGTTATTTTATCTTTACTATAAATAGATGGGGGCGGATCAGCTTAGAACACACGATTTTTCACTAACACTCTCATACACTTACACTCTCTAGCTCATCACAAACACCACACTTGTATTCAAGTTTCGTTGTAACACTTAGTCGATCCGTACCACATCTTGCACTGTATCCTGATTTTTGAAGCAATAGAAGAACTAGGCAGCTGCGATTGTCAGCTCCCGAGGTTTTATGCCGGCGATCTAGATTGATCAAGGGCTTTCCTCGTACATCCCGTGTCGTTTACTTTACTTTTGCTCATTGTTTGATCATAGATACAGCTCTATATCCTGAGCCGTATCCTGAAACTGTTTTTACAAATTAACTTGATTAACATATTTTCGACACTCATTTCTAGCACACTACCTCACTTAACTAATTTGATCACTTAATTACTTCGGTAATTTTTGACCAAAACAATTTGGCGCCCACCGTGGGGCAAGTGGTGCTCTCTTTACTAAAACTTTTTGTCAAATCGCTAATCGGTTTTCTATTTTCAAAACTTTTTGCCACATTATCCATAATGGCCTCAAGATCAAACATGAGTTCCTCTACTGTGTCTGCTATGACTTCTGCTACTACCGGTTCGGTGCTTCCACCACCTCCTCCAAGGATGCCAGCCTCTACACAATCTCAAGATGTTATCCCAACTCGGAGTGTCCAGGGATCTGCTCTCGTTTTAGCTTCTAATGATGAAATTTTAACCTTATTTGGAAGTGTGCAGGAACAAATGAGGCAGCAACAGGAAACAAACCAAATGCTTTTGAGGGAAATACAACTCCTGAAGGCTGGCTCGAGCAGATCTGCTGAGGACAATGTCACTCCGTTACACCCCAGAGCGTTGAACTTTAGTTCAGCTGTATATACCGAGGATAATAGGGGGAATATCGTGCCCAGTCTTCCTCAGAATCATACTCCTGAAATACCCTCCTCGATTAGGATGTCAACCATGAGGAGCTCAGGATATGCTTCAGGATATGGGCAAAATCCTCCAACGGGTAACGTGTCGAATAATAACAATACTCATGCTACTAACAGTGGTGGATCTTTGCAGGATACAGGTGTAACATCAGCACTTACCAGGGAACTTCAGAAATTGAAGGACATGATATCTAGTGTACCTGGGGTGGTCCAGCCGATCCCGGAAGTATCTCAAGACAGCCACAAGATATCTCGTTTTGCATATCCTATCTGTGATGCTGAGATCCCAAAGAGATTCCAAACTCCCAACATGAAGCTTTATGATGGGAGTACGGATCCTGAGGAGCATATTGCTCAGTATAGGGAAAGAATGGAGATTAACCCTATCCCACCGGAGCTCAAGGAAGCGTGCTTGTGCAAGGGATTTGGTTCTACTCTAACAGGATCGGCCTTAAAATGGCTATTAAACGTTCCTCCTTACTCAATTACTTCATTTGCTCACTTGGTTAATTTATTTAACAGTCAATTTTCTTGTAGTCGGAGTTTTGAGAAACTAACCAGTGATCTTTACAGGATAACTCAAGGGCCTCAGGAATCCTTGAGGGATTATGTGAACAAATTCAGTCGAGAATCCTTGGATATCCCACATCTTGATGTTGCAACAGCTGTGCAAGCTTTCAAGATGGGATTACAAAAGGATTCTCAGTTTTATCAGGATCTTGTGATGAATCCCTGCAGGAATCTCGACGAAGCTCGTAACAGGGCTTTGAGATATATCCGTCTGGAAGATGACAGAAAGATGCAAGAAAGGATGAACTCGTCCAACACTTATGAGTCAACTAATAGGAAGTCAGAATCCTCGTTCAAGTCATATCGGCCTAAGCCGTATAATAGAAACGAAAACAAAAGAGTGAACGCTGTTGAAGATGAGGATCCTGAAGAGTATCCTGAGTTGTCCGAATATTGATTTTCTGTTAATATTCCTGAATTGATGTATGCTATGCAGGGTCTAGGAGACAAGGCTAGATGGCCTCGAAAGAATCAACAAAAGGCTGACTGGAAAGATAAGTCAAAATGGTGTGCTTTCCACGAAGATTTCGGACATATGACTGAGGATTGCATTGCTCTGAGGAAAGAAATAAGCTATCTTCTAAGCAAGGGATATCTGAAAGATCTCTTAGGAAGAAAGAAGAATAAGGGTCAGGATACTGAGAAGGATCCTGAACGAGCAGCATCACCTCCCGCGGATGCCAAGAAAATCAACTTCATTTCGGGAGGATCCGACATTTGTGGAACATCGTATTCGGCGGCAAAGAGACATGCAAAGGAATCCAAGGCCGAAAGGGGAGACAAACCTGTCAGGATGACTACCCTCACAGCTGATAAAGTGATCACTTTTGATGCTGATGACAGGGATACTGTCCAATATCCTCACCATGATGCTTTGGTAATAACATTATATGTGGCTAACCATTTTGTACGCAGGATACTGGTTGATAATGGCAGCTCCGTCAACATAATCCAACTAGAAACTCTGAAGAGAATGAACGTATCTCCAATGGATATCACTTCAAAGTCTACCGTGCTTGTTGGATTCAGTGGGGAGGCTAGAAACACAGTGGGAGAGATAAAGTTGCCAGTATACGTTGAAGGAGTCAATTCGATACAACGTTTCTGTGTGATGGATTCTCTATCCTGCTATAACATCATACTGGGAAGACCGTGGATTCGCGATATGAAGGCCGTACCATCAACATATCACCAATGCATCAAGATACCTACCCCTTGGGGAGTGGTCAAAGTGGATAGTGATCAGCAGGAGGCGAAAGAATGCTACTCATCCTCAATGAAATCCTCAACCAAACCTAGTGCAGCATAGCAATTAAAGACACGGGTCCAGGATATCGTGGAGGATCCGGAGCAGGATGTGAAGAAAATTATCCTGGACCAGGATAATCCCGATATTTCGGTGCTCGTAGGGACCAATATCCCTTAGGATATTGAAGAACAATTAATTAACTTTTTGAAATGCAGGATGTCTACGTTTGCATGGAAGCATGAGGATATGACAGGCATATCCAAAGATATTATCACTCACAAGCTTGGAATTGATAAATCATTCAAGCCTGTGCAACAAAAAAGAAGGAAGTTTGCTCCTGAGCGGAACGCGATTATCCAGGAGGAAGTTGAAAGATTATTAAAGTCCAGAATGATCAGAGAGGTTAAGTTCCCAAGGTGGCTAGCAAACGTGGTTGTAGTACAGAAGAAGAATGGGAAATGGAGAGTTTGTGTAGACTACACAGACTTGAACAAAGCTTGTCCTAAAGACCCATTTCCTCTTCCCCACATTGATGCAATGGTAGATGCCACTGCCGGGCATGAAATGCTGACTTTTATGGATGCATCCTCAGGATTTCAACAGATCCAAATGGAGCCTTCTGACCAGGAGGATACTGCCTTCATGACACCAACAGGTATTTATTGTTATACAGCTATGCCTTTTGGTTTGAAGAATGCAGGTGCAACATACCAAAGATTGGTAAACATGATGTTCAAAGACAAACTGGGGGACACCATGGAAGTATATATCGATGATATGGTGGTAAAATCTAAAAAGGCTGAGGATCACCTCCAGGATATCAAGGGAGCGTTTGATATCCTGGATCAATACAACATGAAGCTGAATCCTGCTAAATGCCATTTCGGAGTGGGGGCAGGAAAATTTCTTGGGTATATGGTGACGAAAAGGGGGATAGAGGCAAGCCCGGAGCAGATTAAAGCTATCCTGGATATAAAATCACCCTCGAATATGAAGGACGTACAAAGATTAACAGGCCGAGTAGCAGCTCTAAACAGATTTATCTCAAGATCCTCAGAGAAATGCAAAGACTTCTATGATATCCTAAAGAAGAACAAAAGATTCGAATGGGGGGAAAAGCATGAAGCAGCCCTGCAGGATTTGAAACGGTATCTCTCAACCGCACCTCTATTGATGAAGCCGGAAAATGGTGAACCACTATCCCTGTACCTTGCTGTATCAGGGAATGCTGTAAGTGCCGTTCTTATAAAAGACCATGAAGGTCAGCAGTATCCTGTTTATTATGTTAGTAAAAGTTTGTTAGATGCTGAAACTAGGTATTCTCATTTAGAAAAATTGATACTAGCATTAATTATGGCATCAACGAAACTTAGGCATTATTTCAAGACACATAGGATACATGTTAAAACAAATTATCCTATCAAAAATGTGCTTAGGAAACCAGAGATGTCAGGCAGGATGGCCAAGTGGTCAGTAAAGTTGAGTGCTTATGATTTAGTATATGAACCTAGGAATGCCATAAAGTCTCAGGCTTTAGCTGACTTTGTGGCTGATTTTAGTAGTGACATTCAGGACGAGGTAGATCTAGAAGTTCAACAGCTAGGAGAATCCTCAGGATCCTGGACATTATATACTGATGGTGCATCTAATGTAAGAGGAGTAGGATTAGGAATACTACTAAAATCGCCACAGGGGGACATATTACCCCAGGCTATTAGGTGTGAATTTCCTGCTACTAATAATGAAGCAGAGTATGAGGCTTTAATTGCAGGATTAGAGTTGGCTAAGAGCATGAGTATCAAAAATTTGCAAGTATATGTTGACTCTTTGTTAATTACTAACCATTTTAATGGATCCTATGCAGTTAAGGGTGAGAAATTAATCGAATATCTCGATATTCTCAAAAAATTAGCAGGATATTTCGATGTTTTTGTACTTAAACAGGTACCAAGGGAGGATAATGCTGAAGCGGATGCCTTAGAAAATTTGGGATCATCGATCAAGATACCTGAAGGGACGCAAATACCAATATTACATGTCTTATATCCTGCAACGAATCCTCAGGATAAAGAAGTAGCTGGTATTCAGGATCCTGGAGCAGAGCATCCTGAAGAGGATCCTAAATCCTGGACGGCTCCAATCATGAGATATCTCAAAGAAGGACACATCCCTGGAAATGAAAATCCTAAGGCATTTAGGATGAAGGTATCACGATTCACTATTATAAATAATATTTTATACAAGAAATCTCTTGCAGGACCGTATTTGAGGTGCTTGGAGGATCCTGAAGCCAAAGAAGTACTTCAGGATATACATGAAGGGGATTGTGGTAACCATACTGGGGGCAGGTCGTTATTCTCAAAAGTATTAAGGACAGGATATTATTGGCCAACAATGAGAAAAGATGCCGCAGAATATGCTCGAAGATGTGACGCATGTCAAAGACATAGTAACATACTGCATCAACCTGCTGAACCATTGTATCCTATTGTTTCCCCTTGGCCATTTATGAAGTGGGGTATGGATATAGTGGGAAAGCTACCAAAAGCTCCGGGAGGAAAAGTCTTTATGCTAGCAATGACGGATTATTTCTCTAAGTGGGTTGAAGCTGAAGCATTTGTTCAAGTTAGAGACCAAGAAGTAGTATCCTTCATAAAGAGGAATATCCTGACCAGATTCGGAGTACCAGCTGAGATAATCTGTGACAATGGTTCTCAGTTCATAAGTAAGAGGACTACTAACTTTTGCAAGAACTGGGGAATCAAAATGATCACATCTACTCCGGTACATCCTCAAGCAAATGGACAAGCAGAATCCTCAAACAAGATAATTGTCAATAACTTAAAGAAAAGGCTTGGAGCCAAAAAAGGAAGATGGGCAGAAGAATTACCCTTTGTTTTATGGGCTGATAGGACAACGGTAAAGAATGCAACAGGCCAAACCCCATTTTCCTTGGTGTTTGGAGCAGAAGCAATGATTCCAACGGAAATGACGATACCTACTGCAAGATCTGTCTTAAGTGATCCTGAGAAGAATCCTGAAGCCTTGAGTCAGGATTTAGACACTATAGATGAAAAGAGAGATGCGGCAAGGCTAAGGATGGCAGCATATCAACAGAGAATATCCAGGGCATATAACAAGAATATTAGAACCAGAAGATTTAAGGTTGGAGATTGGGTGTTAAGAAAGGCTTTTCAAAATACTACTAATCCTGCCGATGGCAAGTTAGCTCCAAAATGGGAAGGACCATATGAGGTTGAATCAGAAGCAGGGAAAGGAGCATACAGACTCAAGAATATGGAGGGGGATATGCTACCGAGATCTTGGAATGCTATACACCTTAAGCTCTATTTCAAGTGAGTTTAGAATTCAATTTCTAACTCAGAATGGTATGAATTCTATCTTTTTAATACGTTTTGGTTTAATTTATTTTTTGAAACTCAATACTGACTTAAGCATCGGAGGGGTGTTAGCCAAGCTAACACCCACCTTAGTTTACAGTTGTTTTGCAAGATATGTTCCAGGATATAGCTCCAGGATATGCACTCAGGATAACTCAGAAGATTAGAGGATTGGCCCCCTCTCTTACGTTTAAGGGATACTGATTCCTTCACAGGTTTAAAGGTATTCACATTTCTTCGGAATTGGGTTTAAACACCCCGCCTGGAGCGCAAGTTATTCAGGGATAGTTCAAGGTGGCGGGACCAGTCCATGTAAAAGTGGCTGACAATTTCGTTACTGTTGGCTATATCCTGAATCCTAAAGGTATATGAGGATTGATCACCCTCTCTCACGAAAGGGTATTTTCATACTCTCTAAGGTTTAAAGGTTTTCACCTTTCTAAGTCTTGGAGTTTATACACTCCCGCCTGTAGCGCATGAAAAATTGGGATTTTCCCCAGGATACAAGGGATTTATCTCCAGTACATCCTTGGGTTTTACCCTTGGGATGTAAAAAAATCTCTTATGCAATGGAAACTGACATTAAGTAGATTTCTAAGATACTTGAAGGCATTGTATACAGGGGACATTCCCTCCAAGGTGGTGGTGTAAAGCTAAAAGGATGAAGTTTGCGACTAATGCACTAAGTACCTTGCACAGGGGACATCTTCATTGGAAGAGTTGCAAAGGGATTGAAGTTTGCTAATAGGTTTATGTCCTATTTCTGGTATGATCTTTCCTTTATAAGCCTCGTTTAGGTTTTTGGTGACATTATGTTAAGTATCCTGATATATATCCTCAAAGTCCTTTTAAGGATATTTGATTAGGATGTTTGAAACTAGTATTGGTTTGGAACTTTGATCATTATCAAAACTTGGTTTTGAAAAGATAAACTATTTTTTACTTTCTAAAGAAATTTTTACAAAGTTGAAGGAACGTTTGGAAGATCTATTTAATAAAAGGCTTTTGCAGTATGTTTCTGAGCATACTGATCAGGATGTTTTATAAGATACCAATACAAAATCTTTACAAAAATAAGACTCACACTAAGTAATGCAAGGTAACAGAAAATAAGTCAAAAGATGAAATTATTCTTAAAGCAATCAATACTGGTTGATAACCGAAGGTTTCATCCTGAAACTCAGGACCCATCCGCCTTCGGTTATCAAATTGTTTAGAGACAGAAATGAAAATTGTTCATAAAGACATAAAATTGTTCGAATGAAAATAAGCTCTAGGGGGTAGTGCCTTCTTGGTCCATAGCGGTTTCAGCAACATCCATCTTGGGATCCGCCTCAGCATCCTTGTCAGCATCGATTGCCTTTTCAACTGCTTTAGAAGGTTCATCGACAGTTGATTTGGAAGAGGTACCGCCAAGATTCTTCAGCTTGGTCTCCCAAGCACCAACGTCCCAAGAAGGGCATTCGAAGCCTAATGTTTTAGCTTCGTGAGCCATCTTCAACCTAGCCTGGAGAAGAGAAATGACGACGGAACTTTTGAGGCTTTCTCGGTAACTGACCATATCCCGTTCGTACTGCACATGGGCAGCTTCCAGATCGGCCTGGGCTTGGAGAGTAGCTTTGTTGAGAGCAACTTGGTGTTCTTGGGCCATAGCTTTGTATTTCTCCTCGTAATGATGAGACTTGGCGGCCGCGATCATACCTTGGTCAGAGATTGTGATTTCTGCTTCCTTTAGCTTAGATTCAAGTGTCTTGTTAAGCTTGCAGGATTCTTGATATAAGTGAACCAAACGCTCAAGACCCTACAAAGGTAAGAGGACAGGGATTAATATTATTAAATCTTTAAAAATAGTCTAAATTGCAGGATATGATATGAAGATACTAACCTGGTTAAGAAAAGAAGTCATAAAACCACTGGCTTCAATGAACCCGTGCTTTTCATAAGGAAAGGTGTCAGAAATGACAGGGGAATCGGGTTCTTTCCTTTTACGGGAATTTGAACTCCGGGGCTTGGTAGCCGGTGAAGGTTTAGGAATGATGATGGCTTTGGAGCTGCTGGGTTTGGATGTAGCAGTGGTCTTGGAGCCAGGTTCTTTCTTGACCTGGATCTGGTCAGAATAGCTATCCAGTTCGTCAAGATCAAAGACTTCAGGGATCTTAGCTGGTGCTGCGTAAAGGGAAAAGTTTTACTCTTTATCATTATATTATTTTGACTAATTATTTTGAAAGCAATTCTTACCAGACATCTCGGATGATGAGTACTGACTTGAACTCGGGACGTGTGTGGTAAAAGTCCTGTCTATTGCAGGTAACCGGTAAACGGTATTGATTCTCTCTTCTGACTCAGCGGTAGGAGGAGCAACTTCCTTGAAGTTCACTGCATAAAGATCAAAAAGAAGAATATTAATAGAGGATAACAATCAAATCGTCTATGAGGATATTTATGATCCTACCGGTGGTTAACCACTCCACCGGAAGGTTGGCACCCTCAGCAATGGAATCTCGTTTGACAAAGAAGAATTTGCGTTGCCATCCGTCTTCGTTTTTGGTGGCTTTGAGAATCAGGGGTTTGCTAGAGGTTGAAAAAAGCAAGAACCGGCTAGAGCCGTGGGATCGGAGGCGATAAGCAATAGGTAAATCCTCGATGCAGAGGTCAGAGCAATGGAGGTTTTTGATTTGTTTGAGTACAATTAGTACTCTCCAAACCATGGGCATGGTTTGAGCAAAAGAGATGCCAGTAATACGAAAGAATTGCATCATGAATTCAGGAAAAGGGTATCGAAGACCTAATGAAAAAGGATATGCTGGAAAACAGATCCATTCGGTAGAAGAAACATCCAATCGGATTGACCGATCGAATGGCCTAAAGACTGTGCTGTCGGGGAAAGCGCCGGAGGCTCTTAAAGCTGCAATGTCTGCGTTGTCAAAAGCGCAGATCTCCTTCTCGGGATTTTTAAGAAGATTCTGCTGGGTGAAGGTCTCGGCGGCCATTGCTAGAAAGGTGAAGTAAATTGACAGGAAGAAAATCAGAAATGGAGAATTACCTGAAGGGTCTGTTGAAGATATTTGCTTTTCAAACAAGAAAAGAGAAGATATAGGGGCATCGTGGATCTCCATTGAGTAAAAAACGCGTTGGAAGTTACGATGTGATCTTGACCGTCGCTTCGTTTTAAATGCCTTGAGTTGTGGGATAAGATTTTTGAAATATATCTGTTGGATTGGTATACCAACCGATATATTTGGGGACAATTGTTAGGGGTCATTTTCTTAACGTATATATCCTGACCAATATCCTGCCTATGTTTGTTCATTTGTGACTAGGATGCTGGAAGAGGATATTGCTAACATATTGGGCGATATCCTGAGGCTTATTGAATTAACCACGTGCAGGTTAAGGGCTGAGACTTGCTAACGGTCGAGAGGACTTCTTCTCCTCAAGACTCGGACGAATTTGTTGAGGAAGAGACGTTGAGCCCGAAAGACCAGGTCTACAACGTTCGAAGAAGGAATATTCGGCGGATCCCGCAAGTTTAGGCTAGTTTGTTATTTTATCTTTACTATAAATAGATGGGGGCGGATCAGCTTAGAACACACGATTTTTCACTAACACTCTCATACACTTACACTCTCTAGCTCATCGCAAACACCACACTTGTATTCAAGTTTCGTTGTAACACTTAGTCGATCCGTACCACATCTTGCACTGTATCCTGATTTTTGAAGCAATAGAAGAACTAGGCAGCTGCGATTGTCAGCTCCCGAGGTTTTATGCCGGCGATCTAGATTGATCAAGGGCTTTCCTCGTACATCCCGTGTCGTTTACTTTACTTTTGCTCATTGTTTGATCATAGATACAGCTCTATATCCTGAGCCGTATCCTGAAACTGTTTTTACAAATTAACTTGATTAACATATTTTCGACACTCATTTCTAGCACACTACCTCACTTAACTAATTTGATCACTTAATTACTTCGGTAATTTTTGACCAAAACAATAGGGATGTCTTCAATCTTGGGCTTTGGCTCATCAATAGTCACTTGTGTCATATAAATGACACAACCTTTCTTCATACACCTTGATGCCTTAAGCACAGACATTTGCTTAGGCAACCCATACTGAGTATCTCCTTGTATGGTAAGTGGCTCACCATACGGAGTCTTGATCACCACTTGTTTCTTATCACAAACAATCTGGGCTTGGTTATGAGATAACCAATCCATGCCTATCACTATGTCGAAACCAGCTAATTTCAAAGGAAGTAAGGATAACGGAAAAGAGTGGTTCCTAATGGATATAAAGCATCCATCTAGCACAGTTGAGGCAGTTTCTAAGGTACCATCGGCCAACTCTACTTCATATTTCACGCTTAGGGTTTTAAAAGGTAAATTCAACAACTTACAAAACTTATCATCTACAAATGACTTATCTGCACCCGAATCAAATAATACCCTTTCATAAACATCATTAATGAGAAAGGTACCTGTGATCACATTATCATCCTGAACTGCTTCTCGTGCATCCATTCGAAAGACCCTAGCATTGGTCTTTTTGGCTTCTTCAGGCTTTTTGGCATACTTAGGGCAGTTGGACTTGATGTGCCCCTTCTCGTTATAGTTATAGTGTGACAACTCGAAATTTAGAACCTTTCGTTGTATGCTTAAACGTGTGGCTAGATAACTTATGTGATTAATGACAAATGAACCTTTATGCAATCGTGTGCTATCTATGTGAACTTATATGGCTATGTTGTGATCGTATGTATGCGAGTATGTCTAGGAACCGAAACAACAAGGACCCGACTCGAGACCATGTGGTCTCGAGTAAACATCACGCCACATTTGGGCCGGATGGGCCATGTACCTCACTTAACCCAACCGAGAGCCATTAGGGTGCATACTTGGTGCGGATATATATACACTTGATAGATGGCCATGTTACCATTTTGAACAACATTCATACTCTCCCACACATACTCTCCACTCTCACACTAAAACCCTAAACACTAAACATCACCTCTTCTCCTTCTTTTCGGATCAAACCAACCGGCCACAAGAAGGCTTTCTTGGATTTGGCTTGTTCACACCAAACAAAGCTTCACCTTTCACCACCTCACAACCGGTTAGTGTTTATGATGTTTGTTAGTAAAATCATGATGTTTGTTGTTGTTTAATAATGGTATGAATGATAGAACTTAACTAGTGTAGTGTATGTTTGATGATATTTGTGAACCGGATGTGTATGGTGTTTCGAGTTGATAATGATGTATGATTTTCGGTTGATGATGATGATTTGATGCCATGTTTACTTGTTAAGATTGTTGTTGTTTAGGATGCATATGCTTGATTTCGGATATGTGGCATAATGAACTCATGATGATTTGTGTTTAAATGTAGTCTAAAGCACTAGTTGTTGATGTTCATATAAATCGGATTGTGTATTCTTGTGTTAAGAACCGAAAGTTGCCAACTAGGGTGATTGTTGATAAGTTGTTCATGATTCTTGTTAGACTTAGGTTCATATGAATGAAGATGAGTTACTTGAACATTCGAATGATGATGAACAGGATGAATGTATGAAGAACATGGTTGAATATCATAAGAACATGGTTGAATATTTGAATCCTGATTTGTTTGATCCATTTTTAGTAAATTGCTAGACAAGGAACATGTTTAAGGAATTTGGTTGGATAGTACAAACTGTTACATGAAATCAGAATAGTACACTGTCCCGAATCAGTAGTTGTCCAACCGAAACCATGGTTGCGACTCGAAACCATGTATGATGAGTCGAAACCGCCCAGTTGCGACACCGGTTGCGAGTCGCAAACACCTGGTTGCGACTCGGAACCACACATGATCAGCACACAAACCATGTGACTCGGAACCACGGTTGCGAGCCCAGTTGCGACTCGTAACCAAACCAGCACGGACCGAAACCACGATTGCGACTCAGGTTGCGAGTCGCAAACGCCTAGTTGCGACTCGGGATCATATGCGGGTGCGCACTGTTGGACTTGTTTAATTATGGGCTTATTTGATTGGGCCGGACTCTTGGGCCTAGTATACAGACCTGATATATTACTGTTGAATGTGAATGTCGATGAACTGCCATGATTAAACGTGTATGCCATACGTGCACTACTTGAATACGAACCTGATTGTATGATACAACTATGATAGGACGTGAGTAGCCTCAACGTTGCTTGTTTGACTTTTCTGTGTTTTCTACCGAGCAAACCAAGGTGAGTTCACACCCTCCACAAAGCATGGGATTCCCAGGGGTCGGGAATTAGGGTTAAGGAACTGGGTTCCTCGTCCTCCTTGGGTAGGACAGCAAAGGTTCAGGAATGTAATTCCTCGTCCTCACGGACAGATATCTCGTACTAGACCAAAACTCTATCACGAAGTCCCTCATTTTTATATCGACTTAATCGCCGGGCCAATGGCGAGCGGGTCATTAGTTAGATAGCGCTATTTAGGTCTGACAAACCTCACACCGTGCCGCAGAGGACGGGCGTGAACTAATGGATCTGGGGCACGTCAATGATGATAGACATTGACAGTTTCAGGGCACATAAACATGACTACAGTCAGCAGTCGATATGGTAACGAGTCTAGTGTATACATGGGGTAGCCCCCACGGCCGAAATGCCAGATAACTACACGGGGTAGCCCCCACGGCAGGATTGCCAGAGTAACCGGGAATAAACAAGTCACGTTTTTTAACTATGGGGTAACCCCCATGGCAGGATGCCAGCTAAAGGAAACTGTTTTCGAAACAACTTAAAACGAACACCCAACCGTGAACTCACTCAACTTGTTGTTGACTCGTTACTACATGCTTTGCAGGTCCTTAGGTTTCTTAGCGGGAGCTTGCATGGAGGAGGATCGTTGTGGGACATGGACGGCTGTGTGCCATGTTAAACTTTGAAACAATTAAACTTATGTGTTGATTTAAGACTTATGCTTCCGCTTACAACTTAACTATGTTTTGTTTGAACACCAATTGTATTGGGTGGATTTTTATAACTACTTATATGCTTGATTCAATATGATTGGTGGCTGGATCCTGGTCAGTCACGCCTCCAAGCGGTAGTACTCCGCAGGTGGATTTTTGGGGGTGTGACAGATTGGTATCAGAGCCATTGGTTATAGAGAACTTGGTTTTAATAAAAGGGGAAAAGCGTTTTTTTGTTAAAACCAGACTATAACCTGTACAGTGCTCAACGGTCCACAACGATGCTTCGCTCCACATGCAAGGCTCGACATTCTAGGTAATATGATCTGTGCGTATATTGCCTACTTGTTAGATACATGGTACACTGCTTATAGTATGCTTGGTTAGTATAACTACTGTTGCTTGAACACGTGCGTGCTTACCCTATCTCATCATCGTACTTTCGCGAACCCCTCTCACTCACGTTCTTCTTGATGTGAAGATCATGTCTGGACGCGTTAACATGACACAAGCCCAGTTGACGGCTCTGATTAACGAACGAGTTGCCGCAGCACTTGCAGCTGCACACGCAGGAGGTATATCCTGCAGTCCGAACTCATTCTAGGATCTTTAGGATCCTACTCTCATGAACCAACCTTTGTGTTAAACTCTGTCTTTTCTTTCACCTACGATAGGTCATCATGTTCAGCCACCCGTGTGCACTTTTAAGACTTTCATGGACTGCCGACCAACTACTTTTAGCGGCACTGAAGGAGCAGTAGGTCTCCTACATTGGTTTGAGAAACTAGAGTCTGTCTTCGAAATGTGTGAATGCCCTGAGGCGCGCAGGGTGAAATACGCTACTGGTACTCTCGAGGGTTTAGCCCTCACATGGTGGAACGCTCAAGTTCAGATGCTAGGGTTGGTTGCTGCCAACGCCACCCCATGGGAAACTTTTAAGGAAATGATCAAGGAAGAATACTGCAGCCGTGATGAGATCCACAAACTCGAGGTGGAATTCTTCAACCTCAAGATGACGGGGTCCGAAATTGAAGCTTATGTGAAAAGGTCGAACGAACTGGCAATTCTGTGCCCTACTATGGTGGACCCTCCCATCAAACGCATCGAACTATTTCTTCAGGGCTTAGTGCCAGAAATCCAAAGTCATGTGACTTCAGCGAACCTCGCCACCTACCAGCAAACTGTACAGTTGGCTCACCGTCTCACGGATCAGGCGGTGGAGCAGAACAAGTTACCAAAACGCATAGGTGCTGCAACTGCTTCTGGTACCTCTAGTGACAACAAACGGAAGTGGGATGGAACTTCGAGTAAGGGTTCGGCTTCTGATCAGTCCCAGTCTCAGCAGAGAAAGACTGAGGACTACAAGAGCCCTAATCAGCAATCGTCTGGTGGCGGATACAAAGGAAATCATCCCAAATGCAATCGCTGCAGCCTGCACCACAGCGGACCATGCACCAGGGGCAACTGTCATCGGTGCAACAAGCCTGGTCATGCTGCAAAGGATTGCAGGAGCTTATACCCCGTTAACCAGAATCGTCAGCAAGCTCAACAGAACCAGCGCCAGCAACAGCAACAGGGGGATAACAAAGGGTGCTTTCAGTGTGGAGCTGAGGGCCACTTCAAGAGAGATTGTCCCCAACTGAACAGGAACCAGAACAACAACAACAACAACAATAACAACAATCAAGGGAATGGTAACAATGGGAACAACAACAACCATGGCGCCAGGGGGCGGATGTTTGTGATTGGCCAAGGTGAAGCAAGGAACGACCCCAATGTTGTGGCGGGTAAGTTCCTTCTCGACGACTTTTATGTTTCAGTTTTATTTGATTCGGGTGCCGATACTAGCTACGTTTCACTAGAAGTTAGTCAAATGCTTAAGCGTATTCCCACACCCTTGAACAACAAGCACACAGTAGAGCTAGCAAATGGTAAGAGTTTGGAAGCCACACACGTAGTCAAGGGTTGTAAACTTATTCTCGCTGACCAGACCTTCTCTATCGACCTCATTCCTATCGTCTTGGGTAGTTTCGACGTTGTTATTGGGATGGATTGGTTATCCCAACACCGCGCAGAGATTCTTTGCAACGAGAAAGTTGTCCGTATTCCAGGTCCCGGTGGTGAACCTCTTATGATTCATGGCGACAAGAGGAGTGCTGTTGAGAACGTCATTTCTCTCCTTAAGGCCCAAAAGTACTTGCGAAAGGGCCACACTGCTATTTTGGCTCTTATTACTGACACCACGGAGAAAGAGAAGAAGATAGAAGATTTCCCAGTTGTACGCGATTATCCAGAGGTATTTCCTGAGGAATTACCTGGTCTTCCGCCTCATCGCCAAGTCGAGTTTCAGATCGACCTAGCTCCTGGAGCTGCACCTATCGCTCGTGCACCTTATCGTTTAGCCCCATCAGAGTTGAAAGAACTCTCCACGCAACTACAAGAGCTCCTGGATAAGGGTTTTATTCGTCCTAGCTCATCGCCCTGGGGAGCTCCAGTGCTATTTGTGAAGAAGAAGGACGGTACTTTCAGAATGTGCATCGATTACCGAGAACTCAACAAGGTGACGGTGAAGAACCGTTATCCACTACCGCGTATCGACGACTTGTTCGACCAGCTGCAAGGATCGAGCTACTATTCGAAGATTGATTTGAGATCGGGTTATCACCAACTGAGAGTCCGGGAAGAGGACGTCTCCAAAACAGCTTTTAGGACTCGATACGGGCATTATGAATTTTTGGTCATGCCTTTTGGGATGACAAACGCACCTGCGGTTTTCATGGATTTGATGAATCGAGTGTGCAAGCCTTACCTGGACAAGTTCGTTATAGTCTTCATCGACGACATCCTGATCTATTCCAAGAGTCGGGAGGAACATGAACAGCATCTGCGACTTATTCTGGAACTCCTTCAAACAGAACAGCTTTATGCCAAGTTCTCGAAATGCGACTTCTGGCTTCGAGAAGTCCATTTCCTAGGCCACGTGGTGAACAAGGATGGGATTCACGTTGATCCATCCAAGGTAGACTCGATAAAGAATTGGCCTGCACCTCGTACACCAAAGGAAATTCGCCAATTCTTGGGTTTGGCGGGATACTACCGGAGATTCATAAAGGATTTTTCTAAGATTGCGCAGCCTCTCACTTCACTAACGCAGAAGGGCGTTGTTTATCGCTGGGGAAACGCACAGGAGTTGGCATTTCAGCACCTAAAGGATAGACTTTGTAGCGCACCTATCCTTTCCTTGCCGGAAGGCACAGACGATTTTGTGGTTTACTGCGACGCATCAATTCAGGGTCTTGGTTGCGTGTTGATGCAACGAGACAAAGTTATAGCTTACGCCTCATGCCAACTCAAGGTTCATGAAAAGAACTACACTACGCACGATTTAGAGCTGGGAGCTGTTGTTTTTGCGCTTAAGTTATGGCGACATTACCTGTATGGTACCAAGTGCGCGATCTACACTGACCACAGGAGTCTCGAACACATCTTCAAACAGAAGGAACTAAATATGCGACAACGACGATGGGTCGAACTACTAAATGACTACGAGTGCTCAATCAGGTATCACCCGGGCAAGGCCAATGTTGTGGCCGACGCCCTCAGTCGGAAGGACACTGCGCATAAGCGCATACGAGCTTTACAACTCACGATCCATTCTAGTCTTCCCTCCCAGATACGAGCAGCTCAGATAGAAGCACTGAAACCAGAAAACGTCAGGGCCGAAGCCCTACGCGGATCGAGGCAACGCCTAGAACAGAAGGAAGACGGTGCTTACTACGTAACGGGACGCGTTTGGGTCCCACTTTATGGCAACCTACGAGAGCTTGTGATGGATGAAGCACACAAGTCTCGCTACTCGGTACATCCGGGGTCGGATAAAATGTACCACGACATCAAAACTACGTACTGGTGGCCTAGCATGAAGGCCCACATAGCAACCTACGTCAGCAAGTGTTTGACTTGTGCGAGAGTCAAGTCGGAATACCAGAAACCATCAGGCCTGCTCCAACAACCAGAGATACCTCAATGGAAATGGGAGCAAATTTCCATGGATTTTGTTACTGGCCTACCTAGATCCCAGCGCGGGAACGATACTATTTGGGTGATCGTGGATCGACTCACAAAATCTGCACACTTCCTGGCCATTAAGGAAACGGATAAGTTCTCCACTCTTGCAGAAATATACCTCAAGGAAGTTGTTTCGAGGCACGGGGTGCCCACCTCCATTATCTCAGATCGAGATGCACGATTTACTTCAGAGCTGTGGCAAGCAATGCACAAATCCTTCGGCTCACGATTAGACATGAGCACAGCGTACCATCCTCAGACGGACGGGCAGTCCGAGCGCACTATTCAAACCTTAGAAGACATGCTTCGTGCATGTGTAATCGACTTTGGCGACCGCTGGGAGAAGCATCTGCCACTTGTGGAATTCTCGTACAATAACAGCTACCACACCAGCATTGGAGCTGCTCCGTTTGAGGCATTGTACGGACGTAAATGCCGGTCTCCCCTTTGCTGGGCAGAGGTGGGAGAAAGTCAGATCACTGGTCCAGAATATGTGGTGGATACAACCGAGCAGATCGCTCAGATACGAAAACGCATGACGGCCGCTCGCGAACGTCAGAAAGTTTACGCCGACATGGGCAGGAAACCACTTGAGCTCCAGGTTGGAGAGCGGGTACTACTCAAAGTTTCACCCTGGAAGGGTGTGGTTCGTTTTGGTAAACGCGGCAAACTAAACCCACGATACGTTGGACCTTTCGAGGTCATTGAGAAAATAGGCAGGGTGGCCTATAGGTTGAACTTACCAGCGGAACTCGGTGCAGTTCACAACGTTTTTCACGTGTCGAATCTGAAGAAGTGTCCGTCAGATGAGACCCACGTAGTTCCTTTGAAGGAACTCACTATCGACGAGCAGTTACGATTCGTCGAGGAACCAGTCGAGATCACGGACCGGGATGTTAAGGTCCTCAAGAGCACTAGAATACCTCTCGTTCGAGTTCGTTGGAACTCACGTCGCGGCCCAGAGTTCACCTGGGAGCGCGAAGATCAGATGAAACAAAAGTATCCCCAACTGTTCGCAAACAGTACACCCACTACTGAGGCTGAAGCTACGGAATTTCGGGACGAAATTCCAGATCAACGGGGGGTGGATGTGACACCCCAGGAAAACCGGGAAAACCATACAACTTAACTAGCTTCCTCAGTGAGTGCCTACCAAATTTCGGGACGAAATTTCTTTCAACTTGGGGATGATGTGACAACTCGAAATTTAGAACCTTTCGTTGTATGCTTAAACGTGTGGCTAGATAACTTATGTGATTAATGACAAATGAACCTTTATGCAATCGTGTGCTATCTATGTGAACTTATATGGCTATGTTGTGATCGTATGTATGCGAGTATGTCTAGGAACCGAAACAACAAGGACCCGACTCGAGACCATGTGGTCTCGAGTAAACATCACGCCACATTTGGGCCGGATGGGCCATGTACCTCACTTAACCCA
The DNA here is from genome assembly GCA_030545235.1 of Helianthus tuberosus. Lineage (NCBI taxonomy): Eukaryota > Viridiplantae > Streptophyta > Magnoliopsida > Asterales > Asteraceae > Helianthus > Helianthus tuberosus. The sequence goes on along the minus strand of CM060386.1, from coordinate 28,094,067 downwards.
ACCGAGAGCCATTAGGGTGCATACTTGGTGCGGATATATATACACTTGATAGATGGCCATGTTACCATTTTGAACAACATTCATACTCTCCCACACATACTCTCCACTCTCACACTAAAACCCTAAACACTAAACATCACCTCTTCTCCTTCTTTTCGGATCAAACCAACCGGCCACAAGAAGGCTTTCTTGGATTTGGCTTGTTCACACCAAACAAAGCTTCACCTTTCACCACCTCACAACCGGTTAGTGTTTATGATGTTTGTTAGTAAAATCATGATGTTTGTTGTTGTTTAATAATGGTATGAATGATAGAACTTAACTAGTGTAGTGTATGTTTGATGATATTTGTGAACCGGATGTGTATGGTGTTTCGAGTTGATAATGATGTATGATTTTCGGTTGATGATGATGATTTGATGCCATGTTTACTTGTTAAGATTGTTGTTGTTTAGGATGCATATGCTTGATTTCGGATATGTGGCATAATGAACTCATGATGATTTGTGTTTAAATGTAGTCTAAAGCACTAGTTGTTGATGTTCATATAAATCGGATTGTGTATTCTTGTGTTAAGAACCGAAAGTTGCCAACTAGGGTGATTGTTGATAAGTTGTTCATGATTCTTGTTAGACTTAGGTTCATATGAATGAAGATGAGTTACTTGAACATTCGAATGATGATGAACAGGATGAATGTATGAAGAACATGGTTGAATATCATAAGAACATGGTTGAATATTTGAATCCTGATTTGTTTGATCCATTTTTAGTAAATTGCTAGACAAGGAACATGTTTAAGGAATTTGGTTGGATAGTACAAACTGTTACATGAAATCAGAATAGTACACTGTCTCGAATCAGTAGTTGTCCAACCGAAACCATGGTTGCGACTCGAAACCATGTATGATGAGTCGAAACCGCCCAGTTGCGACACCGGTTGCGAGTCGCAAACACCTGGTTGCGACTCGGAACCACACATGATCAGCACACAAACCATGTGACTCGGAACCACGGTTGCGAGCCCAGTTGCGACTCGTAACCAAACCAGCACGGACCGAAACCACGATTGCGACTCAGGTTGCGAGTCGCAAACGCCTAGTTGCGACTCGGGATCATATGCGGGTGCGCACTGTTGGACTTGTTTAATTATGGGCTTATTTGATTGGGCCGGACTCTTGGGCCTAGTATACAGACCTGATATATTACTGTTGAATGTGAATGTCGATGAACTGCCATGATTAAACGTGTATGCCATACGTGCACTACTTGAATACGAACCTGATTGTATGATACAACTATGATAGGACGTGAGTAGCCTCAACGTTGCTTGTTTGACTTTTCTGTGTTTTCTACCGAGCAAACCAAGGTGAGTTCACACCCTCCACAAAGCATGGGATTCCCAGGGGTCGGGAATTGGGGTTAAGGAACTGGGTTCCTCGTCCTCCTTGGGTAGGACAGCAAAGGTTCAGGAATGTAATTCCTCGTCCTCACGGACAGATATCTCGTACTAGACCAAAACTCTATCACGAAGTCCCTCATTTTTATATCGACTTAATCGCCGGGCCAATGGCGAGCGGGTCATTAGTTAGATAGCGCTCTTTAGGTCTGACAAACCTCACACCGTGCCGCAGAGGACGGGCGTGAACTAATGGATCTGGGGCACGTCAATGATGATAGACATTGACAGTTTCAGGGCACATAAACATGACTACAGTCAGCAGTCGATATGGTAACGAGTCTAGTGTATACATGGGGTAGCCCCCACGGCCGAAATGCCAGATAACTACACGGGGTAGCCCCCACGGCAGGATTGCCAGAGTAACCGGGAATAAACAAGTCACGTTTTTTAACTATGGGGTAACCCCCACGGCAGGATGCCAGCTAAAGGAAACTGTTTTCGAAACAACTTAAAACGAACACCCAACCGTGAACTCACTCAACTTGTTGTTGACTCGTTACTACATGCTTTGCAGGTCCTTAGGTTTCTTAGCGGGAGCTTGCATGGAGGAGGATCGTTGTGGGACATGGACGGCTGTGTGCCATGTTAAACTTTGAAACAATTAAACTTATGTGTTGATTTAAGACTTATGCTTCCGCTTACAACTTAACTATGTTTTGTTTGAACACCAATTGTATTGGGTGGATTTTTATAACTACTTATATGCTTGATTCAATATGATTGGTGGCTGGATCCTGGTCAGTCACGCCTCCAAGCGGTAGTACTCCGCAGGTGGATTTTTGGGGGTGTGACATATAGCACGTTGCATCCTTTATCTTCTTGCACTCTATCATCTTGTGCTCACTTGACTTACAAATACCACAAACCCTTGGTTGTGATTGGGATTTTGATTCGTATCTGCACCTCCCCAAATGGCGCTTCTTACAGATTTTGCATTTGGGCTTCTCGCCCGACTGCTGATCATCCTTTCTAAACCTGGAACTCTTCTTGTGATCAAAGTTCCCTTTGTGTTTCTTGTTTGATCGGTGTGAGTTTTCATTCTCACGTTTTCTCTTCTCAACATCGGAATTTCTCAGCGATCTCTGCCTGACCGCATTAAGGGTAAGAGATAGTGCCAGATCGGCTACAGATCTAAAAGTAGTCGGTCGAGATGCCTTAACACTGGCTTTGATCTCCGGGGCTAAACCCCCAATGAAACGGGCTATTCGTTTTGGTTCCGGTGTCACCAAATATGGAACCAATCGAGACATGGTATTAAAACTCGTAAGGTACGCCTGACAGTCTAAATTCTTCATAACTAATGTCAGGAAGTCGGTCTCGATCTTCTCAACCTCATGTTGAGGGCAGTAATTTTCTTTGATGAGAGTAACGAACTGCTCCCATGACATGCCATACAAATGGACTTTTCCAGTAGCTTGGATCAAAGACCTCCACCAAGCTAGCGCTTCTCCTTTAAATGACTGAGATACAAACTTCACAATGTCCCTATCAGTGCAACCACTGATATCAACCACAGTGTCCATTTCATCGAGCCAAGTCATACAATCGACGACTCCTTTCTCCCCTGTGAAATCTCTAGGCTTGCAGGAGACGAAATACTTATATGTACAGGACTTACCATTTGGTTCCCGTTTGAGCTCAATCTTCTTCGACGGAATACTATGCTGATTTGAGGAGTGATGATCGTCATCCCTCCTTGATCCATCATGTTTAGGAGGTGGCTTACTATGAGCCCCAGAGTGAGTCTTAGGTTTAGAATGGGGTACTGATAAGGCCCTACTTTGAGTACCACTTGACTCATTAAACTGCCTATCTATGGCCTTGGTAACAACATTATCAATCAGTGCTTGAAGTTCCGCACCAGTTACGTTGATCCTAGTAGTATCATGATTCTCCCTTGGATGACTGTTAACTTCTTCAGACTCTGCCATGTAGCTTGATTGCTACATAAAATGATGACAATGACTTCTTAAAATTTATAATAGATTTGTCATCTTATTAACTTATTAACCATGGTATTAAAGAACCATATTGGTTAATTTATTAAATATTTTATTCAGGATTTTTCATTAATAACCCTTAGTTATAATTAAATATAATTGTTTTGGTAAAAAATTACCGAAGCAATTTAGTGATCAAATTAGTTAAGTGAGGTAGTGTGCTAAAAAGTGTGTTGAAAATATGATGGTTAAGTTGTTTGGAAAAACAGTATTCAGGATACGGCTTAGGATATTGAGCTGTATCTACGATCAAACAATGAGCAAAAAGTAAAGGAGGTGACACGAGATATACGAGGAAAGCCCTTGATCAATCTAGATCGCCGGCATAAAACCTCGGGAGCTGACAATCGCAGCTGCCTTGTTCTTCTTATTGCTTTAAACTTCAGGATACAGTGCAGGATATTGACCAGATCGCTAAGTGTTACAATGCTTTTATGCGAAAGTGAAAATTGCTAGAGAGCGAGTGTAAGAGTGTAGTGAGTGTTCCTGTGATGTCCTATTCAATCTGATATACCCACCTATTTATAGTAACAAATTACAAACGAAAATTCCTATAAATATGGGATGCTCCGAATATTCCATTGGGAACGTTGTAGACCGAGTAATGTGGCTTCAACATCCTTATTTGAACGACTTGGACCGAGTCTTCCGCGGAATGAGTCCTTGTGAACGTTGCTAGCTTCTAACCCACGTACCTGCATGTAGGTCCCCTTTTCGTATGGATCTTTCACAGAATTGTCTTTCCAATCAAGAGTGCGGAATCCTCTTGATCAGAATAAGCAGAAAACGTGTAGGAAACAGAAACAGTAAATCACTTTCAAACTGGGTTTCTATTGATTATCCAAACAATCTGTTTTACAATCAATTAAACCCTAACCACTCTCAAATTCGTCCAAGCTGTAGGAGCTCTCACGAAATTCTCACAAATATTGTTTTGGCTGATTAACCTAAACCCTAAAGCCTAACCTTGTTTATATAACACAAGGTTACTACTTGGGCTTGGTTAAACATCATGGACTGCGAATTGGACAAGCCCAATTCGCCCCACATCCCCATAAGTATGGGTTTGGTTAGCCCAAACATTACAACTCACTAATACAAAGCTAAACCCGCTAACTGTTTATCGTTTAACTAATTACAAGATATCCAAAGACCAAATCTAAGCTGTTGTCACAAACATGCACCAACAAACTCCCCCTTGACAATAGCTTCATAAAATAACTTTGTATTCAGTCGTCTTGCAATCTTCATGTAGTCTTGCATTGTCTTTGGTCTTTGGATAGCTTCAGCTTCAATAGCTTCTGTCAGCAACAGACTCCCCCTAAGCTGATGCATCCAATCACCAAATCTTCAAAACTTTAGCGTTTGAGTAAACTCCAGTTCAGCATATGTATAGCAAGCTTCAAACTCTTCACTTTGTCTGCAATATAGAAAGGAGGTTCTACCATGCATCCAATCAAACTCTCATCTTCACAGCAACTCAGCAACACAGCAACTTCTCAGCAACACACTGCTTCAATCTATTTACTATAAAACAAACATCTCGCGAAACCATAAGAATTTTTCAACATAAGTTAAACAAATTATTATTATTCAAGAGATTTGTCAAACTGTATAACAGATTAAGCATTTTCCAATTTATCACCAACACGCAAAACTTTTTAATCACACACTCTATAACCCGCATGATTTAAAATTTTGAACTCACTTTCTAACACCGTCTCCCCCTATCAGTAACAATTCCTCCAAGAATAACAGTTTTCCGTACGTTAAGAATTTTAAACAGAAAAAAAAACACTATTTTTGGATTTTTATATTTTTCTGAAAGCAAGTAAATAACAAAAGCAATAAACACTCTATTTTTGTGAGAATCACTGGTAAGAAGATCATATCAGCACAATCAAACTGTTTTCACACTATTATATAATTCTTTATTTAATTTTTAGTGAAAAGCAGTTCAAGACGATTACCAGTATGTTTGTCCACTTAAACAAAATGCATGAACATTTCAAGTACCATTACCGTATGATACGTTAAGGTAATTTTAATTACTGATATACTAGTGTGTCCCACTTCAGGATATACCCCCGCGATCAAGGTATGCACAAAGATTCATCGTAGTAGGTGAGTATACTGAATTCATCCTTTAAGATATCCTGACAGTGTCTAGGTCTGCATATAATCTGTTTTATCATGTTTTAATTGCTTAACAATGAACACCCAAATAAATACTAATCAAATCCTGGAAATATAAACAACACACTCTATCATGCAAGTATCTTCCCTACCACATATTTCACAAGTCCAATCCAGATTTCTGAAATCTTAACTGGGAATAGGTTGAGAAGAGAACAGAATAGATCTTTAGCAGAGATGGTATAATATACAGATCAAATGAGTTTTCTCAGTTTGATATAGGTTTATTGGGTTTCTTTTGGGCACTTGAGGGCCTCTTTCAGGTGTATTAGATCTATAGCGCGACAACGTACAGCTAGGTCAGCATGTATCTGGATGCAGCAGAAGCTGTCGTTGCCTAGCAACTCCAGGTCAGCATATATCTGGATGCAGCAGAGGAGGTACACGACTTTTTCAGAGAAGATTTCAGAATCAGATCAAAATTGTGTGTATCGGGACAACATACAGACATTCAAATAGAAATGTGCTAATTCCAAGTAACTTTCTTTCCTGGGGTCATGTACAATTTTAGTTCTGAACAGACGAACAACCAAGATATCCCCAGATGAAATAACAGTATAAAGACCCAAAACTTCAGATTTTGGCAATCTATCAACGCAAGATTTAAGGTCATTAAACCATACACCACTGATGTGTTCCCCACTCATATTCACTTTATTTAGGTTTATATCACATTGGTAAGTTGATTATTTCATGCTTTTTGCCTACTGGTACATCATAGGATGAAGCTGCTATCACACTTAAGCAATTTAATTTCAGTTTCAGTGTGATAGTCTAACTTGCTGATGTACTATCATTTCTTCTTTTTCACACAGTGATAACTCATTTTTCATGTACTTGAACACAGCAAACTGCTTCTTCAGTAGATAAACTTTGTTCTTCTTGACATCAGGATTACCCTCATATCTCTTCTCTAGTGCATCCCACATTTCCTTTGAAGTAGTGTACTTCTTAAAGGTATGTTTGATGCCATCAGGTAAAGACATTTTAATGGCAGCCAAGGCTCTCTTTTCAGCCTCATACATTTTCTTTTGTTCGGCATCCATATCAACATAAGCAGTTATACGTTGTCTTCCCTCAAACTCATGAGTTGGGTTCACATACCCATCATCTATACATATCCACATACGAGTGTCCTGGTACTCAACAAAGGATTGAAACCTATCCTTCCATGTCAAGTAGTTTTCCACCTTCATCATCTTAGGTGGTTTGTTCGTTGTGCCTACCTCATGTTCCATCCTTAAGAGTTCGTTCAATTTAGACATGTTCGACATTTTAACTTAAGCAGACTGGTAAAACCGTACAATTTTAGTCTGAAATCTGTTTTTACCAAGTTATACCGTTAGATTAGTCTCGAGATTACGATTCCAATGATATATAATGTCGAAAACCGTTTTCGGGATTTTCCAGAGTCCGAAATCTGTTTTTTTTTACCCTAAAAATCCAAGGAATTCAACGGTCCAAACGGTTCTGTCTAACGAGCTACGGATCAATTTCTATTTTCAAAACACTGAAATTTTATCGACGCTTGCCAACAAAAATTCCACCTTGTTAATTTCGCTGGTTTTCCTGTTAAATTCGCTGGATATATTGCTAAATTCGCTGGGTATATTGTTCAAATTCGCTGATCAACGTTCGCTGTCAAGTTCGCTGGTCAATTTCTCGATTACGACGACCTGTAAAATCGCTGAAACCGTGATGATTTCGCTGTGGACAATCACACGGTTACCAAAGTCGCCTTTGGATTTACTTCGCCGGTCACCGAGATATTATGTCCCAATTTCGCTGGTCAGTTAAATATGCTACTTGAGTCTGCGAAGTTGTTAAATTCGCAGGTACTACAAATTCGCTGGTCCAGAAAATATGGAAACTTGATCTGTTTTATATTCTGAAGATTCTCCAACACAATCTGCAAAATCAAAACAGCAAATCAGCACAATAATGTCGAAAATTATCAAGAACAGATGGAAAACCACGAAGAACACGAAGAACAGTCTTCGAATTCCAGCCAAAAACTCGTCAAAATCCAATTGAAATCGTCCCGAAAACCTGCAAATCAGCAAACAAACAAAGCAGAATATCAAAACAGCCAATAAATCTCGAAAATTTTTATCAAAACAGACAGAAAATTTTCGAAAATTTCAAAACCCTAGTTTTCAAAAATTCGAAAAACTCCCTGTTTCTGCAGCAACCAATTCTGAACCGAGCCTTCAAGAGCCTAATGCTCTGATACCAATTGTAGGTCCCCTTTTCGTATGGATCTTTCACAGAATTGTCTTTCCAATCAAGAGTGCGGAATCCTCTTGATCAGAATAAGCAGAAAACGTGTAGGAAACAGAAACAGTAAATCACTTTCAAACTGGGTTTCTATTGATTATCCAAACAATCTGTTTTACAATTAATTAAACCCTAACCACTCTCAAATTCGTCCAAGCTGTAGGAGCTCTCACGAAATTCTCACAAATATTGTTTTGGCTGATTAACCTAAACCCTAAAGCCTAACCTTGTTTATATAACACAAGGTTACTACTTGGGCTTGGTTAAACATCATGGACTGCGAATTGGACAAGCCCAATTCGCCCCACATCCCCATAAGTATGGGTTTGGTTAGCCCAAACATTACAACTCACTAATACAAAGCTAAACCCGCTAACTGTTTATCGTTTAACTAATTACAAGATATCCAAAGACCAAATCTAAGCTGTTGTCACAAACATGCACCAACACTGCACATAAACCGTTAATGATCCTGAGGATACCATTCAGGATGTTACCAATATCCTGAATCAGCATCCCGGATGTGAACAGATATCATATAACCAAGATATAATCTAAGATATTTCTCAGGATATAGGCTCAGAATTTCGCCCATAACAATTGTCCCCAAAAATGTTACCGTTTAGTATCCTCACCACTAACGGTTACATTTTTCACAGAGATCGAGGCAATTAAGAGATAAGACCCATGATGTGACCGTTTGCAACTACTCAGCCTATATTTACTCATTGCACCCTATATCTTCTCATCCTCATCTCTTTTTTAATCACAATCGATAAGGAAAAAGGTAACATTCTCTCTCTAATCTCCATCTTTATCTTCATTCTTCTTCTCCGGTCATAATTTTAGCGATCAAATGCCGAGACAGACGAGATCTAGTACCGGTGATTCAACTCCCACATTTATGCAGCAGAATCTTCTCCAAGAACCGGAGAAAGAGATATGCTCTTTTGATAGTGCCCACTTGGTAGCTCTCAAATCCTCCGGTATCTTTCCGGAAGGAACAGTATTCCGGCCATTTGACCAGGAAATCCGGTCGGATATGGTCTCCAACGAGTGGATATGCTTCAGTGCCTTTCCCTTCACCTTAGGGTTACAATTCCCCTTTCCGGACTTTATCACCGAATTCTTCAACATCACAAAAATCTCTTTTAGCCAAACAATGCCAATGCTTTGGCGTGTTCTGTCCGTCCATGACCAAATCAAGAGAAACCACATCCCTGATCTTTCTGTCCATGATCTCCCCCTAGCTTACCGGCTTAGATGCCATGGATCATGTAGATTTCTGTTTTATTCCACTTCCGGCGACCCACTGATACTTCGTGCCACCAGGAACGAGGATAACTGGCAATCTAAGTTCTTCTTTGTAAAAAGAGACTCAATCCCTGGTGGAACGGAATATCCGGTGCAATGGTTGAAAAAGGGTAGGATTTAGGGTTTAAGGATGATCCTGCCTCTTATCCTGCTTCATATCCTGAACTGACCAACTTTATTTTTTCTGTTGTGCATGCAGCTGACTTTAGGAAGATTGCTCTTCCCCTTGCTGATTCAAAGAAAAGGATCGACGCTATCAGACTTCTTCTGGAGGCTGAAAGAAGTTTCAACCCATCTCCGCCATCTCCAAGTCCTCTTTCTAGTGCAAACATGTCAGGTAAGGATCCTGCAAAATATCCTGTACATATATGTTTTTTTTATTTGAAATACTTAGGAGAAATTTTTACTCCCTGTATGCAGACTCCAGCAAGGTTCCAGTCTATCTAGACCTCGATGAACTTGACAGCTATCCTACTCCGGTCATGGTCAAGAAAGAGACCCCTGCTGCCACCAGCTCCAAGCCACTCCCAGCTCCTAAGACAAATCCGAGGACTCGTGCTTCCACAGCAAAAAAGAGGAAAGGTCCTGAGGCCAGTGCTCCAAGCCTAGAGGGGTTCTCCTACGATGAACTCAGCTTTTCTGACTCCTTAGAGCCAATGACATCCTTCCTCAACAAGGTAATGTCCTGCTTCATATCCTGCACATATATCCTGATAGGATATCCTGACAGGATATCCTGATTAATATATTCTGACTCATACCTGAATTTAATGTGCAGGGCCTCCAGCATTTGCTCCATCTGTACAACGATGCCTGTGGTACTGCTGCACTCAATGAAGCCAGGATCAAACAGCTTGAAAGCACCGTTGCCGACCTAGGTGCCATTGCTGAAGCAAAGACCCGGCACTACGAGGGCATGCTGAAGAAGGTCACCCAAGATGCTGAGCTCAAACTTGCCACCGTCCTAATGGATCACGAGCAGGCCATGGTTTCGTTTCGGGAAGGAATCAAAGCTTCTGCCATCGTCTCCTTGCTGCAAGCTCGCATCAAAATGGCCTATGAGGCCAAGGAGACAGGCCTTGTATGCCCATCCTGGCCGGTTGAATCCTGGGTGGCCAAGCTGAAGGAGCTTGGAGGCAACGCTGTGCCACTTCCTGCTGAAGCTGGTGAATCCTCAAAGTCGGCAGAAGTGGTGGACAAGGCTGGAGACAAGAAGGATGCTAGAGCGGATGCTGGGATGGATGCTGGTGAGGATGCTGCTCAGGATGCTGAAGCTGAGAAGGCAGAGAAGGTTGGAGAAGATGCCGCTGTGTGAGGGCATTCAGGTGGGCAATGATGGATATACGTGCCAAGGCCGGAGCCCACCTTTTTAAATTTGAATGTTGGTCTGTAATCCCCTAAACAATTTACTTTTCCTGCATCTGAACAATTTACATTTCCTGCATGCTTTTTGAACAATGCAACAGTTAGAGGTGGATGGGTCTCGGTTTGAGATGAAACCTTCAACTGTTGGGTAAATATGGTAAGGAACTATTAGTGCTCTTAGTGGATGGGCCTTGTTTTGAGGTGAAACTAAGAGCACATCTTTTGGTATGTTAATAATACAACTTCTCTTTTGACTTTATTATTGTTGTTATTAGTGCACAAATTTTACTTATGAAAACTATTTTGTTTGAACATTTTCGGGAATATTATGGGAACACATTCTGAAAATATCCTGACAAGTATTCTAATAGATATCCTGGTCAGGATATTGTCATATAACTTAGAAGACTTAAATCATTTGAAAAAAAAAATCATACCAAAGACTCTTAGAGAGTCAATTCCAATCTTCCACCTTAAGAATGTCCCCAGTGCATACTTACAAACTTGGATCCATCCTATGAATAGTATAATGTATGTCCCCTGTGTACGACACAGAAATGCAAATGTATTCACACTTTGTCTTGAATAAATTCCGAACACCCCGAGGCAAAACCCTTGATATCCCGGAATGAATCCTCAGCATACTGGGGATAAACCCATAATATCCTGGGGATAAACCCTGATATCCTGGGGATAAACCCTGATATTCATGCGCTACAGGCGAGAGTGTACAAACTCCAAACCTTAGAAAGGTGAAAACCTTTAAACCTTTAGAGAGTATGAAAATACCCTTTCGTGAGAGAGGGTGATCAATCCTCATATACCTTCAGGATCCAGGATATAGCCAACAGTAACGAAATTGTCAGCCACTTTTACATGAACTGGTCCCGCTACTTTGAACTATACCTAGATAACTTGCGCTCCAGGCGAGGTGTTTAAACCCAATTCGAAAGAAAGGTGAATACCTTTAAACCTTTGAAGGGATCAGGATCCCTTAAACGTGAGAGAGGGGGCCAATCCTCTAATCTTTCGAGTTATCCTGAGTGCATATCCTGGAGCTATATCCTGAAACATATGCTGCAAAACAACTGTAAACTAAGGTGGGTGTTAGCTTGGCTAACACCCATCCGATGCTTAAGTTAGTATTGGGTTCAAGATAATAAACAAATATATTTAAAAGATATAGAATACATACCATTCTGAGATAGAAATTAAATTCTATTCTTACTTGAAATAGAGTTTTAAGTGTATTGCATTCCAGGACCTCGGTAGCATATCCCCTTCCATATTCTTGAGTCGGTATGCTCCTTTCCCTGCTTCTGACTCAACCTCATATGGTCCTTCCCACTTTGGAGCTAGCTTGCCATCGGCAGGATTAGTGGTATTTTGAAAAGCCTTTCTTAGCACCCAATCACCAACTCGAAATCTCCTAGTCCTTATATTCTTGTTATATGCTCTGGATATTCTTTGTTGATATGCTGCCATCCTTAGCCTTGCTGCATCTCTTTTTTCATCTATAGTATCCAAATCTTGACATAAGGCTTTAGGATTCTGTTCAGGATCCTGTAAGATAGATCTTGCAGTAGGTATCGCCATTTCCGTTGGAATCACTGCTTCTGCTCCAAATACCAAGAAAATGGGGTTTGGCCGGTTGCATTCTTTACCGTTGTCCTATTAGCCCACAAAACAAAGGGTAATTCTTCTGCCCATCTTCCTTTTTTAGCTCCAAGTCTCTTTTTCAGGTTATTGACAATTATCTTGTTTGAGGATTCAGCTTGTCCATTTGCTTGAGGATGTACCGGAGTAGACGTGACCATTTTGATTCCCCAACTTTTGCAAAAGTCAGTAGTCCTCTTGCTTATAAACTGGGACCCATTATCACAAATGATTTCAGCTGGTACCCCAAACCTGGTCAGGATATTCCTCTTTATGAAGGATACTACTTCTTGGTCCCTAACTTGAACAAATGCTTCAGCTTCAACCCACTTAGAGAAATAATCCGTCATTGCTAGCATAAAGACTTTTCCTCCCGGAGCTTTTGGCAACTTCCCTACTATATCCATCCCCCATTTCATGAACGGCCAAGGGGACTTTACAGGATATAGTGGTTCAGCTGGTTGATGTAGTATGTTACTATGTCTTTGACATGCATCACACCTTCGAGCATATTCGGCAGCATCTTTCCTCATCGTTGGCCAATAATATCCTGTCCTTAATACTTTGGAGAACAATGATCTGCCCCCAGTATGGTTACCACAATCCCCTTCATGTATATCCTGAAGTACTTCTTTGGCTTCAGGATCCTCCAAGCACCTTAAATACGGTCCTGCAAGAGATTTCTTATATAAAACATTATTTATAATAGTGAATCGTGATACCTTCATCCTAAATGCCTTAGGATTTTCATCTCCGGGAATGTGTCCTTCCTTGAGATATCTCATGATTGGAGCCGTCCAGGATTTAGGATCCTTTTCAGGATACTCTGCTCCAGGATCCTGAATACCCGCTACTTCTTTATCCTGAGGATTCGTCGCAGGATTTGCTAAGGCATCTGCTTCAGCATTATCCTCCCTTGGTACCTGTTCAAGTGTAAAAACATCGAAATATCCTGCTAATTTTTTGAGAATATCGAGGTACTCGATTAATTTCTCACCCTTAACTGCATAGGATCCATTAAAATGGTTAGTAATTAGCAAGGAGTCAACATAAACTTGCAAATTCTTGATATTCATATTCTTAGCCAACTCTAATCCTGCAATTAAAGCCTCATATTCTGCTTCATTATTAGTAGCAGGAAATTCACACCTAATAGCCTGGGGTAGTATGTCCCCCTGTGGCGATTTTAGTAGTATTCCCAATCCTACTCCTCTTACATTAGATGCGCCATCAGTATATAATGTCCAGGATCCTGAGGATTCTCCTAACTGTTGGACTTCTAGGTCTACCTCATCCTGAATGTCGCTACTGAAATCAGCCACAAAGTCAGCTAAAGCCTGAGACTTTATGGCATTTCTAGGTTCATATACTAAATCATAAGCACTTAACTTCACTGACCACTTGGCCATCCTGCCTGACATCTCCGGTTTCCTAAGCACATTCTTGACAGGATAATTTGTTTTAACATGAATCCTATGTGTCTCAAAGTAATGTCTAAGCTTCGTTGATGCCATAACTAATGCTAGTATCAATTTTTCTAAATGAGATATATAGTTTCAGCATTTAACAAACTTTTACTAACATAATAAACAGGATATTGCTGACCTTCATGATCCTTTATAAGGACGGCACTTACAGCATTCCCTGATACTGCGAGGTATAGGGATAGTGGTTCACCATCTTCAGGCTTCATCAGTAGAGGTGCAGTTGAAAGATATTTCTTCAAATCCTGCAGGGCTGCTTCATGCTTCTCACCCCATTCGAATATCTTGTTCTTCTTCAGGATATCATAAAACTCTTTGCATTTCTCTGAGGATCTTGAAATAAATCTGTTTAATGCTGCCACTCGCCCCGTTAATCGTTGGACATCCTTCATGTTTGAGGGTGATTTAATATCCAAGATGGCTTTAATCTGCTCCGGGCTCGCCTCTATCCCTCTTTTGGTCACCATATATCCTCGAAATTTTCCTGCCCCCACTCCGAAATGACACTTAGCAGGATTTAGCTTCATGTTATATTGATCCAGGATATCGAATGCTCCTTTAATATCCTGGAGATGATCCTGAGCTTTCTTTGATTTTACCACCATATCGTCAATGTATACTTCCATGGTGTCCCCCAGCTTGTCTTTGAACATCATGTTTACCAATCTTTGGTATGTTGCACCTGCATTTTTCAAACCAAAAGGCATAGCTGTATAACAATAAATACCTGTTGGTGTCATGAAGGCAGTATCCTCCTGATCAGAAGGCTCCATTTGAATCTGCTGAAATCCTGAGGATGCATCCATAAAGGTCAACATTTCATGCCCGGCAGTAGCATCCACCATCGCATCAATGTGAGGAAGAGGAAATGGGTCTTTAGGACAAGCCTTATTCAAGTCTGTGTAGTCTACACAGACTCTCCATTTCCCATTTTTCTTCTGTACCACGACTACGTTTGCTAGCCATCTTGGAAACTTTACTTCTCTGATCATCCTGGACTTCAACAATCTTTCAACTTCCTCTTGGATAATCGCATTCCGCTCAGGAGAAAATTTTCTTCTTTTTTGCTGAACAGGCTTGAATGATCTGTCGATTCCAAGCTTGTGAGTGATAATGTCTTTGGATATGCCTGTCATATCCTCATGCTTCCATGCAAACGTTGACATCCTGCATTTCAAAAATTTAGTTAACTGCTCTTCAATATCCTGAGGGATATTGGTTCCTACGAGCACCGAGATATCAGGATTATCCTGATCCAGGATAATTTTCTTCACATCCTGCTCCGAATCCTCCACGATATCCTGGTTGAGGATTGGTTGAGGATTTCATCGAGGATGAGTAGCATTCTTTCGCCTCCTGCTAATCGCTTTCAACCATGACAACTCCCCAAGGGGTAGGGATCTTGATGCATTGGTGATATGTTGATGGCACAGCCTTCATATCGTGAATCCATGGTCTTCCCAGTATGATGTTATAGCAGGATAGAGAATCCATCACACAGAAACGTTGTATCGAGTTGACACCTTCAACATATACTGGTAACTTTATCTCTCCCACTGTGTTCCTAGCCTCTCCACTGAACCCAACAAGCACGGTGGACTTTGAAGTGATATCCATCGGAGATACATTCATTCTCTTCAGAGTTTCTAGTTGGATTATGTTGACGGAGCTGCCATTATCAACCAGTATCCTGCGTACAAAATGGTTAGCCACATATAACATTATTACCAGAGCATCATGATGTGGATCCTGGACAATATCCCTGTCATCAGCATCAAATGTGATCACTTTGTCAGCTGTGAGGGTAGTCATCCTGACAGGTTTGTCTCCCCTTTCGGCCTTAGCTTCTCTTGTATGTCTCTTTGCCGCCGAATACGAAGTCCCACAAATGTCGGATCCTCCCGAAATAAAGTTGATTATCTTGGCATCTGCGGGAGGTGACGCTGCTCGCTCAGGATCCTTCTCAGTATCCTGACCCTTATTCTTCTTCCTTCCTAAGAGATCTTTCAGATATCCCTTGCTTAGAAGATAGCTTATTTCTTTCCTTAGAGCAATGCAATCCTCAGTTACATGTCCGAAATCCTCATGGTAGGCACACCATTTTGACTTATCTTTCCAATCGGCTTTTTGTTGATTCTTTGGAGGCCACCTAGCCTTGTCTCCTAAACCCTGCATGGCATACATTAATTCAGGAATGTTAACAAAAAAGCAATATTCAGATAATTCAGGATATTCTTCAGGATCCTCGTCTTCGATAGCATTCACTTTCTTGTTTTCATTTCTACCATATGGCTTAGGGCGATATGGCTTAAATGAGGATTCTGACTTCCTGTTAGTTGACTCCTAGGTGTTGGATGAGTTCATCCTCTCTTGCATCTTTCTGTCATCCTCCAATCGAATATATCTTAGGGCCCTGTTTCGAGCTTCATCCAAGTTCCTGCATGGGTTCATTACAAGGTCTTGGTAGAATTGAGAATCCTTTTGTAGCCCCATCTTGAAAGCTTGCACAGCTGTTGCAACGTCAAGATGCGGAATGTCTAAGGATTCCCGACTGAACTTGTTCACATAATCCCTTAGGGATTCTTGAGGCCCTTGTGTTATCCTGTAGAGGTCACTTGTTAGTTTTTCAAAGCTTCTACTACAAGAAAACTGACTATTAAATAAATTCACTAGGTGAGCAAATGATTTAATCGAATGAGGAGGGACATTTAGGAGCCATTTCAAGGCCGATCCTGTTAAGGTAGAACCAAAACCCTTGCACAAGCATGCTTCCTTGAGCTCCGGAGGGATAGGGTTAATCTCCATCCTTTCCCTATACTGAGCAATATGCTCTTCAGGATCCGTAGTTCCATCATAAAGCTTCATGTTGGGGGTTTGAAATCTCTTTGGAATCTCAGCATCACAGATAGGATATGCAAAGCGAGATATCCTGTGGCTGTCTTGGGACACTTCCGGGATTGGCTGGACCACTCCAGGTACACTGGATATCATGTCTTTCAACTTCTGAAGCTCCCTAGTAAATGCTGATGTTACACCTGTATCCTGCAAAGATCCACTATTGTTAGCAACATGAGTATTATTATTATTTGATATGTTACCCGTAGGAGGATTCTGCACATATCCTGAAGCATATCTTGAGCTCCTCATGGTTGACATCCTGATTGAGGAGAGTATTTCAGGAGTATGATTCTGAGGAAGGCTGGGCACACTATTCCCCCTATTATCCTCAGTGTACACGGCCGAACTGAAGTTCAAGGTTCTGGGTTGTAGTGGAGTGATGACATCTCCAGCAGATCTGCTCGAGCCAGACTTCAGGAGTTATATTTCCCTTAACAGCATTTGGTTTGTTTCCTGCTGCTGCCTCATTTGTTCCTGCACACTTCCAAATAAGGTTAGAATTTCATCATTAGAGGCTAAAACGGGAGCAGATCCCTGAACACTGCGGGTAGGGATAATATCCTGAGGTTGTGAAGAGGCTGGCATCCTTGGAGGAGGTGGTGGAAGCACCGAACCAGTAGTAGCAGAAGTTGTAGCAGACACAGTGGAGGAGCTCATGTTTGATCTTGAGGCCATTGTAAACAATGTGGCAAAAAGTTTTGAAAACAGAAAACCGATTAGCGATTTCACAAAAAATTTTAGTAAAGAGAGCACCACTTGCCCCACGGTGGGCGCCAAATTGTTTTGGTCAAAAATTACCGAAGCAATTTAGTGATCAAATTAGTTAAGTGAGGTAGTGTGCTAAAAAGTGTGTTGAAAATATGATGGTTAAGTTGTTTGGAAAAACAATATTCAGGATACGGCTCAGGATATTGAGCTGTATCTACGATCAAACAATGAGCAAAAAGTAAAGGAGGTGACACGAGATATACGAGGAAAGCCCTTGATCAATCTAGATCGCCGGCATAAAACCTCGGGAGCTGACAATCGCAGCTGCCTTGTTCTTCTTATTGCTATAAACTTCAGGATACAGTGCAGGATATTGACCAGATCGCTAAGTGTTACAATGCTTTTGTGCGAAAGTGAAAATTGCTAGAGAGCGAGTGTAAGAGTGTAGTGAGTGTTCCTGTGATGTCCTATTCAATCTGGTATACCCACCTATTTATAGTAACAAGTTACAAACGGAAATTCCTATAAATATGGGATGCTCCGAATATTCCATTGGGAACGTTGTAGACCGAGTAATGCGGCTTCAACGTCCTTATTTGAACGACTTGGACCGAGTCTTCCGCGGAATGAGTCCTTGTGAACGTTGCTAGCTTCTAACCCACGTACCTGCACATAATCCGTTAGTGATCCTGAGGATACCATTCAGGATGTTACCAATATCCTGAATCAGCATCTCGGATGTGAACAGATATCATATAACCAAGATATAATCTAAGATATTTCTCAGGATATAGGCTCAGAATTTCGCCCATAACAATAATAATGGCACAAAAGGCCAAATCACATGGACATATACAAATTTTTAAATCAAGATCTTATAGGATCGAGGTACTAAGGCTTGAATCATAGTTCATTACCTTTTATTGACAGGGAGTCGTAGACTACAACTGTCTTTTGTCTTATATGACAATGATTATGGCCCGAAGGCATTACATCGCAAATGGATGTTTAAAATAATAAAGAAGGATTTTGAATAATCCAATGTAAGGATGACACGTGTGATTTTACGAATCACGTTAGCCAGGAATGTTAACATGTTTTCAGATGTTAATAAGGATTTGAATCTTTTTAGACAGGTTTTACCATCATGGCCGAGTCTTATAATGACACGTAGGCTAGGTTATACCTTTTAAGATTCTTATTTAATATTAAATAGGCAGATTATTTAAAAAAAAAAAATGATATATTTTGGATTTATTTATTTATTCCTTACATATTACATTTATGCATTTAATGACAAATAAAAATTTAAATGATAACATGCCACTAAAGTTTAACAAGAGTACAGACAGCCCTAAACGGGACTTTATCTGAAATAACTTACCCACACAGGGGCTAAACAGAAAAGACATGCCCACGCAGGGGCTAACAGGAAATACAAGTCCTCGCAAGGACTGATTAAACATTAAAGAAATACAAATAAACAAATAAAGGATTTAATGATCCTTTTTGCTCTTCCCCTTGATTAAGCTCGCCAGACCCTTGAAAATTCCTCGGTTTTGCCTACGCTCTTCCCGAACCTCCTGCTCCACCTGACTCAACCTTTGAAGAATCTCCTGATGCTGCGGTGGCGATATCAGTGGCGGCTGCAGGGGCTGCTGAAACTGCGGAGGTTGAGGAGGTGGCGGGTATTGGTACCCATAAGGTGGGTACCCAGTCTGATATGGGACTCCATAGGGTCCTTCGGGATGAAAAGCTGTTGGTGCATGTTATATGACAACAGCTTTGGATTGGTCTTTGGATATTAAACAGAAGATTGGATCATGAAGACTTAAAGAAAAACGAGCTCTATGAAGCCCAATCAGTCCAAGTTTATATTATGTCTATTAGGCCCAAGTTTATGTAACATATGTAATATGGGCAAAGCCCAATTCGTGTATGGTAGGTTGTAGTATATAAACAACCTCTTGCTACATGTTTAGGGTTAGACACTTGAAAGAACTTGATAGACACTAGAGACACTTTAGACAACTTGAGAGAGCATTCAAGTGTGAGAGCTTAAGAACAAAACAGAAATCGGCTGTTTAGGTTCTTGTAGATCTTAGTGATTGTAAAACACTTCTAAGGGTTTGATAATCACAGAAGATCAGTTTGGAAGTTTGTGTGTTTGTGTGTTCGAGTTCTTGTTCTTCTACATATTCTTGATTCTGTGTTCGAAGATCAATCAAGGGGATTCCGCACCCTTGATAGATTAACAGTCTTGTTAAGATCCAACGGGATTAGGGGACCTACAAAAGCATTGTAGTTTGCCGCTACCAGGTAAGGGTCAGCCTCGGCGTAGTTGTAGTTAGTATGGGCCGGCTGCTCGAAAGGATTGTACGCCGCTGCACTGGCGTATGCAGGAATTGGGTTGTTATAGCCCACTGGTGGCGGTGCGACTGGCACAGACTCCACCTCAGAAACAGGGTTCGAAGGCCCACCCATTTGTGGGTCTTCGTATAGTGGCGGGTAATGGCTGCCACTTGAATGTTGAGGGGTGCTGATACGAACTCCCCCTCGCACGGACATCCGTGCGGTTGTTCTCCTACGCCTCGGTGGCTCCGGAGGCTGTTGCTGCACTGGTGGTGGTGGCGGAGTAACCGCTACAAAGCGCGAATCCTCCGAGGGATCCTGCTGCTGCTGCAGTGATGAGTGGTAACTGGGAGTAAACACCCAGTCGTGTTGGGCAAATCTTGCCTCGTAGCTGTCGGGACCACTATAAGGTGATCCAAGAAAGGGTGACCCCTCCGAAATCTCGATGGGGTGAGTAGGCGTTCCGGTTGGCGGTTGGGCAGGTTCCGGATCTTCGTCCATATCCATGGAGAAATGGTCCTCCGGTCCCAACGGGTTATAACCCATTGGTTCTTCAATTAGGTTGGCCGGGTTGAACCGGCTTTGGAAGTATGGTGTTGGGTCATTGAAGGGTGAGTTGTGGCTTTGCAGGGGTATGAAAGAATGGTGTGAGTTGTGGGGCTCGTTCTCCGACTGAGGCCCGTAAGAGTTTAGGTAAGAAGGTGAGGAGCTCAGCGAGACTGAACGCCTCGCGGGTTCTAAAGAGGTCCTCCAGTTTTCCTGAGGACTTTTGCTTAAGGAATCTGATGGGGTTTGCCGGTGTGATGGCTCGGCCTCGTGATCGTTGGGGGCAACGAGTGGCCCCTTGCCTCTACCTCTTCCTCGCTCTCTTGGTGGCATTCTTTTTGAACCTGTCAAAACAAACAAAGGACACAACAAAAGAAACAATAAAGGACAAAATTAAAATAAAACAAATTTGGATTAGTCCTAAGTTCTTTGTCTAGACTCAGAAGTCGAGGAATGTGCAAACTGTGTCGTTGAGATTAAACGCAAAAGGCTAGTGTTTAATTC
This sequence comes from Helianthus tuberosus, assembly GCA_030545235.1. Classification (NCBI taxonomy): domain Eukaryota; kingdom Viridiplantae; phylum Streptophyta; class Magnoliopsida; order Asterales; family Asteraceae; genus Helianthus; species Helianthus tuberosus. The sequence continues at coordinate 28,073,306 of CM060386.1, read as the reverse complement.
ACTCAACGTTGGCTCTGATACCAACCTGTCACACCCCGAATTTCCACATATTACCGGTGGGCCCGGTGGGGAGTATCGTGACGTAGTTGATATCATAGACAATTTATATTATCTCAGATTAATACACAGCGGAAGTCGAAAGATAAAATCATTACAAAACGAATAAAAAGTAATATCAAGTGTATTACAAAACGGTTGTAAGGATCCACAGGCAGATCAAAGTTCAAAAGTTTATTGTTCAACAGATTTAACTTCTAAGCTTGCAAGACTCTTTATTGAAGCTAGGAGTAGCCAGCCTATTCCGTGTAGTACCTGCACTTAGCCTTTTTGGAAAATACGTCAGTTTACACTGGTAAATACAATTAACCGACTAATTTTGAAAATGTTTAAGAAAATTGATTTGAATGCACAAGGCACAAAATAATCTTTTATAACTTGGGATAATTATTTATATATAAACTTGTAAAAGAATTACAAGTTCGTTATACGTTCAGTAGCCCGGGCTGAATACCGGGTTAAAGATTAATAGACACACCACATGATATAATCCCGCGGCGAGTTTATTCTCAATTCCGTCGGTTATACCTTTATATATATATATATATGCACTGGCAGGTGTATGCCTACACCCCGTGCTTAGGTCGTGGCCATTTCAATGAATGATGCCAAGGATATCCGGGACATGGTCATTAACCCCTCGAAGGCTTTAAGCAAACAAAACAGATTAAACGGGTCATCTCAATAAATTAACCTTCATATGATTAACAATTCAATGCCCGACCAAGCGGTATTTTATATACCGTACCCCAAGCCCGTATAAGGGAAAATAAGTTAAAAGTATTTACCTGAGCAAATTTATACAATTTGTCCCAGCCGTTTACAACCAAGCAAGTACAGGTAGCTTTTACTGGGCTCCTAAATCTAGAATGAAGGTTTTAATAACCTATTAGATTCCTAACGGGTCTTAATTAAGCCTATGCTTAGACCGGTTAGTTTTAAAGGAAGATATACGGTTCAAAACGCACGATTAGGCGATGACCGAAATAGAGTGTGGTTTAGACCCGACAAGTTTGTATACTTGTATAATATGGGTAAACTAAACACATTCTGGATTTTGAGATATAAATGATAAGGTTTGACCCGTTTCGGCTAATTTATGCAAACTAATTACATAAACTGCACCGAACGCGAATAATGCGTTACGGGCAACCAAATGAGTCATGAACAGGTTTCCTAAGTTAATATCCTTAAATATGTTGTGATATCAGTAAGATACCTTCCATAATGCCCAAAATGGATTTAAACTCAAATTATGCCCCGTAGGGGTATTTTGGTCATTTTAAAGGTTATAAAAGAGTTTAAATACTAATCTGAGTTTCAGGTCTGATATAATCAGTAAAAATATTTATTTTTATATGTCATAATAGTAGGGTATTGCATATATGTGAAATTTACCTTTTATAACTAAACTATGCACCGTAGGGGCACTTTGGTAATTTCACATAAGATTTAAAGGTCAAAATTAGAATTCTGAGTTCAAAACTTTTGCTTACTGTTTAATTATAAAATTTTACTTAAAACATCAGTAGGTAACAAGTTTCATATGCCAAAAATAGTTTTAACTCATACTATGCGCTTAAAACGCGTAAAAGTCGGTTTTAAGCGATTTTTGGGTTTAAATAGGAAATCTGAGTTTTTGATCAGTTTATAAAGTTCAAAATATTTTATTTATCATATAAAATCAGTAACAAAAAGTTTGGTATCAAAATATTATGTAAAACTCATTTTATTCAAGAAAATGGTAAAACCGACAATTACCGAATTATAGCAAGAACCCTATGTTATGCTCGGCTTAAAAATAAATAAAAATCTTCAAAAATCCCAAAATATTATATTACATCAGTGGGTAAAAAGTTTGGTGTCAAAATTTGGGTTTAGATAGGCTTTATGCTAATTACGCCGTTTAATTAATAAAAAGCTTCTTAATTACGATATTGAGCATAACTCCTAATCTAGACCTCAAACTGATGTCAAATTTTTAGGACAAGTTTATAAATCAGTGACAAAGGTTTTTGTCCTCTCACATTTTCAAAAATCTCGTTTTAAGGTCAAAAGGGCATTGCGGTCAACATTTAGGCATATAACGGAAACATGCACATGAATCGAATAACTAATGAACCAAGTTGTATAACCTCAGAGGGTTACACTAACCTATAACCTGGTCCTATTAGAGCTCTAAGGCATTTCTAAAATATGCTACATTGGGTCAGAACTGAAAGTCAAAGCAAAAGTCCACTTTTGCGACTTTCGGTTCCGAACCGAGCTTAAACTGAAAATTGTCGGGTTGAACATGTTTAGACATGTTCTTACATTAATTACCAAGTTATATGAGTGATAAAACAGGTTGCATGGCTTCTACATTGTTAATTATGTGTTTATTTGAAAAATTGCTTTCTGTTGACTTTTTATAATTAACTTTGACCCGACAATTGACCTAGCTAGAGTGGGAATCAGAGGGTGCCCTTTTAAGGGTTTATTACCCATATAATTACCAACTCAAAGCTACTTTTAATTCGAGAATTGACTGGACAAATTGTGATTAATTACTAAGTCAAACCTTAATTACGACGGTTTGACTTTGGGCCATAAAACTAAGTAAAACTGAATTAATAGAGGTTAAGGACACTTACTGAAGTTCTATGCACGACTAATGATCTCTAGGAAGTGGCCTTGAGCTCCAGGAATCTCCAGAATTTGAGTTATGAAAGTTTTCAAAGTGCAAGTTCAATGTTGCAACTTAGAATTTCTTATATAGGGGATTAAATGCAACAAGATGGTGCCAAACAAGTCTACAACTGATGTTAGATCACCCCCAAGTGTCCCTATGCATGTAAAACTACTGTCCACGCTCCTAGAATCCAAAAACCATGCATATAAGTCGGTTAACAAGCTGAAACAGACACATGTGCAATGTTTCTGTCGCTGGCAGGTTGAGGCGGCCCTCGTAAGTGACCACATGGGTCTTACGCGGCCGGTATGAGGCCCGGGTCAGGTTAAAAATGTTTTAGAAATTGCACTTTAGGTCCCTGGTCCTTTTTAAAGTGGTTTTAACTTCGTTTATTGCACTTTTGACCCTCTAAATTGACCTTTAAGGGCTCAAAGACATAACCAAACTTTGTTAAGTCCTTGGTTAGTTTTATGAGCACCCGAAAAGCCTTAAATTTCAACGTTGACGCTTTTAACTCCTTAAATACGAATGTTAGCATAACTTTCTCGTACGATAACGAAACCTTGTGAAATTTTTATCACTTATTCTAGTGAGCATAATTAATCGTTACAAAGCTTTGGGTTCGCTAAAAGGTCACTCAGAGGTATAAATTAAACATGTTGACACTTTTAATCCTTGCGGTTTGTAAACTCTCACTTTCTTTTACAAACGGCTTCATACGCTTCATAATTCATTCGTTTAAGGGTATAAACATCGTGTAGGATCGTTGAAAGGTATATTTATCCAATGTTGACACTTTGAATCCTTTTATACACGTACATTCTTCGTTTGTCAACTTTTGTCCCTCATAAGTAATCTATCACACGTTTAAAGTTCATGACACGTGTCTTCATTATATTGGTCGTGATTTTACGAGGTGTTACAATAACACTTGGCAATCATCCATGACTTTCCAAAAACTATATATAGATGGGTTCTTCAACCATTTCATTTACACTTTCTTATTCTATTCTACTTCCTGGAGGTTCCTGACCTTAAGGAAGCTCATCTTTAGTAGAAAAGATTGCTAGGACCCTTTGTAAGTGTCTTTAGCCACTAGTTTTCGTTTTATAGGCTTTTAAGCCAAAAGTCAAGTGTTATCGTAATAACGCTTTGACTTTTAGTAAGACCTTAAAAGGTCAAGCCATTGTTCGCAACGAACATGGCTACGTGATCGTAATTAGGTAGGTGTTAATCCTTCAAGAGGGCACCTCATAAGAATCACGTTTGCTTGGTCAATTGACGAGTTAAAGTAATATTAATTTAAAAAGTCAACGGGTCAGTTTTTAAAATAATTACGATCTGAGTTTAAGAGTGTTCTAAAATATGTTTTATCACTTAAATAACTTGGTAATAATTATTAGAACATATGTAAACATGTTCGGCTCGTCAATTTTCGTTTTAGGGTCGGTTCGCAACCGAAAGTCGCGTAGTTTGACTTCTACGTTGACTTTTGGTTATAAACCAAATTAGACTAGTATGCTACTGATTTTAGGTTTCGTTATGATCATAATATAATGTATATAATCCCCTAAGGTTATATTACACAATCGGACTAGGAATCTGAGTTTTATGCAAGTTTCCGTATTTATGCCATACTTTGACCTTTATGCCCTTCTTAGCAAAAATGAGGTTTTAGACACAAATAAGCTTGCAAATGATTTAAGTACTGATATGTTAACATGTTTAACATATTTTGATTTCTATAATCTGGTCATAAACTGAGTTTACGCATATGATCGTAAACTATGCTTTTAAAAGGACTAAAATGCCCTTTTTCATCTAAAATGAGTTTTAAACATAATTTCTTGGCAAAACTCATTATGTACTGATATGATATCATATTTGGGATTTATTGGGATGCTAGGTCAGATTGTAAACTGAGTTAAACTTCAATTTCGTATACAATGCCGATAAATGACGATAATGCCCTTATGGCGCATAAAACAAGTTTTAAGCATGATATGCAAACCAAACCTTTTCCTTACTGATTTGTTATGACAAATAAATATTTTAACTATTCAAAGCTGGTCATAAGATCAGATTTCATAAATCTTCACATAAATCGTCATTTAACGACATTAACGCCGTTTAGGCGCGTAGTATGGTTTTAAACCATATTTATGAACCAAGACTTGTTACCTACTGATTTTATATGCCATTTTAAATGTTTTTACAGTAGGTATAAGTCATGAACTCAGAATCCCAAATAAGTTCTCAAAACTATGTGTGAAATGACCAAAATGCCCCTACGGCGCATAGTTTGGTCTTAAAGCATAAACCACACATATATTTGACATCTTACTGATATGATATCATAATTTAAACATTTTTACAACATGTTTATGACCATGACAGCAATTTACTCGCAAGCTCTTCTTATAAGTTGTAAAATTACCAAAATGCCCTTATGAGGCATAGTTTGATTTTAAATACCTAACGGGCATACAAGTTGATATCCTATTGATATTATAACTTTTTTAAAGTTTATTGGCATATGGAACTTGTTCATGACTCATCCGGTTGCCCGTTATCGCCTATACGCGTACGGTTAGACTTACGTAACTAGTTTACATAAGTTTACCGGAAAGGGTTTAACCTTATCGTTTTGATCCCAAAATCTAGAATGTACTTTGTTTACCCACATTATACAAGTCCTAGTACTTGTTGGGTTTAAATCACATTCCATTTAGTATACGCTTAATCTAGCGAACCTATTCTTAAGTATCGGGTCATATCTAAAGGATCTACCTTTGGCCCGTATACATTCTAACAGATAATAAATCTGTTCATTCCAGACTATAGTACCCCTAGATAATCGGACTTGGGTCAATATACTTAGACTTGCGGCTTTATGCCAAATATAATCTTATTAATTGGAAGCTAGCAAAAAGGTAAATACTCTTAACTTATTTTAGTGTAAACTTGGGATGGCAAATATGTCTCTTGGGACCGTTATTACACAAGTAAGTCGCATATGATTGCGCAAAAGTGTATGAATACGGTTTTATTTCGTTTACTTGATAATTACTGTTATTGGGGGTTATTGATACCATGTCCGGAGAACCCAATGGGTTAATCAAGCATATAATCTCGTAACAAGAAATATCCCAAGATATATTTAAACGATTACCTACGGGTTATCTATATGTATAAAACTCTTTTTGAAAAACTATTTTTCCAAAGAGTCAGTTAAAATGTATTTACCAGCTTTGGCTGACGTATTTTCAAAAGACTGAACAGCAGGTACCGAACTTATTCTAGGCTGAGAATATGGGTCGGCTAGAATGAAGGCCAAGGAATTTGCACTCCTGATGCTTAAGGCCTATGATGTCTAAAGCTCTGTTTATTTGGATCCTGCATGTAGGCTTGTATCGAACGCTTATAATACTTTTATACATTCAAGCTTTAATTTAATAATTTAAATCAAATACTTCCGCTGCATATTATTATATTGTGATAACTGTTATCCAGCCTTCACGTGTGTACCCATCCGGGCCCATCGGAAATCGGGGTGTGACAACACGGGGGCGTGGTCAGGGGTCTGCAGAAATGGACAAAGCTGTAGAAGCTTCTATGCCCACCACGGAGGCGTGCCCAGCTCAGCACGGGGCGTGGTCAACGCTAAGATTCGCAGAATCTTGCAAATCTTGGTAGTACAGATACGCGTCTACACACGGGGCCGTGCCCAGCGAACACGGGGCCGTGTGGAGCCTAATGCAGACAATTGCAATTAATGAAGGAAGAGAAAAGGGTTGGCCACGGGGGCGTGTCCAGGGGCCACGGGGGCGTGTCCAGCGGACACGGGGTCGTGGTCGGGCTTCTGTTCAGGCTATAAATAGGGACGCTTGGCTCACTTCAAAGGCATCCATTGGCAAACCACCTCTCTCCCACTTTGCCACCACTCCACCATCACTACAACACCCACATCCACCACCATCATCCATCATCCACCTTAGAGTGTGTGTTGTAGTCTCGGGATCCAAGATTGATCGTAAGAGTTCTTGTCAATAAAAGGCCATGTTTTGCTAAGTCTCTTACATCACTTGGTGAAGACAAGTCTTTAGTGTATTACTTTTGATTTTTAATCTTTTCACACTTTTTTATTTGGTTTTGTATTAATGACTTTAATAACTAGTTTCTTATGTTGAAGGTGAAACTTCTTTATCATTTGTCCGTGGTGTCTTGGCATTACTTTACTGTCTATATAAAGCAAAAGATTTTCACCATTGTTCAGTGTATAGATCCTGTAAGGATGATGTGTGCAAAATGCAACATATAAATTACATCAATTGTGGCATAAAACTAACCCTTTTTTTAGTACAAATGTTGGAAAAAGTGTGCTTTTGTCTTCCTTTTGTATTTTCAGGATTAAATGAGCTCAAATTAACAAAAGAAGCAAAAAGACAGCAAAATCTAACATAAATACAAGAAAAGGGACAAACGTGACATGCCCGACCCCACGACAGCATCTTCCCAAGCAAAACAAGAAGACAGAAGACTGAACACGCCCCGTGCTCAACCAGCACGGGGGCGTGCCCAAGTGTCAGCAGAAAAGACAAAGTGGTAGAAGCTTCTATTGCCCACCACGGGGCCGTGCTCAGCGGGCACGGGGCCGTGGTCAACTATAAGATTCGCAGAATCTAGGCAAATCTTCATAGTACAGATATGCTTCTGCACACGGGGTCGTGCTCAGCGGACACGAGGGCGTGGTCAACTAATAAAGACAAGCTGCAATAAATGAAGAAAGAGAAGGATGTGGACACGGGGCCGTGCCCACTGGACACGGGGCCGTGCCCGAGCTTCTGTTCAGCCTATAAATAGGAGTGCTTGGCTCAAGCTCAAACCATCCCTTGGCACACCACCTCTCTCACACTTCACCCACCACCCACCACCACCATAACACCGTCATCCACCACCATCATCCATTGTCCATCATAGAGTGTGTGAGTCGTCTCGGGATCCAAGATTGATCGTAAGAGTTCTTGACAATCAAGGCCATGTTTGCCTAAGTCTCTTACATCACTTGGTGAAGACAAAGTGTCTAGTGTAATACTTTTTATTTTTAATCTTTTCGCACTTTTTAATTGGTTATGTATTAATGACTTTAATAACTAGTTTCTTATGTTGAAGGTGATTCTTCTTTATCATTTGTCCGTGGTGTCTTGGCATTATTTTACTGTCTATATAAAATAAAAGATTTTCACCATTCATATCTCCACGGTCTATATGGAGGTATGTTGGCTACCTGGTCGGGGGTTAAGAGAACGGTTTGGTAAGAGTCTTGCCGTTGTTCAGCGTTTAGAGATCCTGCAAGGGACCTGGGTCAAATTTAGTAGGACCTCCTTCAATACTTAACGGTATTGGATGGCGGGGGTCCAAACTCTTTGATCCCCTTATAAGTTAACTACTATTAATACTATAAACCGGCTACTTAGGACTGTATCCTTGCTGACTCAGACTACTTAGTCGAGGGTAACGTCACCTCCAAAAGAGGGGCCTACCATAATTTGCATTATAACTTAATTTATTATCTTTCAATAATCCGACCCTTTAGGATTGTATCCTTGCTGACTCAAACTACTGGGTTGAGGGTAACGTCACCTTCAAAAGAGGGGCCTACTACAATAACTAATATAATCTCTTAAATAAGTGCAAAAGTAAGGAAATAATTAAAGGTTACACTAAACACGAGTCGGAACCAAGTGATTCATCTTGTCTATCTGTTTTATTTTTATTTTTTTATTTTTTTTCAGCATTTTAGTTAATTTTCTTAGTTTAAAACATTTTTCTAACTTTTTGATTTGATTAGACGTTGAGGATAAACCGGTACTAAAAGCTGTTGTGTCCTTGGACGACCTCGGTATCTTACCAACACTATACTACGCTCACGATGGGTGCACTTGCCCATATGTGTGTTTAGTGTTAGTAAATATCGTGTTTTTATAAATTTAAAACTTGGCTAAAGAAAGTGTAAAAGGGCTTAAAATATACTTAAATCTATATACACACTTCACACGCATCAAGTTTTTGGCGCCGCTGCCGGGGACACAAGGATTTTAAGAAAGCTTAAAATCGACGGCCTAATCAGTTTTTCAAAACTTTTTTAAGAAGAGCACGAAGTTGAGGGATCCGCTCTACCGATACATCCATAGGCTCCTCGGCTTCTCTCTTAGTCAAAGGCATGATAGCGGCGGCGTCGTTGGGTTAAGAGATCTTGTTGTCCTCCACTGTATCCATAACCGTAGGCACCTCGATGTTCCTTTCCTCATGCTCCGAAACATGCATCCGAACCGCCTTGCTTCTGCACCAATGATGTGCGGTAAAGTGTTATATATATTAGGTGTATATTTTAAGCCCTTTTTTAACATTTATTTTTAGCCAAGTTTTAAATTTATAAAACACGATATTTCACTAACACTAAACACACATATGGGCAAGTGCACCCATCGTTGAGCGTAGTATAGTGTTGGTAAGATACCGAGGTCGTCCAAGGACACAAGAGCTTTTAGTACCGGTTTATCCTCAACGTCTAATCAAAATAAAAAGTTTAGAAAAAGGTTTTAAACTAAAAAATAAAACTAACTAAAATGCTGAAAATAAAATAAAAATAAAAACAGATAGACAAGATGAATCACTTGGTTACGACTCGTATCTAGTATAACCTTTGATTATTTCCGCACTTTTGCACATAATTAAGAGATTATCTTAGTTATTGTAGTAGGCCCCTCTTTTGAAGGTGACGTTACCCTCACCCCAGTAGTTTGAGTCAGCAAGGATACAATCCTAAAAGGGTGGATTATTGGAAGATAATGAATTAAGTTATTAATGCAATATTATGGTAGGCCCCGCTTTTGGCGGTGACGTTACCCTCGACTAAGTAGTCTGAGTCAGCAGGGATACAGTCCTAAATAGCCGGGTTATAGTATTAATAGTAGTTAACTTATGAGGGGATCAAAGAGTTTGGACCCCCGCCATCCAATACCGTGAAGTATTGAAGGAGGTCCTACTAAATTTGACCCAGGTCCATTGCAGGACCTCTAAACGCTGAACAATGGCAAGACCTTTACCAAACCGTTCCCTTAACCCCCGACCAGGTAGCCAACATACCTCCATATAGACCGTGGAGATATGAATGGTGAAAATCCTTTATTTTATATAGACAGTAAAATAATGCCAAGACACCACGGACAAACGATAAGGAAAGATCACCTTCAACATAAGTAACTAGTTATTAAAGTCATTAATACAAAACCAAATAAAAAGTGCAAAAGATTAGAAATAAAAAGTATTATACTAGACACTTTGTCTTCACCAAGTGATGTAAGAGACTTAGGCAAACATGGCCTTGATTGTCAAGAACTCTTACGATCAATCTTGGATCCCGAGACGACTCACACACTCTACGATGGACAATGGATGATGGTGGTGGATGATGGTGTTGTGATGGTGGTGGGTGGTGGATGAAGTGTGAGAGAGGTGGTGTGCCAAGGGATGAGTTGAAATGAATCCAAGCACTCCTATTTATAGGCTGAACAGAGAGCTAGGCACGGCCCCGTGTCCGCTGAACACGGCCCCGTGCCCGTCTGACACTCTCTCTCCTCATTAATTGTAATTCGCAATTACAATTAATGCGCCTGCAGTACTTTCGCCACGCCCCCGTGTTCGCTGGGCACGGCCCCGTGGTGGGCAATAGAAGCTTCTATAGATTTGTCTTTTCTACTGCTTCTTGGGCACGACCCGTGTTCAGTCTTCTGCCTTCTTTATTTTGCTTGGGAAGATGCCGTTGAGGGGTCGGGCAGTCCACTAATGTTCCTTTCCTTGTATTTATGTTGGAATTAGCTATCTTTTTGCTTCTTTTGTGTTTTTGAGCTCATTTAATCCTGAAAATACAAAAGGAAGACAAAAACACTCTTTTTCCAATATTAGTACTTAAAAAGGGTTAGTTTTATGCCTCATTTGATGTAATTTATATGTTGCATTTTACACATATCAAATACCCCCACACTTGAACTTTTGCTTGTCCTCAAGCAAAACTCTTTAATATGTGGCTTACACTCCCAAATGGAATAGGTAGAAGAGAAGGTTTTAGGCTTGTCGTAGAGTGTCGGGATATCCAAGATCTTTTTGGGTTTTATTTTTTTCTATTTACAATCCTATTCGTAATGATTTATTTAGAACTTTTCATAGGAGAAATTACTTATTTGGGCATAACATGCCTTTTTTTTTTAAATTCCATTTATATACAAGTTCACATACCTCACGGGAGAAATCACTCACACTCGGCCGAAGGTGTATTTTTAGTGAATCACTCGAGAGCGGCATGAAACTTATTCCTACCATAAGCTTGCCAAGCGATCAATCCTCCTCCTTTTTAACTTTTATACCTTTGTAAATATCAAGAGGACTTTGTGGGTTAAGGGTTAGGCTTGGGTTAAAGGTAGGTGGTTGGGTTAGTGGTTAGTAGAAAAAGGGCGAAAAGCGTAACAAGTGTCGGTTTTCGTAGGACTTTCTATTTTTGTAACTCTTATTTTGATGAAGCTATTATTCAAACAAAGTTATTTTTGATGAACTTGTTTATTTTTTTTTTTTTTGCTTCATCAACAACACACATTTTTTTTTTCACGAAAAACCGAACTTGTTACTAAAACAAAGGGTTAAAAATAAAAAGGTTTTGGTGGGTAAAAGGGTTTTTGTTTGGGTGATGAAATGAAAAAGGTTTAGGCTCAAAGGGGTTAACTAGGGGGATTTTTTTGGGTAGGTGGTAAAAGAAAAAGAAAAATAATGGTGTAGAAATAAAAATGGTTAGTCCTAATGCCTCCATCATTTACTTACTCGGGTTTAAGTTGATAAGGACCGGAAATGTATCGTCATGGCAAGTTCTAGAGTCGTAAGAACCAAGCGGCTATTCACACAAGAAACGAAAAAAGAGCATTTAGTCTAAAGATGTAAATTTGTATGCTCAATAAAGGCTCAAAACTCACTTTTGTGGGAATGGGTTTTTATGTGATCAAGTATATATAATCAAATTTTAACTAAGTTTGTTATGCCTTTTCATAATTTTCTTATGTTGGTTCTTTTTATCACTACGCTATCGGTTGTAAATTCGTAAAAATATAACCTTTTTGAGAACTTGAATTTCCCGAGTTAAACCTAGACAAGTAAAAAAAATGAAATTTTTGAAAAAATTTGGGGTGATTAGCGGTTCCAATAGAGTTTTGTGTAAGGCTTGTATTTAGGACTTGCAAAATTCAAGGTTTTAGCATCCCCCCCACACTTAAATTACACATTGTCCTCAATGTGTCCCAAAAATAAATTTTTAGGTTGATTAGATGTGTAAAATGGTGTAAAAAGCAAAAAAAAATTGTTACTGGGCGCTGAACACGGCCCCGTGTTGTCCGGGCACGGCCCCGTGTTCAAGTGCCAGTAACAAAATTGAAACAAGAGAAACAGAAGTCTGGACACGGGGGCGTGTCTGGTGAACACGGCCCGTGTCCAGTTACCTGGACTGGGCGTTTTCTGCAGGGGGTTTAGCACGGGGCCGTGTTGGTTGGGCACGACCCGTGTTGAACCTTCTGACATGGAGAGAATTGTCGGGTTGCCTTGTTCTTGTGCATGAGTTCATTTTTTCTCGTTCCCCTTTTCATCCCTTACTATCATGAGTGTGTTTTATTCATTAACAACCATCCAAACTTTAAAACCATCATTTCATTTCATCATAGAGAGAACTTACATAATCCTAAATTAAGATTAAACTAAGATAAAAAAAACACGGAGTTCTAGCCTCTACTTTATTTTAATTAGCAAAATTTCCAAGAAGTAACTAATCTTGGTTAAACAAGGCCTTTTTGAACTCCTTCTTCCGAGTGCGGTTCTCCTCAAATGTCGGCGAGCCATTCTTCCACCTCCATTGGAAGGAGAAAAGAAGGCTCATTGGCATTAGTTTGAGGAGTTTCAACTTCCACCGGGATCTCTTGTTGGTGTTCCACGGGAGGTTCCGCCGGAAAGTCTTCCCACCCGGTAGGGTTGTTGATTCCGAGTGCCAGGTTCCAATCCTGCTGAGGAAGGACTGGTTCCATTGGAGGTGCTACAAGAATATTTAACCTCTGGTGCAAGAGGTTAATTTCTTGGAAGCTGCTTTCAAGTCCCATCGTAAGATCGTTAATACGGTCGATTAGGACCTCCTCTACTGAAGTCATTTCGTCGAGAGCCTCCCTTAATGCTATCACATAGTGCACAAGTGTAGCTTCAATGGAGGGTCTTCTTCCTCTTCGGCTGTTTGACGAATGCACAGAAGATGTTTCGCTGTTCTCACTCGACATTCTACGAAAAATAAACTGAAAAAGTTTATTTAATGAAACAGTTACCGGACACGGCCCCGTGTTCATCTTTCTGCAGAATTTTGGAGCAAGGAAACTTGGATTTTTAAGTTATTTTCTGAACTTGTGGGGTCTTTTTAGCTGCTAATAACTTAAAACAATGTTACATAACATGTTTTTACCAAGATTCCTTGAACAAAACTCATCAATCCTTACCACAAAGTTGGAAGAATTCAAACTTTTAATGGTAGTTCTTGAAGAAAGATGGAGAAGAAGGAAATGGCTAAAAGAGGAAAGGACAAGATGGGTTGTTGGAACCTTCTTTTAGACTTACCTAGGATAGTTTGAGAGAAGATTCCTGCAAATCTCTGCCCCAAGTTGGTCCAAATGTGCAGAATTCTTGGCTGCATTTATAGAAAACGACAGCATCCTGGACACGGCCCCGTGCACAGTGGACACGGCCCCGTGTGCAGGTGGAGTTCTGACACAGTTTGTCCGTATTCTGACGTACTGATCAGAATGGAATCTTTTGATGGACACGGGGGTGTGTTGGCTGGACACGGCCCCGTGTCGAGGGACTGTTTTATGAAGTTGTCTAGTTTTTAAGGAACTTGTTAGTATCGGGTGGCTCCTGACTGGTTGGAACAACCCCAAAGTGCCTAAGATACCTTAATTGTCCTAGACTAAGGCGAGAACGCAAGAGGTTGTCGGTGAGGGTAATTCCTATTTTTATTCTAGGTGGACAAGTCCAACCCTTTTCCGGGCTCTCGTTAAAGAAGGTGTATGCCGAATCGCTCAGGTCTATGTATGCACCGAACGAAGTCGATGGAGAGTCCTTCACGGCACAATCGACACAGGGACGACTATCGTCCAAGTCTTTGCTAGGTACTAAGGCATTTTCGGGAGCAACGAGGTTGTCGGAATGCGGTTCCAGCATTTCGTCATGGTCATCGTCTTGGGGTGGATTAATAAAATCCTTCCTAAGCTCTTTTAACCAATTCAGAAATAGCTTTTCTAGTTGAAATAACTCATCAAGGAGCATTTCCCCTAGAATATCTGGCTGGGCGCATTCGAGGGAGAAATAGTGCTTATTTTTACTTTCGCCCCTCTTAAGGTTACAAGAAGTCGGTGGGTCCATGTAGTGGGGCCTATAATTTAGAAAGTAGCATTTTACTTCTTCATGTTTGCCACCACATAATTGACACCACGTACCATAAGAGTGCCGAAAGTAAAAACAATTACTATCAATCATGTTTATGTCAGAAATTACCAACCGCCGGGATCTAACGGTTCTGTTTTCAGTAAGTGAATCTTGGGCACGGGGGCGTGTTGGGTGAGCACGGCCCCGTGTTCAGCTTACTGTCCGACGTAAAACAGGATTGCCAGTTCCAATGATTTAGCACGGGGGCGTGTTCAGCGGGCACGGCCCGTGCTGAGCTCTGCAGAAGCTGAAAAACTAAGAAAATCCTATAAAAAATAAAAAGAAAAAATAAAAATGATTAGGCCGTTGATTCCTAACTTTCTTAAAATCCTTGTGTCCCCGGCAGCGGCGCCAAAAACTTGATGTGCGGTAAAGTGTTATATATATTAGGTGTATATTTTAAGCCCTTTTTTAACACTTATTTTTTGCCAAGTTTTAAATTTATAAAACACGATATTTCACTAACACTAAACACACATATGGGCAAGTGCACCCATCGTTGAGCGTAGTATAGTGTTGGTAAGATACCGAGGTCGTCCAAGGACACAAGAGCTTTTAGTACCGGTTTATCCTCAATGTCTAATCAAAATAAAAAGTTTAGAAAAAGGTTTTAAACTAAAAAATAAAACTAACTAAAATGCTGAAAATAAAATAAAAATAAAAACAGATAGACAAGATGAATCACTTGGTTCCGACTCGTATCTAGTATAACCTTTGATTATTTTCGCACTTTTGCACATAATTAAGAGATTATCTTAGTTATTGTAGTAGGCCCCTCTTTTGAAGGTGACGTTACCCTCACCCCAGTAGTTTGAGTCAGCAAGGATACAATCCTAAAAGGGTGGATTATTGGAAGATAATGAATTAAGTTATTAATGCAATATTATGGTAGGCCCCGCTTTTGGCGGTGACGTTACCCTCGACTAAGTAGTCTGAGTTAGCAGGGATACAGTCCTAAATAGCCGGGTTATAGTATTAATAGTAGTTAACTTATAAGGGGATCAAAGAGTTTGGACCCCCGCCATCCAATACCGAGAAGTATTGAAGGAGGTCCTACTAAATTTGACCCAGGTCCATTGCAGGACCTCTAAACGCTGAACAATGGCAAGACCTTTACCAAACCGTTCCCTTAACCCCCGACCAGGTAGCCAACATACCTCCATATAGACCGTGGAGATATGAATGGTGAAAATCCTTTATTTTATATAGACAGTAAAATAATGCCAAGACACCACGAACAAACGATAAGGAAAGATAACCTTCAACATAAGTAACTAGTTATTAAAGTCATTAATACAAAACCAAATAAAAAGTGCAAAAGATTAGAAATAAAAAGTATTATACTAGACACTTTGTCTTCACCAAGTGATGTAAGAGACTTAGGCAAACATGGCCTTGATTGTCAAGAACTCTTACGATCAATCTTGGATCCCGAGACGACTCACACACTCTACGATGGACAATGGATGATGGTGGTGGATGATGGTGTTGTGATGGTGGTGGGTGGTGGATGAAGTGTGAGAGAGGTGGTGTGCCAAGGGATGAGTTGAAATGAATCCAAGCACTCCTATTTATAGGCTGAACAGAGAGCTGGGCACGGCCCGGTGTCCGCTGAACACGGCCCCGTGCCCGTCTGACACTCTCTCTCCTCATTAATTGTAATTCGCAATTACAATTAATGCGCCTGCAGTACTTTCGCCACGCCCCCGTGTTCGCTGGGCACGGCCCCGTGGTGGGCAATAGAAGCTTCTATAGATTTGTCTTTTCTACTGCTTCTTGGGCACGGCCCCATGCTGGCTGAGCACGGCCCGTGTTCAGTCTTCTGCCTTCTTTATTTTGCTTGGGAAGATGCCGTTGAGGGGTCGGGCAGTCCACTAATGTTCCTTTCCTTGTATTTATGTTGGAATTAGCTATCTTTTTGCTTCTTTTGTGTTTTTGAGCTCATTTAATCCTGAAAATACAAAAGGAAGACAAAAACACTCTTTTTCCAATATTAGTACTTAAAAAGGGTTAGTTTTATGCCTCATTTGATGTAATTTATATGTTGCATTTTACACATATCAACCAACCCCCATCTTCTTTGGAGGATGGGTGTACCGTCTCTTCAAGCACTTCACCAACATACCTAGGTCATTCGGAAGGAGCCCATGGTCGGGTAGGGTGGATATACACATCTGCCGCTCAATGAACCTAATCTATGAGGCTGAAGACGGGACTGTGAGCTTCCAAAGGATGCAAGGGCATGCATGGAACCCGCAAGAGGCACTTGTCCTCCACGCTCCACAACATCATCAATACCAATACCAGCCCCATGGTGATCCGGGCCAATCCTCCTCCTCAGGAGGCGGTTTTCCTAACTTCCAAAGTTTACATGATTTGTTGCAGGAAAACCTCATGTGCACCAGGAACACCTACAATATGGCAAGCAACACGTACAACCGGGTTGGGGTAATCGAGAGAAACATATCCGATATCCAAGATGATATTGGAAATATCCGGGAGTACATTGCGGGCCATGGGGGAGATGATGATGAGGAGGACGAGGACATGGATTAGAAGGAGCAAAGGAAGAAGCGGTTAGTTGGTGATTACCCAGGTTAACTTTTAATCTTGAACAATTTAAGGCCTGCGTGCCAAATGTTGAACAATTTACTTTCCCCAACTTCTTTTATTTTCTGCACTTATTTTTTTTCTTTTTTTCTACTTTGTTAACATGGATGTTGAACTTGGTAAAATTAGGGTATTTGCTATGGTGTGGTATAGTGTTTATTGATTAAGCAAGTACATACGAGGCTTAGAGTACTAAGCATTAGTACTACTAAAGCCGGGACAGGAAAACCGAAGAAAGAAACCTGTTTTTCAACCTTGCAGATTGTCCACACGGGGCCGTGTCCAGTCGACACGCCCCCGTGCCCACTCCCCTGAACATGCTGTTTGTTTTAGATTCTGCAGACCTTGACAGACACGGGGCCGTGTCCAGCCGACACGCCCCCGTGCCCACCTTCTGTAAGTTTTCGTTACTGGCACCCGAACACGGGGTCGTGCCCACCAGGCATGGGGCCGTGTTCAGCGCCCAGTAACACAAAATTTTTGCTTAAATCACACCTTTTACACATTCAATCAACCTAAAAACTTATTTTTGGGACACATTGAGGACAATGTGTAATTTAAGTATGGGGGGGATACTAAAACCTTGAATCTTGCAAGTCCTAAATACAAGCCTTACACAAAACTCTATTGGAACCGCTAATCACCCCAATTTTTTTTCAAAAATTTTCATTTTTTTTACTTGTCTAGGTTTAACTTGGGAATTTCAAAGTTCTAAAAAGGTTATATTTTTACAAATTTACAACCGATAGCGTCGTGATAAAAAGAACCAACATAAGAAAATTATGAAAAGGCATGACAAACTTAGTTAAAATTTAATTATATATACTTGATCACATAAAAACCCATTCCCACAAAAGTGAGTTTTGAGCCTTTATTGAGCATACAAATATATATCTTTAAATTAAATGCTCATTTTTCGTTTCTTGTGGGAATAGCCGCTTGGTTCTTACGACTCTAGAACTTGCCATGACGATACATTCCCGGTCCTTACCAACTTAAACCCGAGTAAGTAAATGATGGAGGCATTAGGACTAACCCTTTTTATTTCTACACCATTATTTTTCTTTTTTTTTTTACCACCTACCCAAAATCCCCCTAGTTAGCCCCTTTGAGCCTAAACCTTTTCATTTCATAACCCAAACAAACACCCTTTCACCCACCAAAACCTTTTTCATTTTTAACCCTTTGTTTTAGTAACTAGCTCGGTTCTTTGTATGACTTTTAAAAAAAAAGTGTTGATGATGAAGCAAAAACAAATAAACAAGCAAGTTCATCAAAAATAACCTTGTTTGAAAAATAGCTTCATCAAAATAAAAAGTTGAAAAATAGAAAGTCTTACGAAAACCGATGCTTTTTACGCTTTTCGCCCTTTCTACTAACCACTAACCCAACCACCTACCTTTAACCCAAGCCTAACCCTTCACCCAAAAAGTCCTCTTGATATTTACAAAGGTATATAGTTAAAAAAAAGGAGGAGGATTGATTGCTTGGCAAGCCTATGGTAAGAGTAAGTTCCATGCCGCTCTCGAGTGATCCACTAAAATAGATTTTCGGCCGAGTGTTGAGTGATCCCCCGTGAGGTATGTGGACTTGTATATAAAGAGAATTTTAAAGAGGCATGTTATGCCCTAATAAGTAGTTTATCTTATGGAAAGTTTTAAATAAATCATGACGAATAGGATTGTAAATAAATAAAAATAAAACTTAATAAAGAATCTTGGAAATCCCGACACTCTATGACAAGCCTAAAAACTTTCTCTTCTACCCATTCCATTTGGGAGTGTAAAGCCACATTATAAAGAGTTTTGTTTGAGGACAAGCAAAGATTCAAGTGTGGGGGTATTTGATGTGTGCAAAATGCAACATATAAATTACATCAATTGTGGCATAAAACTAACCCTTTTTTTAGTACTAATGTTGGAAAAAGTGTGCTTTTGTCTTCCTTTTGTATTTTCAGGATTAAATGAGTTCAAATTAACAAAAGAAGCAAAAAGACAGCAAAATCTAACATAAATACAAGAAAAGGGACAAACGTGACATGCCCGACCCCACGACAGCATCTTCCCAAGCAAAACAAGAAGACAGAAGACTGAACACGCCTCGTGCTCAACCAGCACGGGGGCGTGCCCAAGTGTCAGCAGAAAAGACAAAGTGGTAGAAGCTTCTATTGCCCACCACGGGGCCGTGCTCAGCGGGCACGGTGCCGTGGTCAACTATAAGATTCGCAGAATCTAGGCAAATCTTCATAGTACAGATATGCTTCTGCACACGGGGTCGTGCTCAGCGGACACGGGGGCGTGGTCAACTAATAAAGACAACCTGCAATAAATGAAGAAAGAGAAGGATGTGGACACGGGGCCGTGCCCACTGGACACGGGGCCGTGCCCGAGCTTCTGTTCAGCCTATAAATAGGAGTGCTTGGCTCAAGCTCAAACCATCCCTTGGCACACCACCTCTCTCACACTTCACCCACCACCCACCACTATCATCCATTGTCCATCATAGAGTGTGTGAGTCGTCTCGGGATCCAAGATTGATCGTAAGAGTTCTTGACAATCAAGGCCATGTTTGCCTAAGTCTCTTACATCACTTGGTGAAGACAAAGTGTCTAGTGTAATACTTTTATTTTTAATCTTTTCGCACTTTTTAATTGGTTATGTATTAATCACTTTAATAACTAGTTTCTTATGTTGAAGGTGATTCTTCCTTATCGTTTGTCCGTGGTGTCTTGGCATTATTTTACTGTCTATATAAAATAAAAGATTTTCACCATTCATATCTCCACGGTCTATATGGAGGTATGTTGGCTACCTGGTCGGGGGTTAAGGGAACGGTTTGGTAAGAGTCTTGCCGTTGTTCAGCGTTTAGAGATCCTGCAAGGGACCTGGGTTAAATTTAGTAGGACCTCCTTCAATACTTAACGGTATTGGATGGCGGGGGTCCAAACTCTTTGATCCCCTCATAAGTTAACTACTATTAATACTATAACCCGGCTACTTAGGACTGTATCCTTGCTGACTCAGACTACTTAGTCGAGGGTAACGTCACCTCCAAAAGAGGGGCCTACCATAATTTGCATTATAACTTAATTTATTATCTTTCAATAATCCGACCCTTTAGGATTGTATCCTTGCTGACTCAAACTACTGGGTTGAGGGTAACGTCACCTTCAAAAGCGGGGCCTACTACAATAACTAAGATAATCTCTTAAATAAGTGCAAAAGTGCGGAAATAATCAAAGGTTACACTAAACACGAGTCGGAACCAAGTGATTCATCTTGTCTATCTGTTTTATTTTTATTTTTATTTTTTTTCAGCATTTTAGTTAATTTTCTTAGTTTAAAACATTTTTCTAACTTTTTGATTTGATTAGACGTTGAGGATAAACCGGTACTAAAAGCTCTTGTGTCCTTGGACGACCTCGGTATCTTACCAACACTATACTACGCTCACGATGGGTGCACTTGCCCATATGTGTGTTTAGTGTTAGTAAATATCGTGTTTTATAAATTTAAAACTTGGCTAAAGAAAGTGTAAAAGGGCTTAAAATATACTTAAATCTATATACACACTTCACAACCATCAAGTTTTTGGCGCCGCTGCCGGGGACACAAGGATTTTAAGAAAGCTTAAAATCGACGGCCTAATCAGTTTTTCAAAACTTTTTTAAAACGCGCGCACATTTTTCTGCATTTTAGTTTAGTTTTGCATTTACAGTAACCTGTACACGGGGCCGTGCTGCACATTTTCATAAAACACCCAGTAACAGTAGCTTGAACACGGGTCGTGCTCACTGAACACGCCCCGTGCTCAACGAAATCAGTAAATTTAATTAAAACGCCCAGATACAGATTCTGTACACGGGGCCGTGCTCACTGAACACGGGGCCGTGTCCAGCCTCTGTTTCCGTTTTTAATTTTTGTTTTCTGATCTCGAGACTTGGTTGTGGTCTGCTGAGTGATTCTCATGGATCAATACTCAGGAGGTTACAACTACACCTATGAGGAGGATGATTATAGGAGTAACTATTGCACCAATTGTAGTAATCCGCACTCGGTTCAATATAATCACTTATATCAACCATCCACTTCATACACCTACTATGAGGAACCCAGGTACGAGCCATCGACTTCATACACATCCTATGAAGACCAAAGGTATGAACCTCCTCCCTCATACTCATATTTTGATGAACCAAGGTATGAGCCTTCATACTCATACTTTGAGGAACCAAGATATTAGCCACCACCTTCGTATGCTTATTATGAGGAACCATGGCGTGAACAACCCACCTCATATGAGTATTATGAAGAACAAAATTTCAAACCTTATCCATCATATGCTTACAATGAAGAACAATGGTGTGAACCATCTACTTCATATGGGTATTATGAGAAACAAAGGATCGAACAACCGGATTCAAGCTTTGAAAATCCCGATCCTTTTTCTATAACCGAAGTGACCGATAGGATATTAGAACACCTTAGAGTTATCGATCGCTATATAAAAGAATCTCGCGCAAGGGAAGATGAGTCCCGCGCAAGAGAACAATTAAATAAAGAAAAGATAACCGAAAGTGTAAAAATGGAAGAACAAATAAGTGAAAAACCGACACATGAGTTAAACAACGAAAAAGGTGAGTCCGACAACGTTAAAATTCAAGAAGAGTCTAATTTTGAAGAAATTAATCTCTTGTCACCTTCTTTTGAAAATCATTGTTTAGTTCCCACTCATGCTAAGTTTATAAAAGAATTAAACACTAACACTAAAATTGACGAAACGGTAAGTGTTAAGTTAACTATCGATCAAACCTCGCTAATAAAAGAAGACCCATTTGAAATTAACATTACACCGGTTCCATGTTTCTTTCAAAATTCGTTTATTAGTAATGTCACAATTGATAAGGATCTTTGTGTTAACATAATGCCTAACTACATTTTCGAAAAATTAAGTATTAGTGATTTTTCTCCACTTCAAATACCCATTTTCCTATCCAATCAAAAGGTAATAAAATCAATCGGTGTAGTTGAGGATGTCTTGGTTCAAACAAATCAAATGGTAGTTCCCACCGACTTTGTCATCCTCGATGACGCTCCCCTAATGTTAGGACGACCATTTGTAAAAACCCACGAAGCTTTGAAAAACCAGAAGTACAACAATCTACCTCTCCAATTAGGGGCATTTAAAAGAAGTGTCGATCTTGAGCAATCAATGAAATATCATTTCGGCAACAATGACCCCCTAATTGAAGATGAAGATGAACCACCCGATACAAGTGAAAAGTTTGACCACTTTGTTGAAGAAGAGGTCGCCATAGAACAAACTTTTAAAGTTCTTGATCAAAATGAGCAACCAAATAAGGAGTCTCCTAAAGACCCACCACTTGAGCTCAAAGAACTTCCAAGAGGTTTGGAATATGCTTTTCTAGACAAAGATGGTAAATTACCTGTAATTATTTCATCTAAATTAGATAGTTTAGAAAAAGAAAGATTAGTTAGTCTTTTGAAAAAACACAAAAACGCGATTGCTTGGAAGCTTGTAGATATTAAAGGGATAAGTCCTTCCATGTGCACGCACAAAATTTTAATGAATGATGACTACAAATCGGTAATACAACCACAACGTCGAGTAAATCCAAATGTTCAAGAAGTGGTTAAAAACGAAGTCATCAAATTACTTGACGCCGGACTTATCTATCCTATCTCCGATAGTCCTTGGGTAAGTCCCGTCCAAGTAGTCCCAAAGAAAGGAGGTATGACGGTAATAACTAATGAAAAGAATGAACTAATACCAACGAGAACCGTCACAGGATGGAGAGTATGTATAGATTATAGACGATTAAATGAAGCAACAAGAAAAGATTACTTTCCTTTACCCTTCATTGATCAAATGTTAGAAAGATTATCCGGTCATAAATTTTACTGTTTCTTGGATGGTTTTTCAGGTTACTTTCAAATCCCGATAGCACCCGAAGACCAAGAAAAGACAACTTTCACATGTCCCTATGGAACTTTTGCTTATCGACGCATGCCATTTGGTCTATGTAATGCCCCCGCAACATTCCAACGTTGCATGGTAGCCATTTTTCATGACATGATAGAAAAAACAATGGAAGTCTTCATGGACGACTTTTCTATCTTTGGGGATTCCTATGACCAATGCCTCGATAACCTTGAACGAATGCTATCCCGATGTGAGGAAACTAACCTCGCCCTTAACTGGGAAAAATGTCATTTCATGGTAACGGAGGGAATAGTACTCGGTCATAAAATCTCAAGCGAAGGAATGGAGGTGGATCGAGCCAAGATTGACACCATTTCTAGATTACCACCTCCATCCTCCGTTAGAGCTATCAGAAGCTTCCTAGGGCATGCCGGATTTTATAGGCGGTTTATCAAGGACTTTTCTAAAATTTCTAGGCCTCTAACAAAATTACTTGAAAAAGATGCTCCTTTCATCTTTGACAAGGATTGCAATCAAGCATTTCTAACCCTAAAAGAAATGCTAGTCAATGCACCTATCATGATAGCGCCTGATTGGAAATTTCCTTTCGAAATCATGTGTGATGCGAGTGACTTTGCAGTTGGAGCTGTCTTGGGACAAAGAAAAGAAAAGCATTTCCACCCAATTTATTATGCTAGTAAAACACTCAATGATGCACAAGAAAATTACACAACAACTGAAAAAGAATTACTAGCTGTGGTATTTGCTTTTGATAAATTTCGTTCTTATCTTGTTCTTTCTAAAACTATAGTCTATACAGATCATGCAGCCATTCGATATCTCTTCAAAAAGCAGGATGCAAAACCACTTTTGATTAGGTGGATTCTACTCCTCCAAGAATTTGATATTGTGATCAAAGACAAAAGAGGAGCAGAAAATACCGCAGCAGATCATCTTTCACGTTTAGAAGCTTTGGAGGTAACCAGGGACGAACAAATCAACGAAAAATTTCCAACGGAGTCCCTAGAAATGGTGGAATACAAAGAAGAACCATGGTACGCCGACTATGCTAACTACCTAGCTAGCGGTATAGTCGCTAAGGGTTGGCCACATCATCAAAGAAAAAAATTCTTTGCCAATGTGAAACACTATTTTTGGAAAGATCCATATCTTTTCAAAATGTGTGCCGACCAACTCATCCGCCGATGCGTCCATGGTAGCGAAGCACGAAGAATTCTCCGCCATTGTCATGAAGGTCCATACGGAGGGCATCATGGTGCCTCAAGTACCGCACGAAAGGTATTTGATTCAGGATTTTATTGGCCGACCATTTACAAAGACGCCCAAAATCTTGTCAAGACATGTGATGCTTGCCAAAGAACAGGTAATATTTCTTCCAAAAACGAAATGCCACAAAATGGCATTCTTGTTTGTGAGATTTTTGACGTGTGGGGACTCGACATTATGGGACCTTTCCCACCATCAAAAGGAAACAAATATATATTTGTGGCAGTAGACTACTTGTCTAAATGGGCCGAGGCCGAGGCACTTCCAACAAATGATGGAAGAGTCGTGGTAAGATTTCTGAAAAAATTATTTTCTCGTTTTGGCACACCTAAAGCATTAATAAGTGATAGAGGTACCCATTTTTGCAATCATCAACTTGAAATTTTTTTAACAAGATATGGGGTCTATCACCGGGTCTCAACAGCGTATCACCCTCAAACAAATGGACAAGCCAAAGTGACTAATAGAGGTTTAAAGCGAATACTCGAAAAAACCGTAGGATTGAATAAAAAGGAATGGGCAGATAAATTAGATAATGCTTTTGGGCTTTTCGAACGGCTTATAAAACAACAATAGGTACAACCCCATATAAGCTAGTCTATGGAAAAAGCTGTCACTTGCCAGTAGAAATTGCACACAAAGCCTACTGGGCAATTAAAAATGTAAACTTAGATTTAGAATTTGCTGGTAAAAATCGATTTTGTCAACTAAATGAATTAGACGAACTTAGAAATTATGCATACTCAAACTCCGAAATTTATAAGGAAAGAATGAAAAATTTGCATGATAAACATATTAAACCTAATGAATTTCGAGTAGGAGATCTAGTTCTTTTGTTTAATTATCGACTTTGATTATTTCATGGTAAATTAAAGTCTAGGTGGTCAGAACCTTTTTCCATCACCCATATTTTCCCACACGGTGCAATAGAAATTAAATCTCGGAATGGACCCCCATTCAAAGTCAATGGCCAACGGCTGAAACTCTATCAAGGATTCATTGAGGATGAAGAGGAGGAGATCTCGCTTCAAACGATTGAAGAATGAAAACATCATCATCATACCTGGTAAGTTATGAACGATAAGGACGACATCTAAATCGGTAAGTCTTCTAACCAAACTTTTTGGGAAACAACGGGCACGCACACGAGCACTAAAAAAATTCAAAACTTTGCTCGACACGAGGCCATGTCCGCTGGACACGGGGCCGTGTTCGCGCTGCAGTCGGGATAAAACCCCCTTTTCATAACAGTTACTTCATTCCACACGCCCCGTTTCCCCGAAAACACTCTGGTTCCTGGCGATTTTCCGCAGATTTTCAACGTCTCCTATCATTTTAACAACATCAAGGTATGATTCTATCACTATTCTTAGTTAGATTAGTTACTTGCATGTAGTTAAAACACCAAAAATTTGGGGAAAATCTAGGGTTCTTGAAGTTCATCCGGATCGAACCTCAAATTTTTGTTTAGATCTGTTAGCATTTAGTTAGATTAGTGTTATGGGAAGTAAATCCACTTGTATTGTTCATAGATTCGCCCGATTTCTCACAAAAACCACAAACCCTTGTTTTTGAACCGAAAAAGATAAAATTGATAGGGTAAACGGGTTGTTTTGGGAAAAACGGCACTTGGGGTTTCATTTTCGGGGGAAACCGCACCCATTGAACCAAAAATTTTCAAGTTTTCGAAACCGGGTCGAAAAATGGAATTTTTGTGTAACAGACGCCTGGACATGGGGTCGTGTCCAACCCACTGTTTGCATGTTTTGTCCGAAAATCCTAATGTTTCGTGCTAACTTTTGGTGTATTCTTTCAGATGGCAAGGAAGTTCACAAGGTTTAACGCAAATGAGCTCGATGCAAGGGCTAGATACGAAGTACTTCAAACAAGGCCGGAGGAATACCCGAGGCAAGCATGCACGGATTTGTTAACATTGGTGAACCAACTCGACCGCTTCAACAACCTTGTCACAGGACCTCTAAGAGTCGCTTTAACAACTCGACTCCGTTCCGTCCACGAATGCACTTTGGAATTCTATAGCATCTTCACATTCAACTCAAGGTGCGACTTATTCGACAACGATGGGGTAGCGTTCCGATGTGGCGGAACTAGGTATTCGATCTCTATGGCACAATTTGGGTCGATTGTCGGGTTGTACGCGGAAGAAGATGCGGGAAACGAGGAAAATACTGGAGGGATGCGAGAGATAGACGAAAACGATCGCCAAGCCGCGTGGGCTCAGATTGGTGAAGGGTACTACAATCCAAGCAGCACGAAGAGCACGAAGTTGAGGGATCCGCTCTACCGATACATCCATAGGCTCCTCGGCTACTCTCTTAGTCAAAGGCATGATAGCGGCGGCGTCGTTGGGTTAAGAGATCTTGTTGTCCTCCACTGTATCCATAACCCTAGGCACCTCGATGTTCCTTTCCTCATGCTTCGAAACATGCATCTGAACCGCCTTGCTTCTGCACCAACCCCCATCTTCTTTGGAGGATGGGTGTACCGTCTCTTCAAGCACTTCACCAGCATACCTAGGTCATTCGGAAGGAGCCCATGGTCGGGTAGGGTGGATATACACATCTGCCGCTCAATGAACCTAATCTATGAGGCTGAAGACTGGACTGTGAGCTTCCAAAGGATGCAAGGGCATCCATGGAACCCGCAAGAGGCACTTGTCCTCCACGCTCCACAACATCATCAATACCAATACCAGCCCCATGGTGATCCGGGCCAATCCTCCTCCTCAGGAGGCGGTTTTCCTAACTTCCAAAGTTTACATGATTTGTTGCAGGAAAACCTCATGTGCACCAGGAACACCTACAATATGGCAAGCAACACGTACAACCAGGTTGGGGTAATCGACAGAAACATATCCGATATCCAAGATGATATTAGAAATATCCGGGAGTACATTGCGGGCCATGGGGGAGATGATGATGATGAGGACGAGGACATGGATTAGAAGGAGCAAAGGAAGAAGCGGTTAGTTGGTGATTACCCAGGTTAACTTTTAATCTTGAACAATTTAAGGCCTGCGTGCCAAATGTTGAACAATTTACTTTCCCTAACTTCTTTTATTTTCTGCACTTATTTTTTTTTCTTTTTTTTTTTACTTTGTTAACATGGATGTTGAACTTGGTAAAATTAGGGTATTTGCTATGGTGTGGTATAGTGTTTATTGATTAAGCAGGTACATACGAGGCTTAGAGTACTAAGCATTAGTACTACTAAAGCCGGGACAGGAAAACCGAAGAAAGAAACCTGTTTTTCAACCTTGCAGATTGTCCACACGGGGCCGTGTCCAGCCGACACGCCCCCGTGCCCACTCCCCTGAACCTGCTGTTTGTTTTAGATTCTGCAGACCTTGACAGACACGGGGCCGTGTCCAGCCGACACGCCCCCGTGTCCACCTTCTGTAAGTTTTCGTTACTGGCACCCGAACACGGGGTCGTGCCCACCAGGCATGGGGCCGTGTTCAGC
Source organism: Helianthus tuberosus (assembly GCA_030545235.1). NCBI lineage: Eukaryota > Viridiplantae > Streptophyta > Magnoliopsida > Asterales > Asteraceae > Helianthus > Helianthus tuberosus. The sequence continues at coordinate 28,045,696 of CM060386.1, read as the reverse complement.
GCCCAGTAACACAAAATTTTTGCTTAAATCACACCTTTTACACATTCAATCAACCTAAAAACTTATTTTTGGGACACATTGAGGACAATGTGTAATTTAAGTATGGGGGGATGCTAAAACCTTGAATCTTGCAAGTCCTAAATACAAGCCTTACACAAAACTCTATTGGAACCGCTAATCACCCCAAATTTTTTCAAAAATTTTCATTTTTTTTAATTGTCTAGGTTTAACTTGGGAATTTCAAAGTTCTAAAAAGGTTATATTTTTACAAATTTACAACCGATAGCGTCGTGATAAAAAGAAACCAACATAAGAAAATTATGAAAATGCATGACAAACTTAGTTAAAATTTAATTATATATACTTGATCACATAAAAACCCATTCCCACAAAAGTGAGTTTTGAGCCTTTATTGAGCATACAAATATATATCTTTAAATTAAATGCTCATTTTTCGTTTCTTGTGGGAATAGCCGCTTGGTTCTTACGACTCTAGAACTTGCCATGACGATACATTCCCGGTCCTTACCAACTTAAACCCGAGTAAGTAAATGATGGAGGCATTAGGACTAACCCTTTTTATTTCTACACCATTATTTTTCTTTTTCTTTTTTTACCACCTACCCAAAATCCCCCTAGTTAGCCCCTTTGAGCCTAAACCTTTTCATTTCATAACCCAAACAAACACCCTTTCACCCACCAAAACCTTTTTCATTTTTAACCCTTTGTTTTAGTAACTAGCTCGGTTCTTTGTATGACTTTTAAAAAAAAAGTGTTGATGATGAAGCAAAAACAAATAAACAAGCAAGTTCATCAAAAATAACCTTGTTTGAAAAATAGCTTCATCAAAATAAAAAGTTGAAAAATAGAAAGTCTTACGAAAACCGATGCTTTTTACGCTTTTCGCCCTTTCTACTAACCACTAACCCAACCACCTACCTTTAACCCAAGCCTAACCCTTCACCCAAAAAGTCCTCTTGATATTTACAAAGGTATATAGTTAAAAAAAGGAGGAGGATTGATTGCTTGGCAAGCCTATGGTAGGAGTAAGTTCCATGCCGCTCTCGAGTGATCCACTAAAATACATTTTCGGCCGAGTGTTGAGTGATCCCCCGTGAGGTATGTGAACTTGTATATAAAGAGAATTTTAAAGAGGCATGTTATGCCCTAATAAGTAGTTTATCTTATGGAAAGTTTTAAATAAATCATGACGAATAGGATTGTAAATAAATAAAAATAAAACTTAATAAAGAATCTTGGAAATCCCGACACTCTATGACAAGCCTAAAAACTTTCTCTTCTACCCATTCCATTTGGGAGTGTAAAGCCACATTATAAAGAGTTTTGCTTGAGGACAAGCAAAGATTAAAGTGTGGGGGTATTTGATGTGTGCAAAATACAACATATAAATTACATCAATTGTGGCATAAAACTAACCCTTTTTTAGTACTAATGTTGGAAAAAATGTGCTTTTGTCTTCCTTTTGTATTTTCAGGATTAAATGAGTTCAAATTAACAAAAGAAGCAAAAAGACAGCAAAATCTAACATAAATACAAGAAAAGGGACAAACGTGACATGCCCGACCCCACGACAGCATCTTCCCAAGCAAAACAAGAAGACAGAAGACTGAACACGCCCCGTGCTCAACCAGCACGGGGGCGTGCCCAAGTGTCAGCAGAAAAGACAAAGTGGTAGAAGCTTCTATTGTCCACCACGGGGCCGTGCTCAGCGGGCACGGTGCCGTGGTCAACTATAAGATTCGCAGAATCTAGGCAAATCTTCATAGTACAGATATGCTTCTGCACACGGGGCCGTGCTCAGCGGACACGGGGGCGTGGTCAACTAATAAAGACAAGCTGCAATAAATGAAGAAAGAGAAGGATGTGGACACGGGGCCGTGCCCACTGGACACGGGGCCGTGCCCACTGGACACGGGGCCGTGCCCGAGCTTCTGTTCAGCCTATAAATAGGAGTGCTTGGCTCAAGCTCAAACCATCCATTGGCACACCAACTCTCTCACACTTCACCCACCACCCACCACCACCATAACACCATCATCCACCACCATCATCCATTGTCCATCATAGAGTGTGTGAGTCATCTCGGGATCCAAGATCGATCGTAAGAGTTCTTGACAATCAAGGCCATGTTTGCCTAAGTCTCTTACATCACTTGGTGAAGACAAAGTGTCTAGTGTAATACTTTTTATTTTTAATCTTTTCGCACTTTTTAATTGGTTATGTATTAATGACTTTAATAACTAGTTTCTTATGTTGAAGGTGATTCTTCCTTATCGTTTGTCCGTGGTGTCTTGGCATTATTTTACTGTCTATATAAAATAAAAGATTTCCACTATTCATATCTCCACGGTCTATATGGAGGTATGTTGGCTACCTGGTCGGGGGTTAAGTGAACGATTTGGTAAGAGTCTTGCCGTTGTTCAGCGTTTAGAGATCCTGCAAGGGACCTGGGTCAAATTTAGTAGGACCTCCTTCAATACTTAACGGTATTGGATGGCGGGGGTCCAATCTCTTTGATCCCCTCATAAGTTAACTACTATTAATACTATAACCTGGCTACTTAGGACTGTATCCTTGCTGACTCAGACTACTTAGTCGAGGGTAACGTCACCTCCAAAAGAGGGGCCTACCATAATTTGCATTATAACTTAATTTATTATCTTTCAATAATCCGACCCTTTAGGATTGTATCCTTGCTGACTCAAACTACTGGGTTGAGGGTAACGTCACCTTCAAAAGAGGGGCCTACTACAATAACTAAGATAATCTCTTAAATAAGTGCAAAAGTGCGGAAATAATCAAAGGTTACACTAAACACGAGTCGGAACCAAGTGATTCATCTTGTCTATCTGTTTTATTTTTATTTTTATTTTTTTTCAGCATTTTAGTTAATTTTCTTAGTTTAAAACATTTTTCTAACTTTTTTATTTGATTAGACGTTGAGGATAAACCGGTACTAAAAGCTCTTGTGTCCTTGGACGACCTCGGTATCTTACCAACACTATACTACGCTCACGATGGGTGCACTTGCCCATATGTGTGTTTAGTGTTAGTAAATATCGTGTTTTATAAATTTAAAACTTGGCTAAAGAAAGTGTAAAAGGGCTTAAAATATACTTAAATCTATATACACACTTCACACGCATCAAAGGACCTGGGTCATTTACGGTCTATATAGAGATATGTTAACTACCTGGTCGGGGGTTAAGGGAATGTTTTAGTAAGATTCTTGCCTTGTTCAGTGTATAGATCCTGTAAGGACCTGGGTCAAGCTTACTAGGACCTCCTTCAATACCCACTGGTATTGGATGATGAGGGTGCGAATGGCTTGATCCCCTCATATGTAAACTACTATTAATACATTAAACCGGCTACTTGGGATTGTATCCCTGTTGACTCAAACCACTTAGCCGAGGGCAACGTCACCTTCAAAAGAGGGGCCTACCACTTTTCGCATTAATAACTTAATTAATTATCTTTCAATATTCCAACCCTTTGGGATTGTATCCTTGCTGACTCAAACCACTGGGTTGAGGGTAACGTCACCTTCAAAAGAGGGGCCTACTACTATAACTAAGATAATCTCTTAAAAAGTGCAAAAGTGCGTAAATCATCAAAGGATACATTAAAGGCGAGTCGAATCCAAGTGATTCATCTTGTCTATCTGTTTTTATTTTTATTTCAGCATTTTTAGTTTTTATTTTTCATGTTTAAAACCCTTTTCCAAAAATTTTAGTTTGATTAGACGTTGAGGATAAACCGGTACTAAAAGCTCTCGTGTCCTTGGACGACCTCGGTATATTACCAACGCTATACTACGCTCACGATGGGTGCACTTGCCCATGTGTGTGTTTAGTGTTAGTAGAATATTATGTTTTATAAATTTAAAACTTGACTAATTTGTAAAATGGGCTTAAAATATTAATAAAAACATATTACACCTTACACACACCAGTCAAGATTTATTCATTCAGTTCACAAATGCACTAGTGTGTGTGTGTGTGTATATATATATATATATATATAGAGAGAGAGATAGAGAGAGAGGTGGCAGGTGGGCCGATTATTGTACAAATTGCCTTAACGTACGCTGTGTACGAGATGCAGTATCAACCTACGATTTTTTTTAGCATGCGATTTTGGTTTTTTCTTAACATGCAAATTTTATTTTTTTAGCATGCGAACTTCTTTTTTATAACATGCGATCTTTGGTTTTTTACAATATGCGAGATTTCCTTTCTGGGGTTATAAGTTATAACGTGCGAACTTGTCATAGCGTACGCTTGTACGTTAAGGCATTTTATATGATACACTTTTTCTATATATGTGTGTGTGTTAGTTTTTTTTTTAAATCATATATCTATACCAACTCCAAGATATGTCATTTACAAAACAACTTTTATAATTTAGAAGTTAGCCCATTGGCATTATGTTTACTGAACCCAATACTCATCTGATTTTAAAAAAATAATAATAAAATTTTTCGAAAGGACACATTTTTTCGAGCTCGAACGGAAGGGCACATTTTTTACGAGCTCGAACAAAGTACATGAATTCTCATAAACATCCATATACAACACACTGTTATGATATACATAAAGATCCTACGTTTGGTTGAGCCTCACATTCTATATATCGAAACATATAACAACATTAACCTCTATACGTTTAACTCGATTATTTTATCAATTAAAGTTAAGCATTTATAACGTTTATATAGCAACTCATATGCCTCTTCTTGAGTATACTCATTAATAAAATAAGAGTAAGTTACAAGTTTTGTCCTTTATGTTTACACCAAATTGCAGGCGCTGTCCTTTTTTCCAAAAGTTTACAGGCGGTGTCCTTAACCTTTCAAAATCTTGCACGTTATGTCCTTTAGGCCAAACCAAGTTAGAATTTCCTGTTAAGTTATGTCATGTGCAAGGCACACGAGGGTACTATTGTAATTTCACCTATTTCATTTAAAAAATAAAAAAAATAAAAATTGCATATACAAACTCAGTTCTGACCCTTGTACCCAGTTCACTTGAACAGAATGTTCAAGATTTTTGGCCTGATTAACCTGTTGTTCAGCATCTGGCACTACCCCAACCCCATTTTCCACATTTTCTTCCCCATAATCTTCAGCATACATATCAAAATCCAGGACTTTCACTAGAGATGGAACAACATAACACGAGGCATTCAACACACAGGGAGATTTTGATGGGGTAATTACCTGCTGGGTGAGCGCTTTTGGTTGTTTAATCGAAAAAACAGCTTCATCAAATGAACTTGCCACCGCCAGATCCATATGTGCACCCAGATGAGTCGTATCCACCTCCATCAGTGATTCAGAATCCCGATTAAGGGAGATGAGGTACTGAGCTGGGATCGTATCTTCACCTTTCTGCTTACCTTCTGCCATAACTTGACCATCTTCATTCACTGTAGAAGTTAATTAAGGTTCAGAGACATGGCATTGAAGACAAGATTCGATAGCGGCGATCTATGCCGGTCATTCTTGGTGGGCTTTTGAACCCCTTTGCTGTTCAAATTCGACATACCTGACTGCCTCCCCTGCAACCACAACCGCAAACCTCGATCAAAACCCAAGTCAGTTTTGTTTTTCATGCGATGTTTCTGTGTACCCACTTCAATATTACTCTAAATTCACTTGCTTTTTGGGTTAATCTCTGAATTTATGATTAACCCCTTTGACAATAAAAGTTATAAGGCTGTACTACAAGATTTGGGAATTTGTATCCAATGTAGTTGCAATTATTTCAGGGATTGAAAAGAAGAGAATAGTTATACAAATAATCATGGTGAGAAACTTGTGGGATTATTGCACGAAACAGTTTTATAAATATTTTAGGTATATAAGATAAGGGTGGAGATACAATAGGAAGTTTATTTGGCTAAGAAGGCTAGGAAGTGATCTTGACCATCCATTTAGTTAATCAAGGGCTAAAGTTAAATGATGGAAATTGAAGGGAAGAAAAGAGGCGCGTGAGTTTGTTTAGGGGCATTCTAGTCAATCCAAGGTAATAGTTTCTCTCTCCTCCAATTCCCCCCCATTTTTTAAACGCTAATAACTCTTTCATACGACATTATTTTTTTATAAAAATTGCACCAAAAAACGAGCGTTTTTTTATCTTTAAAACGAGTATACTATTGTTATATTTTCGAATTTTTTTTTAAAAACCCAGTTGCGTAAAACGCAATAGAAAACCCCCCAGTTACGTAAAACGCAATGAAAAAAAAAACCTAAAAATGACATTATTCTAAAAGGCAATGCACCAAAAACACAAAGAAATGTCTTATTTGTAAAACGCAATGGCCAGAAAACACAAAGAAATGTCTTATTTCTAAAACGCAATAGCCTAAAAACTCAAAAGAAAATGTACTTTCTAAAACGCAATGGACTAAAAACACATAAAAATGTGCTTTTACCTAAAATGCAATGTACCAAAAACACAAACAAATGTCTTATTTCTAAAACGCAATGGTCAGAAAACACTTAAAATGTCTGTTTTCTAAAACGCAATGGACTGAAAAAACATAAAAAAGTGTTTTACCTAAAACGCAATGCACCAAAAACACAACACAAAGAAATGTCTTATTTGTAAAACGCGATGGCCAGAAAACACTTAAAAATGACTCATTCTAAAACGGAATTGCCTAAAAAACAAAAGAAAGTGTTCTCTGTAAAAGGCAATGGACTGAAAACACCTAAAAAAGTGTTTTACCTAAGACGCAATGCACCAAAAACACTTCAAGAATGTGTTTTTCTAAAACGCAATGGCCAGAAAACACATAAAAATGTTTTAGTTCTAAAACGCAATTGCCTAAAAACACCAAAGAAAGTGTTCTCTCTAAAACACATTGGACCATGACAATAGTTTTGTCTGTGTTGTGAATTGTCTGTGCTGTGAACTGTCTGAACCAATGCAGTTTACGAATGCAGTTTCCAGAGGCAATTTACAGAAAATCAACCCCAGCCAGGGGCTCTGCCCCTTGGACCCCGCCAGGGGCTGCCGCCCCTGGGACCCCGCTACCAGGGGCGCTGCCCCCGGACCCCCGCCAAGATCGTAAAACGCAATAACTAAATCAAAAACCCATATAGCATGTTGGGATTGAATCCTAACAGAGGAACAGATAATATAAAGCCAAAACCAGGTCACAACAGAGGATTCACAATAAACAGTAGTTTATGTCTTGCTCTCCCCTTGAAAGGGAATTATAACATCTGATGGTCTCTATCTGCTGCTCATGATCAACTGCTGCTGACCTTTCAACTGCTGATATGATACTAAAAGACTGCTGAAGACAAACTCTGTTGCTCTATCTACTGCTGTCTCTTAAGTGCTGCTGAAGACACAAACACTGCTCATTCAAGGACTGATCACCTTTGAAGAAAGCACTGATGTTGTTGTTAAGCATCAGTGTTTAGGCTACAACAGTGGAACGTGAAGCAGTTGTTTTCTCATTATTTGTATTATTATTGTAATCAGTTGTTAGACATCAGTAGTTTGTGTAAGGACAGTAGATATAGTTTGTTAGGCTGTTAGACGTCGCTTTCATGGTGACGTCAGCTGAGATACCTCAGTGGTTTGGTTTGCCTATAAATGTAACAGTACCCTGTACTGTTACATTTGATTGACTGAGCGGGTTCTTCTCCTCATGTCTAATCCTTTCATCTTGTGTGCAACCAACCTTGGGGTATCAGGCTGAGGGGGAGTATAGTTTGTAAGCATATCTGTAATCTTTTGCTTTGATTTGTAAATCATTTGACTCTATGAGAAGCAATCATTTATCAAACTATTTTCTCCTTTGATTGTGTTTACAGAGTTTGTTTCATTTCCGCTGCACTTAACATATTTTCATATTTACAAATTGTTCAAAATATACAAACAAACACAATCATGAGAGCCTCAGATCCTGACAATTGGTATCAGAGCCTGGACAGTCAATTTCGATTTAACAGTCAAATTGACATAACAGTTCGGCTCAAAAGTTCATTGATACTAAGGTTGGTTGTATTTAGTTGAAAAACAGAGTATCGAATAAATCATGTTCAAAATGGTTAATCAAAAACTCTGTAAATCAACCAAGGTGTCATATGACACACAAATTTCATACACCAAGTGATTTCATGCATAATACACTCATGGTTTTCAGATCTGAAAATATATCTGTCAATTTATGAGATTATTTTCTAAATTGATATCAAATGTTGTTATGAAAATTGTGTTGTCCTTTATTAAAATGCTAAAGTATGAACCTCAGATTAACAAAAAACCTATGTTCATAAAACATTTTTTTTCAATCTAGAAAGAGGGGAATTAAAACTTTAGTCATTTAAATCTTATGTGCTGAAAACAGGTTGAGTTCCTCAAAAGGACAAAATCAACTATGTTAAAACACATTAAGAAAATTCACAAAAAAAACTCCGAAGTGTGTTCATCTCAAAACTTCTAAAGTAGAGGAAAAGAGTATAAACATAAAACACTGAAGAGTCAAAGTGTGGGGTAATAATGGTCATGAAGCAACTATGTGCATTCATCTGTTCAGAAAAGGTTTTTATGCCAGTAAATGAACTCCAAAGAGGACTAGACAAATGTTTAAAAACATATCCATGTGTCCTCAGGTTTGCAATCAACTGACAAAGAAAATGGTACCATGCAGTGGTCAAAATATGTTCAAAGTTTTTCTACCACTATTGTCAAAACCACTGACCATTTTCAAAAACTTGAGAATGATATGATTATGTGTTTTATTGGACGTACACCAAATCCTTTTGATGCTGTTCTCAGAAAATCCTTTAATCATTTTTTTCCTCAAAGGATTTTCTCGAATAATCAGGATATATCTTTCATTTTTTTTAAGGATATTTTTGGAACTTTTGCTTGTTTTTGTTGGCAATGGTTTCAGCTCCTGTCAGGATATAATACCTCATTTTTATGGTATTTGTGTCCTCATAAATGGGTCAAAAGGAAATGGTACATATGTCATGATTATGTCATACTCAGGTTTGCTCCTAAATTTTCATCAAAAGTTGATTGCTAACTTGCTTGATTTACAAGGGTACCCATGTTTTAATTGAATATTAAACGAAAATGAGTTGCCTCAGTAAAAAGTTCTAATCATCTGGGGTACTAAACCACTGTCTTTCAAAATCGACATGTGGCAAAACCTTGAATGAAGATTCTAACAACTGTTGCTGGAATACTTGTTCTTCAAATCTGTACCATTTACCATAACCACTGTTATGTTAAAAAAAAAAAAAAAAAAAAAAAAAAAAAAATCTGGTTCCTAAATATTGTCCACTGCTGAAAGTTAACCACTGTTCCCTCATTTTCTTGACAAGAACTGATGCTCAAAATTAGTGTCTTATCCACTGATATGCTATCTACTGATAGTTAAAATCATCCACTGCCAAGCTTTTTGCCGGTTGTAACCACTGATGATTGATACGTCAGTGGCTCTGAAAACAACTGTTCTTCATACTTCATCCGTTTCATCAGTGTTTGACACGTGGTCAGTTTTTAGCCCTCAGATCTTAATAACCGCTGCCACATCAGCGATCATTTTTAAATAAAACCCTGCCCTAAACCCCCAAACAGGGTTTTACACTGTCGAATTGAATTCCAAAAATTCTCTTCTCATAGCAGTTTCCAACCCTTCTTCTCAAAACCCTCAAAATCATTCTCCGATTCTTCTTCATCAAAATGACGAAGTCAAAAGGAAAATCAAAATCAAAACCTACATCACCACCACTTTCAACTGAGGTCGCTCAAACGACCGAAGAACCCATTGAAATACCATTCAAACAATCTCACAATTATCTGGGTTTACTCACAAAACCTACCGATAATCACACCTTTGACACCATCATTGATGCAATAACTGGATCAAAGTACAAAACTTTGTTGACGGTGAATGCTCCTATATATCTGCAAACCCAGAGGGAGTTTTGGAAAAAGGCAACGCTTGAAAAACAAGACGAAAAAGTCATAGCCATAAACTCCTCGATACAGGGTAAAGCAGTTCAAATAACCCCACAGTCTATTTCCGAAGTTTTTAATCTCAACGATCAGGAAGGTAAACTCTCTTTTGAAAAGGTCGAGATGAAAACCGATTTTGTGAAAAGGGGTTATGCAGAAGAACCAAAGGTAGATACCCTACAAAAGGGTTATTTTCCATCTGCACCCAGGTTTTTATTTCACACACTCTTGATGTGTGCTTCAAATAAAACAACATCTTTCAACGAAATACCATTGAAAATCCAAAACCTGGGTTACGCTATTTTGAATGATAAAAACTATAACTACTCCCAGGAGATTTTCAATGACATGGTGAAAAACGTTGAAAGTAAAGCATTTTTACTTTTTCCAAGATTTTTGAGTTATTATTTTGAACAAAAATTTGAAAAGAAAAATGTAAATTTGCTCAGACAGGGTGTTCATTGTCAAATAAAAAGCATAACAAAAGAAACATTTTCAAGGATGATGGCACCAATAAAAACAAAGGCAGGGGTACCTGAGCAGATTTTAGCAGTTACAACTGCTCCTCAGGTATCTGCTGCTGAGCCCACTGCTCCAGGTGATCATAGCAGCACTCCCACTGCTCTGAAACCCACACCTGTCACCACCAAAAAGACCAAAAGAAAAACATCCAGAAAACCCACCATTCCCAAAACAAAGGCAACTCTGGAAGATGAGATCCCAGAGGAAATGCCTGTGACAACACAAAAGTCACCACAAACCACTGCTGCTACTTCCTCACAGCAGTTGGAAGAAAGATCTCAACCCATAACCGAAACTCCTCCTGCATCCTCACAAAAGGATCAGGTTGTAAGCACAGGGACACCACAATATGAAGCTCTGAATCCACTCGGATCCATCTTCCTCAGTCCTGATCCCAAGGACATGTCTCTTTCAACCCCCATCCCCTCACCAATAATAATGCCACAATCCATGTTACCTCTGTTGCATGCAGCTGCTATTGCTCAGACACAAACCAGTTCCTCTCTATCACCTATCACCGAGAGTATACATCCACAGGTGACTGGGTCTGATGCGTATACTTCTGCTATCCCAGCAACAGTTGAGGAGGTTACACTGCAGGAGTTACAAGTAACTCCTGTCAGTAGTTCAAGTGGAGCAGCAACTACAACTGGTGGATCAACAGATCCTCAGTTGGACAGTTGTTTCATAAGTAAGACTCCCTTGAAGGCAATTTCTTCCATGGCAACATCGGTGACCACCAGTGTGTTGGATCTAACCACTGGTACCATCAAAGGTTTATCGAGTGCCGAAGAAAGAAGTCCCCAGTACCAAGAACAAGGGGCATCAATGGATGATTTTTGGGACTCAGTTCCTAAATCAAACATTGATATAACCACTACTAGTGGGGATTCAGATGATCCTACTAAAGTAGGTGATGATTCAAAATATCAGGAATTGACGGACAGGGTTGACAAACTGGAAACCTCAGTTGCTGAAATAAAGGAGATGGTGCAAGAGATTTTAAAAGCTCAAAAAGCACAATCCTCTGCTGCCCCACCACAATCTGTTGTTCCTGCTCAAGCACCTGCACAACAAGCACCTGCTGCAAATGAGCTTTGGAATATATTTCAACCCATGCTTGAAGCACAGCAACAAATGGCTGATAAAAAGCATGCTATTCAAGTACAAATGCTGACCAACATGGTTGAATCAAGATTTAAAGATACTCAAGCAGATATCAAGGCTATAAAGGCTAGCATTCAAAATGCTTCTGGCAAAGTTCCTTCTTCCATACCATTTCTTGTAAATCCCTCCTTAGATAATGCCAAAAAGGGGGGAGAATAACAAGCTGTTGGGAAATTTGAATAGGAGAGGAATAGAACATGGCCTCCATGTTGAGCCTGAAAAAGCAAAAGAAAAGCAGGTCTCAAAACCTGTTAGTCAAACAGCTGATACAGCAGCAGTTACAAAAATTGCTGCAGCAGCAGTTACAAAAACTGCTGTCAGTAGCCAAACAGCTGCTATGACATCAACATCTTCAACACACACCACTCTACCACACACCACTACAACTACTGCTTCACCATCAACATCTACAATCACACCATCACCACTGCCTCCTGTCATAAAACAGAAGACAACAGATGTTATAACATCTGTTGTAATGACAGCAGCGGTTGAAGCACCAGTTGTTTCAACCACTGATCCATCCAAAACATCATCTGCTTCTTCTTCATTAAAAAGGAGAAGAAATCTCATATCAGATGATGATTCACCACCACTAACATCACCACGTCCATCCCCTGCTCAAAAGCAGAAGACAACTGCTGACATATCAGCAGTTGTAATGATAGCAGATGTTGAGACACCAGTTGTCTCAACAGCTGTTAGTCAGTCATCCACCACTGCTCTCACCTTTCATACTTCACAACCAAAGCTCTTCAAGAGAATAAGAAAGCCAATCTCTGTCGATGAGGGTACACATGATCCTAATGCTGCAAAATATCCACTGGAACTTGAAGCTATCAAAAATGAGATGAGACAATTCTATACAGAAGAAGATCCTTCAAAAAGGAGATTCTCCTCACTCATAGGCTACTTGTCACCAGAAGATATGGATGATTACCTCAAACTCAAGGCAAAGCAGGCTAAAGTAAAAGCAAAGGTTGATAGTGAAAAGGAAAAGTTAAGCGAAGATGGCACAGCTGAAAGACTGGAGTTCTACTTCACAAAAGTAAAGCAGATAGAAGAATTTGCACAGGAACTAATCAAAGAAAAGGCTGAACAACGGAAAAAGCTAAGAAAACAATATCTCGCCTACATTATGAAAGAAAAATTCTATCCTGCTGAAGAAAAACAGTTTGAAGAATGGCCAATAATCGCGCTCTAAAGCATGAAGCTGAGAGGATTGACAGAATCAAGAATGATTCCACAAAGAAGAAAAATCCTCCAAACTGGAACAAATTCAAAAAGCTCATTGCTGATTTCACTGCTGAGTATAAAAGGAAGAAAGAGGAGCTGGTGGATGCAAAAATAGACTCTGCTGAAGCCATATCAAAGTGGTCAAGACAGCAGACTGATGAAGCCTACAAAAGGCTGAAGAAAAGAAAGACAACTGTTTCAGGCACTTCTAAAAAGCAAGAACAAATGATGAAGCTTGAACAGAAGATGGGAAACCTCGACACACTGTTCCGGTCTACTTTTGCAACAAATCAAGATGAGGGAGAACAGTTGACTGAAGAAGAGGTAAGAGAAAAGGAAGCAGAGTACTTCAAAGATACCATCACAAAAATGGGTCTAAAAGAAGAAACCTCAACAAAGCTTCAAAGCCTTTTTAAGGCATTAAACAAACCTGCATCTCCAAACACTGCTAAAGACAAAACAGAAGCTGAAAGACAAGAACTTATTGAACAAGAAACTGCAGAAGATATAGCTGCAGTTGACAAAGTCTTTGAAGAAGCTTTCAAAAGAATGTCTGAAAGTCTGCAGTTGTTTTCAAGGCCATTATCCCTCAACTCATCAGCAAATAAATCTCTCCCAAGAAACCCACTTGGCTTAAAAATACTAAAGTGGATGTCTGATCAAAAGACCCACGTATTGACCTTGGTCAGAGCCAATGGCGATGTGAAGCACATATCAAGGAAAGAAGCACTAGGCCTTAGTGTTCAAGATTTGCAGGATCTCCTTGAGCTTTCACTGTGTAGGGATGAGGATGACCAGAGTGCAAAGGAATTTGAAGCTGAATTCAAAGAACAAGCTAAGGCACTTTTGATGAGTAATAAAGGTCCTGAATAATGAAAGGTTTTGGCATTATCTGTTCCAGGGGGAGATTGTTGGGATTGAACCCTAACAGAGGAACAGATAATATAAAGCCAAAACCAGGTCACAACAGAGGATTCACAATAAACAGTAGTTTATGTCTTGCTCTCCCCTTGAAAGGGAATTATAACATCTGATGGTCTCTATCTGCTGCTCATGATCAACTGCTGCTGACCTTTCAACTGCTGATATGATACTAAAAGACTGCTGAAGACAAACTCTGTTGCTCTATCTACTGCTGTCTCTTAAGTGCTGCTGAAGACACAAACACTGCTCATTCAAGGACTGATCACCTTTGAAGAAAGCACTGATGTTGTTGTTAAGCATCAGTGTTTAGGCTACAACAGTGGAACGTGAAGCAGTTGTTTTCTCATTATTTGTATTATTATTGTAATCAGTTGTTAGACATCAGTAGTTTGTGTAAGGACAGTAGATATAGTTTGTTAGGCTGTTAGACGTCGCTTTCATGGTGACGTCAGCTGAGATACCTCAGTGGTTTGGTTTGCCTATAAATGTAACAGTACCCTGTACTGTTACATTTGATTGACTGAGCGGGTTCTTCTCCTCATGTCTAATCCTTTCATCTTGTGTGCAACCAACCTTGGGGTATCAGGCTGAGGGGGAGTATAGTTTGTAAGCATATCTGTAATCTTTTGCTTTGATTTGTAAATCATTTGACTCTATGAGAAGCAATCATTTATCAAACTATTTTCTCCTTTGATTGTGTTTACAGAGTTTGTTTCATTTCCGCTGCACTTAACATATTTTCATATTTACAAATTGTTCAAAATATACAAACAAACACAATCATGAGAGCCTCAGATCCTGACATAGTAAAAATGAAATTAAAGAATTTCTTACATGGATCGAAGTGATTTCTTCAACAATTGATGAATTTTGAATGATTGAAACACTTATCAGCGCTTGAATCGAACGGATCGAGTGATTATCTTCAAAATCACCGGAAAAAAACGAGATTTTGTATGAAATTAAACTAGGTTTTGTTCAAAAAAGCTGAAGAATACGTTGATCGGGTGTTTGAATCATTGATTGGTGATGAAAATCGCACTATAATGTAGTGATTATTGAGATAGAAAGTGAAGAAATGGTTGAAGATGGTGGGTTTTGAAAATGGTGGGTTTTGAAGTTACTGGGTATTGAAAAGAAAGAAGAAAGAGTTGGATTGACTAAAATACCCTTTTTCTTTATTTTAAATGATGCCACATATCCTAATCCTATTGCTTCCTACACTTCCAAGCCAAAATAAACGTCCTATTTGATCCTTTCCCTATAAGATAAATGTTAATGGTGGGTTTTTAGAGAGAGAGAGGGGGGGGGGGGGGATGTCTGCGTTGTTCTAGAGAGAGAGAATGGATAGTGTGGGTGGAAAGGGTTTATTATATATTTTCTAGAAAAAGAGTTTATTTATTATATTAAGATGTGAAAAGACAGCATTACCCTTATATGGGGTCTATATGACCAAACTTAACTGAAAAATCTAACTGAGTTAAGCCTAAAGGACATAACGTGCAAGATTTTGAAACATTAAGTACAAAACTTGCCAACTTTTGCACTAAATGATAGCGCCTGCAATTTGGTGTAAACATAAAGGACAAAACTTGTAATTTACTCATAAAATAATAAGTCATACACTTTAATAGTTAAATTTCTCTAAAATTATTTACAAAAAGTAAACAACATTTTTGCTGTGTTTAAAATAAATCGGTCTCGCAAGGAGGGGTTGTTTCTATTTTATGAAGTGATATATGATAATAATTCTCAATCTCCCATAAAATCCTCACTTTAGGTTTTTATCATCTTTTTAAATTGGTACATGTTAACTCTTAATCCTCTTTAACTTTTTACAACATTTCTGCTCAAATGGGTAGTAGTTACATACCGGTGGATGATTACGATTACTTGTTCAAAGTAGTTCTGCTTGGTGATTCCGGTGTTGGGAAAACCAATCTGTTGTCGAGGGTCGCAAGAAACGAGTTTAGTCTCAAGTCAAAACCAACCATCGGCGTCACTTTCAGTTGTCGTCGAAGCATTCAAGTCGATGATGAAGTCGCAAAGGCCCAAATTTGGGACACCAGTGGCGTGGAACGGTATACTTGATCGATAATGCTCTAATCCATTTCGAGTTAATGATCACAAGGGTTCATATAGGCGTTTTTTTAATAAATGTTTAAAAGTAAGTCGAACGTATATAAAACTTGATTAGTGATAGTTTTTTTTTTCAATTGTGAAGAAAATAAAATGGCACTAAATAGATATTATTGGAATAATATCGAAACTTGTTACTATATTTCATGATTTTTGTCCATTTTTAATTTTCTCATTTTATTTCATCTTTTCTCTTGTCAAAGATACCGGGGAATTAGTAGTGCATACTACCGAGATACATGCGGCGTGTTGTTGGTTCAGTTCTATTTAAACATAAAGGAAAACATGAAAACATACCTTTGATTGCATCAGCACAAACCAGCAGAGAATCCAGATGGAGACGCAACAACAGTGTTTGACATGATTGTCAGCTTAGTCTGGTTCCTCCTTAGGGTGCTGACTGATGATGGGAACTTAGAAAACCGAAAAGGGGTATCGGCTTAGGAGAGGAGGTCGATGATGATGTTATGACTAATAGGGTGTGTTTAATTGTGTAACTGAGTAACCCCTTAACCTCCACATAATTCTCCTTATATAAGCACCCAGGAGGAAACCTAATTAGTTAATAAGGGTAATACGGTCCATCAACAATTACCAACTAATTATTTAATAGGTTATTATATATTTTGATCTATATTATGTAAATGATTATAATGGCTATAGATTAAATATTAATACATAATATATTTAATCTTACGTTCTCCCACTTAGCCGAGTAATCATTTACTATGAGTATTAGATAAGCCTGATCAGGAGTTAACACTCATTTTAGCCTTAAACAAGTACTATAGCAGAGAAATACAGCCGTTGAATCATTATGCGACTCAGGACCCCCATTAATCATACTATAGCCTTAATTTAAAACCTAATCGTCATGATCAAAATACGCATAAGCCCTTTGTTTGATTTGTAACTATATTTGTCTATATGCCGTTATGCTAGCTTGACATATTCTTAGAGACATACAAAATCAAACTGATGAGGAAAATTAACTAATACTTAGTCATTCATAGTACGATATGCAGTTGCGCACGGCCATCAATTAATACCCGTCTCTGAGCTCTCTTAATAAGACTTATGGGTAATAGCCCTTCAGTTATAGGATCCTTAAGCATATCATGAATGTATTCGATACAAAACTTAGTTTCCTCAATTCGTTCATAAACGAATATTAATTGTGTATCGAAACTTAATGCAGCACCTCTTGAACTGTTACTGTTCAAGGAGTTATGGTAGCTGACTTTATCACACTAAGTCTTCAAAACATTAATTATATGGAGTTAATAAACTTATGAGTCCACTGATAAATTTTCAACAACATTTAGTGACTATATTATGTCGTTATAACTTAGGTTATTGATATCAGTCCATTATGACTTCTCCATGAGATAGGTTTTGTCTGCTGACATAAAGATATACCCGACATTACATTTTGTCATCTTTGAATAGCTCAAAGTTAGAGTAATAAACCGGTTTTAATTCTCACTTCTTCTTCAAATCATAGCCTCTCGTTTCTTTAAAGATATTGTAATACTCTATTAGATGCTTCACATTAATCTAGACATATCTAGTGTGTTGCAATGTGAGTAATATCTAGACGAGTGTAGACTTGAACTTACATAAGGCTTCTGATTAATGAAGCGTAAAAAAAACTCATTTATCCTATTATCCTCTAAAAGAGAGCATTAATGTTTGTTACATATGTAAGGACCTATTTAATGTTAAACTTATGGAACGGAACTAATATCCCATTGGGTCTATCTCAGTATATTATGATATCAATCACGTAAGAGATATCTCTGAGATATATTATATCAAAGTTTGTGTTAACAATGCTTTGACTTATGTAACAGATGCTTGTCAAGAGAATATCATCTATATAGACAAGTTTATCTTAGTTGCTCCCACTCATTTTGAGGTAGGTACATTAATCCACTTGGTTGTTGATGAAAATAATTACGTTAGCTTTTCATCACATTATGAAGTTTGCATTAACCCATACATGGATATTATTGGCTTACAAATAAAGTGTTCTTTAACCTTCAGTTTGAAACTTTAGGTTGTTATCTAATGAACATGTAAATGTGTCAGCCATTTGTTATGGAAAATTGTTTATAATGTTCATCTAATGTAGCTTTAAACTATTATAAGCTACTAGAACAGTGATGATCCTCAAAGAAATCTTCTATAAGATATGTAATAAAGATTCTTTAATAATTTATCTCTTCCTAAGTACAACCTTTGACAATCAATCATGCTTTTGAGTGTCTTAACGCTTATATTAGGATTTGGTTTTGTTATGAACACTCTTAGATAATTCAATCAAATCCCAAACGTTATACGAACACATAAAATCAGTTTTACTAGAAAACTGTTTTATTCCATTTAAAAGAATATTGATTGACACTAATGGCTTAATTTTAAGAGATAGGACCAGTAAACTTTTCCAAAATCCATTTCAACTTCAGTTAGGGAGGTTATGTAATCATCAAAGTTAGTAGGCTTTTAAACCTAGATGACCTCCTGAGTTGATTATTGGGTTTATTAGAAGTTTCAGTTTTATGGATTAGCTCTTGGTTAGGTTGCTATCATTTTCAGGATTCTAAGTTTGTAAGAGTTGGTGCAGTATGGTGTACAAGAGGTGTAATCGGAGTTAAATTCGGAGTGAAATTTAATGACACTCTTCCCCCCCGCCTCTTGTATTCCTTGCAAATCATGATAAGGACTTTGACTGCTCCCACTAACCTTAGGAATCTTTAGGAACTCAGCATGCTTAGGGTCAATATGTAACGACCAACAAATTCTAATAGAGAAACACAAATTAATGACGTTAGTCGTTGTGATTTCTCTTGTTGAGGATTATGTTGTTCAGGTAAGAAATCTAAGTGTGCCCACAATTAAGCAACAATGAAACTTTTTGTAAGAGTAGCATTAGATTTTTAAGGAGACGAGTTATGATAGAACAATGTCGTAATGGAGCGGTGTCTTGTACAAGAGGTGCAAATTTAGGTAATGTAAAATTTTCACTCCCCCACCTCTTGCAACTATTGCAAGTTATTATGAAGACACTTAATGCTCCCACTGATCTTTAATATCTCTAGAAATGCTACAAGAGACGTTTCAATGAGCTACGTGACGTGGGAACCTATCACATATACGTTAGACTTTATTTGATTTCTTTAATGTCCAGATATCATAAGAAAACTCAAGGACATATTTAATAGAAATCTTAATAAGTAAACATATGAATAGATTTCTTCTAAGACTGTGGGCTATATGCGACAAAAGTTAGATACAAGTTGATAGCCTTTTAAATGATAAATGAATTATGTCTGAATATTCCATTTGGAATAAGTTCCACGAACGTCAATGAATGACTTATGATGGACCCATACTTATTCCTTAAGCCAAGTAATATTTAGGGCTGTAACGTCATGATTTAAAATCACTTAGAAGGAGATTGGATAAAAAATCATCCTCATTAACCATGTCATGATTTCTCATGAATTTCAGTTGTAATGGATGAAATTTATAAGTCTCATTTTCCTTTCGTCAAATTCTCATTTGCATGATGACAAAAGTTGTGAAAGTGTAAGGTATCATCTAGTTCCATCTCAGTAATGTTTCAATCTAGATATTTAGAACAAATAAGATGAGATTTTAAGGTAAGTGTGACTTTATGTTGACTATGCAAACCTCACAACGTTCATAACTTTGCTTACTTATGATACTATTCTGATTAATCTTCAGAATATATAAGGTATCGAAAAGCGTTGTTAGAAGACTGCTTATTATGGTTCTTATAGCCTTAACATTTAATTTTGTCACTAACTCTCATGTTAATTATTTGTCGAGTTCTGCTAAGGAAAACGTATGGAACTAGAGTCAACTAATCATGTGTTAATAGGAATATTAAAATTAGCAGACTTAAATATCATTAGTAAGTGACTACCTAATTAATTTATCCAACTGTTCTTCTGAATAATGGATAGTCTCGTTGCTTATGTCTAGTCTAATGGCATAATTATGCACTGAGATTTTCCCTTGAAGAACCTTAAAGTTGGAATTTTTACTTGTAATTTGTCTATGGACCTTAGAACAATCCTCTTTTAAACTATTAGTGGTTGTAAGGTGAATAACATCTTATTTTCCAGTTTCAAACATTTATTTTGTTGTACATATGTTGCTTATCAACACACTCATTATACTTTGGTACTTTTGAGTGTTATAGTTGATTTATAAGGCATCAAATTGTACAAATGAAAAATCTTAGTATGCAATGTACTGGAAAAATGTACTTATTTCCATGCGTAAGCCCTTAACTTTATGGGTCATGGTATTGTACATTATTATGTATTCACATATACCACTTAGCTTATAGTTTAGAATTTTAAATGAAGGCATGCATCTTAGGAGTTCTTGTGATTAATCAACACATTATAGATCAGTCTTAGGAAAGACTTAATCTGGAATAACTTTAGTGATAGCATTATGTTAGAGAGTTCTTGATTATCATAAGAGACATCATGTTCGATTTGTCCTGTTCATTATGCTCTAATTATCTTCTGTAGTACCTTTACCAGAAGAGAGCAGTAGGATTATCGTGTCTTAAGAGATAATCAAGTATTTAATTTAAGAGCTAATTCTTATAGAAACTTTAAGCAAAACATATTAGATTTAGGAATTAGAGTGGATGAGATATATATTTATAGAAGAAAATTATAGTGAGTAAAATTATGGGTACTAAGAATAAGGCAGACGAAATGATCATAAAAATTAATTAAGGATCATTAATATAAGGATCATTATGTGAAGAGGTTGTGATATGTCTATTACTAACATCAAAATAATAGACTTATTTAAAGTTCTACTTAAACGAAGACAAATCAGCTTTGGCCAGAAGTGTAATCATTTAAGCATGTGTGCAAAGTGGTTGTAACAAATCAGCTTTGGCCAGAAATTGTGACAATCACTTTAGTTATGCACTTGTTAAGTATGCCATCTATGAAGGAATTAAATCAGCTTTGGCCAGATATTAAGACATTCATGTTTATGATGCACACTTAACATAGCTTTCGTAATACTTGAACGATAAGTAGATGTATCAAGTCAGCTTTGGCCAGAAATGATATATCAGAAGCCACTGTTGATAGCTGTTTATTGTGATAACATAACTGAAAATTCGAAATCTAAGGGATTATGAGATATGATTTCCTGTTTTAAGATGATCTAATTTTATCAAAATATTTCGAAAATTATAACTGTATATCTTTTAACAGTTTTCGAATAAACTTAAAAGATAAAATTGGATCAAACATGGAAAAACACTCATCAATCCTAAAAACATTCCAAAACATAATAGAATTTTCGAATTTTCCTAAGAACATGATGAACCCTTAAAACATAAAACATAAATTCTGGAACCCGAAACCTGAATTTTAAGAATTTTCTAAACAGATTTCGGACATAATTTTTACCCGTTCTTGATTTCGAGTCACATGATAAACCATTTTTTTCTGAAAACCGTGATTTCGGTCCAAGACCAAAATCGGCAGTTATGTTTACGAATTTATACAAAATTTCTGTTTTCATGATCTCAATTCCAGAATAATGGATACGAAAACAGAACTGACTAATCAACATATGCTCTGATACCACATGTTGGTTCAGTTCTGTTTAAACATAAAGGAAAACATGAAAACATACCTTTGATTGCATCAGCACAAACCAGCAGAGAATCCAGATGGAGACGCAGCAACAGTGTTTGACATGATTGTCAGCTTGGTCCGGTTCCTCCTTAGGGTGCTGACTGATGATGGGAACTTAGAAAACCGAAAAGGGGTATCGGCTTAGGAGAGGAGGTCGATGATGATGTTATGACTAATAGGGTGTGTTTAATTGTGTAACTGAGTAACCCCTTAACCTCCACATAATTCTCCTTATATAAGCACCCAGGAGGAAACCTAATTAGTTAATAAGGGTAATACGGTCCATCAACAATTACCAACTAATTATTTAATAGGTTATTATATATTTTGATCTATATTATGTAAATGATTATAATGGCTATAGATTAAATATTAATACATAATATATTTAATCTTACACGTGTTACTTGTCTATGATGTGACACGCCATGAGACCTTTGAGAACGTGACAAAATATTGGCTAAAGGAGGTTCGTGACCATGCGGATTCGAGCATTGTCATCATGCTTGTAGGAAATAAAGCCGATCTAAGCCATCTACGCGATGTAACAACTGAATATGCCGAAGCATTTGCTGAAAAAGAAAACATTTATTTTATGGAAACATCTGCACTCGAATCAACGAATGTTGTAAACGCGTTCACAGAACTTGTTACTAAAATCTGCCACAACAGGATTGTTCGTTCAAAGGGACAGATGATCAATATTTTTAGCAAGGATGGTGTGTTAGCATTAATGAAGAAAGCAGACTGTTGTTTGACTTAGATGGAAATCCATTTTCATTCTGTGTAATTATAAGTAATTACTATGAGACTGCTGTGTTTGGTACTGTGACTAGAGGATTGCTTTCTATGTTTTGGTTGTTATTTTCATTTGTGTGAGGAACATAGTTTTGTTAGCCATTGTGAATTTGATTTTTTTCCCATGGGTGGCTTATTGTCGGATGTTTGTCACTCGAGTATATATTTTTTGTCCAGTTCAAGTCGGATCACATGATAAAAAAGTATACCAAACACGGACCAAATTTTTTACTTAAAATGTATAACAATAATACGGCCTTAGAAAGCAAGTCGAGTTGAGCTCGTCTAATTTCTAGCTCAACTCATTTCGTTTCGAGCTCTATTTCTAAAGTTTGGATTCGACTTGATTGTTATTTATTAATTATTTGATTACTTTATTTCTATGTATTTTTAAGTTTTTTATATGTTTATAATTAATATATGGGTATATATGTGTATGCATGTATATAATGTATAAAATAACATTATGGGTATGTTTGGCAAAAGTAGCTGGTGGCTGGTAGCTAGTGGCTGGAATCTGTTAGCTAGTAGCTGTAGTTTTTTAGATATATATGGTGTTTGACAGAGTAGCTGAAACTTTTAATAAAATATAAAAAATGACCAAAATGGACATAACTAGAAATTTAAAAAGTTTCTGCGTTAAAAAGTTCATTATCTTTAGAGGTTAAAATAGTCATTTTTTCCCTAAAAGCTTGTAGCTCCTTCTAAACGCTACTAGTAGGAGCGCTCAATCAAAAACTTCAAACTCCTACCCTAAAAGTTTCAAGCTCCTTCAACCAAACAAGTCTTTTTATTGAGTAGGAGTTTTTGCTTAAAAACTTAAAGCTAGAAGTTTCTAAAAGCTCCATGCCAAACATACCCTATATATATATTGGAGACTCGTGAGCATAATTGAGTTTGATAAGTGATATGTGGCCTCGAGTTCGAACAAGCTTGGCTAGCAGAGTTTTTAGCAAGTTAATCCGAGTAGCTCACATCTACATCTTATCCCTCCTTAGTTAACTATGTAGAGACTGGATTGTTGTGTGGTTGAGGGGGCGTATTAGAAAGTATTTATCATTATATGCAGTCTTTGAATAACATATGTTTCTCTGTTAGTTTGATATAGTTTTCTAGCTCAAGATTATTTTAGTGTTGGTAGGGCTGCAAACGAACCGAACGAACACGAACACGGCCTTGTTCGTGTTCGTTTGTTAAGGATTTCATGTGTTCACGAACAGTTCACGAACACTTACCGAACGAGATTTTTTGTTCGTGTTCGTTTGTTAAGGAAATGAATTTGTTCGTGTTCGTTTGTTAATTTAGGTACCGAACACAAACGAACGTTCATGAACGCACACGGACGCAAACGAACACAAACAAACGTTAATGAACATAAACAAACACAAACGAACATATATTTACTTTCGAAGATGATCATAACAAAAAAACACTAAGTAGATCCACCCAAGATGATCATAAACAAACACAAACGTTAATGAACGATGGTGATTGACAGAGGAACGACGGAGGGAGAGGAGGAGAGAGCGGCGCTTGGTCGAGCGGAGAAAATGAGATCCAGATAATGCTTAGGGGTTTTGACTTCTGTAGTTTCTAACTTTCAATTCTATATCTAATTGTATGTCTGGTGGACCATATGTGATAATATAAGTTGGGCTATAATAAAAACAACATAATCAGTTTTTATGTTTTAAATAAAAACCATACGTAATCCCCTTTTTTTATAATTTTCATTGTAATTTGATTGAATATTATATTTTTTATGACCCAATAACTTTTTTCTTTGTTTTTCATATGTAAGGTGAAATATGATGATGACATGATATATATATATATATATTCCTATACACAAACGAACGCGAACATACAAACGAACATAAACAAACGAACACAAACGAACGTAAACGAACACGTTACCGAACGTTCACGAACACAAATGAACGAACACGACCTTTGTTCATGTTCGTTCATTTAACTAAACGAACGAAATTTTTTGTTCGTGTTCGTTCATTTATTAAACGAACAAACACAAACGAACTTCCCGCCGAACGGTTCATGAACTGTTCGCTGAAAGTTCAGTTCGTTTGCAGCCCTAAGTGTTGGTGTAATCTCCTTTGTTTGTTTATTCAATAATAATATTTCTTGTTGTTGGATTTTTAGAATTGTGAACTTACCTACACCAACCCTTGTATAATAAATAACTAAAAAATGATGGACCCTTTCAGATGAAGTTAAGCATTATTAGGTATAAAATTTCTACAAATCTGGAGCCCACTAGCACCCCAATTTTGACTTCTATTTGGGATGGTTCCCCACGTCTTTAAATAAAAAAGATTACACAAATCCAGATAAAATATATCTTTTGAGCCAATATTCTGTATTTCCAATATTTGTTGCCACCTTTTTAATAAAATATTAATATTAATGCTGGTGTTAACTCAGTATTGGGTTGGTTTAAAAGAGTTTATATAATAGCAGATATCAATTTTCAAAAGTTTGGTTGTGGACAAGTTTGTCGTGTCAAGTTAATTTGTATTTGTCAAGCTCGAAACTGTTGGATCAAAATAAAACCGACATATTTTGTATTTGTTGAAATTTTGATGAATAGACTAGAAAATGTTAAAAGAAAGACCGAAAGAGTCAGCAATAAACTTGAAATGAGCATCAATTGGTATCCGTTTGTTTAGACTTGTTTCTTGGCAATGAATCAATGATGGTGGTGTTTTGGTGGTTAGATATTTGCAGGTTATGTTTGCCGATTGTTGCAATACTGAAAATGTAAACGTACTCTTTCAGTTATTCCTCTTTAAAAAAATAGTATCATTGTATTTCTATAAATCCTAGTAGTCTATTTATACTAAAGATATGTATTTCTATAAATCCTAGTAGTCTATTTATACTAAAGATGATTACAATATAACTTATAACAAAAGTATAAATGTATACATAGAGTTGAAAGAAACCTGGTTGCCGAACCCAGTTTTGAACCCACATCACACCTGTTTTTGAAACCGCTTTGTCAAACTCTAGGGTTGAGAGCGGTATGTAAACCCTATACTTCGAAACCAGTTCGAACCTGGTCAAAACCTGTCAGACCTGATCCTTTCCTCTCCAAAAAGCGGTTCCAACCCAACCTGGTTCGGCCATAGGGTATGTTTGGCAAAAGTAGCTGGTGGCTGAAAGCTGGTAGCTGTAGCTTTTTAGATATATTTGTTGTTTGGCAGAGTAGTTGGAGCTTTTAATAAAATGTATAAAATGACCAAAATGGACATAATTAAAAATTTAAAAAGTTTGTGCATTAAAATAGTTCATTATCTTTAAAGGTTAAAATAGTCATTTTTTTTTCCCTAAAAGTTTGTAACTCATTCTAAACGCTACTAGTAGGAGTGTTCAACCAAAAGCTTCAAGCTCCTAACCTAAAAGCTTCAAGCTCCTTCAACCAAACAAGACTTTTTATTGAATAAAAGTTTTTTCTTAAAAACTTAAAGTTAGAAGCTACTAAAAGCTCCATGGCAACTGATTAAACATTGACGCAGCCTCTCAACCCAAACTGGGTTGGACCCAAACCAAGATTTGTGCACTTATAATTGATTACTATATGGGTCAGCCCAATTGATAAAGCCCATGTAACAAACCTTACAATTAACAATAAATAACAGAAGGATACAATTCAATCTCCGCCGATCCAATATCGAGAATCCAGTAAAGACCGGTGGTGCCGCCGTTAGGTTGTTCACACGATCAACTTCCGTCCGTAATGCCGCCGTTACATGTCAAACCTTTTCCATTAATTAATGCCTTATTTTGTATTGAAGGTGTCCAGTTGAATTGAGCGTCTGTTTGGGAACAGTTACTGCATCCGCTGGCTTTGAATCCTTCCATGTTTATTATTTATTGCCGGAGTTACGGTTGTCTCCCCGAAGGTTGGTAATTGTTGCAGTTTATTTTCTTTTCTAGAATTATTTATCATACATTGAGATTTCTATGTATGAATTGGTGAATGTTCACTTTGGAATTTGATAAAGGGGGTGTTTGGGATTCATTATTTTTCTTCAAATTATTAACTTTTTAAAAAGTAAAAAGGACTTATAATTTGTTTGTTGTGTTGTGAGTGAAGAAGTTAATTAGACCATTGGGTATGGGGGAGGATAGTCTCCAAAGACTACCCGCCACGTAATCACGGGAGGAGGATGGTCTCTTTGGGGACTACCCAAGGGTGTGGGACTAGCCAAGACTACCCCACCATTAATAATATATTAATATATATATATAAAGTATGAGAGAGAAGTCAATGGGGGCCCACCAACTTTGCCCCGTCTTCACAGTCGGAAATCCGACGTCTTTGCCGCGACGAGCCCCTAGGGGGCGGTGTTGGACGGTCCTAATGGGTGGGGACGGGCCTTTAACGCAGCCCATACCCATTGGTCTAAGTTACAACTTCTGACTTTTTAACTTTTTAGTGAAGTAAAAAAGAACTTATAATAAGGAATCCCAAACACCCTCAATTCGTGTACACTTTGTCAAATGTAAAGTCGTTAGAAAGTTTTGAGTTGATTAATGCAGTGACGAAGCTAACCCATTAATTTAGAGGTATCCCCAAAAAATATTATTTTTTATCGCACAATCATACAATAATAAAAAAAAAGATAAAAAGTAAAGTAAAACAAATACCTAATAGATTTGTCCTATCTTTTTTCTCATAGCTTGAAATCGTTCCATTACGTCGTCATCTTTTACTTTCTCAAAAGTTTCTTTTTCAACCGCACAAACCATAGCATTGCTCAAATATTCCGGGCCCATTCGGTTGCGTATATCCGTTTTGACAACCTTCGACTTAGAAAAACATTTTTCAACGGTTGCGGTTGCAAGCGGTAAAACCAAAGCTAGTTTCACTACCCGATAAACCAAAGGACAAAAACTATGTGTTCCGGTTTCCACCATAAGACGAGCAAGATCACCTATTTCATTCAAGTTTGCAAATCTATCATCATCGCTTATAGTGTGACGGAATGTCTCAACATCACTCAAAAGAGTTCCAATTTCTTATGTAGTAAAATTATCCGGATACATCTTAGCAAACGCCAATATCTTCAATGGGTCAAACTTAGAAAACACGTGACAAGGATTTAAACCCGACATTTTTTATCAAACTAGTTGTTAACTCACTAAATCGATTTCCTAATTCTTGAATTTGCATATCAAAAACCTCATTAAAAATGTCAACTTCAAAATGATATCGATTTGTAATGTAATTCTTTCGGTTTTCTTGGATTACCCTAACTTTCCGTCATGTCCACCATTCCAATGTTGATTTTTTCACAAAAGGAATTAACTTTTTCCAACATTGACTCAAACTCATTTTGTCTTAAAGCATTTAATGCTCGTTTTGTTTCATTTATCAAGTTGGCCGCTTCTAATTAGACCTGGCAAACGGGTCGGGTCGGGTCGGGTTGGGTCATGGGTCAAAACGGGTTCGGGTCGAAACGGGTTCGGGTCAAAACGGGTCAATTAAAAAAAGGGTTGTTTTGGTTCGGGTCGAAACGGGTTCGGGTCAGAACGGGTTCGGGTCGGAACGGGTTCGGGTCGGAACGGGTCCGGGTCAGAACGGGTCCGGGTCAGAACGGGTTTCGGGTTGGGTCGGGTTGGGTTGGTTTAAAAAAAAATGCTTTTTCCTAAAAAAGAAAGATGCAACAGTTAGGGGTAGACTTGGTAAAATCATCGGGTCAAACGCGGGGTCTGAACTAGTTTATGAGAAATTAGATAAATTTTTTACTTATTTTTTTTTTTTTTGAAAGGTAAACAGATAAATTTTTGATATACAAATGTAATAAATAAAATTCAAAAGATTCGTAGTTATCTAATTTTGCACAAAAAGACGAAATAGGAAAAAATCAAGTATAATAGTCTTTTTACAATTCCTTTATCTCTTACCTAACCCCTCAAAAGTCTCAAACTTCAACATCTCTCACACATTGAAACTCTGAAGAAACATCAACTAAACAAGATATTAATTTTTGCTGCCAATTTGATCAATAAATATGAAGATCGAGGTTGTATTTAGTTCGATTGGTTTTATCTGGGTTACTCTATTTTCAGAATCTCTATGGAGTTAAAGGCAGTAGACGATGGTGGTGGACTACGGCGGTGTACGATGGTGGTGGACACCACCGTGACATTTTCAGAATCGATGATGGTGGTGGATGACGGCGGTGGAAGACGGTGACGAGGCGACGACCAAAGCGGGTGACATTTTTTGTGTCTCTCTAGAGTTAAAGGCAGTAGACAGATGGTGGTGGACTACGGCGGTGTACGATGGCGGTGGACGACGACGGTGGACGACGACGGTGGACGATGGTGGTGGATGACGGTGGTGTACGACGACGGTGGACGATGGTGGTGGATAACGGTGGTGTACGACGGCGACGAGGCGACGACCAATGCGGTAGATGAAGAGGCTGTACCCGCTCTTCAGTCTTCAGAATGAACCCGAACTTCACCTGTCTCGACCCGTTCTGACCCGTTTGGTCACCTTCCTTGACCCATGCTGACCCGCTCCTCCACAGCAAGAATTTGTCGGCTATCCATTTTGACCCGTCCTTCACTTTTTACTTACCCAAAGTAACCCAAAGGCATAAAATTTTGACCCATATCTACCCGTAAATGATAGTTTGGGTTGTGATTGCCAGCCCTACTTCTAATAAATCCTTACATTTTTGTTGAATATGTTCTCAAAGAGCATTTGTGTAGCTTAAAACATCTCCCATCAATTGTATATAAAAACAAACTCAAGTTTTTTAAAATACGTTACAATACCTTTTGCATTTGTTCGTTGTTCACTGCAATCTCTATCTTCTTTAACATATTGAAGTATGGTAACCACTTCCGGAAACAATCTAAGCAAACTGATGATTGTTCTATGATGTAAACCCCATCGTGTATCACTGGCTCGTGTAAAGGAGACCTCTTGGTTTAGTTCTTTTCCTATCTTAATCCCACCTTCAAGTATTTCTTTTTCCACTCTCGCTTTTTTTGCCTCCTTTATCATATCTTTCCGTTTGCAAAAGCGGAAACCGTAGTAACAACCATGGAAATGTATTCATAGAAAGTTTTGACACTGGTATGTTTTTTTTGCAACCCCTACAATCACCAATTGAAGTTGATAAGCAAAGTAATGGATGTAATATGCTAACGGGTTATCTTTCAAAATCAAATCTTTTAACCAATTAAATTCTACCCGCATGTTTCTTGCACCATCATAACCTTGCCCCTTACCTATTTAAACAAAGAATAAAATGTAACAGAAAAACAAATAATGACTATTAAAGTTTATGTAAAGAATCTATGAAATTTAATACTTACGTGCTTTATGCTGAACTGGTTATTTGCTAATAAAGAATCAATGGCTTGTTTAAGGGTTGAAGAAGCCGTGTCTCTCACATGAACAATTCAAATAAAGTTTTCTCTAACAACCCCACGTTTATCAACAAATCTAACAACCACAGCCATCTGTTCCTTCAAAGATACGTCAATAGATTCATCTACCAACAACTCAAACACATCGTCTTTAATTTATGCACAAATGTTTTTGGTTACTTCCGTTGCAAAGCATTCAAGAATCTCTTTTGTATCATTGGCGATGTCAATTTATTGTTTTTTTTTTTGCGTTCCCCAATGTGTACTAACCAATTTCCGAGTGGTTAGTACTAAGCAGCTTTAAAACCGACAGAAAAATACCTTGAGAATTATAGTCTTTCGATTCATCATGGCCACGAAATGGTAAAGAGTTTTCTAAACAGAATCTAACACTCATAACAGAACCAAGTATTTGATAATAATTTGAAATATTTCCTTCTTTAGTCAATTTGTTTAAATTCTCATCTATGTGTTCGTCTTGTTTCATGAGATTGTTACATTTTTGCGCCGTCTTTAAATGATGACTATCAACTTTCCCGACTTGTTCTTTAAGAAATCCTTTTACTCTAATCACAAAAACCTTTAGAATTAGATGACCACGTATCTCTTCCTCCTTGATTACCAACATCTTCTTTAAACAAGTAACAATATAAACAATATGCTTTGTCGACTTTAATACTATACTCTAACCACGTGTAAATGTATAATCATTAAACCAATATACAACAAAATGTCTTTTTTCCATAAAAGTCTATGAGGAAATTCATGACTACGCGATTGAAAAGCCCCTTTAACAAGATACCCCCTTCTTATGTCATCTAATTGATTAGGGTGATAACTAGCAATAAGTGGCCTATCATAGGGATCCGAAGGAAGATCATTTAAATCGATAATACCTTGGGTTGTTGGAATTGAAGTTGTAGGATTACTTGGACCAATATCAACATTTTCTTGCATATTATCATTTGTAGCATTTGGAGTTGCATTCATCTCATCATTTGCTTGAATATTATCATTAGCAACATTCGGAATTGTTTCATTCGGAATTGTATCATCAACCAACCCGATTTTCATTAATTTCTTCAAATTTTCTTTTGAAAAAGTCTCAGTTAAAGATTGTTTTTTAGATTGTGGTTTCATCTTCACTTCAATGAATTCAAGTATTCAACTTCTTACACTCCTTAGTTTAACAACAAAAATAGAAAAGTATAAATATACAAAGTAGATTCAACATAAACGAAACATTTAAATTCCAAAAAACCTAACAAGAAATCAGACTATCAAAGCACAAGATCACAAGAACTGTAAGCTGTAACACAAACTAACCAAGAAATCAAACTATCAAAGCACAAGATCATAAGAATACTCACAAACAATCTGCGTTCGACGTTTGGTTTCGATTTTCAATGGGGATTTTAGTTTTGTTCGATTCAGTTTAGGCTGTTTAGCGATTGAGACCAGTGTTCGAATTTCGATCCTTCGATGTTGAGGCTGTTTAGTGATTGAGACTTGTGTTCGAAGGATACCCCATTAATGTTAAACAACCTCAGCATAGCCTTAACATCGAATGAATGAAATTCGAACACTGGTCTCAATCGCTAAAAAGCCTAAACTGAATCGAACAGAACTAAAAGTCCCCGCTGAAAATCGAAATCAAACGTCGAACGCAGATTGTTTGTGAGTGTTCTTGTGAACTTGTGCTTTGATAGTTTGATTTCTTGGTTAGTTTGTGTTACAACTTACTGTTCTTGTGATCTTGTGCTTTGATAGTCTGATTTCTTGTTAGGTTTTTCATAATTTAAATATTCAAGCAAATGATGACACAAATGCAAGTCCGAATGCTACGAATGATAATATGCAAGAAAATGTTGATATTGGTCCAAGTAATCCTATAACTTCAATTCCAACAACCCGGGGTATTATCGATTTGAATGATCTTCCTTCGGATCCCTATGATAGGCCACCTATTGTTAGTTATCCCTATAATCAACTAGATGACATAAGGAGGGCATATCTTGTTGAAGGGGCTTTTCAACCGCGTAGTCATGAATTTCCCTTTTTTTTGAACGGCCAACGAATCCTCCAAATGGGCTACTGGCAAAATTCACCACATCAGGATACACTCGCCTCTGACCCGGGGAAAACCCTCACCTAGGGCCGAAGCCTGTGAAAACTCGCCCGAAGGCACGACAGTGCGGTGAGGTAAAACCCGTTCAGTTCAAGCGATCTCCACCTTTTCGCCTAGTCTTCCATCATCACTAGGGGAGGTTAAGAATCGAACTTGGGTCCCTTAGAACACCAAGTCTCTCCCTTACCACTCCACCACCACCTCATTAGCAGTCATGAATTTCCTTACACGGACTTTTATGGAAAAAAAAAGACATTTTGTTGTAAAAAAAGACATTTTGTTGTAAATTGTTTATATTATTACTGATTTAAAGAAGATGTTGGTAATCAAGGAGGAAGAGATACACGGTCATCTAATTCTAAAGGCTTTTGTGATTGGAGTAAAAAAGGTTCCTTAAAAAGATGTCGGGAAAGTTGATAGTCATCATTTAAAGACGGCGCAAAAATGTCACAATTTTATGAAACAAGACGAACACATATATGAGAATTTAAACAGACTGACTAAAGAAGAAAAATTTGCAAATTATTATCGATTACTTGGTTCTGTTATGAGTGCTAGATTCTGTATAGAAAACTCTTTACCATTTCGAGGCCATGATGAATTGGAAGAATCTAATTC
This sequence comes from Helianthus tuberosus, assembly GCA_030545235.1. Classification (NCBI taxonomy): domain Eukaryota; kingdom Viridiplantae; phylum Streptophyta; class Magnoliopsida; order Asterales; family Asteraceae; genus Helianthus; species Helianthus tuberosus. The sequence goes on along the minus strand of CM060386.1, from coordinate 28,013,030 downwards.
TCAAGGTATTTTTCTTTCGGTTTTAAAGCTGCTTAATACTAACCACCCGGAAATTGGTAAGTACACATTGAGGAACGAAAAAAAAAAACAATAAATTGACATCGCCAATGATACAAAAGAAGATTCTTGAATGCTTTGCGAAGGAAGTAACCAAAAATATTTGTGTAGAAATTAAAGATCATGTGTTTGGGTTGTTGGTAGATGAATCTAATGACGTATCTTTGAAGGAACAGATGGCTGTGGTTGTTAGATTTGTTGATAAACTTGGGGTTGTTAAAGAAAGTTTTATTGGAATTGTTCATGTGAGAGACACGGCTTCTTCAACTCTTAAACAAGCCATTGATTCTTTATTAGCAAATAACCAGTTAAGCATAAAGCAAGTAAGTAATAAGTTTCATAGATTCTTTACATAAACTTTAATAGTCATTATTTTTTTTTATGTTACATTTTATTTTTTGTTTAAATAGGTAAAAGGGCAAGGTTATAATGGTGCAAGCAATATGCGGAGATAAGTTAATGGGTTAAAAGCTTTGATTTTGAAAGATAACCCGTCAGCATATTACATCCACTACTTTGCTCATCAACTTAAGTTGGTGATTGTGGCGGTTGCGAAAAAACATACCGGTGTCAAAACTTTCTATGAATACCTTTCCATGGTTGTTACTACGGTTTCTGCTTCTTGCAAATGGAAAGATATGAGAAGGGAGGCAAAAAAGCGAGAGTGGAAAAAGAAATACTTGAAGGTGGGATTAAGATGAGAAAAGTGATAGTCCAGGAAACGTCGAGTTTGACAGAGCTTTGGTCCCGAGATAACCAGTTCAGTGATTAGAAAGGAGTAGAAGTAGAATACGACACCGAACAATCACTTATAATCTGGTTTCTATTAATATATGAAAGTTACATACCCGTGAAACCAGTTGGACAGCATCTCCCCATAGGGAACCAAAAGCTTGTCCAACAGAAGACCCAAGCTCCATATATATAGGACTCATGGCTGCGTATGAACCCACAATGGGTGCCTTCGTATGAAGCTACTTGGTTTTGCGTTCGTACGAATCCACTATGTAGTCCGTTCGTACGAAGGGACTCCCTTCGTTCGAATGGGCTTATACATCACAAAACCTTCGATTCTTAACGACTTTCACTCTATTCAATACAATATTCAACACACGCTCTATCTAGCCTATTCGCACAGTGGCAGACATACAAATATGCACCAACAAAAAGGATTAAACCAAGAGGTCTCCATTGCACGGGCCGGTGATCCACGATGTGGTTCATATCATAGAACAATCATCAGTTTGCTAAGATTGTTTCTGGAAGTGGTTACCATACTTCAATATGTTAACGAAGATGGAGATTGCAGTCAATAACCAACAAATGCAAAAGGTATTCTATCGTTATAAAAAAAAACTTGAATTTTTTTATATGCACTCGATGGTAGATGTTTTAAGCTACACAAATGCTCTTTCAAAACATCTTCAACAAAAATGTAAGGATTTATTAGAAGCGACCAACTTGATAAATGAAACAAAACGAGCATTAAATGCTTTAATACAAAATGAGTTTGAGTCGATGTTGGAAAAAGTGAATTCCTTCTGTGAAGAAAACAACATTAGAATGGTGGACATGACGGAAAGTTATGGAAATCCAAGAAACCGAAAGAATATCATTACAAATCGACATCATTTTGAAGTTGACATTTTTAATGAGGTTTTGGATATGCAAATTCAAGAATTAGGAAACCGATTTAGTGAGGTTTATGTCGGGTTTAAATCTTAGTAACGGGTTTTCTAAGTATGACCCATTGAAGATAGTGGTGTTTGCTGAGATGTATCCGAATGATTTTACTACACAAGAAATTGGGACTCTTTTGGTTGATGTTGAGGCATTTCGTCACACTATAAGCGATGATGATAGAGTTGCAAACTTAAATGGAATAGGTGAAGCTAGCTTTGGTTTATCGGGTAGTGAAGCTAGCTTTGGTTACCATTGAAAGATAGTTTTTTCTAAATTGAAGCTTGTCAAGAAGGATTTACGCAATCGAAATGGCTCGAAATATTTGAACAATGCTATGGTTGTGAGGTCGAAAAAGAAACTTTTGATAAAGTAAAAGACAACGACGTGATAGAACTATTTCAAGATATGAAAAAAAAGTAGAGGACAAGTCTATTAGGTATTTGTTTTACTTTATTTTTTATCGTTTTTTTATTATTGTATGATTGCACGATAATTTTTTTTTCGGGATACCCCTAAACTAAAGGGCTAGCTCTACCACAAGTCAAGGCTGTGTCCTGGAAAAAGAGCTGCAGTGTAGCTTCAACATCAGGTAGACTACCATTTAATAATTATGGATTTTGTTTAAGTTTCAGAAATTTATGGTAACACTAGTGCATATACTTTGAAGTTCAAAACCAAAAGGTATTTCTCTTTGTAAAATTTTGCCAATGATGCACACATTTAATAGTGGTATTGTTTTTTTTTTTTAATCTCAACATTGATGGATTCATGGCTGCTTCAAAGGCTGTTGAACTTCCTTTACTGCTGAACTTCCTTTACTTTGATATGTTTACAGGTTCATGAGAATGCCATTTCTGGAAATGTGTACTGTTCTTGCTATTTTGAAGATATACATGACCATCAAAACTAATGGTGTTTGACCTCAGTGGTATTTTAAACCAAGTAGTTCAGTGGCCTTGCTAGCTCAAAAATTCAAGGGCATCCCAATTTATTTTTTTGGAATCAGGTGTATCCTTTATATAAAACCGCAATTTTTAATTTTTTTACACTACGAAATGATACAGAGACTGGGTTGAGGGGTAGCACGGGCTACCCGTGCTAAATGTATATATATTTCACATGAAGTAGTTGTAGGTCTAAAACTGATCATTGACAATTTGACACGAAAATGATACGGAGACTGGGTTGAGGAGTAGCCCATGAAGCAGTTGTGGTCTAAAACTGATCATTGACACTGGCTCTTGTTTCTTTGTGTTTGTATCATTTTATAGCATCTATATAGTATATATATTTCACATGACATGCCAATGGATCTTGTCATAAGTTTGATGTGGTGGTACCTTTTGTGTTATGATGGGTGATTCTTGCATGAATTTTCATTTTTGGTTACAAAACATAAAGGTTGATTTGGTGGTAAATTGAGCAAAAGTAAGAAAAGCGAAGATAAGCCCTCTATACACTCACCAACAATTAGTGGCCATTTTACGGTGTCTCTAACCAATCGCCCCATCATCCTGTTACAATGGTGTGTCTAACTCTTATAATTAGTTTTGATATACAAATTATTAGTTTTGATATACAAATAGTGAGTCTTATAATTAGTTTTGATATATAACGATGCATCTAACCCGCAATCCATCTTCACTATTGTGATTTTACTACATACACAGTATGGTAGTTATTGAGACGTTTGGTTAAAAGTCAAGACAAGTAATAATTATATGAAAGTAATTCATATAATTTGAAAGCCATACAAGGATTATATAAGATATCTTACATTTTACATGGGATACAAAACAAAACAAATTCAATTTTCTAGTCAACTTTCATATTTTCAACCAAAGTCAACGTCTTCTCTTGCTGTTGACTTTCCTCTTCACCTTCCACTTTCCATGTCAACTCTTGTCTACACCATCTAAAGATCACCAAACATATGAATGCTGCAAACAAACCAGACTAGACCACTCAATATCTTATGTTATGTCATTGATTTTGACTTTTATGGTCAAATTAAACTTAACTTCCATAAAAAAAAATCATTAACACACCTGCGAAAATTCGGGTTTTAATGGAAGTCAGATTCCAAAAGGCTGTGGCTGCTGATGCTGCAACTATTTTCTTGTGAGAACAACCACTCCATGCTTCCATTATCCAAGTTTTCAGGCATTCACCTGATTCATATAAACTTATAATATAAAAAAAGAGTGTATTTACATAGCTTCTAGATTAAATTAATTACAATTTTTCCATATTACCTTTCTTGCATATTTGGTTTGAGTACAATGAGTACAGTTTTGGGCCTGTAAAGCCGATAAAGAATCCTAAAAGACGAAAACACAAAATGTAAGCTTTCAGTCTTTCACACCATTGATAAACGCGTGTCGAAATTTATCTTACCAAGTGCACAAAGGCTCTTGAATGTTACAATATGACCATATTCGGATCCAAGAAGCAACAATGGTGCCACCTGAAAGCATACACCATGTTCCTTAACACCTTATAGCAATGCATTAAGTAAAGTAAAATGAAACGGTTAACATGGATATGGATTCACTTTAAGGGTCGTGGATGGTTGGCCCGAAAACAACTTTCGGGCTTTTGAGATTGCAAAATTTACTGCAGGAAGTATAACTCTAGCAGCTCTTAGAATATCCTCTTCTTTAAGCTTTAGTTCTCTCTTGCTTTCAATCCCATTCCTGTAAGTTTGTGACTAACAAGTTATTCAAGAATAGATTATTGTTGATCAGTTTAAAAGATTTTGACAGTAAACTATCTTTCTGACCTTTGCGCAATCGTGTTGGAGATGAACGAAACACACAAACAGAGAAGACCCAATTGAGATACCAAAGAAAGCATACTGAAAACCAAGATAAAACACTTTAGTTCCGGTTTATTGTAACATCTTTAACATCTTCATTGTATTCCTATATAAAGTTGATCAATAATGTACAATATATTACGCGGTTTTCATTATTCTGTACCCTTGATAAAACTGAAATTTTGTAAGAACCGAAAGAGGCGTAAGAGGATGAATTACCTGAAGCTAACACCAGTTGTGAAACAGGATGATAGGATACAAAGTGACCCGAACCCGAACCAAAGCGTTGATTTTGCTACATCATTCCACATGATCAGATCGTTAACCAGTGTCCCAATCCGATGAAAATCATACCCGTAATCATTATCTTCGCCATCCACAATTGCCTCTGAAAACATAACACAATTATTATATAAAATATATTAGTTAGGGCTTATTGTAATTATCCCTACGTAATCATAGATACAAACAAACGTGTCCAGTAAAATCCCTATTCGAAGCAATCAAGAGGAGATTCGAAGCAAAAAAACCCGAAACTAAAACAAAAATTCATACTTACTGGGGGACGAAATCGAAGGACAAGAAGTCGATTTATCCTTCTTGGATCTACCACTATGTCTCTTCTTCTTAACCTTAGTATTCGCAACAACCAAATCATCAACACACATCAGATCTTTATCATCTCGAATCTCCTCGACTCGCCTCCTCGATCTTCTACCGTTTCTAGGCGAACCCACATTGGCAAACCGGTTCTTGCAGCGTCGGCGAGACCCGTGTGGATCAGAGACCTCTTCCAACACATCTAGTCGGGTTTTCGGTTTCTTAGCAGCAGGGGAAGGAGACAGAAGAAGGAGATCACGGACCGAAAGAGGGTTTTGGGGCTTTGGAGAGAGAGTGTTGTTGGGTGAGTATGAGACTAGATCAAGAGATAGAGTTGGTGGTGGTTGTTGGGTATTGGTTCGGGCCAGACGTGATGCTGATTTGGTTCGGCTTTCAGGGGCTGATCGTTGGGTTGTGACGGTGTAGGGTGGTGATGGTGGTGTATCCATTGATTTTGGGAGAATTGTGGAAGAAAGAGTGTTGGGTGGGATATAAATGGGTTGGGGTTTTGGTGTGCAGGTAGCCGTTGGGAGGATGTATTTGAAAAATAGGGTGGGGTCGTGGGGATGAAGAAGATGATGATGATGATGATGGGGTTTGGGAGTTTGTGACGTAACGGTAGGAAATCTTTGACAAAAGTTACCATTTCTGGGATGGGTAAATCATGGGTTATGCTAAAGATTCTTTATGGGCCCACTTTGACTTAGGTGATTTTTTATTATTTTTTTATCTTTTTCATTTTTACAAAGGTAAACTAGCGGGATTACCTACACTACAACAACGGGAATTCAGTCAGTTTTAGCTTAGGGGCTGTTTGTTTGTGTCTGAATGAAACCATTCAGAGGTTCACATCTGATTCGGTTAGATGTAGAGGTGTTTGGTTCATTAAGACATCACCTTTGAATGAAGCTATTCAGATCTGAATAGTTCACAAATTTGATATCTGAATGGAATTTTGACAAGCTTGCCCTCATCCACACTGCCCCTTCATCTCCACACCTACCGAATCAACATAACCGCCACCACTGTCGGCCGACTTGAAGCCGTCGCCGCCGGAGTCTTCACCGTCATCAACGTCAACGGCCTATCCTCATCATTATCATCGACACCTCTATTAACGTCATTCATCACCGGAAAACCAAACGAACCTGAGTCAAAATCTAAATATAAGAAAAAGCACACGAGTTGCCTGAAACGATAACTTACCGGAGTCGAAACACCGCCGCCGCTCGCGGCGTCGCTGCCACCGTCGCTACTCCTTTCCGGTCTCTCTTTCCCTCCGACTCTTCTCTCTCTCTCTCTTCTCGTTCCTGTCCTCTCCCTCTGCTCGTTTTCAGGTGGTTGCGTAGGAGAGTACAAGGAAGGTGTGTAATGGTAGGAGGTTAGGGGTGCGACTGGTTGTTTTTTAGTTAGGGTTGTAAGAATGTTGATGGTGATGAGGTTCTATGTCTGTGTTTTATGTGTGTGTGTGATATTAGTGAAGGTACAGAAAGAGGAGATAGTTAGAGGGGTAAAAATGTCATTTTACACAGTCATTCAGATGTGCAACCAAACAACACTTTACTGGTTCAGCACTTACTGATTCAGAGCCTCTTACCCATTCAGACTTCTTATTCATTCAGCACTTATTGATTCAGATGTTGCCAAACAGCCCCTTAGTTTGTTTAGGTACTTGTATAGCATTGATAATCGGTATAGTCAGTTTCAGCTTAGTTTGTTTAGGTACTTGTATAGTATTGATAATCGGTATAGTAATCGAAAAAGATATCTGTACGTGTTTTATGTTAATTGAAAAAATGGAATACATGTACCGGTTTTTATAATATCAATACTAACACTCATTATAGCTTACGATATCAAATATACTCTTTTTTGAATTAAAATCTATTTTCAACACAACTGTGAATTCAACTTTTATTTAAAAAAGTTAACAAAGGAAAGTTATTAAAAGAGACTTTAACACAACTGTGTATTCAACATTTAAAAACAAAATTAACAACAAAATCAAATCAAATAAAAGTTAAATGGGTTAAATGAGTATATCAATTACAGTATAACAGTAAGATTGAAACTATAAAAAAAAACAATAGACACTAAAAGACAAGCAACACTGAATAGTAAAGTTTAAATACAATATTGGTATTTCTTAGTTATATAATTATTAGTAACCTTTTTATAACATCATTCTCATAAAGTTTAAATACAATATTGGTCAGTGGCGGATCTAGGATTCCGACCAAGCGGTAACGTTTTATAAATAAGCGGTAACGAAATCGAAAAAACGTCAAATTTTTCCAAAATTTACACTAAAAACGTTAAAAATTTTCCGACCAAGCGGTAGCGGAGGCTACCCCTTGTTCCATAATACATCCGCCCCTGATATTGGTTACATAATCAGTTATTTTAGTGGTATAATTAGTCGATAAGTCATATGATCATCGAGTACTTTATAAATAACTTAAACTAGTATTAGGTCTCCCACGTTGCGGTGAAGGCGTAAAACCAAGGAATCGTTGATAATATATGTAACTTTATTACATTATTGTCATATCGTTGATAATATTCGAAATCAAGTATATCCCTTTTTTTATTCTTTTTGAGTATACATTATTATGATCATTGCGGGGCAAAACTTTCTATATGTATAGTAGCGGACTAATTTACTTATTTTAGAATTATATATGGTATCTACATTATGTTGGTTGCGGAGGGGCTAATAAATTATCGGTATACTCAAGAAAGTGTATTCTCTTCTAAAATAAATCGTGGTGTAAACGAGATTTTGTTAATTAAGTCCATAATCTTCCTCGTTAATGAAATATATTAATGGCTATGATTTGAGAATTGTAACTGAATTGGTTTCTAAGTGAATTTTTTCTAATGGCAAATTTCACTTTTACTCCTCGTAGAGTTTGAACAAATGAGCTCCCTAACCCAATGGTACTAAAGTGACAAACACTTATATTATTATACTTCTCGTTGTTATACATCCATAATAATTTATTATACATCCATAATAATTTAATGAAGAATGAATAATAACTTCTCATATATAAAAAGTTGTTGTGGCGATTGTTCAAATTGTAAAAATAAAGTGTAAATATGATGGTTCTGATGTGGAGTGAAAAATGATAAATTTTTAACCTGAGATTTAAAAAAAATTTAAGGAATTTTGGAGCTATTGTGAATGATTTAAAGGGATTATAACTAGATTGAATTATAATTTAAAATATGCACACCCACACGGATACAACTCTTAAATTTGGGCTGTGTTTGTTAACGGTTTCAGATTATGTTTTTAAATTTTGCTCATAATAAAACAATGAGTTAATTACTTTTTTCGTCCCTGAGGTTTGTCAAAAATAACAGTTTCAGTCCATTAGTTTAAAAATTGCCATTTCAGTCCATTAGTTTCATTTTCGTAACCATTTCAGTCCACTAACTTAACTCCATCCATTTATTTTGTTAACTTTGGGAGAAATTACCAAATTACCCCTGCTAACTTAACAAATTGTAATAAAAAAATTCTAAAAAATCTAAAAATAAAAAAAATTCCAAAAAATTCAAAAAAATCAAAAAAATGCCAAAAAATCTAAAAATCAAAAATTTTTTAAAAAATCATAAAAATTCTAAAAAATCCAAAAAAATTCTAAAAAATCCAAAATGTTTCATTAAATGTTTCGACGCTAACCGTTTCGACGCGAACCGTTTCGACCCGTACCGTTTCGAGCCGAACCGTTTCGACGCGAAACGTTTCGGCCCGTACCGTTTCGACGCGAACCGTTTCGACCCATACCGTTTCGAGCCGAACCGTTTCGACGCGAACCGTTTCGAGCCGTACCGTTTCGACGCGAACCGTTTCGACGCGAACCGTTTCGACCCGTACCATTTCGAGCAGAACCGTTTCGACCCGTACCGTTTCGAGCCGAACCGTTTCGACCCGTACCGTTTCATTAAATGTTTCGAACCCGAACCGTTTCGAGCTGAACCGTTTCGACACGGTTCGAAACAGTACGACTCGAAACGGTTCGCGTCGAAACGGTACGGGTCGAAACGGTTCGCGTCGAAACGGTTCGGCTCGAAACGGTACGGGTCGAAACGGTTCGCGTCGAAACGGTTCGCGTCGAAACGGTACGGGTCGAAACGGTTCGCGTCGAAACGGTTCGGGTCGAAACGGTACGGGTCGAAACGGTTCGCGTCGAAACGGTTCGCGTCGAAACGGTTCGCGTCGAAACGGTTCGCGTCGAAACGGTTCGGGTCGAAACGGTACGGGTCGAAACGGTTCGCGTCGAAACGGTACGGTTCGAAACGGTTCGCGTCGAAACGGTTCGGGCTCGAAACGGTTCGCGTCGAAACGGTTCAGCTCGAAACGGTACGGGTCGAAACGGTTCGCGTCGAAACGGTACGGCTCGAAACGGTACGGGTCGAAACGGTTCGCGTCGAAACGGTTCGCGTCGAAACGGTACGGGTCGAAACGGTTCGGGTCGAAACGGTTCGGCTCGAAACGGTACGGGTCGAAACGGTTCGCGTCGAAACGGTTCGCGTCGAAACGGTACTGGCCGAAACGGTTCGCGTCGAAACGGTTCGGCTGACGGTTCGCGTCGAAACGGTTCGCGTCGAAACATTTAATGAAACATTTTGGATTTTTTAGATTTTTTTTGGATTTTTTAGAATTTTTATGATTTTTTAAAAAAATTTTGATTTTTAGATTTTTTGGAATTTTTTTGATTTTTTTGGAATTTTTTTGATTTTTTAGAATTTTTTTATTACAATTTGTTAAGTTAGCAGGGGTAATTTGGTAATTTCACCCAAAGTTAACAAAATAAATGGATGGAGTTAAGTTAGTGGACTGAAATGGTTACGAAAATGAAACTAATGGACTGAAATGGCAATTTTTAAACTAATGGACTGAACCCGTTATTTTTGACAAACCTCAGGGACGAAAAAAGTAATTAACTCTAAAACAATTATGATTAGTTTCATGGCAAATAATAAAACAATTATGATTAGTTTTGTTGCTTGGGGGTTATCGGTTCAACAGAGAAGCAAAACTTTTAGTAGCATCTAAGTTAGGGAGCTGTGTTCAAGTTTCATAAGGAGTAGAAAATAAAATTTGCCATTCAAATTAGAGAGGTCATGTGTTTATAATTTTTATGATATGAAGTTCAATGTTGAAGAAACACGGAACTAATTTTAGGATTAATTAGTTTGGTTTATGTTCTTTTCATAGTGGTTAATCTTCTCTTAAGCTTCCTGAGTTCCTTAGTGATCCGATTATCCTGCAAAACAGAACACCGTTAGCTCGTTAAAAGGAGAATATGGGGGTTTCCCTCTTAACCAGACTCCGGCGTGAGAATAAATATCTGCTTTGAGGAAATAAGAGTGTGGTAAGAGTGAGAGTGAATGGAGCAGAGTGGTTTAACCTGTGAATGAAGGGTCCTATTTATAGCCGGAGAGGTGTAAGAGGAGATGGGCTGATGGGCCTTGGGTCGGAAGGCGACAACTTAGAGGATATGCTCTTTGTCTCTCTCGTGTCGACCGTTAGTGACCTCTAGAAGTTCTCCGGTGCTGGCGCACCATGATTGGAGCCACGTGTCACTGTTGTCGGCCTTGTTGTCCCTCTGCCATCAGCAGGTAAGTGAAGATCGTGGGGCAGGTGTCGCCGCCCCCTGATTGGTGCCACGTAGGCGTCCTTGTGTACTCTCTGTCTCCTGCACGTCACACGATCGTGGAGCACGATTGAGCACAACTTGGAGGACGCGGATTGGCCCTTTTCTTCAGCCACTTGTACCTTGTGTACCTTCTGAAGTGGCCCTGCGCGTCCCTTGCTGAACACGTAACTAGCCCGCGCAGGGGTATAGGTGGTTGAAGGCTCTTATTCAGAATGTTAAGTATAAAACTGATGCTCTTTCTTGTTCAGACCTCGCGCGAGGTCAGTCCTTGTAGAAGTAACCCGCGCGAGCCTGGGATTGAACATCTTGCTGAGTAAGGAGTATGGTCTCGCGTGCGACATGTAGGAAGGTTCGCGCGGCTTCTTGGGACCATACCCCTTCAAGTCCCCCCAGTCCAGTGCTGCACCATGCGCGAAGTAAGTGGTTGGAGCTCTGGACTTAAAAAAAGAAGTGCTATTTATGAAAAATGCTTGCTTGGTAGACGGCGCGCGTGTAATTGTTTGTCAATTACTACGGCGCAATTACCGGCTTGGCTAATGAATATCGCGCGGCCTGAGTAACTTCTGCATGAAGTTTGTAGTAACTTTGGGCGGGAAAAAACCTCGAATTTTGAATTCTGACAGGTTGGTGAAAATGTCGTTGAAGGCGACGTTTGAGTTGACTGCTGACACGGTTATGATGACGCTGTTCCTGACGGTTCAGCTTTCCGTCAGGCGAGTGAGGCCCAGGCGCGCGTGGTAACCGTCACTCCGAGAATCCCGCCTTACGTGGCGTCTTCTGATTGGTCACGTGCGCAGTGAATCCGGCACGTTTACCCATCGCATTAAATGCGATGGGTATATATATCCGATGAGGGGTGAGAGAAATCACATTCCTTCCTCCGTTGCTATCCTCTCTCTATTTGTCTTTGAATCCTCTTTGAATCTTCAAATCTTTGAAGAACACTAGCAGATCTCCAAGTTTCTCTAGGAGTCCAAAGATCTTCAAGTTTTCCAGAAAATATTCAGAGTTTACACTTGAATATTCATGGCTGAAGAGAATCCTCAGGACGAAAACCCAGATGAAGAAGGTCCCCTTCGTGTCCTGAAGTGGTATCTGGGTTTATTTGAGCAGATTACGAGGGGATTCCGGTTTCCACCGGAATGGGATGCTCGATACCCCGGCCAGAATCAGACGGCCGCCGATGCACCGCCGGGGTATATTACCCTTTTTGAGGACTTCTTCTTACAGGGCAACTTCCGGTTGCCGGCGACGAACTTCATGGCCCATATACTTTAGTATTATGGGTTTCATATTTCACAGATGAGTCCACCTGGGATGGTGAGGGTGCGACACTTCGAATTTTTATGCCGGTCCCATGGTATTGAGCCGACGGTGGAAAGGTTTAGGGCGTTTTATCAGCTCATTAGGAACATGGGTTTCTACTCTTTTGGCAACCGGGGGTCTGCTAAGAAGATACTTCTGAATCCGCCCAAGAGTTTCCATGACTGGAAACAAAAATTTTTCTTCATTCGAGAGGAAGTTATCCCAATTGCCATAATCTTCCACGTGCCGGACGTGATCGAGAAGGAGGAGTTGCCGATCGCTAAGAAGGAAGATTGGTATGTGAAGCTCACTGCCACACCTAATCGAGTTTTTGGTGAAAACGTCCTTGTTGCGGCGCGGATGAGTGATCAATGGCCGGCTGATAGTAAAGAAGTTCCGGTTTTGAAGTTTCAGGATAAAGGTTAGTTGTTCCCTTGATTATTTCTGTTTAACTTCATTGCACTCAACTGTTGAATTTTGAATGTAGAGGTATGTCTTTACCAATCTGCGTTCCCCACTTTTGGTGGGTCTATGGGCGTGCGCCTGCTAGAGGCAGGCGAGCAATATTGGTATGATGCAATTAGAGGTCACTTCATGTATCCCGTTGCTGGAGCTTTTGCCAATCCGCCTACCGCGACTGAAGGTGCGCATATACCTAACCCCAGGCCCTTGCGAGCTATGACTTCCGCTGGGAAAAAGATTCTCTATCTTTCCAGCGAGGAGTCTGTAGGGTCTTCAAATGGGGAGCTAAGTTCATGGTCTAACATTTTTGCAGGTGTGTTGCGCGACCTGGGGATTGACCCTGAAGAGAAGAAGAAGAAACCCATCAAGCGAAAGAAAGTGATTACCTTAGACGCTGAAGTGACTAGCAAGAAGGGCGGGAGTAGCCGCGCGACTGCTGGTGCTGCTGATAAAGGTACTCTACGCTTTCGTCAGAGTAACTTGGAGGATTACGTTATTATCAGTGACTCACTTGAAGGTTTATCGCGTATAGGCGAGAAGAAGACCAGCACCACTGGTTCAAAAAGCTCGGGGAGCGCGGGTTCTCGGAACCCAGATGCTGGGGCCACTCCGTCTTCCATCGCGCTTGATGAAGAGGAGGAGGAAGAAGAAGAAGAGGAACCTGCTGAGAATTTGGTAAGCAGGAAGAGAAGTAGGGAAGAGACCACAGCTGTTGCGTCTTTTGCGCAGAAGGCTGGTGGAGTCCTTTTAATCGGAAAACAGAGCAACCTGCACTCTCTTTATAAATTTTCTCCCGGTTAGTTTCTTTGGCTGCCTTGCTTTCTTTGTTGTTACCTCTTTTTAACACTTAGTTTCTGTAGAGGCCAAAAAGAAGACCCCTGAAAAGAAGGGTGTCGTGTTTAAAGATCCCCCAGAGCCGGCACAGAAAAAGACTAAGGTTATAATCAAGCCTTTCAAGACTGCTGGGGTAGAGTCTGAAAAGGAGAAAAAGAAGGCTGCTGAGAAGCCTGTTGACGAAGTTGCTGAGAAGGAGAAAGAGAGAGAGAAAAAGAAGGCTTCTGAAAAGCCTACTGATGATCCCAAGGAGGCCGGGGCCGCTGCTACAACTGCACATGAAAAAGCGCATGGTCCGGAGGTCGTCCATATCACGGGGCTTGACCAGCCCCTTCATGAGAAAAGGAAGGAACCCGAGGTTGAGAAACCGAACAAGCCTGCGCAGCCTGATGCCCCCTTCATACTGCTAAAGTAACTTCTACTACTTTTGTCTTTATGCTTTTTGCTTGTCGAATTATCTAAGTCCTTTATCCTTTGTAGGCTGAGCTGAAAACGCAGGTATCCAGTAAGGATAAGGACCTGGCGGCTAAGGACGTCGAGATTGCAGAGTTAAAACGTCATTTGCAAGAGCAAACTGACAAAAGTGAGTCCTTAGAGATCGACCTTGAAGCTGAGAGGGTCAAGGCTACTACTGCAGAGGAGGCCAAGAAGAAAGCCGAGGAGGTGCGAGATGTGAGTACATCAGCCCTCACGTAGCGCAAAATAATTATTCCGAGGTTCAAGGCATCGTTGATACGCTGGCATCTGAGGCTGAGTGGATGCGCGGCAGGGGAGTTGTCGTGGTACAGTTCTCCTTTTTGACTTAAGCTTTATTTGTTAAAAAATTCTCTTATTCGTTGCCTTTGTTGTAGATGGCCAACTCTACCCTGAATGCTTCCGATCTTGACGGAGCTGTTGCTACTCTCATAGATTCCTCGTGCGCGGTTGGTCACCGTGGAGGTTATCTAGAGTGTGCGCAACATGTTGAAGAGGCGTTAGGACAAGAGTTTGATGTTAGTCACTGCTCAGTGACCGATCAGGCTGATGCTGCATTAGCCCGTGCTGAAAAGGCTTATGATCATCTATCACTGCCTGTGATGGATTTGGTGTAACACCCCGAAAACGGGTTTGGTATTTAAACCCCGTTAATACTAAAGAGCGGGTAGAAGACCGTTAGTAGAAGAGATTAAATCGGAAATTATTAGAATTTAAATAAATAAGCTTAATAATAAATAAAAAGAGGATAAATACTTTGAGAAAACAAAGTATATAGAAGGCCCGAGTTAACGTGACTTAAAATAAAACGGGTTATGACTTCCTGAACCCATTAAGGTAACTAGGTATAATTAACCTAGTTAGTAATACGTGATTAAGTGATGAATAATGAATTATAGCTTCTTTTGAAACAAAAATAAACATGAGGGGCCAAAAGGGTTAACTTGAAAGTTAACTAAATAAATAACAAAAAAAAAGAAAAAGAAAAAAGAAACACACACAGTGTGTGTTCGTATGAGCGACCAGGAGAAGAAGGGGAGGGAGCCAACCCTAGTTCTTCAAGAATCTTCAAATTGAAGCTCAATTCAGGCCCTAAATCGATGCATGAACACATAAAAACGATCACCAAGCTTAGGGGATCATGAGGTATGTCTAATTTTTGATATTTATGAAGTTGAGATTCTTGATGAACTTATGAAAATCGAAATTCAAGCTTGAATGATTGATGTTTGGGTGAAACTAGGATGAATCCATGTTTAGGAACGAACCCTAGTCAATAAATTTATGAATTTGTGTTCATGATTATGAACTTCCTAATCACCCACCTAGTTGTTAAATGGGTTTTGTAAGATGAGGAAGAACACTAGAATTTTGATTATGAGATAGGTGTTGTTTGAATTCCATGAAGTGAATCTAGGGTTGTTATGTATGTTAGATATAATGAATTTGAGAATGATGTAAAACTTGGTAGAAATAACTAGTTATGAACTAGTTTATGAATGTGTAAAAATTATGCCCACTAGGTGTTTGTTAAAATGCCCAAGTGAAATCGTGCGTCTACTCGGTTGTAAGTAGAACTTGATTTGGTTAGGTATCCGTAGGAATGCCTAATAACATGATAAAAAAGGGGTTTCATTTATAGATGAAAACCCGTAGGAGTTGTCTAGTGAATAAAGTGTCTTTGATAATTGATGAGATTGCCTAAATGAGTCATTGAACGCAAATTTTCATTTTTATGATTAAGGGTAGATGACTTTTATAAGTCAAATTAACCGATGAAGAAGTCGAATAGTAGTTTCAACATAGAATTTGTAAGATGGAATAGTCGTGATTGACAATGACTAAACTAACTATCTTACGAATTATAATGATAGTTTGACGCTTAACAAGCTAGGTGGGAGCTTGTGGAGGAAGCGGGTCAAACGGATCAAGAACGAAAAGAAAAGCATAGTGTTGGTGCATATGTCTGTCGCCTTCGTCTTGTATCGAGTCTTGTAACTAGATAGATAGACCAGGACACGTTATACGAGAAAAACAGGAAACAGAGCTGAACAAGCCACTTCGCACGAAGTGACAAGTCCAGTTCGCACGAACTGGCAGTTCGTGCGACCTGGGATGTTGGTTTCGTGCGGACTGGCGTTCCCTATAAATAGTGGTCTTGAGTCTCTCATTTGTAACTTTGGATTCCGGTAGCGAAGCTCTGCCGAAGTGTCGCCAAGCCTGTAAAACGTTGTAATATCAATCCAATCGACATTTAAGCTACTTCTAAGTGTGAATCAAGCTGCAAGAACATCAATACGTCTGTTTCCTCCTTTCTTATTGATCGAGAACTCTTCTGATTGTGTCGTTTGATCTACTCAACGATCCTACAAGTGGTATCAGAGCTCAGGAGGAAGAGTTCTTACCATTTCAGCTTGTTTTCACCAAAAAATCTGATTTCTACTCCCTTTCTTCACGATTTTTCAAAATTAACTAAGATTTTACGGTTAAAATGAACTGATTATGTGATATAACACGCGAAACACTATTTTAATCAATCCTTGAAAAAATCAGAACCAAATTCGACCTAAAACGTGATCAATTTTGACAAAAATCAACCGAAATCATGTCAGTTCGTTCGAAAATCATCCAGGTCGTGTGAAAGGTTCACCTGTTCGCACAGTTTGAGTTTGAATCAGGGTTCAAGTTCGCTTGGATTGAACATATTGGACTCAGTTCGCACGGATTGAACATATTGGACTCAGTTCGCACGGATTGAAAGTAGTTGACTCAGTTCGCACGGTTTGACCCTCTCAGTTCGCACGAAGTGAAAAGGTTCAAGGTCATTTTGGAAGTTATTCAGTTCGCACGAACTGGTTTGAACTGATTCAGATTGTTTGAAAAGGTTCAGGTCGTGTAAGATTGATCAGTTCGCACGAAGAGGTCCAAATCACTTGAAATCATGAGGTCGTTTGGAAATTAGGTCCAGATCGTTTGAACAATCAGTCATTGTGAACTTTCAAAACCGAATTATGGAAAAAGAATTCTACAATGCCTTTGCTACTTCGATAACTATGGCTCAGAACGTGAACTTAGAAAATGAAATGGGCACCATGCAGAAACCGCCTAAACTCATGAATATTGAGGAGTATAATGGATGGGAGGAACGTTTTGAAAATTGGGTTCAAGCAAATCACTTAGATGCGTGGGAATGTGTTGAACAATGATATGTTAGACCGATTGATGAAGACGGAGAGATTGTTGCTATTAATGATCTATCTGATGATGAGAAAAAGAAATACAAAAGTGAAAAGATGATGATCAGCATATTGCAACAAGCTATTAAGGAAGACATCTTGATTTTATTACAACACAACGGAAGTGCACACTCAATGTGGAAAGCACTAAAAACGAAGTTTGTTGGAAGTCAAGACATGATCAAAAACAAAAAATCGCTTTTGAAGAAATAATTTGATCTATTTCGTGGATTAAAAACTGAAAACACCAAGCATATTATAGAAAGATATTGCAATTTGGTGGTTAACATGAAGCGATTGGATATCAAGAAAGATAGAGAAAAATGGGTTGAAAAGTTGGCTGATGCGTTACCACAAGATGTTTGGGGCACGTATCTTATGATGTTGAAGAATACTGATGAATTTGCAAATCTATCGCTGGGCAAGTCTATTGAAAAACTCGAAGTTCAAGAGATGGAACAACGAAAGATGGCGAAAATGAAGGACTTTAATGGTGAACAAGACATTGGTCTGTACTACAAAGGAAGCACGGTTGATAAGACCAACATTGCACCAAAGATCGAAACTGCATTTAACGCAAACAATTCTTCTAGAGGGTCATCTCAAGGATCAAACAACAATAATAGATTCTCTTCATATCCATCATTTGATCCAAATTTTTTAGCAACCAAGAATGGCCAACAATGCAACATTGCATTAAATCTTGAGAATGGTCAGAATTTCTCGGAAGAGGTTGCTAAAGGTCATATGTCTTTGTTGGTGACTGTGTTAGAATCGTATGAGAGTTTGGTTGCGGGAAGGATCGGAAATCCTATGTTAACAAAAGAGGATTACAATCAGATTGATGCTGAGGAGATGGAACTAATGGATATAAAGTGGTGTATGGCTAGTGTGTTGAGAAGAGCTGAGAAGTTTAAACAGATCACTGGAAGAGATGATTTCCGTGATGCTGGTACATCACCTTTAGGTTTTGATAAATCTAAAGTTACTTGTTTTCGTTGCAGGGAAAAAGGGCACTTCAAGCGAGAATGCACAAACCGCGAAGCAAGTGGAGCTCAAAATCCATTCGGCAACAATGATTATCATCGAAAAGCAATTTCTCATCAAGTTGCTCCGCATCAACAACAATCGTCACAAACTGCACATGCTAGGAAGGAGATCGAAGAACCATCAAAGAGAGTTTGTTATGGTCTGATAGATCAAGACGATGAGAGAATTCCAGAAGGTTTTAATTGGGATAATTATGATCCTAACAGACCTTCAAATATGAAAGCATTTGTTGCTCAAATCTTTGAAGATTCAACTGCTGAAGATGAAATGGCGTATGTTTATTACGAATCTCAGCAATACAGTCCGAAAAAGAAAGAAGAAGAACTAGTTTCAACAAAAGAGGCTTCAGTAAAAGCACCAATTTTTTATCACTCATCAGATGAAGAGAGTGATGATGACAGTGAAGAAATTCGAAAAGTTGAATATTATAAAAGAAAATTTTCATCTGATAATGATGATGATAATTTGTATTTTGCAGGTAAAATGGAAGAGATCAAAGAAAGACAAGTTGCGAAAAAGAAGAATCATAAAGCAGCAATTGTTAAAGAAAAAGATGACAGTGATGATGAAAATGTTCGAGTAGTGAAGAAGCAGGTTAAAGAAAATCCAGCTATCAAGGTTGAGAAAGAAGCTGATACAGAAAAGATGCCTGAGAAATGTGAAAATTGTGATACTATGAAAAGGCACAACAACAAATTGATTCATAACATGAACAGACTCAAAGAATCTTATGATGTTTTAAACAAGGCTATGAATCAATATAGCAAGTCAAACAATGAACAAGCGATTGCTATGAAAACACTCAATGGAGCGTTCATGACGAAGCAGAAAATCATCAATCAGTACATTGAGAAATGTGCTGAACTTGAACAAAAATTGGAAACCCAGAGAATAGAAACTGAGAGGGTAAACAGGTTATTGAAAAGTTATTCATGTGCTTCTTATGTGATTGACAGAATTTATCCTACAGTAGAAGGCATGAAAGCGTTTGAAGAGGAGAAACCTGAAGTAAATGATACTGGTAAGAAACATAGTACCAACTATACAAAGTGTCCACCTCCGCTTGAAGAAGGATATTCTCCATGAAATCCTAATTCAGAAAGAGTCAAAAAGGCAACCAATTTAAAGTGGGAATCTGGACCTTCAGATGGATTGCCAGATAATATTGATGTCACATTTACATTGTCTGACACTGATCATGAGTCTGAGTTAATAAAGAAGGTGGTCGATCAGGTGTTGGATAAAGATGAGGAGTCAGAGTCAAAGTCAACGTCAAAGTCTGACACTTCAAGTCCAACAGTTGAAAAGGACAAACGGGTTTACAATAAAGATTTTCTGATGTCACAAAATAATTTGAATGACGAAACATTCAAAGTAGCATATACTTTGAATGATTCTGACAAATTATATTCTGATGAAGAATTTCCAATAAGAGGTGTTAAAACTGAAATGATTAACAAGGTTTTCAAATTAACAGAAATTAATATTTCTGAAATAAAAGATGTAAATCTTACTGAAAAACCTAAAAAGTACACCTCAAGAGTTCAACAAAGGTTAAACAAGAAAAAGGGTTACAGTTCTGGTTCGGGTTATCGAAAGAAACCAAACCATAACAGTAATTTCAAAAAGAAAGGATTAGGTTTTATTCCACCAGAAAATCATAAAAATGAGAAAATTTATAAATAAAAAACTGTATTTGTTTCAGGAGCAAGTTCGGAAGAAGAGGAAAAGAGATCATTTTGGAAGCAATCGAACAAAGAATTCCTTGCTAAAAAGCAAGAGGGAATGAAGAATAATGTTGCTCAGAAGAAGGAGACAAGAATCTGTTATCAATGCAAAAACGTTGGTCACATTGCCCGGAACTGTCCAAAGGCAACCAACACACAACAGGGAGTGTCTTCTAAACTCAAAGAAAAAGTGGTTGATAATGAACCACCAACCGAAAAATTCAAAGTGTTTAAAAATTCTACATTTGAAGTTGGTGAGTGTTCTAAACGTTTTTACAAAAGAAATGTGAATCTTAACAATCAAAAGTGGGTTGTTAAGAAATCAGATGTTAAATCTGGCGATGAGTTTGTTTCTTCGGAAGCAAAGGAGCCACTTTCTGGCGATGAATCTGACTCGTCAAAGTCAGAGGAGCCACAAGTTGAGCTAAAAAAAAGTCAGTTCCGCCAATGGATGACGCAAACTTTCCACCATTGCGGACTGAAAATTTAAAACAAAAAGTTGGCAAAGTTGAGATTTCAAATCAATTCTTTTCTGAAAAGAAAGAATTTGATATTGAAAAAGCCTTTAACCCTAAAGTTCTAAACATTTTTGTAAAAACGGTTGACGGGAAGGTCAAAGGGGTAAAGGACTTCTATGAAAAGAAGAAGAAAGGAAAGAAACCGAGTGATGATGACTCGGAATCACCCAAGGACCGTCAGGCTTTGGTGAATCTCTTTAACTGAAAATCCTGACTTGCCGGAGCTCCCAAGTTGGTAATCGTGGAGCATGAATCGGCATCTTTCTTGACAAATTCACGACAGTGATATTTCGACTTACAAGTGGTATTGTTGATAAGAATCTACAAGTGTCATATTTCTTGAAAAATGTTTTTGTGAAAAAACTACAAATGTTAGATTTTTACAAGTGGTAAAAGAAAAAGGAAAAAAGGGTTTCATTCACAAGTATTTAATCAAGGTCATTAAGTTGAACTTGATTTAACTTTCATACAAAGTGGTTGAAAGAACAAAATGATGAGTTAATCCCCATGTTTGTGAAATGACAAACAAAACTAATTTTCCGAAAAAACCATTTGATTAAAACAAACCTAAGTGTTTTGAAATCATAATGGGAAAATAGTTTGTTGTCAGGGGGAGTTCTGATTGTTTACGCCAAGTGGATGGAGAATTGATGCAATTCACATCAGTTTGTCATTATATCTGTACAGTTTATTGCGTTTATTTTCAAATTTTCCCGGAAAATCAAAATTTGAAACATAATTTAGATTTTAGGGGAGTAAAAAATTTAGAAATTTTGAAAATTTGAAAAATCCAAAAACATGATAAAATCTAAAATCCAAAAACATCGGAAAAATTAAAATGAGTTTTGTTATGAAAAAGAGGAAATGATAGTACATCAGTAGACAATCACAGTATGCTAAAGCATTGGAAAGTTAAAAATGTGATAAACGGTCTCACTGATGATATGCCAGTGGGTTTTTACACGCTTAGTAGATTGTTTGTCGAGATATAAACCTAAATATCAAATACTTACTTATTTCGTGGAGAACATCTCTCGGATATATATGTAACCCCTGAAATCTTGTTTAAAGGGCTTTCTATTTCTGACATACTAGGTCTTTGTGCGTGATGATATCTGGGGTATTATACCAGGACTTCTGATTTTGCAAAAGCAATAGCCTAGTCCTCGTGTAATA
The DNA here is from genome assembly GCA_030545235.1 of Helianthus tuberosus. Taxonomy (NCBI): domain Eukaryota; kingdom Viridiplantae; phylum Streptophyta; class Magnoliopsida; order Asterales; family Asteraceae; genus Helianthus; species Helianthus tuberosus. Next base: position 27,991,418 of record CM060386.1, on the reverse strand, counting down.
CTTTGCACTGCTTTAATCATAAAGCCCACCCTCAACATAAAAAATGATGAAACATTGAAAAATGCTAATCATGTGCTGTTGAAGAAAATATTATCTAAAGGGAACACACCTAAAGTCGAGCCATCATCTCTCTGATTTTGCGGAAGCAATAGCCTGAGCTCTCATGGTCTCGCATTTAACCCCTTACAGATATCATTAGTGTACATTCACCTGTAAGACTGAATATAGGAGTCTGGATACGGGAGTATATTCTGAGGTGGGACACGCGAATAAGTTTAAGTCCTTAAAACACTAATCTTGTATCTCGAAACAATTGAACTTTGTGTGAAAATTTAAGTAGATTAGTATACTGACAATCTAAGTGAATCGTTTAGAACTTAAAGTGTTTAAAGCTCAACGGTGCTAGTGATTTGTCAAAAAAAAAAAAAAACTAATATGATCCTCTTACACAAACTCACAAAAATATTGTCTGTAAATATTTGTTTACTGCTTTTCATTCGTATGTTTTAGCATAAAATTTTGAAAATTCAAAAAGATTTTATTTCATCTTATTTTCGACAACTAATGTTGAAAAACTGATTTTCAAAATTCCGAGTGCTAAACATGATGAACAGGGTTGGGAGAGTTTGTTTGAAAAGAGAAATGATTAAATGGTTTCAAATTAATGAAATGTCAAAATTTTGAGTATTTTTCAAATACAAGTGGTTAAGCAGAAATTAAAATTGTTATAAATCAAAATCTTATGTTTTAGGTAGAGTTTGTGCAGGTTAAAAGCTCTGGAAAAGCCAGGTTTCGACTCCTGAGGATATGCAGATTAGAACCAGGTTTCTAAGAGCCAGGCAACGGTCCTGAACCTGTGAAAGCTGCAAAACGAGATCCCCATGTCTAAGCCTGAGCAGAGTTTGAGCCAGGTTACGATTCTAGAACGAGAGCTAAGTCAGATTCCGATCCCGAAACAACTTAAGGGGGAGTCTGTTAGCAAAGGGGAGTTTGAAGATTGAAAGAACCAGACTCAGATTATGGAAGTATAAGAGAGAGTTAGAAGAAGATAGAGATTGATGAGGATGCTTACAGAGAAAGACATTTTGGAAAGAGCATGAAGACTGTTCAAGACTGAAGACTCGTACTGAAGACTCGTACTGAAGACTCGTCAACATCCAAGGGGGAGTTTGTTGGTGCATATGTCTGTCGACTTCGTCTTGTATCGAGTCTTGTAACTAAATAGATAGACCAGGACACGTTATACGAGAAAAACGGGAAACAGAGCTGAACAAGCCACTTCGCACGAAGTGACAAGTCCAGTTCGCACGAACTGGCAGTTCGTGCGACCTGGGATGTTGTTTTCGTGCGGACTGGCGTTCCCTATAAATAGTGGTCTTGAGTCTCTCATTTGTAACTTTGGATTCCGGTAGCGAAGCTCTGCCGAAGTGTCGCCAAGCCTGTAAAACAATGTAATATCAATCCAACTGACATTTAAGCTACTTCTAAGTGTGAATCAAGCACAAGAACATCAATACGTCTGTTTTTGCCTTTCGTATTGATCGAGAACTCTTCTGATTGTCTCGTTTGATCGACTCAACGATCCTACAAGTGGTTTGGATGCAAGGTAAGTAAAGCTTATACGTTACTATTAGATTATCTACTAGTTGTAGTAGTTATGAATAAGATAAAATAGTAGTTTGGTTATGGTAACCCGAGACGTAACAATACGAGTCTGAATAAGTAAAAGTAGTAAAACATTGATTCGTTCATGTGTACACCGAATAAACAAAGAATTTTAAGAATCAATATGTTATGGCGTAAACTTAAAATGAGTAAAAAGGGTAATATGATAATTTGGCTACAAGCTAATGAACAAACAACTGTTTTTGAAAAAGGCGCTCAAAAGCGTAAAACATGATGTGTCAAATGAATTATGAAAAGATTTTTAAGCAATGAGATTGAACGGTGTAAACTGGAACGGATTACATGGACGAGATGGTAAATAAATACCATCTCATGAGAGTAAAATGGTCGTTAGACCAAATGGGTTGAATGGTGATGATATCACCATTTGACATTTTCGACTAATGATTTTTGGTCAAGTATTATGATCACAGGGTGAATAGCATAAGGAATTGCAGTGCTATTGATTTGTAATTTAATTGATGTGGTATTAAAACGGGTTTTAGCTTTGACCCGAGCCAGGTACGCATGTTTAGAATTATAGCTAAAAGCGATATTTTGGTCTAATATTAGCGAAAGTCCTTCATCGTAAAAATGAAGGACTAAAAATTGACCAAAAGGCCCTTGAGGGGTAAATAGGGCAAACAACCTTTAAGAGTTGTTTAGAAATAAGCGTTTTGTTAAATTGAGTCCTTGGAATATGTATAAAAATGAAGGTAGGATGTAAACTAAAATGAAGTGTGATTTAAGCTTGAAAATGTTAAATACCCTTAACGGGTCAAAATAAGTGGATATGCAAAACGGGTTAAGATTTGCATAAGAACCCGTAATTTGAACCTTGAATATTGGTAAACTGATATAATGTGATTTGCATGACATTTTAAAGGTAATTAACAAGTTTGTTTGATTAAATTGTAAACGGGACAAAAGTGTTATAAAGGGATTTCAAGCCGAGAGCTTGAAATCTGAATTTTTGAAGTAGTTTAATATCAGGTATTGACTCCATGAGACAGAGAATTAAATTTCGAACGCGTAGGAAAAATAATCGGGTAAAACGGACTTCTAGATAAAAAGTTATGACAGTTTAAAGTTCGTTTTACGACTAAAACTATAGCTGGACAGACATGCAGGTTTTAGAGACGGACCTGCTGGAAAATGGTTTCCCCCGCGCCACGCGACGAAGGACATAGCCCGGGGCGCGACACGCGACGGGTTTTGTGAACGCCGTCGCGACACGCGACGGCTTAAAATTTTGGAAATTGTTGCTGATCTTGTTGTTGGCTTATTTTGACCCACAAACTGGTTCAATTATGTTTATAAACGCCGAATGACTAACTCATTTCATGTTTTATGAAATGTAGGTATATTATACAGCAACGGAGGACGATCAAGCTCGAAGAAGAACCGAACACATGAAAAAGAAGCTTCCGCACATTGTTTCGTCGTTAATTTTTAAATGATAAATATTTTACATTATGTTGTATTACTTTTAATGTAAAAGTTTTAAATAAACCCGTATTTTTATAAGTATGTGCTATCGTAATTACGCATTTAATTACCGATAATTATACGAAAATCTAAAATAAATAGAAAGGGTGTTACAAGTTGGTAATCAGAGCTCATGGTTAAAGAATAAAGTGTGTTCGGTTCGTGGCTTGATCGCAAATCCGGTAAGTACATGTATGTTAATGGTTTAACATGTTAAAGTGTTGTAAACAACACATAGGGTTATCTCGTAATACACGTTACCCTAATTAAAATGATTGATATAGTTAATGAAATTACGTGCGTTGACACGTATAGCATAAAGCCTTGTATTATAATACGGGCGATTATTGACGTTGACATTACTAACCTTTGTGAATGTTTTAATTGAAGGACACTCGCATCCGAAGATAGCGGGAGTTTAATAAATTGCGGATCTGACGAAGGAACGGTCAAAAGTATGACAAGCAGAGCATGCTCATCAAGGACCTAAATCGTGTAACAATCGCGAATAAGTTAATGGCAAGGAAAGCCCGTAAGGGCAAGCATTTACCAGGTGCACTTTTTAATTTTATTGCACGAATAGTAATATGCAACAAATATGTAGAGACTGACTGTTGCATATGTAGGTTAAAAACTTGGAAAAAAAAACCTTAATAGAATGCCAATTCAGGATATTGTTTCCAAGAAAAATAAATAGAGGCATTACTTACATAGGGCGTGACGTGAAAACTATAAAAAGGCCATGTGTGTCATGTGTTAATCGCTTACTCTGGCCAAGTAAGTAGTGGCATATGAGACCATGAACTTCTTATAGTGGACGCATTTATGTCCAATGTAGTAAGGGCAGGGTGAATGGGACGAACTAAAAAGGTACCTAAATGAATCAAACGGGCAAGATGTTTGATAATAAACGTAAAACGCAAGTCGGATGATGGAAGCGTATTACGTTAGAGTAACGAGACTGAGAGAAGGGACAAGGATCAAAGTAAATGAAAATACAGACCGATTAATAGGATGCTAAGGCATAGAGATAAAAGTTTGACTGTCACAAGTGATGAAATTCACATGGACAAGTCAAATGAATTAAATAAAGAATAAAAGACCCGATTGAATAGAAATGATGGGTTTCGCAAAAGCGACCAAATAAATAAAAAAAGAAGTCTTAATACATACCGGTACGGTAGCTTTGATAATGACTTCGGTAAAATACCCAATACATGGGTAGGATTTTGAAAGTATACGTAAACCAAGAGACGGGAACGCGAAAATAAAAAGTCAAGGACTCGGATTATGAGTCATGACTAAAAGACGATGAGAATTCGCAAATAGGAATTTTGATAACTACGTTCAACTATTTCGAAGTTGGACGGGTCGAATAAAGAACGAAGTTTGACACTCATAAGTGATGAAATTTCACCTAAAATGAGTCAAATGAGTTAACTAAGAACAACGCTTGCTAATGTAAGTAAGCGCGAACTGAATAAATAAAAGCGTAAAATATTAATAAACCTATGCAAAGGGTTATAAGCGCTAAAAACATTACGATAAAAGAACCCCAGGCACGGGGTGTAAAGAAGTATAGGTATGAACCGGGTGACGGTAAACGTGGAACAAACCGACATGTAGACGACATAAAAAGTCGTAGAGTCGGAAGGTTAATCCAAGAGGAAACAAAGGTAGCCTTAGACCATGGTCAAGGTCCATAAAATTCAAGAAATAAAAATGAACAATTCTAAACTTAAAATGATAAAAAGAACCTACGGGTCAATAGTGTAAGGTATGAAAAACTGGTTATTATTCCCCGTGTAAAACGAGAACGGAAAAAAATAAATTACTGATCGTCAATTTCCTTGATATGAGTAATTGACGTAAGTAAAAGATAAAACGTTAAACTAAAATTTAATTTTAGTAAGATTCGACGTTTTAACGGATATGAATATTAGGAGAAGGATTTGGAAATGGTTAATATTAAAGGATGTAAACACCGATAGGTGTAAAAACGATACACTCGAAAGAGAAATTTTCGATAATGAAGGGTCGACATAAACTTAAAACGTGACGTGAGGAGATCACGGTCACAAAAGCGATATAAATATAACCACGTTCTAACGTGAGTTACAAGATATGAAATCATAAACACGCAAAAGGCCGATGATGGCAATATAGCATATCCAAATGGAGAAATATAAAGGTAACCGGTGGCTAGTAAGTCTAACCGCGAAGACCATTTAAGGTCAAAACAACAATTATAAATTAATAAAGCGCTTACCTCAATAAGGTTAGCGTAGGATGATGTATTGACTACATCAGATAACCGAGTGGCCAAAAGATGACTTGTTATTAAAAGTGATAAAAACAAGGAATATTAGATGAAACTAACGGCCTATGAGGCCTCATGCATAAAAGGCACATGCGATGTGGCTTATAACAATCCTTGACTTGAGGAACAAAGATGTTAATTAAAAGAAGGATACAAGAATGGAGCATCCGAAAGGAGTCGGGCACCACTTTGGAGCCCGAAAGACATTACCATACATTCCTAGTAAGATTATGGAATTATTAAAAACGAGCAATGCTCGAATGGAAACGAAACTAAGTTCGTTTAGTCAAAAATAAAAGGAACTACATAAATAAGGTTTCGGGGACGAAACCTCTTTAAGGGGGGGTAGACTTGTAACAGCCCGAAAACGGGTTTGGTATTTAAACCCCGTTAATACTAAAGAGCGGGTAGAATACCGTGAGCAGAAAAGATTAAACCGGAAATTATTAGGATTTAAATAAATAAGCTTAATAATAAATAAAAGGAGGATAAATACTTTGAGAAAACAAAGTATATAGAAGGACCGAGTTAACGTGACTTAAAATAAAACGGGTTATGACTTCCCGAACCCATTAAGTTAACTTGGTATAATTAACCTAGTTAGTAATGCGTGATTAAGTGATGAATAATGAATTATAGCTTCTATTGAAACAAAAATAAACATGAGGGGCCAAAAGGGTTAACTTGAAAGTTAACTAAAAAAAAAAAACACACACACACACAGTGTGTGTTCGTATGAGCGACCAGGAGAAGAAGGGGAGGGAGCCAACCCTAGTTCTTCAAGAATCTTCAAATTGAAGCTCAATTCAGGCCCTAAATCGATGCATGAACACATAAAAACGATCACCAAGCTTAGGGGATCATGAGGTATGTCTAATTTTTGATATTTATGAAGTTGAGATTCTTGATGAACTTATGAAAATCGAAATTCAAGCTTGAATGATTGATGTTTGGGTGAAACTAGGATGAATCCATGTTTAGGAACGAACCCTAGTCAATAAATTTATGAATTTGTGTTCATGATTATGAACTTCCTAATCACCCACCTAGTTGTTAAATGGGTTTTGTAAGATGAGGAAGAACACTAGAATTTTGATTATGAGATAGGTGTTGTTTGAATTCCATGAAGTGAATCTAGGGTTGTTATGTATGTTAGATATAATGAATTTGAGAATGATGTAAAACTTGGTAGAAATAACTAGTTATGAACTAGTTTATAAATGTGAAAAAATTACGCCTACTAGGTGTTTGTTAAAATGCCTAAGTGAAATCGCGCGTCTACTCGGTTGTAAGTAGAACTTGATTTGGTTAGGTATCCGTAGGAATGCCTAATAACATGATAAAAAAGGGGTTTCATTTATAGATGAAAACCCGTAGGAGTTGTCTAGTGAATAAAGTGTCTTTGATAATTGATGAGATTGCCTAAATGAGTCATTGAACGCAAATTTGCATTTTTATGATTAAGGGTAGATGACTTTTATAAGTCAAATTAACTGATGAAGAAGTCGAATAGTAGTTTCGACATAGAATTTGTAAGATGGAATGGTCGTGATTGACAATGACTAAACTAACTATCTTATAAATTATAATGATAGTTTGACGCTTAACAAGCTAGGTGGGAGCTTGTGTAGGAAGCGGGTCAAACGGATCAAGAATGAAAAGAAAAGCGTGGTTTGGATGCAAGGTAAGTAAAGCTTATACTTTACTATTTGATTATCTACTAGTTGTAGTAGTTATGAATAAGATAAAACAGTAGTTTGGTTATGGTAACCCGAGACGTAACAATACTGGTCTGAATAAGTAAAAGTAGTAAAACGTTGATTCGGTCATGTGTACACGGAATAAACAAAGAATTTTAAGAAACCATATATTATGGCGTAAACTTAAAATGAGTAAAAAGGGTAATACGATAATTTGGCTACGAGCTAATGAACAAACATCTGTTTTTGAAAAAGGCGCTCAAAAGCGTAAAACATGATGTGTCAAATGAATTATGAAAAGATTTTTAAGCAATAAGATTGAACGGTGTAAACCGGAATGGATTACATGGACGAGATGGTAAATAAATACCATCTCATGAGAGTAAAATGGTCGTTATACCAAATGGGTTGAATGGTGATGATATCACCATTTGACATTTTCGACTAATGATTTTTGGCCAAGTATTATGATCACAGGGTGAATAGCATAAGGAATTGCAGTGCTATTGATTTGTAATTTAATTGATGTGGTATTAAAACGGGTTTTAGCTTTGACCCGAGCCAGGTACGCATGTTAAGAATTATAGTTAAAAGCGATATTTTGGTCTAATATTAGCGAAAGTCCTTCGTCGTAAAAATGAAGGACTAAAAATTGACCAAAAGACCCTTGAGGGGTAAATAGGGCAAACAACCTTTAAGAGTTGTTTAGAAATAAGCATTTTGTTATATTGAGTCCTTGGAATATTTATAAAAATGAAGGTAGGATGTAAACTAAAATGAAGTGTGATTTAAGCTTGAAAATGTTAAATACCCTTAACGGGTCAAAATAAGTGGATATGCAAAACGGGTTAAGATTTGCATAAAAACCCGTAATTTGAACCTTGAATATTGGTAAACTGATATAATGTGATTTGCATGACATTTTAAAGGTAATTAACAAGTTTGTTTGATTAAATTGTAAACAGGTCAAAAGTGTTATAAAGGGATTTCAAGCCGAGAGCTTGAAATCTGAATTTTTGAAGTAGTTTAATATCAGGTATTGACTCCATGAGACAGAGAATTAAATTTCAAACGCGTAGGAGAAAGAATCGGGTAAAACGGACTTCTAGATAAAAAGTTATGACACTTTAATATTCGTTTTATGACTAAAACTATAGCTGGACAGACATGCAGGTTTCAGAGACGGACCTGCTGGAAAATGGTTTCCCCCACGCCACGCGACGGAGGACATATCCCGGGGCGCGACACGTGACAACCGTCGTGACACGCAACAGGTTTTGTGAACGCCATCGCGACACGCGACGGCTTAAAATTTTGGAAATTGTTGCTAATCTTGTTGTTGGCTTATTTTGACCCACAAACTGGTTCGATTATGTTTATAAACGCCGAATGACTAACTCATTTCATGTTTTATGAAATGTAGGTATATTATACAGCAACGGAGGATGATCAAGCTCGAAGAAGAACCGAACACATGAAAAAGAAGCTTCCGCACATTGTTTCGTCGTTAATTTTTAAATGACAAATACTTTTACATTATGTTGTATTACTTTTAATGTAAAAGTTTTAAATAAACCCGTATTTTTATAAGTATGTGCTATCGTAATTACGCATTTAATTACCGATAATTATACGAAAATCTAAAATAAATAGACAGGGTGTTACATTTGGTCGCAAAGGCATTGGAGCATGACGACTGGTGCCAAAGGTTAAAGCAGATTCTCGACCCTCCAGTGATCGTGGAGCTGTCTGATGAGGAACCAACCGGTGATGATGGTGATGGTGATGGCGATGGCGATGACGATGGTGATGGTCACGACGATGATGATGATGGTGACGGTTATGAGTAGATAGTGTTGGTAGGCTTCGTGCCTTGTAATTTTCTTTTTAGACGCTCAATGTAACTTGACGCGCGGTTGCGCTATTTTGAAATGAATCAATGATGTTTTTGTTTATTTCTTATGTGATCATTGCGCGGTGCGCCTTTTAGAATATAGCATTGTGTTTGCTGTTAATTTGAAGTTACAATTATTGCACTGTTGTTAGAAACTTTGGTTAAGTTAGCGCGAATGAATGTAAGTGTGGCTCTTGTGCGAGTGTAATTGCCGGTCTCGCGCTATGCTCGCGGAGGACCTTGGAGGCGTAACTCAAGAGCTCGTAATTTACTGAAGTGTTTTCGTGCTGACCAAAAGTTTAACATGCATTTGTAACGTAGAAGTCATCATGATAAAAAAACATAAGGCATATGCTTTCATTAAGTAAGAAACAGGCTCTCAGGCCAACATACATCGTTGAAATAAAATAATGGGTGTATAGCCAACATAGGAAATTAAGAAAGGCGCGTGGCCAACATAAGTGGATAAAGGCGCAAGGCAGAGATCAGTCACATATAACACTTGCGCAATTGTTGCGCGTTCCACGTGCGCGGGATGATGTGTCCATCCAGAGTGCGCAATTTGTATGCCCCTTTCCCTAGCACCTCGTGTATTAAGTATGGGCCTTCCTATTTGGGTGCTAGCTTTCTGGGGCGTTCAGCGTTTGAAGCTTCATTGTTTCTGAAGACATATTCTCCTAGAGTGAAGGTACAAATGCGTACTCTTGCATTGTAGTACCTCTCCAATTGTGTCTTATACTTGGCTTCTTTGATTCGCGCTATTTCGCGCCTCTCTTCGAGTAAATCCAAGTCAAGGCGGTGCTCTGCCTCATTATCAATTGTGTTGACTGCTGTCAAGCGCGGCGAGGGGAGGCCAACTTCAGCTGGGATAACCGCCTCAGAGCCATAAACTAGGCTAAAAGGGGTTTCGCCAGTACCTGTTTTTGGCATGGTTCGATGAGCCCACAGGAAGCTCGGGAGCTCATCTACCCAGCCTCTTCTCTTTGTGCACAGTCGGGCGTTTATCCCATCGACAATACTTTTGTTGACACTTTCTACTTGGCCGTTGCCTTGAGGGTGCGCAACGGAAGAGAAAGTGTGTTCGATCTTCATTTCTTTCATCCACTTTTGAAGGTCGTCAGACGCGAAATTGGTGCCATTGTCGGTTACAATCTTGAGTGGGAGGCCGAACCTGCAAATGATGTGTTCCCATATAAACTTGCTCACCATCATTGCAGTAGTTGAGGCGAGAGCTTTAACCTCCACCCATTTAGTGAAATAATCGACGGCCACGATTATGAACTTGACGGCCCCGGGAGCTTCGGGGAAAGGTCCCTGATGTGCGCAAAATCCAACATATAAATTACATCAAATGTGGCATAAAACTAACCCTTTTTAGTACTAATGTTGGAAAAAGTGTGTTTTTGTCTTCCTTTTGTATTTTCAGGATTAAATGAGCTCAAATGAACAAAAGAAGCAAAAAGGCAGCTAAATCTAACATAAATACAAGAAAAGGAACAAACGTTGCATGCCCGACCCCCCGACAGCATCTTCCCAAGCAAACTTAAGAAGACAGAAGGCTGAACACGCCCCGAGACAGAAGGCTGAACACGCCCCGTGCTTAGTGAGCACGGGGGCGTGCCCAAGTGTCAGCAGAAAAGACAAAGTTGTAGAAGCTTCTATCAACAACCACGGGGGCGTGCCCAGCGGACACGGGGCCGTGGTCAACTCTAAGATTCGCAAAATCTGGGGAAATCTTGATAGTACAAATACGCTTCTGCACACGGGGGCGTGGTCAACTAATGCAGATAAACTTCAATTAATGAAGAAAGAGAAGGAAGGTGGACACGGGGCCGTGCCCGAGTCTCTGTTCAGCATATAAATAGGGGTGCTTGGCTCATTTGCAAACCATCCCTTGGCACACCACCTCTCTCACACTTCACCCACCACTCACCACCATCACAACACCATCATCCACCACCATCATCCATCGTAGAGTGTGTGAGTCGTCTCGGGATCCAAGATTGATCGTAAGAGTTCTTGACAATCAAAGGCCATGTTTGCCTAAGTCTCTTACATCACTTGGTGAAGACAAGTGTCTAGTGTAATACTTTTTATTTTTAATCTTTTCGCACTTTTTATTTGGTTATGTATTAATGACTTTAATAACTAGTTTCTTATGTTGAAGGTGATTCTTCCTTATCGTTTGTCCGTGGTGTCTTGGCATTATTTTACTGTCTATATAAAATAAAAGATTTTCACCATTCATATCTCCACGGTCTATATGGAGATATGTTGGCTACCTGGTCGGGGGTTAAGGGAACGGTTTGGTAAGAGTCTTGCCTTGTTCAGTGTATAGATCCTGCAAGGACCTGGGCCAAATTTAGTAGGACCTCCTTCAATACCCACCGGTATTGGATGGCGGGGGTCCAAACTCTTTGATCCCCTCATATGTAAGCTACTATTAATACTTTAACCCGGCTACTTAGGACTGTATCCCTGCTGACTCAGACTACTTAGCCGAGGGTAACGTCACCTTCAAAAGAGGGGCCTACCATAATATGCATTAATAACTTAATTAATTATCTTTCAATAATCTGACCCTTTAGGATTGTATCCTTGCTGACTCAAACTACTGGGTTGAGGGTAACGCACCTTCAAAAGAGTGGCATACTACAATAACTAAGATAATCTCTTAAAAAGTGCAAAAGTGCGGAAATAATCAAATGCTACACTAAACACGAGTCGGAGCCAAGTGATTCATCTTGTCTATCTGTTTTTATTTTTATTTTATTTTTCAGAATTTTAGTTAGTTTTTATTTTTCTAGTTTAAAAACATTTTTCTAACCTTTTGATCTGATTAGACGTTGAGGATAAACCGGTATTAAAAGCTCTTGTGTCCTTGGATGACCTCGGTATCTTACCAACACTATACTACGTCCACGATGGGTGCACTTGCCCATATGTGTGTTTAGTGTTAGTAAATATCGCGTTTTATAAATTTAAAACTTGGCTTAAAAGTGTAAAAGGGCTTAAAATATACATTAAAACATATACACACTTACGCACATCAAGTTTTTGGCGCCGTTGCCGGGGACACAAGGATTTTAAGAAAGCTTAAAATCGACGGCCTAATCAGTTTTTCAAAACTTTTTTAAAACGCGCACATTTTTCTGCATTTTAGTTAGATTTTGCATTTACAGTAGCCTGAACACGGGGCCGTGCTCACTGAACACGCCCCGTGCTCAACGAAACCAGTAACTTTAGATTAAAACGCCCAGATACAGATTCTGTACACGGGGCCGTGTCCACTGAACACGGGGCCGTGTCCAGCCTCTATTTCCGTTTTTATTTTTGTTTTCTGGTCTCGAGACTTTGTTGTGGTCTGCTGAGTGATTCTTATGGATCAATACTCAGGAGGTTACAACTACACCTATGAGGAGGATGATTATAGGGAAAACTATTGCACTAATTGTGGTGACCCGCACTCGGTTCAATATTGTAACTTATTTCAACCATCCACTTCATACACCTATTATGAGGAGCCCAGGTACGAGCCATCAACTTCATACACATCCTATGAAGACCAAAGGTATGAACCTTCTCCCCCATACTCATATTTTGATGAACCAAGGTATGAGCCTTCATACTCATACTTTGAGGAACCAAGATATGAGCCTCCACCTTCATATGCTTACTATGAGGATCCATGGCGTGAACAACCCACCTCATACGAGTATTATGAAGAACAAAATTACGACCCTTATCCATCATATACTTACAATGAAGAACAATGGTGTGAACCATCTACTTCATATGGGTATTATGAGGAACAAAGGATCGAACAACCGGATTCAAGCTTTGAAAATCCCGATCCTTATTCTATCGCCGACGTAACATATAGGATATTAGAACACCTTAAAACTATCGAGCGCTACATAAAAGAATCTCGCGCAAGGGAAGAGGAGTCCCGCGCAAGAGAAGAATTAAATAAAGAAGTGATAGTTGAAAGTGTAAAAATGGAAGAACAAATAAGTGAAAAACCGACACATGAGTTAAACAACGAAAAAGGTGAGTCCGTTAACGTTAAAATTAAAGAAGAGTCTAATTTTCAAGAAATTAATATCTTGTCACCTTCTTTTGAAAATCATTGTTTAGTACCCACTCATGCTAAGTTTTTAAAAGAGTTAAACATTAACACTAAAATTGACGAAACGGTAAGCATTAAGTTAACTAATGATCAAATCTTGCTAATAAAAGAAGACCCATTTGAAATCAACATTACACCGGTTCCATGTTTTTTTCAAAATTCATTTATTAGTTATGTCACAATTGATAAAGATCTTTGTGTTAACATAATGCCCAACTACATTTTCGAAAAATTAAGTATTAGTGATTTTTCTCCACTTCAAATACCCATTTTTCTATCCAATCGGAAAGTAATAAAATCAATCGGTGTAGTTGAGGATGTCTTGGTTCAAACTAATCAAATGGTGATCCCAACCGACTTTGTCATCCTCGATGACGCTCCTCTAGTGTTGGGACGACCCTTTGTAAAAACCCACGAAGCTTTGAAAAACCGGAAGTACAACAATCTATCTATTCAATTAGGGGCATTTAAAAAGAGTGTCGATCTAGAGCGGTCAATGAAATATCCATTCGGCAATAATGATCCCCTAATTGAAGATGAAGATGAACCACCCGATACAAGTGAAAAGATTGACCACTTTATTGAAGAAGAGGTCGCCATAGAACAAACTTTTAAAGTTCTTGATCAAAATGAGCAACCAAATAAGGAGTCTCCTAAAGACCCACCTCTTGAGCTCAAAGAACTTCCAAAAGGTTTGGAATATGCTTTTCTAGACAAAGATGGTAAATCACCTGTAATTATTTTGTCTAAATTAAATAGTTTAGAAAAAGAAAAATTAATTAATCTTTTGAAAAAAAAACAAAAATCCGATTGCTTGGAAGCTTGTAGATATTAAAGGAATAAGTCCTTCCATGTGCACGCACAAAATTTTAATGAATGATGACTACAAGTCGGTAATACAACCACAACGTCGAGTAAATCCAAATGTTCAAGAAGTGGTTAAAAACGAAGTCATCAAATTACTTGACGCCGGACTTATATCCTATCTCCGATAGTCCTTAGGTAAGTCACGTCCAAGTAGTTCCAAAGAAAGGAGGTATGACGGTAATCACTAACGAAAAGAATGAATTAATACCAACGAAAACCGTCACAGGATGGAGGGTATGTATAGATTATAGACGGTTAAATGAAGCAACAAGGAAAGATCACTTTCCTTTGCCCTTCATTGATCAAATGTTAGAAAGATTACCCGGTCATAAATTTTACTGTTTCTTGGATGGTTTTTCAGGTTACTTTCAAATCCCGATACCACCCGAAGACCAAGAAAAGACAACCTTCACATGTCCCTATGGAACTTTTGCTTATCGACGCATGCCATTCGGTCTATGTAATGCCCCCGCAACATTCCAACGTTGCATGGTGGCCATCTTCCATGACATGATAGAAAAGACAATGGAAGTCTTCATGGACGACTTTTCTATCTTTGGGGATTCATACGACCAATGCCTCGATAACCTTGAACGAATGCTATCCCGATGTGAGGAAACTAACCTCGCCCTTAACTGGGAAAAATGCCATTTCATGGTAACGGAGGGAATAGTACTCGGTCATAAAATCTCAAGCGAAGGAATGGAGGTTGATCGAGCCAAAATAGACACTATTTCTCGATTACCACCCCCATCCTCCGTTAGAGCTATCAGAAGTTTCCTAGGGCATGCCGGATTTTATAGGCGGTTTATCAAAGACTTTTCTAAAATTTCAAGGCCTCTAACAAAATTACTTGAAAAAGATGCCCCTTTCATCTTTGACAAGGATTGCAATCAAGCATTTCTAACCCTAAAGGAAATGCTAGTCAATGCACCTATCATGATAGCGCCTGATTGGAAATTTCCTTTCGAAATCATGTGTGATGCAAGTGACTTTGCAGTCGGAGCTGTCTCGGGACAAAGAAAAGAAAAGCATTTTCACCCAATTTATTATGCTAGTAAAACACTTAACGATGCACAAGAAAATTACACAACAACTGAAAAAGAATTACTAGCTGTGGTATTTGCTTTTGATAAATTTCGTTCTTATCTTATTCTTTCTAAAACAATAGTCTATACAGATCATGCAGCCATTCGATATCTCTTCAAAAAGCAGGACGCCAAACCACGTTTGATTCGATGGATTTTTCTCCTCCAAGAATTTGATATTGAAATCAAAGACAAAAGAGGAGCTGAAAACACCGCAGCGGATCATCTTTCACGCTTAGAAGACCCAGCTTTGGAGGCAACCAGGGACGAGCAAATCAACGAAAAATTTCCAACGGAGTCCCTAGAAATGGTGGAATACAGAGAAGAACCATGGTACGCCGACTATGCTAACTACCTAGCTAGCGGTATAGTCGCAAAAGGTTGGCCACATCATCAAAGAAAGAAATTCTTTCCTGATATAAAGCATTATTTTTTGGAAGATCCTTATCTTTTCAAAATGTGTGCCGACCAACTCATCCGACGGTGCGTACATGGTAGCGAGGCAAGAAGAATTCTCCGCCATTGTCATGAAGGTCCATACGGAGGACATCATGGTGCCGCTAGTACCGCACGAAAGGTATTTGATTCAGGGTTTTATTGGCCAACCATTTACAAAGACGCCCAAAGTCTTGTCAAGACATGTGATGCTTGCCAAAGAACAGGTAATATTTCTTCCAAAAACGAAATGCCACAAAATGGCATTCTTGTTTGTGAAAGTTTTGATGTGTGGGGACTCGACTTTATGGGACCTTTCCCACCGTCAAAAGGAAACAAATATATACTTGTGGCGGTAGATTACTTGTCTAAGTGGGCCGAGGCCGAGGCACTTCCAACAAACAATGGAAGAGTCGTGGTAAGATTTCTGAAAAAATTATTCTCTCGTTTTGGTACACCTAAAGCATTAATAAGTGATAGAGGTACCCATTTTTGTAACCATCAACTCGAAATTTTTTTAACAAGATATGGGGTCTATCACCGGGTCTCAACAGCATATCACCCTCAAACAAACGGACAAGCCGAAGTGACTAATAGAGGTTTAAAACGAATACTTGAAAAAATCGTAGGGTTAAATAAAAAAGAATGGGCCGATAAATTAGATGATGCTTTATGGGCTTTTCGAACTACTTATAAAACAACAATAGGAACAACCCCATATAAGCTCGTCTATGGAAAGAGCTGTCATTTGCCAGTAGAAATTGAACACAAAGCCTACTGGGCAATTAAAAATGTAAACTTAGATTTAGAATTTGCCGGTAGAAATCGATTTTGTCAATTAAATGAATTAGACGAATTAAGGAATTATGCATACTCAAACTCCGAAATTTATAAGGAAAGAATGAAAAACTTGCATGACAAACATATTAAACCTAATGAAATTCGAGTAGGAGATCAAGTTCTATTGTTTAATTCACGACTTCGACTATTCCCTGGTAAATTAAAGTCTAGGTGCTCAGGACCTTTTTCCATCACCCATGTTTTCCCACACGGTGCAGTAGAAATTAAATCTCGGAATGGAATTCCATTCAAAGTCAATGGCCAACGGCTGAAGCTCTATCAAGGATTCATTGAGGATGAAGTGGAAGAAATCTCGCTTCAAACGGCCGAAGAATGAAAGCATCAACATCATACTTGGTAAGTTACGAACGAATGGGTTGACATCTAAATCGGTAAGTCTTCTAACCAAGTTTTTGGGAAACAAGGGGCACTCACACGAGCACTTAAAAAAATATAAATTTTAAACTTTGCTTGGCACGAGGCCGTGTCCGCTGAACACGGGGCCGTGTCCGCTGGACACGGGGCCGTGTCCGCGCAACTGTCGGGATAAAACCCATTTTCTCAAATAGTTTCTTCATTCCACACGCCCCATTTCCCCAAAAACTCTGGTTCAAGCGTTTTTTCCGCAGAATTCCGACATCTCCTCTACTTCTAACAACATCAAGGTATGATTCTATCATCATTAGTAGTTAGATTAGGCATTTGCATGTAGTTAAAACATCAAAAATTTGGGGAAAAATCTAGGGTTCTTGAACTTCATCCGGATCGAACCTCAAATTTTTGCATAAATCTGTTAGCATTAGTTTAGATTAGTGTTATAGGAAGTAAATCCACTTGTATTGTTCAAAGATTTGCCCGATTTATCACAAAAACCCCAAACCCTTGTTTTTGAACCGAAAAAGAAAAAATTGAAGGGGTAAACCGTTTGTTTTGGGAAAAACGGCACTTGGGGCTTCAATTTCGGGGAAAACCGCACCTACTGAACCAAAAAATTTTCAAGTTTTCGGGACCGGGTCGAAAAATGAAGTTTTTGAGTAACAGACGTCTGGACACGGCGTCGTGTCCGCTGAACACGGGGCCGTGTCCAGCTAGCTGTTTTCAGTTTTCTCAAAAAAATTCACTATTTCGTGCTAACTTTTGGTGTATTCTTTCAGATGTCGAAGAAATTCACAAGGTTCAATGCAAATGAGCTCGATGCTAAAGCAAGATACGATGTGCTTCGAACTAGACCGGAGGAATACCCAAGACAAGTGTGCATGGATCTTTTAGCAATGGTGAACCAACTTGACTGGTTTAACAACCTAGTCACCAGCCCACTACGAGCCGCCCTAACCATTCGATTTCGCTCAGTCCACGAGTATAATCTGGAATTCTATAGCACATTCGTGTTCAATTCAAGATGCGACCCATTTGATAATGATGGGGTAGAGTTCCAATGTGGTGGGACTAAGTACTTGATTTCGATGGCACAGTTTGGGTCGATAGTTGGGTTGTATGCAGAGGAAGATGCGGGTAATGAAGAGAACACCGGAGGGTTACGTGATCTATCAGAAAACGAACGCCAAGCCGCTTGGGCTCAAATAGGAGAAGGGCACTATAACCCGAGCAGCACTAAGAGCACTAAGTTTAGAGACCCACTTTACCGTTACATCCATAGGGTCCTCACTTACTCTCTTAGCCAAAGGCATGACAACAGTGGCGTTGTTGGGTTGAGAGATCTAATAGTCCTTCATTGCATTCATACCCACAGATACCTCGATGTTCCGTACCTCCTGTTCCGCAACATGCATTGGAACCGGCTTGCTACTCCACCAACCCCTATCTTCTTCGGGGGGTGGATATACCGTATCTTCAAGCACTTCGTGAACATGCCCAGGTCTTTCCAAAAGAGCCCATGGTCGGGAACAGTGGACATACACATCTGCCGCTCCGTGAACTTGATCTATGAAGCCGAAGACGGGTCGGTTAGCTTCCAAAGAGTCCAAGGGCATGCATGGAACCCGCAAGAGGCACTCGTCCTTCACGCTCCACAGTTCTAACCACCCCCCAATACCAATACCAGCCCCACGGTGATCCAGGCCAGTCCTCCTCACAAGGAGGCGGTTTTCCTAACTTCCAAAGTTTACATGATTTGTTGCAGGAAAACCTCATGTGCACCAGGAACACCTATAACTTAGCCAGCAACACGTACACCCGGGTCGGAGCAATTGAGAGAAACATCTCCGATATTCAGGATGACATCGGGAACATCCGGGAGTACATGGCGGGGCACGGAGGAGGAGGTGATGATGAAGACGAGGACATGGACTAGGTGGGAGGAGCAGCTGGTAGGAGGTCCCACAGGTTAACCCTCTTTTCTTTTGAACAATTTCCGGCCTGCGTGCCGTGTGTTGAACAATTTACTTTCCTTTAACTTTTTTTTATGTTCTGCATTTGTTTTTAACTTGGTGATATGGATGTTGAACTATGGTAATTTAGGATGCTTGTTATGGTTTGGTGTACTGTTTATTGACAAAACAGGTACATACGAGGCTTAGAGTACTAAACATTAGTGCTACTAAAGCCGGGACAGGAAAATCGAAGCCAGAAACCTGTTTTTCGCCTTTGCAGATTGTCTACACGGGGTCGTGTCCAGCCAACACGCCCCCGTGCCCACTTCCCCAGACCTGCTGTTTGTTTAATTCTGCAGATTTTTGCCAGACACGGGGTCGTGTCCAGCCAACACGCCCCCGTGTCCACCTTCTGTAAGTTTTCGTTACTGGCACTCTGACCACGGGGTCGTGTTCATCCGATACGGGGCCATGTCCAGACGCCCAGTAACATAATTTTTTGCTTTTTCACACCTTTTTACACATTCAATCAACCTAAAAACTTATTTTTGGGACACATTGAGGACAATGTGTAATTTAAATGTGGGGGGATGCTAAAACCTTGAATCTTGCAAGTCCTAATCACAAGCCTTACACAAAACTCTATTGGAACCGCTAATCATGCCAAATTTTTTTCAAATTCTTGTATAGGTTTAATTTGGGAATTTCAAGTTCTAAAAAATGTTATATTTTTACAAATTTACAACCGATAGCGTCGTGATAAAAAAACCAACATAAGAAAATTATGAAACGGCATGACAAGTTTAGTTAAAATTTGATTATATATACTTAATCACATAAAAACTCATTCCCACAAAAAGTGAGTTTTGAGCCTTTATTGAGCATACAAATACATATCTTTCAACTAAATGCTCATTTTTCGTTTCTTGTGTGAATAGCCGCTTGGTTCTTACAACTCTAGAACTTGCCACGACGATACATTCCCGGTCCTTACCAACTTAAACTCGAGTAAGTAAATAACGGAGGCATTAGGACTAACCCTTTTTATTTCTACACCATTATTATTATTTTTTTACCACCTACCCAAAATCCCCCTAGTTAACCCCTTTGAGCCTAAACCTTTTCATTTCATAACCCAAAATAAACACCCTTTCATCCACCAAAACCTTTTTATTTTTAACGCTTTGTTTTAGTAACAAGCTCGGTTTTTCTTATGACTTAAAAAAATGATGATGATGATGAAGTCTTACGAAAACCGACGCTTTTTACACCTTTCACCCTTTTACTAACCACTAACCCAACCACCTACCTTTAACCCAAGCCTAACCCTTCACCCAAAAGTCCTCTTGAGAAATAAACAAACAAGTTTATCAAAAATAACTTTGTTTGAATAATAGCTTCATCAAAATAAAAATTGCAAAAAAAAATAAATAAATAAAAAGTCTTACGAAAACCGACGCTTTTTACGCCTTTCGCCCTTTTACTAACCACTAACCCAACCACCTACCTTTAACCCAAGCCTAACCCTTCACCCAAAAGTCCTCTTGATATTTACAAAGGTATATAGTTAAAAAGGAGGAGGATTGATTGCTTGGCAAGCCTATGGTAGGAGTAAGTTCCATGCCGTTCTCGAGTGATCCACTAAAATACATCTTCGGCCGAGTGTTGAGTGATCCCCCGTGAGGTATGTGAACTTGTATATAAATGGAATTTTAAAAAGGCATGTTATGCCCAAATAAGTAATTTATCTTATGTAATGTTTTAAATAAATCATGACGAATAGGATTGTAAATAAATAAAAAGAGAACTTAATAAAGAATCTTGGAAATCCTGACACTCTATGACAAGCCCAAAAACCTTCTCTTCTACCCATTCCATTTGGGAGTGTAAAGCCACATTATAAAGAGTTTTGCTTGAGGATAAGCAAAGATTCAAGTGTGGGGGTATTTGATGTGCCCAAAATGCAATATATAAATTACATCAAATGTGGCATAAAACTAACCCTTTTTAGTACTAATGTTGGAAAAAGTGTGTTTTTGTCTTCCTTTTGTATTTTCAGGATTAAATGAGCTCAAATGAACAAAAAAGCAAAAAGGCAGCTAAATCTAACATAAATACAAGAAAAGGAACAAACGTGGCATGCCCGACCCCCCGACAGCATCTTCCTAAGCAAACTTAAGAAGACAGAAGGCTGAACACGCCCCGTGCTCAGTGAGCACGGGGGTGTGCCCAAGTGTCAGCAGAAAAGACAAAGCTGTAGAAGCTTCTATCACCCACCACGGGGGCGTGCCCAGCGGACACGGGGCCGTGGTCAACTCTAAGATTCGCAAAATCTGGGGAAATCTTGATAGTACAGATACGCTTCTGCACACGGGGGCGTGCCCAGCGGACACGGGGGCATGGTCAACTAATGCAGACAAACTGTAGGATCGTGTGCTGACCCAAATGAGTCGTTCAGAGGAATTTTGATCTGTTTCAGATGCGGAAAATAAGAAACAGACTTAGAAACAGCTTGTAATTCACTTTAAACAACTTTCTGATTGATATAACACTGATTACAATCACAAGATAAACCGGCAGCACCTCGGTATCCAAATCAAGAACTCTTACAAATGAATCCGCTTGAGTGGTATATATAGGACATGAGGTTTCGCTTGAACATGCTCAAGCGAAACACACTCAAGCGAAATAACGTATTCAAGCTAAATCACCTGTTCAAGCGAAATCAGCTATTTCGCTTGAACCTGCCTTGTTCTCTTCAAGCGAAATCAGCTCATAGACTTGTTTTCTCGATCTTCATGCCATATGCAATGCAAGACTCGATACAAGACGAAGGCGACAGACGCATGCACCAACAGACTCTTCCTCGAATGTTGACGAGTCTTAAGTGTCGAGTCTTCAACGTCTTCAGTCTTTATCAGTCTGAACATGTAAGCATCCTCAAACTTTACTCTTTCTTCTCTTTCTTCTAGAATCGCAACCTAGCTCTTAGCTCTTTCTACAAGTATCTTCAGACTCCCCCTTTCGATATGCTGGGATCGCAGTCTGGCTTGTTGAAATTACATAGTCCTCAGGTATCGGAACCTGGCACTGTATCTTCAGATTCAGAATCGAAACCTGGCTACACCTGCACATTCTCTACCCAAAAATAAATTTCACAAATTTAACATTTGACAAATTTATCTATACAGATTCCCTCTCAAATTAAACCAGAATGATTTATCAATGATAGAAAACTCAGATGACCACTTGTACTGAAAAATATTTAAAAGCTTTTCTCAATTAAACACAAGCTCCCCCTCACCACATCCTCATCATGTTTAGCACTTGGAATTTTGAAAATCAGCTCTCTAATATCAGTTGTCGAAAATCTTTTTGTATTTTTCAAAATTTATGCTAAAACACACTAAAATCTTTTTGGATTTTTAATGAAATGAAATGCAGTAAAGAAATATTTACAGACAATATTTTTTCGAGTTTGTGTAAGTGGATCATGTCAGTTTTTGACAAGTCACAAGTACCGTTGAGCTTAGATACATATTAAGAATTAAACAATTCACTTAGATTGCCGATATACTGATCCACTTAAATTTTTACACAAATTTCAACTGATTCAGGATATGAATCAGGTGTTTTAAGACTTAAACTCATTCATGTGTCCCACCTCTTGAATATACTCCCGTATCCAGATCCCAATATTCAGTCTTACAGGTGAGTATACCACAGATGATATCTGTAAGGGGTTAAATGCGAAGAACCGTGAGAGCTCAGGTCAGAACTTCCGTTCAGCAGAGAGATGACGGCTCGACTTTTGGTGGGTCCCCTTTAGAGGATCTTTTTTACAACAGCAATGATTATCAATTTTATTGTTTCATCATTTTTGCTGAGGGCATCGCTATTTTTCAAGCAAGCAGAAAGTATTCTCCGGGGACTAGGCCATTGCTTCCGCAAAATCAGAAGTCCCGGGATAATACCCCAGATATCACTAAGCATAAAGACCTAGTATCTCAGAAAGAGGGACCTTTCAAACGAGATTTCAGGGGTTACCTATATATCCAAGTAGTGTTCCCCACGAAATAAGCAAGTTTGAATTTAAGTTTATATCCCAAAAAAAACTTACTAAATGTGTAAAAACCTATCGGCATATCATCAGTGAGACCGTTTAACGCAATTTAAACATTACATTTCTTTAGCATACTGTAACTGTCTACTGATGTACTATCATTTCCTCTTCTTTGACACTAAAACTCATTTTTGAATTTTATCATGTTTTTGACTTTTTCAAATTTTCTAATGTTTTTGGATTTTCTAAAATTTCTTACTCCCCCTAAAATGCAAACACATTAAAGGAAAATTTGAAAACAAACTATACAATAAACTTTGACAACCGATATCAAATCGCTTCAAATCGCCATCCACTAGGCATAAACAATCAGAACTCCCCCTTACACAAAACTATTTTCTCATTAAGATTTCAAAACACTTAAGTTTGTTTTAACCAAAATGATTTTTCTGGAAAATAAGTTTTGTTGATTTTACCACTTGTAAAATTAGGAGTGTCATCATTTCTTTGGTTTCAACCACTTGTATAAGAATTACATCAAGTTCAAATTAATGACCTTGAGTAATCACTATCTCAGAACAAGCCTCTGTACCACATGTAAGAAGATCAAGTACAACTTAATGTCCCTGATTTACCACTTGTAGGAATACCACATCTACACAAAATCATTTTACTAATAAAGATGCCGATTCCTGTTTCACACTTACCAACCTGGAAGCTCCGGCAAGTCACACTTATCCTGTAAAAATTCAATCATTATAAGATTCATTCATAAAATCAAATATCAAGAAGGATGCCGATTCCTGATCCACAATTACAAACTTGGGATCTCCGGCAAGTCAGATTTTTCAAGGGAAAAGAATTTCCACCCAAGTCTGACCAACCTTGGGTGTTTTTAACTCTTGTTCAGTAGGATTATAAGTTGCTTTCTTTGTAGCATAAAAATCTTTAACCCCTTTTACTTTCCCATCAATCATTTTTCCAAAAATTTTCTTCACATTTCCATTAAAAACTTTCTCAACATCAAATTCATTCTTCTCAAAATAAAATTGATTCGAGATTTCAACCTTACCAACCTTTTGTTTAAAATTTTCATCTTTCAATGGTGGAATTTTAACATCATCCACTGAAGACACTGATTTTTCTTCTTTTACCTCAACCTGTGGCTCCTCTGATTTTATGGAATCAGGTTCATCGCCGATTTTCTCATCAACCTTCTTAACAACCCACATTTGGTTGTCTTTGGCTCTCTTTTTGTAAAAAAATTTCTTTGAACACTCACCAACTTCATAAGTCGAATTCTCAAAAATTTTGAATTTTTCAGTTGGTGATTCAATATCGACAACTTTTTCTTTAAGTTTTTCAGATACTCTCTGTTTTTCCTTTGTATTCAACGAACAATTTGATGCAATGTGACCAACTTCATTGCATTTGAAACAGGTTCGAGTATCCTTTCTGTGAAAAACTCCAGTTCCTTTACTTTTCTTTTCAGCAAGAAACTCCTGGTTTGATTGTCTCCAGAACGGTTTCTTCTGTTCTTCCTCAGCACTTCCACCTGAAACAAATTCTGTTTTTGTTTTAGAATTTTTCTCATTTTTATAATTTTCAGTTGGAATGAAACCTAAACCTTTCTTTTTGAAGTTACCATTATGGTTTGGTTTCTTTTGAAAACCAGAACCAGAATTATAACCTTTTTTTCTTGTTTAAACGCTGTTGAACTCTTGAAGTGTATTTTTTAGGTTTTCCAGTAAGATTTAAATCTTTTATTTCAGAAATATTAATTTCTGTCATTTTGAAAATCTTTTTGATCATTTCAAATCGAACACTTCTTATTGGAAACTCTTTGTCAGAGTATAATTTGTCAGAATCATTCAAAGTGTATACAACTTCGAATGTTTCATCATCCAAATTTGATTTTGATAACAAAAAATCTTTACTGTAAACCCGTTTAACCGACGATTTTGGACTGTTGACTGACGAACTTGAACCTCCAGACTCAGACTTTGACTCAGACTCCTCATCAGTATCCAACACCTGATCGACCACCTTTTTAATTAACTCAGACTCATGATCAGTGTCAGACGATGTGAAAGTGACGTCAATGTTTTCTGGTAAATCATCAGTTGTATCGGTTTTTAACTTTATATTGACTGCTTTTTCGACTTGCTCCTCGTTTGGTTTTCTGGGAGAATAACCTTCCCATATTGGAGGCGGACACTTGTTATAGCTAACACTCGGTTTCTTACCAGTATCCTTCTTTTTTGGCTTGTCATCTTGAAAAGCTTCGAAACCTGCAACAGTTGGATAAATTCGATCAATAAGATAATCTGAACTAGAATAACTCTGTAATAATCTTCTGATCCTCTCATTTTCTATTTTTTCGGTTTCCAACTCTTGCTTCCACTTTGCACTTTCTTCGATGTAGAAATTTATAGCTTTCTGCTTTGTCATCATCACAGTATTCATCATGGTTAATGCTTGTTCTCTTTCAGAATTTGTCTTTTGAAGACCAGTTACTGTTCTGTTTAATACATCATAAGATTCTTTCACATAGTTGATATTGAACAATAATTGTTCCTTCATCTTCTCAAACTCTGCCAGCTTCTCGTCTTTGGCTACACATTCCTTACATGGTTCTAAACACTTTGAGCAAGGCTTGATGACTTCCACAATCTTTTCTACTTCAATTGTTTTCACCACCTCAACCACTTTTTCTGCTTCAGTTACTTTTTCTGTTTCAACAACCTCCTCAGCAACAATTTTAATTTCTTCCTTTTGAACTATCTCATCCTTTTTACTTTCAGACTTCATTTGCTTTTGTTCTTTTGCTGCTCGTTTCTCCTTCAGCTTCTACAATCGATCTGCAACATAAAAATGAAAACTTTCAGGAGAAAGATGAGATTTTGCAGCATTAATATGTCTTTCTTCTTCATCATCACTGCTGTCATCAGTTGTTGATTGGTCAAACTCAATTGACTTGTCAGAATTATCATCCGAAGAACCAGAATCAGATGGTGTTTGATAAAAAACAACGGTTTTTTCTGAGCTTTCATCAGAACTTAGTGAGCTTTCATCTGATGAAACAGACTTTTCATCTTCATTTCTCACACTAACACCAATAGATTTCATCCACTCGGTAAACATATCTGGTTCTTGAACTATCTTCGCAATGAAAGCTTTAAAATTCCCATTCTCATCCGCAAACATATCCCAGCTGAATCCTTCAGGTAACCTTTCATCATCTTGATTGATTAAACAAGCTTTACTGTCGGATGAAATGTATTTGTTCCAATTAAAATCTTCTTGATTCACTAAACATGCTCTCTTTGAATCCTCGATCACTTTTCTACCATGAGCCACTTGTGGTTCTTGCTGTTGTTGCTGACCAACTTGTTGATATATGGCTTTCCGGTAATAACCATCTTTTCCAAACGGATTCTTTGCATCACTTGCTTCTCTATTCTTACATTCTCTCTTGAAATGACCTTTCTCCCTGCACCGAAAACAAGTAACATTAGATTTATCAAAACCTAAAGTAGAAACATGTGCATCAAGAAAATCATTTCTTCCAGTGATCAATTTGAACTTTTCTGCTCTTCTTAGGACACTAGCTAGACACCACTTGATGTCCATTAATTCCATTTCTTCAGCGTCTATCTGATCGTAATCCTCCTTTGTTAGCATAGGATTTCCGATCCTCCCTTCAACCAAGCCTTCATAGGATAGTAGCACAGAACCAAGTAATGCCATGTGATCCTTTGCAACTTCTTCAGAGAAACTTTGACCCTCAGGAAGATTCAAAGCAATGTTGCATTGTATCACATAACCATTTCCACTTTTAGAACTTTGATGCTGAAAGCTTGATGTTGTATCTTTTGGATTAACACTTGGATATGAAGAGAATCCACTGCTTTTGTTTGAACTTTGATCAACTTTTTCAGATAAGTCTCCAGTACTAAAAGCAGTTTGAATCTTTGGACTTCTTTCAGCTTCTGGAACACTGCCTTTGTAATACATTTTCACATCTTGCTGACCACTTGGATTATTCATCCTCGCAATCTTTTGCTGTTCCAGATCTTGACCCTCAATCTTCTCAATAAACTGATAAATCATCAAATCATCGTAAACTCCAGTGTTCTTCAAGATCATCAAGTAAGTACCCCACTCTTTTTGCGGTAAAGCGTCAGCTAATTTGTCAACCCATTCTTCATGATCTTTGGTTATGCTTAGCATTGACATGGATCGCACTAAGTGGCAATATCGTTCAATTAGCTTCTTTGTATCTTCCCTAGGCAAACTAGTGAATATATCAAATTCTTTCTTAAGCAGTGCCTTTTTACTCTTAATCATATTCTCACTACCCTCAAACTTTACTTTAAGAGCATCCCATATTGATTTTGAAGTCTTGTCATGTTGAAGCAACACAAAAATGTCTTCTTTGATGGCTTGCTGAAGTAAACTGATCATCATCTTTTCAGCTTTGTACATGTCTCGCTCTGTGTCAGTAAATTCTGAGATTTCTTTTATAACTTGCAGATCTGTACGTGGTAGAACATACTTCTTCAGAATACATTTCCATGATCTCAGATGATTAGCTTGAACCCAGTTTTCGAATCTATCTTTCCATCCGTAATACTCTTCTATGCTCATTAGCTTTGGGGGTTTTTGTAATGTTCCGGTCTCGTTTTCCAAATTCATGTTCTGAGCAATGGAAGCCGGAGTAGTCGGAGATGTGGCGAATGCGTTGTAAAATTCTTCACTCATGATTCAGTAACACACTTTTCAAAAACAGACAATTTCAAGCGGAACAAGATCTTCAAGCGAAATTACAAACTATCACACTTAAACCCTGCTCAAGCGGAATAGTGTCTTGAAGCGGAATCTCCTAATATCTGTTTCAAGCGAAATAACCAGCACCGTTTCAAGCGGAATACCCTACTTAGCAAATTTTGAGCAGAAACACAACACGTTGAAGCGAAATAACAGATTTCGCTTGAAACTTTTCAAGCGAAATATGGCAATCTCAAGCGGAAACTTAGTTGTTCGTTCAAGCGGAATCTGGTCAGGGGTCCATTTCTCCCACTTTTAGGTTGAATAATAATACTGTGAAACTTTCAAGGGTTTGTTAATATGCAGTTTTACACAATCTGTGGAAAATTTGGCTGATTTTGACCGTTAAATCTTGTTCTATTGAAGAAAGAAGGTGTAGAAGTAAGAAAACACAATGAAAACAGTCTGTAATCTGTAGAACTCCTCCTCCTGAGCTCTGATACCAATTGTAGGATCATGTGTTGACCCAAATGAGTCGTTCAGAGGAATTTTGATCTGTTTTAGATGCGGAAAATAAGAAACAGACTTAGAAACAGCTTGTAATTCACTTTAAACAACTTTCTGATTGATATAACACTGATTACAATCACAGGATAAACCGGCAGCACCTCGGTATCCAAATCAAGAACTCTTACAAATGAATCCGCTTGAGTGGTATATATAGGACATGAGGTTTCGCTTGAACATGCTCAAGCGAAACACACTCAAGCGAAATAACATATTCAAGCTAAATCACCTGTTCAAGTGAAATCAGCTATTTCGCTTGAACCTGCCTTGTTCTCTTCAAGCGAAATCAGCTCATAGACTTGTTTTCTCGATCTTCATGCCATATGCAATGCAAGACTCGATACAAGGCGAAGTCGACAGACGCATGCACCAACACAAACTGCAATTAATGAAGAAAGAGAAGGAAGGTGGACACGGGGCCGTGCCCAATGGACATGGGGTCATGCCCGAGTCTCTGTTCAGCCTATAAATAGGGGTGCTTGGCTCATTTGCAAACCATCCCTTGGCACACCACCTCTCTCACACTTCACCCACCACCCACCACCATCACAACACCATCATCCACCACCATCATCCATCATCCATCGTAGAGTGTGTGAGTCGTCTCGGGATCCAAGATTGATCGTAAGAGTTCTTGACAATCAAAGGCCATGTTTGCCTAAGTCTCTTACATCACTTGGTGAAGACAAGTGTCTAGTGTAATACTTTTTATTTTTAATCTTTTCGCACTTTTATTTGGTTATGTATTAATAACTTTAATAACTGGTTTCTTATGTTGAAGGTGATTCTTCCTTATCGTTTGTCCGTGGTGTTTTGGCATTATTTTACTGTCTATATAAAATAAAAGATTTTCACCATTCATATCTCCACGGTCTATATGGAGATATGTTGGCTACCTGGTCAGGGGTTAAGGGAACGGTTTGGTGAGAGTCTTGCCTTGTTCAGTGTATAGATCCTGCAAGGACATGGGTCAAATTTAGTAGGACCTCCTTCAATACCCACCGGTATTGGATGGCGGGGGTCCAAACTCTTTGATCCCCTCATATGTAAGATACTATTAATACTTTAACCCGGCTACTTAGGACTGTATCCCTGCTGACTCAGACTACTTAGCCGAGTGTAACGTCACCTTCAAAAGAGGGGCCTACCATAATATGCATTAATAACTTAATTAATTATCTTTCAATAATCCGACCCTTTAGGATTGTATCCTTGCTGACTCAAACTACTGGGTTGAGGGTAACGTCACCTTCAAAAGAGGGGCCTACTACAATAACTAAGATAATCTCTTAAAAAGTGCAAAAGTGCGGAAATAATCAAAGGTTACACTAAACACGAGTCAGAGCCAAGTGATTCATCTTATCTATCTGTTTTTATTTTTATTTTATTTTTTAGTATTTTAGTTAGTTTTTATTTTTCTAGTTTAAAAACATTTTTCTAACCTTTTGATTTGATTAGACGTTGAGGATAAACCGGTATTAAAAGCTCTTGTGTCCTTGGACGACCTCGGTATCTTACCAACACTATACTACGTCCACGATGGGTGCACTTGCCCATATGTGTGTTTAGTGTTAGTAAATATCGTGTTTTATAAATTTAAAACTTGGCTAAAAAGTGTAAAAGGGCTTAAAATATACATTAAAAACATATACACACTTACACACATCAGTCCCACCATATCAATTCCCCACTGCTGGAAAGGCCAAGCAGTGGATACAGGGATAAGATCGTTTTTTGGGCGCAGGGTTTTTGGGGAGTGCCTTTGACAGGAGTCACATTTGCGTAATTCCTTTAGAGCGTCGACGTGCATCCCTGGCCAGTAGTATCCAACGTTCATTATTTTTGCGACGACCATGCGCGGGCCTGCGTGTATGCCACAGATACCCTCGTGGATTTCCCTGATCAAGTAGTTTGCATCTTGGGGGTCCACACAGAACAGAAGTGGCCCCAAGAAGGATTTTCGGTACAAGATATCGCCATTCATCTCATAATGCAAATCCTTGTTCTGTATCTTCCTTGCCTCGGCTTTGTTTTCAGGGATTATTCCTTCTTGCAAATACTGGATTATAGGGATCATCCAAGATGGTTCCCCTATCTCGATCACATTCACTTGACGCAGCAAAACAGACGGGTTTTTTAGTACTTCGATTCTTACGTCTTTGGCGAGATGTTGAAAAGAAGTTGAAGCTAGCTTGCTCAAGGCGTCTGCTGGTTTGTTCTCTGAGCGATTGATGTGCACTACCTTGTATGACTTGAATTGTTGAAGCAACTCTTTTGCTTGGTCTAGATACAAAGCCATAATTTCGCCCTTTGCATCATATACTTCGTTGATTTGACTGGCTATTAGGAGTAAGTCAACATGCGCTTGTAGATTTTGGGTTCCCATTTTTATGGCGAGGCGCAAGCCTGCCAAAATTGCCTCATATTCCGCCTCGTTGTTGGTGTTCTTGAAATCCAACTTGATGGCATATGTAAATTCATGTTTTTCAGGGCTAACAAGGTGCAATCCAGCTCCTGCGCCGTCTTCGTTTGAGGCCCCATCAGTGTATAGCAACCATAACCCATCAGACGTATCTTTTATGGGAGTCTCAACAACTTCACAATCTTTGATTTTATCCTCTGGGACTTCGGTGATGAAGTCCGCTAGAACTTGACCCTTGATGGCTGGGCGTGGCCTGTACAAAATGTTGTGGCCCCCAGCTCAATTGCCCACTTTGCTAGGCGACCTGACGTCTCTGGCTTTTGTAATATTGTGCCGATGTGAAAGTTAGTAAGAACCGTGATCACATGCCCTGTAAAATATCTGCGCAACCTCTTGGAGGCATGTAGCAGCGCAAGCACTAACTTTTCCATTGTTGAATATCTGGTTTCTGGATCTGTAAGCACCCTACTGACATAATAAATTGGAGTCTGGACTCCATCTCTCTCCACCAGCAATACCGACCCAACTGCCTTATCCGAAGAAGATAAGTACAGTATGAGAGGTTCCTTTTCGAACGACGCAGTCAGGGTAGGGAGCTTTATCAAACATTCTTTCATTTACTAAAAAGCGGCTTCTGCTTCAGGCATCCATTTGAATTCTTGCTTCTTTACGCAGTTGCGCAAAGTGCTGATAAAAGGATATGACTTTGCAGCATGGTTTGACAGAAATCGGTTAAGCGCGGCTAGGCGGCCGGCCAACCTTTGCATTTCCTTGATCCTTCGCGGTGATGGCATCCGTTCTATGGCTTGAACTTTTTCTAGATTAACTTTAAAACCACCATTTGTAACAACGAATCCCAAGAATTTGCCTTCCTCCATACCAAAAGAACATTTGGCTGGATTCAGCTTCATATTCACGCTTCTCAGAGAGTTGAATGACTTCTCTATATCCTTTAACATTTGGTCCTCCTCAGGACTTTTGATCACGAGATCATCGATGTAAACCTCGATATGCTTCCCAATATCTTCAGCAAAGATTTTATCCATCAGACGCTAGTATGTTGCGCCAGCGTTTTTGAGGCTGAACGGCATCTTTGTGTAATGACGTGGTGTCGTGGTCACAATCAAATTTAATCCAATTACTACTAATAGCTAGCGGCAAGTGGGTATCGAACACAGGGTGTTTGTGGAATATGTGTTATTTGAAAGTTTATCTATGTTAACTAAAATTAAACTAATGGCAATAAAAGTAAATTCAAGAGTTGGATTGATTGATTTGAGTTGTAAAATTAAAATTACTATTCTAATTGCAAAATGAGAGTTCTAGTTTGTAAACAATTTAGAGACAAATGACCATCTTTAGTTTCTGGTTTGCTTTGACATTTATGCTATCATTCCACTAGAAAGAACTACATAGACATAGTTCATGTGTGATTACTTGTAGTGATGAAAGGGAACTAAGTACTCAAATTCCTAGAACGTGAGGTTGTTACCCGATGGTCAATTAACCCTTACCCAAGCCTAATTATACCCATGATATCTCGATTGCTAACGGCACCAAGAACGTATGGTTTTAAACTAGATTAACATAAGAATCAACAATTTACTAACAACCAATCACACACCATAACAAACAAAACATAAATGAAGTTTATCATTCTAGAAATACGAAATCAAAGCACAACCGTCTTAAACAAACCTTCAACTAAAGATGACCACCATAAGTTTAGCTGCACATGGCTTGGACAATCATCATCACAAAAGTCTTCATGTTCATGACAATCAAAAGCATAAAACCAATGTTTAACAAGTGTCTTCAAGCTCCAAGAACAAGAAAATTCGTCTCCCAAGTGTTCCCAAAATCGTTCACAAACTGAAGTGTAACTTGAAAACACATGATAGGAGAGCATAAAACATCTTGAAAAGGGCATTAAATGTGGATGTTACAATTGGGAACAGTCGGCGCCGTAAGCTACGGCAACCGCCGTAGCTTACGACGGTCAATATAGTGCAGCCGGTCAACATAGCGCCGTAAGCTACGGCGCTCACCGTAGCTTACGGCGATCAATATTCCCTTACGGCCTCTTTCTTCTGTCTTACGACAGTGTATTTGGCAAACATATGGGGAGCCGTAACCTACGGCAGAAGCCGTAGGCTACGGTGTTGTGTGTAATGTATCTCCATGTTTCCTTACTTGCAAGCTAAATCTTCTAATCTTGCTTCCACCCACATCAAGCTTTCATCCAAGCATCATAACGTCCATTCTTTAAGCACTTTAACACCTGAAAATACAAACGCACCGTAGTTACCAAATTCCCACAATTAATCGAATAAAGCATGAGATGTGCACATATTTAGCTCATTTAAGGATTGTCATACGGACCACCCGTCATGTAACAGAAGATTCTGAGGTCGGTTCGAAAAGCTGTCTTGTCTTCATCCTCCAGCTTCATCTGGACTTGGTGGTATCCTTTGTAACAGTCTAGAAAAAATTTCCACCTGTATGGCGCGAGAGAGTCTATCTTTTTGTCGATTTCCGGCAGTGAATAACAGTCTTTGGGGCATGCCTTGTTGAGATCGGTGTAATCGACGCACATTCGCCATCCTCCATTTGACTTCTCAACCATGACAGGGTTCGCGACCCAGCTCTGATAGCACACCTCTCTCAAGATTCCTGCTTTTAACAGCTCACACACTTGCTCGTTCATTGCTTTAGTCTTATCCGCCCCTAAGCTGCGCCTTCTTTGCACTTTTGGTTCAACGGAGGGATAAGTGTTCAGACAATGTTCAGTAACATCGCGCGGGACATCGGTCATGTCTGCCGGAGTCCAGGCGAAAAATGTCCATGTTCCTGAACAAAAGTTGTTTGAGGTGCGTTCTGATGTTTGATGAGATTGCGTGGCCTATCGTCACCGTTTGCTCTGGGTATTTTCGGTTTAAAACCCACTTTTCTGGTTCGGTTGTTGAGACTTTCGCCGCTTTGGTCGGGCGCACATCCTCTGCCGACATTACTTCTTTCTTTGCATATATAATCGCCACCCCCGTCTCGGTTGGAAACCCGATTGCTGAGTGGGGTGTGGAGGTTACCATGTTTAGTTCACCTTGGGTTTCTCTCCCGATCAGAACATCATGCCTTGATTTGACAGGCATCACCATGAAGTTAACAGTTGTGGTTCTTGAATGCTTCCCGTTAGATAGCGTGACGGGGAAGCTAATTTGGCCTAGTGGGAAGACCATTTCGTTGCAAAATCCTGACAGAGGATAGTCGACTGGCTCTAGTCTCGCTTTATCTTCATCGTCAAATTGATTAAAGTATTGCTCATAGATGATATCCGCTGTACTTCCCGAATCAATGAATATGTATTCTGTTTCGTAATGACCGATAATACCGGTAATGACGACGGGGCGCGTGGCGCGTGGACCCTCGCGTACTACCGGGAAGATAACCTGTTGCTCTTGCCATGCAGGTTCGAACGGTCGCTTGCCTTTATCTCTTGCGCTATATCTTGGTCCGTTGACCATATGCGTTTCCAAGCGTCTAACCTTTTTCTGGCTTCCATCATCATTGCGCTGAATCTGGCGTGTTTCCTTGCGCACGTTTTTTACCAGATGGCTTAGCTAACCGCTTTTTAGTGCTTTTTCAATTTCCTGCCTTAAGCTGATACAGTCATCTGTCAGATGACCTGTATCCTTGTGAAAGTCACAGTACAGGTTGGGGTCCTGCCCCTTCTTGTTTGTCATAGGCCTTGGAGCCTTGAAATCATGGTTCTCCGTCATAAGCACCACTTTTGGTGTCTTGATGAGCGGAGTCCAGTGCTTTTCTCGATTCTCATTCCTAACTGCCTTTCGATAACCGATTCTGTCAATTGTTTCCCGCGCGTCTTCTTTGTAGCGCGATCTTTCCTCATAACCACTAGATTGCCCAGTCTTCCATTCATGATTCTTGGTTTTGTTGTGCTTGCCATAGTCGCGCGAGCTTCTCTTGGAGAAACGGTCTTTGGTGTAGGAGCTCTTTGCTCCAGCGAGTGACTCTTCAGTTTGCGCTACTATTTTTGCGGCTTCCATCAGCTTGTCCCATTCCTTGGGCATACCATCGTTTCTGGTGATAGTTCTGATGAGACTATCGCACCGAATAGCTTTCTTAAAGTGAGCGCGCATGAGCTGTTCGCTTACACCACCGATTTCGAGACATTCTTTGTTGAAGCGAGTGATGAAGTCTTCTAAACCTTCGTTTTCTCTGCGCCAGATATCAGTTACTTCAGACGTATCTCGTTGATAGCGTCTTTGTTGGCTGAAGTGGTTCACAAACTATATTCTGAAATCAACCCACGATGTGATCTTTCCTGGTGGTAGGCTGTAGAACCAAGCACGAGCAGCCCCTGTGAATGTTTGGATAAACAGATGGCACCACATAGTCATGTTCCATCCTCCCATGCAACCAACGCTTGTGAATACCCTAACGTGATCATCCGAATCAGTTAGACCATTAAACTTTCCGACGGTTGGAGGCAATTTTTCCTTTGATAGCGGCGCTAGAGCAATCTTTGGAATGAACTTCGAATGCTCGGCAGCTTCGGCTGGTCTATAGGCGAGGCGGAAGTCTCGCTCCGCTTCTTCGCTGTACGCGATGTGTTGCCTTGGTTTGTAGTATTCATGGTTCCGCTGCAAGCGGTTGAAGACTGAGGATCCTTCGTCATCTTGCCAAGTTGGATCGTTTGGGTATGTGTCATCCCACTCATTGTTCATGTTGCGCGGCCCAAGCCAGCTCTTAACTGGACCTCTTTGAACGTTTGACGGATGGTCATAATAGCTACATGTTTCCCCATGTGTGTCGCGCGTGTCATGCATGCTTGGCCTTCTCATGGGGGGAGGTCTGTTAGTTCTTCCTTGGATATTCTGCTGTGGGGGTATCTGGCGCGCCCCCTGACTCAGACCCGGAGGTGTGAACAAGGAAGGTTCAGCTTGCAGAACTGGTTGTTGTGCGCTCAATGACTGATTCGCAGCATTAATGGTAGCAATTTGTTTGACGTACCAGGAGGCTAGAGTGTCGCCCTCTGGTAGCCCGAGTAGCGCCGAGATGTTCGGATTTGGAGGTGGGTTTGAAGGACCAGCAACATTGTTTCCTGGGGTTGCCGTCTGAGTGATGCGAGTGATACTCGCGCGGGGTCCCCCAGTGTTTGTTATTTCGATTTCGCCTACTTCTTCAGCAGGTTGGATTTGAAGGTTATGATCGTTCTCAGCCGGACCTGCGTTAGAGTTTATGCCAAAACCGAAATCAGGAATGATTCCTTGACCAGCCATGATCAAGAAAACCACAAAAACTCAGAGAAAACTCAGAATAAGAAGATGAAAGTGATTTGCAAAAACCGGTGGGCGCCAATGAAGAAACACGGAACTAATTTTAGGATTAATTAGTTTGGTTTATATTCCTTTCATAGTGGTTAATCTTCTCTTAAGCTTCCTGAGTTCCTTAGTGATCTGATTATCCTGCAAAACAGAACACCGTTAGCTCGTTAAGAGGGGAATATGGGGGTTTCCCTCTTAACCAGACTCCGGCGTGAGAATAAGTATCTGCTTTGAGGAAATAAGAGTGTGGTAAGAGTGAGAGTGAAGGGAGCAGAGTGGTTTAACCTGTGAATGAAGGGTCCTATTTATAGCCGGAGAGGTGTAAGAGGAGATGCGCTGATGGGCCTTGGGCCGGAAGGCGACAACTTAGAGGATATGCTCTTTGTCTCACTGGTGTCGACCGTTAGTGGCCTCTAGAAGTTCTCCGGTGCTGCCGCACCATGATTGGAGCCACGTGTCACTGTTGTCGGCCTTGTTGTCCCTCTGCCATCAGCAGGTAAGTAGAGATCGTGGGGCAGGTGTCGCCGCCCCCTGATTGGTGCCACGTAGGCGTCCTTGTGTACTCTCTGTCTCCTGCACGTCATACGATCATGGAGCACGATTGAGAACAGCTTGGAGGACGCGGATTGGCCCTTTTCTTCTGCCCCTTGTACCTTGTGTACCTTCTGAAGTGGCCATGTGCCATAGCCCTGCGCGTCCCTTGCTGAACACATAACTAGCCCGCGAAGGGGTATAGGTGGTTTAAGGCTCTTATTCAGAATGTTAAGTATAAAACTGATGCTCTTTCTTGTTCAGACCTCACGCGAGGTCAGTCCTTGTAGAAGTAACCCGCGCGAGCCTGGGATTGAACATCTTGCTGAGTAAGGAGTATGGTCTCGCGCGCGACCTGTAGGAAGGTTCGCGCGGCCTTTTGGGACCATACCCCTTCAAATGTGGATAGTCATGTACAAGAGCTTGAAGCACAAACGTAAATGCCATTAAAGCTGCATCACATTTAGGTTTTCTATACATAAAGTGACGTCGTTTCCCATTTTTGTTCGGGTCATGCTATTAATACGCCCTTTTTTTGTCTATTTTGACACCCTTATACCGATCGTATAGGGTTATACAACCCATATACATTCATCAAACGATAAAGTAGATATTCCCTGACATGTATATGGGTTGTATAGGTGTATACGGGTCGTATAAGTGTATACTTGCCGTGCCATATAAGACATCTTATACGGGTCATATAGACTTATACTGGCTGTATATGTGTCAGAGTGTCAAAATGTACAATAATTCGTATAAGAGGCTCGTATAAGTGTATTGGTCATATAGCGGGTCATATGAGAGACTTGTATAAGTGTATACGAGTCATATAAGTCATCTTTTATAGATCTTTACTGGTTGTATAGGTGTCAGAGTGTCAAAATTGCCAAAAGAGTGTGTGAATAGCCTGAGCATTTTCATTATTTCAGTAATATAGTTTACTGGTCTTACAAATTCCGAATATACTATAGTGACATGTCGATTTTTATCTACGATTCGATAAAATTTTATTTGAAAAGATGATGAAATATAGTTGAGTTTACTGTTCTTTACCGTGACAAAATGAACTGATTCCAGTGTACCGTATTGATTGGTTTGCTATATTTTTATGTAAAGTGAAACCGCTAACCTTTTCGTTATTTTAGTAATACAACATAACATTTTATAAAAATTCGAATATTTTGTTTTCCGCTTATAATTTTTAGCAGTGTTGTAAAAATCACGACTAGGCGGCGACTAGTCGGCGATTAATCGCTAGTTGGCCAGTGACTGAGTAATTTTTCGTTAATCAGACCATTAATCGCTAATCGGGCCTAGTCGGACCTAGTCGGCCAACCAAAAATCGGCAATTCCGGCCAGATTCCAACAAAAAAACCTGTATATTCCGGCCAAAACCTCTAAATTCCGGCCAGTTTCCAACCAAACCATGTGAATTCCAACAATTAATCTTGTATACCTAAAAATGAGTTGAGTAAGAGTTAAAACTTAGCTACTTAAAATATTTACCTATAAAAATGTGTATGTGTATACACAAAACTGGAAATTACATATAAAAAACCCGATCCGATTAATCCCGATTAATCCCGAGTAATCCCAAGTAGTCGCTTGTCTCCACCTCACCGGCCGACTTGCGACTAGCGAGTTCTCCAACCTTGATATTTAGTATGTGATGTTTTATAAAATTCCGAGCATGTACATGTTATCAAAGTTGTCTCCGGATTTAATTTTTTTTATATATAGTGACATAGTTTACCATTTACGTTTTTTAGCATCGTAAGATAGAGCAAGAGTCGAACATGTTTCATTACCCTTTTGAGCGTATTACAACTATATTTTCTAGGTTTTCTTTTTCGTTTGCTATAGAAATCAATCAAATTCCCAACCGCCGCAAGACTTTGGTTTAATCCCACTAGTTTCTATTATTATTGTTAACTATAGAGTAAATTGCTATTTTAGTCCCTGAGTTTTGGTCCAAATTGTCATTTTAGTCAAAATAGTTTTTTTTCTCCTTTGGGACCCGGAATTTTCTATTTTCTTGCCATTTTGATCACGTTGTCTAACTCAGTCTAAAAATCTGGTTATAACCAGGGGTATTTTTGGCATAACTGTTGTGTAGTGATAACCAGGAGTAGTTTGCAACATAATTTATAAATCTCATAATAATTTAATGCCAAAGATACCCCTGATTATAACATGGATTTTAGACTAAGGTTAATGCGCAAGTTTGATTACTAAAATGTGGTTTGTTGATATTTACTAAACGTTTTATTTCAACTATTAACTCCTTGTTTTAGTAAAACTAAAACTTACTTAGCGTAATTCCAAAAATACTAATTAAAGCCGAGAATATAGTATCTCAAAGCTTGGATTCAGTTCATATGCAATGTGATCAAAATGGCAAGAAAATGGAAAAGTCAGGGACTCAGGGGAGAAAAAAAACTATTTGGACTAAAATGACAATTTAGACAAAAACTCAGGGACTAAAAGCTTAAAGCTAGAAGCTCCTAAAAGCTCGAAGCTACTAATTAGAAGCTATTTGCAATATTCCGGGACTTAGCGTAATTCCAAAAATACGTAATTCCAAAGCTTAAAGCTTAAAGCTTCAAGCTCCTAAAAGCTAGAAGCTACTAATTAAAGCTTGAATTGTTTGGACTAAGCTAGCTTGCGGAGTTGCAATACTCCGGCGGATGGGAGGTCCGTGCAACTACCCCCTACTTTATTAAGAGGGTGTTTGGGATAAGAATTTCTTTATTATTTGTATGTATTATTAATTTATTAAAAGGGTATTTGGGATTGAGTTTCAAATGATTTATTGACTTTTTTTAAAAAACTAATAAGTTAACAAGTCATTTTTAAACGCCATAATTTGGAGTTTTTTTCAAATGACTTATTGGCTAAAATAAGTTAATAAGTCATTTCCAAACTCGATCCCAACACCCTCTAACAATATATGAAGTATACGTCGATCCCCCACTCCGATAAGGGCTATTCTATACTTGAATCGTAAATCCAGTTTATAATTTTCGTAATAATTCAACCCGAATATCCATATTCCCAATTCTAGCTCTATAATTCAAATCCAAAGAGTTTGGCGAATAAAGGGCCGGTTTATTCAAATATTACAAGTTTACAAACAAAAGGAAAGAAACATACACTTGTATCCGATACACACACACATCTCCATGTTTGGATAGCTCTATTGGAACAAAATCCAAGCCTTAAATTTTGAATCGTTAAAACATAAAAGTGGGGATTAATGGGGAAAAAAAAACTAGTCGCACACCATATCTTGTAATTTGCACAAGCCAATCACCAACTGAAACTTATGGACTCAAAATGCAAGTTTGAAGCTAATCCAGATGAACATATGTTTGCAACCTCATGCCTCATTTTCTTTGGCCCACAAACAAGAACTCCAACACTTGATGCTTTTTGCTCAAACAAAATTCCTAACAAAAACAGAAAAATAAAATCAAAATTGTTAGGTTCTAATTAACATTAACATATAAATAAAAAATTAAAATGTACAACTTTTGATGCGTAGGGTATAAGTCGAGGTCTTACTTTTAAGATCCGGCCTTTCGCCAAAATGCACATTGGTAGACTGAAAGAGTGGTTCTTGCGGCACGCTTTCAAGCTCTCTATCCGCGTTATAAAACCACGAGTTAGGTGTGCTAGTGGGTGTTGCCCCCTCCATGTTTTGAATTTGATTCAAATCTATAGCATTTCTCTTCTTGTTCCACCAAAAACCCATGTAACATGTTACCATTATAGACACGCAAATGAGCAACATATTTAACGCGGCCCTTGATCCCATTGAGTACACTTCGTTCGTGTTTTTATCAATAGGATAGATGTAAAATCGCGTTACAAGTCCCATAAACAAAAGGAAAACCACAAAAGAAGTTGAAATAAGCGCGCCAAGCCATAACCAACCATTTTTTCCTAACACAGGAGTTATGGGCGCGTCAGAGGGTTTTGGTTTAAGCCAAATGGTACTCACTTTCTTATCATTAATCACGGGTTGCTTCTCTCTTGTCACATAGGCCTCGATTTGTAACTCTATTTTTGTAAACTCTATAGGTACACCAGATGATGGTAATAACAATTCTAGCATGGTGAGATCAGATGAGTCTTTAAACGCACTTATCAAGAGAATTTTCGGAGCTTTACATTTTAGGGTTTCGGTTGTGTAAACAAGCTCCCTAAATATTGAGATAAACGGTGTTATCCCACTTCCTCCGCTCACCATCACTAACATATCGTGCCTGAAACCATAACTTGATTTAAGCGAGTATATTCAAATTGAACTTAATCTAACGCGCGCAAATCATTCTAATGAACAATTTACCTTAGGAAATTGGTAGAGATAGGTCCATAAGGTCCTTCAACACACACATCGAGCCGATCAATAGAATTCGGGGATGATAACATTTGGTAGAGTTTTCTAGACCAACTCCCTTCACTTTTGATCATAACACTTAGCTTTTCAGGCTCCAAATTGCTACTTGAAGTAACGGTAAATGGATGCCATTGAGCCTTTGAAATGCTTGGGACATTGATGAATATGATGCTTGTTGGTGTATACTCGAGACCTATTTGAAAAAAAAATTATGACTATGACACTTAAACGAACTAAATTGGTTGGTATAAGGGACCAGATGTTTCAGTGAAAAAATATTATCACTCATTTAGAACATTATGTTTTGTATCCTTTTATATATGTGTGCTTAAGTTTACCTTTGCTCTTGGAGAAATTGAGCTCGAGAGTTTCACATGGAAGAACACGCGTAGAAACCAAACGAACATTCCCTCTTGATTGCAAAAATCTCAAGAATCGATCAATCATGAAGAGGTAGAATCCAGGAAGTATGGTGGAGGCATACGCTATGCCAACATGGAACACGTAGAACATGACGAAGAGGATGTATAAGTGATGCGTGTAGAAGAAAACCTCAAACATCTTTCGTCGAATCCTAGGAAATGTTGTTGCCCACATTATTAATCCTGCTATCAAAGACAACTCCCCCGCTACATTCGATATCTCGGTTTTTGCCCATTTCAACATCTAAATTAAACATCAAATGACATTATTTATTAGGTCAATGATCTTGGAGCAGCATAAAAAAATGACTAATTTTAAAGTGCAAAATATTGCAACTACTATGGGGTGTATCTTCATTTTCCAAATTTATCGTTTACCTGCCATTCTTATGTAATTTTTCAAATACGATATTTATCTGTAAACAATCAATAATGTAACTATATATATATATATAGAGAGAGAGAGAGAGTACCTCTGATGTCTGCTTCATTATGATCCAATAAATAATGTAACAAACACCATGAGCAGTGAAGATGGTCATAACAATATCCCCAAGCCATATGTGATACTTGATGCTAGCCTCAGAAGTCAGCCCGAACAGCGACAATATAGTCGATCCTCGAGTCACTGGAAAGAACAGGAATGCTAGACATAAATTACCAACTAACCCGAACCGTAGAGCCACTGTATCCAACTTCATTTCCCAACTGTCAACCAAAACATGAACCACGGTTTAGTACCACGTGTAACAAGCGATGATCCGAGTCAACTTGACCCCGAATCGATCTGAAAACTATCAAAACAAGATATTGATTCACACGTACACTTTCTCTCCGTATTCTGCAGCTATTGCAGGGGTAATATAGGCAAAACCAACATGTAAGTAGGAGGTGAAAGACCAGACAATGAGAGCTATAAACATAACAAAGAACGCGAGCTCGATTTTCGAGACGATCCCGAGACCTTTGATGATCATTGGCCTTCTC
Source organism: Helianthus tuberosus (assembly GCA_030545235.1). Classification (NCBI taxonomy): domain Eukaryota; kingdom Viridiplantae; phylum Streptophyta; class Magnoliopsida; order Asterales; family Asteraceae; genus Helianthus; species Helianthus tuberosus. Next base: position 27,949,150 of record CM060386.1, on the reverse strand, counting down.
CATATATTCAAGTTATCTTGGGTAGCTTTTTTGTCCCTGAAATTTGAGAAGATAAACTATATTAACAATGATAAAAAACGATAAAAACATACATAAATATTTAACTGACTGAAAATGACTATTATACCCTTCATTTCGGTTTTGGTTCACCCTTTTTCCTAAATGGTTATATACACTTCCCATGATGGCCATTAGCAAAATGGGGCACGTGTAGAGCAACATCATCGGGCCTAAAGTTTATACGCGTTTAGAGCAGAAAAATAAACTAATTAGAAAAAAAAACAAACAAAATATATCATGGCATAAAATGACAATTATACCCTTCATTTAAATGAGGAAACCGAAAAAAACGGGTGAAGTTAACAGAAAGTTAAAACCCAGTTTGCCAATTGAATAAAAATGACAACAAAAATGAATCCTCATAGACCCAGATATAAAAGGTTTTGTTTTTAAACTGAAGTTAAAGTGGAAAAGTAGTCTAAACTTAGTGACCATTTTGACATTTTACTCTAATTTATATGTTATTCTTTTTGATATTATGATGTAATTAGACTAGTAGAATCGAGTTATGAGATGTGTAATGGAACCAAATTACCTTGAGCTCCAAAGTAAGTAGAAGTGGTGTGTGCTCGTTCCGTAACGAGCCACTTATTATAAAAGACACTGGTTGGTGTGACGATCCAAAGGACAAGGTAGCCCATAAAGATCATCACTGCAAGCCCTTTGATGATCTTCATAATTATCGTTTTCTTCTTGTTGCTTTCTCTAGTTGGTTTGTAAAAGGCATAAAGGGAGATTGCTATTTATAGAAGTGAGATTTAGTTAGTTAAAGGGGCAAAGTTGGAAAACCACCATTTTGTAATGTTTGACATAGGCATGTGAATCGAATATGATATTATTGCACATAGTTAAAAACTATATTTTCGAATATTAGTCATAATATAGTTTAGCAAATTTCACAAAGTATCAATGTATGTTGTTAAAACAGCACCGGACTTGCCGGTCGAACCGGAGATAGGGCCCCACACCGGTTCAAATAGTGGCGAGTGAACTGTTTGTTTTTTTTTTTTCATTTGTTGATTATATAGGACTTCAACATTAAATACTCACATTAAAAAGAATTCGATCTCTTCATTATTTGGTTTCTTTAAAAAATAACATATTTCTGATTTCTTTTAATATGAATAATATAAAAGTATACTACTTAAAGTTTTATGTAATATATAGTTTTTTTATTAATTAATTATGACGTCATTCAGTTTCTGCTTTTTTTTTAAAGACAAATTTGGATCACTGACGGACCGCCACCAAGATACCACTAGGCTATAAAGCCATAACAGACTAGTGAAGCAGTAGTATAAAGGATCATTAGTTTAATGGCCGGTTCGATTTGCAGAATACCAATTCGAATAAAACAATCTTGTAACACTAATAACATCCTTCTATATATATTATTTATTAGGCCAATTTGTTATACAACATACACATATACATCAATAATCATACCTAATAAAATCTCACATCTAGTAAAATTATTTAATAAGATGTGAGAAAATGGTATGTAGGCGAAACATAACTTTATCACAGTGGATATAGAGGTTGATTTCATAGAACCCCTTAGCTTCAAAACTATTTGTGGGCATGAAAATATTATTTTAAAATAGAGTGCTTCTCCAAATAGAGTGCTTCTCCTGGAATCTAAAGTTCATAAAACAAAGGACACCGAAAGTATAGGAAAAGCTAAATTCCTAAAACAAAGCCAAGACAAATCTATACTTTTCCCATATAATTTCATATCCTTAACCCTACATCTCTATGAAGTCCTATCCTCGACTATAACCATGAAGAGATGCAAGTCTAGCAAGTTCTGCCTAATCCGTTAATCTTAAGTCAGTTTGGGCCCGCTTTTACTTATCCTCCCCTCCATAGAGAGGGTCCCAACGACTCTAACTGGTTTGGTTCTTCGTCTCCTCTTCACGAACTCATATATACCATCTCAATTTATTCTCCTTGATTATATATGATATACAAGCAGCCCATAATCTTTCCCAAAAAAAAACGTAGTTTGTTCTGTATCTCATAGTCCGTCGAACCGCAACTCTATACAATTTCTCATATATATTAATAATACAATGTTTAATTACTTAATTAGATAGATACTTTGGACATTATTTGGTTATATGTAAAATAAATAAAAAATGTAACCCATATCACTCTTTAGTTTATATACTGCAATTTGTAAAACATATGATAAAAAAGAATCGTTGACAAAATTGCTCAAAACGCCTCGATCGAGCTTGTCTTTGATTAACATATATTGCTTAGTTTCACAGTCTAACATTATAGTTCACGAATTATATCAGCAATTCAGGATGAAAGCGTGTTTCATGAAAGAGAATTGAAAGAAGAGAATTTATGTTCATTATTTTATTAAGTTTGCATTACGTCATGTGGGATTTTAAGGGAATTTAGTGTTGCATGGATCATGCAAACAAATTTTATGTCACCTTCAACGATTACTTTATTTGCAAGCCACACATTTGTGCCCTCCTTTTTTTTCAAACATCAAATGTCTTTAAGGCTATGCGGTGTGGTTATAATGTAAATTATCATCATTAATTTCTATGTCAGCGTTACGTCACTCTGTACTTATCCATCAATCATCATTCACCACTTTATATGGTGTGGTTATGACCTAAACCACCATCTGTTTTTAATTTTTTTAATTTATTTAAAATGTTAAAATCATCCTTGAGATTTGGTCACTTTTGTCACTTCAGTCTAAAAATGAAACTTTTTGTAACTAGACCCCTAAGGTTTCATTCTTTGTTGTCATTTATATCCAAATCACTAACTTAATTAAAATGTATCGTTAAGTCCAATGGACGATTTTGGCAATTCTAAAACCTAAGAAACGATTTTGGCACTTTTCCATTTATCTTTTTTATTTTTATAAATGTTATTTTTATCTTTAAATAAAAAACAATAAAAATAAATATAAATAAAATATACATATAGCTCTTTATATCATCCTGGACTGCTGTGCTGCATTTGCTGGGCTGACGAACTCCAACATCCTCTGCACCAGTGGAGAGTGATCTTCTGCTGGCCTCTTCTGTTTCTTTTTGTCATCAATCTCCCGGAGGATCCTCTGGTTAGTTTTGTCTTGTTGTTCCATATACCTCTTTATCTACGAAAACAAAACAGAAATATCACTGTTAGTATTAGTAGAAGAAGAACTAGTAGAAACTTTTGATCATTGGAAGACTGGTGATGTCTTATTTTGGGTATTATCGGATTCTTCTGGTACGGTGGTGGAATAGGAGGTAATGATGCATTGATTTGGGATGAGGTAACCACTGGCATGACACTTGAAGTGGATTTTCCTTGAGAAGCCATGGAAATGATGATGTTGAACATTAATGAACAAAAAACAGATTTTTTTTTCTAAAAATGGAAGCACCACTTGCCCCACGGTGGGCGCCAAACTGTTTTGGTCAAAAATCAAACAAAGGATAATGTAACCAAATCTGATTTTGTGAGGTAGTGTGCTTGTATGTTGAATAAGTAAATGATCAAATGTGAAATGTTAAGAACAATGAACACAATGATTTATACGAGGAAAAAACCCTTGATCCTTATGAGATCTCCGGCACAAAAAACCTCGGATAGTGAAAACTATCACTATCAAGTATATTGAACAAAAATGTTTACAACTTCGGATATTGATCAAGTGTGGTACACTGTTTGCTAATGTGAGAGTGTATTCGAGAGCTGGTATTCGAGAGAGTGTGTGTGTTTCTGCTAGTAACGTTCTATCTATTTAAACACTTGATCAACCCCTTTAAATGGAAATAACAACTTAGTCCGAAAATTGTAACACCCCAAAAATGGGTTTGATAATTTAAAACCGGTTAATATAAAGGAACGGGTAAAATACCGTTTGGGGTAAAAGTGAACCCGTAAATAAAAGTTGACTAGGAATAATTGACCGAGTGGTGACATGTATATAAGTAACAAGATAATGAGTGTTAGTCTCTTTATTAATTGAAACGAAGTTTGAGGGACCAAAACTGTTAAAAAGGAAACATGATTTATTAAATAAAAAAATACTGGGTATGGTTGTTGTTGTTGTTGTTGTTGTTGATTTATTAAATAAAAAGGAAAACACACACACACACTAGGTGTGTGTGCGTGAGATCGATCAGGGGGAAGAGGACATGGGTGTAAACCCTAGTTCACAAGAAAGCTTCAAATTGACAAGGAGATTAGGCTCAAATCCGTTGCATGAACTCGTTTTCTTGATGATCTAGCCCTAGCAAACATGTGGTAAGTTGTAATTTAAGATTTGATGATCTTGTAAGAAGTGGGTTATGATCAATCCACGAATTTGTATGAAATTAAGCATGAATATGTGTTAACATCATCATAGGGAACATGTGTTATGCATAATTTTGACTATTTTGATGTTTAAGGATGTAAACCCACTAGTTGGATGATTAAGATGACATGGGTGTTCATCATGTACAATCCTTGTTCAATATTCATGAATTATGTTGTGTTATGGTGAACTATTGTTAAATGAATCGAAAGAAATATGGTGTTGATATGTTTGATGTTTATGTGTTAATGGTACTTGTTAATTAGTAAGAAGATTTGATGAAATATGAATGAACTAGGAAGATTATGCATAAACTAGTTGTACATGGTGCCTAGGAAGTAGTACGCACACCACGTGTTTGATGAAATGTCTAAATGACAATAATAGGTGAAGGTTGTGTTATGATGATGTTGAGTATGCTATATGCTTGTTTGAATCGGCTAATGAAATACATATGTGAGATATGAACTTGATATGATCGTTCATATGAATAATCATGTATGCTAATAAGGATGTAAATGTAATGACATGAAAGTATAGGAATCATGTCAAGATGGATGGGAGCGTGGAAGGCTAACGGGACAAGAAGACTCAAGTAAGCGAATGCAAATACGGACGCGTAAGGTAAGTAAATCCCGGACTTACACTTTAGATGTAAAATATATTGTAGTATGATGATTATTGTGATACATGTGAGAAAGTATTAAACAATGGAAGTAAATAGGTAAGTTTACGGAAAAAGGAGTCGAAAGTGGATAGGAAAGTATAATGATGCTAATTGTTTTCTGTTAAGAATGAAATGGAAGTGCAGGTATACTAATAATGGAGAATGAAGGTTAAGTATGGAAGTCAGACGAGAGTGTCCGAATGGATGGACGAATGGACTTATATGAACGAGAATAAGAGATGTTGATGCTTGATTATGCACGTTTTAAAGTATATATATTATGTCACCGGTTGCTAATGAAGTAATTGGTTGTGGTGACTGCAGGTTGTACAGGTTTATGAATGTTTGCTCAAGATGTGTACGCGGTTGAAGATCGAGTCAAGACATGGATTGTACGTGGGTGTGTATGTGGTCACTTAATTCGATATACGTATGTTAGTTTTTAATTAATTTATGAAAAGGGATTAATGTATTTAAGTGAAAGAAAGAATATCATGAAAGAAATTTTTAGTATGTATTTTCCGCTGCGTTAAATTTGGTTAAAACGTGTTAGGGCGTTACAGAAAATGTAGGATGACCACGTCCAAGCTAGTTTACATTGAGCTAATTGAACATGTGCGGCATCTTCAACGAATATGAACCGAGATTCTTGCCATGACTTAGTCCATGTCGTCCATGACCTGCATAATATCATGAGAAAATACAGAGAACAATTGTTAGCGAAGTTACGAAATAATAAGGATCCGTGATCCTCAGACTTCCTGCATCATTTATTAAGGATCAGTGATCCAGGTCGGTCTAAGGATATGTGATCCATAGTTAATAAAAATTATCCCCTAACAGTTGTCACAACAGAAAAGGATAGATTTGATGTGTATGGCAGCAGGTCTAGGATTGTAAGTTAGGCGTATAACGATGAAAAAGGAATGTTTTTAGTGAAGATAAAGAATAGAGCAGTGGAGTATTACAACCACTCCTATGCTTTCGAGTCATGGACGACAGTGGATCTTCATGAGTTGAGTTGAGCTCTTTATCATGATCAGTGCAGGGATCTAAATTGCAAGATCAGATGGAACTTCTATAATAAATTGCAGAAACAAGCGCAAGTGAATTTCAGGGATATGAATCTAACGTAATCATTTATCAGGGTGCATGAAGATGTATTAGATCCTTCCACCAACCAACCGCTAAAGACAGTGATGTGGCCTCCTAATAAGCAGACGAAGACCGTTCCACTGCTGAAGGAGCTTCCAGACAAAAGTTTAAAGGATTTAAAATTCTGGATGTATGATCCTGTCACTGGTCAAGCGGTGATAGTTTGTGAAAATCAAGAATACAGGGTTGCGGACGTGAAAGATCTGATGCGTTTCGGAGAGAATGACATAAAGTTGTTGGGAAGGATGCAAATCAGGAGTGATCCACAATATGAAGTCTGAGCAATGAGCTTTACTGCTGGAATTGCTCAGATTACATTATTCAAATTATGGTCTGGACAACGAAGTAGAGTGGAAACACAGTTGTTTGGTCCCTACGTTGGAAGACAGTTTCCTGATACCCAGAAGAAACAAAAGAAGAAACGCAAGTGAAGCATGAGCTGCCAAGGCAACATAAACATAGGGGATATTGTAAGGGCATGTACTTAAAGGTTTACGTTTGTCTTATATTTGCTAGTTTGGGTTGGTTTAGTAGGTTATGGGCTTGGTCGATGTTACATGTATGCGAATAGGGGTTTGGGCTTGGCCCAGTTGTATTAGGTCATCCTATATGTTATAAATAGGATGCACCTAGGTCTTGTTTTGGTTGTTGATTGTTTAACAAACATTGTAATTATGTACCAGACGATTCTCTGAAATCGTGTGCACTTGATCTTAATACAATCGACTTTGATCTTCATTCTTCTACACTTTTCTTAGTTTTCCGCACTTTGATTAGTGTATTGTGATATCCGATTGGAGTTCTTGGACTTACATTTAATGTTTGAATGGTGAAAATTGAATTCTAACCATTGGAATCGGTTCTAACGGTCATATAGCCGTTGTAAATGAGTTTTTTTACCGTTCGAACCGGTTCTAGCCTCCCAAATGAGTATAAATACTTGTGGATGCATTGATTGATTACCAAACTTGAAAACGAAACGAACACAAAAAGAATGCAAAAACGAAAATGTATTTGGCTTGGACCAATGACAAAGAGGAAGCCTTGGGCCGAGCATTCGTGCATTGTAGGTTACAAGACCTACAAGAGGATGTTTGAAGGTTTGAACCCGCTCCTACCTTTTGGGTCTGGCTTAAGGATAGATTTGACGAAGAAATGGGTTTTGAAACCGCGCGTTCAAGTCTTGATGTAAAAGTGAAAATGATAAGTATAGCCAAATCGATTGCAAGATTTAACGAAATCTACCGCAGACGGATGGACGAGTTGGAAGATCCTGGGCGGATGAGCATGTTTTTGAAGAATCTATGATCGGATATGCACGAGTCAATAGAATACCGTTTATGAAATTAGATAATGGAAGTTCATATATAATTTTTATTAGCATTGTAATTTTTAATTAAGTTTAGTATAAATAAAATTTTATTCAAATTATACTAACAAAGTGAAACTTAAACTTATTTTATTTACTTAAAACTCTTACACATTGCATTTAAAATTTAAGGGTACATTTAAACAACTAACACTAGTTTGCGGTTTTATTACCGTTAGAAATCAGTTCCAACGGCTAATTATTTACTTTTATACCTATACCGTAACCGAACCTACCCTAACCGAGTCCACTGGGTATCCATATCCATGCCTTTTACCCGGGTCCGGTTCCTACCTTGGAAAAAACCCAGGTACGATTTTACCAGTTTTAAAAATAACCGTTTCCTAACTGATTCCAAAAAAAAAAAAAACCAATTTATGCATCTCTACTCCCTCGGCTGAAGATATCGAGTTCAGTACACCATCACTTATATATTTAACTTAAAAAAACATAATGTTAAAATGTTTGTTACGCCAACCATTTACATATTAAGAAAAGGGACTTGCAATCTATCATGTCCTTATATCGAGAAGTAAACATGATATTTATAACACGTAACAAATACAAATGACTTATAACCTACATTTCGGTTTCAGATTGTTACGAGTACTCACCTTATCCAATGCTTTCTATTTCCTTTCCTAAAACTTGTATGTTTGCTTTACTTGTCTTTATATATAAATTTTATTTTTCTAAAGTGTTCCTAATTTTACAATAAAGATTACTTTCCATTAATAATTCATTGCAAAATACTTTATATTTTGTTCATTGTTTTTAAACCATGATAAAGTTGCGACCAAACTTATAATTCGTGACATATTAAATAATAGAGTTAATTGCCAAAATCATCCCTGAGGTTTGAGCAGGTTTGCCATTTTCGTCCAAAATGACACTTTTGTACCAAATTGCCCCCAACGTTTGGAACTTTTTGTCATTTTTATCCAAACCACTAACTTAGTTTATTTTTTATGTTAAGTTGAGGATATTTGGATGAAACTGGCAAATACAAAACCACAAGGACGATTTTGGCAATTACTCAAACTCTTTTTAATTTCTTTTATTTAATTAATTTTGTTACATATATAATAAAAAATAATATACATGCAATTTTTATATAAAAATAATAGCTTTGTCACATAATTTTTATAAATTTTCATCCAACCACTAACTAAATTAATTTTTCTATTAAGGCGAATGATGTTTATAAACTAAGACAGAAATTAATTTCTAATTTTTTATATAGATCAGTTTTATAAAAATAAAATCTGCTTAAACCTCTAACTTTTATAAAACTAAAATGCTGGTGACCTTATTGAAAAAGGTCGAATAAAAAAATCTTATCATATGTACCAAGTTTGTAATTCATCTTCTACTCTTTTAAATTCGCTCCTAAGGAAAAACAGAAACCAGTGCCCCCTATATAAAACAACATATCGTTACCAAACCTTAAAATTACCCACCAAATTGTAATTATAATGCTATGAACCAAAAGTTTCTTTACTTAAGCCACTCAGAATAAGTATTAGTTAGTTACCCTCATAATCTTAATTAAATAAATATTTTATTTCTAACAACATATTTCCTAGGTGCTCAACACATTTAAAGAATATGTAGCGTTTTACAATTTTTTTATATCTCTACAACTGATAAATACTAAAAGTTGTAATCGATTGTTATGTGTTGCACACCAATAACGTTTTCTCTTCATAAAACTGATTTATATAAAGAAGCTGTAAATTAATTTCTGTCTTAATTTATAAAATTTAAAACATCCTTCACCTTAACAGAAAAAATAAACTGAATTAATGATTTGGATGAAAATTTATAAAAATTATATGACAAAACTATTAATTTTTTCTTTTCTAAAAACTCCATGTATATTCTTTTTTATTATATATGTAACAAAAATAATTAAATAAATGAAATTAAAAAGGGTTTGAGTAAATGGCCAAAATCGTCCATGTGGTTTTATATTTGTCAGTTTCATCCAAATATCCTCAACTTAACAGAAAAAATAAACTAAGTTAGTGGTTTGGATGAAAATGGCAAAAAGTTACAAACGTTGGGGGCAATTTGGTATAAAAGTGTCATTTTGGACGAAAATGGCAAACGTGCCCAAACCTTAGGGACGATTTTGGCAATTAACTCTAAATAATATATACACACTTTATAGACAAATATATCGTGTAAAATTTTGTCAAAAGAATTATTGGTCATTCATATAAAGACAGTTTCAATACAGCCCTTAAAAGTTTCTAACCGATTAAAAAAACTTGGCATGATTTTCAAATAAAAAGATTATGTCTTTAGTTAGTTGTTATGAAATAAGTATTTGTGATGTCGCTACATAAATCCTTGTCATAATGTTAGTTTCATTCCAATAACGGGAAAAAAATCAAGTGACCAAATTGAAACTTAAAGATAAATATTTAACATACATAGTATGTGATAAAAAATTAAAGTTATAAAGAAATGTTGCATACATTCTATTGCAACATGTTTGTTAGATTCTTCTACCATGTGACACGCCCAACAATATTTTGTCATATAGTGTAATAAACTGCATTATCAAAGCCTGGTATTGACCCATGGCGTTGGCCGTTGGGCATATGTAGTGTCGGGTGCACTGTCTGTCATTGTTGCTTGTCGGATGTTAGTAGTACGTGATGTTAGCAATGAGGCACTTCATACCTACAGTTTTGTCGTGACTAGATATTCCCGTTCTTGCGCTCTGGAATAGAGTCGGGTCTTTGACTTCCGTGTTTGGTCTTGAGTTTATGCCTTCACTTCAAAGGGGTGAAGTGAGGAGCTTACACTTAGGCTACACGGTATGGGGGTCGTCCCCCTACCGTCCCGGTCCGTCGCCGGTTTGAACACCGTGCCGCCCGGTCCGTCGCCGTCCAGTCATCGTCCTCTCCGTCGGACTTTCGCCGTTCAGGACGGAGCAAAACATGTGGGCCCCCCTCTTTCTTCTCGCGCCGCTCCGTCACCCCCGTGCCGCCACCCCCGTCGCCGTCCATCCCTCCGTCACCCATACCGTGTAGCCTTAGGAATGACGCGTCAGGCTAGTAGGAGCTTGCTCTCCAATACTCAGGTTGGGGTAACCCCACTTCATACAACATTATAGGCCGTATTTTTTTTAATGGGCTCACAAGATACACAATATTGCATTCAATACTAATTTTATACTGGTGAGTTTTCATATCATGATATGTTCAGGGGCGGATCCATGTTGATGGCTGGGTGGACGGGCACACCCCTCGAAAAAAAAAATTAGTGTATTTTTTAGGCAAAAACCCCTATCGAACCCCTTGAAAATATGGTTGAACCCTTATCCACATCCCAAGAAAAAAATTTTCTAGGGTCGCCACTGGATGTCTTCGTTACTTTGCTTCTAATTTCATATTGTTGGTTTACTATGAGAAGGCATTAATAGGCTATCTAACACCACATTATTGGCCCAGTAAAATCTCTTACCTAGGCCCACTAAGATCTGACTAAAGCCCGAATTCTAAGATGTAGCTTAGCTTCTATATGAACCTGAAATGGGTCATAGAATATAAGCCCGCTAACATTACTAGTGAATGGTATTTTAAAAAGGCCATTCACGATTCACCTTGAATTACCTTTTTTTTCAATTTTTTTATTTCTTAATATAACGTGTCAAGGTGTCAGCCATCTTGTGGCATAACGTAATTATAAGCTCAATCTTGTCTACTTAATATACTATATTCACAAGCTCCTTCAAAAAATATTAAGAGTTAGACCCGCCGCGTTGCTGCGGAAGCGTACGTTAAGTCAATTTGTACAATAACCGGCCTCTAATAATAATTATACATAATTGTCCCATATGTACATCCGGAAAAATAGGTGTGATACTCTAGCCTGAATATGCATTGTTAATTATATATATCATCACCACCTTCAAACTCATCATGTTCATTCACCGCCACCTCCGCATTGATGAATGGGCGTGATATGCCCAACACTCGTTTGCTGGGTGGAGGTGTGGACTTCTTCCTCAACATCCGGGTTTCCTCAGTCTCGAGGACTAGGATCTCTTTTTCCACCACACGCGGAGTGGGACCCACAAGGGTGTTTATAGTTGCCTTTTTAGGGGTGGACTGACAGACTCCCTGCTACCCTCCTCAATGCTTTCCCCTTTTCTAGAGGTTTGGGTAACAGCCAGACCAGGGGGGGCATCTTCAGTGTGCGGCGCCTTGAGAGTCCCTGCCTGCCAACCTTTTTTCTCCCGCCTTGATCTGTGTTACACAAGGTAGGAATAAACGTGAACACAACTCCAAAAAGGAAAACACTTAAACATATATGGAGAAGTGACTGCGAGACTAGCCATGGGTTCACTTAGTTTCCTCCTTTTCTGCAGAGGCTTAAACGCCCCCGGATCCCTCTAAGACTTGCGACTTCTCTGCCTGTGCTGCTGGAAGCCTGGAACTTGTCTTTTTCTTGTTATCGAAGGCTTTCTTATGCTGTGGTCTAACCATCACCACCACCAGACCTGGAGCACCGCTAGCCCCACCACCTCAAGGTGCATCCCCGCAAATTTCAACATAACTTTTACCACTTTTCCTTTGGTCGGGATGAAGTTAATCCTAATGGTTCAAGTAAAATTAAAGGATGAGATAAACCAAAAGAAATGATAAAGAGACGAAAATAATTAATATTAGTTAGTTTTTTAGAGATAATTATTAGTTTGAATTAATAGGTTTATCTTGTTATTATATTTATTGGTTAATTAACTATTAGAGTTGGTATTGGTTTAGGATAACTTGTAAGTAATTAGTTTAGTATAAATAGATGTGTTAGGGTATGTAATTCTTTGGTTGTTTTGTTTTGGTTCGATATTAATAAAGAAGAAAGAGTCGTGATCTAGTTGATCATAGAATCCTTGTGTGTTTTGCGGTTTTGATCCAGTTATTTCCAACACGGGAACCCTGCGATCTTCCAACAGAGCCCATCTGACCACCTGAACCAACACTTTTTTTCTTCTATCACCAGGGCTTCCACTACCACAACCGCCTAAACCCTGCAACCTCCCGCCAAAGCCTGAACGGCCCGCTGCGGATCCAGAGGTCATACCACCTGCACAGTCAACAATGCAGGGCGGAGTTAGAATCTCACCAGAAGAAGCAACAGATTCCTCACCTGAGAAGATCAAGATTTCATCTCCCGCAGGAGTCATCACAATACAAGGTGTTGCAAATAGTATAATAGGGGGCGCACTTGAGGTAGTGGTGGGCGAATTCACAGGGTCCTGCAGCCGCGGGAACATAAACTGGTCTTTTGTCTGCTCTAACCAAGGTGCCTCGTTCGGCAACAGATCGCAAGAGTCCAGTTTTCCCATCGCAAACTATATTAACATTGTAAAAACACTTGAAGCTGTAAAGAACAATTTTTAGCAGCATAAAAACAGACAAAGTAAAAGGCAACGCGCAAAGAAGGATTGACTTACGATGGCCATCAACGTCATAGTAAGGCATCTTGCTATGTTTCCTCCAATTGCGGCTCATGACAACCACCACCAAGGTGGGCTCCTTAATATGCCTCATCGGTGAAGGTTGGCGTGCAACGCTCATACCACCCGGCTTCTTTAAACTCAATCACAGGGAATTCCTTAATCTTCAATTCGGGGTCACATAAGGTCATTCAGATGGGGATGACCCCATCGCGGATATAGAAAAAAATTATTGTCTCCAGTCATGGAGACTCTGCACAGGTCTACTCCTGTCGCCTTCGCCCTCGTACGTTGAGCAAAATGGAACCCAACTAGAAGCACGGTTCAACCTATAAAAAACGTTGAACAAGTCCTACGTCGGTGTATTCCCATGTGCCTTACAACAAAACTCAAAGTGGCTCATCTGCATGACCCCTATGGTGTTTAACTGAGAAATATGCACAACATACTTCATCGACAAACAAGAGAGACCCTCTCTTAAACTTGTAAGCTCATGCACTACCTTGCTCTTTTCTTATACACTCTACGTACGTCAATCACAAGATATATACTCGTAACATAGCTAAGAGTAATTTGTGTTGCAAGATCGTTCCGTGTTTGAAGCACTAGACAATCATACATTTAACACTTACCCAGAGATCTTTAGAGTATGGTTATTTTTGAATATTTTAGGCCTAGGTTTTTAATTTAGGTTTGTGTTTTAGATATTCTAATTATGTTTTTAATCAATTTTATATTTAGGTCATGAATAAAGCGTGGAGTCCGTTTTTTTTTTTCAACTTTTGAATTCATGGAAATTTTTAGTGTTCTCACTTAGGTTGGAGTAATTTATACATTAATAAAAACTAAGGGGCTGTTTGTTTAGCTCTAAGCTCTTAATGGTTCAAACCTCTCTCTTACTGGTTCAGCACTTAATGGTTCAGGCTGTTTGTTTCGCGAACAGACGTCTGAATGGTTAAGCAGTATACTGAGTCTGAATGGTTAATACCCCTTATCTGAAATGGTCAGACATTTGTCTCTAAACGATTAAGAATTATACTGGCTCTTAATGGTTCTCACATCTTACTGGTTCAGCACTTACCCATTTAGAAGTTGCCAAACGGCAACCCCTAAATCATTACGTACTAAAGTTCATATGAATTCAAATAATCAAATCCCAATTTAGAATTTTATAACTATAATATAAAACTGACATAATTTCATTATTTTCAAATTTTATATAGAAAGATTTAAGAAAAAGAAAAAACTATTTTGGTAAAGCATATTTTTTGTTACAAGAGTGTCACCGCATTCACCAAATCACCACCAGATACATTGACAACAAAATATCATCTAAAATCCTAATTATAACATACATAAGCCAGGTTGGGATCAAACCCGTACCCGTAGATTTATAAACATTCTGTTAATCTGGATCTCGTCTGGTGAGACGGGTTGGTTCTCACAGTTTCGACACGCCCGTGCGTTGGACCAGCACACTGCTGCTACCAACTATATCTGGAAACATCAAACAAACATAGATTTTTTTATCAAAAACTTCTTAAGTTCTTTGATCAAAGTTAAGTAGAGAATTTGGAGAAAAGAAATGTAAATAATGACATTTCTCACATACTGTATCACACATCGATTTGGCATCATACGTTCAATATGTATGATCTAAAACCCCACATACACGAATAAGCTTTTACTCTCTTACAGCATGACATTTGGAGGTTTAAAAGAATAAAAAAAAAGATTCAAGAATCACCTGTTGTCATGGGACTTGATTCCACATCCATTGTCGTAACATCGCTGGCGTCAGCCTCCACCTCTATCATAATTTCGTCCCTATCTGCTGCCACTGCCACGGGCGGGGCTCCATTTTCCATGACAGTATCAGATTGCAGTTGCGGGTTCGGCTTTGAAACCTCAATTACTATGTTAAGCCCGTTTGGTGCGGTCATCAGTGATGATGGATAAGGGTCGGTAGAGATATCCAAGGTTGATGTCACGGACAAATTCTGTAAAACAGTGTTTACAATAAATCATCACTGTTAGCAAAATCAGCTACTCTGCAAGTTAAATTGTATAATGGTACAGATTTACTACTAGGGGTGCAAACGATTGGCTGGCGAGTGACTCGAGATCGGCTCGAAACAAGCCGAGCCTTATCGAGCCCGAGCTGAGCTTGAGCCTAAAATAAAGCTCGTTTATTTATCGAGCGCTCGAGCCCAGCAGGCTCGTCGAGCCTTAATGTAATATTAGTTTTTACTGATATTTAATAACATTTACCTCTTATATAAAGTTGTCTAGTAAACGAGCCGAGCCGAGTATATTTAAAACTGTTTACGAGCTTGCGAGCCTAATGGAGTCTATTATTTATATTATTTTTACTTAATATATTAATTAATAGATAATAAACGAGCCGAGCCCGAGCTTGAGAAACTACCAACGAGCCGAGCTCGAACTCGAGCCTGGTCGAGCTCGGGCTCGGCTCGACTCGTTTGCACCCCTATTTAATACTGTAAAAGGCCACAAATCACAATTTGTCAGTTTAATTACCTTTTCTAAGGCCAGTGCAAGCTTTGAGAGATTTGGATACAAGATTCGTGCATCCAGAATAATCTATTCATCCAAAAAAACAGCTAATCAGAAATTCGAGCGTGCAATCTGCCAAGCGGGATCAAATCATCATCAGAAATAATATTAGTACAGTCACCTCAGATAACCTTTGTAGGGTGAATGGTGGACCATCAACGAAACTACGAAGAGCTGCAGGACATAATCAAACGAATGTGAAAGAATACAGAGTTGCGACGTATGAATTCAGATCTGAATTAGAGAAGAGAAAAAGGAAATTGGCAGGAAGATTTTATTATTGGTGGAAAGACTCAAAAGGAAATTGCAGAATTACCAGGGCAAGCCCTCTCTCCATGCAACATGCAGGAGCCTGAACAACTAACAAACTCACACCTACCTTACAATCAATTATTTAATACTATTTATACTAATACTCTTCTAACAAACTTCTAGCCACTTGTAGAAACTTTCCCTTTGCCCCTTTTAGAATACACATGTAGCACTTCCGGTTTATCTTTTGCAATGACTGAAGGATTAATCGTATCAGAATGTACGTTCTTCATTAGTCAAAAGAAAATTTTACAAAGATGTTATAAATCATTGAAAGGCTAGCTTAAAGATAAATTCTTTGACAGAATAACTAATAAAGATGATGGTGCGTGAGTGCGAAAGTACCATCATCCAACCTTTTCGCCAACTCAGCGTATGTCTCTCCTAGAGATATTTTTTGTTCCTCTGTTGTCATTTTTGCCTGAGGATACTCGGAAATAACCTATAATAAAAAATGATTAAAAGAAGAATAAGACTTAATGAACATAAATTAATTTGGAAAAGGTGTTTCTGGACGATCCAATCCAACCTGCTCCGACCCGTAACAAAAGATTACCCTCCACCCATTTTGTCACCTCTAACAGACATTATTACATTAAGACGTGCACTAATAAATAAAATATTTATAAGCTTGTAGATTGGCATACCTTCACATACCTGCATTAAATGAAGAGACAACATGCTTCTCAATTTCTCCCAATCATACCTGCAGTGCCACATAACATAGTGATGGACAGATGAATAATAGTTCTCAATGCTAATAACCATAAGGACACAAGTAAATGAGAAATTCAGTTAAATAACTATAATAAAGCCATATAAAAACGTGACGTGCATACCAAAACTTTCCAGTGGCTGCACTGATTTTTAATACGTGTTTTACTTCTTCTTCTTCTTCAGCAGTTTCTTGCCTCATTTCCCTGCCACTAGGGTTCCCAATCAAAGAAAATGGTGTGTTAAGGTTACGACGTTACGGTAAAAAAAGGAATTAATAAAAAAATTAATCATCAAGATATATTTGAAGTTTTGAACCACTAACGATGATTGATGAACCACTACCTATCTAACTACTCCATTAATAAAATGTATCATAAACAGGAATATGGTAATTGATGAGCTAATCTTGAAAATATTATTTGGTTCCAAAAAACTACATCTATCTGTTATAAGGCAACAAAAGCATTTTGCAGTATCATAATTTAACTATTGCATGCTCCATTGCTCTGAGCCTCTGAAGTCTAAAACACCCATACTTAAGTACCCAACAAAACCAAAGAAAATAAACATTTAATTTATTATATGAAAAAAAACTCTATGCCCCGCTTGCGGTGTGCACATATAATGTATATACGTGTGGGCGCTAAGGGGGGCAAAAGTGAAATGGTACTAACTTTAATGTTATTTTACTAATTTCGTGAAAATAACGTTAAAAGCGGCGGATGGTTAATAATGCATCATGTGGTGACGTTGATAGCTGAAAGACACGGGGATACATGCACCAATCAGTCTCTGTCCCGATTGTTTGAGTGTTATGTGTCTTAGGTCCAAGGCTTGATACAAAACTACAATCGAGCCGGGGGTCTCACTGGAAGCAGCCTCTCTATTCCTACAGGGTAGGGTAGAGGTAAGGCTGTGTACATCTACCCTCCTCAGACCCTACTTTAGCTTTGCTATTGGTGAGATTTACTGAGTATGATGATGATGATGATATGAAAAAAAACTCTATATATCCCTGCTAAAACCAAATCTACTAAATTCAGAGAGTAAGTAACCAGTGATAAAACCACTCACCGATGATTTTCAGGAGAAACAATCAAGTTAACATGACGATTATCTTCGACATCAGAAGCCATAACTAACTTCTCCATGGGTTCAACTGTCTCTGTGTTTTGTGACAGGAGGGTTGACTTGTCAAACGTTACAGTTGTCTGTGTGTTTGTGACTGAAGGCGTGTTGGGGACGCCTGAAGGTGCGGTTTCATGTGTGTTTGTAACCTCAAGAAGCAATGCTGTCTGCTCCACATTTTCATTTGGCTGTGTGTTTGTAACCTGAGGCAGTGAAGTCTCGGCTGCCAGCGAATTTGTAACGTGAGGCGGCGACTGGTCCGATTGTTGTGTTGTCTGTCGATGATCAACCACAGGCAGCGTTGAAAGTTTCAATGTTTCAGTTGTCTCTGTGCTTGTAACTGGAAGCACAGCTGCATTCTCTGTAGCTTCAGTTGTCTGTATCTCCATTAAAAAAGACTTGTTGTATACACCTAGAAAACAATCCTATGAGGACATATATAGTTACAAATTTATGAACCATATAACATTTGGTGTTTCGCTCCAAAAGATAAACATATTGAAGTGTGTGTGTTTCTAAAAACCACATAAACACATCTAAACTGTGTTCATTTCTAACATAAGTTTTATAAAATCCAAAGTTATATCAAACTAGTTCTACTGTATGTAATATTGTATTTCATAATTGTTTTACAAAAAAAAAAAAAAAAAATCATAACAAAATGTTTAGATATACAATTATCGAATCGAACTAACTAGAAACAGATGAATTGTTTGTTTATCATACAAAACTGTTTACATAGGGATAAAAGTATACCTGAATCGAGATTGATTGTAGGAAGACTGATGATGTAGCTGTGTGAGAGTAGTGGTCAGTTAGGAGGCGGTGGTGGTGGAGAGTGGTGCCGAAAACCGGTGGACATTTTCCGTTGATTCCGTTGAAGTCTATGGGCGTTTCTTCATCAACCTTTTTATCCCAAATTTCATTCTTTTTTTTTTTTTGTGAAATTAAATAGAGTTAACTTTCATTTTGCTGTTTCCTGTGATTTGGTCATTTTAACGATTTTGCCCCAATAGTTGAAAAATAACCATTTTTCTTCCTAATTTTTCTAACTTATCGTCATTTTGCTTCCCGCCTCTAACTCCATCCAAAAAAATCCATTAACTAGAAGGGTATTTTGGTAATTTTATAGATAAAAGAAAGGGCATGTAAGTTGTTTCACCTAAATAAACATATAACTTGTTTATTTACATGCATATAAGTAATTCTTTTCTGATCCCCATCTTTCCAATCACTCTTTCTACCGGCCACCATCATCCACAACCATCCACCACCACCTGTCGACCACGACAACTGCGACTTTTAAATAAACGTTTTAATTGAGTTAGAGCCAGGGAGTAAATTACCTAAATACCCATACTTTTAATTGAACATTTTAACTGAGTTAGAGCCAGAGAGCAAAATGACGACAAACTCGAAAGATCAGGGAGGAAAATGGTTATTTTTAAACTATTGGAGCAAAACCGTTAAAATGACCAAACCACATAAGCAAAACGAAAGTTAACTCAATTAAATAAGTATTTAAAAGAAAAATTTTAAACAAAAATATAATATACAAACAAAAATTGGTGAAATTAAATAAGTACTTAAAATAAAAAGTTAAAACAAAGATATAATATACAAACAAAAATATAGAAATTAATGTGTGTGATTGATACAAATACCACAAAATCCAACATTCATGACCTAGTTATTCTTTGAGTTAGTGATTGCAACGACCTACAGGGTGTACGGAGTGAAATGCTCGTGACCCTCGGGAGCGAGTGGGGAAGGCGGAAACACCGCTCCATGGTGTTCAGGGGAATCAGGGCCACCAAGTTTTCACCCATCACTGAGTTGAGAAAATTAGAGAAAAGAATTTGCTGTTGTTATTTGAAACAATGATAGCTATTTAGTTGCTAAAAGATCAAATCTAAAGTACTGTTATATTTTCTTTGTATAAACAAAAGGGATATTGAATTTAAATAAGCTCAACTTTTGTCGTTTGTTTGATAACATTACTAACTTACGAATTATACCACGAAACTTCTAACTTTCAATTAATTTTCCTCTGACACTACCAAACTAGCCGAACTCTAACCCAATTAGCTGACTTCAGATGCCACATCACTAAACAAGTGTCACATCATATGTCACGTCATAAAAACCTATGTCAAATGCCACGTCACTAAAGTCACGCCACATCAGAAGCCACACCACTAAACAAGTGTCACATCAACAAAAAAAAACCAAATGGGTTAGGATTAATTAGTTTGAGAGTGTCAACGGAAAATAAGTTAAAAGTTAGGAGTGGCGTGGTACAATTCGTAAGTTAGAAGTGTGAGAAATGATAGTTTGATTTTGTTTAGGGATGTTAGATTGAAATAATCTCAACTTTCACAATTTGAAATAGAAAGTTAGAGCACTTTCGTGAATAGTTTGGGGAATCCAACCGCTCAGTTCATCAACTCACATCAAAGTGGAAGGAAGGATTAGAATTTGAAGGTTACCAAATTCAACCAAATCTTTGACCGAAAGGTATACATTAATGGTGTTAGTTAATATTTATTAGTATTATTCGTTAGTATGTTAATGGTGATGGTTATTATTTATTAGTATTATTATACGTTAGAGGCGGGCAAATAGAGGCGGATGTGGTAGTCGCGGCCCTTTATGAGTACAAAAACCACTACGCTAGAAAGGGAGTTGGTTATATATTGTAGTGGGAGATTCTAAGAAATCATCACGACCGGCAACCTCCACCAATGATGGATATCAATTCTAACTAGTTTAATATCCGTCCGGTGGACGGGCTACGTTAATTTATATATATTAACAATATGAATGAACCTATATTGTATACAAAATTAAACAACGTGACAAACAAAAGCACCATCTTTTTAATTTATAAAAGGAAAACGAACTACAACAAATTTAAACCACAAAATGATAGAAAGTAACCGGGTTACATTAATGTAATATATATTAAGAACGTGAATGAACCTATATTGTACACAAAATTAAAAAACACGACAAACAAAAGTACATTTTTAATTTATAAAAGGAAAACTAATATCAACATCCAATCTGAATCAATCCCCCTGTGCTTGTAAAGTGGATAAATGAAATAATCAATTTAAATATAAAAACATGTCTTACCAACAATTGCAACATCACATGTCCCCTTATGATATTTATCCTTTAAAAACTGAATAACTTTTAATGCTTTAGCCCTTTCTTGTTTATTTAAGTTTGTCGAATTAAATTGAAAGATCTTTTCTTTAATGTCCAAGATAAAGACATCAATGTGGATAGTGAAAAAAGGACCTAAATACAAACACAATTTTACTTTCACATATATGTAATAAGAACTTAATTTTTTTTCATATATGTTAAAAATACAGGTAGGTTAGACGCCTGCTTCTACTTGACAATACATTTTTTATTTTCCTTTGTCTGTGTACAGTCGTGTTTTATCACATTCATGACCCGGAGGTTCCCTATAATAAAAATCAAACAATTGAGTCAATGATTTGCCAATGCCAATATCTTTAGTTTCATAAGATATATGATCTCAAATATACTTCAATCCTTTTTTTTGCTGAGTGGCATGATTTAAACAACGCAAAAGATAGGTAACTAACATGTGCGTATGGTGTTGTGTCACGGCCCCCGTCCCGGTTTTACCCGGACCAGGAGCCACGGGACAGAAACCCGTGGTATTTATTATTTGAGTTGATAGCGGAAGTTTTAACAGGATCTTTAAAAAATTTGTAAATGCCCAATTATTTTATTTCATAAATTGGGATAAACCCCGTAATTTACAATAGAGGAATTTCACGAAGAAATTCCCTGTTTTACAAAATATGTTTATTTATTTCACTGAGCCACCACTTCAGGCTTTATTAGTGTTCCGTAGCACTTTTCCTTGATTCACAGTAGGTCACCTGAAACATGTTTTAAAAATATTTTATCAGCGGGGAAATACTGGCGAGTCACTCAAGTTATATAAAACGACACATTAGTTATAAATTACAGCATAAGAGCAATTACAATGGCTACTATCTTATTTTTATCTGGCTCCGTGTCACACCCTGGTGACGATGGTCATACCACTATTGGGTCCTTTCACCCAAGTAGTGATGATTATCACTGTTAGGTTGATGAACCTAACCGTGAGAAATTAGTAATGTGCACAATACCCTACTTGCCAGTGATTCAAGATAACCAAGACTTAATCTCTGTAATTATAACTTTTGAAAATAAATGGAGTATTGTAAAACATTGTTGATAAAAAGAGAATGACTCACATTGAAAGTTTAGACGGGCAGAGTTTAGCCTAGTGATAAGCCTGATATCCTAATGTAAATAACAATGCACACGAAACTAGGTTAGTAACTTAATACAACATTTACGATAAGCTCACGAGATCAAAACCCTCACGACGAATGACAAAGTATAGCCCAATTACGGGCAGCACTTAAACATCCATCGGATCGGTTTCAATCGATCGGACATTATATCGTAGCAGTGATCGAGTTATTACCCTGTTGTCGCAGCAGAGCTTCGTGCTAGTGTGTGTTTTTGAACGAAAAAGTGAATAACTCAGTGTACAAAACGAATTTGAACGTGGAACCAACTGTGCCGTTCAAGTGTCAACCCCCTGATACTTATACTGAAAAATCGTCCCTGTCGCGTGTCACTACAGGCTGTCGCGTGGCGCGACGGGGACACTTTTAGGGTAGGGTAGCCTTGTGTATTTATAGCCTGGGTGAGTCAGCGGTTCGACGAAATTCGAATTCTACAACAAACTGTGTAGATAATACCAATTAGGGAATACCCCCCCCCCCCCTGAGTTTTAGGGGCCCTGATCCTAGTTCCAACTCTTCTGAAAATTTTAGGGGTCATGCAATATTACTTGGGGGTCTCAATTAGGGTTTCCTATTGGACATAATAAATTAAGAAATAATAATTTTGGCGAGAGTTGTTACATGTAGCAATCTTGATGAATGAAAAAGTCGAATCTAGTGAGTATCCAATTCCTTGGAGACAGAACTGTTCTCGTACATCCATACATACATGATGCATATGTCCTATACACATGTACACATATATACATACATAATTTCAAACTGACCTTCAAGAGTGAAAAATGCTTTAATCAGAAAAGCGAACGAAGGAAGGAACCGAAAAGTACCAAAAAGTAGTTCCATAGAAGGTTACACTAAGAGGTAGCATTTTCAATCCATTTATTTATCAATAGGTCAATTTGGGTTGTGTTTTATATCAAAGAGGTCAAATGAACACATCAAAAAAATATCTAAAGGGGGAGCATGTCAAAGGGGTAAAAGCAGCCAAAAGCCAATTTAATTGTCACACCCCCAAAATACCACATGCGGGAACACCGCAGGATGTGTGACGTACCAGGATCCAAGCCACCAATCACATTGAACCACGTATAGTATTTAAATAAAACATTTCATTAATTACCAAATACAAATCCAAATCATAAGTTTAAACCAAACGAGTTGTTCAGCGGAAGCATATAGTAAATTGTTAAACATCTGTTTCATGATAAGTGTTCAAAACCAAAGTATCAAATATATCCAAGAGCCTCGATCCATGACCACTCCAGCACTCCCAGATAGCAAGTCCATGTCAAGAAATCTAACGACCTGCAAGCATGCAGACAAGCGTCTCAGACGACGCTGGTGAGTTCAAAGTTTTGTTAACGCATTTAGTTACCAGATGTGTGTTTAAAACAGTTCAACGTTATGTTTTGATGTTGTTATTAACTCGATTACCATATGTGGCTACTAGATGTGTTTGCCCAAACCCCAATGCCTCTATCAAAGCATTGGTCAAGTGGTCAAGGTAAATAGTTCACGCCCGTCCATTCCGGCCTGGTGTAAGGGTGCCAAACCTAATAGCGCTATCAACTAAATACCTCGTTGCCTTCCCGGCAACAATCGGTAGATGTAAGGGATCTTATATGATAGAAACTGAGTAATAACAAACATCCCATTAACTTGACATTCTTCCCTGAAAATGTTACCCGATATCTCTTCCCGGGATGCATGCTTGGAAAAGAGCAGTGAAATCACCTCGGTTTGCTCGGTTTATTAATGTGCTTCTAGCGTTAATTAATGGTTAGGTCCGTTACACGCGACCTAAGGTACATTGCACATAAACTCAATGTAAGTGTTTACATTCAAATAGGGTTTAAATAGGGTTTGCAATCCCTTAGTGTCCAAACATCAGGGTCCTTTGTGATTATCGTTCACAGATTTCATCATACAAGCCTGAACATACATACAGTAGCACACAGTGGCATGTTAGGTGTTTTTCATGCAACATTTAGCAACTCGAACCAAACCCCCATCTATTAAACTCGGACCAGGCATCCCCTTACAAACTCGGACCCAACAAAATCCATAAAACTTGGACTCATGTGTGGAGGATAAAACTTGGACTCATGTGTGAAGGATAAAACTTGGACTCATGTGTGAAGGATAAAACTTGGACTCATGTGTGAAGGATAAAACTTGGACTCATGATTTCATAGCAAACCCGGACACCCTCTCCCAACTAAACTCGGAGGCAAGTGTCATGTTACAAACTCGGACTTGTGACTTCACAAAACCCTGACACTTAACTTCGGATTAACAACATACGTGATTTCCAAAACCAATTTACAGTTTTCAATGGAACAGTTATAGGTTATGATCAAAACCCTATTTTTATTCATTGACAATGCTGTAATCTAATCAACGATCAAACAATTCTAACATATCAGGCATGTTAATGTCAGGCAAGTGATTACACAACTATTCACAAACCATTTCACAATAATCAGGATGATCAATAACACAGAACCATTGTTTGGAGAACTAGGGTTTGAATTAATCAAATAATCAAGGATTAGCAACATACAATCATTAAACATTTACCTTAGATTGATTCTAGATGGATTGGAAGATCAAGATTGATGAAAGAGAACTTGTGCAGCCAAGAATGATGAGAGAAATGGTTGTAGAAGGTGACTAGAGAGAATGATTTGAACTGTCGTAGAATGATTTGTGATGAAAATTTTAGGGTTAGGAGTTATTAAGGTTTCAATAACTACTCTACTCACCCCTAAGTATCATCTTTTACATAAAACACACACACCACATATAATTTACAGTTAAGGCACAAAGTTCTCGTGTTAGTCAAATAATGCATAGAGTAATGCATAGTTCCATGCAATACTAAAGATTGTGCGACCAAATTAATTGTGTTAGGTTAAAGCATTAGCCTGAAGTTGCGGGTTGTCACATCATCCCCAACTTGAAAGAAATTTCATCCCGAAATTTGATAAGCAAACCCGAAACTGCAAGACGTTAACTCAGGATGACTGTGGATTTTCCGCGGGTACCACATCATCCCCAACTTGAATGGGAATTTCGTCCCGAAATTCACTAGTTGCATTAGATCTAGATTTGCCAGGCTTGGATTTGTCCTCTGGGAATAAATGTGGGTACTTGAGCTTCATCTGGTCCTCACGTTCCCACGTGAACTCCGGTCCACGCCTTGAGTTCCAACGAACTCTCACAATTGGAATACGACTGTGCTTACGGACTTTGACCTCCCGGTCCATGATTTCAATAGGTTCCTTGACAAATTGCAACTTGTCGTCGATTTTCAGCTCCTGAAATGGTACCACCAGTGTTTCATCCGATAAACACTTCTTTAACTGCGATATATGGAAGACATCATGAACGTTACCCAACTCAGTAGGTAACTCCAGCTTGTAGGCCACTTTACCAATTCGTTCCAAATTCTTAAATGGCCAAACATAACGAGGGTTAAGCTTGCCGCGTTTTCCAAAACGCACCACACCCTTCCAGGGTGAGACCTTCAACATGACGCGATCATTAACTTCAAATTCCAAAGGTTTCCTACGCTTGTCAGCGTAGCTTTTCTGACGGTCGCGCGCTGCTGCCATCCTATTCCTGATCTGTACAATCTTTTCTGAAGTTTCCAACACAAGCTCAGGGCCTGTGACCTGGCTTTCACCCACCTCAGCCCAACAGAGAGGTGAATGACATTTTCGTCCGTACAATGCTTCGAATGGAGCTGCCTGGATGCTGGTATGGTAGCTATTGTTGTAAGAAAACTCTATCAATGGCAAGTTATTCTCCCAACCCTTGCTAAAGTCAATTACGCAGGCTCGTAACATATCCTCAAGTGTATGGATGGTTCGCTCACTTTGACCATCCGTCTGCTGGTGATAAGCAGTGCTCATATCAAGACGCGACCCGAATGATTTGTGCATCGACTGCCACAAATCTGAGATGAAACGCGGGTCACGGTCAGAGATAATAGAAGTTGGCACCCCGTGCCTAGAAACCACCTCCTTGAGGTATACAGCTGCTAATTGTGAGAACTTATCCGTTTCTTTGATCGCGAGAAAGTGCGCTGACTTTGTGAGACGATCCACGATTACCCAAATTGTATGATTCCCGCTTTGAGTTCTCGGCAAACCTGTGACGAAATCCATTGCGATTTGCTCCCACTTCCACATGGGTATTTCTGGTTGTTGTAGTAATCCAGACGGTTTCTGGTATTCCATTTTAACTTTTGAACACGTCAAGCATTTACTAACATACGTTACGATGTGGGCTTTCATCTTCGGCCACCAATACATGACCTTGAGATCCTTATACATCTTATCCGAACCTGGATGAACAGAGTATCGAGACTTGTGCGCTTCATCCATCACAAGTTCTCTAAGGTTACCAAACAAGGGAATCCATACACGCTCCATGAAGTAGAGAATACCATCCGATCTCTCTACAAGTTGTTTTTCCATACCCCTTAAGTATTCTGCTTCAATGTTTTCCTCTTTTAACGCTTCGGTTTGCGCAGAACGAATTTGATCAGGTAGGTTTGAATGGATAGTAAGCTGCAAGGAGCGAACACGTTTGGGTTTCGATTCCTTTCGACTGAGAGCGTCAGCTACTACGTTAGCCTTACCCGGATGATACTTGATTGCACAGTCGTATTCATTTAAAAGTTCCACCCAGCGACGCTGTCGCATATTCAAGTCCTTCTGGTCGAAAATATGCTGAAGGCTCCTGTGGTCGGTATAAATAGTGCATTTAGTACCGTACAGGTAATGCCTCCAGATTTTGAGCGCAAATACTACAGCTCCCAACTCCAAATCGTGCGTCGTATAATTCTTCTCGTGAACCTTCAACTGGTGAGAGGCGTAAGCTATCACCTTGTTGCGTTGCATCAACACGCAGCCGAGACCCTGAATAGATGCATCACAGCATACCGCGAAATCTTCGGTACCTTCAGGTAGAGACAAAATTGGCGCACTGCAGAGTTTCTGTTTCAATAGTTGGAAAGCCTCTTCTTGTTTCGTTCCCCAAGAGTATACAACGCTTTTCTATGTCAATGAAGTAAGAGGTTGAGCGATCTTCGAAAAGTCTTTGATAAATCTTCGATAATACCCAGCGAGACCAAGAAATTGCCGCACCTCCGAAGGATTCTTTGGTGCCGCCCAATTTCTAACAACATCAACTTTTGCAGGATCCACGTGTATCCCCAATTCATTAACAATGTGCCCAAGAAAGTGTACCTCCCGAATCCAGAAGTCACACTTAGAAAACTTCGCATAGAGTTGCTCCTTCCTTAGAAGTTCCAAAATAAGACGCAGGTGCCGCTCGTGATCTTCCTTGCTCTTAGAGTAGATCAAAATGTCGTCAATGAATACTATAACGAAATCGTCGAGATACGGTTTGCATACGCGGTTCATGAGATCCATGAAGACCGCTGGCACATTCGTCAATCCAAACGGCATAACCAAAAACTCATAGTGCCCATAACGCATTCGAAAAGCCGTTTTCGGAACATCCTCCTCTCGGACTCTCACCTGATGATAGCCCGATCTTAAGTCGATCTTCGAATAAAAACTTGACCCTTGAAACTGGTTAAACAAGTCGACGATGCGTGGCAATGGATAACGGTTCTTGATAGTCACCTTGTTGAGTTCCCGATAATCAATGCACATGCGAAAGGACCCGTCTTTCTTCTTCACAAACAAGGCTGGGGCTCCCCAAGGCGAAGAACTGGGTCGGATAAAACCCCTATCCAACAGTTCTTGAAGTTGGTTAGATAACTCTTGTAATTCTCTCGGTGCAAGACGATAAGGAGCACGAGCAATTGGAGCTGCTCATGGTGCAAGATCGATCTGAAATTCTACTTGACGGTGAGGAGGTAAACCAGGTAGTTCCTCAGGGAATACATCAGGAAACTCACGAACAACTGGCAGATCTTCTATCCTTCTCTCTTCTGATGGAGTGCCAGTGACAAGTGCTAGGATAGCAGGATACCCCTTTCGTAAACATTTATGCGCTTGCATGGCCGAGATAATACCAACCATCGCCCCACTACGATGCCCTTGTACCAATAATGACTCTCCACTGGGGAGAGGAATGCGTACGATTTTCTCCTTGCATAGAATCTCAGCTTGATGTTTAGACAACCAATCCATACCAACCACTACGTCAAAACTACCGAGGGTAACAGGAAGGAGGTCAATATAAACCACCTGACCTACAAGGTCTAATTTACACCCAAAAAGGGCATGCGAAGCTTCTATCGTTTTACCATCGGCTAGTTCTACTACGTGCTTAACCTCTAAAGGTGTTGGAGTTAACCCTAAGCGCTGACTAAACTCTAGGGACACATAACTCCAATCGGTACCATAATCAAATAACACAGAAGCAATAAGGTTGTTCACAGAAAACGTACCAGTCACGACATTTCCGTCGTTCCTAGCATCCCCAGCACCGATCGTGAATACCTTTCCACGAGCACCGTTGCCTCCATTGTTGTCGTTGTTGTTGTTGTTGTATCCAGCATTGTTGTTGTTATTCTGGCGGTTGTTGTCATTGGTGTTCTGGTTCAACTGAGGGCAATCCGTTTAAAGTGGCCCTCATCCCCACACTGATAACACCCTTTCTTGAAACCTTTATTCTGATGGGGTTGCTGCCTTTGCTGTCTCTGATACTGCTGATTTTGCTGCTGCTGCTGCTTTGGCTGTGGGTCTCTACAGTCTTTGGCCTCATGGCCCACTTTCTCGCACCTACGGCAAGCCCGGACACACTGCCCATAGTGATGATAGCCACACTTGTTGCACTGTGGCTTCTTCCCCACATAGGAACCTTGGTTCTGATTACTGCCCTGGCCTTGGTTTACTGAGGACGACTGACTGAAACTGCGGTTGCTGCTGTTGTCAGGCCTCTTCTGCGATTGACTGACACTAGTTGCCTTGTCAGCATCGTTCCATTTCCGTTTGTTGTCGCTAGCAGGCGTAGTAGCTGTGGTTGTAGCAGCAGTAGTGGCAGAAACACGCGGTGGTAGTGAACCACTCTCCACCTCTTGATCGGTGATTTTGTGAGCCAAACGAACAATCTGAGTTAAGTTGTTGAGGTTTGTTGCAGTAACCAAACCCTTCACCCGTGGAGTTAATCCCTTGATGAACAATTCTATTCTTCGATGCGGAGGTCGGGACAAGTTTGGGCACATGATCGCCAACTCATGTGACCGTTTCACGTACGCCTCAATCTCAGATCCCACCATCTTCAGATCATAATATTCATTCTCAAGTTTCTGTATTTCATCCCGGGGACAGTACTCCTCTCTTATCAATTCCTTTAAATCGTCCCAAGTGGTAGCATTAGCCTTTTCGATGCCCAACAGCTGAACCTGGGCATTCCACCATGTCAGGGCACCATCCTCGAGTGTGCCCGTAGCATACTTCACTCTATCCCCAGCAGGACAGTTACACATTGTAAACATTGATTCTGCTTTCTCAAACCATCGCAGTAGTCCTACAGCCCCCTCAGTCCCACTGAAGGTCTGCGGCTTACAATCCATAAATGCTTTAAACGTGCAAGCAGGCTGGTTGTTCGGATGCGCTGAACAAAAGAAAGTACAACACAGGAGTAAGAGTTGTGTACACGACACATGATTAAAGTATTTGGTACAGTTCGTACCAGCTTGGTAGGCTGCCAGAGCCTCAGCCACACGTGTGTTTATCAGATTTGTTAACTCAGCTTGAGTCATGTTGATGTTACCACGTCCGTGTCCTCGTCCACTCATGATTCTATATATGGAAATGAACAAATTTAGGAGTCAAAATGAGGTAAAAGTCAAGTATCACGTTGATATCTACGTACTACCAAGTTTATACACAATAGGGCAGAGCCCTTCTCATACTCGTTAAGCCTCACTGGGACTTACATGCACCTCACGTTATTATTATGTGTGCACCCATAATAATAAGGCAATTTGCACGCTTATCTCACCGCCTCTTAACTTGCTCTAGAAGTTTCCCGCACATTCAAATAACACAACGAAAGGTATTAGAGGATTGCGATTCACAATAGTCGAAGAGTAGTGCCACACTATCAAGTCACCATAGTATCTAGTGTGTCGTTTCATGCAAGTTGTGAGTGTGGGACTACTAAACAAGTAATGCATAAAGTAAACAGAAGACGAACCTTGCAATCTGGAGCTGAGTGTCATGGTCGATTTTCAAAGGTGTCCGGTTATAGTCTGGTTTTATAAAAACGTTTTAAAACCTAGTTCACTATAACCAGTGGCTCTGATACCAAACTGTCACACCCCCAAAATACCACATGCGGGAACACCGCGGGATGTGTGACGTACCAGGATCCAAGCCACCAATCACATTGAACCACGTATAGTATTTAAATAAAACATTTCACTAATTACCAAATACAAATCCAAATCATAAGTTTATACCAAACGAGTTGTTCAGCGGAAGCATATAGTAAATTATTAAACATCTGTTTCATGATAAGTGTTCAAAACCAAAGTATCAAATATATCCAAGAGCCTCGATCCATGACCACTCCAGCACTCCCAGATAGCAAGTCCATGTCAAGAAATCTAACGACCTGCAAGCATGCAGACAAGTGTGTCAGACGACGCTGGTGAGATCAAAGTTTTGTTAACGCGTTTAGTTACCAGATGTGTGTTTAAAATAGTTCAACGTTATGTTTTGATGTTGTTATTAACTCGATTACCGTATGTGGCTACTAGATGTGTTTGCCCAAACCCCAATGCCTCTATCAAAGCATTGGTCAAGTGGTCAAGGTAAATAGTTCACGCCTGTCCATTCCGGCCCGGTGTGAGGGTGCCAAACCTAATAGCGCTATCAACTAAATACCTCGTTGCCTTCCCGGCAACAATCGGTAGATGTAAGGGATCTTATATGATAGAAACTAAGTAATAACAAACATCCCATTAACCTGACATTCTTCCCTGAAAACGTTACCTGATATCCCTTCCCGGGATGCATGCTTGGAAAAGAGCAGTGAACTCACCTCGGTTTGATCGGTTTATTAATGTGCTTCTAGCGTTAATTAATGGTTAGGTCCGTTACACGCGACCTAAGGTACATTGCACATAAACTCAATGTAAGTGTTTACGTTCAAATAGGGTTTAAATAGGGTTTGCAATCCCTTAGTGTCCAAACATCAGGGTCCTTTGTGATTATCGTTCACATATTTCATCATACAAGCCTGAACATACATACAGTAGCACACAGTGGCATGTTAGGTGTTTTTCATGCAACATTTAGCAACTCGAACCAAACCCCCACCTATTCAACTCGGACCAGGCATCCCCTTACAAACTCGAACACAACAAAATCCATAAAACTTGGACTCATGTGTGGAGGATAAAACCTGGACTCATGTGTGAAGGATAAAACTTGGACTCATGTGTGAAAGATAAAACTTGGACTCATGTGTGAAGGATAAAACTTGGACTCATGTGTGAAGGATAAAACTTGGACTCATGATTTCATAGCAAACCCGGACACCCTCTCCCAACTAAAATCAGAGGTAAGTGTCATGTTACAAACTCGGACTTGTGACTTCACAAAACCCTGGCACTTAACTTCGGATTAACAACATGCGTGATTTCCAAAACCAATTTACAGTTTTCAATGGAACAGTTACAGGTTACGATCAAAACCCTATTTTTATTCATTGGCAATGCTGTAATCTAATCAACGATCAAACAATTCTAACATATCAGGCATCTTAATGTTAGGCAAGTGATTACACAACTATTCACAAACCATTTCACAATAATCAGGATGATCAATAACACAGAACCATTGTTTGGAGAACTAGGGTTTGCATGAATCAAACAATCAAGGATTAACAACATACAATCATTAAACATTTACCTTAGATTGATTCTAGATGGATTGGAAGATCAAGATTGATGAAAGAGAACTTGTGCAGCCAAGAATGATGAGAGAAATGGTTGTAGAAGGTGACTAGAGAGAATGATTTGAACTGCCGTAGAATGATTTGTGATGAAGATTTTAGGGTTAGGAGTTATTAAGGTTTCACTAACTACTCTACTCACCCCTAAGTATCATCTTTTACATAAAACACACACACCACATATAATTTACAGTTAAGGCACAAAGTTCTCGTGTTAGTCAAATAATGCATAAAGTAATGCATAGTTCCATGCAATGCTAAAGATTGTGCGACCAAATTAATTGTGTTAGGTTAAAGCATTAGCCTGAAGTTGTGGGTTGTCACATTAATCATCCCTAAACTCCTAAACAGTTTTATAAATTTATTCAAAGATTTGTATTATTACTATGTTGTCATTTATGCACTCAAAATTCACACCTCATACATTAATTGTAAGTTTAGACTTTGTGTAGTGATTTAACTAAAAAGTGAAAAAGTGAGTGCTTACTGGAATGCCACATAGGTAGTGCGGCTCTCACTAACTAAAGCATTAAAAGTGTGTAATGGTGTTTGGCGCCCCCTTTCCTCGAAACCATTCAACAGATCAATCCCTCTATGGCACTCATCAAGGGGGTAACACCCCAAGCTTTGGTGCCCTTTGAAAGGTGGTGTGGTGCGGTGTATGGCGCCCTATGGGGGTATGTGGCAGTGGTTTAACAACCACTACACATAGACTTAATAACAGACATCCAAATCCAACTGATACAACATTAATAAAAAAAGGACACGTTTCAACTAAAATCTACCTTGACCCCATTACCCAACCCGACCATCCTGCCACCTCTGGTTACACTACACGAAACCAAAATTAGATCACATACCCACTTGAAATTCCACCACCAGCCGAGATGCCACCACTTCCATGTTCAACTGCAATAATTATTAAGTCCACCTTCCCAGAGTCTGTAACAATATATAAGTTCTTTTAGTACTCCATAAAGCTAGATTACAAATAACAGAGGCATGCACCCAATGTAATTGCTCACTTAAATAGTTAATATTGTCTTTTATCAATGTAGAAAAACATTTCATGCCAAAAATCACTATAATAATACCTCCAGCAAGTTGTGGAACAATGCTAAAATCCTCCATAATACCCATTTTCCTAGCAATGTATCTACATATAGATTTTTTGCTTGAAGCATGATGCACACCAAAATTAATATTAACATTAACACATTGTCAAACAAATTTCTGTAAAAATCAAACTGAAGCAGAATCCCTTTGTCTACTACCTGCCCCTATTTGTATTAAGTTGGTGAAATATTGTCTTAGGCCTCATTTTACCCATAGTTGGCTCACCGCTAGAACCACATGACCAACAAATTAGTATAAATTATAATGTAAGCACAACTGAGCAGAACTGTTAAATAATTAGCAGAATTAAAAAATATCTTACGATAAATGCAAGAAAGATTATCCATATGTAACAACCCGCACGTTCGTGCGTTGTTACCACTCGCTATACTCGTTACGCCTAGCACCAGAGATTCGGATCATAATGTAGCTATATCGCATACATCGCTGTTTCGCAGTATTTTCGCATATTACGTATACTTTATCGCTATAACACATCGCATCACACGCACAAACGCTCATGATGACGTTGGGTGAGGACCTATTCTACCCTCCTCGATAGCCGTGACGCGTCGCAGAGTAACGCATATTCGAAACGAAACCCAGTTATTGTATCGCAACTTTGAAAGATGGATATTTATACGACCCTATGTGACTAATAATAATAAACATACAAAAATGAGGATGAAAATGGGTAACCCAACTATCGCAACGCGTAACGATCGAAACGAAACGCCAAAACTCAGCTCGCTTGAGGCATTTGATTGAATGGCAATTCGATCGGACAGCCATCCGATCGGACTCACTACACCACCTCCTCTCCTCTCTTGCCTATAAATACCCTCACTTTCACATCAATTCCTTTGATGTGACAGCTCCCACTCGACCAGCACGCTTTTGGGCTATTTTCTCTCGATTTCTTGCTATTCTTGTAAGCTTACAACTCAAATTTTGTACTTCTATGATCTACGCGCACTTCTTCATCATTTTCTCGTCTAAATCTTAACTTTTAACCGTGAAATCAATGGATTTGAGGTGTTCTAGGGTGATGTCATCATGAAGTTCTTATGAACTTCAAAGTGTTGGCCTCACCAAGAACCACTTAGATCCGAAGGATTTCCACGAGAATAAACAACATTTTCACACAAATCTACACATAATCATGAATAAAAGGATTGAAAGATGGTTTTCCAACTTTTCTTTGAACTCTTTTACACTCAATACACTCAAAACCGATAGAATCGGAGCTTATACCGACCTTCTACTCATTCTTAGTGTCGTGTTGGTTCAAGATCTGATTTCTAACAAAGAGACGACCGATTTCGGGTTAACCAAGAACGACCATCACGAATCAGTAAACCGGTCAGATTTGGGTGACTCCTGTCCGATCGGGTCCCTTGGTTCGAGATGGGGCTTCTCTTGTTTAGCACGTCACAAAACCGTCTCAATCAAGACCGCCGAAAAACCTTCAAAGTTAGTCAAGTGCCAAGGACGACTAGATCGTTTGGATGGACTGCCGTCCGAGTGGACAGCCCTCCGAACGGACTGATTTCACCTTGGGTCTCACACCTGACTTTAATTTCAGCAATTTGGAGTACTGTCCGATCCTTTGACACCTTGCTCCGTTTAACACACAATTCAACGCTCACGCTATCGATATGTAATCAGGGTAATCTCAGACGCGCCCCCTTCAATCCAACCAAGCTGTGTTTACTTGCTAAATACTGACTGTGAGTATACTCGAACCCCTTTTTATCGTGTTTTGGGTGTAACATACGTTTCTATCAAATCAAAATTATTAAACGAATTGTTCAATCAAATTGTTTATCACTTGCGAATAACTGTTATGCACATTTACACGTGATGCTAGTTACATATGTGTTAGGACTTATACTCGCAAGGTCCCGCCTTAACTAGTATAGTACTATAGCACCCGACGGGGTCTAGTTAGGATGTATAGCAATCGCAATCGCAGCTCGAGTGACTTAGCTGGTAGTGTCAGTCTTATATGCATGTATGCTGAGGTAACCCGATATGTATTTGGTAATTCGTAGCACTTTTTATCTACTTACGCTACACTATCAAAACTTGTATACTCGCCAATACTTTTGTATTGACGTTGTTTTAACGTATGTTGCAGGTTTAGTCGCAGTCTACATCAAATCAAGCTAGGAAGTCTAGAAACTCACCTAAAATCTAGGTTGTCGGATTTGTACTGTTCGAGAGGACAAGCAATCTGTGATAACTTATGTGATTGTACTGATTGTTAGTATGGGATAACAAATGTAATAAATACTGTCGCAATATAGTTGTTATGGATTCTCTTGAGCAATCTAATTCGCCTAGTGTCGCGCCCAGATGATTCCGCCATTGGTTGGGGTGTGACAGATTGGTATCAGAACCATAACTATAGGGAATTAGGCCAGACTTGACCTAGTCCGGGTTAATGTCTTAGAAACGACCTAGTCTATAGTCTAAGTACCAACGGGCCGACTCGTGCGAACATAGTAGGACTCACACGGGCCAACTGGATACTCTCGTTCGAATTCGATAAAAGCTACTACTTCGCGTGAACACCACATACTACAATTTCACGCAAAGAGCCTTTCCTAAGGCTGGAATATTACTTAGCCTTTCCTAAGGCCAACACAATACACACATTTTCGAAAATATTCGCGTAACACAACCAAGTGGTCCAGTCGAGATCAGGCGTGAAAACCAAGAACTCTCGACAAGATCGCTCTCTCATCGCATTTCTCTAGCACGAGAACTTTCCATTGAGCCAGGAGTGACATCCATATCTCAACGAAGGTCTCCATTTCAAAATCTAGTGGAACTCCCGAATTTATTCGAAGAGCACAACCACAGTTAGGAGCGAAGTTATTAAGTCAGGGGTGAAACCCGTATCTTCATAAACCGTTCCGCTCTCTATAAAATGGTTTTCAAAAGCTCTCACCAAGGACTCGACTATAACGATAACTCGAGCCACGCGATGACCTAGACGACGAATGCCATGAGTTGCATCCCAGTGGAAGCATAAGCCTTCTAGGGTAACGCGCGTGCACGAGCTGGTTGGGTATGGTTGAGTTACCTTGGGAAGTCGACGCCTAAACACCCGAGGCACTCTATCTACTATTCTAGCTTACGACTCGCCGATTATACGCTTATCAGAATCTATTTACGCTTATGTGTCTACACTTTTAAACTTTACGCTCTATCGATTTCTCGATTTAACAATTTTCGCTCCCTATTTTTGCAACCGCACAACTCGCACAACCATCGCAATCTAAAACAAAAATCGAATGTTCGGAACAAAACTAATGTCTAATTCCTTGCTTTCGCTTTCTCCCCTCAACGCGTCCTCGCGCATTATATCCCGACGTGTATGTGGGTAAGCATAAACTACAACTAGTTATATATATACAAGCAAATCAATTGTGTGGGAACTTAGGAATTTCATGCCTCCTATGTGGCTCCTATGTGAAATCTATTCTATTACTCGCAACAAGTTTTGATCGCGCTCAATCTCATCGCAAACACAAAATCATTATGATCGAATCTCACTCCAAATCTCTCTCCCTGTCTAGATGTCTTCCAACGACTCTACCTCAAGACGAAAAGCTGGGAGACGAGCCAAACAAAAATCCGAGAAGAGGATTGCCTCGCTTGTGGCCAGGGAAGTGGCCAAGTTCATTCCTCAAATTGTCGCTCAAGTGCACTCTCTCAGTAACTCTCGAACCTCGGAAGACATTAAGATGGAAGCGCCGCAATCTGCTTTCCTCTACAAGCACTTCGAGGCCTGTGACCCGATGGTTTTCACGGGCGAAGGAGGTGTGTCTCAACTACTCCAGTGGTTTGATTCTATCAAAGTTACCCTTCGTCAAAGTGGGTGTCCCGATGGATTTCGTACTACTTGAGCTACCGGAGTATTTCAATTGCGAGCACTCGACTGGTGGACAACTGAACGCAACAAACGTGGGATCTCCGCGGCTTATGCCTTCTCTTGGAATGAGCTGAAAAAGCATATGAAGAAAGAGTACTGCCCTCCCCACGAAGTTCAGAAGCTAGAAAACGAATTTTGGGAAATCAAGCAAGTCGCAGGTGACAATAGTGGCTACACCGCAAGGTTCAAACAACTTAGCATAATCTGCCCAATTCAAGTCAACACTTTAGAAAAAGCCATCACGAAGTATATTCGCGGCTTGCCTGAGTGCGTGGGCGATTTCGTTGAAGCTGCAAGACCTGCTACCATCGAAGAAGCCTACCGCTTAGCCGAATAGATCAACAACAAACGAGTCTTGGACGGATTCTTCTCCAAGAATCCTGTCAAACAAGCTCATCAAGCAATCGTCATCGACTCATACGACGATTCTTCTGAAGATTCCTCCGATGATGTCTCGAGCGAATCATCAGACGAATCCTCTAACGACAACAACACCTCATCTCAGGATCGCAACAAGCTCAGCCACAGGTGAAAGGAACCAAGCGTGGATGAAATTCCAAACCCCACACCGCTACGATTTGCTCCCATTCTTGTGAAGCGCGCCTACACCGGAAGCCATCCCCTGTGTCTCATATGCACGTATCATCACCCACCAGGAACTAACTGTCGTTATTGCGACAATTGCAACTGGTATGGTCATTTTACCCAGAACTGCCGCACAGGGCCTCAGACTTGAGGAATTTCAGCAACAATCGCAGTCTCCGCAGAAGCCCTCCGCAACAACATTAATTATGCTTAAAATGTTGTTGAAATGATACGATTCTTCGCCGTTAATTTCCTGTATATGTTGAACTTGTTCTATTTCTCGACGTAATGTGGACTCTATTTGTCTCTCGCTCTTCCTCGCACTCGTGCACAATTTATACGCTAGCACTATGCAATATATAATACATTTTACCCCTACTATGCATTCTTGAGATAAGGTACGATAAACGTGCAAGAGTCAGGATAATCACGGGTGCACACGGGATTATTTTGGTTAGTGCACAGAAATCGTAGTGCATTTCAATGATGCCTTTACGTTCAGGGCATGGTTAAGCATGGTGGATACGCCGCTGGTACTTCCTATATATAAGCGTCTTGACCATGTCTGACAAAGTGTGACACCTAGTCACGGAACGGAGGCGTATGGTTGAAACATGACGGTGTTTCGCCATGCTAACCGAAGTTTTGTGAATAAAGTGCCATGTGGAGATTGGAACGTAGACCTATTATGCTATTGTGGTTATTTTCGACACACTAAACTACATCGCAAGGCGTAACAATCTCAATCGCAACTCGAAGCGTGTAATAACCAAGACTTTTCGTAAGTCAAACACGCTCGCAATCGCATTATTGCAGGAATCTATCTCGCAAACTTAATCGCTTATAGTGTGTTCGCTCAGTCGCTTATTATGTGTGTCGCACTATCACATATCTTGGAAATCTCTCTATCGCTTGTGTATCGCTTTATCGCTTGTGTATCGCTTTATCGCTTGTGTATGGCTATATCGTTTGTGTATCGCTCTATCGCCTGTGCACCGCTCATCGTATATCGCTTAACGCTTTTCACCATCGCTATCGCTTAATGTTATTTATGTTATCCATGTTATGTTAGCACACAGGACCTCACTTCGCGGGACGAAACTGATAGGGTTAAAACATGGTGGATACACCGCTGGTACTTCCTATATATAAGTGTTTTAGCCATATCAGCAGATTTTCGTGGAAAAAGGCCATGTGGGGCTTAATGTCAGTTTAAATTTGTGGTGTCGGTTAATCAAATCAAATCGCAAGTTCCCATCGCTTGCAACGCATCGATCGTCGCCTATCACTCGACGGTTGTCGTTATCGCTCGCCGCTTATCGCTCCTCGCTTTTCGCTTATCGCTGTCGTCTTCGCTTGTCATGTTTGTGTTGTGCTATCGAATTTTCGCGTACCGCTAATTGCTTGTCGCACTCGCTCGTGTCACTAACTGAGTTCGAAAACGACTTCATTACTCAGTTCGCTCTCCAAGACCTGATCCAACCCTTTCCGTCTGGATCAAGTCATCGCAAATCCGTCTGTACTATGTCGGAAACCATATGGTTAAAGCATGGTGGATACGCCGCTGGTACTTCCTATATATAAATGTTTTAACCATATTGTCGAACTTTCATGGAAAAGTGCCATGCGGGGCCGACCTTAAATTTAAATTTTTGGTATTATTAAAAGGCTTTGTCTACACAAATTTTAAACTGAGCTTTTCTTACCAAACTTTTTCTAAAAATTGATCAAAACCTTTGTACAAAACGAGATTATCTTGTAACGTTGGCGTGACAATCGACTCAAGTTAATGCCGCGCGACGAGAAAATTTCATAAGACGAGTTTTAACCACCCTAAAATCTTTTAATAATAACCTAATAAAACTCCTCTGATAACACCGGCGTGAACATCGAAACAGTTTAATGCCGCACGATGGGAAGATTTTTCATAAACAAGATTTCTCCAAACCCCTCTGAATTAATCAACTTTTCGAGAATTCAAAACACTTTTGGATCGCTTTTCGTGTGTTGCCATCTCTTGTTATACGAATCGTTTTACTCGCTTGTCGAATTTCAATTGATCGCTCGTTTATGTTGACGCTTCTAATCGATACTCTCACTTGCAACGATCCTCGCAACCCATCTTGTGGATTAATTTCGGGACGAAATTTCCTAAAGCAGGGGAGACTGTAACAACCCGCACGTTCGTGCGTTGTTACCACTCGCTATACTCATTACGCCTAGCACCAGAGATTCGGATCATAATGTAGCTATATCGCATGCATCGCTATTTCGCAGTATTTTCGCATATTACGTATACTTTATCGCTATAACACATCTTATCACATGCACAAACGCTCATGATGACGTTGGGTGAGGACCTATTCTACCCTCCTCGATAGCTGTGACGCGTCGCAGGGTAACGCATATTCGAAACGAAACCCAGTTATTGTATCGCAACTTTGAAAGATGGATATTTATACGACCCTATGTGACTAATTATAATAAACATACAAAAATGTGGATGAAAATGGGTAACCCAACTATCGCAACGCGTAACGACCGAAACGAAACGCCAAAACTCAGCTCGCCGTAGGCATTTGATCGAATGGCCATCCGATCGGATTGCCCTATCGGACTGCCATCCGATCCGACTCACTACACCACCTCCTCTCCTCTCTTGCCTATAAATACCCTCACTCTCACATCAATTGCTTTGATGTGACAGCTCCCACTCGACCAGCACGCTTTTGGGCTATTTTCTCTCGATTTATCGCGATTCTTGTAAGCTTACAACTCAAATCTTGTACTTCTATGATCTACGCGCACTTCTTCATCATTTTCTCGTCTAAATCTTAACTTTTAACCGTGAAATCAATGGATTAGAGGTGTTCTAGGGTGATGTCATCATGAAGTTCTTATGAACTTCAAAGTGTTGGCCTCATTCCACCAAGAACCACTCAGATCCGAAGGATTTCCACGAGAATAAACAACATTTTCACACAAATCTACATATAATCATGAATAAAAGGATTGAAAGATGGTTTTCCAACTTTTCTTTGAACTCTTTTACACTCAATACACTCAAAACCGATAGAATCGGAGCTTATACCGACCTTCTACTCATTCTTAGTGTCGTGTTGGTTCAAGATCTGATTTCTAACAAAGAGACGACCAATTTCGGGTTAACCAAGAACGACCATCACGAATCAGTAAACCGGTCAGATTTGGGTGATTCCTGTCCGATCGGGTCCCTTGGTTCGAGATGGGGCTTCTCTTGTTTAGCACGTCACAACACCGTCTCGATCAAAACCGCCAAAAACCTTCAAATTTAGTCAAGTGCCAAGGACGGCTAGATCGTTTGGACGGACTGCCGTCCGAGCGGACTGATTTCACCTGGGTCCCACACATGACTTTAATTTCAGCAATTTGGAGTACTGTCCGATCTATTGACACCTTGATCCGTTTAACACACAATTCAACGCTCACGCTATCGATCTGTAATCAGGGTAATCTCAGACGCGCCCCCTTCAATCCAACCAAGCTGTGTTTACTTGCTAAACACCGACTGTGTGTATACTCGAACCCCTTTTTATCGCGTTTTGGGTGTAACATACATTTCTATCAAATCAAACTTATTAAACGAATTGTTCAATCAAATTGTTTATCACTTGCAAATAACTGTTATGCATATTTACACGTGATGCTAGTTACATATGTGTTAGGACTTATACTCGCAAGGTCCCGCCTTAACTAGTATAGTACTATAGCACCCGACGGGGTCTAGTTAGGATGTATAGCAATCGCAATCGCAGCTCGAGTGACTTAGCTGGTAGTATCAGTCTTATATGCATGTATGTTGAGGTATCCCGATATGTATTTGGTAATTCGCAACACTTTTTATCTACTTACGCTACACTATCAAAACTTGTATACTCGCCAATACTTTTGTATTGACGTTGTTTTAACGTATGTTGCAGGTTTAGTCGCAGTCTACATCAAATCAAGCTAGGAAGTCTAGAAACTCACCTAAAATCTAGGTTGTCGGATTTGTACTGTTCGAGAGGACAAGAAATCTGTGATAACTTATGTGATTGTACTGATTGTTAGTATGGGATAACAAATGTAATAAATACTATCGCAATATAGTTGTTATGGATTCTCTTGAGCAATCTGATTCGCCTACTGCCGCGCCCCGATGATTCCTCTATCGGTTAGGGTGTGACACCATTATTGTTGCCATCCAAGCCACGGGCCGTGCTACATCCACCCGACCCTTTTAACACGTTTCGACCCGCTATTCAAGAGACTTGTTCAAAATATTCTCTTTTTGAGTTGTGACAAAATCATTTTCAAATAATTTGATATCTTTGGAGGGATTTATTGCAAATAAAATACGTCCCGCCTTACCCTACACAAACAAACCAAAATCCAAGCCAAATAGTTAACCACACCAAGATAACTATTAATGCATATGCCATATAATAAGACGTCATTGAAATGAATACATAAATCACATCAAGGTTGTATCTATATTTAAGATTATGAAGAACTGATGGCTAGTTTAAATAACAAATCGTGGTAGAAGAGAAATCGAGAGATTGCCTGGTGGTTGCTTGTAGCTGATTACATGGCAATGTTCTTTAGAAAACTCGATTTTGAAATTGGAGCTGTTGAATCAAAAGTTGCAGATGAAGTCGAACAGAAGAGGAAGCAGACCAAATTAACCTTCAAATAAGAAATTACTTCAAGGATGTTAATTCAAGAATTACGAGCAACTAATGCAACGAATTCAGTTTCGAACTTGATTGTTGCTTTATTAAAGTTGCTGAAGTTATCATATCTATTTCACACAGAAGTGTGAAAATTTTTGTGATAGCATAAGATTTGACAATTCAAATTTTAATTCTGGCGCTTCGAGATTATTTATTTTACTTTTTCAATATTGATTTTTTTATCACATTCAGTGATTTACCGATTTTGATGTTTGAATGAGAATCACCAACTTTAAAAGAATATAGTTAAAAAAGAAAATCGTATTTTACCTTCACTGTTTTCTATGGCCGGTTCGGTGGAGGGGAGCGGCAGTCATCGTATGGCTTCGAACGACGACAATG
Source organism: Helianthus tuberosus (assembly GCA_030545235.1). NCBI lineage: Eukaryota > Viridiplantae > Streptophyta > Magnoliopsida > Asterales > Asteraceae > Helianthus > Helianthus tuberosus. The sequence continues at coordinate 27,906,331 of CM060386.1, read as the reverse complement.
CTTGGATTAGGAGAGAAATCTGGAACGATGGATTGTTTATGTTGTTAAATAAATGATTTTGAAACGGTGATTTTTAAACATGATAATTCTTTGACAAATAGATATCTGACATTTTGTTCAAACTCCATCCGATTTTGGATTGCCAGATAGAAACGAAACATGATGAATTCTCTTAAATCCAATCTAATACAGAACAAAGATTGGTGATTATCTATATCTGCAAAACAAACGGTGAATTATGATTTGTTGATCCAAGGATGACAATAGGAAGTGAGAGAAAGATTAGTGTACCTAGTAATTTCATAAGGAAGTCATTAAGTCAGCAATCAAAAATCAAAATCATGGAGAGTTGGAACCATAAACCCTACTGAATCAATTATGCGCCATGTTAACCATCAAATATCAATGATAACTTGGGCACATATCTAAAAAATTAATCAATACAGAAAATTAATTCAAAAGCAACCAACAAATTTACCAATATTATCTTCTTTAGCAACTAGCATGGCAATCTTCTCATCCTTAGCAACTAACGTGGCACCCTTCTTGTATTCAGCTAGTAATTGTAACATGAGGGTGAAACTGAGATCGAATTAGCGTCACACCCCGACCACGTAAAACAACAAATCGTGGCGGAAACGTCGGGGAGTGTTGTAACAGAATTATTGCTTCACAACCATGGAATACAAAAAGTTTCGTTTTATTTATTCATTAAGTAATTTATATTGTTTTAACACGAAACAAACAAGTTACATATCGACTATCACTGTTATTATGTCACTAAGGCCTCGTCCAGATCCTATGTGACTCATGCATCCTAGCAATCAAAATCAAGCAACAACACCTGAAACATATGTAAAAACAAAGTCAACAAAGAAATGCTGGCGAGCACATAGGTTTTATAGGAGTGTCGGATTCATGGCTAGTTTATATGTTGCAATACCTTATTTTAACTTAGTTTTGAAAAGAGTATAATATTGCAACATAATTAACCAACTTAAATCAAGCGGGTTATAATTTATAAAACCTCGTAGCCATGATTCTTAACCCAAAAATATTTGTTTTAATAAACCAAATTGTAAAACATCTCGTATTAACTCGTTAATAAATCTCGTATGATTATCCTTTTGAAAACATCGTTATGTGACATCGTTTCAAAATCGTTTACCCAAGTGAACCAGATAACGCCACGGTATGTAATATGTTGAAAACACTTATATATAAGAAGTACCAGCGGCGTATCTACCATGTTTTCACCATATTATACCCGTCCCGTTATCTAAACACTTAACCAAAAACCAATCGTTTATCCCATTTGTTTAAATTGTTCAAATCGTTTCCAAATCGTTAACTCGTTTAAATCATCCTCGTTTTAGTTGTGAAAACTATTTATGGTCGTCTCGCTAATAACATCCAAACCTTCGTGACTCGACTATCTCGGTTCTCGCATTAACAAACCACCAAAGGGTAAGTTAACTATCACAGATTCAGTCGTTACCCACATAACCCACACATGCAGCCTGATAACGAGATTTGTCAGATACTATGGTACCATAAACTAATACTGGTCGGTTCGGCCAAAATTAATGAATGTCATTCGTTATGTAACTACAACCGACAAGTTCGTTCACATTATCGAAATCGTTATTAGTTTAGTGTAAACCATCTTAATCGTTTTTGAAACCATTGTTAAAATATCGAAATCGTTTTGATACATATGAATCACCCCAAAACAATTGAAACTAGTAAAATAGGGGAACTATGTACTCACATGAAGTGCAAAGTATCCTCAATCAATAGAACTTCAACAAACTCAAGTAAACCAGGGAAATCAAGCGGCACCTGGTAATCGAATTACTAGTAAATAAATTGACACATCAATCAGAAGATCGGATAGAATGTGGTCTTGTAAACCAAATGAGTGTTGGAACTCATGTGATATGGTTTAACAAAGTCTACATTCTAGATCGGAACTTAACCTAAGTGCTTTCGACCCATTAAGGTAGCTTACGTTACTTTAACGCGTCGTTCACGCAAAGCGCGTTCGAGACGTCTAACTAGTCCTATGACAAGTATTATATGCCTAAACATGTTTAAATATGTTGCATAATTAGTTACGTGACAAAGGTTTATGTTACATATGCTTAAATACCAATTATGCGTGAAAAGGGCATTTTGGTCATTTACCTAAGGCATATAAACTACTTATCATACAACTAATTAAACCTAAGTGACCATAAGGTATAACCTCGGAAGGTTATTCCCTATACAACTATGGTCACTAAACATGTTTGGTCGGATCCTAAAGATCGACCAAACGGGTCGAGTTCGAAAGTCTAAGCGGGTGTTTAGTCCGCTTGACTTACGACTCTACACAAGCACTAAACTAAAAGTGACTGATGTGTGTAAAATGCAACATATAAATTACATCAAATAAGGCATAAAACAAACCCTTTTTTAGTACTAATGTTGGAAAAAGTGTGTTTTTGTCTTCCTTTTGAATTTACAGGGTCAAATGAGCTTAAACGAACAAAAGGAACAAAAATACAGCCAAAACCAACATAAATACAAAGAAAAGAAAGAAACGTGGCATGCCTGACCCCTCGACAACAACTCCCAAAGCAAAAACAAGAAGAAAGCTGAGCATGGGGCTGTGCCCAGCTGAGCATGGGGCTGTGCCCAGCCCGACACGGGGCGTGCCCAGCCCGACACGGGGCGTGCCCAGCTCAGCACGGGGCCGTGTCCAGAATGGTCAGCCCTGGCACAAAAGACAAACCTGTAGAAGCTTCTATTGCCCACCACGGGGCCGTGTCCAGTGAACACGGGGGCATGGCGAAAGTACAGCAAGCGCATTAATTGTAATTACGAATTACAATTAATGAAGAGAGAGAATGTCAGACAAGCACGGGGGCGTGCCCAGCGGACACGGGGGCGTGTGGAGCTAATAAAGACAAACTGTATTAATGAAGAAAGAGAAAAGGGTGGACACGGGGCCGTGTCCAGGCTTCTGTACAGGCTATAAATAGGAGTGCTTGGCTCAAGCTCAAACCATCCCTTGGCACACCACCTCTCTCACACTTCATCCACCACCCACCACCATCACAACACCATCATCCACCACCATCATCCATTGTCCATCGTAGAGTGTGTGAGTCGTCTCGGGATCCAAGATTGATCGTAAGAGTTCTTGACAATCAAGGCCATGTTTGCCTAAGTCTCTTACATCACTTGGTGAAGACAAAGTGTCTAGTATAATACTTTTTATTTCTAATCTTTTGCACTTTTTATTTGGTTTTGTATTAATGACTTTAATAACTAGTTACTTATGTTGAAGGTGATCTTTCCTTATCGTTTGTCCGTGGTGTCTTGGCATTATTTTACTGTCTATATAAAATAAAGGATTTTCACCATTCATATCTCCACGGTCTATATGGAGATATGTTGGCTACCTGGTCGGGGGTTAAGGGAACGGTTTGGTAAAGGTCTTGCCATTGTTCAGCGTTTAGAGGTCCTGCAATGGACCTGGGTCAAATTTAGTAGGACCTCCTTCAATACTTCACGGTATTGGATGGCGGGGGTCCAAACTCTTTGATCCCCTCATAAGTTAACTACTATTAATACTATAACCCGGCTATTTAGGACTGTATCCCTGCTGACTCAGACTACTTAGCCGAGGGTAACGTCACCGCCAAAAGCGGGGCCTACCACAATACTGCATTAATAACTTAATTCATTATCTTCCAATAATCCACCCTTTTAGGATTGTATCTCTGCTGACTCAAACTACTGGGGTGAGGGTAACGTCACCTTCAAAAGAGGGGCCTACTACAATAACTAAGATAATCTCTTAATTATGTGCAAAAGTGCGGAAATAATCAAAGGTTATACTAGATACGAGTCGGAACCAAGTGATTCATCTTGTCTATCTGTTTTTTCTTTTATTTTTATTTTCAGCATTTTAGTTAGTTTTTAATTTTCTTAGTTTAAAACAATTTTTTAAACTTTTATTTTGGTTAGACGTTGAGGATAAACCGGTACTAAAAGCTCTTGTGTCCTTGGACGACCTCGGTATCTTACCAACGCTATACTACACTCAACGATGGGTGCACTTGCCCATATGTGTGTTTAGTGTTAGTGAAATATCGTGTTTTATAAATTTAAAACTTGGCTAAAATAAGTGTTAAAAAGGGCTTAAAATATACACCTAATATATACGACACTTTATCGCACATCAAGTTTTTGGCGCCGTTGCCGGGGACACAAGGATTTTAGGAAAGCTTAAAATCGACGGCCTAATCAGTTTTTCAAAACCTTTTCAAAACGGGCCCACATTTTTCTGCATTTTAGTTTAGTTTTTCATTTACAGTAGGTTGAACACGGGCCGTGCTCACTGAACACACCCCGTGCTCAACGAAATCAGTAAATTTAATTAAAACGCCCAGATACAGATCCTGAACACGGGGCCGTGTCCACTGAACACGGGGCCGTGTCCAGCCTCTGTTTCCGTTTTTATTTTTGTTTTCTGATCTCGAGACTCAGTTGTGGTCTGCTGAGTGATTCTTATGGATCAATACTCAGGTGGTTACAACTACACCTATGAGGAGGATGATTATAGGGGTAATTATTGCACTAATTGTCGTAACGCACGATCGGTTCAAAATAATCGCTCATATCAACCATCCAATTCATACACCTACTATGAGGAGCCCAGGTACGAGCCATCAACTTCATACACATCCTATGAAGACCAAAGGTATGAACCTCCTCCCTCATACTCATATTTTGATGAACCAAGGTATGAGCCTTCATACTCATACTTTGAGGAACCAAGATATGAGCCTCCACCTTCGTATGCTTATTATGAGGAACCATGGCGTGAACAACCCACCTCATATGAGTATTATGAAGAACAAAATTACGAACCTTATCCATCATATGCTTACAATGAAGAACAATGGTGCGAACCATCTACTTCATATGGGTATTATGAGGAACAAAGGGTCGAACAACCGGATTCAAGCTTAGAAAATACCGATTATTTTTCTATAACCGAAGTGACCGATAGGATATTAGAACACATTAGAGTTATCGATCGATGTATAAAAGAAGCTCGCACAAGGGAAGAGGAGTCCCGCGCAAGAGAAGAATTAAAAAAGGAAGAGATAACTGAAAGTGTTAAAATGGAAGAACAAGTAAGTGAAAAACCGACACATAAGTTAAACAACGAAAAAGGTGAGTCCGACAACGTTAAAATTCAAGAAGAGTCTAATTTTGAAGAAATTAATCTCTTGTCACCTTCTTTTGAAAATCATTGTTTAGTACCCACTCATGCTAAGTTTTTAAAAGAGTTAAATACTAACACTAAAATTGACGAAACGGTAAGCGTTAAGTTAACTAATGATCAAACCTCGCTAATAAAAGAAGACCCATTTGAAATTAACATTACACCGGTTCCATGTTTCTTTCAAAATTCGTTTATTAGTAATGTCACAATCGATAAAGATCTTTGTGTTAACATAATGCCTAACTACATTTTCGAAAAATTAAGTATTAGTGATTTTTCTCCACTTCAAATACCCATTTTTCTATCTAATCGGAAAGTAATAAAATCAATCGGTGTAGTTGAGGATGTATTGGTTCAAACAAGTCAAATGGTAATCCCGACCGATTTTGTCATCCTCGATGACGCTCCTCTAGTGTTGGGACGACCATTTGTAAAAACTCACGAAGCTTTGAAAAACCAGAAGTTCAACAATCTACCTCTTCAATTAGGGGCATTTAAAAAGAGTGTCGATCTTGAGCGATCAATGAAATATCCATTCGGCAATGACGACCCCCTAATTGAAGATGAGCCAGAACCACCTGATAAAGTGGGTCTAGCCAAGGACCCTTATAAACGTGGCGCACCACGGAGGCATTCCGCGGAACTATCCGTAGTTTTAGTTTAGATTAACTTTTACGTTTTCTAGTTTAGTTTTTTTTTTCAGGAATAAAACACACTCGAGATGGTGAAGGATGATAAGGGAAGCTTGAACCAACACCCCATGCACAAAAACAGAGCCTCCCGACAATTTTTCTTCATTGCAGCAAGTTCAGCACGGGGCCGTGCTCACCCCAACACGCCCCGTGCCCAAGGTTCTGTAGAAAATGCCCAGTTCAGGTACCTGGACACGGGGCCGTGCTCACTGGACACGCCCCCGTGCCCAGCCTTCTGTTTACTTTTGGTACTGGCAGTCTGGACACTGGGCCGTGCTCAGCCAACACCACCCCGTGTTCAGCTACCCAGTACCATAAAATCTTGTTTTTAACCCATTTTTACACATTTAATCAGCCTAAAAACTTATTTTTGGGACACATTGAGGACAATGTGTAATTTAAGTGTGTGGGGGGGGGGGGGGATGCTAAAACCTTGAATCTTGCAAGTCCTAATAACAAGCCTTACACAAAACTCTATTGGAACCGCTAATCACCCCAAATTTTTTCAAAAATTTTCAATTTTTTTTTACTTGTCTAGGTTTAATTTGGGAATTTCAAAATTCTAAAAAGGTTATATTTTTACGAATTTACAACCGATAGCGTAGTGATAAAAAGAACCAACATAAGAAAATTATGAAAAGGCATGGCAAACTTAGTTAAAATTTGATTATATATACTTGATCACATAAAAACTCATTCCCACAAAAGTGAGTTTTGAGCCTTTATTGAGCATACAATTACATATCAATAGACTAAATGCTCATTTTTCGTTTCTTGTGTGAATAACCGCTTGGTTCTTACGACTCTAGAACTTGCCATGACGATACATTCCCGGTCCTTATCAACTTAAACCCGAGTAAGTAAATGATAGAGGCATTAGGACTAACCCTTTTTATTTCTACACCATTATTTTTCTTTTTCTTTTACCACCTACCCAAAAATCCCCCTAGTTAACCCCTTTGAGCCTAAACCTTTTCATTTCATCACCCAAACCAAAAACCCTTTTACCCACCAAAACCTTTTTATTTTTAACCCTTTGTTTTAGTAACAAGTTCGGTTTTTCGTAAGATGATCAAAAAAAAAAAATGATGATGATGAAGCGAAAGAAAAATAAACAAACAAGTTTATCAAAAATAACTTGGTTTGAATGAAAGCTTCATCAAAATAAAGATTGCAAAAAAAAAAAAAATAAAAAAAAAAAAAAAAAGTCTTACGAAAACCGATGCTTGTTACGCATTTCGCCCTTTCACTAACCACTAACCCAACCACCTACCTTTAACCCAAGCCTAACCCTTCACCCAAAAGTCCTCTTGATATTTACAAAGGTGTATAGTTAAAAAGGAGGAGGATTGATTGCTTGGCAAGCTTATGGTATGAGTAAGTTCCATGCCGCTCTCGAGTGTTTCACAAAAATACATCTTCGGCCGAGTGTTGAGTAATCCCCGTGAGGTATGTGAAGTTGTATATAAATAGAATTTTACAAAGGCATGTTATGCCCTAATAAGTAATTTATCTTATGAAAAGTTTTAAATAAATCATGACGAATAGGATTGTAAATACATAAAAATAAAGCCTAATAAAGAATCTTGGATTCCCGGCACTCTATGACAAGCCCAAAAACCTTCTCTTCTACCAAATCCATTTGGGAGTGTAAAGCCACATTATAAAGAGTTTTGCTTGAGGACAAGCAAAGATTCAAGTGTGGGGGTATTTGATGTGTGTAAAATGCAACATATAAATTATATCAAATAAGGCATAAAACTAACCCTTTTTAGTACTAATGTTGGAAAAAGTGTGTTTTTGTCTTCCTTTTGAATTTACAGGGTCAAATGAGCTTAAACGAACAAAAGGAACAAAAATACAGCCAAAACCAACATAAATACAAAGAAAAGAAAGAAACGTGGCATGCCTGACCCCTCGACAACAACTCCCAAAGCAAAAAACAAGAAGAAAGCTGAGCATGGGGCTGTGCCCAGCTGAGCATGGGGCTGTGCCCAGCCCGACACGGGGCGTGCCCAGCCCGACACGGGGCGTGCCCAGCTCAGCACGGGGCCGTGTCCAGAATGGTCTGCCCTGGCACAAAAGACAAACCTATAGAAGCTTCTATTGCCCACCACGGGGCCGTGTCCAGTGAACACGGGGGCGTGGCGAAAGTACAGCAGGCGCATTAATTGTAATTGCGAATTACAATTAATGAAGAGAGAGAATGTCAGACAAGCACGGGGGCGTGCCCAGCGGACACGGGGGCGTGTGGAGCTAATAAAGACAAACTGTATTAATGAAGAAAGAGAAAAGGGTGGACACGGGGCCGTGTCCAGGCTTCTGTACAGGCTATAAATAGGAGTGCTTGGCTCAAGCTCAAACCATCCCTTGGCACACCACCTCTCTCACACTTCATCCACCACCCACCACCATCACAACACCATCATCCACCACCATCATCCATTGTCCATCGTAGAGTGTGTGAGTCGTCTCGGGATCCAAGATTGATCGTAAGAGTTCTTGACAATCAAGGCCATGTTTGCCTAAGTCTCTTACATCACTTGGTGAAGACAAAGTGTCTAGTATAATACTTTTTATTTCTAATCTTTTGCACTTTTTATTTGGTTTTGTATTAATGACTTTAATAACTAGTTACTTATGTTGAAGGTGATCTTTCCTTATCGTTTGTCCGTGGTGTCTTGGCATTATTTTACTGTCTATATAAAATAAAGGATTTTCACCATTCATATCTCCACGGTCTATATGGAGATATGTTGGCTACCTGGTCGGGGGTTAAGGGAACGGTTTGGTAAAGGTCTTGCCATTGTTCAGCGTTTAGAGGTCCTGCAATGGACCTGGGTCAAATTTAGTAGGACCTCCTTCAATACTTCACGGTATTGGATGGCGGGGGTCCAAACTCTTTGATCCCCTCATAAGTTAACTACTATTAATACTATAACCCGGCTATTTAGGACTGTATCCCTGCTGACTCAGACTACTTAGCCGAGGGTAACGTCACCGCCAAAAGCGGGGCCTACCACAATACTGCATTAATAACTTAATTCATTATCTTCCAATAATCCACCCTTTTAGGATTGTATCCCTGCTGACTCAAACTACTGGGGTGAGGGTAACGTCACCTTCAAAAGAGGGGCCTACTACAATAACTAAGATAATCTCTTAATTATGTGCAAAAGTGCGGAAATAATCAAAGGTTATACTAGATACGAGTCGGAACCAAGTGATTCATCTTGTCTATCTGTTTTTTCTTTTATTTTTATTTTCAGCATTTTAGTTAGTTTTTAATTTTCTTAGTTTAAAACAATTTTTTAAACTTTTATTTTGGTTAGACGTTGAGGATAAACCGGTACTAAAAGCTCTTGTGTCCTTGGACGACCTCGGTATCTTACCAACGCTATACTACACTCAACGATGGGTGCACTTGCCCATATGTGTGTTTAGTGTTAGTGAAATATCGTGTTTTATAAATTTAAAACTTGGCTAAAATAAGTGTTAAAAAGGGCTTAAAATATACACCTAATATATACGACACTTTATCGCACATCAGTGACGAGCTAAACATGTTAAGACATGTTTAGTTAAGTTAGAAAACAGGTTTTGATATCAAAACAAACGGTTTTGATACCCAAGAGTAGTTTGGTTACAAAATTGTAACACCTCGGAAATTCACGTCCTATAACATGTTGACACGTGTCATAAAGTTTAAACGTGTGAAAGAAATGTTATGGAAGGACCAAAGTTGACAAATGTAGAAAGTATGTGAATATACGTGTTCTAAGTGTCAACTGTGAATAAATACGATGTATATTAACCCTACACGATGCTCATACCTTCAAACGAATAAATCATGGATCATACGAAGCTAAATGTGAGTGATTTCAAACTACAGGGACCAAATGTGTCAACATGTTTAATTTATACCTCTGAGTGACCTTTTGACGAACCCGAAGCTTTGTAAATATTAATTATGCTCATGAGAATGCACCATAAAAATTTCATAAAGTTTCGTTAACGTATGAGAAAGATATGACCAAATTCGTGTGCGAAGCGTTAAAGCGTAAACGTCGAAAGTTAGGACTTTTCGGGTGAAAATAAAGTTACCCGGGGACTTGGCAAAGTGGGTATATGATTTAAGGCCTTAGTAGATCAATTGTGGAGGTTTAAAATGCAATAAATCAGTAACCATTCGAGTTTTGAAGAGACAAGGGCTGAATCGCAAACAAAATCCAATAATCTGATCTGGTAGGGGGTCGCGCTGCGCGACGGGACCCTCGCGCTACGCGAGGGTGTGCCCAGCTCCGAAAAAATCGCTGGTGGTCTGCCAATTCGTATTTTCGCGATCTCAACTCGTTTTTCCACTTCTCCTGGCCCCTAAAACGTTCCCTAAGCCCCAAGGGCACATGTCAATCGATTGTGGGCACTCATAGACCTATTTGTCAAGCTATTATGGTGTGTGGAACCACTATATAAGGCCATCCAAGTTCATCATTTTTCTTCACACTTGCATTTGATCTTTGGAGCATCCTGGAGCATAGGAACTCTCCCTTCTGATCATAAGTCGTGCATTGGACTATTGTAAGTCTGCTAGTTCTTATTTGGTTGTGTTTAGCTTAGTTAATTAGCTAAAAGTCAAACCGTCGTAATTACGGTTTGACTTCGAGATTAGTCACTAATGACTCAGTCTTATCTCGAATTAAAAGTAGTTTTAGAATGGTATTTATGTGGGTAATAAAACCCCAAAAGGGGTTCCCCTGATCACCATCCTAAACAGGTCAAATGTCGGGTCAAACCTTTACTTAAAAAGTCAACAGAATTATTAAAAGGTCATTTATGCATAATTAGCTATCTAGATCATATATAACCTGTTTGATTAGTGTTATAACTTAGTAATTAGTGTAAGAACATGTCCAAACCTGTTCAAACCCGACTATTTCCTGTTTAGACCCGGTTCGGAACCGAAAGTCACATAGTTTGACTTTCAGTTCTGACCCGTTTAGGCATATTTTAGAAATGCCTCAGAGCTTTAATTGGACTAGGTTACATGTTAGAACAACCCTCTGTGATCATGCACCTCGGTTCATTAGTTATCCAATTAATATGCAAGTTTCCGTTAATTGTTCATATGTTGACCGTTATGCCCTTATTACCTTAAAACATGATTTATGAAGATGTAAAAACGTAGCAACCTTAGTTACTGATATATAGACTTGTATGCAAAGTTTGACATCAGTTTGACTTGTAGATTAAGAGTTATGCTCATTATCGCAAAACTAATGCTTTATGTTAACATAATGGCGTAATTAGCGTATAGCCTAGTTAAACATACTTTTTGGTATCAAACGAATTACCCAATGATGTAATATATTATTTTGGGAATTTTAAATATTTTTAATTAATTTTAGGACGAGCATAACTCATAGTCATAGGCTTAACCCGTTAATTGTCGGTTTTGCCCTTACGGGCCATAAAATGAGTTTTACTTATCTAAACGACTCCAAACCTTTTGCTACTGATCACATATGTTAAATAAATTATTTTAAGCCTTCTGGAAACATAAAAATATCAGATTTAAGTATGAAACCCGGAAATGGCCTTTAATCGCCATAATTAGCGTTTTTAACGCATAGTGTGTCTTAGAATCATATTAGACATACCTGGGTTGATACCTACTGATATATGAGGCAAATTATGATATTTTAACAGTAAGCAAAGGTTAATAGACTCAGACTTCGTTTTTGAGCTTTGCGGCTTATGTGAAATTACCAAAATACCCCTACGGGGCATAGTTTGGTTAAATATGATAAATTTCACATATATGCCTTAGCCTACTGTTATAACACATCAAAATGAATATGTTTGCTGTTTACATCAGACCTGTAACTCAGTTGAACATATAAACGCTTTTACAAACTTTAAAATGACCAAACTACCCCTACGGGGCATAGTTTGTGTTTAAATTAGTTCGGGGCATAACGAAAGACATCCTACTGATGTTACAACATATTTGAAGCATATTAACTTAGGAAACCTGTATATGGCTCTTACGGATACCCGTTACGCATATTACGCGTTCGGCTCGGTTTATGTAACAAGTTTACATAAATTAGCCGAAACGGGTCAAACCTTATCGGTTTTATCTCAAAATCCAGAATGTGAATAATAAACCCAGATTAAACAAGTCTTCAAACTTGTCGGGTCTGAATCACATTCTATCCGGTCTTCGCTTAATCGTGCGTACGAACCGTATCTTTGAAACTAGCCGGTCTAAGCTTAAGCATAATTAAAGACCCACTAGGATTCTAATAGGTTATATTTAACCTTCGTTCCAGATTAGGAGAAACAGTAAAAGCTACCTGCTATTTGATTATTGTGACTATACTTTGCATCAAGGTAAATACTTTTAACTTATTTTCCCTATACGGGCTTGGGTTACGGTACATAGCGTACCGCTTGATCGGGCATCAAATCTCCACGCTTAGTGGGTAGTTGAATAATTTGATCGGCTCGTTTTAAACAGATGTGTTTACTTTACAGCCTTTGGGGGGTTAATGACCATGTCCCGGATATCCTCGGCATTATCTTACGAGATGGCCACGACCTGAGCACGGGGTGTAGGCGTACTCCCGTGTATAACTCACGAAAAGTGGTGTGTCTATTGATCTTTAACCCGGATACATTCCGGGCTACTGAACGCATAAGTAACATGTAATTCGTTCACAAGATTATCATATTAAATAATTCTCCCAAGTTAAATAAAATGTTTATGCCATGTGCATCCAAACCAATTTTCAATCATTTTTAAAATGAGTCAGTTGAATGTATTTACCAGTGTAAACTGACGTATTTTTCCCAAAAAGATTAAATGCAGGTACTAGGCGAAATAGGCTGGGATTCTCCTAAGCATCACTAGAAGTCTCGCAAACTTAAGATGCCGATGTCTGTTGAACCATAAACAATATTTTTATTATTCGATCCTACTGTGGATAAACACCGGATAATTGTGACTTGTTTACAATAAATAAATTCGGTTGTATCTTATTTAAATTTGCTTCCGCTGTGCATTATTATATTGTGTTGTTTGACTATTACGTTGCCAACCACGTCACGATACTCCCCCACCGGGCCCACCGGTGACACGTGGAAAGCGGGGTGCGACAGGTTGGTATCAGAGCCAACTCTGAGTGAATTAAACACTAGCCTTTTGTGTTTAATCTCAGTACACAATTGCACATTCTAAACTTTCGAGTCTAGACTTATAACCTAGGACAAATTCCACCTTTTCGGTATTTGTTTTATCCTTTAAATTTTATATTTTTGTTATTGTTATCTCATGCTTTATTGACAGGAATAACAAAGATGCCTCCTAGATTCTTCCGAACACGAGGACGTGGAAAGGGGCCAGTTACCGCCCCCAACGATCATGAAGCTGGATCTTCACGAAGACGAGCTCCATCAAACACCGAGAGTGACGACCCTCGGGAGAACCGAAGAAACCAGTTCGAGCCGGCTAGGCGGGCGGTTTCGCATAGCTCGACACCGCCCGCACTTAACCCTTACGAGCCGAACAATCCGCAGCCCTCATATGTACCGCTGCAGAGATCACTATCTCATCATTCATATGGTGACCCTACACCTATCTTTCGGGGACAATTTAACCCGGTAGGATTCATACCGGAACCCGTGGGTTTTAACCCACTGGGTCCCGAGGACCACTTTTCCGGGGATCACGCGGATGATATGGACGAGGATACGGACCCCGTCATGCCAGCGAGTGGTACTCCGAACCACCCCATCGAAATTTCTGATGGATCGTCCTTCCACGGATCACCCTACGGTGGTCCAGATAGTTTCCAAGCCCTGTTCGATCGACACCAGTGGTATTATACACCATCACACCACTCGTCGTCTCATGGGCAGCATCAGCAGCAGCATTCTCAACAGCACCAGGAGCCACAGCCACAGCAGCATCATCAAGATTCATCAGAGGATCCTCGGTTTGTGGCAGTTACGCCACCACCTCCACCGCCACCAGTTCAACCGCCACCTCCTCAACCGCCAAGGCGTAGAAGAACCGGTGCACGTATGTCGGTGCGACCAGGGGACTTTCATTTCAGCTCCCCACGACAGTCAAGTGCAAGTCACTACCCGCCTCATCAGGAGGACCCACAAATGGGTGGGCCTTCGCAGCCAGCTTTTCAACAGCCACCGCCCATGGGTTTTGATAACCCAATACCAGCGTACACGGGTCCAAGTACTTACAACCCGTTTGAGCCTCCAGCTTACAACAACTACGGATACGCTGAGGCAGATCCTTATATGGTAGCAGCAAATTATGACGCCCTCAATGCCCAAGGACCCTACGGAGATCCATGGGGGGTAAGCTACCCGAATCAGGGGTACCCAATACCTCCCAGGCCTATCATTAGAACGCAGTCGCAGCCGCCACGATTTTCTCCCCCAGAACGGGAGGAAATTCTACATAGATTGAATCAGGTTGAGCGGGAAGCTCGCCGCAACCGCCAGGAGAAGCAGACCTTCTTCCAGGGATTAATAGGACTGCTCAAGGGAAAGAACAAGAAGGATTATTAAATCCTCCCAGCTATTGTTGAGCCCCTACGTGGGTGAATTGGTTGTTAAGCCCCTGCGTGGGTATGTATGTTTGTTGTGTGTATTGACCCCTACGTGGGTCTATCTTTCCATAAACCCCTACGAGGGTATGTTGTATGTTTAGTCCCTGCGTGGACTTATGTTTGTTTAGTCCCTACGTGGACAATTGTTGGTGTGTTAGTCCCTACGAGGACTTGTGTCTTTCTGTAAGACCCCTACGTGGGCATGTTTTCTGTAAGACCCCTACGTGGGCATGTCTTCTGTAAGACCCCTGCGTGGGCATGTTGGTATATTTTAGCTCCTGCGTGGGCAAATTTCATGTGTGAAAGACCCGTTTAGGGCGATATGTAATATTGTGATAAATTAATGGAGTGTTATTTTTATAAATTTCATGTTTGCCATTTGTGCATAAATAAATTATAAATGAGATAAATAAATTAAAAATCATTCCTTTTAATCTGCCTAAGTAATTATTTAATTAAGAATCTTTAAGTGTGAAACCTAGCCTTGTGTCAAATATAAGACCGGGCCAAAATGGTAAGACCGGTTTAAAAGATTCAAATCCCTGTTAACATCCTAAAACATGTTAACACTCCTGACAGAAGTGATTCGTTGAAAATCACATGTCATGCTTAAATGAATAAGGATTCTTTAGAAGATTCCTAATCCAGTTTAATGATCTCTGAATCCTGGATTTACATCATCAATTAAGATGATCATATTTAACCATACGTGGTAATGTAGTGCCTACGGGCCTTGATCATTTCTACATGAGCCAAAAGACAGTGGTAGCTATGACTCCCTGTCTAATAAAGGTAATGAACTAGGTTCAAACCTTAAAAGTCTTGATTCTCTGAAATCATAGTTTATGAAATAGTCCATGTGACCAAGCCTTATGTGCTAATATATATTGTTATTGTTTTATGTTTAGGATAAATTTTAATCGAAATCCTAAATTAATACGATTAATAAGATAACCAAATATGGTTTATGTTACCATGGTTAACGGGTTACCCTAAGGGGTAATTCCATAATAAACTTCCAAATAAAATATTGTTCTTGTTTTCTGTAACAGTTCAATACAAATGGCTAACTCTAATGAAGTCAATAGCCATCCAGTGGCGCCAAATGAGAACGCCCAGATTACATTAACGGGCGCCGAACTAAAAGCGATCATTGATGGCGCTGTTACTCAGGCCTTGAATAGGCAATATGAGGAATACAGTGGTACTCGGAGTAGGACCCACTCTGTATCACATTCAAAGCCAAGGACACATTCTGAGGCTCATAACAAGCCTCCTCCCAAGAAGAATGGACCCAAGAAAGACGGTGATGACCGTCAGTCCACCAACAATCAAAGTGACCCATCCCAGCATATGGTACTGCATCAAGGACCCCGTAACAAGGGTTGCACTTACAAATACTTCGTGTCTTGCAAGCCCCGGGATTTTACAGGGGAAAAGGGGGCCGTTGATTGCATGACTTGGCTGGATGAAATGGACACAGTGGTGGACATCAGCGGGTGAGCTGAACGGGATATAGTAAAGTTTGTGTCACAGTCCTTCAAAGGTGAAGCATTGGCCTGGTGGAGATCTCTGATGGAGGCCTCCGGAAAGATCCCGTTGTATAGCATGACGTGGGATCAATTCATTGCCCTGATCAAAGAAAATTACTGCCCTCAACATGAGGTGGAAAAGATAGAATATGACTTTCTGTCATTGGTGATGAAGAACCTCGACTGCCAAGCTTACCTGACAAGCTTCAATACGCTGTCCAGGTTGGTTCCCTACCTAGTAACCCCTGAGCCAAAGAGGATCGCTCGTTTTATTGGTGGGTTAGAACCCGAGATCAAGGCCAGTGTAAAAGCTTCTCGGCCAGTTACCTTCAGGTCTGTAA
This sequence comes from Helianthus tuberosus, assembly GCA_030545235.1. Taxonomy (NCBI): domain Eukaryota; kingdom Viridiplantae; phylum Streptophyta; class Magnoliopsida; order Asterales; family Asteraceae; genus Helianthus; species Helianthus tuberosus. Next base: position 27,889,849 of record CM060386.1, on the reverse strand, counting down.
CTGACCTGTCTTTATCCCTCACACTGGATGCGGTCCGACAGAGATCGCTGAGGAATAAAGATGCTGAGAAGAGGAAGCGGGAAGATGATGGTTCGCGTAGGTCTAACAAGAAGCACCGTGGGAGCGGTGATCGCAAGAAGGGATCGGAGTCGAGGAAAGATGGGCATCGTTCTGGAGAGAAGCCCACATGCAAAACTTGCAAGAAACAGCACTTTGGAAAGTGCAGACTCGAATCAAACTCGAATAACGAGTCAAGGTCTTTTGCTTGTGGTTTGTGCAAATCCAAGGAACACAAAACCTTGGATTGCAAGAAGATGAAAGATGCGACGTGCTATCGTTGCAATGAGAAGGGCCACATAAAGACTAACTGCCCCAAGAACAACAAGAAGCCTGAAGAGGCTAAGAAGACTAATGCCAGAGTCTTCAGGATGGATGCGAAGGAGGCTGTGCAAGATGATAACGTCATAACAGGTACTTTCCTTGTAAATGATGTTTTTGCAAGAGTACTTTTTGATTCAGGCGCAGATAAATCCTTCGTAGATCATAAATTTTGTAAATTGTTGAATTTACCTGTCAAAACCCTAAGCGTAAACTATGAGGTAGAGTTAGCAGATGGTACCATAGAAACCATCTCTACTGTGTTAGATGGATGTACTATATCCATTAAGAACCATTCTTTTCCTCTGTCTCTACTTCCGTTTAAATTAGCTGGTTTTGACATAGTTCTGGGTATGGACTGGTTATCTCATAACCAGGCCCAAATCGTCTGTAACCAGAAACAGGTGGTAATAAAGACTTCGTCTGGTGAGTCACTTACCATTCGGGGAGATACCCAGTATGGACTGCCTGAGCAGGTGACTATGCTCAAGGCTTCCAAGTGTTTGAAGAAAGGGTGTGTCATCTACATGGCGCAAGTAATCATTGATGAGCCCAAACCTAAGTTAGATGACATCCCTGTCATCTCTGAATACCCAGAAGTATTTCCTGAAGATCTACCTGGACTACCACCAGATAGACAAGTCGAATTCAGGATCGATATCATTCCCGGAGCGGCACCAGTTGCCAGAGCACCATACAGATTGGCACCCACCGAAATGAAGGAGTTGCGGACCCAGCTAGATGAATTACTGGCTAAGGGTTTCATTCGACCTAGTTCATCTCCTTGGGGAGCGCCAATCCTGTTTGTCAAGAAGAAGGATGGATCGATGCGTCTATGCATCGACTATCGCGAGCTTAATAAAGTCACGATCAAGAATAGATATCCATTGCCCAGGATCGACGATTTGTTCGATCAGCTGCAAGGGGCAAGTTACTTCTCAAAGATTGATCTGAGGTCAGGCTACCATCAGTTGAAGGTTAAGGATGAAGACGTTCACAAGACTGCATTTAGGACTCGTTACGGACACTACGAGTTCCTAGTGATGCCTTTCGGGCTCACTAATGCACCAGCCGCGTTCATGGACCTCATGAATCGCGTCTGCAAACCTTACTTAGATAAATTTGTTATCGTCTTCATCGATGACATCCTTATTTATTCTAAGAATCAACCTGACCACGAGAAACACCTTCGTTGTATCCTCAAACTTCTACGTCAGGAGAAGCTCTACGCCAAATTCTCTAAGTGTGAATTTTGGCTACGAGAAGTCCAATTTCTTGGACACGTGGTTAGTGAGCGTGGTATCCAGGTGGATCCCGCTAAAGTTGAAGCTGTTATGAATTGGCAAGAGCCAAAGACACCTACGGAGATTCGTAGCTTCCTGGGATTGGCAGGATATTACAGGCGCTTCATTGAAAATTTTTCAAGGATTGCTGCACCCTTAACTTCCCTGACCAAGAAGAAAGTAAAGTTTGTTTGGGGTCCTAAGCAGCAAGAATCCTTTGATGTTTTGAGACAAAAGTTGAGCAACGCTCCTGTGCTTACATTACCTGAAGGCGCTGAAGAGTTTGTAGTTTATTGTGATGCATCACACACTGGCATGGGGTGTGTGCTCATGCAGAAAGGCAAGGTTATTGCCTATGCATCACGACAGTTAAAGGTGCACGAAAAGAATTACACCACCCATGACTTGGAGTTGGGTGCCGTTGTGTTCGCACTAAAACTGTGGAGGCATTATCTTTATGGAATCAAGTTTGTGATCTTTTCTGATCACAAGAGCCTCCAGCATCTGTTTAATCAGAAAGAATTAAACATGAGGCAACGCCGTTGGATGGAAACTTTAAATGATTATGATTGTGAAATCAAATACCATCCCGGCAAAGCGAATGTAGTCGCTGATGCCTTGAGCAGAAAGGAAAGGGTTAAACCCATTCGAATTAACGCCAAGCGTATGGAGATAAAGAACAGTTTGATAGAAAGGGTGTTAGCTGCACAGAAGGAAGCTGTGTTGGAAGCTAACTATCCTAATGAAAAGTTAGGAGTAACGGAGGAGCAGTTAACTCTTAGCAAGGACGGAATTTTACGGTTAAACGGACGAATATGGGTTCCAATTTTTGGAGGACTTCGTGATGTCATCCTCCAAGAAGCCCATAGTTCCAAATACTCCGTTCATCCTGGAGCTGATAAGATGTACCAGGATTTGAAGGCAAATTATTGGTGGATAGGCTTGAAAAAGTCTGTAGCCGCCCATGTAGCAAAATGCTTGACATGTGCGCAAGTCAAAGCCGAGCATCAGAAACCGTCAGGTTTGCTACAACAGCCTGAACTTCCTACGTGGAAGTGGGAAATGGTAACTATGGATTTTATTACCAAGTTACCCAAGACAAGGAAAGGCAATGATACGATATGGGTTATAGTTGACCGACTGACTAAGTCAGCTCATTTCTTACCCATCAAGGAGACTTATAGCTCCGAAATGTTAGCCCAGTTATACGTTGATAAGATTGTAGCCTTACACGGCATACCTGTAGCTATTATCTCTGATAGAGATACTAGGTACACGTCACATTTTTGGAAGAGTTTCCAACAATCTTTGGGCACACGTTTGAACTTTAGTACGGCTTACCATCCTCAGACAGACGGTCAGAGTGAGCGTACTATTCAAACGTTGGAAGACATGCTGCGTGCATGTGCGATCGATTTGGGAGGTAGCTGGGATAAGAACCTGCCATTGATCGAATTCTCCTACAACAATAGCTACCATACCAGCATAAAGGCTACGCCTTTTGAGGCATTATACGGTAGAAAGTGTAGATCGCCAGTTTGTTGGGCGGAAGTTGGAGAAGTCCAGTTATCAGGACCAGAGATCGTGTTCGAAACGATGGACAAGATTGTCCAGATTCGTAACAATCTCCAAGCTGCCCGGAATAGGCAGAAGAGTTACGCGGATCCAAGTCGTAAGGATTTTCACTTCGAAGTAGGTGACAAAGTCCTACTTAAAGTGTCACCATGGAAAGGGGTGATGCGATTTGGTAAGAAAGGTAAACTAAGCCCGAGATACATAGGACCTTTCGAGGTTATCGAACGTGTCGGGTCAGTTGCCTATAAGTTGAACTTACCAGAAGAGCTCAGTGGAATTCACAATGTGTTCCACATCTGCAATCTAAAGAAGTGTTCCGCTGACGATTCACATGTGATGCCACATACAGATGTGCAAATAGATAAGAGCTTAACGTTTGTTGAAAAACCTTTGTCGATTGAAGATCGACAGGTAAGGAAGCTTCGAAGAAAGCATATAGCTTTTGTAAAGGTCAAATGGGATGCCCGTAGAGGTCCCGAATACACGTGGGAGGTTGAATCCGCGATGAAAGAAAAGTACCCTTACTTGTTTCAGTAAATCTCGGGTCGAGATTTATTTTAAGGGGGTGAGGATGTAACACCTCGGAAATTCATGTCCTATAACATGTTGACACGTGTCATAAAGTTTAAACGTGTGAAAGAAATGTTATGGAAGGACCAAAGTTGACAAATGTAGAAAGTATGTGAATATACGTGTTCTAAGTGTCAACTGTGAATAAATACGATGTATATTAACCCTACACGATGCTCATACCTTCAAACGAATAAATCATGGATCATACGAAGCTAAATGTGAGTGATTTCAAACTACAGGGACCAAATGTGTCAACATGTTTAATTTATACCTCTGAGTGACCTTTTGACGAACCCGAAGCTTTGTAAATATTAATTATGCTCATGAGAATGCACCATAAAAATTTCATAAAGTTTCGTTAACGTATGAGAAAGATATGACCAAATTCGTGCGCGAAGCGTTAAAGCGTAAACGTCGAAAGTTAGGACTTTTCGGGTGAAAATAAAGTTACCCGGGGACTTGGCAAAGTGGGTATATGATTTAAGGCCTTAGTAGATCAATTGTGGAGGTTTAAAATGCAATAAATCAGTAACCATTCGAGTTTTGAAGAGACAAGGGCTGAATCGCAAACAAAATCTAATAATCTGATCTGGTAGGGGGTCGCGCTGCGCGACGGGACCCTCGCGCTACGCGAGGGTGTGCCCAGCTCCGAAAAAATCGCTGGTGGTCTGCCAATTCGTATTTTCGCGATCTCAACTCGTTTTTCCACTTCTCCTGGCCCCTAAAACGTCCCCTAAGCCCCTAGGGCACATGTCAATCGATTGTGGGCACTCATAGACCTATTTGTCAAGCTATTATGGTGTGTGGAACCACTATATAAGGCCATCCAAGTTCATCATTTTTCTTCACACTTGCATTTGATCTTTGGAGCATCCTGGAGCATAGGAACTCTCCCTTCTGATCATAAGTCGTGCATTGGACTATTGTAAGTCTGCTAGTTCTTATTTGGTTGTGTTTAGCTTAGTTAATTAGCTAAAAGTCAAACCGTCGTAATTACGGTTTGACTTCGAGATTAGTCACTAATGACTCAGTCTTATCTCGAATTAAAAGTAGTTTTAGAATGGTATTTATGTGGGTAATAAAACCCCAAAAGGGTTTCCCCTGATCACCATCCTAAACAGGTCAAATGTCGGGTCAAACCTTTACTTAAAAAGTCAACAGAATTATTAAAAGGTCATTTATGCATAATTAGCTATCTAGATCATATATAACCTGTTTGATTAGTGTTATAACTTAGTAATTAGTGTAAGAACATGTCCAAACCTGTTCAAACCCGACTATTTCCTGTTTAGACCCGGTTCGGAACCGAAAGTCACATAGTTTGACTTTCACTTTGACTTTCAGTTCTGACCCGTTTAGGCATATTTTAGAAATGCCTCAGAGCTTTAATTGGACTAGGTTACATGTTAGAACAACCCTCTGTGATCATGCACCTCGGTTCATTAGTTATCCAATTAATATGCAAGTTTCCGTTAATTGTTCATATGTTGACCGTTATGCCCTTATTACCTTAAAACATGATTTATGAAGATGTAAAAACGTAGCAACCTTAGTTACTGATATATAGACTTGTATGCAAAGTTTGACATCAGTTTGACTTGTAGATTAAGAGTTATGCTCATTATCGCAAAACTAATGCTTTATGTTAACATAATGGCGTAATTAGCGTATAGCCTAGTTAAACATACTTTTTGGTATCAAACGAATTACCCACAGATGTAATATATTATTTTGGGAATTTTAAAGATTTTTAATTAATTTTAGGACGAGCATAACTCATAGTCATAGGCTTAACCCGTTAATTGTCGGTTTTGCCCTTACGGGCCATAAAATGAGTTTTACTTATCTAAACGACTCCAAACCTTTTGCTACTGATCACATATGTTAAATAAATTATTTTAAGCCTTCTGGAAATATAAAAATATCAGATTTAAGTATGAAACCCGGAAATGGCCTTTAATCGCCATAATTAGCGTTTTTAACGCATAGTGTGTCTTAGAATCATATTAGACATACCCGGGTTGATACCTACTGATATATGAGGCAAATTATGATATTTTAACAGTAAGCAAAGGTTAATAGACTCAGACTTCGTTTTTGAGCTTTGCGGCTTATGTGAAATTACCAAAATACCCCTACGGGGCATAGTTTGGTTAAATATGATAAATTTCACATATATGCCTTAGCCTACTGTTATAACACATCAAAATGAATATGTTTGCTGTTTACATCAGACCTGTAACTCAGTTGAACATATAAACGCTTTTACAAACTTTAAAATGACCAAACTACCCCTACGGGGCATAGTTTGTGTTTAAATTAGTTCGGGGCATAACGAAAGACATCCTACTGATGTTACAACATATTTGAAGCATATTAACTTAGGAAACCTGTATATGGCTCTTACGGATACCCGTTACTCATATTACGCGTTCGGCTCGGTTTATGTAACAAGTTTACATAAATTAGCCGAAACGGGTCAAACCTTATCGGTTTTATCTCAAAATCCAGAATGTGAATAATAAACCCAGATTAAACAAGTCTTCAAACTTGTCGGGTCTGAATCACATTCTATCCGGTCTTCGCTTAATCGTGCGTACGAACCGTATCTTTGAAACTAGCCGGTCTAAGCTTATGCATAATTAAAGACCCGCTAGGATTCTAATAGGTTATATTTAACCTTCGTTCCAGATTAGGAGAAACAGTAAAAGCTACCTGCTATTTGATTATTGTGACTATACTTTGCATCAAGGTAAATACTTTTAACTTATTTTCCCTATACGGGCTTGGGTTACGGTACATAGCGTACCGCTTGATCGGGCATCAAATCTCCACGCTTAGTGGGTAGTTGAATAATTTGATCGGCTCGTTTTAAACAGATGTGTTTACTTTACAGCCTTTGGGGGGTTAATGACCATGTCCCGGATATCCTCGGCATTATCTTACGAGATGGCCACGACCTGAGCACGGGGTGTAGGCGTACTCCCGTGTATAACTCACGAAAAGTGGTGTGTCTATTGATCTTTAACCCGGATACATTCCGGGCTACTGAACGCATAAGTAACATGTAATTCGTTCACAAGATTATCATATTAAATAATTCTCCCAAGTTAAATAAAATGTTTATGCCATGTGCATCCAAACCAATTTTCAATCATTTTTAAAATGAGTCAGTTGAATGTATTTACCAGTGTAAACTGACGTATTTTTCCCAAAAAGATTAAATGCAGGTACTAGGCGAAATAGGCTGGGATTCTCCTAAGCATCACTAGAAGTCTCGCAAACTTAAGATGCCGATGTCTGTTGAACCATAAACAATATTTTTATTATTCGATCCTACTGTGGATAAACACCGGATAATTGTGACTTGTTTACAATAAATAAATTCGGTTGTATCTTATTTAAATTTGCTTCCGCTGTGCATTATTATATTGTGTTGTTTGACTATTACGTTGCCAACCACGTCACGATACTCCCCCACCGGGCCCACCGGTGACACGTGGAAAGCGGGGTGTGAGAAAAATACGCATAAATACGCATTTTGGCCGAAACTACGACTCGTCACTACGCCTAGTCAACGTGGTAATCAGTAGGTATAGTCACAAGGGACTATAACCATCGTGATTCCGCTCACGTTGCAAAGTTCAAATGAACTTTGTGTTGACCATTGACTGGTCAAAGCTGAAAGTCAAACTCTGTTTGACTTTCATGCTTTAAATACAAGAACAATCAAGAAGAGGACTTACAAAGGGTCCAAGTAGGTGTTTTGATTCAAAGTTACTCAGGTATGAGGTGTTAAAACCTCAACTTAGAGCAGAAGTTGAATCAAGGTGTGAAAAACCCAAATGAGGAAGGTTGCTATTTATAGGAAGGTAAGATCAATAGGATCATTCCATGTGTTTAGAGGGTGTAATCTTGGCCATACATGTGGGTACATGGTATTAGAATACAATGGGGGTCGAAAACCAGCTCCAGGTATTGTAAAAGTTACAAAAAAGACCCCCAAGTTCAATCCCATTGCTGAAATTGCTGAAATCAAGTTTTCTGCCCAGATAGGGTGCTCGCGTCGCGCCACGGTAGAGGCAGATGGTGGTGGCGCAGCGCCACCAGGTGCCAGATCCAAAATTTTTTGCCAAAATGGCAGAAATGGTCCCTGCACATGTTTAAGGCCTTTTTCGTTGCGTTTAAACCCCGTTAACCCCATTTCAAGGCTCTAAAATGAAGTTAAAGTATAGGGAACATGAAACATGCTCAAAAACATCTCGGATGTCGGTTCGTTTGGTCGCACAGTTGCGTTATTCGGTTAATTACGACGGAAGTCGTAACGAACGCAAAAACGATCCAAATTACGCGACGAATGGAATTTTATCAAGACAATCACTAAAATAAAATATTTTAATGATTACATAAATTTTTGGATGTCCGGATACATTCAGAACGTAAGATATGGGCGAAAATGCAAACTTGTGCACTTTTTGACGCTTTTAGTCCCTATTGATCAATAAAGTTTATTTTAGCATACCGAACCCCTCAAAGCCTATTTCTAAGCTATGTAAAGGATATTTAGGGTATGTTTAACTTATGATCAAGTTCCAGACTGTTCGATACCATACAAATCGATATAGTTTCACAGTTTGACACAATTAGTCCCTGTGATCGAACAAACTTGATTTCAACACACCAAACCATCCAAAACTTATTTCTAAGTTATGTGGAGGTTATTTAAGGCATGTTAAGCCTATGTCACTATTCCGGAGTGTTTGTTGCGTTAAACTCACTGCGTTTACGCACCGGTTTGCGTATAACCTTCCAGAAAGCGATTTAAAGCTTGAAATCGGAATCGAATCAAATTGTAAAATCATCAAACACAAATACACACATAATAACACCAAAACACATATAATAACACCAAAGCACATTGTTTTATTGATAATTGACATTGTTTTACATTATACAATGATTACAGAGCACAGTTGTCACAATTAGCAATACAGACGAGAAATTAAGATCAAATTAGCAATACCAAAGTGAATTGAGATAAACTATAGCAATACCGAAGTGAAAATTAGATCAAATCAGCAATAAAAAAGTGAAATTGAAATCAAATTAGCAAGACATATATGAAAATTGTGTGACTTACAGTTCAGAGGCTAGGGTTAGGTATGTGTAAGCGAGTGCAAAGAAAGAAAAAGAAGGGAATCATGTGTGAAAGTGTATCCAAAATCCTCGATAATCTGGACTTCAATCTCGATTTCAAGGCATCCAAAATCTTGGAACAATTGCTTGGAACCAAACCTCCACCACAACTCAGTGGCTCAATTTCTGTCTCCTTTCAATCATTCCACCATATGGAAGGAAGAAGAAAACCTCTGAGCAGCAACAATCGGAACCACGTTGTGAAACTGCCTCAAAAAGGTGTGACCGCAGAATTAATACGGTCTGGATGCAGCGGTTACCCTAGGCGACGTGGGAGGAAAAACTGGGAGGTTGACAACGTGGGGAGATAAAAGGGGGACTGTGGGAACTGCCGTGAACTGCTGGGAACCGCCGAGAGGCAGCGGTTAAAAAGGTGAGTTTAAATGGTCAGGATTTAATCTCAGCAAGATCAGACGGTGAATATTGTTTTAAGAGTTGGTTAGACTTAATGGGTTTAACGTATATATATAATTCTTCCGACTCTTCCGAGATTGATGATTAGTATTAAAAATAAGCTTTAAGACGTTTGTACTTTGGTTTTTATTAATGAAGTAAGTATTTTATTTATGATTATTACTAATTATGTTCTAACTTAATGTTAATTAATTTTTATGTTATAACTTAGCTAAAAATTCACTAATTTAAATTAACCGTTAAAGAAGGTGTAAGGGACTTTAGGAAACCCCACTCCGGCCCTCTAGGAAAGTCTAAGGCCTTGGGGTATACTTTAACTCTTTTTAACACCACCTATGTGCCACATCATTTACTTTTCTCTATTTTACTTTACCTCACATCAAGGAAATGGTTTAATCATTTTAACTTTATTCTTTTAATGGTTTGAGTGTAAAAACTTTTAATGGTTTGGGTGTAAAAAAGGAAAACAAATTAAGACAATTTCTTAACATCATGTTAACATGTTAACATATAATCCCTTAACACCCCTTAACACAAGAAGGAAGTGGTTTGCAATGCCATTTAACATGCCATGTCATCGTTAACACCCTAGATGTTAAGGTACACCCTATGGCCTAAGTGAAAATGAGATGGCATGTTGGGATTGGTGGTTAATTGTGAGAGGTGAGGGGAATTGAAATCTGGACTCCTTATGCCCTTACCCGTGATGAATTGCTACATTAGTCTATTTAAAGATGTTAGTAGGGATGTCAACAAATCAAATCAAAATTGGGTTTGTTCGTGCTCATTAGTTAAGCTTTTTTCGGACAAACAACGTGTACACAAATACATAACCGAACGAAATTTCATGTTCGTGTCCGTTCTTTAACTTTTCAAGCGAACGCAAACGGACCCAAGCAGCATGGCGTAGAAATGCCAAAGTGGAGCCTTAATCGAAGGTTGGCGGAGGCATGGAACTAGGACGAGACGAACCAGATTGTGAGCATTCACAATGGTTTCCTTGTACTTATCTTTATAATTTAATTTAAAACGAATTTAATCCTAAATTTAGTGAGTCCCTGTATTTAGGGAACTCCTCTAGCTTTTCCTTAAATTTAAAGATGAGGTTTGGGGATGAGGATCCTGATGTGGAGTCAAAAAGAAGATTTTCTTTTGTTTCCCTTAAATTTTAAAGACGAGAATGGGGATGGGGAATCAAATGGGAATGCATTGAGATTAATTAGTGAACTTGCCATTAGTATAAAGGTTAAGTTAGTAACATCATAAAAAAAATTAAATATAAAAAGTTTAAATGATTGAATAATAAACTATAAAATTTAAAATATAATAAGTCTTTAAGAAAAAAACGAACATAACGAACGTAGATGAACAAACATTAACAAGCATATAAACACATTACCGAACGTTCACGAACATAAGTGAACAAACGCGACATTTGTTCATGTTCATTCATTTATTGATTGCACTCATGTCCATTCATTTATTATACGAATAAATGTAAACAAACTTCGGTAAAACGATTCACTAAATGTTTGGTTCGTTTACAACGCTTACGACTAGTGTTCATGTTCTTCTTTAGCAAGGTTCAATACCTAGCAATCATCGAGCGGGTAACTATGTTATGTCACTCATGACATCCTGGGAGTGGGATACCTCTCCCGCCACCATTACGCAATTTGCGCGACTAGCATTTTTAGTAACATTAGAGAATTAAATAAGCACACCTTATGGCTAAGGATTTTAATAGGCTTAGGCCATCCGTAGTGATAACGCCCCTTGTAGGGCGTTATGTGACACGTGTCGTGGCACGTCACACGGGGGCTTTATGGGGCGTTATATCACTAGAGCCCGTAGTCATAAAGCCCCTACCCATCATTACCTATTTAATAATTTTCAATTTTATTAATTAATATAAAAAAGCTTGCTTGTTTGTAATTGGTCAAAAGTTTGAAAGGAACCAGAATAACGCCGCTATTATCATCGCGCCATTCAAAAAAATTTGGCCATAGCGCCCTGCGTTTCGGTGTTCTTGAGCGTTTTCCGGCGCCATCTCCGGGCATAGCGCCCCACTACGGATCACCTTATATATAACTTGTCACATATATGTCTCAACGAGCATCGTACGGCATCTTTACTCCATCAAGGCTTTAGCATTAATCCAACAAGATATTAAAGTTCACTATTTCTACCAGTGGCGGACCCAGGAATTTTTTCATGGGGGTGCGGAACATTTTTAAAAATTTTAGGCCCCTATGTATATAAGTAAAAAAATCGGTTCGTATCGGGTCGGGTCGGGTCATGTAAAACAAACGAACATCAAACTAAATTTATATAATAATAAAAAAACATGTCAAACTTGTTACAAACATAATTAAAACGTCGACGCCCTGTGAGTTTTCATTTTTTGAAATTTATTCAAAACATCATCTAAAGCTAATTTCTTAAGCAATTATTTCTCTATTTAATTTTCAACTATTCAAGCCCTAGAAATCATAACGTAAGTTGTAATTACCCTAAAAATATATAAGCAACATAATCACCCTAAAACTCATCTAAACAACCGTAAACAACGTCAAAACACACAAAATTTCAAACCTATTTAACAACTTTATTACCCTTTTTTCTCCTATAATATCAACCAAAATCATCAAAATAACAAAGAAACTTACCCGTGTTCGGATTCTGGTTAGATTTAGTGTCGAACGACGGTGGTATGGTGGCTGATTACGGTGGTCGCCGGCTGCTGGACTGTTGTCGCTGGGTGATGTTATTCGTTGGCAGTGCAGGGACGCAAGAGAGAGAGAGCGGGAGAGAATTTCTAAAGGTTTTGTGCTTTAATTATTTTATTATAGTTTGAAATATTGTTAGGTTTGGTTAATGGGCTAGGACTTAGTGGGCTAGCTAGTTATGAATTATAAGTTGGTAAAGGTATGAGTATTTGGGTTTAGTTAGTTAGGTATTAAAAGTTATATAATTTAGGTAGTATTTTTTTTTTAAAATAAGAGTTTACTAAAAAAAATAAAATATAAATTGATAACACTTTTACCTAAGGGGTGCGGACGAAAACTTTCAAGGGGTGTGGTCGAAAAATTCCAAGGGGTGCGGTCGAAAAATTCAAGGGGTGCGGACGAAAAATTCCAAGGGGTGCGGACGGGATTTTCGACGGAACTTAGCACTAAATATTTTTTTCCCCGGGGGTGCGCCCGCCCACCTTGGGCTAACCTTGGGTCCGCCCCTGATTTCTACTCCTTAGGGAAGTGACCCTAAACCCTTCGGGTATGGTGAAGAGATTAATAAACACTCAAGACATACGATTAGTCTTTAGAAGATAACATGATGATATAATAAACAAGTATAACGATTAACAAATATAAAGTATCATATCATATATACACACACAATTTTTTCCAAGTAATATTTATTTGTAGCATCACATGTAACAATTTTTTCTCTTTTCTTAGTCAAAGATTTTTTTTTCTTGTTTCTCTTATTTCACCCCTTATATTCTTTTTCTTATTTTTTTTTTTTTAGAAAAGGTATTAAAAATAGTAGTTATAAAACATATTATTTTCTAAATGTTTAATACTAAGGGGAGTGGGGGTGGGCACTAGTGATATGATTCCATCACTCACAAGCACCCAATCAAGTTCCGCCATGTCATCAACTATTTTTCCATCACTCACAACTTTTTTTTATGGCAATGGTCATCACTCACCACCACACCCAAAAATTTCCCTCCAACCAACAATTACCCTCACAAAATTAACACCATCACGCGTTGAAGAATTCACGAGTTGAAGTTGTCACGCGTTGAAGTTGTATGGTGGCGGTGAAGAGTTTGAGTTCGTCACGCGTTATAATGTTTTATCACGGAGGAAACTTCCTTCACCCCCAGTCCCCTAACTATTTAATATTTCTTATACGTGATTTATGTATTTTATCTCAAAATATCATTTTATAATTTTTAAATCTTTATACCTAAACATTTAATATTTCTTTTATTCAACCTTAACATGATAAAACTAATCTGTTAATATCTTTTTATATCACCTCTTGCGTCCGTAATGTTCTCGCATCGTGTCTCGAACAACTCACGCCTTTTCAAACCAAGATTCATGCTACCAGGGTATTTAAATATTATGGGTTAAGTTCACGTACAAAGTGTATTATCGTACGAAAGACATGAAAAAGGCAAAAAAAACACGGTGACATTTTCGTAATTATTTGCTCGTAGGGTAATTATCAAAATTACTCTACAAATAATCTTGTAAAGTAATTTTGATCTTGTAGGGTAACTTTGTAAAATGATCTTGTAGGGTAATTATCAAAATTACTCTATAAGTATATCAGAATTACACTGTACGTTTATCAAACACCATACAATTCAAAATTATTATACAAGATCATTTGTAGAGTAATTATGATACTCTCCAAATTACCCTACAAGATCAAAATTACCATACAAAATCATTTGTGTAGTAATCATGATACTCTGCAAAATTACTCTACAAAATCAAAAGAGTAAATTACGTTTTTGGCCCCTGTGGTTATATCAGTTTTACTATATTGGCCCAAAATAAGAATTTTTAACAGATCTGCCCTCATGGTCCCTATATCTAACCATTTTGGCCCATGAGTCTAACTCAACCCATTAACCTGGTTAATTATTTGTCACATGTAACTCACATGATGGGCATATTTGTAAATTCACCTCCCACACATATTAAATGATCTTTAATATATATTAAAAATATCTTTAAAGAAAAAAATAATTTATTAATATACACACATACATAGCACTATAGCAGTTCATCTTCATCATCATCGACACAAACACTGATCTTCTTCTCTCTACTCATCTTCTTCTCTCTCATAAAATAAACCCACTCATCTTCTTCTCTCTACTCTATCTTCTTCCACCACCGCCACCAACCACCATCATATCCCCCACCAACCGCCACCACCACAACCCCTCACATGCCACCACACACAGCTCCCCACAACCCCAAGCGCAATAGCCACAACCCCCACATCTAAATAAGAAGTCGATGCAGATCTGTTAACGAATCTGAATGTGCAATGATTAGAATTGGATTTGGGGGTGTATGTTGGTGGTTTAACGAATCTGAATCACCCAAATCTGTTAATGTTTGATTCGAATCGGATTTGGTGGTTTCATTCGAACACAAACACTGATATGGGTTTGAAGTGTTCTTGAAGATGATGATTGTTCTTGAAGATTAGGGTTTGAAGATGATGATGTGCAGATGATGGGTTCTTGTTCTTGAATTTAGGTTTTGTTTTTTTTATTTGTTCATGTTCATGAAGATCTGAAACTGATTTGTTGATTTAATTATTGTTTTTTTTATTTTGTTCAGTTGTGGAATTATGAATGTTCAGTTGTGAAATTATGAATGTCAGTTGTGGATTTGTGTTTGAAGATGAAAGTGGGTTTGAAGATCTGGGTTCTTCGATTGTTTAATTTCTTCGATTGTTGCTGAGTTCTGAATCGATAGCGTTCAATTGCAGTTATGGGTTTGAAGATGAAAGTGGGTTTGAAGATATGGGTTTGAAGTTCTGGGTTTGAAAGTGCTTTGAAGATGAAAGTGGGTTTGAAGATCTGGGTTTGTTCAAGAAAGAGATCCAGATGATGATTTGTTGAAGATTTAGGTTTTATTTATAAAGCCATAAAAGGGGAGAGGAAATTACAAATATGCCCATCATGTGCAACCCATGTGACCAAGAAATTAACCAGAGTTGGGGTTTGGTTAGACTCAGGGGGCAAAATGGTTAGATATAGAGACCATGGGGGCAGATCTGTTAAAAATTCTTATTTTGGGCCAATATAGTAAAACTGATATAACCACAGGGGCCAAAAACGTAATTTACTCAAATCAAAATTACTCTACATGAATATTTTACAAAATTACTCTACAAGATTAAAATTACCCTACAATATCATTTGTAGGGTAATTTTGATAATTACTCTATGAGTAAATAATTACGAAAATGTTATCTCGTTTTTTTTTTTTTTTACCTTTTTCACCCTATTCATACGTTTTGTATGATAATGGTATTTGTATTTGATGTTTTTTCTAAATATTATATTAACACCACCTAAACATCAAACATAACTTAGATATTTATTTGGTTCTAAATATTATATATTAACACCACCTAAATATCAAACACAACTCAAATATATACTAATTATGATTTTAATTTTAATTAATAATGTTTTTAAGTGGAATTACTTGCCGGTAAATTTTAAAATAACAAAAGTGCACCCATTTATTTTTTGATAACATTAGATTGAATTGAAAAAAGATGCCTCTTTACGTCTACTTAAATATTTGTTAGCAATCCATATAAAGCGTTGTTTGTTTACCTCTTAATGAGCCTCTTAATGGTTCAAACCTCTTACTGGTTCAGCACTTAATGGTTCAGACTGTTTGTTTCACAAGCAGATGTCTGAATTGTTCAGACATTTGCCTTTGAATAGTTAAGATTTATACAGAGTCTGAATGGTTAAGACCTCTAATCTGAATTGATCAGACATTTGCCTCTGAACGGTTAAGTATTATACAGGCTCTTAATGGTTCAGACCTCTTACTGGTTGGTTCAGACCTCTTAATGGTTCAGCACTTAACCATTCAGATGTTGCCAAACAGCCCCTAAAACTGATATTTTTAAGAGTAAACTTTCGTTTTGCTCCCTGTGGTTTTGTCACTTTAACGGTTTTGCTCCAAACCTTTAAAATAGCCATTTTCCTCCAGTAGTTTGCTATGTTTTTTCCATTATGCTCCCCGTCTCTAACTCCATCCAAATTATCTGTTATCTGAAAGGGTATTTTGGTAACTTCAAGTATATAACTAAGGGTATTTTAGTAATTTTAAAGATAAAGATTTAATTATTTATTAGATTTTTATATACATCACCCAAACCATACAAACACAATACTCTCTTACATCTCTCTCTTTCTACATGTTTCCCTTTCTCTTCACCATCACCCAAACTAGCACCACCGGGCATCACCACCTGCAACTCCCACCTGTCGACCACCGCCACCAACAATCCACCACCTGTCGACCACCACCACAATCAGTCGACCATTTGAACCCACCCCTACACGTCGGCAAACAAAAACAACACCCCAAATCCCAAATCGGTACCCAACCCCAAATCAGAACCCACCATCTTCATCTTCAACCCTAAACCAACAACCACAAACGCCGACTGTAACACCCGACTTAATAAATCAAGATTTTATTAATAAAATACACATTTAAATGCCAAAAAGTGACTTTACAAAAACTTTTCATACTAACATTTCCACATGTTAACAACATTTCAAAAATATACAATTTTAATTTAATTGAATTCGTCGTTTAAAAGATACGCCGAAACGCCGTGCGGAAGCTTGTATTTTATCGTGTTCGGTTCCTCATCGAGCTTGATCTTCATCTGGACACTCTTGGCATTCACCTATGATCAAAACCAACTTAAAAGTTAGTTTTGATAGTTAAATAATGAGTTTAAACAAGTTCTATGGGTAAAACAAGAAAAAAATAAAATTTTTCCGGAACTAGGGCTTCGCGTGACGCCAAGGGGCTTCGCGTCACGCCTAGCCCCCTTTTTCACAGATTTTTGCTTAACAGTTGCTGCACATTCCCAGCATGACCTGATTTCACGGAAACGAGCATAACTCTCTCGTTTTTAATCCGTTTTACCCGATTCTTTTTCCTACGCGTCCGTAATTTAATTCTCCATCATATGGGGTGAAAATCCAACCTCCAACATAATAAATTTTGAGACTTCTAAGCCTTCGACTCGTTACCCTTTTACCGAATTTTAACCCGTTTGTGCATTTTATCAAACAAACATATTTGTTTGACCCCCATTTCTCATAAACCCTTTAATTCCAATATTACCTATCATATTAGGTTCCAATTACGGATTTCTACGCCTTATTGACTCGTTTTTACTTAAAATCTTATTTTGACCCGTTAAGGGGATTTATGTCCATTTTGGCATAAATCTCGCTCATTTACCTTTAGCACCAAAATTTTCACATTAGTTTTTCAAATGGTCTTCCACCACAATTATATTTGTGGTGGATTTGATGTAGTAAACTATTTATGTCACATTTTACATCTCGGTTTGTCATTTTACGAAAAGACCCATTCTTAGGCATTTGACCCACAAAGGTGTATTCCTATGACTTTTATTCATAATTAACGATTCCATAATCTTATTGCAAGTTCCTAAACAACCCCTATGGGTCGTTTGCCCAATATACCCTTCAAGGGTGTTTTGGTCAACTTTAGTCCTTCACTATACGACGAAGGACTTTCGCTAAATATTTGACCAAACTTGTATGTTTAACTAAAAGCTTATTTAGACGTACCTGGCTCGGGTCAAACTATTGACCCGTTTACATAACTTTTGCTTTAAATCTTTCTAGTTAAAGCAACACAAGCTTATGTTATTTCCTGTGATTACAAAACTCAACAAGCGATTGTCAAATGGTGTTAACAACCCCATTTGACCTATTTAGTCTAATTTACCATTTGTTCGTATGAGATGGTATTTAATTACCATTTCATTCCTTTAAACCTATCCCGGTTTTCCCTTGAACTCGTTTTACTAAAAACCGTTTTTATTTGTTCGTCATTACATGACTAATTTACCATTTTATCCCTTTTTCCATAACTCATGATTTCTTACCAATTTCCTTCGTTCCGACTCTCATTGAAATGTGTCGAAACATTCTATACCAACCACTTAGTAACATTCATATACAATACTTGAAATTATGTAATTTGTACATAATGTAAAAGGGGCGTAAGCTTTACTTACCTCGCATCCAAATTACGCTTTTCCTTTCCTTCTTGATTCGTTTGACCCGTTCACTCATCAAGCTTCCACCTAGCTCGTTAGGCGTCAAATTATCATCATAATTCATAAGATGGTTAGATTAGTCATTATCAATTATTACTACTCCATCTAACGGGTCTTATGTCGACTTTGTCACTCGATCAAATCATTGGTTAGTTTGACTTCCTAAAAGTCAATTGATCTATAAACATATTCAAATGCACACGTCACATGGAATTTCAACATTTTAGCTTCTTTTAGGCATTTTAACAAACACCTAGTGGGCATAATTTCACTAAATCAAAAGTCAAGTTTCATGACTAACTATTTAGCCAAGATTAAACAATTCTTGCAAGTTTAATATATCTAGTATGCATAATAACATCTAGATTCTCTTGATGTAAATAAATAACACTCAATTTATAATCAAATTCCTAGTGTTCTTCATCATTCTACAACACCCATTTAACACACATATAGGTAATCACCAAATCATTCAAGTCATAGCATCATATGTATGATTTTCACTTAGGGTTTAGTTCCTAAGCATGTGTATATCACTAACTTAGCCATAGCTCCTCTAATCCTTACATAATTCGCGAATTATGATGCTAACTCAAATTTTGCAACTTCACGAATCATCAAATTTTTACATACCTTATGATCCCCACGACTAGGTGATCACGAATTTGTAATCATGCAGACGATTCGGGGTTGATTTGAGCTTCAATTTGGAGGATTTTACGAGAATTTGGGTTTGTGGAGAAACCTGGTTCGCCCCCTGTGTTTAACATCAACCAGACACACACTAAGTGTGTGTTTGGTGTGGTTTATTTTTGTTTTAATCATACAACTTTCACAATTATCCCTTTTTTGTCCCTAGTGTTTTATTTTGATCAAATGAAACTATATCTCACCATTAGTTACTTAATCACATGCTACTAACTAGGTTAATTACTCCTAGTTACTTTAACGGGTTCGGGAAGTTATAACCCGTTATGTTTTAAGTCCCGTTAATTTGGCCTTTTTATATACTTTGTTTTCTCAAAGTATTTTTCCCCTTTTTAATTAATATTAGGTTTATTTATTTGAGTCCTAATATTTACCGGGTTAATTTTTACCACTAACGGTATTTTACCCGTCTTTACTATTAACGTGGTTTGATTACCAAACCCGTTTTTTTGGGATGTTACAAGTCTACCCCCCTTAAAGAGGTCTCGTCCTCGAAACCTTGCTTACATAGTTCATCGAGTTCTAAACTCAATGCGTTTGACCTGAGTAATCTCTTAAGAATTATTCATACTTTAACCAATTGTTAGTATTACCAGGAAAATTATGGTAATATCTTTTTGGTTACGGAACATCTACGTACCTCATACGACATAACGTAACTTGAAATAACGTAATTCCGTTATTTCTACTAGTTTAGTTAACTTATCGATTTCCATCGCTTTTATATATTATCGAACTCTTGGTGAATCCGTTACCTTGACCCGTTTAAAGGTCCTTAGTGAAATTTTTCACTTTTAACAACTATTTCTTTTGTTTTCAAATTCATTTATTCGGTCCAGTTACTCCGAATCCTCCGCTTACGAGCAAACCAAATTTCTCGATTTGAATTGCTGACCTTAACCGGTCTCACTAACTAGACTTATTAGTCCAGTTACTTTTTACCGCTCGCTTGGTTATAGAGCGATTCTACTTCACATTACATTTCTTAACCGCGATCGTGTCGCATCATGTTTAATTTATATATCTACCTTTCATTTTCGAAAAGATCACTTTTTGAATATATCGTCTTGCGCCTATCAGCGTCAAGACTTGAATCTTTCATGCTTACTATTCAATTTTCCTATCAGAATTTATATTTGTAAAAATGTTATTTCTTACTAAAACTAAATTTTATTCTAACGTTTTTCTCTTTAACTATGTCAATTACTCATTTCAAGGAAATTGACAACCCATAATTTATTGTTTTCCGTTCTCGTTTTACGCGGGGAATCGTAACAAGTTCCCTCACCTTACACTATTGACCCGTAGGTTCCTTCACTTAACCTCGTAGGCTATTTCCTTAAGCTTTCATCTCTTTAAGACGAGGCCCTTATGGTCCCTTTGCTTCTATTCATGACCCGTAGGTCATTTTGGCCCCGTAGACCTTTACACTAATTAATATCCCGAAGATTATGATGATCCCGTAGATCATCTTTTATTCTAGTCTTTATTCCATTGTCTATTTATACATATATAGCTTTAAAGCATCCTTTGTTATGTTTGGAATCATTAAATTTTGCTTTTGAACTTTAGTTGACCTTGACCGTAGTCTAAGGTTTCATTTGTTTACTTTCGGACTATCCTTTCCGACTTTACGACTTCTAGCGTCATTTACACGTCGATTTGTCTTACGCCTACCATTACCCGGTTCATACTTATCTCCTTTACAACCCATTACCCGGGTCCTTCTATCTTATTATTTTTAGCTTTCCGGTTTCACCGGTTTGCGTTTTCCTATTATATTAAGCGTTATTCCTTAATTGACTCGTTTGACTCATTTTGGGTGAATTTTCATCACTTATGAATGTCAAACTTCATTCTTTATTTGACCCGTCCAACTTTGAAATGGTTGAACGTAATTACCAAAATTTATGTTTGCGAAAATTCTTGTCATCTTTTAGTCATGACTCATATTCCGAGTCTTTTGACTTTCTATTTCGCGTTCCTGTTTCTCAGTCTATGCATGCGTTTAAATCCTTACCCACCAACCGGGTGTTTTACCGAAGTCGTTATTATTGCAACCCTTACGGTATGCATTATGGCTTCGTTTCGCATTTATATTCCTACTTTGTTCTCAAATTTTGGTGTTTTACAAAAAAATCGGCCCGTTAAGAGTCATATTTGCATTCTCCGGGTTCGAGTGTAAGCACACCCCTCCCAATTGCATATCTTAATTATTTTACATGTTTCTTTGTTCCTTCCCTCGGGCTCATTATCCTAATATAATACGCTTCCGTCACTCGGCTGTGCGTTTACATTATGATCAAATATTCTGCTTATCTGATTCATTTGGGTACTTTTTAATTTGTCCCTTTAACCCCGTCCTTACTACATCGGATGTAAACGTGTCCGCTATAAGAAGTTCATGGTATCATATGCCACTACTTACTTGGCCAGAGTAAGCGATTAACACATGACACGCATGACCTTTTTATAGTTTTCACATCACGCCCTATGTAAGTAACGCCTCTATTTAGTTTTCTTGGAAATAATATCCTGGATAGGTATTCTATTCAGGTTTTCCAAGTTTCTAACTTACATATGCAACAATCAGTCTCTACATGTTTGTTGCATATTGTTATTTGTGCAATTATATTTAAAAGCACGCACCTGGTAATGCTTGCCCTGACGGGCGTTTCTTGCCTTTAACTTTGTTCGCGGTCGTTACGCGATTTAGTCCTTGGTAAGCATGCTCCTCTTGTCATACTTCGGACCGTTCTTCTATCATATCCGTAATTTGTTAAGCTCTCGCTATCCTGATATGCGAGTGTCCTTCAACTAAAACATATACAACAGTTAATAATTTCAACATTAAAGGATGCCCGTATTATAATACAAGGCTTTTCTACTATACGCATCAACGCGTGTAATTTCGTTGACTATATCTATTCTATATCGATTTTATTGGTGTAACGTGTATTACACGATAACCATATGTGTTGTTCTCAACACTTTAATCATATTAAACCATTGATATACATGTACTTACCGGATTTGCGATCAAGCCTCGAACCGAACACCAATCTTTATCAAGAGCGTAAGGTTTAAGTCCAAGCATAGCTTTCCCGCCATACTTGAATCTCTTAAACCAAGGCTCTGATACCAACTTGTAACACCCGACTTAATAAATCAAGATTTTATTAATAAAATACAAATTTAAATGCCAAAATGTGACTTTACAAAAACTTTTCATACTAACATTTCCACATGTTAACAATATTTCAAAAATATACAATTTTAATTTAATTGAAACGTCGTGCGGAAGCTTGTATTTTATCGTGTTCGGTTCCTCATCGAGCTTGATCTTCATCCGGGCACTCTTGGCATTCACCTATGATCAAAACCAACTTAAAAGTTAGTTTTGATAGTTAAATAATGAGTTTAAACAAGTTCTATGGGTAAAACAAGCAAAAAATAAAATTTTTCCGGAACTAGGGCTTCGCGTGACGCCAAGGGGCTTCGCGTCACGCCTAGCCCCCTTTTTCACAGATTTTTGCTTAACAGTTGCTGCACATTCCCAGCATGACCCGATTTCACGGAAACGAGCATAACTCTCTCGTTTTTAATCCGTTTTACCTGATTCTTTTTCCTACGCGTCCGTAATTTAATTCTCCATCATATGGAGTGAAAATCCAACCTCCAAAATAATAAATTTTGAGACTTCTAAGCCTTCGACTCGTTACCCTTTTACCGAATTTTAACCAGTTTGTGCATTTTATCAAACAAACATATTTGTTTGACCCCCATTTCTCATAAACCCTTTAATTCCAATATTACCTATCATATTAGGTTCCAATTACGGATTTCTACGCCTTATTGACTCGTTTTTACTTAAAATCTTATTTTGACCCGTTAAGGGCATTTATGTCCTTTTTGGCATAAATCTCGCTCATTTACCTTTAGCACCAAAATTTTCACATTAGTTTTTCAAATGGTCTTCCACCACAATTATATTTGTGGTGGATTTGATGTAGTAAACTATTTATGTCACATTTTACATCTCGGTTTGTCATTTTACGAAAAGACCCATTCTTAGGCATTTGATCTACAAAGGTGTATTCCTATGACTTTTATTCATAATTAACGATTCCATAATCTTATTGCAAGTTCCTAAACAACCCCTATGGGTCGTTTGCCCAATATACCCTTCAAGGGTGTTTTGGTCAACTTTAGTCCTTCACTATACGACGAAGGACTTTCGCTAAATATTTGACCAAACTTGTATGTTTAACTAAAAGCTTATTTAGACGTACCTGGCTCGGGTCAAACTATTGACCCGTTTACATAACTTTTGCTTTAAATCTTTCTAGTTAAAGCAACACAAGCTTATGTTATTTCCTGTGATTACAAAACTCAACAAGCGATTGTCAAATGGTGTTAACAACCCCATTTGACCTATTTAGTCTAATTTACCATTTGTTCGTATGAGATGGTATTTAATTACCATTTCATTCCTTTAAACCTATCCCGGTTTTCCCTTGAACTCGTTTTACTAAAAACCGTTTTTATTTGTTCGTCATTACATGACTAATTTACCATTTTATCCCTTTTTCCATAACTCATGATTTCTTACCAATTTCCTTCGTTCCGACTCTCATTGAATCGTGTCGAAACATTCTATACCAACCACTTAGTAACATTCATATACAATACTTGAAATTATGTAATTTGTACATAATGTAAAAGGGGCGTAAGCTTTACTTACCTCGCATCCAAATTACGCTTTTCCTTTCCTTCTTGATTCGTTTGACCCGTTCACTCATCAAGCTTCCACCTAGCTCGTTAGGCGTCAAACTATCATCATAATTCATAAGATGGTTAGATTAGTCATTATCAATTATGACTACTCCATCTAACGGGTCTTATGTCGACTTTGTCACTCGATCAAATCATTGGTTAGTTTGACTTCCTAAAAGTCAATTGATCTATCAACATATTCAAATGCACACTTCACATGGAATTTCAACATTTTAGCTTCTTTTAGGCATTTTAACAAACACCTAGTGGGCATAATTTCACTAAATCAAAAGTCAAGTTTCATGACTAACTATTTAGCCAAGATTAAACAATTCTTGCAAGTTTAATATATCTAGTATGCATAATAACATCTAGATTCTCTTGATGTAAATAAATAACACTCAATTTATAATCAAATTCCTAGTGTTCTTCATCATTCTACAACACCCATTTAACACACATATAGGTAATCACCAAATCATTCAAGTCATAGCATCATATGTATGATTTTCACTTAGGGTTTAGTTCCTAAGCATGAGTATATCACTAACTTAGCCATAGCTCCTCTAATCCTTACATAATTTGCGAATTATGACGCTAACTAAAATTTTGCAACTTCACGAATCATCAAATTTTTACATACCTTATGATCCCCACGACTAGGTGATCACGAATTTGTAATCATGCAGACGATTCGGGGTTGATTTGAGCTTCAATTTGGAGGATTTTATGAGAATTTGGGTTTGTGGAGAAACCTGGTTCGCCCCCTGTGTTTAACATCGACCAGACACACACTAAGTGTGTGTTTGGTGTGGTTTATTTTTGTTTTAATCATACAACTTTCACAATTGTCCCTTTTTAGTCCCTAGTGTTTTATTTTGATCAAATGAAACTATATCTCACCATTAGTTACTTAATCACATGCTACTAACTAGGTTAATTACTCCTAGTTACTTTAACGGGTTCGGGAAGTTATAGCCCGTTATGTTTTAAGTCCCGTTAATTTGGCCTTTTTATATACTTTGTTTTTTCAAAGTATTTTTTCCCCTTTTTAATTAATATTAGGTTTATTTATTTGAGTCCTAATATTTACCGGGTTAATTTTTACCACTAACGGTATTTTACCTGTCTTTACTATTAACGTGGTTTGATTACCAAACCCGTTTTTTTGGGATGTTACACCGACCACCCATCATCTTCATCTGCAACTAGGGCTGTAAACGAACCGAACGAACACGAACAAGCCCTTGTTCATGTTCGTTCGTTAAGGAAATAAATGTGTTCATGAACGGTTCATGAACACTTACCGAACGAGATTTTATGTTCGTGTTCGTTCATTAAGGAAATGAGCGTGTTCCCGAACGGTTCACGAACACAAACGAACACAAATAAATTTGGCGAACGCGGCGAAGGATAAAGATAGATGGCCTAGAGAGTAGCACTCGAACTTGAATCCCTTATTGTGGAACGGAGGTCGATCGTATTCGCCGATGTAAATAATGAGAAATGAAAGGGAAATGATGCATAAACAAGGTGAAAGTGGGTTTCCTAGTTTCATTGTTAGGGTAATAAAATAAATAAAAGTTTAATAATATAAAAAAGTATAAATAAAATATAAGAAAGTACAAAGATCTTCAATTAAAACACAAACGCACGAACATAAACGAACACAAATCAACGAATGTTCACGAACACCTTACCGAACGTTCACGAACACAATCGAACGAACGAGACCTCTGTTCATGTTCGTTCATTTAACTAATTGAACGAAATTTCTTGTTCATGTTCGTTCGTTTATTAAACGAACGAACATAAACGAACTTCCCGCCGAACGGTTCACGAACTGTTCGCTGAACGTTCGGTTCGTTTATAGCCCTATCTGCAACCCTATACCTTAAAACCCCCAAATCCTCCATCATCCATCTTCATCGCAGATCTGAGCTCAGAAAAGCGAACAATAAATCTTGCAGATCTAAACCATATTATCCAGTCATTACTATCACTTTATCTTTTACAAAAACAACATGATCAACTCAAATCTGAAATGATTCTTTGTCCAAGAACAAACTCAGATACTGAAATCTGGATTTCAGAATATGTGAATATGAACATAAATTGATTCCTTATCTACTGTTATTTCGATTAAAATTTGTATCACCTGTTGTTGATGATATTATGACCAAAATACTGAAATCTTGTCAAATTTTATTCATCGGGTTTCATCTTTGAAACTCTAGCCGTCGTCGTCTACATCACCGCCGACCACATCCCATACCGTCGTCGATATTAATGTCAGACTTACGATAATCAGGTTAGGAACGCGGTAAACATCTAAGCATAAATGCTAGCCGTTTTTTCTTTCAGGTTTGAAACCCTAGGCGCTGCCCCTCCTTTTAGATCTGATCGATGAAACTCGATAGTGGTGGTGGGGTGTCAGATGGTGGTGGTGGTGTCGGTGTCTGGTGATGGTGGCGGTGTCCAATGGTGGTGTCTGATGGTGGTTGTGATGGCTGTTATTACAAAAGGTTGAGAGAGAGAGAGGAAGAGATGTGATGAACTGAGACAAATGGTTTTTCTTATTTATATAATAGTATATATATATAATGGATTTTTAGAGTTAATAATGAATAAAATTATATACTTAAATCTGAAGTTACCGAAATACCCTTACTTTTAACTAAATCTTTAACTGAGCTATAGTCATGGAGCAAATTGGCAATAAAATGAAAACATCAGGGAAGAAAACGGAAGTTTACTCTATTTTTAAATACTGTTGAGTATTTTTGCCATTTTTAGTTTTAATGTTGCAACAACTTTTGATCTTACGTTTTTATCGTTTACAATTTCATAAAAAATTTGAAAGGAATTGATATAAACAAAACCATATCGATATCATTGTGGCTTGTGGGTAATCAATCCCTCACGATCAAATCCTGTAAACCATAGACAAAAAAACAGGTAAACATGATTTGATCGCTATAGATCGACCTTCGCCTTATGCCCTATGTTTTCGCCTTGGTATGTAGTGTTGTTTTAATACTTTGATTACCTCCTAGAGTACACAATGCATACATCATCCCATCAAAATAAAACTAGAAATGAGAAAAGTTTCACCTTTCAAGTCATTATTCGAGTACATATAGTTATAACTTATAACTTATAAGACTCTTGGATTTGTCATTATCTTCTTAAACCTATTTGACTTTTTAGCATCAAACATTGAATCCAATTCCATTGCTTTATCCACAAATTCCTTCATATTCAAGAAAACCCTCCATAATCTGTTACAAACGGTGGCTGTCTTTCTCTCTTAACCACTTGGAAGTTGCCATCTCATTTTCACCCATTGCAATCTTCAATTAACCATCAATTACTTCGGATTTGTCTTAGAATTTCTTCCTTAACCTACAAAGATCTTGCAATCTTGTCATCTTTCAACATCAAACATGTAATCAAAGGTTCAACTTTCAATGATTTTGTCAGCCAATAACGTTCTTGACACTTGAAGGATATATGTGTCATGTGAAAGATAATTATTAGTGACAAGACTAAAAGTTTACAATGATCCAACTGCTTATAAAATGCACATAATCACTTACAAGTTTTGATGAATAAGAAAGAAATGGCTAGCTCTTTAATCACTACAACAAGCACTGCTTTGTTTTCCTTTCTAATCCTCTACCTAGCTGTTTCTTTCAACAACATTGCCGCTAAACACCGCCACTCCACCACCACCAAACACCACATGCATCATCGTAATGATACAGGTTGTTAACCGAGTTTATTATCTATCCTAACTATTTTTTTATTTTTTATTTACCATTTCCTTTAAGTTTGTTTTATTATCTTTAGTTTGAATACTATTGTTATTATTATTCTTTAGTTCGCAATTATTTAGAGTTCTGAAATTATCTTTATCCTATCAAACATTATTATTATCTTTTTTTTGTTGTAACGATTTTCAGTTATTCAATACATAGAAAATATTATTCGTCATGATTTTCGGTTTCTTTGACAGGTGCATCAAATCCGCGTCTAGAACAAGCTTATCATGCACTTCAAGCATGGAAACGCGTAATCTATTCTGACCCGTTTAACACAACTTCAGACTGGACCGGCCCGTCGGTTTGCAGCTACACCGGAGTATACTGTGCTCCATTTCCCAACGACACCGATATCCTAACAGTCGCGGGAATCGATCTAAACCATGCAGACATAGCCGGATTCCTCCCTAACGAAATCGGATTACTGTCCGATCTAGCACTCATCCATCTAAATAGTAACCGCTTTTGCGGTATCCTCCCTCAAACCTTATCAAACCTCTCTCTCCTCTACGAACTCGACCTTAGCAACAACCGATTCGTGGGTCCTTTCCCGTCCGTTGTCTTGTCCCTCCCTAATCTCAAATTCCTGGACCTTCGTTACAACGAATTTGAAGGCGCATTGCCTCCTGAGCTCTTTAACAAAAGCATCGACGCCATTTTCATCAACAACAACCGTTTGACGTCTGTAATCCCTTCGAACTTGGGTTTGAGCACTGCTTCAGTTGTGGTTTTCGCTAATAACAATTTAGGAGGGTGTATTCCACCAAGTATTTCCAACTTTGCAAACACAATGGAGGAGTTGTTGTTAATCAACACGAATATATCGGGTTGTTTGCCACCTGAAGTAGGGTTTCTATACAAATTAAGGGTGTTGGATGTGAGTTCTAATAAGCTGGTTGGTGAAATACCTTATAGTATTGCAGGGTTAGCTCATTTGGAACAGTTGAATATAGGGCATAATATGATGAGTGGTGTAGTTCCTTCTGGTGTTTGTGAATTACCTAATTTGGCAAACTTTACGTTTTCTTACAACTTTTTCTTTGAGGAAGAGGGTGTTTGTGGGAATTTGACGTCTCGAGGGATGGTGTCCGATGACCGGAGAAACTGTCTCTTGGAGAAGCCTCTTCAAAGGAGCAAGAAGGAGTGTGATGCAGTGCTTGAACACCCTGTTGACTGTTTTGAGCATCCGTGTGGTGAGCACAAGCATGCAGAAAATCATCCTAAAATGCACCGTACATAATGTGTTGATATATAGTTTGTACCGTATAATTTGTTGATTGTGATCATTCTAGTTCTAGAAGGATGTCTTGTTACTAATGTAAAGTAGGTTGTACAAATTTTATATGTAGAAGATGTGCACTTGTATTGTAATGGTTGTTAAATAAGGGACATAAATAGAGACATCATTTTTCATTCCTATGGGATCGTTTTTTGCTTTTTCAGTCCACTTCAGAAAATGATTCATATCTCTATAATTTATGTTTGTAATTTGTAAATACATGATTCAGACTATAGAATTAAGCACGAATTTACTTATTTTTTAGAAATTAACCATTGCATGTTTTTTCCCTTCGGTTAATGTAGTTTGTTTTTAACGTTAAATCACCTAATGAGTTGCGCGTGAGAGTAATTTTGTCATTTCAAGAAGAACCGCTATATATGATAAAGAAACACACTTAGGATAGGGTTTTGCTTCCGGACACATATCAATTGACTAAGGGTGAGGGGGGTGCATGCCTAATCCATTTAGGCAAAGTTTCTCCCCACCCAATTGAATTGTGCCATGTAATTTGCCTATAACTTTTGCCTATTACCCAAAAAAGTTAAGGGGTGGATGCCTGCCTAATTTAAGATTAGGCAAATCATTTAAAAAAAACAAAAACTTGTGATTGGTTGATTTGGGTATGGGCCCCACCATTCTCCCTCTCTCTCTTCTTTCCCCCATGATGTCCAATGGATAGGTGGCTTCTGTTTCATGATAAGGGGCTGCCGGTTGGTAGCAATTTCATTTTTGATGATTGCGGTTGACGTCGTTTGTTTTTGATCTTTTCATTTGTCTACTAGTTAGTCATTATCATGATTGTAGTAGGCTAGATTGAGGTGGTATCTTGGTTTGTTTGTTTTTTGTTTACATATATGGGGCATGTCCTGTATATGAACTAGTGGGGAACTCATCCTCACTACTTGTGCTTATTTGGCGGTTGTCTATAATAGAATCACCGGGGTAACCCTTTACCCAAAAAAACAAGTCGCCGAAATCACCCTTGCAATCTCCCGAATTCACCTTTGCCGCTCGGATGATTTTGATGGTGGTGGGGTTGCCGATCGGCAAGAGGTTTGCCGTTCACCTTTGCCGCGACCACCCCGGTGGCCCTAAAGAGCTAGAAAGTCACGTAGACTTCACATTATGATATAAGATAGGGAAAAGCTTAGTATAGACTTCCTTTCAAATTTTGGATATATACAAGATGTTGAGCAATTGAAAATTTTGATATTAATGAAAGATGTTGGTTTTGATGCATGAGAGTGAGTCATATTCATCACAAATAATGACTAAATGCATGATAAGGACCTAGTTCTAATCTAAATGGGCCAAAGGGTCGAAATATTAAGTTAAGAGATCTATATACCAATCTAAGAGTTCAAATGAGGTTAAATGAGATTCAATAGCTTACCTGAGTTAAGTAAAGAGGTGATTAGTTGAAAGTGTCAATATGTCGATTTACGAGGCATTATGCTCCAAAGTAGCATATTAGTGATAAATAAGTTGACTTCATGAAGTCTACATGAAGGATGGAAAACTTGATGATTAACAACCATTACAATACAAGTGCACATCTTCATATAAAATGGTAATTAACCATTTGAGAACTATTATGCTCAAATGATTAATTATCATTTTAGCCTTGAGTTAGACCTAGATTGGGGGTATCTCAAAACTAAAATGGTAATTTGCCATTTTGTTTTTTTTTTTATATGTTTTTAAACGTTAGGAGCTAGACCATAGTTATCAATAGCGTCCATAACGGACACTATAGCGAATAGCATGGCGTGGCGGCCATAGGCCGCTATGAGGTGCATATCGACTACATAGCGATCAGATAGCGACTCCGACAGCGATTTCCGACGAATTCCGATGATGCTTTCTGCCGGAAAGTAGGAAAAAGAAGATGAAGAACATGGCAGCTGGTTCAGCGTCTTTTAAGCTTTAGGGTTATATAAACTTGATGTTTTTTTAACATTTAACCCTCCATCTTTTACTAGTTTTCATTTAGTCCCTAAAAGTTATAAAAATTTACATAAAAGTGTAAAATTAGTTTGTGTATTTTAACATTTAACCCTCTTCACTTTCAGTAGTTTACATTTGTTCTTTAAGTTTATAAATTTATACATAAAAAGTATAAAAATAACATTATATATATGTATAAAAATTATATATAGCTATTTTTTATTTCTTAAATTTTTAACTACCTTATCGTTAAACACGAAATAGTGGGCGCTATTTCATCGCTATCGCTACATAGCATATAGGTACCTTGTCGCTATTCACTATCGATGACTATGGGCTAGACGCCGCGTACAGGGCTAGACTTGGCGTCTAGGGTTGTTTAAAAGACTATTATACCCCTGAGTTAGGGATAGACTGGGGCAACACAGGGCTATAATGGTCTTTTGGATTACACTAGACGCTCAGTCTTGCCCTATACTCGGCTTATATTTTTATTTTTTTATTTTCTCTTTTTAATATCAATAACACTAATATTAATTATAAAAAACTCATATTAATATCAATAAAACTAAAATTAATTATAAAAAACTCATATTAATTATAATAACACTAATATTAATTATACAAAAATCATTCTTTAGACACACTGTCGATGAAATTAAAACTCGGATTTGGGTTTGGTTTCAGAGTTAATTATAATAACACTAATAATGTTTAAAAAAAAATACAACTTTTCGTCAAAAAGTCAAAAACACATCAAATTACCTCACCAAAATACATAATTCTTCACTCAAAAATACATTACCCTTCAAACGTCCTGTCTAGGCATGTATTAGGCGTATACATCCCTTAAATTTAGTGACTGACACCCAGTTCAGAACCCTTTAAAATCACTACCTAGACACCCCCGTCTAGGCCTGCACGAGATGTATAGGGCACAAAAGTGTGCAAATAGGCAAGCCGCGTCTATGGATAGATTGAGTCTTTTTTTTTTTTTTATCTACATTTCCAATCTGGTGCGGAGCACAGGTGGTCCAGTAATTTAACTATTATGGTCTGTTTAGTATGAGGTAATGGAATTGATGAGGGAATGAAATGGACGAGGTAACGGAATGGACAACGGAATGAAATGAATCATTTTATTCCATTGTGATGTTTGGTTACTCATATGTGAATAAAATGAATCATTACTTTATACAATTTGATAAATAAATAATGACGAAGTAACGAAAAAAATTGTATTAAAAATGACAAAAATATAACTGCTTCAATGATATTAATAATAATAATATATTAATGGTAAAAAGATAAACAATAATTTTTTGATATATATCAATATTAGTATTAATATAAATATAATAAATAATAATAATAATCATAATAGTGAATTTCAAGTTTTGTCCTTTATCTATATATCATAATTAAGGCGTTTTCCTTCATCTTTAAAATTGATGACTTTTGTACTTATTGTTTCAAAATCTTGTATGGTTTGTCCTTTAAGACTAACCTAGTTAATTTTAAATGTTAAGTGAAGGGTAATTTGGTTTTTTTATTTAAAACATCATTTTAATAATTAAACCAAAATGAATATTATATATATAAACACACACTCTCTCTCAAAGGCAAATCCCCACCACTAACTGCCACCACCACCTGCCGCCACCCACTCCGACCCCCACACCACCTAGTTCTTCATGAGCTCTAGTATCCCAAAAGTCATAACAACAAGCTCACTCAACGACACATTATTCAACCATCAAATCCGATCAAAATTATCAACTTCATTCGATTCGCATCATAAGCAACAAAACCCGTCAATCAATTTAACATTCAAATCTTAATTTCACAGTTTCCCTAATTTGAAAAAATTCAATCGAATTATCAACAAATGTACAATTGACAATGGAAAGTGGCAAGTTGCAACCATCATTACAGACAAAGGGTGATTTTGTAACTACACAAACATTAGGGTTTCAATCCCCATAGTGTGCAAGTTTAGCCATTCAAAAAAAAAAAAAAAAAAAGAACTCACCAATTTGGAATTCGATGAAAAAAAATGATAGTGGCTGGACCTTTTTTCTTATCTATTTATTCTTTTGGGGCTGTGGGAATAAAACCAATACACATCGTCACCTTCGTTTATCACGTAAGCTCATTAGAATCGTGCCGTAAGCTCCGTTTTACCACCCCACGGTTTCACATCTAGCCACCTTTGTTTCCACCGGAATGCCCTACGGATGTTGCTATCTTGAACCACCAGAGAGAGAAAGAGTCAGAGAGAGATAGAGAGAGAGAGAGAGTAGACAGAGAGAGTGTGTGTGTGGGGGGGGGGGGGAGTGGGTTGTGGCAGGCGGTGGTGGTGCTGTGGCGGTAGGTGATGGTTGGGGTTTTCTATAGAGAGTGAAAGTACAAAGTAGAGAGAAAGATATGTGCTTTTAGAGAGAGTGTGTGTAGATTTAGATATATATATATGATATATAATATAACTAGGTTATAACCCGGAAATTTTCCGGGTAGGAAAATTTAATTTACAACAAATAAAACTATAAACATAACACTTTTAACATCTAAAGTATCATCTTTCCATTTTCTCCACAATAAATTTTAATTCGGTTTCTTAAACTTTTTCTTGTTGTAAAGAGCCATAAAAACATACAAAAGCAAGAATGTATATTAAACATGTATATTTTTTTAGTATAATGGATTATTTTTTAAAAATTTCTATACACGTATAGACAATACCTCACTGTCACTCTACACTCTAAATCAAATTGTTTTGACCCAACTCATACCTATTCCCAACCTTGCCCCACCCACATCAGCTACAACAAAAAACATCAACCAAAAAAATACATGCTTGGATTCTTAGATTATGATATAATGACACCTACATCAGCTACAACAAAAAACAAAACCAACTAACACTAATATATAAACATGGAAAAAAGTAAACTACAAATCCAACCCAGATGGCTCAGTTCGTTAAAAAAAATCCGCGAAACATTAATATACATTACTCAATGGAAAATACATGAGAATCTATTGGTGGAGGTAAGATAGTTGGTGGCTATATAAGTTAACAATCTAAATTCAGTATAATCCCTTCCATCTATAATATGAAGTATATAAATCAAATAATGTATTCAACACGTGAACACCTATGCAACCATCAACTAATTAAATGAGCAGTTGAGCAACTTCGAAGGCCATTAACCAGTAAAAACCCATAATGACATTAAAGTTATAGTTTTCAATCATTTTTTTCTTATGTAGACATTTAATTTAAGATCTATCTAAGATTGTGATTCGCTCAGTTCTCGATCATAATCTGCATAAGAACAAACAATATCAACATTCAAAAACAAAAAAGATTCAATTAATCTAACAAATCGTTTTGCATTAATCACCTGTGACTTCAATTTCGAATCGATTAAGCTCTAGCTTCAACGAATCCAAACCGTGGAACAACTTTATAAGATTGTCTGCGTCTAAACTTGGCCTCACCGTAGGACAACAATGAAAAAAAAATGTAATAAAGTCACTAATCATGATGCCACAGTTTCTACTATATACTGAACATGTATCCGAAATAACTAAGCAAAAAAAGTAAGGTACCTCACAAACGTAAGAGCCCTAAAGCAACCCCTAAATTTAATTTTGTAATTACCTAACATCACTTACCCCTAAATTTAGTTTTGTTAAAATAAGATAATTAAGGGCACTAAAAGCATATGAATACACATTAAGCAACTGTTGACCCATCATTTCTAGCTAATCTTCTACATTGGAACCATAAAATAAAACATAACTTGACCCGCTAAATGTGTAGAAATTAGCAACTTATATTTTTTAGCCTAACCATTGATAGAACATAAGCAAATCTATAATATACTAAATCTATTGAGGAAAAGGAGACTTGCAAAGATTATTTTGGCCTGCTACTCATCGATTGGAGCTACCTATGTACACATTCACGCCCACATCAAAAATCTAAATATCCAAAGCAACAGAAAAGGTTTAATGGTTCTAAACATACCTTTGCGATTAAGAGCAAAATAACAGGGAGGCGGCGATTAAGATCAGAATAACCGAGAGAAACGCAGTGTATGTATGTGTGTGACAGATCTGCAACTAACGCCGGAGATGGCAAATCCCACTCATTTTCAAATCCGTGACCGCGTGAAAACGACTACCTCTTGACGCGGTGGAACGACAGAGTTACAGCCAAGCCACGGAACCTTGCCCCACCCACATCAGCTACAACAAAAAACATCAACCAAAAAATACATGTTTGGATTTAGTAGAACCTTATCAATTTGTTTCATGAAGAAGATTAAGATTTTATAAACAAATAAAGAAACTCAGACATAAATCAAGAATGAATATCACTGAAGTAGGTCAAGTCAAAAACTTAATCAAACCCAAATGAAATCGACCAAGTTGCATCCAACCACTATTTGTTGTTTGTAATTTCTTTTTTATTCTAAAATATCATACTACATAAAATATCCTTAACAAAGGGACACCATGAAGGTAAAAAACGGTAAAATCTTCTTGATAAAAATATTTGTGCACCCAAATCCGAATGCTCAACCAAACATCATATAACCCTAACAATTTTATCATAAATTCGTCATTAGCATGACCCATTACAATCGAAACGAACCTCAGAAGAAACCGTAGTCGAGAGACTCAAACGAAACGAAACTAATCTCAGCCCAGACTTCTTATTCCAAAATCACATGATCTTCACAACCTAAGAAGTAATCTGCAAAAAAAAAAAAAAAAAAAAAAAAACCCACAAAATTAGCTGGTCTGCTTAAATTGGGTCAGACTTTTAATGCTCTTAATTGAATAGCATTTGAAGTAAATCAATCAATTCTACCGATCAATTTCTTCAAAATTTGAAACATTCACAACTAAAAAATATCATAAAAATTATAAAACGTACCTTTTTGAGGTTACCTTTCGGTTATGACAACACTCTAAGGACCGGCTCAACTAACTCCATTTACCACGTTTAAACCAATCGCGGTTCCAATGATAATACCACCAAAGTAAATCATTCATTTGACCATCTCCACCTCCGGTCAACATTTTTAGGAGCTAATTAGTCAGTATGTTGCTTAAAAATAAAATCTTTAGCAAGTAAAAAAATTGATCATCAGTCCTAACAACTGAATCCAATTAACAAAACCATACAATTGTCAACAACGTGGAAAAGAATAACAACCTGAGCTTCAAGTTTAGTAATATGAGCGATTAATGAACCATTATCCCTTCGTTTAATCGATTCTTAATCAAATCCTGCTTCACTAAGACGAACTCTCAACATGTTATGATCCATTCCCATACCTGAAATAGATCAATGTATGCTGTCAGCAGCTATCAAAACACAAAATCCTCAAAACATGAATCAAACTTGGCAAATAAAGAGCAAAGAAACAATACACATTGAATAGTTAAACATCACCAAAATCCTAAAATTTCAGATCAGATGGAGTGAATGAGCTAAGATGGAAACTGCTTACATGGACACTCGATCTGGTCGGTAATTGCACCTCCCATCAGATCAGAAAACTGCATACTGAAATAGGGACCTTGGAACCGAGGCGAGAGACGGAGACCAGAGGTGAACACGCACGCATCACATACGCGAGGAGGTATTTACAATTTTTTTTTATCTTTATGGTAGGTTCTATCATCTTGATTTAAACCATATTTCACCAAAAGCTCAAATGTAATCCCCTAGGTAACCCAGCGGAACTAAAACCCAAAATCTCAAGTCACTGAGTCCAAATAAAGCTCAGATAGCAAAGTTTAAAATATCCAATTGAATAAAGTGGGAGAAAGATCAAAACTCAAAATAAACCTAATAAACCATACCTTCCGCTTTATAACTCGAATCAAACAATATATTAAACTACCCAGAAATCTTGACACGTACCCAGCAAACATAGCAGAATCATCCACTTGAGCCACCACTTGATTTGTAAATTACCCTAGCCACACCATTAAGTAAAAAAAAAATAATAATAATAATCAATATTTATGCACCAAATGCCAACCAAATGCTGAAAAAACACATTGTTTATTAACGTTATAAATTCTTCAATAATGTTTTTATAATTGAATATTGTTTGAATATATACCGTTTGTCTTTTCTCGACACGATATCAGAAGTGTCCTAAAACCAAGAGTGATACATATGACCAAGAATCAAACGGTGTTCATAAGCATACCTCTAAGAATGCTTCTCCCTTCGTTTCTTCTCTATGGAAAATTTATAAGCTTACTAAAACACTATTAGTTTGCCTCTGGTCATGTTCACTTGCAAAAAAGAATAAAAAAATAATAAACAAATAAAAAAAAATACATGACTGATACAAAAGAAAGTAACAAAAGTCCAGTTACATCATCTCATTTGTTTTCAAGAAAGATAAAAAAAATAGATGAAGGATTTATATCCAAGTGATACCTCAACTGAAGGATTAACTTTAAAGAAAGCAAAACACCTATTGCAAAAAAAAAAAATGTAGAATCTTTTAATTAACGTAGATCTAAACTGAAAACCTAAACTCCAAACCTTTTATTTCCAAACTCTTTTAATTCTAACCGAATTAAACATCTTGAACAACAAAAAAATGGAAGATTTACAATAATGATTGACTTCAAAATTTATATTTAAAATAATGATTGACTTCAAAATTTAAAATTTAAAATTTGAAAATCAAATCACTAACATCCAATCCCGTAAATTAAGCAAACTTATTAGGAAAGTCTAACCTTGCCAAGCAAAACCAACCGACATGGTACCAATTTCCCGTAAATCAAGCAAACTTATTAGGAAAGTCTAACCTCCAATATAGATGCTGCAAGAAAATTAAAATAATGATGAAATCAAAAAAATATATTTAAGATGAAAATAAAACATATAAGTTGAAATAACTTATTGCCTGTTGAAAAAAAATGAAAACTAAAGAAACATACAAAAAATATAGGATCATAGTAATTAATCAACTTTAAAAACGAAGGAGCGTTGTTTTTAGGATCCGCAACTGCAAAGGAAGTAAGCAATGTTTTTAAAAAATATAATGATAATATATTTATAGAAACAATGTCCATTTACAGAAACCGAATTATAATTCTGAATACAAAAAAATAAACTTAGAAACAGTAATCTGTTTATAGAAGCAAAAAAAAAACTTTAAAAAGAAATTAAAGGTATCCTTAAAGAATTAACAAATAACTAAATAGAAAAATAAACAAACAACACCAAGAAAATTGAACAAGCCTGTTTTGGTCGACGAACAGTCCGAGTCCGATTGTCACAAAAGATTGACGGTTCACCATGAGAAGAACAAACCATAAATCATTAAGAACATATATTCTTAATTTTTGAAAAAAAAAATACCGAACAGAAAGGATAAAATCAAATATTACAAATTTAAAAAAGAGAAAAACACTACAACATTCAACTAACCTCTGTTGTTTGTTTAGTGATTGGAGTTTTTAGTTGATCAAAGATTTAGGGATTCACATGAAAATCAAAATAAACCAAAATCAGTATGTTTGATAAATGCCCAAGATATGACTAACGTTAATAGACACTACATAAATCAGAGAATGTAACTGATGATAACAAAACCTTCGATCTTGATATTGTTTGATATATATATATATAAATGTTCAATCGCTTAGATCAAAGATGCACAGTAGATAAACAACAAACTAAAACAACATACCTTGAATTTTATGACCGGATCTACAAAATTCAGAACAAATAAGAGGTTAATAGCATTCGAAGAAATCCTTATAAAATCAACTATCTAAATAATCGAATAACATAAATAGAGCAGATTTAGCTTCGATTACGTATATTTACCTTTGATTTTGAACAAATCTTGTATAACCAGTGAGATCTTCAAAGGTTGTAGAACAAAGAAAAAGAGAGAAATTTGGGATGTCGGCAGGTGAGATGCAAATAACAATAATTGAGACCTAATTTATTGGATCCAAATAAGGTAGGTGGGTCTGTTTGGAAACCGAATTCTATGACCCGAAACAATACGAATCCCGTGTCCAATTTTGAGGCAAAGAGTAAATTGGAGTTCTATTATCAATTCCCTCCCAAACTCACAAAACACCTCCACCATAGGTTGCCACATCATAAAAAAAAAACTCCACCATTCAATGACACATGACCCAAATCCATCTCATTTATATATATATATATATATATATATATATATATATATATATGGGAAGGCTAGACAGAAAACCCTTAAATTTTTAGAAAACTCTGGAAACTCAAATCTCCCCCATTTTTACCCAACCTCCCGACATTTTTTTTTTTGAAAAAAATAACACATGTAATATACATGTTTTAGAGTGTTTTGGGCAAAAAAAAAAAAAAAAAAAAACAAAAAAGCGCCGAAGGGATTTTTTTTAAAAAAAATAAACAAATTTCAGCAATGTCCGGTTGCCTAACATGTGTTAGGCACAAAAGACATAAATTGCTGAATTTTTTTTTTAAATCATCCCTTCGGCGCTTTTTTGATTTTTTTGGCCTAAAACTCTTAAAAATATGTATATTACATGTGTTATTTTTTTCAAAAAAAAAAATGTCGGGAGGTTGGGTTTTCTAGGGTTTTTTTTATATAGATAGGGTTTTCTATATAGCCCTACCCTATATATATATATATATATATATATATAGATTTAGATATATATCTGATATATATAATATAAAATTATTTTGGTTTAACTATTTAAATGGTGTTTTAAATAAATAAGTAAAAAGACCAAATTACCCTTCACTTAACATTTAAAATTAACTGGGTTAGGCTTAAAGGACAAACCATGCAAGATTTTGAAACAATAAGTACAAACTCGTCAATTTTAAAGACAAAGGACACCGCCTGAAATATGGTATATAGATAAAGGACAAAACTTGAAATCCACTCTAGTAATAATAATAATATATTTCTTTCCATTCGTTGAAGGAATGAAATAAAAACACCCCTTTACAAAGGAATTAAAATTGTTATATTTGGAAGGAGTTACATTCCTTTGGAATGCTCCATTCCATTACCACATGATAACCAAACACATTTATTTTCATTTCATTCCACCTTCCATTCAGTGGCGGACCCAAAAAATTTTCCATGGGGGTGTGGAACATTTTTAAAAATTTTAGCTACATACATAAAAAATCGGTTCGTATCGGGTCGAGTCGGGTCGGGTCGTGTAAAACAAAAGAACTAAATTTATATAATCATCAAAATCACGTCAAACCTTTTTACAAACATAATTAAAACATCGTCCTACGGGTTTTCATTTTTTGAAATCTATCTAAAACATCATCTAAACCTACTTTCTTGAGCAACTCTTTCTCTATATAACATATACAACCATCACTTAAATTCTCATCGCCAATCTGATTACACAAGTATCCACATCAACGAATCCAGAAGACGTATTAACTTTCCTCTTGAGAAATCACGCCATAATGTCGCTACTCATTGTTCCTATCGGCTATCACAAACAAATTGATCTATAAGTTCATGGCTCCATAACATATTACATAATGTATCAACAATACAAGCCCTAAATATCATAATGTAAATCACCCTAAAAATCATCTAAACAACATATACACCATAAAAAAAGCCAAACGTTCTTCACTAAAAAAAAGCCAAACATACAGTGGTATGCGGCTATAAAAAAGGCAAAATATCATCACTAACAAAATATAACCCACCATAACATAATGAAAATAAAACGAAGCACATGTCTACTATGGTTAGTATGCGACTATAATAGGCTGCTGGAGGTGGATAATATCAACCAAAAATCATAAAAAATAACAAAGAAACTTACACGTGTTTGATCGACGGTGGTATGGTGGCTGCTGACTGTTCACTGTTGTCGCTGTTGATGTTCTGATCGCTGGCGTGCAAGGACGATAAAGAGAGCATGATAGAATATGTAAGGGTTTTATGCTTGTTTATTTTATTTTAGTTTGAAATATTGTTGATTTGTTGGATTTGTTTTTTGGGCTAAGAATTTGTAGTGGGCTAGTTAAATGTATTGGGTATTTGGGTTTAGTTATTTAGGTATTAAAAGTTATATAATTTATGTAGTATTTTTTATAAAATAAGAGTTTATTAAAGAATATTTTTAAAATATAAGTTGATAACACTTTTTACCTAAGGGGTGCGGACGAAAAATTTCAAGGGGTGCTGACAGAAAATTCCATGGGGTGTGGACAAAAAATTCCAATGGGTGCGGACGATATTATCGACGGAACTGAGCACTAAATTTTTTTTTCCCGGTGTACGCCCGCCCACCTTAAGCTGGGCTTAGGTCTGCCCCTGCTTCCATTTATTCGTACCAAACGCTACCTTTAAAGCCATCCAAGTGAAGGATAACAACTCACCTACTCCCAAACGCAATGAACTACAACTTTAAGCCGCCGCTAGGGTTTTCTTTTTATTCCCAATTCATCCACTATAAATGCTAGCATCTCCATCCTCTCAAATTCAGCTTCTTCCCCTTCTCCCTAAATCAAATATTTTTGTTAATCAATCAATATTATCTTCAATTCTTTATGAAGTCGAAATCGAAATATGAGATGAGGAAAATGGAGCGGAGATGATTTAATATCAAATGATCCGAATATATCTCCTTGCTACGTTCTTTCTGATTCATAATCTTCGGTTCCTTTTTTTGCTTTAGTATTAAAAATTTGTGTAATTATATTTTTGGGATCTTGATTGGTTATGAAAAATTGAGAATTGAAATCATCAAAGATGATGAAATCAGAAAAATCTTAGGACACCTTCTGACACAGTTTGACAATGCTGTGTATGAGAACAATTTTCATTTCTGATTTTGATGATTTCTTCTCATTTTCTGTATTCGTTTCAGATCCTATATTTTAACCCAATTATTTAAGGGAGTGTTTTGATTAATTTACTGAAACAAATTTATTAAAATTATTTTTAGTTTATCAGATTATAATAAGCGTAATCCAAACACTTTCGGTTTTTTATCTTTATTTTTATGGATGTGTATTGTCACGAATGTAACGTAGAAGATTCATGAAGTTGGGATGTTTGTGATGATTTTAGCAAAATGGAATTTCTTCAGGGTTCTATTTGTATTTTCATTGTAACATTATCAAAGTTTGGGTTGTTTGTCACTGAATTAGTAATCATACAAGTAGAAATTGTTTTGTGTAAAGGTTGAATGGGTTTGTGATTTAACAAAATTTTGGATTTGGTTTTTAGCTTTTAAAAAGTATTTGGATGGTCTTTATGGTTTTCATTTTGTAAAACATTTAGTCGCAAGTCAATAAATCCAAAAATTTCAGCATGTCCAATATTATGTTACAAAATGCAAATCATATGGACTATTTATGTACTTTTGAAAAAAAAACTAGGTGGTAAATGTGTTATATAGTGCAAGGGTAAAGTTCTTGTACAAATAATCTTAACATACTAAACATACAAAATGAAGGAAAACTCAAAAAGACAATGTGGCATTTTTGTAATTATCAATAACTATCAAAGTTACTCTATAAATATACCTAAAAAAACCTAACCACTCCCCCCCCCCCCCCCCTAAAAAAAACCTAAACCCCCCACCCCCAAAAACCTAAAAAAACCTAACCCATCCTCCACCCCCCAAAAACCTAAAAAAAACCTAACCCCCCCCCCCCCCCCCCCCAAACCTAAAAAAACCTAACCCCCTCACCCACCCCATCCCCCTAAAAACCTAAACCACCCCCTCCACCCAAGCTAAAATGCTAAAAACTAAACCCTAAAAAAACCTAAAAAATTTAAAAAAAAACACACAAATTATTTTATTTTATTTTTTTAACATTTTTATTAAAAAATCGCTACTTTTAGTTGTAGAATTTTTTTTTTTTTTTTTTACTAACGAAATGTAGCGATTTTTTAATAAAAAATGTTAAATTTTTTTTTTGTGTTTTTTAGGTATTTTTGGTTGTAACTTTGATAGTTGGTGGTAATTACAAAAATGCCACCTTGTCTTTTTTGTTTTCCTTCAATTTGTATGTTTAGTATGTTAAGATTATTTGTATTTGATCTTTTGCCTATAGTGCAAACCTTTATATAGTGCAAACCTCACGGACTATTTTTTTTGCTTTTAGAAAGACAGGAAACAAATTCAAAATTTTGGTAAACCATAAACTTCAAAATTTTGGTAAACCATAAACATCTGGGTACTAAAAAATAGAAATTTCTCAATTACTCTTTCCTAATCGCTTAATTAAAACATTATTACACAAGTTAAGATAGAGTAAAAGCAAGTGTTTTCAAATTTGTCAATGAGTGTCCTATACAACCGTATTTGATTTGGACCTTTTGGAATCTATTTTTTTGCATCATGTATTTTTAAAACTGGTGCACTTCTGAAACTGCGGGACCTGTGCTAGTGTTTACCTGTATAAAAATATAGGTATGGTCTGTTATTTACCGTATATTT
Source organism: Helianthus tuberosus (assembly GCA_030545235.1). Taxonomy (NCBI): domain Eukaryota; kingdom Viridiplantae; phylum Streptophyta; class Magnoliopsida; order Asterales; family Asteraceae; genus Helianthus; species Helianthus tuberosus. The sequence continues at coordinate 27,846,479 of CM060386.1, read as the reverse complement.
GGTAAATTTTGTTAGACGATTGTTTTTGACATGAAGTGCCTTGTAAATGCCTAGAGGGTCAAGGTTGTTGCTTTGTACCATTCCTAGTAAACTAGGTGATGCTCTGATCACGTTGTGGGGCGATGACCAAATAATTCTCAACCAATTAAAAAAACAGTACTATAGTTTTGCTAGAAAGAAAAAGTAAAAAGAGTGTTAGGCAGCTCCGTGACACAATTTTCAGCTGGGGGCAAAGTCATATATTTATTTTTACTTGGAGAAAAAATCAATTTTTTTCCCCGAGAGTAAAATCCTAATTTTTAGCTTGGGGAAAACCATATTTTTATTTTGCACTGTGGGTGAAAGACGTAATTTTGAATTGAGAGCGATATCGTAATTTTTAACTGAGTGGAAAATTGTAAATTTTAGCTGGGGCAAAAACATAATTTTATTTTGAACTAGGGGTAAAAACGTAATTTTAAATTGGAGGCAAAACTGTAATTTGAAAGTGAGTATAAAATAATAAATTGGTGTAAAATCGTAATTTTAAGTCGTTGATAAACAAAATTTTATTTTGAACTGTGGCGAAAATGTAATTTTGGCTGAGGGTAAAAGCGTAATTTTTTTACCGAGGGCGAAATCGTATTTTCGGTTTAGCTGGGTGTAAAGTCATTTTTATTTTGAACTGTGGGAAAATCATAATTTTGAACCGAGGGTAAAATCGTAAATTTGAGGTAGGGAAAAACCATAATTTTTTTTAGCTCGGGGTAAAAAGGTAATTTTAAACTGAGGGTGAAATCGTAATTTTGAACCGAGGGAAAATCATAATTTTGAGCTGGTGCAAAAGCATAATTTTATTTTGAACTGGGGACGATGACGTAATTTTAAACTGGGGGCAAAAACGTAAATTTAAAGCGGGTATAAAATAATAAGCTGAGGGTAGAATCGTAATTTTTAAACCGAGGGTAAAATCGTAATTTTGAACTGCTGGCAAAAGGGTTATTATATTTTTAAGTTGGGAAAAAAGCGTAATTTTAAACTGGTGGCAAAATCGTAATTTTAAAGTGGATATAAAATAATAAACTAGTTGATCTAATTAGGAAGTTGCGGGCGCCCATTTCAACCAATGGCAGAGAAATATTATTCCCTGCCATTGTCTTTGTATATGTTGAACAATTCATTATCCATATATTTGGAATAAAATTTACTTTTTCTCTACTTTTCAATTAAATTTTTATACGTTTATCATCATCTTTTCTGTATACTTCACATTCACTGTCACACCCCAACCGATGGCGGAATCATCGGGGCGTGGCACTGAGCGAAACAGATTGTCCAGAAGTTTCCATAACAACTATCATTACTATTTAATTAAAGCATTACGTCCCATACCGTAACATAAATAGTTAAACAAGTTATTACAGACAACATCAAAACAAATATTCTGTTCCGACAACTCAGATTTAACATAACTAATTTATTTGTTGGTTTCTAGACTCCAGTCCCTAGCTTCAAGTTCATCACAGCCCGAGAAGCATATAAACAACCTAGGCACCTATCACATACGTTAAAATAAAGTCAATACATAAAATGTAAAGGTGAGCATACAAGTTTGATAATAGCATATAGAGTTCGAATTCGTTTACGCATAACCAGCACGTACACATAGTGAAATGAAGCACGTTAGTTATCGACATAGATCCATCGATACCAATGACTACGGGTTGACTGCCCGAGGCAGTTCGCAATACATGATTGCCACCGTAATCCATGCAAGTAAAAGATCCTTAACAACCCCCGTGTGAACGGGTGCTGAGTCCAAATTATAGTACTATCGTTGCTAAGGCAGGTAGACAGCATTCCATGTGTAAACATAACAAACAAGCATTCATAAGCCACGTATAACATGCATTAATGGTTTAGCGCTAAAATAGCTTGAGTAGTGTGATAGTTGTAGTTTGAATAGTCGTAACGTATGTAACACCCAAAAGTGCTAAAGCAAAAAGGGTTCGAGTATACTCACAACGATTGTGGACTGAAGGGAGCGCTTTACAGCGAGTACGGTTAGCCTGAATAGATTTGATAACGTAACGATAAGTGATACGCAAAACAGTACAAAGTGCGAGTGGGTAGGATAACTGATCGTGCGGATCAGCTATCCGTGAGAGGGAGTCATCCGTGCGCATGACCTATCCGTGCGGATGGTGATGCGTGCGGATGGTGATCCATCCAGATAAGCTGTCCGTGCGTGCGACTGTCCGTGCGGGTGGTAACCCGTGCGGATTAGTTGTGCGTGCGGACGACTTATCCGTACGGTCAAGTTATTTGTGTGGGTAAACGTTCAAGTGGATTGTTTCTTCCTAAGTGTGAGATGTGTTTGTGTATGATGGCTTGTGCTTTGGAGTTTTCGTTGTAGCATTTAGAAAACACATAAGTGTTTCTACCTTTCAAGCCGGTCGCGCGGACGACAGTCCGTGCGTATGGTAGTCCGTGCGGACAGCCTGTGCGCGCGGGCAGAGACAATCCGTCCGGATAGCCTGTCCGTGCGTACGACTTGGCCGTGCGGACAGCTTGGCCGTGCGGACAGCTAGTCCGTGCGGACAGCTTGTCCGTGCGGACAGCTAGTCCGTGCGGACAGCTGGTCTGGTTGTTTCGTTCGTCTACACTTGGTTTCTGTTGTCGTTTATCGAGACGTTCCGATTACGTGGCAACCACTTGGAATTGTATTCTCACCCGCGTGACTAGACCGATCAGGAACCACCCTAACTCGGCCTGTCGGCGACTCAGAACGGTCATTCCGGTTATCCCCGAAATCAGTTGTCTGTGGTCAGGATTCCAGATCTAGAACTAGTGAATCACTATTAACGAGTAGAACGCTAAAACCGATCTGATTCGTACCGGTTTTAAGGGTAAAAGAAGGAGAGAACTTAGGTTTATTTCTTTCAACTCTTTTATCCTTAGAAAAGTTTAGATCTAGGTGAAGTTATTGTGAAATCTTGTAGAAATCATTTAGATCTGAGCTATTCTTGGTGGAATGAGGTCAAACTTGAAGTTCATGAGAACTTCATGATGACGTCACCCGAGAATACCTCAAATCCGGATGATTTCATGGTTAAAAGTGGAGATTTGAAAGATGGAAATGTGTAGAATTGTGTAGTGATTAAGAATGTACAAGAATTAGTGCAAGATCTTACCTGGATTGAGAGAAATCTGCGAAAAAGTGAAGAATGCGTGCGGTTCGGACGTCACTTGCCAAAAGTGGAAAAAGTGGAGAGTGACCCGTGTATTTATAGGATGCCAAAAAGGGAAAGGGGTGAGCCGTGCGCATGGCACGCACCCGGGTAGGCTATCCGCGCGGACTGGTCATCCGTGCGGATTGGCAATCCGTGCGGATTGGCAATCCGTGCGGATTGGCAATCCGTGCGGATTGGCAATCCGTGCGGATTGGCCATCCGTGCGGATGCCGCCTGCTTTGGGGTGTTCGGTGCGATGTTGCTTTGGTTTCGATTTGCGAGCGATTCGATAGGGTTTCCTAGTCAAATTACTTTCAGTCCCAACTACTTCTTATATGGTTCGACTCGGGATTCGGGTTCGGGTTCGTTTACATTCGAGTTAGACTTCGAGTTCGATTGAGTTCGCTTGATTATCACAACATAACATAAAATAAACATGCGCAGGTAACACGTAAAGCACACACACACGTATAAATACAAGTAAAATACACAGTTCGAGTTACGGTTCGATGTCGATTGGATTAGCATTGCTTGATTGACTTTATCGCATTGTTACTTCCTATCATTCACAGTCGTAGGTCGATTGAAATACGGTAAACACGATTCGATTATTGTAATGAACGACACTTACTCCACATAATATAAATAAAATAAAAACATTTCTACAAGTCAAGTCACGCGAAATCGGTTGTTGACTTTGACCTTGACTTTGACTTTCACTCGTGAAAACACGGGGTGTTACAGCCTCCCTTTGTTTAGGGAATTTCGTCCCGAAATTAAGCTGGAAGCCGTAACTAGCCGTGGATTACATGTGAGAGTCCTTCGTTCGGACCATTGAAAATCGTCAAATTTAACAAGATTTTACGGTTAAAATCGCTGATTTTTGGATATGGTGTGCGAAAATATCTAATCTAAAAGCCTATGAAGTTTCAGATTTCAATTCGAAGCCTTTTGGGAGAAATCTTAATTATTGTAGGTCCGGATTTATCTCCGATTCGATTGCGTAACAACACGTTCGACGTGCGGAATCCGTGAACGTGTGTGACGAAACGTAATCGTAATGGAGTCAAAACCGATTCTACAAGTGGTATCTGAGCAGGATATCGATTGCTCAGATTTGAGCAATTTCTTCATCTTTCTTATCTGTCACATTTTTCTCTGAAAATCGCTAAATTAAATGTATACAATAACCGTGATTCTATTGATTATGATGACGTGTACAAAGCCGAGAATCATGTTTTGCCTTTTTCTCTCTACTTTCTCTCTCTAACCCTAAGGGTTCTATTTATAGGCCAAGGATATAAGGAGACTCTCCTTATTTACAAGTATGCCACCTTGCCTTTCTTAACTGGACATTACTCATTCGTTAAACAACTGCGGATACTTTGCCTTCATGTCGTTTTCGAGTTCCCAAGTGAACTCCGCGCCTCGTTTACCTTCCCATCGGACTTTCACAATGGGAATGCGTGAGCGCCTGAGTTCTTTGGTCTGGCGATCCATGATTTCGACAGGCTTTTCCACGAAGTGTAATGTTTCGTTCACTTGTAGATCATCTAGAGGAACATGTAAGTCTTGGTCGGCGATGCACTTTCGGAGGTTTGACACGTGGAAAGTCGGATGGACATTGCTAAGTTCCTCCGGTAATTCGAGTCTGTAGGCGACTTTTCCGATCCTTCCCATAATCTTAAAAGGTCCAACATATCGAGGCGCGAGTTTCCCCTTCTTGCCGAATCGGACTACACCCTTCCAAGGTGATACCTTTAGGAGTACGTAGTCACCAACGCCATATTCACGGGGTTTGCGCTTTTTATCGGCGTAAACTTTCTGTCGATCCCGAGCTTTCGCTAGGTTGTCTCGAATTTGGAAAATTTTGTCCGTCGTTTCTTGTAGCAGCTCCGGACCGGTTAATTGCGAGTGACCGATCTCGTGCCACACAATAGGCGATCGACATCTTCTTCCGTACAAAGCCTCGAAAGGTGCCATCTGGATGCTAGCCTGGTAGCTGTTGTTATACGAGAATTCGACTAACGGAAGGTGTCTATCCCAATTACCACCGAAGTCTAGGACACACGAACGGAGCATGTCTTCAAGTGTACGAATCGTTCTTTCAGTCTGACCGTCGGTTTGTGGGTGGAACGCAGTACTTAGATTAAGCGTTGTACCGAGTGCCGTTTGAAACGTTTCCCACAATCGTGAGGTGAACCGAGCATCACGATCAGAGATGATGTCACGAGGCATCCCATGTCGACAAATGATCTCGTCGGTGTAGATTCGGGCTAATCGTTCTACCTTGTAGTCCTCTCGTATTGGCAGAAAGTGAGCTGATTTAGTCAAACGGTCAATAACAACCCAAATGCTGTCGTGACCTGACGACGTGGTTGGAAGCTTGGTTACGAAATCCATAGCTATGCTCTCCCACTTCCACATGGGAATTGGTGGTTGTTCGAGCAAGCCAGAGGGTCTTTGATGTTCAGCCTTGATTCTAGCACAGGTTAGGCATTTTCCGACGTAAAGAGCGATATCCCGTTTCATACCCGGCCACCAGTACCTATAGCGAAGATCATGGTACATTTTGTCAGCGCCGGGATGGATGGAGTATCGAGATTTGTGGGCTTCATCCATGATAATCTGTCGCAGGTTGGTTCGCTTGGGAATCCAAATTTTGTCTAAGAAGTGGAATATCCCGTTTGATTTGCTCACAAGCTGGGCTCCATCGTGGTAGATTCTTTCCTTATTCAAGGTGCGTTCGTTGAAACATGCATGCTGGGTGTCGCGAATAAGAGCTTCGAGGTTGTGCTGGGCTTGAACATTACGGGTGCTAAGCAGATAGCTCCATCTGCTAAGTGCGTCGGCAACAACATTTGCCTTGCCTGGGTGATAACGAATCTCACAGTCGTAATCGTTGAGAAGTTCTACCCATCGGCGTTGACGCATATTTAGTTCTTTCTGATTAAAGATGTGCTGTAGGCTCTTATGATCGGTGAAGATCGTACACCTTGTACCATACAGGTAGTGTCGCCAAATCTTTAATGCAAAAACAACCGCGCCTAGCTCGAGATCGTGGGTTGTATAGTTCTTCTCGTGGATTTTGAGCTGACGAGATGCGTAAGCTATGACCTTGTCTCGTTGCATTAAGACACAACCGAGACCAAGGTTGGAAGCATCACAGTAGACAATGAAATTATCGTTTCCGTCGGGTAGTGTGAGAACATGAGCATTGCAAAGCATGTGTTTGAGGGTTCGAAAGGCAGACTCTTGTTTGGTTCCCCAGACAAGAGGCTGGTCCTTATGAGTGAGAGAGGTAAGTGGTACAGCAATCTTCGAGAATCCTTCGATAAATCGTCGATAATAGCCCGCTAGCCCGAGAAAGGAGTGGACTTCAGTCGGGTTCTTGGGCGTAACCCAGCTCTTAACAGCTTCAATCTTCGCAGGATCGACATGAATACCCTGACTATTTACGATGTGACCCAGAAACTGAACCTCCCCCAACCAAAACTCGCACTTGGAGAATTTGGCGTAGAGTTGGTTCCCCTGGAGTAACTCGCGAACCAGACGTAGATGTTGCGCGTGTTCGGCTCTCGTTTTGGAATAGATCAAGACATCGTCGATGAACACGATGACGAAACGGTCGAGATAGGGTTTACACACTCGATTCATCAGATCCATGAAAACTGCTGGTGCATTGGTTAGACCAAAAGGCATGACAACGAATTCGTAATGGCCGTAACGAGTGCGGAACGCGGTTTTGGGTATATCCTCCTCCTGTATACGCAGCTGATGGTATCCTGAACGTAGATCGATATTCGAGAAACACGTAGCGCCTTGTAGCTGATCAAACAAATCGTCGATTCGAGGCAGAGGATAGCGATTCTTGATAGTCAACTTATTCAATTCCCGGTAGTCGATGCACATCCGGAACGAACCGTCCTTCTTTTTGACGAAAAGGACTGGTGCGCCCCAAGGAGAGGTGCTCAGGCGAATAAAGCCTTTTTCAAGCAATTCCTGGAGTTGGGTTGAGAGTTCGCGCATTTCGGACGGTGCGAGTCGATAAGGAGCTCTGGCAATAGGATTAGCTCCAGGAATGAGATCAATGCGAAAATCAATATCGCGCTTCGGAGGTAGTCCGGGAAGGTCCTCTGGAAAAACTTGAGGAAATTCTCGAACCACAGGTACGTCTTTCACTTCCTTCTTCTCTTTCTTTTCCTTCTCCGCTACTACGACATGAGCCAAGAAAGCCATGTATTCCTTGCGGAGATACTTGCTAGCTTGTAGGCATGACATAAGCTTGAGACCCTTCGAAGTAGTATCACCATAAACACACAACGAATCACCGTTTGCGAGCGAAAAACGAATCATTTTGTCGAAGCACACAACTTCGGCATGGTTTTCGCGAAGAAAGTCCATGCCTACTATGACATCAAAGCTTCCTAGTTGCATCGGAATGAGATCGATTGAGAAGATGTGATTGTTGAGCTCGAGAGTGCAATCACGAATAACAGAGTTTACGGCGACGGTTCTTCCGGTAGCGACTTCAACATCGAATGCAGAGGAGAGTCGAGAACGCTTACGACTAAGGAGTTTCTCAAATTCGAGTGACACAAAGCAATTATCGGCTCCAGTATCAAACAAACATGAAGCATAAATACCATTCACAAGGAACGTACCATTGACCACGTTGTTGTCGGCCTGGGCTTGACGCACATTGAGATTGAAAGTTCTGGCGCGTGCGGCCTGTTGCTGCTGCTGTTGTTGTTGCTGTGGTTGCTGCTGTTGCTGCTGGGGTTCTTGTTTCACTACCCTGTTCGGGCACATGTTGGCGAAATGATTCGGATCTCCACATGTGAAGCATGCTCTGGCTTTGACTGCGGGTGCCGGAGGAGCTTGTTGACCCTGTGGGGCAGCGAGTAGAGCTTGATTGGCAGGAGCTTGACGAATACGGCAGTTGGCAGTAAAGTGGCCGTAGACGTTGCAATGAGCACAGAAGCGGCATTGAATAGCAGTCGGGTGATGATAGGTGCAAGTAGGGCAGAGTGGGTGTGGTCCAGTATATGCTCGCTTTGCAGGTGGTGCATTGGCCACAGGCGCCACTACTTGACGTGGTTGAGCAGGTACAGCTTGGATCGGTGCAGCAGTAATCGCGCAGTTCTTGTTGGTGGAGCTGTTCTTTCTCTTGTTCTTTCGCTTGTTGCTTGATGAGGTGGCTTCAGCAGTTGGTGCGGTAGCGGTAGCTTGATGCAGATGCTTGGAGGTCTTATCCCACACCCTAGCCTTCACCCTTTTGTCATTGATTTCAGCGGCCAGCAGATAGGTTTCTTCGATCGTGGCAGTCTTAGCCGCTTGCACGAAATCAGCGACGCAGTCGGGCAGGGCTCGGATGTACTTCTTGATGGTCATCTCAGGAGTCTTGACCTGGTCAGGACAGATGATGCTGAGCTGTTTGAAACGAGCAGTGAGGCCAGCATTGTCTCCATCCTTCTGATGTATGTGCCAAAATTCATCTTCAAGCTTTTGACGCTCGTGAGGAGGGCAGAATTCCTCCAGCATGACTTCCTTGAGCTCGTCCCACGACAAACCGTAAGCTGCATCATTCCCTCTCTTGTTCCTCTCGGCCGTCCACCAGTCCAAAGCACGGGACTGAAAGACGCCGGTAGCGTTCAGAGTTCGAAGGTCATCAGGGCAACCACTTTGTCGCAGAGTGACCTCGATAGAGTCAAACCAGTGGAATATAGCAGTAGGACCTCCTTCGCCTGTGAATTCTTTCGGCCCACATGACTTGAATTGTTTGAAACTGAAAGGTCTTGCGACAGCTCTAGGACCTTCAGTCCTCGATTCCTCGGATGATTTGCTGGCATTCTCATAGGCATCGCTCACTGCCTTTGCTACGGCTTTCGCGACGATGGAAGCAAGACGTCTGTCCTTCTTTTCTTGGCGAGAGAGTGGATGACGGGATCCAGACGACATTGTCTGCAATAGACATCGCCATGGAACTCAACACATGTATTCGAATCTCACCTCACACGTCTACTAATACTAAAGCTCAGTAACACGTACCATGTAAACGCATATAGTCACAAAATCACAGAATTGCGCAAAATCACATAAACACATAGAGCACAATATTCCTAAACATGTAAGCATAATGGCAAGAACACATATAACTTAATCACTAAAAGCACATACGAGTATACAAAGCATTCTGACTGCCTCTATTGTTGATTTGTTAGCGATGAGTTGTGTGGGTTTTGTGTTTTAGTAGGAGCAATAGTGTCGGGTCGAAAACAATAATACCTCAAAACGTTAACAAATAAGCAGAAATGCATAAAATTTTCACAAAGATCGATAAATCAAAGGTAGATTGTCTGTGGCTAATAGACTTCGACTAACCAAAGTGGCTCAACTATTCGCAAGGATCCTGCACAATTACCTCCAGGACTATGCCTTTGCCTCGATTCTTGGGCGTTGGCGCAATTCCCATTGGTTATATTGTGTCTTTAGATCGTTGGAGTCCATCGAACTTTGGTGAGAGTTTTTGTATAAAAGCGGGACGAGTCGTAAAGGTTAGGGTTTCACCCCTATCTTGCAACTTCCGTCCTCGTTTTTGATAAAAATTTGAGGAGATTATTCATCAAAATATGGATTTCACTCCTGATTTGGTATGATTCTCCTCGTTTGTAGCTAAAACGCAAGCTGATTAGGCAACTTTAGCCGAGAGTTTGCGGTTTTCACACCTATTCTCGGCCTCATTACCTGTTCACAACTTGAAAACTCGAGTGCAGTGATAGAAAAGAGTGAGTGATAGTGACGAGTTTACGCATACGCGTGAGTTGGTCTGTTGGCTCTTAACTATAGACTAGGTCTCTAAGACTTCGACCCGGACTAGGTCGAGTCTTGCCTAATTCCCTATAGTTATGGCTCTGATACCAATCTGTCACACCCCAACCGATGGCGGAATCATCGGGGCGTGGCACTGAGCGAAACAGATTGTCCAGAAGTTTCCATAACAACTATCATTACTATTTAATTAAAGCATTACGTCCCATACCGTAACATAAATAGTTAAACAAGTTATTACAGACAACATCAAAACAAATATTCTGTTCCGACAACTCAGATTTAACATAACTAATTTATTTGTTGGTTTCTAGACTCCAGTCCCTAGCTTCAAGTTCATCACAGCCCGAGAAGCATATAAACAACCTAGGCACCTGTCACATACGTTAAAATAAAGTCAATACATAAAATGTAAAGGTGAGCATACAAGTTTGATAATAGCATATAGAGTTCGAATTCGTTTACGCATAACCAGCACGTACACATAGTGAAATGAAGCACGTTAGTTATCGACATAGATCCATCGATACCAATGACTGCGGGTTGACTGCCCGAGGCAGTTCGCAATACATGATTACCACCGTAATCCATGCAAGTAAAAGATCCTTAACAACCCCCGTGTGAACGGGTGCTGAGTCCAAACTATAGTACTATCGTTGCTAAGGCAGGTAGACAGCATTCCATGTGTAAACATAACAAACAAGCATTCATAAGCCACGTATAACATGCATTAATGATTTAGCGCTAAAATAGCTTGAGTAGTGTGATAGTTGTAGTTTGAATAGTCGTAACGTATGTAACACCCAAAAGTGCTAAAGCAAAAAGGGTTCGAGTATACTCACAGCGATTGTGGATTGAAGGGAGCGCTTTACAGTGAGTACGGTTAGCCTGAATAGATTTGATAACGTAACGATAAGTGATACGCAAAACAGTACAAAGTGCGAGTGGGTAGGATAACTGATCGTGCGGATCAGCTATCCATGAGAGGGAGTCATCCGTGCGCATGACCTATCCGTGCGGATGGTGATGCGTGCGGATGGTGATCCATCCGGATAAGCTGTCCGTGCGTGCGACTGTCCGTGTGGGTGGTAACCCGTGCGGATTAGTTGTGCGTGCGGACGACTTATCCGTACGGTCAAGTTGTTTGTGTGGGTAAACGTTCAAGTGGATTGTTTCTTCCTAAGTGTGAGATGTGTTTGTGTATGATGGCTTGTGCTTTGGAGTTTTCGTTGTAGCATTTAGAAAACACATAAGTGTTTCTACCTTTCAAGCCGGTCGCGCAGACGACAGTCCGTGCGTATGGTAGTCTGTGCGGACAGCCTGTGCGCGCGGGCAAAGACAATCCATCCGGATAGCCTGTCCGTGCGTACGACTTGGCCGTGCGGATGAACATTGTTTGAATTTTATTTTAAGGCCTTAGTATCTCATGATCCGAAGAGTAATCCATTCAGAGGTCGTCCGTCCGGATTGCTTATTCGTCGATACTCAAACCTTGTTTGGAAAGTGGGTCCCAAGGGTAGCTCGTCCGGGTGACAACCCGTCCGTATGGCCTGTGCATGCGGACAACTAGTCCGTGCGGACAGCTAGTCCGTGCGGACAGCTGGTCTGGTTGTTCCGTTCGTCTACACTTGGTTTCTGTTGTCGTTTATCGAGACGTTCCGATTACGTGGCAACCACTTGGAATTGTATTCTCACCCGCGTGACTAGACCGGTCAGGAACCACCCTAACTCGGCCTGTCGGCGACTCAGAACGGTCATTCCGGTTATCCCCGAAATCAGTTGTATGTGGGTAGGATTCCAGATCTAGAACTAGTGAATCACTATTAACGAGTAGAACACTAAAACCGATCTGATTCGTACCGGTTTTAAGGGTAAAAGAAGGAGAGAACTTAGGTTTATTTCTTTCAACTCTTTTATCCTTAAAAAAGTTTAGATCTAGGTGAAGTTATTATGAAATCTTGTAGAAATCGTTTAGATCTGAGCTATTCTTGGTGGAATGAGGTCAAACTTGAAGTTCATGAGAACTTCATGATGACGTCACCCGAGAATACCTCAAATCCGGATGATTTCATGGTTAAAAGTGGAGATTTGAAAGATGGAAATGTGTAGAATTGTGTAGTGATTAAGAATGTACAAGAATTAGTGCAAGATCTTACCTGGATTGAGAGAAATCTGAGAAAAAGTGAAGAATGCGTGCGGTTCGGACGTTACTTGCCAAAAGTGGAAAAAGTGGAGAGTGACCCGTGTATTTATAGGATGCCAAAAAGGGAAAGGGGTGAGCCGTGCGCATGGCACGCACCCGGGTAGGCTATCCGCGCGGACTGGTCATCCGTGTGGATTGGCAATCCGTGCGGATGCCGCCTGCTTTGGGGTGTTCGGTGCGATGTTGCTTTGGTTTCGATTTGCGAGCGATTCGATAGGGTTTCCTAGTCAAATTACTTTCAGTCCCAACTACTTCTTATATGGTTCTACTCGGGATTCGGGTTCGGGTTCGGGTTCGTTTACATTCGAGTTAGACTTCGAGTTCGATTGAGTTCGCTTGATTATCACAACATAACATAACATAAAATAAACATGCGCAGGTAACACGTAAAGCGCACACACACGTATAAATACAAGTAAAATACACAGTTTGAGTTACGGTTCGATGTCGATTGGATTAGCATTGCTTGATTGACTTTATCGCATTGTTACTTCCTATCATTCACAGTCGTAGGTCGATTGAAATACGGTAAACACGATTCGATTATTGTAATGAACGACACTTACTCCACATAATATAAATAAAATAAAAACATTTCTACGAGTCAAGTCGCGCGAAATCGGTCGTTGACTTTGACCTTGACTTTGACTTTCACTCGTGAAAACACGGGGTGTTACATTCACTAACAAGCATTTCTAAAAAAATTAATTATCAGTAGGGATGCAAACGAGCCGACCGAGCCTGAGCCTTACCTTAATCGAGCTAGCTTCATTACAACTTTCTGAAGCTCGAGTTCGGCTCGATTTGAGCCTTGGATTTTGGGCTCGTGGTCTGCTTGTTAGTTAAAATTAAAACTTGAGCTCGGCTCGTTAGTAAAAATTAAAACTCGAGCTTGGCTCGAAAGCTCGATCTAAGTATCTATGGCAAGAGTTAAAACAAGCTAAAGCTTGACTCGAGCTCGTTTTTGGCTGTTAATGAGCCAAGCTCGACTCGAACTCAGCTCGATAGTTTGAGAGCTCAATTAAAAAAGAACATAGTTTGAAGTAATACATAGTTTAAACCCTAAAGTATACAAAGATCGATAAGGTACGTCGAGCCTAAACTAGCTACACATACAATGCTCGGGCTCGATATCTAATCGATCCTAATTTCAAGCTCGGGCTTGAGCTCGATAAGGCTCGGCTCGTTGAAGCTTTTTATCGAGTTGATCTCGAGTAGCTCGCGAGCCGTTCAGCTCGTTTGCACCGCTAATTATCATCTTTTTTCTCTCCTTCACTAACAACCATTTCTAAAAATATTAAAAAAAATTATACGGTTTCTCTCCCTGGAATTTTTTTCTTATATAGAGTAACTTTTTCATATATTTTCTTTCTTTCACTCACAACCACTAAAAAATACTAACAGTCATTCCTTATAGGGTAAATTATACTTTTCGTCATTTATGTTTGTATCGAATTGCAATGAATAACCTTTAACTTCAATAATTACAGTCACAATCCTTTATTTGAAAAACTTAGTACATCTTTCGTCCTTTAGCACTAACAAGGTTAAAATTTTCAGTTAACTCTATTCACTTAAGGACAGTTTAGTCTTTTTACCAATTTAATTAAATTAAAATTTAAAACAAAGCTTAATATTTACCCTCACCCCTCCATCTCTCTCTCAACTCACACTCTCCTTCTCACCCTCTTTAAATTCTCTGGAAATAAAACCACCTCCTCTTACCACCACTAACCACCACCAAATCTAGCTGACATATCCAAAATCGACAACCACTACCAAACACCACCAACTTCCCTCGTGGACCATCACCGGCGGTCTCTGATTCTCACGCGCCGTCCACTTCTACACAATCGGCACTGGCTTTTTTCCGGCCAGGTGAGTGTGATTTACTAGATTAGTGACAGATACGACGCCACCGTTTCTGCAACAATTGGCACCACCAACCGGAGGAATATGAGAAGAAGCAAGGATCTAGATCTGAAAATCACTCCGGTTCACATAACAGTCGTCTCACCGGAAAAGGTGTTTCGTTTCGTTGCACGGATCTAGATATGAAAATCATTCCAGTTCACGTAACAGTTGTCACTGCTGCAAGCGTTGCACAGATCTACATCTGAAAATCATTCCGGTTCCGCTGATTAACATTTTATTCATTCGTTTCAGGAAAATCTTAGCAAATCGTCGATTAACATTTTGTGCATTACGTACGTTGAAGAAAAACATTCAGAATGTGAAGTATTTGTTTCCATGGTGGATATTAATTTTAAGCAGAGGGATGTTTACGTATTTGTCTTCCATGGTAGATATTAATTTTAAGAGAGTTGAGGAGGAAAGTGTGAGTTGAGATAGAGATAAGAGGGGTGAGGGTAAATAACTAAATATTAAGCTTTGTTATAAATTTTAATTTAATTAAATTGGTAAAAAGACTAAACTACCCTTGAGTGAATAGATTCAACTAAAAATTTTAATCTTGTTAGTGCTAAAGAACGAAAGATGTACTAAGTTTTCCAAATAAAGGAGTGTGATTGTAATTATTGAAGTTAAAGGCTATCCAATGCAATTCGATACAAACATAAAGGACCCTTCCTTATAATACAACTAAGGCCAGGCGGGGCGGTCCATGATGGACGCCCGACCACGAGTGATGGCATCACGCACACCGCCGCCTCCATGTTGGTCACGCGTGATTGTTGAAACGCGTTATTTCCTTCACACGTTGGACTTTGATGTTGGTCCATGTTGGTCCGCCGCCTCCATGTTGTTTTGCAGAGATTTCATTTGTCGTTTAATTGAACTTTTTAGAACTTTGATGAAAAGTTCAAATTTAGCCCCTCAACTTTTGTTAGCTATTTTTAAATCACTATTTTCTATCACTAGTAACCACCCCCACTACATTTCTATCACTAGTGATAGAATATTGGGTGATGACATGGCATGAGTTAATTGGATATTGGGAGTGATAGAATTCTATCACTAGTGACCACCCCTCCTCCCCTAAGACTGCTGGGTGCGGGGCTTGGGTTGACATGTGGCGGAGATGGGCTTCCTCAGGCCACCAAAAAAAAAGTGGGGTGTGGTAGCGGCGTGGGTTGGGGGCTTGGGTTAACATGTCACTCCTATTTTTTTAAACTAATTAAAATTTCATTTATTAAATTAACAAACTAACTAAAAAACTACATAAAATTAAAAAAAAAACAAGTACATTAAAAAATAATAATAAAAATTTCATTACAAACGACAAAAAAGAGAAGTAGTGGTCTCTTTCTTTCCATTATGAACGACACGCTTCACCTGCTCCCTCCCCGTGTCCACTAGCGCTCCTGTCCAGAGCGAAGAGAAGGCGAAACGCCGCCGAAGCAACATTAGCAGGCTTCTATTGCTACGTAACAATTTAGCAGGATAGCCTTTTGCGCCCACATGTTTGAATTTGAGGGTAAAGAGTTTGCTTCTTATATGGGATCTGACGCATCCAGCAGAGCGAAAGATCCTTCCATTCTTTTCGGCATCATCCTTCCGCATTGGCGGCGAGTGGAGTGCCACAATCCCATTCATCATTTTTGATCTACATAAGACAAAGCCCATAGCACTGGCGACGTCTCCATCATAAATGCAAGGATGATGTATATCTGATATAGGATCATATGGAAGAGGATTTGATTCTCCAAGCGGTTCGGTACGAACGAAGAAATTTCGAACAAAAGGATCGGAACTCGCCGATAGGAAAGGAGAGAAAAACAAAGCAATGCCAAGAGCTCCGTCAATCCGCTGTTCATCGATAGACGAAACTCTTTCTTCATCATCTCGCGCCAGATGCAACAAAGGATGAGTCTTTTTTCCTTCTCGCAAACCACGGAAGCGCTTGTGGTTGTCCGTGGGGTATTTGGGTCGGGTTTAGTGGTTGGCGGTTTTGTGGCGGGCTAGGGTTTGGGTTCTCTTGGAAAGCGAAGTGGTTGTTCGAGTCGAGGTTTCGGTTAAATGGATGCATTGTAGAGGATTATGAGTTGAATTTATAAAAAAATATAGAGATTGAAGAAGGTGGAAAGTAGAGAAGTGGTAAAAGTTTTAAAAAATAGGTGAGTATTTATAAGTTTGAAAAAGAAATCTATATATATATATATATATAGAGAGAGAGAGAGAGAGCGGTTAACATACATTAGGCGTAATCGTACATTAAGTACGGGACAATCCTGACCGCCAGATCAGGGATTAAAAGCGTGATTAATTGGATGCGTGATTATTTAATACATGCGTGATTATTTTCAGTAGCTTATATCCATGCGTGATAATCTGATACATGAGTTCCATGCATGATAAATCAGTCCCATGCGTGATAAATCAGTTCCATATGACGGTTAGAAAATAGTCGCGTACGTGAAGTATGATAAGGGCTTTTGTACATTATACTTTATATATATATATATATATATAGGATTAGGTTCAAGAGTGAACACTAGTGTAGCTTGCGAACTGAGTGAACTAATCATGGCCATACATGTGTGTAGATAAATGGCCAAGATTTGATGTTGAAATACACTATAGTGTATTTTACGATTTGATGATGAGATCCTGACCATACACGTGTGTAGATCAATGGCCAGGATTTGTTCACTCAGTTCGCAAATACAGTAGTGTTCGCTCTAGAACCCCACCATATATATATATATATATATATATATATATATATATATATATAAATAGGGGACCGCTAAAATGAAAACCACCCCCAGTTGTAAGAACCATGAGAACTACACCGTACGGGGCGAGTTGGACCAAATTTTATTTTTTATATATTTTTGGAGTTCTCAATTTTTATATTTGGTTGGTTTTGCAGATACTTTTATATTTGGTTGGTTTTGTAACTACTGGTGTTCCTCTGCCTTCAGCAGGTAAACTTTTAATTAAAAACGGGTATATTACAAGATTACTGTTTGTTTGATAGTTATTTTGATATTGACGCATTATTTCATATATACTGCAGAACTTGCACCATTTAGTATTGATTCATTTTTGGTAAGGTATTGAGTTAATAAATAATTAATCAATTGGGTTCAAGCATCCCCTGAAGATTTGAAGCTCGTGCGATCGAACCCATCCAACTCCTTGGAACAATTAAAGTGTTGCTCATTAGAATCACTTAACTTACCCTGTAAAATAGTTGTCTAATTGCAAGTTAAACATTTTAGTTTGATGCTGACATGGAGTCATGGACGTGAACCTGGCTCTTGTTGGTAAGAGTAATTGGTTATCACTGGTGTGTGTGTGTGCATATCTGGTGGATCGGCGTTTGTTCTTGTGGCGGTTATGGTTCAATCGACTCTCTCGAAACTCTCTCAGGTAACACACAAACATCCATTGAGTTCTGATTATTGTTGTGGTTCTTGGCTGCATTTAGGCATCATTGTATGGTTCCATAGGGCATCATCATTGTTGATCTTCAAGTCAGTTGGTTCGGTGGTAGCAACGTCTGTTTATCGTAGTTGAACCACGCATATAGCAGGTTAGTCCATTTAGCTTATTTATGGTGTTATTTAGGGTTTGATGGGGTGTGTTTGGCTAAGCGATGAAGGTTATGCTGAAACTGTGATGTCACGCATGAGCGTAACAAACATATCAATTATAATTCCTGATCAATTTTGCGGTTTGATTTTAAATAATCCAGGAAATAAGTGTTTGCTTGATGGAATTTTTAATTAGAAAAAAAGCATATAAAAATAGTCCATGTGGAACATTATGATCTGTGTCAACAAGTTTTTTGGTTTTACCCGCACTATCTATCGTATGTTCATGTTTCGCAGGAAGCTCAAGGGCCTTGTGTAGGGTGGAGCAAACCTTAACCTTTGACCAAAGTTAGCCGCTATCCCGACCGCCACTAAACCGAACTAGAAGTTATGGTATTTTTAATTGTATTTTCACTTTGTCTTTAATTTATGTAATATGTCACTTTGTTTATGATTTATGAAGTGACTTCAAGAATATTAAATTTTGGGTGTTTGTTAAATCAAAGAGGACTTGCATCTACAATGTTGGTTGTGACGGGGCGTGCTACACCAACCAGTCCGAGCTCATGTTATTTTTAGTAAATTGTAAATGTAAACATTATTTCTCTAATTTTCTGATTAAACTGGGCCGTGTATGCATTTATGAATGACATTATTTACTTAAGTTGTTAGTGTTAGCATATATGAAGACATTTTTTAATTTCTTATTGTATTAACAATTAATCAATACGTGTAGAAGTTTACTGAAATAATATGTTACATTTTAATTAAAAACCATCAATATTAATTAACTATTAAAAATAAACAACCCGGGAAGCAGTCCCGGGTGATAACCTAGTATATATATATATATATATATATATAGGGGACCGCTAAAATGAAAACCACATCCAGTTGTAAGAACCATGAGAACTACACCGTACGGGGCGAGTTGGACCAATTTTTTTTTTCATACACGTAGATGGCGGAGGCGCGGCGGCGTCAACTGACAACATCATGGTGACGGGTTCTTGGATGACGATAGTAAGGTGATTGATCTTTTCGGGTTCAATTCTGGCTGTTGGGTCTCGGAGCAGGAAAGAGGCAGCAATAGACAACACACACATACTTCTTCAGTCACGAGTATGTTCACCTCTGATTATATTTGCATTCTTTGTAATGTTGATTTTTGGCATGAAAAGTATACATAAGAGGAGACAAACTGTTAGTGTAGACTACATATGCTTGTTGACATGTTGAGCTATTAATTTGGGGTTTTCTGTACATAAACTTTGAAACACCCCAAAAACGGGTTTGTCAACCAAACCACGTTAATGTTAATGATGGGTAAAATACCGTTAGTGGTGAAAATTTACCCGGTAAATATTAGGATTTAAGTAAACAAATCTAATATTAATTAAAAATATGACAGATACTTTGAGAAAACAAAGTATATAAAAGGCCCGAGTTAACGGGACTTAAAATAAAACGAGCTATAACTTCCCGAACCTATTAAGTTAACTAGGAATAATTAACCTAGTTAGTAGTATGTGGTTAAATGATAAATGGTGAGTAGTAGCTTCAATTTATCAAGATAAAAACATGAGGGACTAATGTTGTCAAGTGGGGAATTTATATTGATTAAAAATAAAAAAAAATAAAACACAACACAACACACACTGGATATGTGTGTGCGTGCATGAAATCGCCCAGGAGAAGAAGAAAAGGGTTAAAAACCCTAACTTCAGCAAAATCAACAAATTGAAGCTTGATTCAAGCCCCAAATCGATGCATGAATACATAGAAACGATCACCTAGTCGTGAGGATCGTAAGGTATGTCGAATTTTTGATATTTATGAAGTTGAGAATTCTTGATGTACATAAGAAATTCGAAATTGATGTTGCATGATTGTGGTATGGATGATATTGAAGTGAAATAGTGTTTAGGAGTAAACCCTAGACAAGAATATATTGAAATCATGCCTAGCTCAAGTAAATTCAGATTTTGTTGATGCTAAATTCATGTATGAGATGTTTTTAGGGTTTTGATTGCTAAAAATTAGTGTTATGATGTCAAGAACATGCTTAAATTGAAAGCTGAATTCAAACAGCTCCTGATCAGAATTTACAGCCGACTTGTATTGGCTGTAACCTGAACAAAACGTGACAAAAATATGTGTTTCTTGAGTCTAAAATGTAATTCCAGGAAATATCTTTAAAACCCCATTGGAATCGCATTTTTTTGACGAAAATTGAGCGTTTTATGAATTTTTCCGTATCAAAGGTTCAAGCTACGTTTTCTCGCAGAATTTGCAGCCCATTACGAATGTCATAACTCAATTTAGGAATTTAGTTATGATCTCAAATTTTTACTGTAGATAGTTTTAAGCGATTAAAAGAATCGCCAATTGGAATTTCATCAATCGGATAAACGAGGAATTTTTAATGAATTTTTCCGTAAGCTGCAGTCAGAAGTGACGAATCTGATTGCAGCTTAGTAAATGAATTTTTACGAATTTTTGGTAAAGAGTTAGATATTGAAATTTTAACACAAGGCCTAACCTCCGAGAGGTACGCCACATAAAAAAATCATAATTTTTGAAGACTTGTAAACAGGTTAAACAAGTCACAAAAACAGCCCATTTTTCAGTGATATGAAATGCCTGAATGAAATCGCGATCTACTTGGTTGTGTGTAAAATTTGATTTCATTAAGTGTTCGGATGAAATATGCCTAAGTGAGTTCAATGAGCCAAATGTGCATTTGAATATGTTGATAATTCAATTGACTTTTAAAAAGTCAAACCGACCAATGATTAGATCGAATGATAAATTCGACATAAAACCCGTTGGATGGAATAGTCGTAAACGATTATGACTAATCTAACCGTCTTACGAATTGTGATGATGATAGTTTAACTCTAGACAAGCTAGATGAAGATTTGGGAAAGAAGCGGGTCAAACGAATCGAGTACGCGGAAAAAGGACATAACCGGATGCAAGGTAAGTGAAACTTACACCTTTTAGTAAAATAAATGTTCATCCTATAAGTTTCAAATACAATAAGGATAATATTCAAGATATGGTTCCCGACGCGAAATAATACGGGTCGGAACTAATATAAATGATAAAAACCATGTTTAATGGTAAAAGAGATAGAACGGTAAATTAGCCATGAAAAGCTAATTATAAAAATTGGTTTTTTGAACGGTTACTATACGTAAGCCTAATGAATAAAACGAGTAAAACGGGTCAAATGGTAATGTGGATACCATTTGACAAATATCGACTAATAAGCACTTGTCGAGTTTTATGCTTACAGGATAAAGCGGCTTATGAATTAGCGTTGCTATGAATTAGCAAATTTTCGAGACAAGGTATTAAAACGGGTCAATGTATTGATCCGAGCCAGGTACGTATAATTATGTTGTAGTTAAAAGTGCTAATTTGGTCAATAATTGGTGAGAGTCTTTCGTCGCAAAATAAGAGACTAGAATTGACTAAAAAGCCCTTAACGGGCGAACCGGGTAAATGACCGTTAGAGTTTGTTTAGAAACTTGTTTATTGAATTTGAAACCCTTAGATACATATAAAAAGTATAGGCAAAAACGTTTGTGGGTCAAAATAGACTAAGAAGTAAATTGTGGTTAAATGCTTAGATAGATACAAATGAATCGGTGAATGTAAACGCCTATGTAAACTCTAGGATGGGAGCGAAAACGTTAAGGTTTGACAAGCCCGGGATGGGTAAAATAATAGGAATTAACTATTTTCTTTTTAGAGCATGTAGTGAAATAATAATGCCAAACGGGTCAAATAATCACCTAAAGGGTTTATGAGCCAACATTGGATAAATCAGATTTTTATGCAAACCAAGGTGATAAACGGGTCCGTAATTTAATTACGGACACGTAGGGAAAAAATCGTGTAAAACGGATAACTAGAACGAAAGTTATGGCACTTTAAACTTTGATTTTCGATTAATAACTATAGCTGGCAGATATGCAGGTTCCAGGAATGGACCTGCTGGAAAATGGTCTCCCTCGCGCCACGCGAGGGAGTGTGGTAAATCCGGCGCGCCACGCGAAAGATGAGAAGAAGCCTCTCGCGTGGCGCGAGAGGCATGAATCCGAAAAGAAAAATATAATATAAAAAAATATATACATATATATATATATATATATATATATATATATATATATATATATATATATATATATATATATATATATTTTGTTTTAGTTGGTTGATGCTATGAACATGGTTAAACTCATTTTACGCTATCAAAACTAACTTTCATGTTTGTTTTGATCATAGGTATATTACTGGATGCCGGATGATGATCAAGCTAATCGAAGAACCGAACACACGGGATTAAAGCTTCCGCACGACCTTATGTCGTAACTTTTAAACGACGAACCAAACTACATTGTTGTAAAACTTTTAAACTGTAAAAGTTTTTAATAAACCCGTATTTTTATATGTGATGTATATGTAAATGCACAACTAATTGTCGTTATTGGTACTAGAACTCTCTTAAAATAGTAAGGGTGTTACAAGTTGGTAATCAGAGCTCATGGTTAAAGAATAAACTGTGTTCGGTTCGAGGCTTGATCGCAAATCCGGTAAGTACATGTATATTAATGGTTTAGCATGTTAAAGTGTTGTAAACAACACATAGGGTTATCGCGTAATATACGCTACCCCAATTAAAATGATTGATACAGTTAACGATATTACGTGCATTGACATGTAGAGTAAAAAGCCTTGTATTACAATACGGGCGTTTATTAATGTAGAAATTACTAACTTTTGTAAATGTTTAGTTGAAGGACGCTCGCATCTGAAGATGACGAGAGTTGAACGAGTTGTGGATATGACGGTGGAACGGTCTGAGGTATGACAAGCTGAGTATACTCACCAAGGACCTAAATCGCGTAACGATCGCGAACAAGGTGAATGGCAAGGAAAGCCCGTCGGGCAAGCGTTATCAGGTGCATGTTTTAAATTTAATCGCACAAATAGCAATATGCAACAAACATGTAGAGAATGATTGTTGCATATGTAAATTAGAAACTTGGAAAACCTGAATAGAATAGCTACCCAGGATATTATTTCCAAGAAAACTAAATAAAGGCGTTACTTATGATGTGTTCAAAATGTAACATATAAATTTCATCAAATGAGGCATAAAACTAACCCTTTTTTAGTACTAATGTTGGAACAAGTGTGCTTTTGTCTTCCTTTTGTATTTTCAGGATTAAATGAGCTCAAATTAACAAAAGAAGCAAAAAGACATCAAAATCTAACATAAATACAAGAAAAGGAACAAAACGTGACATGCCCGACCCCACGACAGCATCTTCCCAAGCAAAACAAGAGATCAGAAGCCTGAACACGCCCCGTGCTCAGCCAACACGGGGGCGTGCCCAAGTGTCAGCAGAAAAGACAAAGTGGTAGAAGCTTCTATTGCCCACCATGGGGCCGTGCTCAGCGGACACGGGGCCATGGTCAACTATAAGATTCGCACAATCCAGCAAATCTGCATAGTACAAAGATTCTTCTGCACCACGGGGTCGTGCTCAGCGGACACGGGGGCGTGGTCAACTAATAAGACAAAGCTGCATTAAATGAAGAAAGAGAAGGATGTGGACACGGGGCCGTGCCCGAGCTTCTGTTCAGCCTATAAATAGAAGAGCTTGGCTCAAGCTCAAACCATCCCTTGGCACACCACCTCTCTCACACTTCACCCACCACCCACCACCACCATAACACCATCATCCACCACCATCATCCATTGTCCATCGTAGAGTGTGTGAGTCGTCTCGGGATCCAAGATTGATCGTAATAGTTCTTGACAATTGACGTGATGTCGCGGTCACAATCAAATTTAATCCCAATAACAACTAAATAGATAGCGGTAAGTGGGTATTGAACACAGGGAGTTTGTGGAATATGTGTTATTTGGAAGTGTATCTAAGTTAACTAAGATTAAACTAATTGCAATAAAAGTAAATTCAAAGAGTTGGATTGTTTGTTTTAAAACTAAGAATACTAATTAAATTGCGAATTGAGAATTGGTTTTGTAAACAATTTAGGGACAAATGACCATCCTAAGTTTTCGGTTTGCTTCAACAATTGTGCTATCATCCACTAGAAAGAACTACATAGACATAGTTCATGTGCAATTACTTATTGTGATAAAAGGGAACGAAGTACTCAGATTCCTAGAACGTGAGGTTGTTACCCGATGACCAATCAACCCTTACCCAATCCTAATTCTACCCATGATATCTCGATTGCCAACGACACCAAGAACGTATGGTTTCAAACTAGAATATCATAAGAATCAACAATTTACAAATAAGTAATCACACACCATGATAAACAAAACATAGATAAAGTTTACCATTCTAGAAATATGGAATCCAAAACACAATTGTCTCATACAAACCTCCAACCTAGGATGACCATAAGAAAACTAGCCACTCATGGCTTGGACAAACATTGTAGCAAAATAGTTTTGATGTTCAAGTGATTCACACACATAAAACGCAAGATTAACAAGTGTTCTTTCCACCAAAAAGTCTCCAAGAACTCCCCAAACTCGTTCACAAGTGAAGTATAACCGAATGCAAATGATAAGTCCCCATAAAACCACTTCAAAACTGCATTTAATGTGGAGGTTACATGACAATATCAGTCGGAGCCGTAACCTACGGCTCCCAGCCGTAGGTTACGGCAGTCAACAAGCCCAAGAATTCAACACAGAGCCGTAAGCTACGGCTGGGTGCCGTAACTTACGGCTATCGTCATTCCTTTACGCCTTGATCTTTCTGTTTTACGGCTGCCTTTTTGGATAAGTATGAGGGCCGTAACCTACGGCAGGGAGCCGTAGGTTACGGTGCTGAGCATGATAATTCTTCTTGTTTCTTTATCAAAACTTGATTTCTTCAACACTTTGATTCCTCAACTTCTAGCATCCATTCATGCCTCCTAAAACCCTTATTTTGAGCACGATAACAGCTGCATAATCAAACGTAGAGTGGTTACCAAGTTCGAGCAATTAACCGAGCAAAGTATGGAATTTTATTCTATTTAAAGCACTTAAGGGTTGTCCTACGGACCACCCGTCAACAATCAAGGCCATGTTTGCCTAAGTCTCTTACATCACTTGGTGAAGACAAAGTGTCTAGTGTAATACTTTTTATTTCTAATCTTTTGCACTTTTTATTTGGTTTCGTATTAATGACTTTAATAACTAGTTGCTTATGTTGAAGGTGATCTTCCTTTATCGTTTGTCTGTGGTGCCTTGAAATTATTTTACTGTCTATATAAAATAAAAGATTTTCACCATTCATATCTCCACGGTCTATATGGAGGTATGTTGGCTACCTGGTCGGGGGTTAAGGGAACGGTTTGGTAAAGGTCTTGTCATTGTTCAGCGTTTAGAGGTCCTGCAATGGACCTGGGTCAAATTTAGTAGGACATCCTTCAATACTTCACGGTATTGGATGGCGGGGGTCCAAACTCTTTGATCCCCTCATAAGTTAACTACTATTAATACTATAACCCGGCTATTTAGGACTGTTTCCCTGCTGACTCAGACTACTTAGTCGAGGGTAACGTCACCTCCAAAAGAGGGGCCTACCATAATATTGCATTAATAACTTAATTCATTATCTTCCAATAATCCACCCTTTTAGGATTGTATCCTTGCTGACTCAAACTACTGGGGTGAGGGTAACGTCACCTTCAAAAGAGGGGCCTACTACAATAACTAAGATAATCTCTTAATTATGTGCAAAAGTGCGGAAATAATCAAAGGTTACACTAGATACGAGTCGGAACCAAGTGATTCATCTTGTCTATCTGTTTTTATTTTTATTTTATTTTCAGCATTTTAGTTAGTTTTTATTTTTCTTAGTTTAAAACATTTTTCTAAACTTTTTATTTTGATTAGACGTTGAGGATAAACCGGTATTAAAAGCTCTTGTGTCCTTGGACGACCTCGGTATCTTACCAACGCTATACTACGCTCACGATGGGTGCACTTGCCCATATGTGTGTTTAGTGTTAGTAAAATATCGTGTTTTATAAATTTAAAACTTGGCTAAAAATAAGTGTTAAAGGGGCTTAAAATATACACCTAATATATATAACACTTCACACGCATCAAGTTTTTGGCGCCGTTGCCGGGGACACAAGGATTTTAAGAAAGTTAGGAATCAACGGCCTAATCGTTTTTCTTATTTTTCATTATTTTTAGGATTTTTTTTAGTTTTTCTGTTTCTGCAGAGCTCAGCACGGGCCGTGCCTGGTCGGACACGGGCCGTGCCTAGCATCATCACTGGCAGTTTTTATTTTCTGAGTTACAGAGAGCTGAACACGGGGCTGTGTCGGTGCAACACGGGGCCGTGTCCAACTCCCAGTAACAGGGATCCAGAAAACAATCACTGTATCTCTGACCACGGGCCGTGTTCATCGAGCACGGGGCCGTGGTGAACATTCTGACCAACGTTCTCTTCTGTTTTTATTGCAGGACTCGGAACCCAGGCGCCACATTTGAACCTCCTACGTAGTGCATGAGCTCCAGTTCTAGTAGAGACATAAAAGAACCTCTAGAAGAACCCGAACGCTTTCTCAGAAAAAGACTTAAAGCTAAAAATCAAGAGAAAGTTTCGGGGACCCACTTCCAATGGCGGACCAACGTACCCTCATGGATTACCTACGGCCCACCATAGGCAATCTCGGCGCCGCTATCAATGCACCGAATGTCGAAGCCAACAACTTCGAACTTCGGCCGCATTTGATACAAATGCTCCAAAACTCCGCAACCTTCCATGGACTTGCGGACGAGGATCCCCATCTACATATTACTAATTTCTTAGAAATATGTGATACCTTTCGGATCAATGGAGCATCAAATGACGCCATCCGCCTTCGAATGTTCCCATTTTCACTAAAAGACCGAGCTAAGGCTTGGCTCAACACCCTCCCAGTTGGCTCGGTAAACACCTGGGATGAACTAGCCCAAAAGTTTCTATATAAGTATTTCCCTCCTGCTAAAACGGCTAAATTAATGACTGAAATTAATACATACTCACAAGAGGATGGGGAATCCTTATATGAAACTCGGGAAAGGTTCAAGGAGCTACTAAGAAAGTGTCCTCATCACGGTCTAGCAGTATGGCAACAAGTATCCACTTTCTACAATGGGTTGTTGCCACACACAAGACAGACACTCGATTCTAGCTCCGGGGGACTTTTAGGTAATCGTCGCCCAAATGAAATATATAATCAAATTGAGGAAATTGCTCAAACCAATTTTCAATGGCACACTCCCCGAGGTAATAAATCTATTGCCCCGGGCGCCCATAAGGTTGACGAAAGCACCTCTTTACAAGCCCAAATCGAGGCCCTCTCTTCGAAAATCAAAAAGCTAGAAATGACAAAAACGGCCTCGGTTATGGCTTGTGAAGGGTGTGGTGGGCCACATGAAAATTGGAGTTGTATGAAAGAATTAGATGAACAAACAGAAACGGTAAACTACATTGATAATAGACCTAGGCCGTCGGGTCCTCCAACGGGTACCTACAACCAAGGATGGCGTAACCACCCAAATCTTGGTTGGAGAGATCCCGGCAACAGTAGTAACCAACAGAACCAACAAACTAATTTTCAACAACCACAAAATTTCTCTCGACAACAAGGTGGAAGAGAAAGGCTTGAAGATACCGTGTCTCGCCTCATCTCCGACACCGAAAAGAAAAACTCGGATCGATTTCAACAATTGGAATCGAATTTTAGAAATCAACAAGCTAGTATTCAAAACGTTGAAAAACAATTAAATCAACTAGCTCAAAATTTCCCCGAGAGACCACAAGGCGCGTTACCAAGTAATACCGAAACCAACCCAAAGGCACAAGTACACCTCATCACATTAAGAAACCGAACCGTGGGTCCCGAGGATACCCCATTACCGCCAGTTGAAGGATGTCAACGTCAAAGCACGACTTCACCTACACCTCAACTAGAAAAGGCTTCTTCTCCAAATCAAGAGCCCACCAAGACGCCTCCAATTCCGTACCCCGGTAGGTTAAATCGTCAAAAGACCGATGAGCAATTCGCAAAGTTCGAAAGTTTACTAAAACAATTGCATGTCAATATTCCTTTTATTGAGGTTCTAACCCAAATGCCTAAATATGCAAAATTCATGAGGGATTTCCTCACTCACAAAAGGAAAATTGAATCATTGCAATTAGTTAACTTTGGCGAAGAATGCTCCACTTTAGTACTCAACAAACTTCCACAAAAGAAAATCGATCCCGGGAGCTTCACAATTCCTTGCTCGATTGGGAGTCCCCCGTTCGTAATGCATTAGCCGATCTTGGGGCTAGCATTAACCTCATGCCCACATCAATGTTCAAACGACTCGGCCTAGGAACAACAAGCCCTACAAAGATGGGCATACAACTTGCCGACAGGTCCGTCAAATTTCCGCAAGGTGTCGCTGAAAATCTACTGGTCAAGGTTGACAACTTCATTTTTCCAACCGACTTTGTCATCCTAGACATGGAAGAAGACACCGATGTCCCTCTCATCCTCGGGAGGCCATTTCTAGCAACCGCCCAAGCAGTGGTGGATATGAATGACGGGACGTTAACATTGAAGTTTGGGGACGAGGAAGTGAAGTTTGAATGTGGAAAGAAGATAGAGGAAGAAGACCCGGTCAACTACATGAAGGTCATAGACTCAAGCTTGGATGACGCTCTCCAACGGTGTAGCATGGGATGCAATACATCCCACTTGGGTAACATATGACCAGGCTTTGGGTCTAGCCAAGGACCCTTATAAATGTGGCGCACCATGGAGGCATTCCACGGAACTATCCTTAGTTTACTTTAGATTAATTTTTTTTTTGTTTTCTAGTTAGTTTTAATTTTCAGGAATAAAACACACTTTAGATGGCAAAGGATGCAAGGGAAACTTGAACCAGCACTCCATACAGGAAAACAGAACCGTCCGACAAATTTCTTCGTTTACAGTAAGCTCGGCACGGGCCGTGTCCACCCAACACGGCCCCGTGCTGCACAATCTGCAGAAAAATACCCAGTTCAGGTAACTGGACACGGGCCGTGTTCACCCAACACGCCCCCGTGTCCAGACTTCTGTTTCTCTTGTTTTAATTTTGTTACTGTCACTTGAACACGGGGCCATGCCCGGATCACACGGGGCCGTGTTCAGCGCCCAGTAACAGAATTTTTTTTGCTTTTTAGACCCTTTTTACACATTCAATCAACCTAAAAACTTATTTTTTGGGACACATTGAGGACAATGTGTAATTTAAGTGTGGGGGGGGGGGGGGATGCTAAAACCTTGAATCTTGTAAGTCCTAAATACAAGCCTTACACAAAACTCTATTGGAACCGCTAATCACCCCAAATTTTTTCAAAAAATTTTCATTTTTTTTACTTGTCTAGGTTTAACTCGAGAAATTCAAGTTCTTAAAAAGGTTATATTTTTACGAATTTACAACCGATAGCGTCGTGATAAAAAGAACCAACATAAGAAAATTATGAAAAGGCATGACAAGCTTAGCTAAAATTTAATTATATATACTTGATCACATAAAAACTCATTCCCACAAAAGTGAGTTTTGAGCCTTTATTGAGCAAACACTTACATATCATTTGACTAAATGCTCATTTTCGTTTCTTGTGTGAATAGCCGCTTGATTCTTACGACTCTAGAACTTGCCATGACGATACATTCCCGGTCCTTACCAACTTAAACCCGAGTAAGTAAATGATAGAGGCATTAGGACTAACCCTTTTTTTATTTCTACACCATTATTTTTCTTTTTTTTACCACCTACCCAAAATCCCCCTAGTTAGCCCCTTTGAGCCTAAACCTTTTCATTTCATAACCCAAACCAAACACCCTTTTTACCCACCAAAACCTTTTTTATTTTTACCCCTTTGTTTTAGTAACAAGTTCGGTTCTTCATATGACTTTTCTTTAAAAAAAAAAAAAAACAATTGTGTTGATGATGAAGCAAAAGAAAATAAACAAACAAGTTCATCAAAAATAACTTTGTTTGAATAAATAGCTTCATCAAAATAAAAGTTACAAAAATAGAAAGTCATACGAAAACCGACACTTGTTACGCTTTTCGCCCTTTTTCTACTAACCACTAACCACCAACCCAACCACCTACCTTTAACCCAAGCCTAACCCTTAACCCACAAAGTCCTCTTGATATTTACAAAGGTATATAAGTTAAAAAGGAGGAGGATTGATTGCTTGGCAAGCCTATGGTAGGAGTAAGTTCCATGTCGCTCTCGAGTGATCCACAAAAATACATTTTCGGCCGAGTGTTGAGTGATCCCCGTGAGGTATGTGAACTTGTGTATAAATAGAATTTTACAAAGGCATGTTATGCCCTAATAAGTAATTTATCTTATGAAAAGTTTTAAATAAATCATGACGAATATGATTGTAAATAAATAAAAATAAAATTAAATAAAGAATCTTGGAAATCCCGACACTCTACGACAAGCCCAAAACCTTCTTTTCTACCCATTCCATTTGGGAGTGTAAATAGCCACATATTAAAGAGTTTTGCTTGAGGACAAGCAAAGATTCAAGTGTGGGGGTATTTGATGTGTTCAAAATGTAACATATAAATTTCATCAAATGAGGCATAAAACTAACCCCTTTTTAGTACTAATGTTGGAAAAAGTGTGCTTTTGTCTTCCTTTTGTATTTTCAGGATTAAATGAGCTCAAATTAACAAAAGAAGCAAAAAGACATCAAAATCTAACATAAATACAAGAAAAGGAACAAAACGTGACATGCCCGACCCCACGACAGCATCTTCCCAAGCAAAACAAGAGATCAGAAGCAGGAACACGCCCCGTGCTCAGCCAGCACGGGGGCGTGCCCAAGTGTCAGCAGAAAAGACAAAGTGGTAGAAGCTTCTATTGCCCACCACGGGGCCGTGCTCAGCGGACACGGGGTCGTGGTCAACTATAAGATTCGCACAATCCAGCAAATCTGCATAGTACAAAGATTCTTCTGCACCACGGGGTCGTGCTCAGCGGACACGGGGGCGTGGTCAACTAATAAGACAAAGCTGCATTAAATGAAGAAAGACAAGGATGTGGACACGGGGCCGTGCCCACTGGACACGGGGCCGTGCCCGAGCTTCTGTTCTGCCTATAAATAGAAGTGCTTGGCTCAAGCTCAAACCATCCCTTGGCACACCACCTCTCTCACACTTCACCCACCACCCACCACCACCACCATAACACCATAATCCACCACCATCATCCATTGTCCATCGTAGAGTGTGTGAGTCGTCTCGGGATCCAAGATTGATCGTAAGAGTTCTTGACAATCAAGGCCATGTTTGCCTAAGTCTCTTACATCACTTGGTGAAGACAAAGTGTCTAGTGTAATACTTTTTATTTCTAATCTTTTGCACTTTTTATTTGGTTTCGTATTAATGACTTTAATAACTAGTTGCTTATGTTGAAGGTGATCTTTCTTTATCGTTTGCCCGTGGTGCCTTGAAATTATTTTACTGTCTATATAAAATAAAAGATTTTCACCATTCATATCTCCACGGTCTATATGGAGGTATGTTGGCTACTTGGTCGGGGGTTAAGGGAACGGTTTGGTAAAGGTCTTGCCATTGTTCAGCGTTTAGAGGTCCTGCAATGGACCTGGGTCAAATTTATTAGGACCTCCATCAATACTTCACGGTATTGGATGGCGGGGGTCCAAACTCTTTGATCCCCTCATAAGTTAACTACTATTAATACTATAACCCGGCTATTTAGGACTGTTTCCCTGCTGACTCAGACTACTTAGTCGAGGGTAACGTCACCTCCAAAAGAGGGGACTACCATAATATTGCATTAATAACTTAATTCATTATCTTCCAATAATCCACCCTTTTAGGATTGTATCCTTGCTGACTCAAACTACTGGGGTGAGGGTAACGTCACCTTCAAAAGAGGGGCCTACTACAATAACTAAGATAATCTCTTAATTATGTGCAAAAGTGCGGAAATAATCAAAGGTTACACTAGATACGAGTCGGAACCAAGTGATTCATCTTGTCTATCTGTTTTTATTTTAATTTTATTTTCAGCATTTTAGTTAGTTTTTATTTTTCTTAGTTTAAATCATTTTTCTAAACTTTTTATTTTGATTAGACGTTGAGGATAAACCGGTATTAAAAGCTCTTGTGTCCTTGGACGACCTCGGTATCTTACCAACGCTATACTACGCTCACGATGGGTGCACTTGCCCATATGTGTGTTTAGTGTTAGTAAAATATCGTGTTTTATAAATTTAAAACTTGGCTAAAAATAAGTGTTAAAGGGGCTTAAAATATACACCTAATATATATAACACTTCGCACGCATCAACTTACATAGGGCGTGATGTGAAAACTATAAAAAGGTCATGCGTGTCATGTGTTAATCGCTTACTCTGGCCAAGTAAGTAGTGGCATATGATACCATGAACTTCTTATAGTGGACACATTTACATCCGATGTAGTAAGGACGGGGTTA
Organism: Helianthus tuberosus; assembly: GCA_030545235.1. Taxonomy (NCBI): domain Eukaryota; kingdom Viridiplantae; phylum Streptophyta; class Magnoliopsida; order Asterales; family Asteraceae; genus Helianthus; species Helianthus tuberosus. Next base: position 27,814,165 of record CM060386.1, on the reverse strand, counting down.
ATGGGACAAATTAAAAAGGTACCCAAATGAGTCAAATAAGTAAAATGTTGATAGTAAACGTAAACGTAAGTCGGAGGACGGAAGCGTATTACGTTAGAATAACGAGCCCGAGAGAAGGGACAAAGATTAAAGTAAATGAAAAAAAGAACCAACTAATGTGAATGCTAAGACATAGGGGATAAAGTTTGACTGTCATAAGTGATGAAATTCACACAGACAAATCAAAGGGGGTAGACTAAAGAATAAAGGACTCGACTGAATAAAAACGATGAATTTCGCTAAGACGACCAAATAAATTAAAGTGACGTCTAAAACCATATAAGAATGGTTACTTGATGATAACTTTGGTAAAGATACCCAATAGATGGGTAGGATTTTGAAAGTATGCGTAAACCAAGAGACGGGAACGCGAAATAGAAAATCAAAGGACTCGGATTAAGAGTCATGACTAAAAGACGATTAGAAATTGCAAACATAAATTTGATAACTACGTTCAACTATTTTAAAGTTGAACGGGTCGAATGAAGGATGAAGTTTGACGTTCATGAGTAATGAAATCTCACACGAATAAGTCAAACGAGATAAATAAAGTGTAAAAGCTTGGTAGTGCAAGTAAGCGCAAACCTAATAATGGAAGCGTGAAATATTAATGAACCTACGTGACGGGTTGTAAAGGAATGTAGATAGGAAAAACGTAAACTAGCGAAACAAGAAAGTTAAAAACACTAAGATAAAGAAACCGGGTAACGGGTCGTAAAGAAATATAGGTAAGAACCGGGTAACGGTAAGCGTAGGACAAACCGACGTGTAAATGACGATAAAAGTCATAAGGTCGGAAAGATAATTCGAAAGAAAACAAATGTGGCCTTAGACTACGGTCAAGGTTAAATGAAATCCAAAAAAATAAATAAATAAAAATTTAAAAGTAAATAATTCCAAACATAAAAAGAGGTGCCTTGATGCTATATGTATACATACAGTTGAATAAAGACCCGAATAAAAGATGATCTACGGGATCATCATGACCTACGGGATTATAATTAATGTTAAATCTACGGGACCAAAAGACCCTCGGGTCACGAATAGAAAGAAATGAACTGATGGGGTTTTACCTTAAAAAGGTGAAAATCTAAAGAAAAAGCCTACGAGGCTAAGTAAAGGAACCTACGGGTTGCTTAGGTAAAGCGTGGAAAACTGGTCACAGTTCTCCATATAAAATAATAACGGTCAGGAATAAAACTTAGACGGAAATTCCTAGACTTGAGAGAAAAAGAAGTAAGACAGAGAAAACGTAAACTAAAAATTTAGTTTTTAGTCAAAAGCAGCGTTCTAACAAACATAAGTAATATGAGGGGATTTAGAAAATCTTAAACACAGATAAGGCCGGAGATGGCAAAATAGTATACCCGGATGATGGGGTATGAAGTGACGGCGACTAATTAGTTTAGCCGGTAAAACTAATCAAAGTTAAGAAAATGTCCTGACAAATACAAAGCGCTTGTTAATATAAGACAAGCGCGGGATAAACATGTTAATAAACTGATGAGACTAACTGATCAAGTGACGACTCGGTTAAAAAGGTGCAAAGGATAAGGAATAAGAGGTGAAAGCCTCGGTCAGTGAGGACTTACACATAAAAGACACCGAAGGAATGAATATCATAAAAACGAAACTAAGTTCGTTTAGTCAAAAATTAAAAGAACTACGTAAATAAGGTTTCGGGGACGAAACCTCTTTAAGTGGGGTAGACTTGTAACGCCCCAAAAACGGGTTTGGCAACCAAACCACGTTAATGTTAATAATGGGTAAAATACAGTTAGTGGTGAAAATTTACCCGGTAAATATTAGGATTTAAGTAAACAAATCTAATATTAATTAAAAAGATGACAGATACTTTGAGAAAACAAAGTATATAAAAGGCCCGAGTTAACGGGACTTAAAATATAACGAGTTATAACTTTCCGAACCTATTAAGTTAACTAGGAATAATTAACCTAGTTAGTAGTATGTGGTTAAATGATAAATGGTGAGTAGTAGTTTCAATTTATCAAGATAAAAACATGAGGGACTAATGTTGTCAAGTGGGGAACTTATATTGATTAAAAATAAAAAAATAAAACACAACACACTGGATATGTGTGTGCGTGCGTGAAATCGCCCAGGAGAAGAAGAAAGGGTTAAAAACCCCAACTTCAGCAAAATCAACAAATTGAAGCTTGATTCAAGCCCCAAATCGATGCATGAATACATAGAAACGATCACCTAGTCATGAGGATCGTAAGGTATGTCGAATTTTTGATATTTATGAAGTTGAGAATTCTTGATGTACATAAGAAATTCGAAATTGATGTTGCATGATTGTGGTATGGATGATATTGAAGTGAAATAGTGTTTAGGAGTAAACCCTAGACAAGAATATATTGAAATCATGCCTAGCTCAAGTAAATTCAGATTTTATTGATGCTAAATTCATGTATGAGATGTTTTTAGGGTTTTGATTGCTAAAAATTAGTGTTATGATGTCAAGAACATGCTTAAATTGAAAGCTGAATTCAAACAGCTCCTGATCAGAATTTACAGCCGACTTGTATTGGCTGTAACCTGAACAAAACGTGACAAAAACATGTGTTTCTTGAGTCTAAAATATAATTCCAGGAAATATCTTTAAAACCCCACTAGAATCGCATTTTTTCGACGAAAATTGAGCGTTTTATGAATTTTTCCGTATCAAAGGTTCAAGCTGCGTTTTCTGGCAGAATTTGCAGCCCATTACGAATGTCATAACTCAATTTAGGAATTTAGTTATGATCTCAAATTTTTACTACAGATAGTTTTAAGCGATTAAAATAATCTCCAATTGGAATTTCGCCAATCGGATAAACGAGGAATTTTTAATGAATTTTTCTGAAAGCTGCAGTCAGAAGTGACGAATCTGATTGCAGCTTAGTAAATAAATTTTTACGAATTTTTGATAAAGAGTTAGATCTTGAAATCTTAACACAAGGCCTAACCCTCCGAGAGGTACGCCACATAAAAAAATCATAATTTTTGAAGACTTGTAAACAGGATAAACAAGTCACCAAAAACAGCCCATTTTTCAGTGATATGAAATGCCTGAATGAAATCGCGGTCTACTTGGTTGTGTGTAAAATTTGATTTCATTAAGAGTTCAGATGAAATATGCCTAAGTGATTTCAATGAACCAAATGTGCATTTGAATATGTTGATAAGTCAATTGACTTTTAAAAAGTCAAACCGACCAATGATTAGATCGAATGATAATTTTGATATGGTCGAATGATAAATTCGACATAAAACCCGTAGGATGGAATAGTCGTAAACGATTATGACTAATCTAACCGTCTTACGAATTGTGATGATGATAGTTTGACTCTAGACAAACTAGATGAAGACTTGGGAAAGAAGCGGGTCAAACGGATCGAGTACGCGGAAAAAGGACATAACCGGATGCAAGGTAAGTGAAACTTACACCTTTTAGTAAAATAAATGTTCATCCTATAAGTTTCAAATACAATAAGGATAATATTCAAGATATGGTTCCCGACGCGAAATAAAACGGGGCGGAACTAATATAAATGATAAAAACCATGTTTAATGGTAAAAGAGATAGAACGTTAAATTAGCCATGAAAAGCTAATTATAAAAATGGGTTTTTGAACGGTTACTATAAGTAAGCTTAATGAATAAAAAGAGTAAAACGGGTCAAATAGTAATGTGGATACCATTTGACAAATATCGACTAATAAGCACTTTTCGAGTTTTATTCTTACAGGATAAAGCGGCTTATGAATTAGCGTTGCTATGAATTAGCAAATTTTCGAGACAAGGTATTAAAGCGGGTCAATGTATTGATCTGAGCCAGGTACGTATAATTATGTTGTAGTTAAAAGTGCTGATTTGGTCAATAATTTGTGAGAGTCTTTCGTCGTAAAATAAGAGACTAGAATTGACCAAAAAGCCCTTAACGGGCGAACCGGGTAAACGACCGTTAGAGTTTGTTTAGAAACTTGTTTATTGATTTTGAAACCATTAGATACATATAAAAAGTATAGGCAAAAATGTTTGCTGGTCAAAATAGACTAAGAAGTAAATTGTGGTTAAATACTTAGATAGATACAAATGAATCGGTGAATGTAAACGCCCACGTAAACTCTAGGATGGGAGCGAAAACGTTAAGATTTGACAAGCCCGGGATGGGTAAAATAATAGGAATTAACTATTTTCTTTTTAGAGCATGTAGTGAAATAATAATGCCAAACGGGTCGAATAATCACCTAAAGGATTTATGAGCCAACATTAGATAAATCAGATTTTTATGCAAACCAAGGTGATAAACGGGTCCGTAATTTAATTACGGACAAGTAGGAAAAAGAATCGTGTAAAACGGATAACTAGAACGAAAGTTATGGCACTTTAAAGTTTGATTTTCGATTAATAACCATAGCTGGCAGATATGCAGGTTCCAGGAATGGACCTGCTGGAAAATGGTCTCCCTCGCGCCACGCGAGGGAGTGTGGTAAATCCGGCGCGTCACGCGACAGATGTCACGGCACGCGAAAGATGAGAAGAAGCCTCTCGCTTGGTGCGAGAGGCATGAATCCAAAAAGAAAAATAAAATATAAATATATATATATATATATATTGTTTTAGTTGGTTGATGCTATGAACATGGTTAAACTCATTTTACGCTATCAAAACTAACTTTCATGTTGGTTTTGATCATAGGTATATTACGGGATGCCGGATGATGATCAAGCTAATCGAAGAACCGAACACACGAGATTAAAGCTTCTGCACGGCCTTATGTCGTAACTTTTAAATGACGAACCCAACTACATTGTTGTAAAACTTTCAAACTGTAAAAGTTTTTAATAAACCCGTATTTTTATATGTGATATGTATATGTAAATGCACAACTAATTGTCGTTATTGGTACTAGAACTCTCTTAAAATAGTAAGGGTGTTACAAACTTGCTGTGATTAAATTAGGAATTTGGAGTTGAGAATCTACAACCACCATCATTTCTCATCATATCTCTCCTGATTTTTGATGTTGAAGATGATGATGTTTTGGTTTGGTTTGGGATACAGTTTGTAAACGAAGAAGTGATTAAGTTGTTGTTGAAAGAAATAAGAATTACTAGTTTTGTTTCAGATCAACGAAGAAGAAAGAAATCGTCTTGCTGTTTGTTGACTAGTAAATAAGACGAAGGTTATTTGTTTTTTTGTCGAAATAGATCTGAGAAATAAGAGATTTTAAGTTGTCGATTAGATCTGATTTATTTGGAGTTTTGAGTGAATCGGATTTAATTGAGCTGTTGAAATAAAGTATTAGGATTATTTGTTGTCCTTTACAACTGTATCTGAAACGAAGAGATCCGAATTGTTTTTCAATTATGGTCTCGGCTCAGGTTGGGTTTGGTTCGGTCAACCACGGGTCTCGGTCCTGGTTCGGGTTTGCTTCGGGTTCATGTTCGGTTCTGCTGTCGAGTCAGCGGGTCAGATTTCGGGTCGGTCAACAACGGTCAACGGACTCGGTTCGGGTCAGATTATGAAGTGGTTCAGTTAGTTGGAAGAAAAGGTTTCGTACAACTTGAAGAGATCGATTTGGTTGTGATTCTTTCTTCCGTTGTTTGAATTGTTGTCAGTGTGGCGTTGGTTTGAATTGCCGTTGATTATGAATCGGTCAAATCGTTGTTTAAGCTGCGTTTTCTGGCAGAATTTGCAGCCCATTACGAATGTCATAACTCAACTTAGGGATTTAGTTATGATCTCAAATTTTTACTGCAGATAGTTTTAAGCGATTAAAAGAATCGCCAATTGAAATTTCGTCAATCGGATAAACGAGGAATTTTTAATGATTTTTTCTGTAAGCTGCAGTCAGAAGTGACGAATCTGATTGCAGCTTAGTAAATGGATTTTTACGAGTTTTTGGTAAAGAGTTAGATCTTGAAATTTTAACACAAGGCATAACCCTCCGAGAGGTACGCCACATAAAAAAATCATAATTTTTGAAGACTTGTAAACAGGTTAAACAAGTCACCAAAAACAGCCCATTTGTCAGTGATATGAAATGCCTGAATTAAATCGCGGTCTACTTGGTTGTGTGTAAAATTTGATTTCATTAAGAGTTCAGATGAAATATGCCTAAGTGAGTTCAATGAACCAAATGTGCATTTGAATATGTTGATAAGTCAATTGATTAATCATATTGAGGATTCACCTATTATGCGACACATTCACACAGATACCTGCTTTGTAATTCTATTTCTTTACTTTCTTTGTGATTATAGTTCACCACTTCGATCACATATACCCTTGTGACTTTAATTCATCCTTTGATTACACACACTTTTTTATGATTCATTGTTCTCAAGTTTGAGGTTTACACTTCAAGTAAAAATGAAGAATTTATTAGAAATGAAGTTTAAACTTAATTATGCTTATGATACTTATTTGTAATAACTTATATATCATGACCGATACTTATGATAAGTGTTTGTGTTGATGATAAGCGGGTAATTTCAAAAACTGCCAATGAAAATGAAAGTGTGGTTTTATCATTCTTGATTTTCTCATGACCGATACTTATGATAAGTGTTTGTGTTAATTATGCTTATGATACTTATTTGTAATAACTTATATATTCTTTCTACGTCATTTTTATCATTCTTGATTTTCTCAGTTAATTCTTTTAATTTGTCGTTTGAAGCTTTCAACAACCTATCACGGTTCAAGATCTGATCTTCAACACTTCTGACTCTACTAGTCAGCTCTTCAACTTTCTTACCACTGAGGTAAGCATGTGTACTACAAACTTTGCACTCTTTCATGCAATTTTTGCAGTTGTTCTCAGATTTAACATTCTTACCTGACACATGTGTATCATTTGAACTGACCTTATCTTTGGACTGAGTTCCAGAACCAGAAACTACCTCTAGTTCTTTTGCAGCTAGAACCTTGTCAGTCATCTTCTTTAAGTTTTCAGCAGTGAGTTCTTGTGACGTATCAATAACTCTGTCATCAATCTTCTTTGGCTCCGGTTCTTTTGCTGTCTCTTTTTCTTTTTCTTTCTCAACGGATTCTCCTCCTCCCCACCATTCTCTCTGTCTGGCTTCCTCTTCATCAGCAATTTGTTTGGTGAGAACTTCAAGATCAACAGTATCTGGATCCACAGCTATGTTACCATTAGGATCAAGATAACATTCTCTATCAGGATCCCATCGCCTTGCCTTCTTTGCTTCCATCCAGGTACGATAAATTTTGGCTTTCATGAATCGAGCTGTATCCTTCCTGTTCACATATTTCACTTCTTCAGTTCTCTTATCCTTAAATGGAACAATCTTTGCTGCTGTGAAGGCATAACCAACTGCGTCTTCCTCAGGCAAAACATCACTCCAATCGTAACCTTCATCGTCTTGAAAAACTGCAAGTGCCCTGGATTTCTCTTTGGGTGCCTTCTCTATCTGTTTCATCCTAGGAGGTTCTGATTTATTCTGATGATAGATCGCCCTTTTGTAATAATCCTCTCGAAAAGGATTTGCAGTATCAGCAGCATAAGCATTTCTGCACTCACGCTTAAAGTGACCTTTCTGTTTACACTTGAAACACGTCACTTTTGACTTGTCAAAGCCTAACTTGGTAGAAGGTCCACCAATAGACTGTCTTCCTGTAATCTCCATGAAACGCTGCGCTCTTCTCACTACACTGGCCATACACCACCTTATATCAATCAATTCCATCTCCTCAGGATTGATCTGATCGTAGTCTTCCTTTGTTAGGTTAGTGTTGCCTATCTTGCCTGCCACGAGACTTTCATACGATTCTAACACAGATGCTAAGAACACCATCTGTTGTTTAGTAGACTCTTCACTGAAATTCTGACAATTCTTCAGATCAACAGCAATGTTGCATTGAAAGAGATTCTTTGATGCAGATTGATTTGAAGTATTTGGCGAAGAACCACCATGGTAGCCACTGCTAGGAGTTTCTTGATTCACTGATTTTGAGCTTTCTGCTGAAAAGGCTGTCTTTGGAGCTGCAGTCTTTGGGATCACACTGCCTCTGTAATACAGCTCCACATTCTGCTGATAAGATGTGTTATTGGCTTTGCTGGATTTCTTGATCTCCAATTCATGGCTTTCCAGTCTTTCTATAAGCAGATCAACCTTCAAATCAGTTGGCTTTATTGTATTCTTCAACATCAATGCAAAATACTGCCAGTCTTGCTCATTCGGTGGAGCATCAAACAATTTGTCTACTAGCTCTTCTTGACTGTAGATGATGTCATGTCTAGCAAGCTCCATCTTCAGATGTCCAAATCTTTCGATCATCTTGGAAACAGACTCGTTCTTTAAACATCCAAATAAATCAAATTCTTTTCGTAACAGTTTCTTTTTGTTCTTCACTATTTCAGCACTACCAATACATTTTATTTTTAATTTTTCCCAAAGGTCTCTCGAATCTTTGTATTCGATCAGTGCGATAATGTCATCTCGAACAGATTGGTGAAGTAAAGCAATACACTTCTGTTCAGCAATGTATTTTTCAATCTGATTTTCTTCTAAGTTCTCATAATCATCTCTTCCCATATCAAAACCATTTTTCAAACTTCTCCAACTGGGATACGCAAACGCTTTAAGCCATTCTTCGAATCTTGTAGCCCACCGGTTGTAATCTTCAATAGCCATCAACTTGGGCGGCTTATTGTAAGTTCCGTATGCACTGTCTACACTCATTGCATCCTGAAGAATTTTCTTCGCACTCGTTGTTGATGTAGTTTCATTCGTGTTATCTAAAGTGCCATCTCCCGAACCACCGGTAAATGCAAACACATCACAGAACGGATTCATAAACAAATCATCCATCTTTCACGTACCTGAAACAATCAACAAACACTTAGAAAAATTTTTGAAATTTTGAAAACAACAATTTCAAGCGAAATCAGTTGAAGCGAAATAGCTTCAAGCGAGATAAGACTTTTCAAGCGAAATCAGGTTTTTGAAGCGAAATCACTTATTTCGCTTGAACTGTCAAGCGGAAATAGATTTCAAGCGCAATCAGACAGAACTTTCAAACGGAATAACCAAAATATCTTATTTTGCTTGAAATCACTAGTGCAAGTTCAAGCAGAATCAAGATGATGTCAGCACATCGAACAGTCTTTCAAGCGAAATTACAAGTTTTTATCAGATTTTGTTCGAATTTAGGTCCAATACTTTCAAGGATTAGTTAACACTATGTTTCGCTTGATATGAGTAAGTTTTAAGCCATTTCAACCATTAAATTTCGTTCAAATCAGAAAAGAAGGAGTAGAAGTGTGAGAATCCGGTAAAATCAAGCTGAATTGGTATGAACTCCGCGTCCTGAGCTCTGATACCACTTGTTGGATCGTCGTGTGACCCTAAATAGTCAGTATGAGTAGTTCATCATCAAGTACAAAGGCGGAATCAATGTAAAAGATGTCAACACAGCTTGTTTCTTTCTAAACTTTATCTATTACTGATTTCCTGAGCTTTTACAAGTTCAAATGACAAACGGACAGCACCTCGGCTCAGAATGTATGACTTGATTCCGCTCTAAATGACAACAGCACACAACTATTTATAGTGTTCTGATTTCGCTTGAACTTGACACATCCCATTTCAAGCGAAATCAACATGTTGATTTCGCTTGAACTGATACGTGTCACTTTCAAGCGAAATAACACATTAACATATAAACAAACTCTAATTTCAATCCTGATGTGTACTCGTTTATCCTATCTAGACATAAGACTCGATTAAGATGAAGTTAACAGACACTAGATGCACCAACAGTTGCCAAGCAAGGGTAGCTTCCAGATTCTCTTTCATTTTGGAACGCGGTTTTGACACGATTTCATCAACAAGTGGGTGAAAACTATCGTAATGTGCATCAAATAACATCAGTGTTTTTGGTGATTCAAACAATGTGGGTGAAATTTGAGAGGCTCTTTAACAATGCGTTGAACGACAAAGAGGTTTAACTGACAAAGAAACGATTGATGCGGCTCGTGTCGAGTTCCAATGCCTTCACAACAATAGTTTTGTCATGTTTTGGCTTGGAGAATTTTGAGAGGTCGTGACCAGTAGAATTAAGTCGTTTTTTAATTAAATAACTTTTTAAGTATTATTTTAAATTAAATTGGTTTGTATTTTCTTTTAATTCTAGTTTAGTGGTATTTTTTATATTTTATCTTAAATATTTTTTTACATAAGTAATTTTATTTTAAAGTTATAATGTTTATAATTAAAATAAATCTAATTATAATAAAATTAATTATTGAGTAGTGATGAAAATGTTTTATTCCACATCGTGCAAGTTAACAATAAATTCATTCGTTTACATGGCGTGATCCTACACCATGTAGCCTTAAAAGGAGCTTTATTGCACATCAAGCAAGTTAACAAAAAAGCCTAACACTTATGTGGCGTTAGTTTGGCGTGTTAAAGCCTCTAGGGGCTTTATCTCAAACCATGTGACCTTAGGTTGAGGTGTATGATAAAGTTTTTAGGGGCTTTAAAGCGTCGTATCAACGTCACGTAGACAAGAGGCCCCCACCCCCTTTAATGCCCCTTTTTGGCTGAGATGGACAGATGTTGGGGGCGCCACTCAATTGATGTGGCTGGGGCGCCACACAGCTGAGGTAGCTGGAGGCGTTACCCTACATTGTCCAGTCTTATAAGGCTATGAGTGGTGTTCCCATTCTTCCCATCATCCCTAATGTCATTCGTCACTTAAACGTCATGTCACATTTCCTTTCCCCCTCCCCTTCAGCTCCTTAAGACTGCGGGGTATGGTGGGGCGGGGGTTGGGCTTGGGTTGGGGCATTTGTTGACACGTGGCTTGGGGTGGCAGACATGGGGCGACCCACATTTAAACAGGGTATAGTGGGGCGGGGGTTGGGGGCGTGGGTTTGGTGGGCTTCGCTGGGCTGACCCGGCTGGGCTCTTTGTATTTGTTTTTAATTAAAGAAAATTACATAAAAATTAAAGAAAATTACATAAAAAAAATTCCTAACGTTTATATTTGTTTTTTTATCTCTTCTCTCATCTCCAAGACTATTTCCAACTCGTCACCCTTTAGGTGATCAATCGGCTGTGATAGAATTTTCAAATCCTCCCGTCTTTGTCTCTGGGCTTCTCTAGCGGCATCTCTAGCTTCTTTGCTCTTCCGAATTTCGGCCCTTTGTTGTTGGAAGGCGAGGCATTGGACGAATGGGTGGTGGGCTATGATTATTTTCTTGGAGTGCATACGGGTCGGTCGGGTCAAAATGACGGTTATGAGGATGCATTTTTTCGTTTTGTAGATGGAGCATTGAAGATGAATGTGGTAAAAAAATGGAAGAAATTGTGAGGTTTATAGTGGAAAAATAATTTTTTTTTTTTAAGATAGCCGTTGGCCAACGGCTAGCCCAACAGCTTCTTTGGTTTGTCCAATTAGAGCCCGCCATGTCAGCTTGGCCAGACCGCCCCACGCCCGGCTTGAAACCCATGCCCCAAGGGCCACGCCGAAACCCATGCCCACCCGGGGTGGTGGCTTAGTCGTTTTCCCCATACCCACGCCCAAACTCCCGCCCCATACCCCGCAGTCTAATGTTCCCCTTCCTTTCTTCTTCTATTTAATATTACTTTTTTTAACATTTCATTTAATTAAATTTTACTAAACTAAATGAGTAAATTACAGTTTTAGTACTTGAGGTTTGACACAAAATACCACTTTAGTCAAAATATTTTTTTTCTACCATTTTAGTTCAATTTTTTTCTACCATTTTAGTTCAAATATTTTTTAATGCTATTTTAGTCTCTGACTTTTGTCACTTTTTACCATTTTAACTCCATTAAAAAAAAGTCAGTTAACTTAGGGGCATTTTGGTCAAACCATATTTTTCATTCTTTTTTTGCAGGTGCGATGGTATGGGGATGGTGGTGTGTCGATTTACAGTGAAGATGATGGCGGTGGTGTTGGTTGATGACGTGGGTGGCGGAAAAGTGGCCGATGGTGGTGGAAATGGTGGGTGGTGATGGTGGTGGGGTGGGTGGGTGGGTGGTGACGGTGCAAGCATGTGGTGGCGATGATAGAAGGTTGTGATGGGGAGGGTGGTGGACGAAAATGACAAAAAATGACAAAAGTCAGGGGCTAAAATGACAGAAAAAAACTATTTAGACTAAAATGACAAAAAAAAAAAAAAACTATTTAAACTAAAGTGTCATTTTAAGTCAAACCTTAGGGACTAAAATGAGAATTTACTCTAAACTAAAAACTAAAACTAAACATTTCATTAATAGTAAATAAATTAAGTACAAATTAAACCAAAAAATACATATTTAAAAAACATGATTAAAAATAGATGCATGATTTAAATATCCCCACTTTCATGGAAAAAAAATAATTATTACTTGGAATTTATTTAGTGAAAACAATGTATCAAGTTAAAAATAATAATGTACATAATTAAAAAAAATAAACATTTTATTGGATCTAGAGAAATATCAACTCACACTTGTATCGTATACAATTTCAATTTGGTTGGATATCAAGATCCGAAATCAAGAAATCAGTATCGATTACATACAAACATTACTATTTCTTTGCTTTGGTCGTGCTCTTAGTGTTCAACGTATTCTTTGATTTTGATTTTATGTTTCTTGTTTCTCATCGTTCATCTTCATACCCATAACTTGATTATTGTTGCTTGTTTCTTATTTGTCAATAATTATTTGTATTTGTTATCATCCATAATTTTCTCTAATTTGAGACGTTGATTTAAGAAAAAATTATCTATCTTATATAATATAATAAAATAAAATAATGAGTGACATGTATCAACATATGAAGCCATTCTAATTTTGGCTTTCCCACCTCTTTCTTATATTTAAGGGTAAATTACAAGTTTTCTCCGTTATCTATATACCTAATTGTTGGTGTTGTTCTTTGTCGTAAAACTGGACGAGTTCTGTACTTAACTTTTTAAAATCATGCATGTTATGTCCTTTAACCCTAACGTGCAGGGTTATGGTCAAATGACATAACTTGCAGGATTTTGAAACATTAAGTAAATAACTCGTCAAGTTTTGCGCCAAAGAACGCATACGATTTGGAATCATCATAACAAAGTAATCACTCCATTAATTAATCATATTGAGGATTCACCTATTATGCGACACATTCACACAGATACCTGCTTTGTAATTCTATTTCTTTACTTTCTTTGTGATTATAGTTCACCACTTCGATCACATATACCCTTGTGACTTTAATTCATCCTTTGATTACACACACTTTTTTATGATTCATTGTTCTCAAGTTTGAGGTTTACACTTCAAGTAAAAATGAAGAATTTATTAGAAATGAAGTTTAAACTTAATTATGCTTATGATACTTATTTGTAATAACTTATATATCATGACCGATACTTATGATAAGTGTTTGTGTTGATGATAAGCGGGTAATTTCAAAAACTGCCAATGAAAATGAAAGTGTGGCTCCCGTGGGGCGTGCATAAAGAGGCATATTTGTTGGACCGCATATGCAATGTCGGGTCTGGTGAATGTGAGATATTACAAAGCTCCTGCGAGGCTCCGGTAGAGAGTGGGATCCGAGAATGGTGGCCCGGAGTCTGCACTGAGTTTGGATGAAGGCTCAACTGGGGTAATTGCAGGTTTGCAATTAGTCATGTTAGCACGTGCCAGGATATCCTCTGCATAAGACTGGTGCGATAAGAATAGGCCCCCATGTTGATGGTTGACTGATATGCCTAAAAAGTGATGAAGGGTGCCCAGATCAGACATTGCAAATTCTTTCGATAAGGCGGAGATGATGCTTTGTAGTAACGTGGGATTAGAGGCCGTGAGGATAATATCATCCACGTAAAGCAACAGGTAAGTAAGTTGGTCGCCCCGTTTGTAGATAAATAATGATGTATCCGAAATTGCGCTCTTAAACCCACATTTGAGGATGTAAGTTGCAAACTGTTGAAACCATACGCGCGATGCTTGTTTTAGGCCATAAAGGGATTTTTCAAGTTTGCAAACATGACCCGGTTTGTTGGGGTCCTTGAAACCCGGTGGTTGATACATGTAAACCGTTTCCTTGAGGTCGCCATGAAGGAAAGCATTCTTTACATCAAGTTGGTGAATCGGCCAAGATTTCAAAACGGCGAGACTCAACGCGGTACGTATTGTAGTGGGTTTAACCACAGGACTAAAGGTTTCATCGCAATCCACACCAACTTGTTGAGATTTGCCATTGACAACAAGTCGTGCCTTGTACCGTTGCAGTTTACCATCAGCATTGAACTTGTGTTGGAATAACCACATACACCGAATGACATGAGCATCCGGCGGACGAGGAACTAAAACCCAAGTGTTATTATTCAATAACGCACTATACTCATCATCCATAGCACGTTTCCAATTTGGATCGGATAGGGCAACAAGGTGTGAGTGTGGTATAGGCGAAATGGTACTAGTGTGAAGACTGAATTGGACTTTGGGTTTGGTGATGCTGGCTCGAAGGCGGGTGGTGATGGGGTGGATAGGTTGAGTTGCGTTGAGTGTGGGTGAGGATGGAGGTGCATTAGGAGATGAGGCACGGGAGGTGGGCTGGTCCGCTGATGGAGGGACGGTTGTTGGGCTAGGCGGACTAGGAGGATCGGTTGTTTGGTGTTGGGCTGGATTGCATGAAGGTGAGAAGGTATGAGGCCCATGCTGAAAGGAGGTGGAAGGTAGGAGCGTGAACCTGCTGGGCTGTGATAGGAACAACGTTTGTGGGTCGAACGGAGTTGGGTTGAGTGGGGATGGGTCGGTTAGAAGTAAATGGTTGGGCTGGGTAATGGATTAGCGGCGAAGGGGCATCGGTGTCCAAAAAAGAATAGTTTCTCGAACCAGCGGTTGGAAGGTGCTGGAAGGGAAAATTTTTTTCGTCAAATTCGACGTGACGAGACAAAATGACTTTACCAGTAGCTAATTCCAAGCATTGATATCCGCCAAAATTGGTGGGGTACCCGAGAAACACGTATAAAGAAGAGCGTTGGCTGAGCTTATTCGGACGGGTGGCGGAGGTATTGGGATAGCATGCACATCCGAATACCCGAAGGTGTTCATATGTTGGATGGCGTTGATAAAGGGCGGACATAGGTGTGTGAAAGTGTAAGAGTTTGGTAGGGAGGATGTTGTGAAGGTATACAGCCACATGAAGGGCTTCGACCCAGTTAGAGGAGGGTAGATGGGCATGTGTGAGAAGAGTGAGCATGATCTCGTTGAGACGTCGAATCATGCGTTCCGATTTCCCGTTTTGTTGTGAGGTTTGAGGGCATGAAAATCGTAAGTGAAGGCCTTGAGAAGAGGCGAAATGTTTAAACTTATTATTATCGAATTCGCCCCCTAAATCACATTGAAAAGATTTAATGTGAACACGGAATTGAGTGAGAATGTATTTATGAAATTTGGCGAATCTTTCAAATGTCTAAGATTTGTATTTTAAGGGGTAAATCCAAGTGTATTGTGTTTTGTCATTGACCAAGACCATATAATATTTAAAACCAGAATGACTCGGTACGGGAAAAGTCCACAGATCACAATGAATTATATCAAAGGGTAATAAAGTTTATGACATAGAAGTAGAAAACGGTAAACGTTTACTTTTAGCAAGTTGACAAGAATGGCAGACAAGATTATTATTACGTTTATTGCATGCGATAAAATTATTCGAAACAAGTGAATTAAAAACAGATAATCCCGGATGTCCAAGACGGCTATGCCATGCGTCTTGATCATGCGAGAAATGAAAGGCGGATGCAGTGTTGGTGGTGAGCGGGTAGAGGTGGCTGTCACTATCATGCCTCGTTAGGATCTCCCCAGTCTTGAAGTCCTTAACAGTAAATCCAAACGGGTCAAATTCAGTAGAGGTCCAATTGTCAACATTAAATTGACGGACAGATATGATATTTTAACAATTTTGGGTGTGTAAAAAACATTTTTAAGGTGCAAAGGTTTTGTGGTAGTGGGTATGGTGGTGTTTCCCGATCCAAGGATTGGAATACGTTGACCATTTCCAACGAGTATAGAGCTAATTGAACTAGATAACAAAGTGGAGTTTAGTTTACCTTCGTCACCAGTGACGTGAGTGGTTGCCCCGGTATCCATGTGCCACTGATCATCGAAGTTATTCACGTGCATGCTAGCAAAAGCCATGTGCTGTACTTGGTCATCCGATTCAGCCAGATTAATGTTGGTGAAGGCAGTGTGTAAGTCTGTTGGATCGAGAGCATTGTACTCAGTTAAATGGGCCTGCGCAGTGGAGTTCTTGGTGGATGGAGGCTGCTGTGGTTGGTGATCTAGGCCGCTTGCACTAGTGGGCTGTTATGTCGGGTTGGTGGCCCATGGAGGTGCGGCCCAACCTGGTTGTGTAGGATATGGACTGGGGGGGGGGGGTGGTGGAGGCATATTCCAGTAATTGGGCCAATTGGGATATGGGCCTGGTGGGTTGGACCAGGCAGAGTGTTGACGCTGAGAACTTGATGACGGTGGATAGTGGAATTGAGAGTTCCATTGACTGGCATTTCTGGAGTTGCCGGAGGACGACTGATTGCGATAACCCGATCCATGGCGACGACTGCCGCCACGTGAACCACCACGAGAGGGGTCTGACCGAGTGTTTGTGTAAGAGTGGCGACCATGTTGCTGGTTGTCGTCGTGAACTGCGGCTGCTACCACTGGTGTAACAAGTTCTCTAGCGACTTGACGATCGTGATCGGACTGCAACATGTTACAGGCGTCTTCCCACGATGGCAGTTGTTGGATGATAAGGGCTCCAGTGACATCGTACTCAACGGGTAATCCGCGGACCATTTGAAGGACTAACCGTTGTTCATCGATCTTGGAATCAAGGTCATTGAGTTGGGTGCCAAGATCTTTGAGGCGTTGACAGTAGTCGGTGATAGAGGCGGTGTCACGGAGCTTATGGTTGACAAACTGTTGTTCAAGGGCGGCAACACGCGGGCCCTTGTTATTCTGGAAGATCCATTTTATGCGGTTCTAGGCTTCTTGAGCCGTGGATGGAGATTCTAGCACACGAACGAGAAGATCATCATCAAGGGTACCATAGATCCATTGCAGAACAATGGAGTCTATTTTCTTCCAGTCAGCGTAAGATGAGTCTTCTTTAGATGGAGGGTCCGTACCATTGATGTGAGAGAGAACTTCGTAGCCTTCGGTGTGTAACTGGAATAGTTTCACCCATGAAGAGTATGAAACTTTCTTGCCATCCAACTCACGAACTTTGTGTTGGATGTTAGTGACAGTGTATGCAGGGTGTAAGGGTTGGGTTTTTGCAGGGTTTTCACTCTTGTCAGATATGTTGAATTGAACAAGGGTAACAGAGAAGTGACAAGGAAAAAAAAAGGAAAATAGTAGTGGCCGGACCGAAGTCGGCGGTGACCGAAGTCAGGAGGACGTATCAGAGAGTTTTGTTAGGCTCTTGATACCATGATAGTTTGCTAAAATGCTTGATGATTTCATTACATATGAACATCCTATATATACAGAGATTATAACAACCTAACCTTAATTTACGGAGCTAACTATGGAAAATAATAAATACAAATATTACACAAAAATCTACAGAATATATGGGTTGACTAACAGAGGCACAAAGAGAAAGAGTACTCCGGTGATCGATTCGGATCTGAAAAACAAATTGCGGCTGCGGCCGCTGTTTCGTCGGACGCCGCCACCAAGAGTGGTGGCCGGCGATCATCTAGATGCGCAGAGAAAGTGGATCTGAGTTTTTGTTTTAAAAGGGAAATCAAAAGATTTAAACAAACCTATAGATAATTAGGGGAATTAATGAAATTGGAGAATATGGAAACAATCTAGTTTCCTGATTTTAAATAACCAATTAATATAATTACACTTTTACCCTTTTGATTTTAATAAAACAATAAAAACTAACCTAATAATTACAATCATGCCACCCATTCAAAATATCAAGATCATAATAATCAATGGTCCATATCAGTTCATGCAGTTCACTCACTCTTGGGATTTTGTTCACGTTTGATCATAATAATCAATGGTCCATATCAGTTCATGCAGTTCACTCACTTTTGGGATTTTATTCACGTTTGAACCTAATCCTATATATATATATATATATATATATATATATATATATATATATAGGATTAGGTTTAAACGTGAACAAAATTCCAAGAGTGAACTGCGTGAACTGATCTGGGCCATTGATTTTTATGATCTTGAGATTAAAGTGAGTGGCATGATGGTAATTATTTGGTTAATTTTTTTCATTTAATTAAATACAAAAAGGGTATACGTGTAATTTAAATCTTAAATTGATTGCATAAATCTCTCACAAATCAAGTAATCAATTATCCTCTTAAATTGATTGCATAAATCTCTCACAAATCAAATCAAGGATTAGGAAAGATGTAACTTAATTCAATTATTAAAATAATTATTTGTTTAAATGCGATGTACACATGTGTATTCTGATTTTGCCCTCTTTTTAATGCGATTTCCACATGTGTATATCGTCTGTTTTTGTGATATCTCAGAATTTTTTTTGTATTGAATGTTGATGTACACCTGTGAATTATTGTACACATATGTACGATGCTGAGTACACATGTGTACTTTTCTATTTATATCCAAGTACACATGTGTATACCGTTGAAATATGAATGTTACGTGGATCTTAAAAATCAAAATTTGAATTCTGGTGATGAAATCTGAATAAAAATTAAAATTGAAATCTGGTGATTTGTTGTTTGTTTTGATAATTATCTTACTAATAAATAAACATATAATGTGGATAATGAATTTAAATTAGGAAAGATGTAACTTAATTCAATTATTAAAATAATGATTTAAATCTAATTTTTTATATAATCACAATCCTACCCTTAACAACTAAAAAGGAAATCAAGGGTCCATATATGTTCACGCAGTTCACTATTGGGAGTTTGTTCACGCTGGAACCCTATATATATATATATATATATATATATATATAGTGGAAGGTTCAAATGAAAAGCACTAGTTATTGTGAAAACTCGAAAACTAATTAAAAAAGCCAAAAAACATACCAATTTTTTTTTCATATCAATTTTCGCCATTTTTTATATATAAAAAAATTCAATTTTTTTTTTGTAGTGCACATGTGTAATACTACACATGTGTATGTGTACTACAATTTTTTTTAAAAGTTTTTTTTATATAAAAAAACCTGTGATTTTTATAAAAAAATTGAAAAAAAAAATTGGTGTGTTTTTTAGGCTTTTTTTAGTTAGTTTTCTAGTTTTCACAATAAAAGTGTTTTTTAGGTTTTCATATATAAATGAGTTAAATGTCATTTTAGTCCCTGTGGTTTGGGCCATTTTGCCAGTTTAGTCCAAATGTTTCATTTTTAACCTGTGGGTCCAAAAAGGTTTCACCGTTGCCATTTAGTCCACTGGGTTAACTCCACCTATTTTTTCTGTTAACGAGAAGACCAATTCGGTCATTTTATATGGCTGAATTGCCCTTTTAGTTAACAGAATTACATACAAAATTACCGAATTGGCCTTCTCGTTAACAGAATAAATGGATGAAGTTAACCCAGTGGACTAAAATGGCAATTGTGAAACCTTTTTGGACCCACAGGTTAAAAATGAAACATTTGGACTAAACTGACAAAATAACCCAAACCACAAGGACTAAAATGACATTTAACTCTTCTGTAAAACTAAAATTTACAAGCTTTTTTTTTTTTTTTTTTTTAAATCACACACACAACGAAAAAACAGAAAAAAAAAAAAAAAAACACAACATTTTTGTCACCTTTGTTTGGGTAAATAAGTTTTAATTGTTATGATGATTAAGTGTCAAAATACACCAAAAAAAACAACCCAAACAAAACATCACATGCCTAGGCACAACTTTTTGGCCTAAGAGCAACATATAGGTCCCCTGTCTAAAGACAAAGACTGACGGGTGTCAGTCGCTGGTCATTTACCTGGTAACTATGTGCTGCTTTCAGGCCAAAGAACAATACATGAAGTGTGAAAATAGACCAAAAGATAGTGTGGGAATAGATCGAGCCTTATTTTATTTGTTTAAGGATGTGACGTCAATCGTTAGGTGTGACAACAACTTTAGTTTTAATATTTTATTTGCAATGACGCATGAAAAACATTAAACCAGTAACGAACCATTTCAACGACTTTTAAAACCAGTTACCCAAATCTTTGCAATGACGCATGAAAAACATTAACCTTGCAAATCTTTCTTATTTCGGATATTATATTATATACATTATAAAAGGGAAGGTGTGTGGAACCATTCACCCATTTTTTTAAAGGAAAGTGTGCAAAACCATTCACTTATTTCTTTTAATTTCAGTTTAATTCTTACATCAATCGTGATAGTTCACACACTCTTAAAGGGCGTTTTATGTCATGTAAACGCCACGTCATCACATGCATTATGAGGGGAAAAAAGTGTAATGGTTTCACGTCCACGTATAAAGAGAGACATAGAAAGAGAGGGTTGGAGTGTGTGTGCAAGGGGCGTTGTCTATGTAACGCCACCCCCATTTCATGCCTCGGGGAGGTGTGGAGGACATTTCACGCCCATTTAAAGCCCTTTCACGCTTCATTACGCAAGGCCTTATAGTATATATACACTTATAATCCATTAATCTTTTACTAATTTAATAGTATTTCTCTAATGACTTTTTTGTTTTCTAAAAAAATGATTAGGCAGTTGTGTTTAGGTTATTTTCAACATTTTGAATTCAAAATTGAGTATATTTTTGGTATCGTAAACTATATCAAGTACATGTACCGTGATGAACCGAATCAGTATTGAACAAACAACATGGGTACCAACACTTGTATTATCAGAATTGGTATGGGTATTCGCTTTTATGATTTTCAGTCGATGTAAAACACGTCTTTATATTTTGAGTTACATGATACACATTTTTTTATGAAACTATAGTAAATAATTTTTTATTTATTGTAAACTTACGAGTAGGGGTGCAAACGAGCCGAGCCGAGTCCGAGCTCGGCAAGGCTCGAGCTCGAGCTCGATTAACTTATGAGAGCTCAGGCTCGAGCTCGGCTCGTTTGTATTTTATCAAGCTCGAGCTCGGCTCGGGTTCGGCTCGTTTATTATCTATTAATTAGTATATTAAATAAAAATAATATAAATAATAGACTTTTTAGGCTTGCGAGCTCGATAAGTAAAGCTCGAGCTCGGGCTCGGGCTCGTTTACTAAATAAGCTTATTAATTAGAAGTATAACAAAAATATCAAATAAATTTCTGACTAGCTTTTGATCTATGTTCTAAAGAATCAAAAAGAGCTTACAAAACATTAATTTCGACACAACACGTTTAACACGACTATTCAACTCGAACACACCATTTTTATTATCATTTAACAAAATGTGTCATGCACTCAAACATTGACACAAACATGTTTAATAAGCGCGCTATAATGCATGACACATTTAACACGATTAAATAGAAGTGTAGTACAATAACAAAAATGACATAACATACTTAACACGACTATATAGACACAGTTTAATACCATGAATGAAACATCACTTTCGCTTATTTAACATGGTTTAAAAAATAATAACACATAAGTAACATGATAATTTTAAATTTAGGAAAATTTGCAATCCATAGAATTCTCTACAAACTGCTTTAGTTAGGAGGTTATGGAAGGGAATTAATTTATACATATGATCTATTTGTATATTTATAAAATCTAAAAATATGCGCTATTGATAAACAAGTCGTAAACGTGTTATATATGCCATAAATAAATTATGTGGGCTGAACTGGTTTAACATGTCGACCCGTTTATGACACATACCCATTTAACTCAAACCCTAACTCGTTTAATTTCATGTTGAATCACGCCGTGTTAATTAACAATTCGTTTCATATATTACCAGCTTTAGAATAAAGACTCAATGTTAGATAATGTGTTATTTAATTTAGATATTCATAAGCAACATCTCTAATACTGGATATCAAAGTCCCACACACTTAAATCTAAGTCAGCTAATTCATTACAAAACAATGCATTCGTATTGTTGTCCCCCAACTCCTTGTTTTCAACTAACTTCTTGAGCCTCTCACAAATATCATCTGCTCCAATCTGTACACAAAGTAATATAACATGATTTAGGATGAACAATACCATAAGGAAATAAATAACAAGAACACAGGATTTACCTTTTTTTGACGGATGTGAAAGGTCGAATGACCACTGCTTGAGAAACTTGCAAGTGTTACTTCTGTGCTATACTGGTCAAGAAACTGAACAACATTACAAAAACTAGAATGTGTTTTCAATCCGGTTACCAAAACAGCATCATGATCATGAGTCATTTCATGGATTTGAATATCGAGCGATATGCACAAATTGTTAATCATTTCCATGTGTTCGTGTGATCTCTTCTTACTCAACAACTTATCCTTCTTCTTTTGGTTCATCTCCAAGCTGGTTTTCAGGGTTTGAATGTAGTCTATGGTTCTATCCACTCGATCCGCCACATGGTCACCTTCCTGAACGCATAAAACAATAACCAAGTTACAACAATTGTTATGTTAGTTGTGTTTTGATCAATCATGTAACTAAAAAACAAGTAAGATAACAATATGTAATGTTTTTTCTCCGTTCTAGCTTCTTACAAGACCGTTTCTATAAACTATAAAATTCTCTTGTTAAAAAAAAGTAGGATGACAATAATAAACC
The DNA here is from genome assembly GCA_030545235.1 of Helianthus tuberosus. Taxonomy (NCBI): domain Eukaryota; kingdom Viridiplantae; phylum Streptophyta; class Magnoliopsida; order Asterales; family Asteraceae; genus Helianthus; species Helianthus tuberosus. The sequence goes on along the minus strand of CM060386.1, from coordinate 27,791,349 downwards.
TTAGATATAATATGTGGAGGGATGAGAGAGAAGAGACGAGAGTAGAGTAACTTCATTTGGTTCCTTCTATTCTTCTCTACAATCTTTCTTTCTGGTTTTTCCATTGTCAAAGCAGACGACATGTTAACAAATGACAAACTTAATTTTAACACAATAACTTGATTAACTATGTGATTGATTATATAGTTTAGAACATATAATATGATATGAGTAATATACATATCTATATATACTCCACATATGATGTTCTTTTAGGGTTTGAAAGGGGAAAGCGAGAGGAAACCAGCTGAGATGTGAAAGGGGAAGTAGGAACCAAGTGACGTCACTTCTCTTTCATCACTCGGGTATTTTCTTCTTATAAAAGTGGAACCTTTTCTTATAAAAGTGGAGCCACAAATTAGAATATTAGGGTGAAGGGAACCGCTACCTAATGGAACAGATAAGCTCTCAATTCATCCAATCACATAGCGTCATGTCAATTGTTTACCTAATGTTAAAAAACGTTGGCGGTGGTTTACCTAATGGGGTTTAGGTAAACTATTTAAAAAAAAAGGAAAAATGTTTGATTGGTTAAGAAGAAATGAACCCCATCACACACCCTCTCTCTCCCTCTTTCCCTCCCTTCACCGAGTTGGTGAACATTCACCGATTTCGCCCCCCATTTCGGTAAAATTTGTTCGGTAAACAGGTTGGCAGTGGAGAGGGGTCGGTACCGAGTGGATTTACCGTCCCCGCTCCATTCACCCTTATATTCCAAGATTATTTCCTTTACATTTCTTGTTACCTCATTAATTTAATACATTGACTTTTGTGTGAGACTGATTTATGTCACGTTTATCGAATATAGAGATATGTGGAATGAAAATTGTACGTTAATTTATTTGAAAAAACCTAGAAAGCACTACGAAACCACATAATTTTATTTCTTTAATTATTAACTTTCTAGTATGATGATTATTTAAGTGAACTACACACAATCTCTTAAATTATGGTAATTATCTTTATTTATTTGAATCATTTGATTCTTTTTCTTAAATCACCGTCTCAAGTTGAATAATATGGACTATAAAACATGATGAACAATTATTGACGTTCAAGTAACAAGCAACAGTAATCAAGTTATGGTGATGACGAACGACGAAGAAACAAGAAATATAAAACTAAAATTAAAGAATAAGTTGAAGAGCACGGTGAAAGCAAAGACATATTAATGTTTGTATGTAATCTATACCGATTTCTTGATTGGGTCTTGATATCTAACACCGAACTGAGAAGTTGGGTATATAAACGTGTTCTTGATCAAAACTGACCTAATTAGGTCAGTTTTGTGAAAAAGTTATTTTTTTTATGAAACTGATGTTTTATGCCAATCTTGGACTTAAAATGCTAAATTTTGTCTTGGTTGGTTTATTTGGTTAATGGGTTTGTGTTATGTACCACTTGGATTTGATAAAAATGAATGGGGATTAAGATGACCACAAAGCAATTTAGAGAGAGGAAATGAGACAAATTCAATTCAAATTTCATTCATAATGGATTGCTAAAAATGAAAATCTCCTTAAACACGGATTACAAACACTAACTAAGAACATGGGATCATTGGTGCATATGCGCCACTACTACCTATTTTCCCTCACAATCCTCAACCTACGGACTAAGTAAAACCATGTGACTAAAACAACAAACATGAAATTAATTAAAAGTAAAGACCTATTCTATTGAAAATAACATAAAGGAAAAACTAAATGCAAATATTGATGCACAGGGGTGTATTTCGTGAGTACACATCAGTTTGTTTTGGTTACATATACATGTGTCTGTTAAAATGTGTTTGAAATTTTAACCGTGCAAATTGAAGGATTCGATATAAATTCTTGCAAATTTTGCTCTAAACGGGCCAAAAGAGTATTAGCAATAGGTCAAGAGGTCTAAACTCAAATTTAAGAGTTCAATTGAAGATTCAAATTTTCAATAGTTTAGAAATACTAATTAGAGTATCATTAAAAATGGTTAAAATAGCAACAGGTAATATTGTTATATTTTGAGATAAATATTGTATTTGTATTAGAGTATTTTGCTCAAAACAAACAATTGATAAGAAATCGTGGTTAGCTTTGAGAAGTCAACATAAAGTCAATAGACCTTGGAAATTGAAGACCCAAAAGGCTAGCTGAGTCTAAAAGTATACATCACTAAGTCTAAAAGTATGCAATTAAGTATGTGTATTTACACAACTATGAGTTTACATATATGTGTTCAAATTATGTGTTGTATGTGAATTGTGATTTATGAGTTCTTGGTTGTTTATTATAAATGAGTTAAGTTGTATAAGTTCTGTATATTTGTATGAGAAAAATAGAATTCTGTTGGGCTCCAGCCATATTTGCTGCGGATAAGCATGGCATCGATGTATCAGTGGACATGGTGATGATGATTATTATGATCACACGAATGAATGAATGATAATGAAGCTGAATAAACAAACTGTGAACGAATGATTGAATGGACAATTTGAGAGAATGCAAACTGTCTTGGTACCGGAATATTTGCCGGACCGGACATATATATATGTGTGGATATGGCGGTTGATGTTTGGCGGGAAAAACTGTCATTGGCAGTTTTTGAAATTACCCGCTTATCATCAACCCAAACACTTATCATAAGTATCGGACATGATATATAAGTTATTACAAATAAGTATCATAAGCATAATTAAGTTTAAACTTCATTTCTAATACTTTCCCCTAAACTTAATTGTGTTTGGCTGCGAACATTAACACACTCCTATTAGCTTCATCAACGGCCTTCCTTGCATCCTTGAAGTCGAATTTCCTTCGTCTCTTGTGCATTTTCCAAGCTCCTTCCCAATCGTTGCCTGCGTATAGAGCATAATGGTCCATGGCAGCATCATCTTTCACAGCTTCAGCACTTGCACTTCGTTCATGGCAGCCTTCCGACAATGGTTCCCCTTCCTTCATCATTTCTTTGTCATACACCTTTTCTTGAACATTCTTAAACCTGTAATAGTAAACCAAAACATCTAGATACATGGCATAGATTATTCTCATGTATTCTCCGTCTTGGTACTCGTAACCCAGATCTTTAGCGATCACCGGCCATAAATTATCATCGGTTACACACCAGTATCCACCATCTCTTTCAACTATCATATACAGGCCCAATAAATCTATTCTCTTGTTGTCAGCCATCTGTGGAGGGATTGGCCTTGTCGTAATTCCCAGTTTCACAGTGATGAACCACTTTAACCTCTCCTCGAATTTCTTTTCTAATTCATGTTTATATTGGAACACGAATTTACCGTCTTCCATCATGTCTAGCAATGCCTTACAATCAGTAAAATCTTTGAATTCCATTGCCCTTATTATCATCACACTCCATTCCGGCTCTTGAGAGGATACATTTAGATCCTCAAAGTACGAATTTAAATAACTTTCCTTGTGTTTTTCATTCACATCATTCAGATTCATAACCTTCTGTTTTTCTTTTAATCCCAACTCCTCTTCTTTTGACAAACCAGTAATTTCATTCACCGTGTTTACCACCGGTGGGGAGAACATCGGGAAAATCTTGCAAGTATCTCTGGTTTTATTAACCGTGAATCCTTGCATGGTTAATTGATTCATACTTAAGACATTCCTGTCCAGTTCCGGTGTATAAAAAACACTTTGAATTCTTAACCGTTCGTTGTTTGATTTGATTTCAACAGCCCCTATACCCCGAATGAAGAGGAAATCGTTTTCCCCAGACTTTGTATCAGCACCAACTAAATGTTTTATTCGTTTGAAAACATTTAAATTACCGGCATAATGATGCGAGAATGAATTATTGACATACCATATGTCTCCCCACTGACCGCCTTCAGTGCCGATCACTATCATTTCATCTCGATAGTCTGCATCCCTTCTTTGATTCTGGATTCCGACATTAACCGCTTGGTTTATAAGTTGTGTTGCCTCGTCATTTTCTTTTGATTTGCACGCATATATTTGATGTCCGGGCTGGTGGCAATAATAGCATAATCTCACCTGTTGATTTCTTCTCTCCCTTTTGTTTCATTCGTCAAATCAGTGTTGACAGGGTAAAGTTGTTGAAGTGGATCTGATTTCTGCACTTGTCCCTAATGTGACTCTGATACCACATTGTTGGGCTCCAGCCATATTTGCAGCGGATAAGCATGGCATCGATGTATCAGTGGACATGGTGATGATGATTATTATGATCACACGAATGAATGAATGATAATGAAGTTGAATAAACAAACTGTGAACGAATGATTGAATGGACAATTTGAGAGAATGCAAACTGTCTTGGTACCGGAATATGTTGTCGGACCGGACATATATATATGTGTGGATATGGCGGTTGATGTTTGGCGGGAAAAACTGTCATTGGCAGTTTTTGAAATTACCCGCTTATCATCAACACAAACACTTATCATAAGTATCGGTCATGATATATAAGTTATTACAAATAAGTATCATAAGCATAATTAAGTTTAAACTTCATTTCTAATAAATTCTTCATTTTTACTTGAAGTGTAAACCTCAAACTTGAGAACAATGAATCATAAAAAAGTGTGTGTAATCAAAGGATGAATTAAAGTCACAAGGGTATATGTGATCGAAGTGGTGAACTATAATCACAAAGAAAGTAAAGAAATAGAATTACAAAGCAGGTATCTGTGTGAATGTGTCGCATAATAGGTGAATCCTCAATATGATTAATTAATGGAGTGATTACTTTGTTATGATGATTCCAAATCGTATGCGTTCTTTGGCGCAAAACTTGACGAGTTATTTACTTAATGTTTCAAAATCCTGCAAGTTATGTCATTTGACCATAACCCTGCACGTTAGGGTTAAAGGACATAACATGCATGATTTTAAAAAGTTAAGTACAGAACTCGTCCAGTTTTACGACAAAGAACAACACCAACAATTAGGTATATAGATAACGGAGAAAACTTGTAATTTACCCTTAAATATAAGAAAGAGGTGGGAAAGCCAAAATTAGAATGGCTTCATATGTTGATACATGTCACTCATTATTTTATTTTATTATATTATATAAGATAGATAATTTTTTCTTAAATCAACGTCTCAAATTAGAGAAAATTATGGATGATAACAAATACAAATAATTATTGACAAATAAGAAACAAGCAACAATAATCAAGTTATGGGTATGAAGATGAACGATGAGAAACAAGAAACATAAAATCAAAATCAAAGAATACGTTGAACACTAAGAGCACGACCAAAGCAAAGAAATAGTAATGTTTGTATGTAATCGATACTGATTTCTTGATTTCGGATCTTGATATCCAACCAAATTGAAATTGTATACGATACAAGTGTGAGTTGATATTTCTCTAGATCCAATAAAATGTTTATTTTTTTTAATTATGTACATTATTATTTTTAACTTGATACATTGTTTTCACTAAATAAATTCCAAGTAATAATTATTTTTTTTCCATGAAAGTGGGGATATTTAAATCATGCATCTATTTTTAATCATGTTTTTTAAATATGTATTTTTTGGTTTAATTTGTACTTAATTTATTTACTATTAATGAAATGTTTAGTTTTAGTTTTTAGTTTAGAGTAAATTCTCATTTTAGTCCCTAAGGTTTGACTTAAAATGACACTTTAGTTTAAATAGTTTTTTTTTTTTTTTGTCATTTTAGTCTAAATAGTTTTTTTCTGTCATTTTAGCCCCTGACTTTTGTCATTTTTTGTCATTTTCGTCCACCACCCTCCCCATCACAACCTTCTATCATCGCCACCACATGCTTGCACCGTCACCACCCACCCACCCACCCCACCACCATCACCACCCACCATTTCCACCACCATCGGCCACTTTTCCGCCACCCACGTCATCAACCAACACCACCGCCATCATCTTCACTGTAAATCGACACACCACCATCCCCATACCATCGCACCTGCAAAAAAAGAATGAAAAATATGGTTTGACCAAAATGCCCCTAAGTTAACTGACTTTTTTTTAATGGAGTTAAAATGGTAAAAAGTGACAAAAGTCAGAGACTAAAATAGCATTAAAAAATATTTGAACTAAAATGGTAGAAAAAAATTGAACTAAAATGGTAGAAAAAAAATATTTGGACTAAAGTGGTATTTTGTGTCAAACCTCAAGTACTAAAACTGTAATTTACTCATTTAGTTTAGTAAAATTTAATTAAATGAAATGTTAAAAAAAGTAATATTAAATAGAAGAAGAAAGGAAGGGGAACATTAGACTGCGGGGTATGGGGCGGGAGTTTGGGCGTGGGTATGGGGAAAACGACTAAGCCACCACCCCGGGTGGGCATGGGTTTCGGCGTGGCCCTTGGGGCATGGGTTTCAAGCCGGGCGTGGGGCGGTCTGGCCAAGCTGACATGGCGGGCTCTAATTGGACAAACCAAAGAAGCTGTTGGGCTAGCCGTTGGCCAACGGCTATCTTAAAAAAAAAATTATTTTTCCACTATAAACCTCACAATTTCTTCCATTTTTTTACCACATTCATCTTCAATGCTCCATCTACAAAACAAAAAAATGCATCCTCATAACCGTCATTTTGACCCGACCGACCCGTATGCACTCCAAGAAAATAATCATAGCCCACCACCCATTCGTCCAATGCCTCGCCTTCCAACAACAAAGGGCCGAAATTCGGAAGAGCAAAGAAGCTAGAGATGCCGCTAGAGAAGCCCAGAGACAAAGACGGGAGGATTTGAAAATTCTATCACAGCCGATTGATCACCTAAAGGGTGACGAGTTGGAAATAGTCTTGGAGATGAGAGAAGAGATAAAAAAACAAATATAAACGTTAGGAATTTTTTTTATGTAATTTTCTTTAATTTTTATGTAATTTTCTTTAATTAAAAACAAATACAAAGAGCCCAGCCGGGTCAGCCCAGCGAAGCCCACCAAACCCACGCCCCCAACCCCCGCCCCACTATACCCTGTTTAAATGTGGGTCGCCCCATGTCTGCCACCCCAAGCCACGTGTCAACAAATGCCCCAACCCAAGCCCAACCCCCGCCCCACCATACCCCGCAGTCTTAAGGAGCTGAAGGGGAGGGGGAAAGGAAATGTGACATGACGTTTAAGTGACGAATGACATTAGGGATGATGGGAAGAATGGGAACACCACTCATAGCCTTATAAGACTGGACAATGTAGGGTAACGCCTCCAGCTACCTCAGCTGTGTGGCGCCCCAGCCACATCAATTGAGTGGCGCCCCCAACATCTGTCCATCTCAGCCAAAAAGGGGCATTAAAGGGGGTGGGGGCCTCTTGCCTACGTGACGTTGATACGACGCTTTAAAGCCCCTAAAAACTTTATCATACACCTCAACCTAAGGTCACATGGTTTGAGATAAAGCCCCTAGAGGCTTTAACACGCCAAACTAACGCCACATAAGTGTTAGGCTTTTTTGTTAACTTGCTTGATGTGCAATAAAGCTCCTTTTAAGGCTACATGGTGTAGGATCACGCCATGTAAACGAATGAATTTATTGTTAACTTGCACGATGTGGAATAAAACATTTTCATCACTACTCAATAATTAATTTTATTATAATTAGATTTATTTTAATTATAAACATTATAACTTTAAAATAAAATTACTTATGTAAAAAAATATTTAAGATAAAATATAAAAAATACCACTAAACTAGAATTAAAAGAAAATACAAACCAATTTAATTTAAAATAATACTTAAAAAGTTATTTAATTAAAAAACGACTTAATTCTACTGGTCACGACCTCTCAAAATTCTCCAAGCCAAAACATGACAAAACTATTGTTGTGAAGGCATTGGAACTCGACACGAGCCGCATCAATCGTTTCTTTGTCAGTTAAACCTCTTTGTCGTTCAACGCATTGTTAAAGAGCCTCTCAAATTTCACCCACATTGTTTGAATCACCAAAAACACTGATGTTATTTGATGCACATTACGATAGTTTTCACCCACTTGTTGATGAAATCGTGTCAAAACCGCGTTCCAAAATGAAAGAGAATCTGGAAGCTACCCTTGCTTGGCAACTGTTGGTGCATCTAGTGTCTGTTAACTTCATCTTAATCGAGTCTTATGTCTAGATAGGATAAACGAGTACACATCAGGATTGAAATTAGAGTTTGTTTATATGTTAATGTGTTATTTCGCTTGAAAGTGACACGTATCAGTTCAAGCGAAATCAACATGTTGATTTCGCTTGAAATGGGATGTGTCAAGTTCAAGCGAAATCAGAACACTATAAATAGTTGTGTGCTGTTGTCATTTAGAGCGGAATCAAGTCATACATTCTGAGCCGAGGTGCTGTCCGTTTGTCATTTGAACTTGTAAAAGCTCAGGAAATCAGTAATAGATAAAGTTTAGAAAGAAACAAGCTGTGTTGACATCTTTTACATTGATTCCGCCTTTGTACTTGATGATGAACTACTCATACTGACTATTTAGGGTCACACGACGATCCAACAAGTGGTATCAGAGCTCAGGACGCGGAGTTCATACCAATTCAGCTTGATTTTACCGGATTCTCACACTTCTACTCCTTCTTTTCTGATTTGAACGAAATTTAATGGTTGAAATGGCTTAAAACTTACTCATATCAAGCGAAACATAGTGTTAACTAATCCTTGAAAGTATTGGACCTAAATTCGAACAAAATCTGATAAAAACTTGTAATTTCGCTTGAAAGACTGTTCGATGTGCTGACATCATCTTGATTCTGCTTGAACTTGCACTAGTGATTTCAAGCAAAATAAGATATTTTGGTTATTCCGTTTGAAAGTTCTGTCTGATTGCGCTTGAAATCTATTTCCGCTTGACAGTTCAAGCGAAATAAGTGATTTCGCTTCAAAAACCTGATTTCGCTTGAAAAGTCTTATCTCGCTTGAAGCTATTTCGCTTCAACTGATTTCGCTTGAAATTGTTGTTTTCAAAATTTCAAAAATTTTTCTAAGTGTTTGTTGATTGTTTCAGGTACGTGAAAGATGGATGATTTGTTTATGAATCCGTTCTGTGATGTGTTTGCATTTACCGGTGGTTCGGGAGATGGCACTTTAGATAACACGAATGAAACTACATCAACAACGAGTGCGAAGAAAATTCTTCAGGATGCAATGAGTGTAGACAGTGCATACGGAACTTACAATAAGCCGCCCAAGTTGATGGCTATTGAAGATTACAACCGGTGGGCTACAAGATTCGAAGAATGGCTTAAAGCGTTTGCGTATCCCAGTTGGAGAAGTTTGAAAAATGGTTTTGATATGGGAAGAGATGATTATGAGAACTTAGAAGAAAATCAGATTGAAAAATACATTGCTGAACAGAAGTGTATTGCTTTACTTCACCAATCTGTTCGAGATGACATTATCGCACTGATCGAATACAAAGATTCGAGAGACCTTTGGGAAAAATTAAAAATAAAATGTATTGGTAGTGCTGAAATAGTGAAGAACAAAAAGAAACTGTTACGAAAAGAATTTGATTTATTTGGATGTTTAAAGAACGAGTCTGTTTCCAAGATGATCGAAAGATTTGGACATCTGAAGATGGAGCTTGCTAGACATGACATCATCTACAGTCAAGAAGAGCTAGTAGACAAATTGTTTGATGCTCCACCGAATGAGCAAGACTGGCAGTATTTTGCATTGATGTTGAAGAATACAATAAAGCCAACTGATTTGAAGGTTGATCTGCTTATAGAAAGACTGGAAAGCCATGAATTGGAGATCAAGAAATCCAGCAAAGCCAATAACACATCTTATCAGCAGAATGTGGAGCTGTATTACAGAGGCAGTGTGATCCCAAAGACTGCAGCTCCAAAGACAGCCTTTTCAGCAGAAAGCTCAAAATCAGTGAATCAAGAAACTCCTAGCAGTGGCTACCATGGTGGTTCTTCGCCAAATACTTCAAATCAATCTGCATCAAAGAATCTCTTTCAATGCAACATTGCTGTTGATCTGAAGAATTGTCAGAATTTCAGTGAAGAGTCTACTAAACAACAGATGGTGTTCTTAGCATCTGTGTTAGAATCGTATGAAAGTCTCGTGGCAGGCAAGATAGGCAACACTAACCTAACAAAGGAAGACTACGATCAGATCAATCCTGAGGAGATGGAATTGATTGATATAAGGTGGTGTATGGCCAGTGTAGTGAGAAGAGCGCAGCGTTTCATGGAGATTACAGGAAGACAGTCTATTGGTGGACCTTCTACCAAGTTAGGCTTTGACAAGTCAAAAGTGACGTGTTTCAAGTGTAAACAGAAAGGTCACTTTAAGCGTGAGTGCAGAAATGCTTATGCTGCTGATACTGCAAATCCTTTTCGAGAGGATTATTACAAAAGGGCGATCTATCATCAGAATAAATCAGAACCTCCTAGGATGAAACAGATAGAGAAGGCACCCAAAGAGAAATCCAGGGCACTTGCAGTTTTTCAAGACGATGAAGGTTACGATTGGAGTGATGTTTTGCCTGAGGAAGACGCAGTTGGTTATGCCTTCACAGCAGCAAAGATTGTTCCATTTAAGGATAAGAGAACTGAAGAAGTGAAATATGTGAACAGGAAGGATACAGCTCGATTCATGAAAGCCAAAATTTATCGTACCTGGATGGAAGCAAAGAAGGCAAGGCGATGGGATCCTGATAGAGAATGTTATCTTGATCCTAATGGTAACATAGCTGTGGATCCAGATACTGTTGATCTTGAAGTTCTCACCAAACAAATTGCTGATGAAGAGGAAGCCAGACAGAGAGAATGGTGGGGAGGAGGAGAATCCGTTGAGAAAGAAAAAGAAAAAGAGACAGCAAAAGAACCGGAGCCAAAGAAGATTGATGACAGAGTTATTGATACGTCACAAGAACTCACTGCTGAAAACTTAAAGAAGATGACTGACAAGGTTCTAGCTGCAAAAGAACTAGAGGTAGTTTCTGGTTCTGGAACTCAGTCCAAAGATAAGGTCAGTTCAAATGATACACATGTGTCAGGTAAGAATGTTAAATCTGAGAACAACTGCAAAAATTGCATGAAAGAGTGCAAAGTTTGTAGTACACATGCTTACCTCAGTGGTAAGAAAGTTGAAGAGCTGACTAGTAGAGTCAGAAGTGTTGAAGATCAGATCTTGAACCGTGATAGGTTGTTGAAAGCTTCAAACGACAAATTAAAAGAATTAACTGAGAAAATCAAGAATGATAAAAATGACGTAGAAAGAATTAGGACAGAAAATGAAAAATTGATTCTTGAAAAACGTCAAATCTCAGAAAATTTTGAGAAGCTAAAACGAACGGTTAAAGATTGCGATGAAAGAAATGGTAAGACATACAAAGAAAATCTTCAACTGACCGGTGTTCTTAGAGTGAAAGAAGAGTTAATCAATCAGCAACTGGATGAAATTGCTAAGTTGAAGCTTCAATTTCAAGAAGCCAAAATCGAAAATGAACGCATCCAGTTGAAATTGAACAGTTACAACTCTGCAAGCTTTGTTTTACAACACATTGTTCCCAAACCCATCGGGAAAAACAAAGCAGGCGAAGATGTATATGCTGATGGAACCAGGGTAGGATATCATCAGGTTCCACCACCAGTGTTAAATAATTTCTCAAAAAAGAAATCCGGGTTGGTTAATGATGAAGATGTTCATAAAGTGAAACTTCCAGAGTCAATTGATGTCACATTCACTTCATCTTCCGACGAAGATAGTGTCCAGTCTGAAATTATTAAAAGTATGGCTGAAAATGTTTTAAAATCTGAAAGTGACACTACTGAGGATGATGAATGTTTTCTGGATAAATACATTCCAAAACCAAAGTCCAAAAACAACTTAAATGTAGAACCTACTCTTGTCATGTACAAGATGTCGGTATCGGATAAGTTGTATTCGGATTCTGAGTTTCCACTGGAGAATGTGAATGTGAACAAATTAAAAAATGTGTTCAAATTGATTGAGATTGATTTGTCTGAAGTAGAAGGTTTAAACCAGACAAAGAGGCAAATGAATTTTGAAAAAGATAAAGCTTACTACAAGAAACCAGTTGTTCCACCGCGGTTTTATAACAACAATCAAAACAGATGGTTGGATGGTTATCAGGGTGGTAAGAATTATCAAAGGAAAAATGTTCAAAACAGAAGGTTTGCTGAGAAAAAGGTGTTTGTAAACAGTTCAAGTTCACTTTCTGATGAAGAATCTAAAATCTTTTCAAAATCAAACAAAGAGTTCTTTGTGAAGAAGGCCTCACAGCCTCAGTCTGAAGGTACAAGTCGGGTAGTTGACACCCGAACATGCTTCAAATGCAATCAAGTTGGACATATTGCACGAAAGTGTACCAACTTGAAGCCTAAGACTGAAGTTGGTGAGAGTTCGAAAAGGAAGGTTGATGCAAAAGGAAAAGCTCCAATGGTTGTTGAGAAAATTTTGAAAAATGAGAACATCAAAGTCAAAATCGAACCTGTTAAGAAGTTGGAAACTAAAAATAACAAATTTTACAAACGGGTTGTGTCATCTCAACAAACACGGAAGCCAAAAACTGTTGACAAGAAAGAAAGTTCATCTAAACCAAAGGTTTCAGAGTCAGAAAAACAATCGTCTTCTACCACTCCGGTAAAGATGGATGTTCCTTTGGATAATTATGAACAATTGGAGAAACAATCTTCTACTCCACCAGAGAAGAAGAATGTTCAAAAGAAAGATCAACCAACCGATCAACCTAAGAAAGATGAGTTTTTCTTATACAAAAAGGTTGAGGGTGGATCAGAAGAAAGCTTGAAAATGAATGACAAAAACTTTCCGCCACTTTACATTGCAAAATCTCACATTAATGTCAAGTTACCCGAGTCAAAAGAGGCTTGGGTGGCATCAAAATCTCACTAAATGGTTTTGAAATGTGCAGGAGCTTCCAAGATCTGTTTCACGATGGATTATGGATAGTGGAGCTTCTCGGCACATGACGGGGAAGAAAACCCTACTGTACGATGTTCATGGTTTTAATGGAGGTTATGTGGGATTCGCAGGAAATCAAGGAGGTAGGATAGTTGGAGAAGGAACGTTATCCAATGGCATTGTCACGTTTGAAAGAGTTAACTACATTGCTGAGCTTGAGAATAATCTTCTGAGCATATCTCAGATCTGTGATAGGATGTATACAACGCACTTCACAGACAAAGAATGTTTGATCTTGAAACCAGGATTTGTTATTCCCGAAGAATGGATTATCATAAGGGCACCAAGAGTCAATGATCTGTACGTGTTGGACATGAGTGTAGCAACTACAACCACGGGTCAGGCTCACTGTTTTATGTCAAGAGCAACAGAGAAAGAATCACAATTATGGCACCGAAAAATGGGTCATATACATTTGAGAAAAATGAATCACCTGGTGCACAATAATTTGGTTATTGGTGTTCATGTAAAAGGATTTCATCTTGAAGGAGAGTGTATTAGCTGCATTAAAGGAAAGAAAAAGAAGAAATCGCACCCCGGGAAGAAAGTCAATTCAGTCTCAAGACCTTTAGAGAGACTCCATATGGATCTGTTTGGTCCAGTGAACGTCAAAAGCATTACAGGGGATCTCTATTGTCTTGTCGTCACATATGATTATTCAAGATTTTCATGGGTATTATTTCTGAAGTCAAAAGATGAGACGTTTGATCGTTTGATGACGCTTTTCAAGAAGATGGAAAACTTGTACCAGACACGCATTAGAAGATTACGTAGTGACAATGGTACTGAGTTCAAGAATATCAAGATGGAAGAGTATTGTGATGAAAGAGGTATATTGCATGAATTTAGTGCTCCTTACACTCCGCAACAGAATGGAGTAGCTGAAAGAAAGAACAGGACACTAATTGAAATGGCCAGGACGATGCTTGCTGATTCCAAGCTACCTGTTAACTTTTGGGCAGAAGCAGTATCAGCCGCATGTTATACGCTCTACCGGGTGCTTACTGTAAAGAAATTCAACAAGACATGTTTTGAGTTGATCAATAACCGCAAGCCAAATCTGAAGTATTTAGAACCGTTTGGGTCTCCCTGCACAGTTCTAGAGCCTTTTGGTAAGTTTGGTCCAAAGAGCATTGAAGGAATATTTGTTGGTTACTCAATTCCACAAAGACGAGTCTATGTTCCAAGCTTGAAGCGGATTATTGAGGCACATAATGTTGAATGTCAAGGTTACACAATGCCACCGCAAAATCCCGGCGATTCATGACGTTTTCATTATGACACTTTGTGGAATTCATTTGACATGGAAAAAGAAGAGGAAGAAGAAGAAGATTTCTTTGATGAGTTGGATATTCTGAGAGAGTACGAGTCATCTCAGGAAAGGTTCCCAGCTGAGTCTTCAAGGCGTCAAAGGCATACTTCAAATGACGATGAAGCAGGTCCAAGCAATGCTGGAGAACATGATGATATCCAACAAAATGAAGTTGCTCATGATAATCAGACGGCACAGAATGATAATCAAGAATTTGAGAACAGACCAGTATTTGATCATGGTGATTCAGATTCTGAGGGGGAGCAAATTCAGATTTCAAGTCAATCTATTCCAGTCAGTGAACAAAGTGCAGAACAAAATATCACAAATTTGGAAGGTGAGGCAGATGTTCCAGGCGAGGTGATGCCAAGAACACTTTCATACCATCCAGAGGAGCTGATCATAGGAGAATTGCAATCAGGCGTCCGCACTAGAAGACAACTTGATCAAGGGCTTACATGTTTTTATACTACAGTTGCTCCTTTACAAACTGAATTTTCATTTAGTTGTTTTATCTCGCAGATTGAACCTAGGACTTACAAAGAGGCGCTTACTGAAGATTCTTGGGTCAATGCGATGCAGGAGGAACTGAGCCAATTTGAAAAGTTAGGTGTGTGGAAGTTAGTGGATTTGCCTGATGGTCACAGGAAAATTAACACAAAATGGGTGTTTAAATGCAAGAGAGATGATAGAGGAGTTGTTGTTCGTAACAAAGCTCTACTCGTAGTACAGGGTTTTAGTCAGCAGGAGGGTATAGATTTCACCGAAGTATATGCTCCCGTGGCTCGACTAGAAGCGATTAGGATCTTTCTGGAATTTGCATCGTGGAAGGATTTTAAAGTTTTTCAGTTAGATGTTAAATCGGCGTTTCTCTACGGGAAGGTAAAAGAGGAGGTATATGTCGGACAGCCACCGGGCTTCACCGATCCAATCCACAAAGACAAGGTCTATTTACTGGATAAGGCGCTGTATGGTTTACACCAGGCCCCGAGAGCTTGGTACGAGACATTGTATCAACACCTGCTTGCCAACAACTTCATCCGTGGAAAAGTGGATGCCACTCTCTTCACCAAAGAGGTCGATGGACATCTTCTGATAGTTCAGATATAAGTGGACGACATCATATTTGGGTCAACAAATGAAAATTTGTGCAAAGAATTTGAAAAAGTTATGAAGCAAAAGTTTGAAATGTCATCAATGGGGGAGATGAAATTCTTCTTGGGACTTCAAGTTGATCAACTACCTGAGGGAATTTTCATACACTAGACGAAGTATGTTCATGATATCTTAGAGAAATTTGGGATCTCAGGATCTACTCCAGCTTCAACCCCTCTAGCAACGAATCATGGGATAAACCCAGATCTCACCGGAGACAGGGTAGATGAAACGATGTATCGTTCCATGATCGGATCGCTGATGAACTTAACTGCTTCAAGACCCGATATCATGTATCCAACCTGCCTCGCAGCAAGATTTCAATCTAACCCGAGAGCTTCGCATATGGTGATTGTGAAAAGGATATTACGCTATCTGAAAGGAACTCCATCATTGGGGTTGTGGTATCCAAAAACCGGCGATTTCACGCTCGAAGGGTATTCCGATTCCGAATTCGGAAGCTGCAAAACGCTAAATCAACAACAGGGGGATGTCAGTTTTTCGGACCACGTTTGGTCACCTGGCAGTGTAAGAAGCAGACCTCTGTGGCTTTATCCACATGTGAAGCTGAGTATGTATCTGCTAGCAGTTGCTGCTCTCAGATCTTGTGGATCCAGCAACAGATGCGCGACTACGGTTTGCAATTTCTTAATACCCCTATCTTTGTTGATAATGAGGCAGCGATAAATATTATGAAAAATCCTATTCATCACGCTAAAACGAAACACATTGAAATTCGTCATCACTTTATTCGCGACTGTTTCGAGAAGAAGTTGATACGAATTGAGAAAATCCACACTGACGAGCAAAAAGCTGATTTACATACCAAAGCATTTGACAAAACTCGTTTTAAATATCTTTTAAAACTAAACGGTATGAAGCTTTTATCGGTGTCGGATGGGATTATTGGCGTTGATGAGGATAACATTGTAGATGATGATGTTGAGAAACAATCTGCAATGGTTTGTCGATTTTTACTTGTTTTGGTATTTAGGGGGAGAGTATAGGGTAATATTTTCAGAAAATACAAAAACAGTAAAAAATTTCAAAAATATAAAAACATGAGATATTTTCAAAATCCAAAAACAATAGAAAACCAGAAAAGAGCTTGTGTAAAAAGGGAAAATGATAGTACATTGGCTTGACAGTTACGGTATGCTAAAGAAATGGAATGTTTAAAAAGGTCTTAAACAGTCTCGCTGATGATATGCCGATAGGTTTTTACACATTTAGTAGGTTTGTTCGGGATATAAACATAAATCTTTCCTTACTTATTTCGTGGGGAACACTACTTGGATATATAGGTAACCCCTGAAATCTTGTTTAAAAGATCCCTCTTTCTGAGATATTAGGTCTTTATACTCAGTGATATCTGGGGTATTATCCCGGGACTTCTGATTTTGCGGAAGCAATGGCCTAGTCCCTGGAGAATACTTTACTACTAGCTTGAAAAATAGCGCCACCCTCAGCATAAAATGATGAGACAATAAAATTGCTAATCAATGCTGTTGTAAAAAAAAAGATCCTCTAAAGGGGACCCACTAAAGTCGAACCGTCATCTCTCTGCTGAACGGAAGTTCTGACCTGAGCTCTCACGGTCTCGCAATTTAACCCTTTACGGATATCATCTGTGGTATACTCACCTATAAGACTGAATATTGGGATCTGGATACGGGAGTATAAGAGGTGGGACACATGAATGAGTTTAAGTCTCTAAAACACTAAATCCATATCCTGGACAGATTGAAATTTGTGTGAAAATTTAAGTGGATCAGTATATCGACAATCTAAGTGAATTGTTTAATTCTGAGTATGTAATTGAAGCTTAACGGTACTTGTGACTTGTCGAATAGCTGATATGATTCCATAACACGCTCATCAAAAATATGTTTGTAAATAGTTTACATTCTGCATTTTATTTTTGTAATTCATTTTCTAGATTAGAACTTTATTCAAAATTCAAAAAGATTTTTCTTTTCTGCTTTATTTTCCGACAAACCAAAGTGGAGAGTTGATCTTCAGATTCAGAAGGTTGGAGCAGATGTAGAAAGATTCTAAGCTGGATGATGAGTTTGGAGCTAATCATGTTAATTGAGAAATGGAAAGTCAAAACAAGTTCATTAACTTGAAACTTGTAATTTTTAGAAATGTTTGAAAAAGTTAATCAAATGCTAGTGTGAATTATCTTAGTTCAACCAAGGTAATTAAGTTGGACTTGGTAGATTAATTGACTAATCAGGGTCATTAACTTGGACCTGAATACTTAAGTGGATTTCTGTATACTGATAAAACCATCAAATGAAAAGAATGGTAAGTTTGGATTGAAACTGTTATTATCATATATCTAATATTTAGGTAGAGATTGTGCAGGAAACAGGAGTCAAGTTTCCCATGGCAAAGAAAATGTCAAAGTTTGAATCAGAATTCAAGTCCCAGCTTATCGAGAGGGGGAGTCTGCGTAAGGGAGAGTCAGAATTCTGGATTAGCACTCAAAGGGGAGATTGAGGATTAAAGTTTGAAGATAAAGATTGAAGGAAGCTTTTACAATGTCAAAACAATTTTGAAAAAGACAAAGACTAAAGACTCGACGCCGAAGACTTCGTCAACATCCAAGGGGGAGTCTGTTGGTGCATCTAGTGTCTGTTAACTTCGTCTTAATCGAGTCTTATGTCTAGATAGGATAAACGAGTACACATCAGGATTGAAATTAGAGTTTGTTTATATGTTAATGTGTTATTTCGCTTGAAAGTGACACGTATCAGTTCAAGCGAAATCAACATGTTGATTTCGCTTGAAATGGGATGTGTCAAGTTCAAGCGAAATCAGAACACTATAAATAGGTGTGTGCTGTTGTCATTTGGAGCGGAATCAGGTCATACATTCTGAGCCGATGTGCTGTCCGTTTGTCATTTGAACTTGTAAAAGCTCAGGAAATCAGTAATAGATAAAGTTTAGAAAGAAACAAGCTGTGTTGACATCTTTTACATTGATTCCGCCTTTGTACTTGATGATGAACTACTCATACTGACTATTTAGGGTCACACGACGATCCAACATCGACATGCACCAAATCCATAGCCAAAGTGATGTCTTCCGCGATCCAACGACACGCCATGTGAAAACTAATGAACAAAAAATGAATATAAGAATGGAATCATATGTATAGAGTGAGTTAGTGCGAAATTTTTGGAATGACTTTGATATAAATGTGTAATTTTTGAGGTTTTCAATTTAAAAAAATGTTATTATTTTTTAAATTAAACTTCCCGTTGTGTGACAGTCAAAAAGAAAAAGGGACCTACGTTTTCATGCTTTAGTGCTCGTCATGGGGTTGGCAAAACCCCTTATTCCCCCACCCTCATAACACCTCCACGGTGGTCTTTAGGACGCTATAGGGGTGAGGTGGTAAAGGGCATGAGTCCACACCGTTAGGCCGGATGGTATGGAGGCGCCACCAAGGCCACCTCAGCCTCTATGGCGCCGGTGGGGCTCCATCACCCATACCACCATCTTTAAGGGGGGACGCTATAGGGGGGCGGCAAGATGGTAACGGAAGAAAGGGGGGTTCCATCGAATTTGATTGGCTTTAAAGGGGGGCGCTATAGAGCCCCTAGCCACACCCTCCACACCCTTCAAGTTAAGGGCGGGGGGGGGGGGGGGGGGCTATAGAGCCCTTGTGTGACGTGACGGTGAAGTGGCAGTGATAAAGCCCCTACCACACCCTCCAGCCTTAAGGCTAACTACATAAAAAAAAATGAAACTAAAAAAATATGACATCTGATTGGTGATATGCATGTGTGCCCACCAATCCATCTCTTTAATGCTTGTTATGTACATGGTGATGGAGTTCATAGCGCCTGAGGCAACGATATATAAAACGCTACGAGGATGATGTGACGGGAAGCGTGATTATACACCATCCAATATATGCTACTAGGCAAGTAAGGGTAAAAAAGAAATGGTGAATGGGTCCCACACAAGAAAGATTAAGGCCCCACTCAAGATTAAAGGCCCCACTCAAGAGCTCCTTTATCCAAGTTCCTATTTTTTTTTTTTTTTTTTGGGTAAACAGGTTAATAAAATAGTTGAAATGATTCGTTACTAGTTTTAATGTTTTTCTTTGCATTATTACAAATAAAATATCAAAACTAAAGTTGTTGTCACACCTAATGATGACGTGACATCCTTATCAAAATAAAATAAATCAATACCTCTGTATACATTTTGCATGTGTGAAATGAATACTTATATACAGCTTAATGCATGATGAGAATAGTTATTTACAAGATTAAGGTTATTTGTTATGGTTTTACTTTTTTACATTTCTTATATTACTATTACGTAAGTATGATCTCTTACTCACTTTTTTTTTCTTATTTAGTGTGTGATTATTTGTAATTGTTTCACAATTTTTTTCTCAATTAAAATAACATTTAAATGAAATTAAAAAAAGACTAGTGAGACAGGTTTTTTTTTTTAATTTGGGTATTATATATAATTCTCACCACCTTTTTGTGTGATGCAGGCAGGGCTAGGGCTGTAAACGAACCGAACGAACACGAATAAGGCCTTGTTCGTGTTCGTTCGTTAAGGAAATAAATGTGTTAACGAACGGTTCATGAACACTTACCGAACGAGATTTTATGTTCGTGTTCGTTCATTAAGGAAATGAGCGTGTTCGCGAACGGTTCACGAACACAAATAAATTTGGTTAACGCGATGAAAGATAAAGATAGATGGCCCAGAGGGTAGCACTCGAACTTGAATCCCTTATTGTGGAACGGAGGTCGATCGTATTCGTGGATGTAAATAATGAGAAATGAAAGGGAAATGATGCATAAACAAGGTGAAAGTGAGTTTCCTGGTTTAATTGTTAGGGAAATAAAATAAATAAAAGTTTAATAATATAAAAAGTACAAATAAAATATAAGAAAGTACAAAGATATTCAATTAAAACACAAACATACGAACATAAACGAACGCAAATCAACGAATGTTCACGAACACGTTCACGAACACCTTACCGAACATTCACGAACACAATCGAACGAACGAGGCCTCTGTTCATGTTCGTTCATTTAACTAATCGAACGAAATTTCTTGTTCATGTTCGTTTGTTTATTAAACGAACGAACATGAACGAACTTCCCGCCGAACGGTTCACGAACTGTTCGCTGAACGTTCGGTTCGTTTACAGCCCTAGGCAGGGCGGTCATGAGAATTCGTGTACTCTATTCGAGCTCGAAAAAACGTGCCCTTAGGCCTTAATAAAATGGGGTATTGAGCTCACTAAAAGTCTAAATCTAATGCCAATGAGTTAAGAACTAATCTAAACCATAAGAATAATTTTGTAAGTGAGCCTATGGTATACCCTATTAAAAAAATATTTAACATATACATATCGGGTTTTTTTTCATAAAAAGCGTGTCCTTCGAAATATCGGGCACTGGCCGGTGGTCCTCCCTGCCCACCCCTAGGGCCGGCCATGGATGCAGGTGACCAGGTGTGCAGATGATGAAAGGGCTAACGACCAAATGGAATTGGAGCGACGTACCAGATGAAATTGGTGTGTAGTACCTGATCGAATCGGAGCGTCGTACCTGATTGAATTGGTTCGCCGTACCATGACATTTTGGATTGCTAGCGATTGGCAATTGGGTACACCACGATCCAATACGTGGATCGTGGCTACCCTAGCGATTTAGGTAAGACCACCCGTAGTGGTAAGTGAACTGGGCGGTTTTTTGCCCCAAAAGCCCCATCACACCCCCCCTCCCCCAGGGCGTTTTCTTTCAAAAAATGGGTTGGGCGTTACCTCAATCACGCCTCCTTTACTTTGTGATATCCAATAAGAAATTTTCAACTCATTTATGATAATATTATTTGTTTTATTATTTAAGAACATAATAATTGAGTAATCATTGTTGGGGCATTACGAGACATTATATCAGTACACCACTTTTTAACTTCAAGCCATATACTGCCCCTTGCTGACTAGGTTTTCACATACTAATAATGCCCATTATCCAAGAAAGAGGCTTGAACTTCAAGCTCCACTACACATGATTTAACTATGGTTGAACCTCAAACCCATTAATGTGCCCAAGTACGCTACCGATGCATCAATATGTAGTATTAGTTGATAAAATTTGTCAGCTGTCGGTACATGTTTCGCTTACTATCTTTTATTGTTATATTTTGCTATTTTCTGTATGTCATCTCGTGACTTCTATTCTAAGTCATCCTGACATGTGGCGTCGTGATTCTAGATTTAACATCTGATACATCATTTCGTACGATTGTTATAACTTATATGATGTATGATTTGAATTATATGATATTCATGTGCAACATCTTAAACTTTTATATAACGAGTTCTCGCGAATTAAAGAAAATATACACAACACCACCTCTAATACAGGAGATCAAAGTCCCACACACTTAAATCTAAGTCAACTTCATTGCAAAACGATGCATGTGTATTATCCCCAAACTCCTTCATGTTTTCAACTGAAGCCTTGAGCCTCTTACAAATATCATCTGCATCTATCTATATAACCAAATAGCAAATTAATATAACATGTTTTAGGAAGAAAAAAACAACCATACATATATAAAGAGCAAGAATACATGATTTTATTACCTTCTTTTGGCAGATGTGAAAAGTTGAATGACCACTATTAGAAAAATTTGCAAGTGTCACCTCTGTGCTATATTGATCAAGAAACTGAACAACATTACAAAATGTGGAATACGTTTTCAACCCGGTTACCAAAACAGCATCATGATCATGTGTCATTTCATGGATCTGAATATCGAGCGGTATGCACACACTGTTGATCATTTGCGTGTCTTCGTGTGATCTCTTCTTACTCAACAATAACAACAACCTATCCTTCTTGTTTTTGTTCACCTCCAAGTTGGTTTTCAGGGTTTGAATGTAGTTTATAGCTCTATCCACTTGATTCGCCACTTGGTCACCTCCCTGAACACATAGATCAAATAATATAAAGTTACAAAAACTATAACATATTCATTCGCGCACATATTAGTTGTGTTTAGATAAATGTAACTGAAAAACAAGATGACAGTTAAACCTTGGATGTGCTATGAGGAGGAATGAGAGAGAAGAGACGCGAGTAGAGAAACTTCATCTGGTTCCTTCTGTTCTTCTCTATAATCTTCCTTTCTGGTTTCTCTAATCTCAAGGCAGACATGTTAACAAGTAACAACCTCACTTAATTTAAACAAAATGGCTTGATTAACTATGAAGAATATATGATCATGCAACTTTAAAACCTACAAAATATGATATCATACATGTGTGTGAACACACATTTATATATAGACACATTGGCATATCTATGTTTTCTTTTAAGGTTTGAAAGGGAAAGCAAGAGCCAAGAGGAAATAGGAGCAAAGCTACG
This sequence comes from Helianthus tuberosus, assembly GCA_030545235.1. NCBI lineage: Eukaryota > Viridiplantae > Streptophyta > Magnoliopsida > Asterales > Asteraceae > Helianthus > Helianthus tuberosus. Next base: position 27,768,482 of record CM060386.1, on the reverse strand, counting down.
TCACCTCTCTTACATCACTCTTATGACGTTTTTTTTCTTTTAAGTGGACCTCAGAATCAGATTTTATTTCATTAATTATGTTAATGTTAATTATCACATGTTGTTTTTCATTTAATGTACAACTAGAACATATTATCTATGTTACGCTTTGCGTATTTTATCTACGTTTCGAACCCACCGCAAAGCGTGGATGGTAACCCGCTAGTATTATATAATAGTTAAAAATTTACAAAACTATGATAACAAGCAACAAGACCCGCGCGCGTTGCGGCGCGGTACATCGCAAACATCGAATAGATTAGTCCAAACGTTATGTGATGCATTAACCATGTGAAAACATGTGTTTCGACATATCTGATTGAACTCAACGGGAAAAAATAGACGAAAAAACGTTGAACCCCATACGCACGTTGCTGCGTGTTGACTCGCAAAATTTCAAACGAAACGAAAAACTTGCGAAAGATGAAAAGTGGGGGGGGGGGGGGGGCAAAGTTGAAATTAAAAAAGTGTTGAGGTTAAATTGAAAGATTGAAAAGCTTTGGGTTAAAACTAAAAAAGTCAAAGGTTAAATTGCAAAAATAAAATAACCCTTTGGATTAAAAGTGAAAAATGCAATTTTTTTTTTGAAAAACTCCCAATACATATATTACAACTACATAAAGCAACAAAATGTTGGAAATTTATGGTTTAGAAATACATAGTTGAGATTTGTGTAAAACTAGAACATGACCCGCGCGCGTTGCGCCGCGGCCAATGAAATTGACACGCTGTTGATCGGATTCACATTTACAATGTGTTAAAGATGTTTTTGTCGGTTAAGTCTGGATAACTATCTTATACAAATAAGTAGTTCACCAAATAAGCTCAATACAATTAATGGTATCATAATTACAACGTTACATGACTTGTATCCATATAAATAACCTATCGTGTTAAGCCCCTGCGTTGCGGCGGGGGCATAAGACCGTGACAAATAGCACCAACGCCACACTATAGCCAACGACCACCAACATTGAAGTTGTGGCTTTTTAATATGGATAATTAAACCGACATATAAAACATAGAAAATAATAACTAACTCGATTTAGGACTCGCGCGTTGTGACGAACTTATTAAACGGGAAAAAATAGACGGCGTAAATACACTGAACCACACACGTACGTCACGTCATGTTCACTCGCAAAATTTAGAACGAAACGTATAACAAAACGTAAAATCGTTGATCCACACACAAATTGTGCCGTGTTAACTCACAAAATTTAGAACCAAAGGTAAAACGAAAAATTTTGCAAAATATGAAAAACATAGGGGATCAAAGTTGAAAGTAAAAAAGTTGTAAGGTTAAATTGAAAAAACAAAAAACTTTGGATTAAACCTACAATATCAAGTAATTTTGGGTTTAAACTGAAATATCAACAATTTTTATTTTTTTGAAAAACCCCCAAACATACGGTACAACACCTAATGCCTCCATTTGTTGCTAATTTATACTACTAAAAAGGTATTTTCTACTAATTAGTTGCGGACAACTTAGAGGTGTCTGGTCAAGCCAATTTTGACGAAAGAATTGGCCAAAAGGCTAACTACCGGTTTAGTTTGGTTTTAACGTTTTACCATTTTGGCAGTTTGATGATTCGATTATAATTTTGGTAGTTTTATCGTTCAAAATCATTAGTTTGTATAGTTTTTTTTTTTAATTTCAAAATTACATTTATTAGTAGCTTGGGTAAAAGCATCCAATAACTTGACCCACACACGTAGTGACGGATTTAGAAAATCCGTATAAGAGTAACGTTTCAAAAAAATGGGCAACAAAGTCGAAAACACGTCAATTTTTTCCAAAATTTACACTACCCCTATTAACAAACTAGGTCTTCCCCTGCGCACAGATGGTGGTCTTTGATTTTTTTCTATGGGGCGACTCTACGCAAAGCGATCGCCAACGATTATTTCTCAACTAGAAGTTTTAATCTCATGCATTCACTGGATGCCCTGAACACCAAGCCCTGTAATACATGTTCATAATTCAATACTTTTGTCCTTCCAACTCATTCTTAATACATCTATAAGAAATTTAACTGTGTTTATAAATTATCAATCCGTTTGACCAAGATTGTTACATGATGCAATGAGAAAGAGATGCATCAATGAGTTGACTTATAGAACCGGTTAATACTAGAAGATAAAGGGCACATGTACTAGGTATTGAAGGCATGCTAAACCTTTCACTGCTTGAAACACCTCTTGAAGAGCCAGTAGCATCTCCTAAAGCGCAGTGCTTATTCTAGTTTCTACTTAATATTAGTTATGTGTTAAACACGCCTCTATGGTTTCTACTTAATATTAGTTCTGTGTTAAACACGCCTATGTGGTTTCTACTTAATATTAGTTCTGTGTTAAACACGCCTGACGCCTCTATGGTTTCTACTTAATATTAGTTTTGTATTGAACATGTCTCTATATGTATGTCTAGCATATTTTTTGTACCTTACCATAACACATAACTTCTTTAACTGCTTCTGTAAGTCCCTATAAAACAATACATATAGCAAACAGAAGATTATGTACAAATTAATGTGAATCAATTAAATTGTATATAATTTAGGAGATCATTTGCATTAAAGTTATAGGAATATTCTTTAATGTGAAGGCTAAAGATCAAACTTTTGCCAAGTTCTTTAATGTGAAATCTCCAGATAAAACTTTTGCGAAGTTCCCATTAAAACCTATATTGACTCTCTTTAATTTGCCAAGTTCAATTCGTTTGTTAATTATTTACTAGCATAAACAAACGGACATGATGTATATGCAAACGGATTTTCACAATTATGTTTGTTCATTAAGAATGTTATTTTATCCTTGTTCTCATATGTTGGTTTATTTATTAAAGTAAGAAACTGTAAACAAATTGTAAATATATGATATATGAAAAAAATGATTTGAATATCTAGAGACTAACATTAATGTCCTAAATTCGTATTATATAGTAACTATTGTTTTTATCAAATGTTTGTATATTATACAAAGATTCATTTGAGAGGCTCTAATGTGAATGCTATTATCTAATTAATATATGAACTTCACAATCATTTACAACTCTACCCTTTCTTTCACGTGTTGATAAATGCACGTATTTAAATATATGTTTGATCTTTCATAGAATCCCCCTTTATTTTTCATAGAATCCCCCCTTTTACTTTATTTTGTCAACCTTTTGTGCTGGTGGAGCACCTAATAAATATGTAAGACAATGGGGTTGTGGAGGGGCTTGGATTGAGAGCATTGTTCGACACGTTATGAGGGTGGGATCCACAAGGTAATACTAAAAAACTAGGGGTGTGGTGTGGCGTGGCCAGCCATGTTGATTTTTTTTGGTTTGGCAACGGCTACACCCAACGGCTAGATCGAACCAACCAACTAAACCAGCCATGTCACCCACCCGCCCCGCGTCAAGCTCAATCCTCACGCCAAAGAGGCAACACCATGCCCAAGCCCGGGATGAAGCAACCAGCATTGAACCCAAAGCGCCGCCCCAACCCACACCCCACACCCCACAGTCTAAGAAAATTATGATTAGCCACGTAATTGTGATAGCTATGAATGATGGACATTAGTTATTTTTTTAATAGGATAAGGTACTAAACTTTGATTGGTTCACAATTTAAATAAAGTATAGTGTTTGCTTTTTTTTTTATCATGATCCGTTCACATGGTTCACGAGCTTTCATGAATTAGCGACAAGATAACAACAAAAAATTACCCATCATCATGATGGATACGCCCCAAAACATAGAAGAACTAGTTTTATACTTGTCCGGTACGAGTATTTTCAAGTATCATAATGACATAAGTTTTTCATACAAACACAAATCTTCAGTCTTTCATTAACGTTTTCATAATATATATAAAATGACATTCTTAGTATCAAGGTAGCACACCTACTTACAGTGGCGAAGCTTGACCAAAAGTTCCAGGAGGGGGAGGGGGCGGAAAGTCATGGCTCCCAATTTATATACTATATAAATATGTAGGCAAAAGAATTGGGGGGCGATCCTTTATAATTTTAAAATTTTTGGACGAAAAATCAGAAATTTTACACCAAGACATTGAGGGTGGGGGGGTTGCACCCCCGGGTATCAACTAAGTTACGCCCCTGCCTACTTAGAGATAAGAAAAACTTGTTATTTACCAAGGATATTTGAAGAAACACCAATTTAATTCGAGGCTTAGCTTATGGTGAGTGTCTCGACCAAATAGAGTTAATCTTCTTCTGAACTCGATAAACAGCTACGTCGATCCTGCAAAACAATCAACACACCGTGAAGCTCGTTACAAGGAGGAGAATAGGGGGTTCTCCTTGTAACCACCCTCTGGTGTGAGAATTAGAACTTGCTTTGAGGATAAAAGCGTGTGTATGAAGTGAGAGAGCAAGAAAGTGATCCTTAAACTTGGAGGTGAAGTTCTCTATTTATAGCCGAGGTGATTTGGGAAGGAGATGGGCCTTGGGCCTGATATTGACAACAAGGAATATCCATTCTGCCTCCTCTACCACGACCGTTAGTGATCCCAGGCGAGAGGGTAGTTGGCGCATGTTGAATGGAACCACGTGTCCTGACGACTGTTCTTGTTGTTTGGTCTGTCATTAGCACTTAAGTGGAGATCGTGGAGCAGTGGTCGACGCAAGCTGATTGGTGCCACGTATGTGTCCTTGTGTACCTCTTGTCTCCTGCACGATTGCTCATCATGCAGCACAAGGGAATACAGCCTGTTGAGCGCATATTGGTCCACTGCTCTGTCACTCGTACCTTCTATACCGTCCGACGTTACGCTACGCTTCTTGTCCCCGCGCGACCTGGGGTAACTCTGAATAGTCGACGCAAGGTCAAGGAAGCTAGGTCTTTTGTCAAAGGAACTAAGTGTCAGAATTGATTCTATCTTGGTCCTGACCTTGCGCGCGACTGGGGACACACCCTTGCAGTCGGCGCAAGGTCGAGGAAGCCAACACTTTGGTTTACTTTTGGATATGGTCTCGCGCGCAGCCTGATATTAACTCATATTGCCGGCGCAGGATTTGGGACCATACCCGTTCAATATTGAAACCAAACGCTGGGAGATATCCATTGATGGTTGAAGATAAAACGTATTATTTACAAGGCCAACATCTGGGATGCATACAAAGAGTGATTGATACCTTGAGAATAAATGTTTGATTCACATGAGGAATTGCAGGTTTTTTATAACAAGACCATAAATTGAGAGAACCCCAACATTATTGCAGCTTTTTTTATAACAAGACCATAAATTGAGAGAACCCCAACATTATCATTATGACTTCCTGAAGGCCACTACAAGACTAATTCTTCATGTAATTAATGGCTATCGAGTAATAATGCTTGTTCAAATCACGGATCAACAGCTGCAAAAAAACCTGATATCCGTAAGATGATAAGATTTAAGAAATAATGGCCTGAGAATTCGAAGAGGCCATTTCGACCCATTATTTATTAATGGGTCGATAAATTACTATTATCTCAAACAACTCAAGTCGATCGAATCAAGATAAATAGATGAAAAGATAACCGTTCAAATTACACTGTTTTATTCAGGAATATTTTATGATTTAGGAACTTATGTCATACCCCAACCGATGGCGGAATCATCAGGGCGCGACACTGAGCGAAACAGATTGTCCAGGAGAAATCCATAACAACTAAATTACCAGATAATTAACATCATGTCCCATACCATAATTTATCAATTAAAGCAGTTATTACAGACATAGTTATCTCAAAGACAAATCATAGTTCCGACAACTCAAAATATTAATTGTTTGTTTCTAGACTCCCCTAGACTTGATTCCATGACAGCAAGCAATCCTAGCATCTTAAACACCTGTCACATACGTTAAAATAGAGGTCAATACACATAGTGTAAAGGTGAGTATACAAGTTTAATAGTATTGGGGTGTGTCGGGTGTGATATATTTTTATTGATATTTTAAGCCCTTTTTAACACTTAGTCAAGTTTTAAATTTATAAAACACGATATTCTACTAACACTAAACATACACATGGGCAAGTGCACCCATCGTGAGCGTAGTATAGCGTTGGTAAGATACCGAGGTCGTCCAAGGACACAAGAGCTTTTAGTACCGGTTTATCCTCAACGTCTAATCAAATCAAAAGTTTTAGAAAAGGTTTTAAACATGAAAATAAAAACTAAAATGCTGAAAACAAAAATAAAAATAAAAACAGATAGACAAGATGAATCACTTGGATCCGACTCGCCTTTAATGTAACCTTTGATGATTTCCGCACTTTTTAAGAGATTATCTTAGTTATAGTAGTAGGCCCCTCTTTTGAAGGTGACGTTTATAACAACCCTCCTGAATTTTTCAACACCCTAATATATTTTAAAATTAATAAAATATGAAGCCTTAAATAAACAAAAAATAGATTATGAATATAAATACGAATGAGATTTTGGAAGAAGAAAAGATTTATTAGACGCATAACCGGTTATCTAAGTTCCAACGGATAGAATTTGGTATAATGAGTTTGCAACGTCAAATACAAGCAACTAAAACAAGGGTGTTGTGAAATCTATGACTGATACTAGTTCCAACGGATAGAATTTCGAACAAAAGATTTTGCAACCGAATATTAAAGTCTTGATCTGTGTTTTTACAATCGGACCGAACCGGCCAGTTACATAGTGAATCAGACGCATAACCGGTTATCTAAGTTGAGTCTATTTAAACCTCCTTAAATTGAATCAGGTGATCTGGCTAGGATTTCAAGTTTTAATATCCTTTTGTTTTCTTCTTCCAAAATCTCATTCGTATTTATATTCATAATCTATTTTTTTTGTTTATTTAAGGCTTCATATTTTATTAATTTTGCAAATCCATGTAAATTAATAAAGTGGTTCCATATTTTATTTTTAAAGTAGTTATATAAATATTTGGTAAGGTTGCTGTTTCAAACAGCGATCTTTGGTAAGATTGCTGTTTCAAACAGCGATCTTTGGTAAGGTTGCTGTTTCAAACAGCGATCTTATGAAGGTTGTTGTTTCAAACAAGGATCTTTAATAACCTCAGTTTCTTTTGCAGGTTTTGCAGCTTTTGGACAGCACTCTCTTGGAAGGTCGCTGGTTCATATGGCGATTTACCTAGAGTTGCAACAAAATTCAGTGATCACCTAAAGGCACTCTTTTTTTCTCTAAACCACTCATTCAAGGTTGGAGAACTCCCTAGTCGCTAGTCGGTCGGTGAGGTGGGGACTAGCGACTACTCGGGTTTACTCGGGATTAATCGGATCGGAACTTTATATGTAAATTTTATTATTTTTATAAATTTGTATATATATATACACTCACATCCATATCAATATAATATTTAAAAAGGTAAAAGCAGTTCAAAATATAAACTAAACTTATATATAAGTCATAACATAATAAGTCTTAGTACTTAAAATTCAAACATTAACAAATAGCTCAAATGTAATCGTCATCCCTGTAGTGTTCAATGATTTCGACACCATCTGACTCGTATTCAATCTCCTTGTCTACATCATCCTCTTTCTTCGACTCAAATTCTTCAGCATACTAGGGTAAGGGATAAGGAAAATGGGCTAAAGTTGTAATCTTGGGCCTGTTTTGTAAGGATTTCAAATGGGCCGACTAGGGCGACTTGGGCCGACTAGGGCGGCTTTGACCGGCTTTGACCGACTAGCGATTTTTTGACTGATTAGTGAAAAATTACTCAGTAGGAGGCCGACTAGCGACTAGTCGGTGATTAATCGCCGAGTAATCGCTATTTTTGCAACACTGCACTCATTTATGCAAAAAATTCATGGTTGCCTAGGGTTGATGAACTAGACGATTTGTTTGAATGAATAATTTTTGGTTTTAAATGCATGTGATAATTTAAATGTTATAGTTTTTGAACTCGAGTCTAAATATTTGTGTGTTAGTTTTGATTGGTTTGATAATATATTTGTTGGTTCCATTGCTCTAGATACTTAGAAATATACTTTGGAGCCGAGAGTCAGTCTAGGTTGTAATCTTTCAGTCTAGGCCTTGAAAGTGAGAAATCTAATTCAAGTGTAATAGTTATTAAAACCGATTAATTAAAACGTGCAATCTTTTCTAGAGGGTCTCGGTGTTCTTAGTTATTTCTGCTTCATAATTTGAGTGTTTTAGTAAATAAATTACTTAATACCTGATAGTTGTGGGACTTGGTGGTCGATAACTCGAGTCAGTCCATTTTAGCACTTCATCACTTGTCATACTGTCAGGTTCGGTTTACCTTCCGGGGGTTTATCGGGTTAGGCAGAGTCTTCATTTGAAGCCAAGGGTAGGATTTTATTCATGAGTCTAGGGATTCTTGCCTAGGTAACCTATTTTTCTCATACTTGAGTTTCAGTCCAGTCTCTAGTTGTTTGCGCTTGCTGCTGTTTGGTCGTCTACTTATTTAAATTGTTTTTTTTTTTTTGGTTTAAAAATATTTTATTCTCAAAACAAAACCAAATTATTAGGCTAGGAGTCGATAGAGGTTTAGTATCAAGAGTCGCTAGATTGTGTCCACAGTTCGATACTCGGACTTACTTGTTTTACTACTTACGACCGGTACACTTGCCGGTAGTGTGTGGTTTACGGGTTTTTCCAATTTTTAAAGCTTGTTGAATTTAATTAATATATACACTTTTCACACATCATTTATGGTATTAGAGAAGTGAAAGTAGCAGTAGACGGCAAGTCTAAAACAATTCCTTTCGTTAGTTATGTTCCAAGCATGAAACGAAACGTTTTGACTTTGGAACAATTACTATTTCAAGGAATTGAAGTCACCACATCAGGTGAGACATGCACACTCAAGAAGTTGTTTGGGGATAGGTCTAAAGGGGTAGATATATTTGAAGATCAGTCGGAAGAAGATCTAAAACAAAAGTACTTGAACAAGTTTTATGAAAACTTGGAAGCAAGAATTTGTTAACAAAGTGAAAAAGAAAAATTGCAAGAGTATGTAGAAGAGTTTTATGAGAAGGAGCTTGAAAAGGAAAGGCAAAAGAAGAATAACTTTGGTGAAGGCATGTCGAGCACCAAAAAGGATGAAGTCGTATACTCGAAGAAAGAAAATAGGCCTTATGTTGTATTTGCAAGGTCTAGAAGAGAGTCCGGATGAGTCACAAGAAGTCATTTGTGAACGGGCATGGAACTATGCCAAGGAAGAAGATGTTGTAGAAGATGGAATGGTTCTCAAAGGGTGTTAAGATTTTATGGAATTGGTTAAGATGCACAAATAACTCATGGTTTATGAATTGTTCTTCAACGTAGACTTTGAAGAACTTTTAAGGTGGGTTGTTCCGTGTTACTTGGGTATTTGCAAAGAAGATGAGATGCCACCAACATTGCTAAATGGAAAGTATGTGAATTTGATTACTTTGTATCGGGTTGTCAATGATCTAGGAGGTTTCACTAAGGTAAATGAAGAGAGTCAATGGGAAGTGGTTGCACTTCAAACTGGTTTCTATTGTGATGATGCAATAGATACTAAGATCTCCTACATTATCTTCTAAATTGGTATCTTCAAATGATGAGGATCAAGAAAAGCATGGCAGCAACATTAAAGAAGGAGCACAAAGCAAAGCGCATGACGGTGTACAAGTGAAGGTTGAAGAAAGCGAGGACCGGACTTGGTGATAATTGTGGAAGTACCGATGACGAGGAAGGTTAGCAAGCATAGGCTCGAAGACCGTTTTCTCTCAAGGGGGAGAATGAAGATATTAATCTCAAACAGTCTTGGGCTTAACTTATTTATTTATGTTTATTAGTTATTGGGTCAAAACATTTAACTTAGTTTTATTTTCAGTTTGGGCCGAATGCCATGTGTTCTAGTATGGGTCGAACATTAGAAGTCCAATTAGGCTATGTTTGAAGTGAGGCATCGTTTGGAGATAACTGCCATATGGTTATCATGGAATCGGTATGTGTGAATTGACAAATCCCATAGAAGCACCGCTTCAAGAAGTTTAAATAGGGTTTTGAGTCTTTCGGTTCTTGTATTTCGCACATAACATTCAAGTTATTAATCAAGTGCAAGTTCTGATCAAGTTGTTTCGGTTAGTATCATTTTTTTTTATTGTTTCATTCGTTCAAAGATCAACATGTATTGGTGTATCATGTGTGATGAATATCGTGAATCATGTCCACACGTTCCGTCTTCATCTAAATCGTGGTCCTGGGATGATTGTTGCTTTGATACCAACATGGTCAGCGTCAATAGTATTTTAAATGTTAATAAAACTAAACAAAAAGAAATAAACAATTCTTTAAAGTGCAGGGGTGAAACTGTCAATTTCTGAAAAGTTTTTTAAAATTCCAATAAAAACATGGGCTGGGCCCATGTCCAATCTTGTAGAAAGGAACATGCTGCCTAGTAAGCCAAAGCTTTTGCCAGCTTTAAACCAACCCATTTAGTTTTCCAACAGACCCACATGAGACAATGCTTGGAGCCTTGAAGCCAGTCCCTAATTAGCCCACAAATGAGTTTGTAAATGTGTTATACCTGGTCCCAACCCAACTAGTTGCTCTTTTTAGCATTATTTACCCTTTTCAACTGACCAATGGACCCAAACTCACCAAGAAAGAAAAGAAGTTGATGACTTACCATAATAATGCAAGTAGTCTCTATAAGCCCACTAGTAGCTGGAGGCAAATCTTTAGAGGCTTTTAGAAAGCGTCTTTTACAAGGCCGGCCCTGGGGGTGGGCGGGGAGGACCACCGGCCAGGGCCCAATATTTTGAGGGGCACGTTTTTTATGAAAAAAAACACGATATGTATATGTAAAATATTTTTTTAATAGGGTACACCCATACAAATGCAAAATATGACCCCTTACAAAACTATTCTTATGGTTTAGATTAGTTATAAACCCCTTTGGCATTAGGTTTAGACCTTTAGTGAGCCAAATACCCAATTTCGTTAACGCTAAAGGGCACATTTTTTCGAGCTTGAACAGGGTAAACGAATTCTCTGGGCCGGCCCTGGTCTTTTATAAGGTTGGACCGGTTTGAACACGTTATGAATGTGGTAATCTTGATTTGATCCAACATCTATACTATCACATGGTAAATAGAGACTATAAAAAACTATATACCAAATGAAGCTTAAGAAGTAGAGTGTGCATCCAACATAGTTTGCTAGACAAGACGATTGTCTGTAGTTTAGTAGTAGAATTAAAAAGTATGTTAGTTGCCGTTCTAATTTATTATTTTTTCAGAATCAAACCAACAAAGCATATAATAAGTCTCCAATACAAGATTGCAGAAAGCTTGATACATGGATATTTTGGCTCAAACTCAAAAGTAAAACCTGAAAAAAGATAAGAGTACATCAAATGGGATCAACATGTCTCACAAAGATCATCATCTTGTTTTGATAAACCCCTGCTAAGAAGCTTCTCCACATACTTGCCCAATATATCCACTTCCAAATTCACCTTCTGCCCAACTTTCTTCAATGGAATCACAACTTCCTGTTGAGTATACTCAACCATCATGAAATTGAAACACTCCTCTTCATCAAACACTTTAACCACAGTCAAGCTAGTCCCATCCACCGCAATAAACCCTTTCGGCACTATAAATTTCAAAACCTCCGGAGAAGTTTTCACCTTAATCCATAACGAATCCCCCTCCGGTTCCATCGAAACAATCTCTCCTGTTCCATCCACATGCCCTTGCACAAAATGCCCGCCCATTCGAGTAGAGGGCTTCACAGCCCTCTCCAGATTAACAACCGAACCCTTTTCCAATTCAATCAACGACGTTTTCCTCAACGTCTCTGGGGCCAACCCGGCTTTGAATTCCAATCGTTGGGTGTCGAATTCTGTGACTGTTAAACAAGTGCCGTTTACAGCTATGCTGTCGCCGAGATTGACATCTTGGAGGACGGTTGGCGAATGAATTACCATGTCGAATGATTCACCGGATTCGTCGAAACCAAGCTGCTTGACTTCTCCCATTTCTTCAACTATTCCTGTGAAGAGGGATTTTATCTGGTTCTGTTGGTAGGTGTTAGAGGTGAGTGGTTTTGGTATGTGTGATCTGAAGATGGAAGCCAGAGAGGGTTTAGGTTTGAGAATGGTTGATCTAAGGTGGTTGGGGGTTGTGTTGAGGTGGTTCTGGATCGATAATCTTGGAATGGAGGTTGATGTTTTCATTAGGGTTTTGGAGATTGAAACAGCAGCATAGGAAGAAATCGTCGCCATTGGTGTAGCCTTGTTCCTTGAGAATTCATAATAAAACAAAATTGTACATTAAGAGTTTAAGACGATGAGATTTGAAAATTTAAGTATTATGAGGTTACTTAATAAATAACCAAAAATAATACTTAAGCAGTTAAGCTGAAATGAAAATAAAAGTTAACTGGTAACAAGTAACTTCATATTTGTGACATCCAAAATGTCATTTTTGATATTATACTTGAAAAGTATTAGATTTATTTTGAATTTGTTTTTATTTCTAACGAGATGACGGCGGGATCTTGTTCTAAATGGCGTTGGTGGGTGTTTTTTTATATGTTAGGTTAGAATGTATGTGTTGTACATGTGGTATACATAACTGATGGACGCGGGACGATTAAAAATATATGGATCAAAATATAATGTAGTTAAAATATGGGTAAAGTAAAATTTGAAGTATAATGAAATGGGTCGAAACTGACTTTTATTAGGCTTATAATACTTTTGCCAAATTTTCTCAGTTGTTCATTTTGTCCATTGTAGAGATTGTGATTTGGGTAAAGGAATCATTGGGGATTTGGGGTGATTGAAAACACTGAACTCATCCAGTTTGACCTGTCTATGCTCAAATCAATATTTATTTTTCTTTGATTTTGTTTCATACTTTTATTTATGTTATTAGTGTAATAACAACGATCCTACATCTAAACTTCATTCACCGGAATTATTCGTTAGAAAATAATTCACTGATCAGGCATCGTAAACACTAGTCGACTTAAAAGTTGTATCTAAAAGCATTACACCGATCCTCCATTCAAAACATCATTCACTGGAAGTAATCACCAGAAAATAATTCACAGATCAGGCATAGAAAATAATACACGGCTTGATCAAACTTGATCGATTCTGGTCAATGATCATGTCGATTTTGATAAATCAATAAATCAAGTCCTTCTTATTCATGATTTAGTATTGGTCTACATATTCACACACCCAAGGTATATACGTATTCAAGTCCTTCCTGTTGATTATCAATTTAAATGTGAAATAGGGGATTTTCCAGTTGCCTTGTTGAAGAGTAAACGTTTGATATATAGTATCTCAATATCCCTCTGTTAATGGTATATACATATTCAAAAAGTTAATAGCATTAAACATGGGTCTTAGGTATATTTTTGTGAGAAAATTGAGAAGACATAGGAATTGACATATAGGCATCATGTTTTGGATCTCGGCATGATGTTTTGGGTTGTTTGGGCAAGAAAAACACCAACATAACAATTTAAGACACAACGCGATGAATCCTAACCTCAAAACTTAAAACACCATGCCAAGAACGTTAAGTAGTGTGTTTTAAGTGTTAAGCAGTGTGTTTTGGTTGTGTTTTGAATTTCATGTTTATAATACCTTGCATTGTGTTTTAAATTGTTATGTTTAATGTTTTTTTTTTGCCAAAACATTATGTTAGTCCAAAACATGATAGCTACATGTCAATACCTATACTTTCTACTTCTTACGAAAAAAGGTCATTTTTATATGAACCTCACCCTTAAACATGGTAATGGCATATAACTTAATCGACTGATTCGGAATTATAAACCGAATTGCGATTCAAGAATGGTACAAAAGAAAAACATAGAAGAAAGTTTATAATTGTTACCTTTGATATCGACGTAGGCCGATTGAAAGCTGGAAAACGTGATTTGAGGGATGAAGGATTTGGTAATTTGCTTTTGAAAACGTGAGTTTAGGGATGAAGAATTTGGTAATTTGTTTTTGATTGTAGAGGTTACTAATATGGAATTATATATACACATAGATGGAATACAATCATGATATATAATAATATGAAATATTCATTTATAATATGATAGGAATTAGGTGTGAAATCCTAGTTAGGGATGAAGAATTTGGTAATTTGTTTTTGATTGTAGAGGTTACTAATATGGAATTATATATACACATAGATGGAATACAATCATGATATATAATAATATGAAATATTCATTTATAATATGATAGGAATTAGGCGTGAAGTTTATTGGGGAACACTAAAAAAGTGGGGAACAGTGGGGAACCGACTCAAACGAACTCCGATTGTACTCATTCCAACGGCGTTGGAACCGGCTCGTCGAACCCTAACTAGGATCTCTTAACCCTAAACCCAAAATCATAACCCCTAAACCCTAAATATATTAGGGTTTGGCTTTTAGGTTTAGCTTTAGGGTTTAGATTTAGGGTTTAGCTTTAGGGTTTAGCTTTTGGGTTTAGGTTTAGGGTTTAGATTTAGGGTTTAGGGTTTAGCTTTAGGGTTTAGGCTTTAGCTTTTGGGTTTAGCTTTAGGGTTTAGGCTTTAGCTTTTGGGTTTAGGGTTTAGCTTTTAGGGTTTATAGTTTAGATTTTACGGTTTAGCTTAGTTTTTAGCCTTATTTTTTAGCTTTAGGGTTTAGAGTTTAGGAGTTAGGATTTAGGGTTTAGGGTTAAGAGATCTTAGTTAGGGTTCGACGAGCCGGTTCTAACGCCGCTGGAATGAGTCCAATCGGAGTTCGTTTGAGTCGGTTCCCCGCTGTTCCCCACTTTTTTAGTGTTCCCCAATGAACCTTCCCTAGGAATTAGAATATATAAATGTGGTAGGGTAGTTGCTGGAATTTATTAAGAAATAGGTGTAGTTTTTTTGTATGTATACTATGTAGTAGGATGTAGTAGGGTATATCTAAAGTGGTGGGAAGAAATGTTTATGGTTCATGCCCTTTCAGAACAGTGTGGCTTTTCATGCATTCAACATATCCCTTATATTTTATAAATGCAAACATGCAACATGCAACATGAAAAGATGCGATGGTTTGCTATGCGGTTACAGAATGGATTTAAATAAACTTAAGTTTCATTATTTGGTCAATAACACTTTTAACTTACAAATTGTACCATGTCACTTACACTCCCAAACTAAGAGAACCCTCAACTTACAAAATTGTACCTTGTCACTTCCAACTTTCAACTTATTTTCCACTAGTACTTCCAAACTAACTGAACTCTAACCCAGTTAGCTAACTGCTGGCGTCAGACGTCACGTCACTAAACAAGTGTCACATCAGATGACACGTCAAAAAAGCCACGCCCGACGCCACGTCAGCAAAAAGTGCGATGACATGATGCCCCACGTCAACAAAAATTGTCACACCAGATGCCACATCAGCAAAAGACATTTGAAAGTTGGGAGTGATGTGATACAATTCATAAGTTTGAAGTGTTATCGACCAAATAGTAAAACTTAGGGTTATTAAATCCAATATCCCTACTTTTAATTATTATATATTAACGTGGTAATGAGGGGCAGATCCAACCTCTTTTTGTGGGTTTATATAAACCCACTCAGTAAAAAAAATAGTAATAGAAAAGTCAACTGGTAAGAAGTAATTTTATACTAGTAAATGATCACTTTCATTACTATTTATAACATCTAAAATTTTAGTCTGATATTATACTTGAAAGTAAGTATCAGACTTATCCCATGCATTATTCTCTAAAGAATTAAGAGGTTAATTAGCTCGGCATTCCTTCTTTTGTCATATTAAGTATGCCTGTGAATGAACCGTTCAATGAACAGTTCGTAAACTGTTTAAGAGAAAGTTCGTTTATGTTCGTTTGTTTAATAAATGAACGAACAAAAAGAAATTTTGTTCGTTAACTTAAACAAACAAAAATGAACAGAGGTTACGTTCGTTCGTTTATGTTCGTGAACATTCGGTAACGCGTTCATTTATGTTTGCAGGTTTATGTTTATTTGTGTCCGCTCATTTAAAGGTTTTTATATGTTGTATTTTTGTTTTATTGCTTTAAGTTTTTAAAAATTAAAAACCCTAGGTATACTATATGCATCTCCCAACATCCCTCAATTTCAGTTTGGGTTAAAGCTTGGCAAACTTCTTAATTTTGTGTTAATCATGTTTCTGATAATTATGTCAACCGTGTTCGGATAATTATGTTAAGTGTTTGTTTAGTTTTTGATGGATTCATCGTGATCTTCGTGATGAAAAATGCAGATATTATTTGTGTTCGTGTGTATTCATTTGTGTTCATAAACGTTATTTGGGTTCATGAACATCTGTTTGAATTTATTTACGTTTGGTTAAGGTTCGTGAATAGTTCATGAACACGTTTATTTCCTTAATTAACGAACACGAACAAGAAATCTCGTTCGATAAGCATTCATGAACAGTTCATGAACAAGCTTATTCCTTAATGAACGAACACGAACAAGGTTTTGTTCATGGTCGTTCGATTCATTTACAACCCTAATATTAAGAGGTTAATATTTGTATGGTTAAAACTTCATGCAAATGTTATAAATCAGTTTGTCAACCTTAGTTTTATTTTTAACAACGTTTGTTAACCTTAATTAGATTAAAGAGTAGATTGCAAAAATCGTCCCTAAGGTTTGAGTATGTTTGTCATTTTCATCCAAAACAACTTTTTTGTACCATATAGTCCTTCACTTTTGGGATTTTTTGTCATTTTCATCCAAACGTCTGATTTTTTGCCAAAATCGTCCCTAAGATTTGGGATTTTTTGCCATTTTCATCCAAATGTTTGATAGAAAAAAAAAACAAATTAGATGTTTGGATGAAAATGACAAAAAATCTCGAAAGTGAAGGATTATATTATACGAAAAAGTTGTTTTGGATGAAAATGACAAACATGCCCAAACCTCAAGGACGATTTTGGCAATTTACTCTAGATTAAATAAGGTATTCAACTATTTATCTAATACAAAAGAGTATTGGATTTTAATAATCTCATTTATTCGTCGTTGTCGTCAACAATCCTAACTTCAAAGATAACCACTTTTAGTCCCAACTATTAACATATTGGCCTCGAATTGACCCTAACTAACGGAACCCTAACGACGTTAGTCGTTAGTCGCAGTCGCCGGAAAAACGTTTTTGGCTGAAAAAAGGTTCCTAAAGGTCCGATCTAAGGTTACAAAGAAGTTTGGAACGAAAATAATGAGTTTTCCAACCTAAAAGGAGTATTCCAGCAACCTCAATAATTGGGACTTTTACTAGGAAAAGGTTCCTAAAGGTCCGATCTAAGGGTTACAAAAAGGTTTGGATTGAAAATGTTGAGTTTTTTTGGCCAAAAAGTAGTTTTCCAGCAACCTCAATAATTGGCCTTTTACGAAAATGAGTTTCCTAAATATCCAATCTAAGGTTACAAAAAAGTTTGAGTTTTCCGGTCAAAAACGATTTTCTGGCGACCGACGTTAGGGTTCTGTTAGTCAGATTCCATTGAAGGCTAATATGTTAAAAGTTGGACTGCCAGTAGTTATTTTTTAAGTTGAGACTGTTAGTGGTAAACGACAAATAGTTGAGATTATTAAAATATATTTATTGGATGCCAAAGTAATTTAAGTGAGGTGATGTGTAGATTATTAATGGGCATTTATGGGATTGCGATTAATGAGTAAAAACAAACAAAAATTACATATTTGTTGTATTTGCATTATAGGTACCATTTTTTTGCCAGCCAAACAAGAATTTATTCAAACCCAAAAAAGACCTTTAGCAAGAAGCTAAAAAGTCAACATACAGCAAAAGAACCAGGGCACAGACAAGAGCCGAAAATATATTTAAACCAAAGTATACATCATTGAACCTATTCCAGCAGTCAAGTGTAATATCTGTTCTTTTGGTCCTTGTCACCCACCAGTAAGTGCCGACCTTGACTTCTTCCGACACCATATTGACTGACCCGTTCCTTCCTTTGAAAACCTTATTGTTCTGGTTCAGCCATATACATCAAGCCGTCATCAAGCAAATAGCATGAATAACCTGTTCTCTTTTCCTCTCAATACCAAGGCCGAGACAATGCAAAATCAGTTGGTTAAGAGAATCAAGCGCAGCCGGTATTGGAAGTTGCAGCCAGATGAACACCTGCCACCAAACAGCCTTGGCGAAAACGCACGAGGCCAGCAGGTGGTCGGCGGTTTCACTCGCTAATCCGCAAACCATGCATCGATCATCCCCAATGTGTACACCTCTAGCCGCCAATGCCGTAGCTGTAGCAATATTACCATTAATGGCCCTCCACACAAAAAGATTAACCTTTGGGACAACAAGTTTATTCCATTTGAATTGGTGGCCTTGAGGATTGGTCTGCACACTCGCCTCCAAGTCACTTCTCACCTGTTTGACCGAAAAGTCAACCCCTTGCCCTCTACTCTTCCACTTCCATTCAGCATTGTTAGGGCCCGAATCTGCTGGTATAATATGCTCTTTCAGATTAATCCCAGCCTTGCAAAATTCTTAATTCACCTTGACATTTGTTGTATTTGCATTATAGGTACTTCGAAGGCATGAATCATGAAGGGATCTTAGGCATGAATCATGAAGGAATCTAAGGCATGAATTGAGAACACTATAACTGTCTTTTTTTCTTCTTTTTTTTTGGGTAAAGTCAAAGCTGTGAATTGTTAGTCATATTAACCAACTAGTGGGGAACCCGCGCGTTGCAGCGGAGTCGGCAATATGGGCCGAGAACATAATTCAAACCTAGAAACATTAAAAAATCTTATATACGTTGTGTGTGTACATATAATGGAAATGCACGCATGTGGCCGCGACTACTTATGTTTGTCATTCAGCAACAATCTTACTTGCTACTAAATCCAGCCATGAGGTTCCACTTGCCAATGCAGTAAACACGATGACATAAGCAATGATTCCTACAAAACACAATTAAAATAAAACTTGACTTCACAGTAAGGCTAACAAATTTGGAATATTAATTCAGATCACTTAGTAATACAAACCTGTAACACAGGAATATTAATTCAGATGCAAATTCCAACTGGAAAAATTAGCTATAATGTCAAACTGGAAAAATTAGCTATAATGTGTTACATATAAACTGTCTTATGGACGACTGAGAAACTGTTATATTAATACAGTTGAGAAATTGTTATATCTACCATACTCAGCAAAAAAAAATTCAATACTTAATTTTTAAAGTAAATTGCTGTTTTGGTCCCTAAATTCTGCCTCAAGAAATTTAATATTTATATACAATTTGTTTATAGCATGAATCATCCAAAATAAACTTTTTATGTATCATATTATTTTTTCTTTCTTTCTATCTATCCCCTATATAAGAGGCAATGATATCTCAAAGTCTAGCACAAAATTTTACATTTGATCTACTATTTTAGCAACTTATACTAAATGGATAGAGTAACCTATTTGGCATCTAAGAAAACTGGCAGTTATATAATATTCACTAACTCCCTTGAAGAAAGGGCGTTTTTTTGTTAATTCAGGTCTATGTAAACTGCAGCCCCTGGTTTAGTTCAAATTATCTGCAGGTCTATTTAAATGGGTCAGCTTGTTTCATCAAATGGTTTAAATGGGTCAGCCTAGTTGATCAAACGGTTTAAGCGGGTTAGCCTGGTTGATTAAACGGTTTAAACCGGTTAGCCTGGTTGATTAAACGTTTTAAACGGGTCAGCCTGTCTCATCTAATGATTTAAACGGGTCCATAGTTGTTAATAGCAAATAGCGACAAGCTACGTATACGCTATGTAGCGATAGCGAGCGCTATTTGATGTTTAGCGATAACATATTAGAACTTTTTCAAAAAAAGAATTGGGTTTTATTCACGAATATAAGATTTATTATGCAATTAGGGAAGATTACAGCTGTTTGGTCGATTAAAATGCCTAAAAATTGTGTTTTTAATATTTTCTTAAAAAGAAAAAAACCCTAATTGTCGCTATTGAGCGCTAAACATCAGATTGCGATGATCCAACGCTACACTATTCGCTATAGCGCTCGCTACCATCGCTATTAACAAGTATGAACAGGTCAGCATTAAACGGTTTAAAGTGGTCACCCTGTTTCATCAAACGGGTTAAATGGGTCAACCTAGGTGTTTTCATAATGACTGTTGATGCTGCTGGTCTATGTAAAAAAATAATCATATGCATGAAAAGAGGTTGCAGGTGTATATCAGTTATGTTTGACATGGTTCATATAAGCTGTATTAATACTCATAAACATAACACATTGCAGCCTCGGTTTAGTTCAGTAAGGTAGAACAGTGACCAAAACAGCAATTATATATCACTCTAATTTGCAACATTTTGTTGCATTGAAGGTTGTACATCAAGCTTGGTTGATGTCTCATGCAATAGAGATTGTACACACTGCTTAAAGTTATGTATTACTTGACTTTAACTTTTCCATACACATACTTGTAGGAGAGAGACATAAAAGAAAAGGAGATACAGACTTTAGAGAGAGAAAGAGAAAGTAAGAGTCTGAGAAAGTAGAGAGAGAGAGAGAGCGGGATCCGATGGGTTCCGGCCGCCGGTGATGGCGGAGCCATGGTGCCTTAAAATGGAGCTACAACAGTGGTAGTTTAGGTGGTGTCGGGTTGGAGAAACAAACAACAGCGGTAGTGCTAGGGTTTGATAGAGGATGATGGTGGTAAGAGGCGGTGGTTCAGCTGACAACTGTCACGACCTCTTCCTTTTCTTAAAACCCCCTTCTGTCTTGTCTCTCATGTCCTTATCCATTCCTCTGGGGTTCTCCCTCTTAAGACGCAAAATGTTTCCGAAGAGAAGGAAAGGTACAGAGTTCGGTTATCTGACGGATTGTTTTATCAGCAAGGGATGCTTGCTACTCAACTCAACGATTTGGTTAAAAAGCAGCAGTTACAGAGAGGCTCTGTTGTTCAATTGAACGAGTTTGTCACCAATACGATCCGTAGCCGCATGTATGTCATATTTGACTTTGGTTTTGATTGATTATGTTGGTTTGAAATTAGTGTGATTGGTAGAATTGAATTAAATATTTGCTCTTTGTTAGTATGTTTATGCATGTGGTAGATTGCAATTAGGGATGAGATCAGTACTTGTACTGGTATGGAATATGAACAAATTTGCGTCCCTATTGAATATATCGGTACGGTACCAATACCAATATCGGTATCTTGGTACCTTATTCGTTTTGGTACCACTTTGTTTTTTTATTTTATCTTTTTGGCACTCCTACGTGTACCAAATTGGTAAAATTGGTACGAGTATCAATAAGTATAGGTACAAAACAGGTAAAATTGGTACGGGTACCAATACAATAGTACGGGTAAGGTAAAATCGGTATTAGTACCAAATAGGTAAAATCAATGAGTCCATAATACCATATGGAAATAAAGTATAGTATCAAATTTATTCCAAAATATAACTGTTGGAATTCCATGTTTAAGTTCTGTACCAATTCCATATACAACCGAAAAAGTACCCATATAAGTATCTAATACCAAAATACAAATAACTTGGTACGGATGCATGTACCAAACATGCAAAATCCGTATGTGTACCGGTACAGGTATGTACGATTGTACGTGTGTACCGGGTATTCAGGAAAAAAATCTCATTCCTAGATTACATTGATAAAAGCATTATGAACAGATTCACATGTAAATTCCTGTTTG
Source organism: Helianthus tuberosus (assembly GCA_030545235.1). Taxonomy (NCBI): domain Eukaryota; kingdom Viridiplantae; phylum Streptophyta; class Magnoliopsida; order Asterales; family Asteraceae; genus Helianthus; species Helianthus tuberosus. Next base: position 27,746,749 of record CM060386.1, on the reverse strand, counting down.
ATTACTTTGCATGTTAATCCTCAAGTCACCTGCAAGAAAATTTTGGATTTGTGTTTTTTAGTGAGGGTTGAATGACACAACACATAATGATAAAGCATAAGCATTTAAATTTGAAAAAAAAAACTGTGTATATAAATGAAATAAAGCGTAAAAGTTACAATTGGTAGCCAAGATTCTGACTGTGAAATTTGGATTCTACCATTCCAGTATGAACCTGTCACAGGGTCTGTAGTATATAATTTCTTCTGACATTTTTTAGTTACTTTTTCAGGGTTATTATAATCCTTAATGTTGATGTGATTCTGCAAAGTTGTGATATTATCGGTGATGTGAAACCATTCTTATCTACTCCTAGCAGTGACCCATCTACATTAAGGTCTCCCGCACCTATGCAGTCTAACAATCAACCAACCGCAACTATGGGTGGCCCGCAGAACTTATGGGCTCTGTTCCACGGCCGAATCTTGGTCTAAGTTCTCCAAATTATCCACCTCTACAGGAACATAATGCAGGTGTACAATCTTATGCTATGTCACATGCACCTACAATACTTTCACGCCCACCTGCAAACAGTTACATGCGTCCAATACAACCCGTTCAACCCACACATAATCAGCCTCCTCCAATGTATATGAACAGAGGACCCACAGCAAGAAACGAGGCGCCACCTAGGATTATCCCCATTGCTGCTTTGAACCCATATCAAGGTAGGTGGATTATTAAGGCATAGTATGAAAAGTTTTATTTTTGTAAAATGTTTTATTTTTGTTGATTCCCTTTCAGGCATAGTATGCCAGATGCACTGATGTGGAGATTTCATGGTGTGTATGAAAAGTTGAGTGAGGTTTTGGATCGATTAGTGTATAAAGAACTTGGAATCACAAAAGAAGTTCAAGAGTAAGTAAATATTTGATGTAGTAGCGGAGATTAAATGCTCATATGTCAAATTTAGGGCCACCATTTTTGTATATGTGATTTGTAGATGTGACCACCAAATACATGTCTGCTTTGGTGGTGAAACTCACCCCGACTTCTTCACCAGCCCTCTCTCTCCTCCATTTTCACCTCCTCTACAAACCCTAGCCATGCCAATCTCTCTCCTCTCGGTCTAATTCCACACACACCGACCGTACTTCACATGGCTTAAACGCCGCCGTTTCATCCGGTTTCAATTTCTCACTGTTCGATCTCAGATCCAACTCAAATTGACAGTAATCTGAACCTAAAACTTGAAAATTATGGCTGCCGGAAGAGTGTTCTTGGAGAAACTGTGGAGGATTGTACGGACGGTGTATGTTGTGGCGGTGATGGTAACGTCACTGTTAGTGTTATCCCTACCGGTTTTGGTTGCAATTGGTGATGTATTGGTTCCTTGTGTATTAGTAATTGTTTACCTTGTGCTATTGTGTGTTTGTATTGATTTGATTTTGTGCAGGTTTTGGTGTTTGTTGTAGCTCATATTTCTTTTAATTTTTGATTTTTTGAATAGTTTTGTGTAACTGCAGTTTTTTGGAAGTTATTATCTGAACCATATGACCTAATCGTATGAAGAATACACCAGGAATCTCATCACCGGAACCCTCATCGTTGCCTATGGTACACAATCACTGTCATCGTCATCGCCGGAACCCCCAAATTAAATCAAACAAAATAATTCATAAAAAGTTAAAAACAATATAAAATAAAATGCATATAAGATTTGGAACTCGCCCACAAAGAAATAAAGTATCAAGTATCAACCCGAAACCAACAATATTCTTAATTTTGCCCCAAAATGAAACAACTTCAAGTCTTAGTGACCAACTACACAATTTGAAATTTGAACAAGATAGCATTAAAACATCAAATTCTAGAATACACAGGAACTAAAAACTTCATAATAGTTATTAATATTAATCCAGATGACAAGTTTGACCCATTTATCTTATTCCGAACACATCCCAACAATTTCAAATTACCGCCATATGCTCCTAATCGGACCTCTCACCATAAGCAACCCCGGTGGTCTTGCGTCTAGAGTTCATCTCTGATGCCGACAACCGCTACCATCACCTGGAATCACTTCATCAGTCATCAGCAACCTTAAAGCCCTAAAATTCTGAAACTACCTCTCATAAATCACACCCCCAAGACACAAAACCACCAGAAATATGAACTCAGAATGAAAGAATCATACCTTGATTGTCTGAAGAACATAAACATGTATCGTCCCTGTGCACTTGCAGCATGAGCGCGCATCAATTTCCCATTTGCATCACCAACGCAATATAAGTGAGGAACCTAACAAATAATAACCAGAATTCATTCTCAAAGTCCCAGACACTAATAAATAATAATATTTTCGTAATATAAGCTCATATATCATTAACAACAAACCGTATTTCCAATTGCATCGATTACTCGCATATGCTCATCAACAAGAACAAAACCACGTTGAGTCTCAACATTGATCCAGATAAAGTCCATCATACCATTAGAAGTTCTCCTGCTCACACACACACACACACACATATATATATATACATCTCTGTATCGCATCGTATATGTGTGGGAAGTACATAAATATACCTAAAATTCAGTGGGTGGGATGGAAACGCACAGATGCTTCAATTGTTGCATTCAATCGAGAATTAAAATTAGCATTCACTACTGCAATCGATGAGGGTGACGAAATCATTCTAACCATAATTAATTGCTCCCACCGTTTCATTTGCTTGTTCGATTGACACATATTCGGAGTAGGGGATGTAAGGAGAGGAGGACAAAATGGGGAGAAAAATGTAAAAATTTAGGTTTTATTTGAGACTTTTAGGCTGCCATCTTAAAAAATTGGTGTTAAATTACAATTGTGTACATGGGAAATGCTTATATATAGTATATAGATATATAGACTAGTGTTTTAGTAGTAACTTTTCAAATGAATGTTGAAATTATTAGGTTGGAACATGTATCTAAATTCAAAGAGAAGTCAACTACTTAGAATTAGAAGAATTTATCCTAAACTTGATTAATTTGGTATATTTGACCTAAATAACTAATTAGCATAAGTATGCAGTTCAACAAATTCACATAATCTGGCAATCGAGCATAGTTGACTGAACCGATTAATAAGTTAACAGAAAATCGAATAACCACGGCACATAACTTGAAAGACTGCCGTCTTCCTATTAAACGCCGAACTGAACCGAACCGGGTCTTCCCATCAAATCACGAGCCGCAGTCTCAAATCGTTGATCAAACAAAGCAGATTGTTGTTTGGTTGCAACTCCGGTGCCGGTATCCTGCGACTCTGTTATCCAAATGCTGCAACACTGCAAAAGTCAGCCTATGTCCCCTAGGAAAAGCAAGGTAGTTCAGGCCGTATTCTTGAAGACCCTTTGGAGGATTTGGTCAAATCGAAACGAAAGGGTATTCAACAGGAAAAACAAGTTGATGAACATGATTGTAGTAGAGATAAAACATGGGTCTTATTGGTGGATGGACTTCGGTTAGATTTTCAGAGCTGCAGTCTGTTGTATCTTGAAATTTCCAAGAAGCTGGTTGAGCTTTGTATATAAATACAACAAAAATTCAGCATCGTATAATAACATTAAAAACTCCTTCAACCCAACAGTCGAAAATCTTAAATCTTCTCGACATTTTTTCAATTTCTTGAATCAAATCCTGTTCATGTGAAAAAAATGGCGAATATATTAAGTTTCTTTGGTTGTTTCTCAGGTTCAAGCAAAGTAATAGACGATGAAATCGCTTATATGCGCACGGTTGAGCTTATGTAACTAATTTACATAAGTTTATCGAAACGGGTCAATTCTTATCCTTTTTATCTTAAATTCCAGAATGTACATTGTTTACCCATATTATACAAGTCTTAGTACTTGTTAGGTTTAAACCACATTCTATTTGGTATACGCTTAATCTAGCAAACCTATTCTTAAGTATCGGGTCATATCTAAAGGGACTAACCTTTGGCCCGTATACACTCTAACGGATAATAAATATGTTCATTCCAGACTATAATACCCCCCAGATAATCGGAATTGGGTCAATAATACTTAGACTTGTGGCTTTTTGCTAAATTAAAATCTTATTGATTGGAAGCTAGCAAAAAGGTAAATACTCTTAACTTATTTTAGTTTTTAAACTTGGGATGGCTATTAAGCCACTTGGAGCGGGTATTACATAAATGGGCCGTCTATGTTGCGCATAAATGTAAGAATCCGGTTTATTCCGTTTTACTTGATAACTGAAACGATTGGGGGTGAATGGTACCGTGTCCTAACGTCCCGAATCATATACTTATATGTCCATACAGAATAGCGTGCAAGGGTAGGCACACCGACTGTAAGACACGTTTTATTCAACTTTGGTGAGTACCTTAATCATAATTTCCCTATCGGCTCAAACTTTTCACGCTTGTAAATAAAAATGCTCAGACATCAAGTATTGTGGGTTCCCTATCGTTCATGAGCATTGTCAATTATATATGCATTCAGATATACAAGTATTGTGAATATAAATAGAATTGATATAAGAAATGCAACTAACAAAGGCTGCCTGTGATTTACTCAGTGGCGCGGATCTAAGAATTTTTTTCTGTGGGTTCACTGTTTTTAGATATTCCAATTTCATAGGACCGGTTCGTTCGTTTGGACATTCGGTCCACAACGACATAACTTGTCAAACGGGTCGATAATCTGAATTGTATTCATATACTTACAACCACCAAAATAACTTAATAAACAAAAGCTTATAACTTCTATAATGTAACATGTGTATCATATAATAAACAAAAGCTTATAATTTCTATAATGTAACATGTGTATCATATACTTCAAAAACTAGATAAAAGGTGTTTGTCATTCGGCCCAACCCAAACCGACCCGTTTGTCCAAAGGTCCCTACTTGTTTTCTTAGAATTTCTTAAGAGGCACACATGGTTGTTATCAGTATGATTATAGTTACGATTCACAGTGTTTTAGTCATTTTAGTCTTTTTATTGTTTCACATAGATCTCATCTACATTCTCCACCATTGGCTTCATTCTATCTTAAATGGTAATCAAATATGACAAATCGATGGTTTTTGTGATTCAAAGTTTGTTTATCTTCCAAACACTAATTTTTCCCTTCCATCACCAAATTTGCAGATTCAATAACCCGTTTCAAGTTAAAAACCCTAACTAAGAGCATTTCATCTTCAGATCTGCTGTTGCTTTGGTTAATCTAATCGTGGGAAACCCGTTTCTGAATCTCATTTCATTCAGGTACGATGATTCTTCATATATTGTATTTTTGGTAAATCTTGATGAATGGGAAGATTGGTAAACAGCAGGTTTTTCTTTCGACTCTCGGTGGCAGTTTTGCCTTTTCAACTTCATCTTCAATCGCCATTGGAAGCGACCTGATAAGTTTTTTTAATCGATCTATAGTCGCGCTTCGTTAAATAAAGTTAGATGAATTTTGTTAAGTTTACTTTTTATCTATATTGATTTTCGGGTTATTTTGAATTCAGATTATTATTTCGATGATTGGTCTTTGTTCAAACTTTAAGATAGTTGCTTTCCCTTTTCATTTGATTTTAAGGGGTACTCATGTTGATGTTGTTGATGGTAAAGGTTAGTGGGTAAAGTTGGTTCTCATGTTGATGTTGCTGATGGTAAGGGTTATTGGGTAAATCATTTACCTTTAAAATCACTTCTTTACGATGAGCACTTTAGGTTTAGATGATTTTGAAACAAATAAACGTCGATTATCAGTTATTAGAGAAAAAAATCTAGACCTATATGTATATTTTTTTGTGCAAAATCAACTAGAGATTATTAGTCCGTAACTACAATTCTTAAAGTTCGTATTGCAGCTTTGTATGGTCAAACATCCTTCTTGATTTACATTGTAGCCAAGTATCATGCTGATTTTAATGTGACAAATAATGACCGAATGACCCCTGTTTATTGGTATGTCAAAATTTTTTCTTTTAGAATTTATAACTCATATATATAATTATTCACAAATGATAATAATTTGTATATATATGGTTTACATGCTGATCAACCTGATACTTAGAACTGATAAAGCTTTTAAATATGAGATGGGTCATGTGGGTGAAAATGAGTTGAAAGTCACCTAAAATATTATTTAAAATGTTTCTACCGCTTAAATGGACTCACAAAAAGATGATAAGTGATTCAGTTGAGCTTATCATGATTCCCAACATAGTTGAAACAATCACAAAAGTCGCGTTGACCGAAAGCGAAAGCATATTGGCTAACCAGAAGTTGATTGATATACCTAACCCAAACCAAAAGGAAAATATTCATTCCTTTAATCCTGGTGTTTCAAGTAAGTTCTTTAATCTGATATGTTTTCTTGGGCATTGCGCGTTTACGCCATTGAAATTTACAGTGCATTATTGTACGTGCTGAAATGGGTCAGTTTGGGTTGACCTGTAAACATTTTGATTAACAGAGTTAATGATTATTAGCTGGATGTAGCTACATTTTAATGGCGGAGGCTATCGTGGGATTTTCTAAAAGATTACATATTTCTTTCTATGGAATAATTGGTAACTTGTGTGGGTATTTTAGTCACTGTAATAAGAAAACACAAAGGAGTGAGGATCGATCATCTTCAATCTGGTAAGAATATTAATGTTTAAGATCATAACACTGTTAATATAGGATGATATTATGATATTTAAGATACCTAAACTATGATCATAACCAGGCTTTTTATTCAGTGATACCGAAGAACCGATGAATAGAGGGGAGAAAACCGTGGTTTCCGACGACATGTCGTTGTCCGAGTAAGAGGCAACTTATGAGAAGAAAAAGGGGAATGTTGCAAATGAGTCTACGGAGAAGGATCCTTAGCAAAAGGTAATAGCTACGATTATTAATAATTACTACTATGCTGATGTTGCATTCAAGAATGAGTAGACGATGGTCAATGGCTATTGATTTTGTGAAGTTACTTACTCATGATTATTTGGCTACTATTTTTATGTATACATCAGATTTATGGCTGGTTTGATTAACTCGCAATTATGATCAGTGAATTGAGGGCAAAATATGTTGGTACAACGGGTCAAAGAAACTCGAAACTCGGACTGGAACTTTATGTTCACTATTGTCATGAACTTTATTTGTACTAAAGAAGGCTTCTTATTTCAGTTGCTATCCACTACCACCTGCCATTTTCTTGCTGTAAGACTACAAACCATCTAAATGTTGATTAAAGAGCACTATTTTCAACAAGGATTTGGGAATTAAACTACATATTATATGGGTTTCTTGATTTTCTAATGCTATCATCTTTTATCTAATTTGCTTATATGGTTGTGCGTTCCCTTTTAAATGCAGTTTATACTACAGTATAATTGTAGTTAAAATCGATGTTTTACGTATATTATTGGTGTTTTATTACATAGGCAAGGGTGAATAAAATCTTAGACGGCATCAGAATAGAATGGACTGATGTAGCTGGTGAACCGAGGAAGCCTGGTATGACCTCCAATGATCTTTTCAACATCAATATTGGGATTGTTAAGGATATTGCAAATTATTTCCCTCATGTGAGTAATCACCTATCTTGATTATGCAGATCTTTGAATAAGTGAACTTGCGATTCATGTTTCAATTATGTGAGATGAACACCATAGACGGTGCTGGAATACTCGCTATTTCGATTTGGTGAGTTTTTTTTCCTATTCGATGAGCTAGGTTTCAGGATTACATTGATTAGGTTACTTTTAACTGTTTTTGTTACGAATTTTTCGAATTGATGTTTTTGGTTGGTTAATTAAAGGTGTCCAGTTGAAATGACCGTTTGTTTGGAGACAATGCAACCAGGCGTCATCAAAGCAATAGCCGTAAAGGTATTGTGAATTCCACAGCTATTTACTTTTAATTGGTGTGTTATTCATTTTTTTGTGAATATTAATAATTTAGGGCAATTGCGTCTCATTAATGTAGTCAATTGGGTTTGGGGCTAATATTTTGTTTATTGATTGCAGTTTGATATTCATTGGGATGCATTATCTGGTCAATAACGCCTCTATCTATTTGCCAGTATCAAGTGTCTGCCCCTTCTTCATTAAATGGTGCGTCCAACACCTTTTCCATTTTGTTTTATGTTCTTACAATTCAATCTTGTCTCTTTATGATCGGTAGTTGTAATAAACTAATAGTAAGTCATAGCAGTGGATTCATTTGATACTCTTAATGTTATCACAATAAAGTCTTTTGTAACTACATGATATTAACATTGTCAAATTTACACACATAAGTGGAACATAAAGAATGTTTAATGTCTTTCGTAACTAAATACGTGGATCACTATTGATCCTATTAATCATGTCTACTAGGAGTTGATATTGAAGAATTTAGAAGAAGATTTGCGTTTAGGGAGCATTTATACATGAGTCTCAACAAGTCTCCCTGCACACTATTGGCCAACAAGTAAGCTAGAATCTATGATTATAGTTTCAGTAACCATGAAAGAATTTATTTATTTTTAAAAGTTGGGAATCGGTTTTTACTTCTGAATGGGTCAATTTGGCTTACGCCGTATCACTAACAGATGAAATATAAAAAAAAAAGTTTACCATAAAAGGAAACGTGTCAAAAGTCGCCGAGAATGTATTTTAAAGCCTAAAACCTCTTGAATCATTTTATTCAAACATTTAAATAACTACTCAAATAACACATTTTTTGTGATAATATATAACACCCTGATTATTTATAATATCTAAACATATTCGACAATAGAGGTTTTGTCAACCTACCCATGACACAAAAGTTACATGTTTTGACCCATTAGTGATCCGACCCACTATTGGTTGCTTCAAGGCTTGAACTTAGACATCTAATTGTAAAAAATGAATGGGGTACATTGAGGTGAGGTCCAACATGTATTCAGTCATTCGGTGTTCTCTTCTTTACTAAATGTAGGCTCACACTCCCTATTTTTTATGATGCCCACCAAAAGTTACATGTTTTGACCCATTAGTGATCCGACCCACTATTGGTTGCTTCAAGGCTTGAACTTAGACATCTAATTGTAAAAAATGAATGGGGTACATCGAGGTGAGGTCCAACATGTATTCAGTCATTCGGTGTTCTCTTCTTTACTAAATGTAGGCTCACACTCCCTATTTTTGATGATGCCCACCAAAAGTTAGATGTTCTTTTTTTTTTTTTTGATTTTTAATCTGTGTTCTTAATTGTAACCACACAAAATGGTATATTTTAAACAAAATTATATTTTCACATCCTTTTCACGCTTATGTTCTTAATCGCGGCCTGCAAGTGGTTGCGAACTATTTATTACATTCAGATATAGTAACTGAATGTAGTTATATTTAGCTAAACTCTTTTACTTTTATTATTATGATAAGGAAGGGCGAAGAATTCTACTGATCAATAGAGCTTCCCAAAAAAATGGTTATTTCTTCAAAATTTAGTAGCAAAGGTCAAGTGGAATCCATAAGCTTGCCTAGCAGATCGCATCGGATGACTCTTAGGATTGAACATGAGCTTAATGCAGTGAACACTGATGCGGCGGTTGCAGTGTCGAAGCCGTTTGTGGACAACATTTGTATCGGTTTGTTATGTCTTGCGGAATTGTATAAATGTATGGATGATCTTTTAAACTTGTCCGCCACTCGAGTTTTGGTAACCGGAGAGCAAAATAAGAAGTGGGTGGAAGAGTTGGTTGTTGGATGTTTGTAGAGGGTGTGTAGTATTGTATGGTAAAATTATATCGGGTAATTAAACGTTTTAATTTTTTAATTTAAAATGTCATCGTCTTTGTGTTATATACTCCATGTGTGTAGTGAAGTTCCACTCGATCAAATTGAATGGTCATGATTCTGTGCTATGGACTTCACATCTCGTATGTAGCAAAGTCCATGACACACAAAGAAGGTGTATCCTCAAATTTTTTTTACCGTGCAATCATACAATATAAAAAAATGACAATAAATAAATCAAGTAAAACAAATAGCTAACTAATTGGGCTACAATTTCAATCGTATTATTAATAATCTGGGCAATTGGACCATTGTTTCAATCGGGCTCCATTATTTTACAAGTTTAGATTGGCTAGATATCCTTGTATTATTATAGGGGTATGTTTGATATAAAACCGGAAAAAAAATACACTATGAATACGCACTTGAGCCGTAACCCATGCTATGGCTGCTAAAGCATTGGGTCCGCCCCCGGTGAAAACTAATATATTATGAATGCTTATATAACAAATCCAATGTCGTCTTTTGATAAATATGCATCAAATTTATACTTATTAGTGAAATACCTTATTATGTTTGTCGTACATTTTATGTAATTAGCTTTTAAATTATTAGCCTGTCTAATTGTGTATTTTGCCAAGTCACCATTTATTATTGTTTTGCTAACTCATCACTGCACTAATGTTTACATTTTGAGCAATCCCAGGACCATAAAATTGAAAAGATATATTAGCTTGAAAAGAAACGTGTCAACACGGCTTTTAGTATTTGGCACCCGCCGTTTCCTAGATGTATAAATATAGTTCTAAAGAGTATAAATACCCTCGAACATCATCATTTGTGTTAATGAAGTTTTATGTATTTTCTTACCCACTTTTTACAAATATGTGTTCTATAGTGTGTGCGTTTTTTGTGTCATGTTTTATAATAAAGAGTGATTATTCATTCAGCAGTCGATGTCAAGAGTTGATGCTCTTTGATTCTAGGTAGTTTATTACTTCCCGATTTTGACCGTGTATCGAATGTAGGTTTAACGAATTTGGTGTTCATGGTGGACCAATAACAAAAACCCTCGCGCCTAAGCTCAATAAGTTGTAAAGTATGTCACAACACATATCGGCTTCTAAGTACCAGAATTTTAGGTAAAAACGGGTTTTCCTTTTCATCAAGTAGGATGATTGTCATGTTTGTTTAACATAGGCCCTGCTTAATTTAAGTCTTACTGATACTGATAAGCCTAATTACTGGAGTTATAGCCCTGAAGGGTATTGGAAGGCTTCTTTCCATATTTGACAACACAATTTGTGCTTTTTTCTTGGTTAGTAACTCCTGATTAATTACAAGGCTTTGTACTCTTGATTAGTTTCTGATAAGTAATCATTTTAGTGATGGCAATCAGTGGCGAAGCTTGAAAATTTCCACCGGGGGGTCGGAAGTCACCGGACCTAAAAATTCTATATAAGTAAAATTATTTTTAATAAAATCGGGGGGTCAAAAATGTATATACCTAAAAAATTCTATACGAAACGTACATACATAACACTACTGAGCGAAAAGTTCGGGGGGTCGGGCGCCCCTCCCGGGCCCTTGAAACCTACGCCCCTGATGGCAATGATTGTGTTTGGGTGCTGATAATCTCAGTCTCATACCCAATTGTAAACCGAATCCCATACCCATTTCACGTATATGGGATATCTATTTAAGAACTTCTATGGTTTAAAAGTTACCTGTTTGGATTCTTATTGCCCGAAACCTAATCTTAAATTTAACCCAAACTGACTTGAAATATTATATGGTTAATTACAATTCTAACAATATTTTCCTAAGAAATTTAATATATTACTTATGATATATTTTTAGATTATATAGTATATTAATATCTTGATTCTTGATGCTGGTAAAGAGATATGAGATCATTTTCGAGTAATCTGCCGGGCATCACCTAATATCAAACCCTTAGAATTTCCTATACCCCAACCAATCTTTCTCCTTGGTTCAGAGTTTTTAAGCCATCCAAGTAATCATAAAACCATTTTTTCAGATTCTGCATTAGGTGATTGCTACTCTCATTTTATATAATGGAGAAGAAGGCATTCACTAAACTTTTTAGCAAATTTACATAGGCTAAGTTGACGTCTACAACTCTTCCAACTCCAAGTAACGTCAAGGATTCGGAGAAAGTTAGCAAGAAAGAGACTTAGCTCCTATCTCTATGAATTCAAAGCAGTTTTTATGATTTTTACGTTTTAAACATTGGTTTTTTTAATGTTTTAGTTTGTTTGACGTGGTTGTTTGATCTTTATATGCTTTTTTTTATATATATGAATAAACTATCCTTTTTTAACCAATATTTTTTTTCTATTTAACTTAATCAACTTATCATTTGTCGTGTAAGGATTTCATCACGTTGTTTATAATATGTTTATGAATTTTATTAGTTGAAAATTCAAGTAAAAGCATAATATAATATAATTTAAAAACAAACAATATAACATTTTGTATGGGTTTACGAAACATTTTTATACTGAGATCTCATTAAGAATTAAAAGGTTATTAGCTTTACACGAAAACTATGAATATACATGGAGACAAAGA